>JAZHEH010001541.1:1259597-2519195 GCA_036589455.1 Ateles fusciceps
AGTACAGAAATCCCTTCCCCAGGCACACTCAGGGTCTGTCTCTTGCTAACCTGGAGCCTTGGAAGTCACTTAACATCTCTAGACTTCCATTTTCCTTTTTTTTTTTTGAGATGGAGTCTGGCTCTTGTTGCCCAGGCTGGAGTGCAGTGGCGCAATCTCAGCTCACTGCAACCTCCACCTCCCAGGTTCAAGCGATTCTCCCACCTCAGCCTCGCAAGTAACTGGGAGGCACCTACATCACACCTGGCTAATTTTTGTATTTTTGGTAGAGACAGGTTTCACCATATTGGTCAGGCTGGTCTTGAACTCCTGACCTCAGGTGATCTGCCCATCTTGGCCTCCCAAAGTGCTGGAATTACAGGTGTGAGCCACCTTGCCAGGCCTTTTTTCTTTCTTCTTGATCTTTTTTTTTTTTTTTTTTTTTTTTTTTGAGATGGAGTCTTGCTCTGTTGCCCAGGCTGGAGTGCAGAGGTGCAATCTTGGCTCACTGCAACATCCACCTCCTAGGTTCCAGTGATTCTTGTGCCTCAACCTCTGGAGTAGCTAGGGTTACACCACACCTGGCTAATTTTTGTATTTTTAGTAGAGACAGGATTTCACCATGTTGGCTAGGCTGGTCTTGAACTCTTGACCTCAAGTGATCCACCCATCTCCAAAAGAGCTGGAATTATAGGCGTAAGGCACAGCACCCGGCCTTCCATTTTCTTGGCTATAAATTAGGGTTAGTAATAGTACCTACTTCAAAGCCTTGCTGGAAAGATTAAGGCTTAGCCCTTAGACCCACCAGGGAGTAACTGCCTCCTACAGAGTCCTCATCTTGCTGTTACTGTTTTATGCAATCCCAGGCTGCCTCCATCATCTCGCTCCTGCTATCAAGAGGAAGGTCTACACTTTGAGACTTAGGGGCAGAGGCATCTATGGAGTTGCTCCCTTTGCTAATCTGCAAAGTCAACAAATCATGTCTGTTCAACCTAAGAGGAGCCTCTGGAGATGTTAGGTCACGGCATGGAGCAGTTTCATGTGAGAGGCATAGAGTGCTGGATGGAGGGAGAGTCAACAGCCCAGCTGGGGAAAGGAAGAGGCTTTCTAAGGGCTGGGAGAGGCCGGTTGAGTGTAGAAAGCAAGGGAAAGGGGTGCGTGAGTCATGAGGGGGCCTGGGTGAGTACACTTGGCACAGGAGCAGAGTGTAGAAGGCCAGGAAGGGGGATGTGATGTGGGCATTTATGGCTAGAAAAAAAGGGGACTCAGTGCCCATGAAAAGAATCATTTTCTGTGGGGCTCAGGAAGGGCCTCTCACAGGGGATTTCCTACATGGGGCTCCAGGCCTTGGCTGTCTTCCCAGGGAAAGGTGGTGTTTGCCATGGGGAACTTGCACACTGCATGGCTTCATTCAGAGACAAATGGTGCCCACTCCTGTCTCTGGCACCACTGGTCTCCCTGAGCCTTGTTCAGCTGGGAACAAACATGCTCTTTCCTTGAACTATACTCTTCAAATGTCTCAGTGCAAGACACTGAGATCAGAAGTGGAATAGAGGGGCATGATAGCTATGAATAATGTTGGAATAAGGTGAAGTGAGAGCCGTGAGGGAACTATTTCAAAGGAATGGGCCCTTGGCACTGGGCTTTGGTGTGGCCCTGGGACTGCTGGCCAGCTCCAGACCACTGGTCATGCAGACATGGCTATTCAACAAAGCTGGGCATAGTCTAAGGCAAGGCCCCCTCGGAGAGAAGAATTTCCAAATTAAAAACAAAACCAAAAGAAAGCACAATCAACCCTCTCTCCTCTTTTTCCCACCCCCTCATCAAATAGTACAGTCTACACTGTTGAAAAATCACATCTCAGGAACAGCACACACTTTCTGACAGCATCTGCCAAGATTTCCGATGAGGCTGATAGAAACATGTTCCATTTTCATGTTGGATAATGAGTAGATGGGAGTCCTTGCACATCTGTTCAGGCAAGATAATGATATTATTACCAGAGGCATTGTGCTGCAAATACAATGTATTTTTTGTCTCTCCCACCCCCTGCCTATATCCTTCTCTTTCCTCTCTTCTCTTCTTACTGTTGTCTCCCTTTTTCTCATATTTCCTTTCTTGCTCTCACCTTTCCCCCTTCTCTTTTTACTTCTATCCTCACCTAGGTGTCCTGCTCAGCTTGCAGTAACCCCAGGGACAAAGAGAGGAATTCCTTGCAAATCAGGAGCAAGGCTGCCAAGAAGGCACTGTGGGCAGGGGTTGGCTGCTGAGATCATGAGAGAGGGGAGACTTTGAGTCCTTCCTTGCAGGCTTGGTGATTCCTACTGTAAAGGACCCTCTCCTACTTGTCAGCAAAAGTCCTTCAGCCCAGTCAGATACACCACCAGACCTGCCCCATGCCCAACATCATCAGCAAAGAATCAAGAGACAGCAATGCAACCAGCTAATTTTCCACAACAGATGCAAAGGGTTTAACGTTTTTAACATCTAAGACTGTTTTGCATCATAACAGGACACTTCTGGATACCTAACCAATTTATAAAGAAATATAATTTTAAAACTGTATAAGCACGAAGAATCAGAATGTGGGGTTGAACTTCAAGGTCAGGGAGAGTCATCCTTGTGTTTCCCAAATCATTCATTCATTCATTTGTTCATGTTTGTCAACAAATCTTTACTCAGTACCTACTATGTGGCAGGCAATGATGGTTACTGTCTCATAGATGGAAAGCTATGATCCCTGCCTTTCAGTGCCTTAAAGTCTACCCCAAGGTAATCTTCTACCAAATCTAAACATAACTTTGGTCCTGAATATGCCTTTTATGTGGAAGCAGAATCCACTTGGGGCCTCTTCACTATGGAATTACCTTGGATATGCACATAAAGATGGAATGGTACAGGTTTCCATACTTCGGTCCATTAATCCATCCACCCAATCATCTTTCTATACAACCAACCATCCATTCAGCCATTAATCCATCTACCTACCACCCACCGATCTACTCATCCACTCACATATCCATTCACCTACACATTCATCACTCATCCATTTGCATATCCATTCATCTATCCTCTACTCACTCATCCATCATCCTTCCAAGCACGTGGTAAGAGGTCATTTATTACTCCACCAGGGAACAGGGCATACATAACCAATTACTGTGGTAGAGAGATGTGCAAAGACAGAATGCTGGTAGATGCATGCAGTGTCTATGCCTGATAATTCACAAGCGAAGGGTTCCTGAACACTGGGCTGTGATCTGAGGAGCAGAGATGGGATGAATTGCAAGAACTGGTAACAAGGTTCATAGAGAGATCCCTAAATTTAATCAAGATAGTTTCTGAGTTTCTCTGCGGCCTAGGAGTCAGCTGCTCAAAGAAGGCAGGCATGGCAGTTGAGTAACAGGGGTTCATGAGTTCTATTTTGGCTCATGAAAATCTTCCCACTGAGTTCTTTCTGTTGAACTTTTCCTCAGTGTGATGGCGTACTGCAACATAACAGTGTCCCTCTGATAATTACTGCTTTCTCTGTGTACATAGAAAAACTAAGAGCCAGTGCAGTGGCTCACACCTCTAATTCCAGCACTTTGGGAGGCTGAGGTGGGAGAATCGCTTGAGCCCAGGAGTTTGAGAGCAGCCTGAGCAACACAGTGAGATCTGGTCTCCACAAAAAATTTTTAAAACTTAGGTGGGCATGGTGGCATGCACCTGTAGCTCCAGCTACTGGGAAGGCTGAGGTGGGAGGACACTTGAGCCTGGGAGGTCAAGGCTGCAGTGAATCGTGATTGTGCCACTGCACTACAGCCTGCTCAATAGAGTGAGACCCCATCTCAAAAAAAAAAAAGAAAGAAAGAAAGAAAGAAAGAGAAAAGAAAAGAAAAACTATGTGGGCATCTTAAGTTTCTAATATTCTTTCCATTAAAACATGACTCCCAAATTAGGCCAGGCACAGTGGCTCACGCCTGTAATCCTAGCACTTTGGGGAGCTGAGGAGGGCAGATCACCTGAGGTCAGGAGGTCAAGACCAGCCTGACCAACATGGCGAAACCCCAGCTCTACTAAAAATATAAAATTTAGCCAGGCATGGCGCTGGATGCCTGTAATCGAGCTACTCAGGAGGCTGAGACAGGAGAATCGCTTGAACCTGGGAGGCGGAGGTTGCAGTGAGCAAGATCGCACCACTGCACTCCAGCCTGGGTGACAGAGTTAGACTCTGTCTCAAACAAAACAAAACAAAAAACAAAGATGCCTTCCAAATTAGAGGAAAGCAGTGCCTGAAATTGTTCCCTTTCTTCCCAAATGTCATATCCCAGTATTCTGGGGTGGTGAGAATTCTGGCTGAAGTTTACTCATTTCTAGTGTCAAGTTGTCTCTCTCTCTCTGTCTCTCTCTTTTTTTAAGTCTGTTTTTAATAATGCTCCCCTCTTCCCATCTGAAAGTCAGGTGGCACATTCATTAGTTGCCTGGAATTGATTTGTCTGTAGCTGAATGAGAGCTGGAAAGGGGAAACTGGGCGCAGTGGTCAGAGCCCTGGAGCTGTTAGGAGTCCCGGTTCCCATGCCTTACTCTGCCACTGAGTCACTAGTGGCCACTGGACGAGGAACTTGGTTTTTCTGAGTTATTGCCTGTCTGCTAAAGGAGAACAGGTGTAGGTTCAGAGGCAGTGCTGGGAGCAACGGACTAGGAGGGAGGAGGGCCTGTCCTTGACTCTGCTTACAAAATCCTTACTAATGGCAGCAAGTTCTGAGCCTTCCTTTTTTTGCTTCTAAAGTCAGGAAGTGGACCTATGATGTTTAAGGTAATTTCTTATTTATTTATTTTTTTTTGAGAGACAGGGTCTCGCTCTGTCACCCAGGCTGGAGTGCAGTGGCAAGATCTTGGCTCCCTGCAACTTCAAACTCTCAGATTCAAGCAATTCTCCTGCCTCAGCTTCCCAAGTAGCTGAGACTACAGGTGTGCACCACCATGCCCAGCTACTTTTTGTATTTTTAGTAGAGACTATATGTTGGCCAGGCTGGTCTGGAACTGCAGGTGATTCGCCTGCTTCGGCCTCCTAAAATGCTGGGATTACAGGTGTGAGTCACTGCACCCGGCCCTAAGACAGTTTCTAATACCCTGAAGCTTAATTCCACCCACTCTTATATTGAGCATATTTGATACCTGCAGCAGATCTTTTTTTCTTAAAAAAAAAAATTTTTTTTATAGAGATGGGGGTCCCCCCTGTGTTGCCCAGGCGGGTCTCAAACTCCTGGGCTCAAGTGACCCTCTTCCTTGGCCTTCCAAAGTGCTGGGATTACAGGCATAAGCCAACGCACCCAGCCCTGGAGCAGGTCACTTTTAACCCCTTGCTCCTCTTAATGAAAATGAAAAGAATTCCAGAAAATAATAATAATAATGCCACAAAACAAATGATAGTATTGGCATTGTGCCCTCTATTTCACTATTTTAAGTTTTAAACACAAATAAAAGGTTCAAGTGGTCATATAGAATGACAGAATTAAAGTAACCAGTCCTGTTTCTTTGTCTTTAGAATCACCAAGCTATCACTTTTTCAAATTTTTAGTTTAAACACAAGAATCTGTAGTACCGGATTAGAGATGTGAACTGTGCTCCAAACAAACTCAGATGATTCCAATAGGGTATGAACAAATATATGCACCTGAGATTGCACATATCAGGGGCTGGTTGGGTATATGAATTTCTAGGATTCACTTGCATGTAGAATGCAATGCTTAATTTTTTTTTAGTTTTTTGAGACCGAGTCTCACTTTGTCACCCAGAGTGGAGTGCAGTGATGCAGTGATGGCTCACTGTAGCCTCAACCACCTGGGTCAAGCTATCCTCCTGCCTCAGCCCCCCGAGTAGCTGGGACTACAGGTGCATGCCACTATGTCCAGCCAATTTTTTTTCTTTTTTTTTTTTAGTAGAGATGAGGTCTTGCTGTGTTGCCCAGGTTGGTCTTGAATTCTTGAGCTCAAGCAATCCTCTGTCCTTGGCCTCCCAAAGTGCTGGGATTACAGGCATGAGCCACTGAGCTCAGCCTGCAAAGTTCAGTAAAAGATAAATAATAAAAATATGCTAAGTTGAAATTTACATATATATTATTAATATTCAGCCATATCTACAGCAATTGTTTAGAACTTAGACCAAAAGATTTGGAGGAGAGGAAGAAGTATTTTATCCCTAACTTTGTTTAGCATGTGCAGCACATAGTAATAATAAAAAAAGCAGATCAATTCTCAGTCAATTTTAACATTAAATCTTTTTATTTTGAAATAATTTTAGATTTACAGGAGAGTTGCAGAAACAGTAGACAGATTTCCCACATATCTTTCATCCTGCTTAGATAACCATGATACATTTATCAAAACACAGAAATTAACATTGGTACAATACTATTAACCAAACTACAGACTTCATTTGAATTTTACCAGTTTTTCCACTAATATCTTTTTTCTCTTTCAGGGCTAAGCCCAGGATAGTACATTGCACTTAGAGCTGTATCATTGCTTTAAAATTCTTCACAGTTCCACAATCCCTCATTGCCTTCCCCGGGGCTGACCACTCCCCGGCTCCCTGACTCCACTTGCCTTGATATACCCCTGATTCCACTGAACTTTTATGGTATTGGGGGTAAAGAAGATATAATGTCCTCAAGTTAGCAATGGTGTGTTAAATTTTTTAAAAAATAAAAACAAAAGAAGATTTAATGGCTGCGAAGTCTCATGCTTTGGCGAAGGAGCTGTTGAGCCTGATACAATATATTCAACTGCCAGAGCACCGACGTTTCTACTTTGTCTGGCTGGAGATTCTTTAGCCAGATATTCCTTGATGGTGACTGTTAGGTAAGTGACATTTACAAGGCTTAAGTGCCTAGTGCACGGAAATCAGAAAGCAAGGCTTGTTTTAGGCAAATGTGCCACATATCTTGTGAGATAAAGAGACAAAAACATAACTGGTGAAATGCACTGAAAAATATCCCTGGCTTACACACTCCAGATGTCTACTCCACATGAATTCTCCCTTTTTCTTGTCATCAGAATTCTTGTTTTGTTCAGGTAAAAGGTAGCCAGGCTCTTCAAAGGAGGCTGGACTTTTCTCAGCCTCTCTGAGGATGCATTCTTCATGAAGCTAATCTAATCACATCAATTCCACTCACTTTGCCAATGATTGGTTTAGGAATGGGCATGGGAAACAATCTGGCCAGTAAGGCATGAGGAGAAGTCAGAGGTTTCCGGGAAAGTTTTCTTCACTCTTCAAAAGTCCCTTCCCTTCTTGTCTGAATTTTGGGTCTTGTTGTTTGAGTTATTCTGTGTTAAAGGATAGAATGCCTGGAGCTGTTGCAGCCACTTTGTAACCATGAGGGGGTAAGCTTGTGACAAAAGCAAACAAGTTTCAAAGTGAGAGGATAGTGAGATCCTGGTCTTTGATGCATTACTTATCCCCAGGAATGAACTAACTCTGGACTTCCTGTTATGTGAGAAAATAAATTTTCCACTTTGGGGAAAGGATAGCTACTGGGAAGAATTCATCAATGCAAAAGCATGCTGTGCACCACGTAGATAAGGCTGGGGATAGTGGTCATTCTTACACAGCCTACAGCAACAACATCTCTCATTCAATCATGCATTCAACCAATAACTGATGAGAACATAAGATGCGAGACTCTTGCGCTTTATGCTGTTAGAACATGACATTATTCCATGGCAGGATTCATGCCATGAATCCTGAAGGATTGCACCACGTAATGAGGGGTAAAACTCATAGACAAACATACTGATTGCAGGACGACCTGGTGTTACCTGAGAGTTACACACACAAATTGCCGTGTTGATGCCACCAGACTAACGCCATGAAGTTTAGTGACAGAAGAGGTGCACACTCTTTATCTTGAAAGATGGTTAACATTGAGAGGCGAACAAAAACACAAAGACACAGAGATTGGAAACCACAAGTTCTGTTTTGTAAAGAGGGAGTAATCTAATTTAGTTAAGAGTTGAGGCCAATTGCAGTGGCCCATGCCTATAATCCCAGCACTTTGGGAGGCTGAGGTGGGCAGATCCCTTGATGCCAGGAATTCAAGACCAGTCTGGCCAACATGGCGAAACCCTGTCTCCATTAAAAATACAAAAATTAGCCGGGCATGGTAGCACATGCCTGTAATCCCAGGTACTTTTGAGAGACTTGAACCCAGGAGGCAGAGGTTGCAGTGAGCTGAGATTATGCCACTGCACTCCAGCCTGGGTGACAGAGCAAGGCTCTGTCTCAAAAAAAAAAAAAAAAAAAAATACTGATACAGTCGAATTGTTGACAGCTATGGCTAGAGAGGTAGAGAGGGACAGGAGGTGGTGCCTGCCTGACCTGACAGTTCTGTGCTTTAGGAAGCCTGAGTGAGCTGAAGTATGGTCCAGCAAAGGGAACCCTGTGCTGACAGCATGACTGGCGGGTCTGAGTCCAGCTTCAGCTACCCACTCATTATGCAGCCCTTGGTCATTCATGTCTCAGAACAGCTACAAGAAAGGGTTGGTAATAACTGTCTTGCCTCCCTCACAGGGTGACTGGAAAGTGCAATATAAATGTAAGGGGTTATTTCCTCCACATCCAGATATAACAATATTCACCCACTTTTAGGTCTCTGACTCCATCTCAGGACAGTTTTCCCTTTGTTCCTATTACTGGAGCCACCCTCCTGTCTCCCCGCTTGGTTTCATCAATGATCTCCCGTATCTCAAGTATTTTCAGTATTTCCCTAACTCTCTCCTGGGTTTTTCTTCTCTGTCTCCAATCTCAAAAACTGAATATAATTTAAAGGTCCTTCTGTAGATCTTCCATAGCACTCCAAACACCATCCATTTCTCTTTCTCTCACAAAACATTTTTTTAAAAAATAGACCTTTTTCCCACCACCTTTTCTCAAATTCTACCTACTGTTAAGCCCACTCCAATGTTCGATTAAGTGGTCTCAAAAAGCCATGATGGCTGAATCTAGGGGTTTCATCTCATTCTTGTGCCGCCTGATTTAACCTGTCCTTAATGAAATTCTTACCTCATGGCTTCTTCTACCCCACCCTTTCCTTTTCCTCATCTTCCCCATTCTGAGTGTCGGGGTTCACTAGGATTCTGCTGACCTCAGACTTTTTCTTATGCTCTCAGGAACACGCATGTAACCTGATGACTTCAACAGTCCTACTGAAGATGAGCTGAAAATACTTTAGTTGTGATTATTCCCTCCCCAAATCCAATCCAACAGTTTTCAACCAAGCTGTCAAAGGGTTCTGTGGCTCCTCAACCTCAGCTTGTTCAAAGCAGAGGCCATCTTCTTCTCCTCCCTTAAACATGCTCTTTATCTGTTATTCCAAATGATTTTTTTTTTTTTGAGATGCTGTCTCGCTCTGTCACCAGGCTGGAGTGCAATGGTGCAATCTCAGCTCACTGCAACCTCCGCCTCCTGGGTTCAAGCGAGTCTCTTGCCTCAGCCTCCCAAGTAGCTGGGACTACAGGCACATGCCACCATGCCCAGCCAATTTTGCATTTTTAGTAGAGACAGGGTTTTACCGTGTTGGCCAGGATGGTCTCGATCTCTTGACCTCGTGATCCGCCTGCCTCAGCCTCCCAAAGTGCTGGGATTACAGGCGTGAGCCACTGCACCCGGACACCGGATAAATTTTTTTAATGGTCCCCACCATCATTTACGTTATCCCAGATGCAAGTTCTGACTCATTCAACTCCCATACATAGTCTTATATTTTGGCAGTCACCAAACCTAACTAATCCTTGAAATGTTTCTGAAATAGTTCACCTCCCTTTTATTCTTATTGCTACTGTTCTTTGAGACGTGCTGGCCAGATGCGGTGGATCATGCCTGTAATCCTAGCACTTTGGGAGGTAGAGGTGAGAGGATCACTTGAGCCCAGGAGTTCAAGACCAGCCTGAGCAACATAGGGAGACCCTGTCTCTACAAAAAGTAAAAAAAAAAAAATAGCGAGGCATGGTGGTGTGCGCTTACAGTCCCAGCTACTCGCGAAGTTAAGGCAGGAGATCACTTAAGCCCAGGAGATTGGGGTTGCAGTGAGCCATGATTGCACCACTGCATTCCAGTATGGGTGACAGAGACCCTGTCTCAGAAAAGAGAGAAGTATTCATTTCTTTACTGGACTGTTATAATAGTTTCCAAAGTGGTCTTCCTGTTTAAATCAGGGTGGTCTTCCATACTCCTGATAGTTCTCTTCTAAAGACAGATCTGGTCATGCTTAAAAACTTTCCATTCCTTCCCATTGTTTGTACAATAAAGTCACAATTCTTTATCACGGTATGCAAAACCTGCTACAATCCAGCTCCATCTTAACTCTCCAAATTTATCTCACACTCCTTTTCTGCATTCTCTGTCAGTACAATCTGCCAGGTAAAGGTCCAGCCCAAATGACCTCCTCCTTATATCCCAGAGAGAATTAAGTTACCTTTTCCTTGTACTCAGGGGACTGTGCCTATTTCAGGTTGTTCTTAGAGTCAGCATCATCACACTGAATTGTAATGATGTCTCCATCTATTCTAAAAGATTGCAAGCTTTAGCAGTGTGTATTAGCTACCTCTTGCTGCAAAACAAATTACAAAACATTTAGTGGTTTAAAACAGAAAATATTTTTTCTCTCCCAGGTGCAGTGGATCAGGAATTCCAGAGGGGCTTACCTGGCTAGTTCCGTCTCACGGTCTCTCATGAGGTTGCAGTAAAGAGATTAGCAGGGGCCGACATCATCTGAAGGCTTGACTGGGGCTGGAAAATCTGCTTCCAAGGTGGCACAATCATATACCTGGCAAGTCAGTGCTGGTTGTTGGCAGCAGGCCTCAGCCCTATGAAGGATTTCCCTCCACAGGACTATGAGTATCTTCACAATGTGGCAGCTGGCTTCCTCCTGAGGGAGTGACCCTAGGGAAAGAAAGCAGAAACCCCACGTGCCTCTTATGGCCTATTCTTGGAAGTCACACACCCTAACCCTAACCCTAACCTTAAGTCCAGCCCACACTCAAGGCGAGGAGAATGAATTGCCTCCTACTGAAGGGAGGAATGTCAAAAAACTAGAGGACATATATGCCATGTAATGATGTTCTGGTCAATGATAAACAATGTATATGAAAGTTGTTCCATAAGATTGTAATAGAGTTGAAAACTCCTATCACCTAGTGATGTCATAGTCACTGTGACATTGTAGCGCAATGCCTTACTCATGTGTTTCTCCTGATGCTGGTGTAAACAAACCTACTGTGCTGCCCCATAGTATAGTATAGTACAAAAATGTAGTACAAGGCTGGGTGCAGCGGCCTGTAATCCCAGCACTTTGGGAGGCCAAGGTGGGCAGATAACTGAAGGTCAGGAGTTTGAGACTAGCCTGGCCAACATGGTGAAACCCCACCTCTACTAAAAAAATAAAAATTAGCCAGGGATGCTAGTGGGCACCTGTAATCTCAGCTACTGGGGAGGCTAAGGCAGGAGAACTGCTTGAACCTGGGAGGAAGAGGTTGCAGTAAGCAAAGATGGCACCACTGCACTCCAGCCTGGGCAACAGAGAATCCGTCTCAAAAAATGGTGGATCACTTGAAGTCAGGAGTTTGAGATCAGCTTGGCCAACATGGTGAAACCCTGTCTCTACTAAAAAATACAAAAATTAGCCAGATGTGGTGGCACACACCTGTAGTCCCAGCTATGGGCTGAGCCATGATAATCGCTTGAACCCAGGAGGTGGATGTTGCAGTGAGCCAAGATCTCTCCACTGCACTCCTGCTGAGTGACAGACTCTGTCTCAACATAATAACAGCAGTGGAGGTAACCGTTAAATTGAACCATCTGAAACACTGGTATTCCACAGGTTTTACCTATAAAGAAACCAATTGTATAAAGTTCATCCTTAGAGATGTGGCTGCAAGTTGAAAATTTGAACACATCTTCACAGATGGAAAATCGAGGTGCTTCAGAGTTCTTATCTTTCTGTTCCTCACAAGACTAAGGTTCAACTTCGAGAAGGGTCAGTCATGAAGTGAAATGAGGTCTAGTCCAATCTAGGCATGACTTTTTCATTTCCTTGAGAGTCAGATAAGGGAGTTACAGACCCAACACTGCACGCTAAGTAAGGTCGAGTGTAAATTGAGGAAGTAAAATTTCTCCAGGAACTCCATCCTGTCTCAATTTACATTTCACCCTGTGCCACTTTTAAGAAATCATATTTACTTAGAAGTGAAATAACCGTGGACCTAATAAAAAATGGAATAGGAATAGCTCCTTGTTCATTACGTATTTCTGTACGTCTAGAAAGTAATTTACTCTTCATTACTGGTAGGATTAAATCCAATATTTGCAAATACAAATTAATTTATTAAAAACACCTTTTGTCCTTCCAGGAGTACTTATAAGACATAATATTAAATAGAAACTTTCAATGAGAAAGTTCCTTTTTTGCTTTTTCTGTGTTTATTCTTCCACTTCTTCTGATTAATATTTAAGGCAGACTTTGGGTGGGACGTGTCTAATTAATTAATGATGGCGGGAGGGTCCCAAAAGTTATTAGGGTAAAACTGCATTCATCCACCCTCTGCCCGCATTGGAACGAAAGCTCCCCTCGGGGTCTTCCGGTTTGTTGATCTGCGCATTCATACAACCTGAACAGTACCTAGACCACTGCGAGTTCTCGATAAATACTTGAGTAATGTCCATTCATTGATCGTCGGTGCAGGGCGCCGTGGCCAGCGAGAAGGCCGGCCCGCGGCTTCCCTGCCTCCCTGCCTCCGCCGCACCCGCGCTGCCCTCAGCCTCCGGGGTCACAGCCCGCCACCCCGGGAGCATCCGGCTGCCAGACCACCGCCGGGACGCTCGCGGCCTCTAGGGCCTGCCCTTCCAGGGAGGAAGGCGAGGAGCGAGGAGTGGGGAAACCTGGGCCCACTTCCTGTCCGGGCAGGCCCGGGCGCCCGCCTCCTCAGCGGCCTGCTCTCTCCGCCGTGAGCGGCCGAGCCCGGGGCCCGGAAAATGCGGCGAGGCGCGGCGCCGGCGCGGGGCGAGGAGGAAACCAGCTCCACTCGCCACCCGCGGCCGCCTCCGTCCTGGCCGCCCGCGCATGCCCCGCGGCGAGAAGGTTAAGCGCGCGGGGGCGGGGCCGGGCGCGCCGAGTGCTGGCCGGGCGCGCCGAGTGCGGGCCGCGGGCGGGGCGGGGGCTGCGCTCGGGGGCTGCGCTCGGGGGCGGTTCCGGGCGGCGGGGGCGGAGGCGGGCGGAGGAAGGGGGCGGGCCCCGAAGTTGTTCCGCGCTGGGCGGGCGGGCGGCAGTGGGAGAGCGGGCGGCGGGCCGGCGGGCGGACCGGGCCGGGGCTGGAGAAGTTTGCGCTGCGGTTTCTGAGCGCAGGGTGCGGGCCCCGCCGGCCGCTGCGCGCCCGCTGCCATGGCTTTCCGCAGGAGGACGAAGAGTTCCCCGCTTTTCAGCCAGGAGTTCATCATCCACAACCATGCGGACATCGGCTTCTGCCTGGTGCTCTGCGTCCTCATCGGGCTTATGTTCGAGGTGAGAGCCTGGGGAGGAGGGAGCCGGAGGGACAGTGCCCCCTGTCGTGCGCCACCCGGCACACGCCGGCAGGTCAGCGGGCCCTCGGTCTGATCGCGGGCTCCTGGCTGCCGTGTACGTTATCGGCACCCCGGCTTTGTGCACTGTACCCCGCCGGCCTGTACCCCGGC
The DNA here is from genome assembly GCA_036589455.1 of Ateles fusciceps. NCBI lineage: Eukaryota > Metazoa > Chordata > Mammalia > Primates > Atelidae > Ateles > Ateles fusciceps. The sequence continues at coordinate 1,273,284 of JAZHEH010001541.1, forward strand.
CAGCCCAGACAGCACCCCCAGCTCCACGCTGTGCCAGCCATGCCATGCTCTGCCGCCCCCTTGGGCACTCACGGTATCCTGCAGCTCTGTCTGTAGCCCTGAAACCCTAGCCTGGCCTCGAACCAACCGCCGCGCTGCCACCCTGGCCCGACGCGTGGGGTTTCCTTTCTGGCGTCCGGGAGCCAAGCCCAGAGACTCCCAGACCTGCAGTCATTGCACAACTCCCCTTCCCTCAAGGGGTGGCCACTAGCTCTTCTGGGCTTTTCCAGTGGGAGGGACCCCGACCCTTTCCACTTCCTATCTGATTTTCTGGGTGTTTTGCATCTCAGCTTTGGAACGTGCTCGGATGTTCACGTGTGGCCCTGGCCCCATCCCTGCGGTGGCCTTCTGCCCTCCTCTCGCGCCCACTTTTTTTGCTGTGCTCTAGAAGGCCAGTTTTTGATATCCTTTACCACTCCGTGGACTGTCCCTTTAGATCCAGCTGCCGCGACCCAGAGTTTCACCCCCTTTACAGGGACAAGAAGAGAGACAGACAGGGACACCCTTAACTTTTTGGGGAAAGGTGATTCTCTTACAGTGTCGGAGTTGGGGGGAGAGGATGGGGATCCCACCCCCAACAGCAGTGCCCTGGTGTCGGCCTCTGAAACAGGGAGTTGTGGAAAGCCAGCAAGGGGTCAGAATCCACGAGACTGATGGGAAGGATTCCCTACTCTTGCAGAGCAAGAAAAATGTGATATTCAGAAGTGGGAAGAACTGGAGGAAGCTTGGCATGGGTTTGCTGCGGTTTATCTTGTCTCAGAAGTGAAATATGTGAGGGACATTCCCCCTCACTCTCACAGTGGTCTCCTCTGGTTCCTGAGACTCCTTGTCAACTCCCTTCTGGGTCAGGTTGCTAATCTGCATTCTCACGGTTGGGTAAGGAAGCTGCGACCATTTACAAACTTCCTTGGAGATACAGATGCCTAGCCTGGCTAATTTTCCATCCCTGTCCCTCTGTCTCCAGGTTCCCTGTATCTCTAGGAATGACAAGGGCCCTAATTGGCTGGCGAAGCTGCCCTCAAGCTGGGGACATTCTTGTGATGGCCAAGTTAGGGTTGGATGAGTGAATGTGTCTGTGGCTGGGCTTTAGGGTCTCTAGAAAATAAACAGTGGGACTAGGATTGGGGTCTCCACTCTACTGTTTGGTAGCGCTCCTTCAGTTCAGCCCCTTTCTCCTTCCTCTCCCTCTCACAGCTCTCTCTAGTGGTATATTGGATTGGTCCTTGGTTCCACCTTGTTCTGGGTTCTCCCCTGGAAGTGTGTGGTGTCACACAGAGTCATATCCCTGTGTCTCAGTCCCTGTTCTGTGACTAGTCTGACTGAAAACTGACTGCAGCCTCAGTTTCTCCATCACTAAAGACGTTCATAAAACTGGTCTTCCTCACAGGGTGATTGTAAGGTTTAACTGAGATCATGTCAGCAGCAAAAGCCGTAACATCTCCTACCAACATGAAAAAGTCTCTTGCGCCTGGAGCCCTGTGATTATTTATTATAATAATAGCTTAACAAAATTACAGAATTTTTCTCTCCTGTCTGTTTGCCATCCTCCATTCTAAGAGGCCTCCAAGTGCGTGTCCCCAGCCTTGGAGGGTGTGGCTGGAAAGATACACGTGACAGCTGTAAACTCAAAGCCACAGGCTCTGCAGCAGCCAAGTTTCTTGCATAGCCTGTGGCTCTCTCTGTCATATTTCTAGCATTTGCTAGGGTTTGTGGCCTTACCTGCTTTATCTTTGCTCAGAAAGAGCTGCCAGCATTTCTACCTACCTCCTTCCCCTGGTCTCTAGTCCTGTGGGAAGTCCTGTGTATTAAACCTGCCACTCTAGAAGTTGAAAGGTGCTAAGAACTTTTACTTCCAGTACCTGGTGGAAGGGAAAGGCCCAAGATGAGAAAAACAACAAACAAAACTACTCTTATTCCCCTCCCCCGCCCCACCCCCTCCCACCCCGCCGCCCTTAGGCTCAGATTGGGGGAGTATAGCAAGGTCCTTGGTTGAAATGCCTACAGGCCCCCTTTCCTGCCATCCCCATCACTTCTTCCCATAGTACCTTGAACCACAGGACCTACAGGGCAGGTGTCTCCTTTTGGAGGTACTTTGTGAGATCATCGGTCTGTGCTTTTCTGGGAGAAAGATGGCTTTGCCTCAAGCCTCCAGTAAGAAGGTCTTAGTGTTCTTCTGTGCCAGGAACAGGGAGGGGGCTCACTGCATTTACCCACCAACTAACTTTCCACAGAGATAAGTATTCCTGGGGGGTGGGGAAGGGGAAGTTTGGAACTGCTGCCTCTATCAAATGAGAGCAGAAGCATCCTGGATACTGTAGGGACCACGGAGAAACAAATGCAGGTATCTTCACACTCAGAGCAAAGCAGGGGGGAGGTGCCTCATAATCCAGCACAGGACTGGCTGGATATCACTTAGGATCTTCTGGATTTTCCTCTGGAAGTGTGTGGTGTGCATGTGTGGGTATGTGTGGATGCATATGATGGGATGGTAGGTGCAACTGGGGACTCACCATCCTTTTCCCAGAAGTGACGACAGGAAGAGGTGCAAGGGGAATGGGAGAAGGGGGTGAGAGGACATAGGCTCTTGGGGTTTTGACTTGGCCTCAGCTAGGATTCCTTCATTCAGAAGCTGAGCCAGGAAAACTCAATTATAATTCTTCCCACAGAATGACTCTCCTGGCCACTCCTCCCTCTGGGGTCCTCTGCCCTGCTGCTGCCAGTGAGCTGGGTCCCTCTCCCCCTACCAGCAGGCAGCCACAGCTCTTGTGTCTACATTGCCTCCCTGCCTTGCTCTTTCCCCAACTCACTGGTCACCTCTTCTGCATTCAGGGGGCTTCTGTTTCCCTCTCAGGGACCCCAGGACTTTAGTTCTCTGTCTCCAGGAAGATGATGACTCTAAATTATTTCCCTTGGGATCATTTCCTTTCAGGAACACACATGAAAGGCTGTCTCTTCCCTCACCACCCACCCCTATCACTACCCCAAATTTAGTTTAGTTTTGGGCCATCCTGTTTCCAAGGTAGGGGGCAGCTTTTTCACCCTGAACCCAGGTTTTCTCCCAGTCCTACAGGCTGCTTGGAATAGAGAAGCTGCTCTGTGCGGCCACAGCACTTGGCTAAAAAATGTCAGGAATGTGGAACTTTACTTTCCCCCTCCTTTCCACCGTCAAGTCTGCTTTCAGGAGAGGTGGCACAAGGGGGAGTTTTCTACTCTACTCTTTGGTCCTTCTGTCCTGTCGTAGGTGGAGTCTGGCCTGACCATCAACCAGGGTGTAGACAGCCAGTTGGGGGGTATGTGTGTCGGATTTGAAAGTAGCGTCCTCCCCCTCCCTTCTCTTCCCCCTTCCAGTGTCCTGGTCTGTGCCACGTTTCAAATTGAAACAGGCAGGGGAAGAGGAAAAGTCTTTCATTAGCGAATGGAGAATGAGGAAAAAGGGGGTGCACCGAAGAGAGAGGAAGCAATTTATATACTACCTTTAAAATGTCATTTCAAGACTGAAACTTTTTTTAAAAGCTCATTTGCAGGCTCTGGCAGCTGCAAGGAAATGTTTCCACAATTCTGAGCCTGTCATTTGTAAGTTTGGTTTCTTTTCAGTCTGTGATGACTTAAAGGTTTAGGGACCCAGAGGAGTTCTTGATGGTGGCTGGGTTTTGCTTTCTAGTTGTTTTGGAGGCAGATTTGGCAGATCTACCTTTTCTCCAGGAACCACCTTCTTCCCTGCTCCCGACACTGTGATTGACTTGTCAGGGTGAAATGTTTGCAGCATTTATGATGGGAGCCCATTATGTCACCACCTGCTAGTACATGGCTTCCATGGCACTGGTTCACATCCTCTCAGACATACCTGTAGGCATCATAACCTGAAATGCAGCTGCAGGTCCTGTCTCTGAATGTTAGCAGCATCATAAAACAATTCTGCTACTATTGTGTTAATAGAAAGATGTATGTAAATGGCACACATATACATCTGTGGACATGGGTCATCGTTCTTTGATTAACTTCTTTTTTTTTTTGGGACAGAGTCTTGCCCTGTAGCCCAGGCTGGATGGAGTGCAATGGTGCAATATCAGCTCATTGCAACCTCCGTCTCCCACGTTCAAACAATTCTGCCTCAGCCTCCTGAGTAACTGGAATTACAGGTGCCTGCCACCACACCCAGCTAATTTTTGTATTTTTAGTAGAGACGGGGTTTCACCATGTTGGCCAGGCTGGTCTCGAACTCCCGACCTCGTGATCTGCCTGCCTTGGCTTCCCAAAGTGCTGAGATTATAGGCGTGAGCCACTGTGCCCAGCCTCTTTGACTAACTTCTAATGCACTTTTGAAGAAGTGCCTTTGTCAGCTTTTCTAGTTCCTGACTTTATGCATCTCCCTTTTAGCCTTTGACTTACCCTATCCATGCTGTTCTAGAGAAGTTAAACGGGAAACCAAGGAGGGTCACTTATTCTCTTGAGTGCTCTTCTTCTGTGGTTGGATTTCTTTACGCATGCCTCTATGATATGAGCAGCAGAGCAGAAATTTGGAGCTAGATTTTCTACTGGTCAAGCCTCAAGTATAATCCTATCCTATGGGATGTAAGGGCATACTGATTATTCCCATTTCTTTCCTTGGCACAAATGTGATATCTAGAAAAATGACATTGATCAGTTAATGACTATTTAACCCTAACTGCCCAGTGAAGGCTGATATGTGTAAAAATACCCAGGAGTGTGCCTGGCACATGGGCACTTAATCAATGGTCTCAACAAGTACTCGGATGACTATTGTTATTGGCTTCACTGGTGGGTCTGGGAGTCCACGTTTCATCCTCAGATGGCTTATTGAGCATCCTGGCTGTATTTCATTTTAGAGATGATATGTTTTGAGATGGAGACCTTTCCCCCAAGTTCTGCACTGCTAGCCATCTAATCTCCAAACAGACCAGTCTCTCTACCCCAGAACCTCTTTTCCCCCAGGGAGCCCGCTGGTGCAGCTGCTCCACGAACATCTGTTTTCTCTTTGACCTCTATCTTATTAGAACACAGGCCGTGGGTACTGGAGGGTCTTAGAGCTGCCACTGTTAACTTTGTAGAAAAGTGAAAACTGCAGGGAGACTGCCCTGCAAATTAAATAGGTACCACTTTTCTCTTGCCTGCTCTGTTGTCTGAACCCTCAGTCACTCATTTCTCGGGTGCACTGTCCGGACTGGTCACAACAGAGCGCCTTAGTCCCGACTGTTTGTAGAATAACATGTGTTGCTATGGTGAAAGCTTCACTCTGGCAGGCATGAGCTCCTTTTTGATCTGCTTCTTTATGGGCAGGGGCCCCAGAAATCACTCTGTGGCATAGCTGATGTACCTCTCATTCCCACCCTGATAAATGATGAAGCTGGAGGGTTGATAAGAGCGGATTAGAGTTCCCAAATGATAGAAGAGCTTTCTAATCAGCGAAAGCACTATTAGCAGGCTTTGGTGGGAAACTTCACTGATAGTATCTCTTAACCTCTTTATCCAGCTCTGTGTATCTGGTATCCATTGGTACCTAATGGTTAAAGAAATGGGGGAGGGGGGGAGGGAAACAGTAAAAGTACTAACATGGTTCCTGAACAGCCCTTCTTATTTCACAAACAGACCTTTATCTTTTATGCATTCTATTACTTTGCCTTGGTAAACCTCTACTGTCTCAGATGTCCCACAGTAGAGGAGCACCACACCTAACTTGGTCGCAGCTGGTTAACACTGCGAGTTAACTGTGTGGTTTAAAGAGCTTTGCAGGTGACTCTTGCAAAAAGGCCTTGCTTTTCAGTAGGGAAAATGGAAGCAGTTGTGCGGGGGGCGGGGAGGGCAGGGGGGATTGGGCCAGATCTCTAAGGCCTCTGCAGAGTTTGTAGGAGCCCAGGGTCAGGAGACGGGGCTGCTCTGTGACTCTCCAAGCCACGTTGCCTCGTGACAGCTTTCCTTGTTTGTCTGGAGGGGCTGGCAGCACTTTACATCTGTGAAATGCTTCACTTGCCTCACCCTGTAATCGGGATGGTTTATGGGGGTTGCCATACCCATCCAGAGCCTGGCTTCTAGAGCAGAGACTTGGCCAAGGACCATCCACTCCAAGTTAGAGTCGGAGCCAAAATAAGAATTCAGCAACGTCTGGCTCACATTTAGAGCTCAGCCCCAATGCTTCCACAAATGGGGCGTCTATGGAATGTAGCTACAGGCTGCTTTATTTTTCTTTGTCTGAGTGGAATCTGTTTATTACCTGGAAGTAATGTCTGTGGGTCTTTGTTCCACTTGGAGGCTTTTCTGCCTGGAACAATTATTGAAATTTGCGTCTCCCCCAAAGAGACTACAGGGAGTGACCCAAATGTGTGTGTGTATCACGTGTGAACATAAGTGAACACACAGAAGCTTTACCTACTAGTAAAGTTACTGCCTGCTGCTACCCAGCATTTGTGTAAGAAAAGATGACTCCGGCTGTTATATTTTTACTGCCCTTATCATCAAGTTAACATTGTAGCTGTAGCTCAAGGGCACATCTTTGCTTTGTATTTTATAAATTTAAGATCTTAGAGGGGGAAACCTAAAAAGTCTTCTGCTGTGATTACAGAAAAACAAAATAAGACCCTCATTGACTGGGAGATTTGCCCAGGACAATAGAGTGAATTTTTGGCAAGTTGGGGGCTTGAATCCAAGTCTTCTGACTCATCCATCTCTGGTGGTCTTCTACAGCTCTGCCCACTGGAATTCTAGACTCTACCTTTGAATGCCCATATTTGTGTAGAAGTCTTGAAATTGACTGCTGTGGTCATTTATTTAGCAGCATTTTATTGGATGCTTGAGTGCCTGCTATGGGACTGTGCTGAGCTCTGGGATGTAGAGATGAATAGGTAGGGTCCCTCTTCTCAAAGAGGTCTTAGCGTGGTAGCTTAAAGCTGATTATTTGTGGATAGGACTCAGGTCTTAAACTTGATGTGAGTGGCAGGTGCGTCCTCAGGCAGGTGTGGGTGTTCTGGTCTAGCACACAGTGGGTACTCAGTAAGTGTAGTCTACCTGAGGGGATGCTTTGGGAACATGGAGGGCGGTCAACCTTAAGGCATTGCTGTTGATGGAAGGGGTGGTTTATTAAATTAAGAACTAATGCCCTGGGTATAGTGTGGTCAGTATTCAAGGAGAAGAGTGGTGGTCACTTTTAGATACCTTGTGAGGCGCAATTGGTACCTTTATATGTACATTATTGCTTAAAGGCAGTCTGTTTGGGCTGCTATGACAGAAATGCCATAGATTCATAGATTTGGTGTTTTAAACAATCTGCATTTCTTTTCTTTTTTCTTTTTAGATGGAGTCTCGCTCTGTCTCCCAGGCTGGAGTGCAGTGGCGTGATCTTGGCTTGCTGCAACCTACCTCCGCCTCCTGGGTTCAAGCGATTCTCCCATCTCAGCCTCCCAATTAGCTGGGACTACAGGCGCCTGCCACTATGCCTGGCTCATTTTTGTAGAGATGGGGTTTCGCTATTTTGGCCAGGCTGGTCTCGAACTCTTGACCTGAGGTGATCTGCCTGCCTTGGCCTCCCAAAGAGCTGGGATTACTGGCATGAGTCATTGCGCCTGGCCCTGTATTTATTTCTCATAGTTCTGAAGGCTGGGCAAGTTCAAGATAAGTTGCTGGCCTATATTGATTGAAAACCTGGCTGGAGTTAGGAGAACTCTTCCATATGGTTTCTTAAGACTTTAAACATCAAACCCAAACGTGATCTGTAATGTCTTTTTTGGGTTGGTGGAACTGATGATTGTACCTCTGGCGGGAAGGACATAGCTCTCTCGCCTCAGTTGCCCTGCCTTTGAAATGGAAAGATGACTTCTTAATAAAGCTCCTGCATTTTGAAAGGACAGAGTATTGTGAATCAGTTCGTTCCTTCATCTTTATTATGAAAGTATGGATATTCTCTCTTAGAGGGTATTTAATTTTTCTTTTTATAGGGAATTTTAAAAAGAGACTGTTGAGGGACCCACCACTATTATGAAGACTTCTGTGGCTATTGGAGAGGGAGAAGGACGCACCTACCTCAGGACAAAGGGTAGAGACAGGACTTATGCAATTATTTATCAGCTCCTTTCCTGATGGTTAAGAGCAGTCTGGGAGCTCCTGACCTGGAGGAGCAATCCCAGGATAAACAGACCTTCCCTCCAGCAATTCCTGGAGTCCTGCAGGAAATCACAGGGCCTGCTTCACAATGCCTGGTTTCCGGCTGGGAAGAATTCCTCAGAACTCAGAGCAGAATTGGAACTTTACAGACCCACGCTTCTGGAGTTGAGACTGTGTTTTTAGTTTGTAGTCTGACTTTGTACTGGATCAACTTGTGACCTCAACGGGCAAGGAATAACTTGTTTGTATGAATTTTGTGACTGTTTGGAGGAGGGATGTTGAAGTGGAAAGGAATGGGTGGTAGTTATTTTTTTAAAAAATAGCAGTTTGGGCTCTGGTTTGGGCATGATGGCTGGAACATGTGCCCTTCTTCCAGGGTTCTTGAGACATGAATTATGGCTGGAGCCAGTGGAGGTCCTGCAGCAGGGAGGCGTGCAGTGAAAGGGGCGAGGACGGGGCCTGGATTCTTCTGTTAAATAGCCTTGTGGCCCATGCGAGGCCCTTCGCCTCTCTGGGCCTCACTTGCTTCTGGATGTGTCGAATGTCCGGTGGCCTGGTTGTGCCTTCTTAACATGGGCATGTAGAACAGGGCTGGAAAATGTGTATAAAACTCAAATTGCCTGTCAGAAATTAGGAGGAGAAGGAGAGAGACACCTTCCCCCAATCCTGCAGATTTAGGAGTAGTAACTAGGGAAGCATTGTGCCTCCATTAGGTTAGTGGGCTCAATTCTAAGCTTGGCTTCATTTATTACTTGAGTTGAAACCAGGTTCTAGCACAGATTTGGGGTTGGCATGAAATACGGCTTAGCAGAATGGAGAAGGAGAAATCCATATATTGGGAAGGAATCTGGGCTCGGCTTTGTGACCCTAAGATCTTCATCCATAATGAACAATGCTGAAGTTTCAAAACTATATCTGTGGCAATATGGAGAATTTGGCTATCCAGACTGATCCATCTGCAGAAATTTCTGGAAAGCTACAGTTTTATAGCCCTGAAGTAAAAAGCAAAGTTGGTCTGCTGTATAGTACATTTTATTACCCAAGAAATGTAAAAGAAACATTTCTGTCATTCTTTGCCCAGCCTTGGAATATCCACATTCACCACTATTCAACCATTTGGGCATTGGATTTTCTTCTATTTTTAATCATTCAGCAAATACACCTACTCTGTACAAGACACTGAAATATAAAATGCAAGCCAGCTAACATATTTGTTGATACAACTCTCTCTACTGTGCTCATTTTTGGAGCTTCAGAAAGAAGAGAATGTGACACTTCTTAGCTACTCTTGCCTGCATTTCCTGGGTCCAGATAACTCCAGGCATGACAACTATGGCCTCGCCAGACTTTCACTGACCACTTACTACGCCTTTAGCCTGCAACTGTGGCATAGCCAAGTGTAACTTGACCAATGTTGTTGGTTTCTCAGCCCTACCAGTTGGGTTGCCATTCACATGACCCAAGGGATATGAGTCTGAACTGAGCTGTTTTTGACCTCTTGCCCCTTGTTCTGCAAATGTTGATTAAGCAGTGCTTTTGTGTGAGCCCTCATTCTAGGTGCTGGGAACACAGAGAAAAAGGACACATTGCCTAATCACAAGGAATTTACCATCTAGTGAGGGAGATAGGTAAAAGGAGACAAGTACAGTCATTTGATGATGACTACCCCAGCTGAGCTGCCATGTGGGTCTTCTGGTCTTGCACACAGTGGGTGCTCAGTAAGTGTAGTCTACTAGAGGGGGATGCTTTGGAATATGGAGAGTGGTCTCCCAGTTCAGAATAGGAGTAGGTGGATGCTGGATAAGGCCAGAGAAAGAAGGAGATATGGGAAGGCAATAGAACAGTTCGTCCTATGTAGGCAGAGGAACTGGTCTGGAGCATTGGGACACTCAGCATGCTGGTGTCATAGGATGCTTTGGAGGTGGGGCACAGGGGGGACAAGGGACAAGAGTGGGGAGGGTCCAGATCACCAGGGGGTCCAGATCACTGGTGGTGTGATGAGGAAATTCAACAAGCATATACACCGGAACAGAAACCCGTAGCCGGCACTTGCCCTTCCTTACCTTGTCCCCAGTGTCTGTTCACTAAGTCCAGTGGTTTTACCTCCTGAATTGCCCCCAGGTCTCCTCTTGCCCTAACGATCTCTGGTTTGGCTCAGACACTTGATATTCCTCACCTGAATGGCTATGGTGGGTTCTAACTTGGACCCCACACTCCCATCTTTTCTGATCCTTTCTCCTCATAGCTATCGTGGGTTATCTTCAAACACAGAGCTGAGCATGGGTCTCCCTACTTAGATTGCTTCCAAGATGCCCGCCTAAAGGCTGGGTGATTAGCTTGGCTTCAAAGCTTCCCCGAGATCTGATCAGCCTTTGTCCTGGACTCTGCACCTCCCTCAGGCTCATCCCTGCCCTGACCCTCATTGCAGACCAACATACCTAAACATTCCCTCCTCCTTCATGTTTCTCTGCTTTTGTTCATGCACCTTGCCCTCCAAGTCACCTGATTCCCCACTTTGTCCTATAACTGCTATTTCTTTTTTAAGGCCCCCCTCAGATATGGCAAAAACACCACCTGCTCAGAGGGCCGCTTTCCCAGCCCCTCTGCCCTGAGAGGGTTAATTCCTCCTTTCTCCCCACCTCTGTCTTTTTCTTGTTTATTCATTCAGCCAGACTTGGACCAAGCATTTGCTCTCTGCCAAACCCTGTTCTTGGGGCTAGGGATAAAGAATGAAGAGGTGAAGATTCTGCCTCCATTGAGCCAAGAGTCCTTAGGGAGTGAAAATGTCACTGCTGCTTTTGTGTGTAGTGGGTACAGTGTGTGTGTCAGGGAAGGGAGCATAACCCCTCTGGGAGGGGTAGGGACAGTTCATTTTAAAAAGGAGAAGTTTGGGGCCAGGCATAGTGGCTCACCCTTGTAATCCCAACACTTTGGGAGGCCAAGGCAGGCAGATCACGAGGTCAAGAGATCGAGACCATCCTGGCCAACATGGTGAAACCCCGTCCCTACTAAAAATACAAAAATTAGCTGGGCGTGGTGGCGTGCACCTGTAGTCCCAGCTACTCAGGAGGCTGAGGCAGGAGAATCGCTTGAACCCAGGAGGTGAAGGTTGCAGTGAGCCGATATCGCCCCATTGCACTCCAGCCTGGGTGACAGAGCGAGACTCGGTCTCAAGAAAAAAAAAAAAAAAGAAAGAGAGAAGTTTGAGCTGGTCCTTGAGGCTTAAGGGGCATGGGGCAGGCAGATGTGCTGGGGAGAGGGAGTTCCAGGCAGAGAGAAGGCATGGGGCCAGGAGGAGTATGGCAAGTGTCTCTGTGTTGCCAGAGTGGGCTGGGTAGGAGCCGGTTAAGGGCAGAAGTGGTGAAAGGTGACACTGGACTGGCAGGCAGGGTTCTGGCCATGGAGGTGCTTATTAAAAAATTTGAATTTGGTCCTTAGCTTAGGTAATAGGGGAGCCATTGAAGATTTTTTAGCATGAGAGTGACTCCAGTATGTACTAGGAAGGTCACTGGCAGTTAGGGCTGGGCATGGCTCCTTGTACTTGCCATGAGCCATCCCTCCATGACCCAGGAAAGAGCTGTTTCACATTTTCTCAGTATCCCCAGCCCCTCTGTACCTACCACATAGTCAGCATGGATTTATCAGGTATGGTCCCATGTGCACACAGGTTGGTGTGCGTCTGAGTTGCCTTTCTGCTGCTGATGGTCATTTGAAGCTTTTCTATCCATGCTGTGTCTTCTGGTTTCTCAGGTAACCAGTAAAAGATGCTTTTGAGCACATTAGGAATGCTAGCTACTTTAGCATGTGCATACAGATAGAGAGCCTATAATCTTAGCCTTTTAAAGCTTAAAAAAATTTTTTTTTGGAATAGGTTCCATTAGGAGATACATTCATGTGACTCAAAAATAGAAAACATAAAAAAAAATTCATTGAGAAGTATCTCTCCCCACCTGTTCTCATCCAGCTCCCCCGCCCCCAAGTAACCACTTCTTATTGACTTTTATGAATTTGTCTTGTTGGGTTTATTTATCCAAATACAAACAGCTATAAATAAGATATATACTTATGTCTGTCTGTCTGTCTGTCTATCTTCCTGTCTCCTTTCCTATACAAAATGAAGTGTATTACTTACACTTTTGCACCTTGCCTTTTCAATTAGCAAAATATCTGGGCAATCTTTCCATGTCAGTACACGGAGAATTTCCTCATTCATGTGGAAGTTTGCACAGTCTTCCATTGTACAGGGTTACTTTAATTTGTTTAATCAATCCCCTTTTGATGGACATTTGGGTCGTTTCCAATGTTTTGCTCTTACAAACAATGCAGCAGTGACTATCTTGATACATATGTCATTTTGTACCTATACAGGCATATCTCATTGGATGTTTTCCCAGAAGTGAGATGATAGGGTCAAAGCATAACTGCATTTATATTTTTGATAGTTATTGACAAATTGTACTTGTCCTTTTAAAATACCATGTCCGGGTCAATGAATCAGTTAGCCATAGACTGTTTACCATGTACCCATGAAAATGTATGGTTACATACTAAAAGTTCTACCAGGGCCTGCATTGATCTTGTTCCCTGTTAAATTCTCAGCATCTAGCAAGTGCCTGATATGTAACAGGAGACAAAATACATGTTGGATTTTTAAAGTTACTCTGTTGGGCACATTTGGATCATGGAGCTCTTTACTATTGATTATATTTCAGCTCCTCTATGATGTTTCTGTTGCCTCTGGCACCTCAAACAAGTCACTCAGGACATGCTACCTCTTTTCACTTGGCCAGATGTTCCTCATTCCTCAAGCTGCAGTCCACTTTTTCTGGAAAGCCATCCCTTCTCCCTGTGCTTCCCTTATCATGGTTTGATGACCCCCAACTTGATCGTGTGCAGCCCATCACACTCCACAACCTGGCTGTGTGTTCTTTGAGGGCAGGAGGTACTGCTTACCATAGTAACTCTAGTATCCTACACAGCACTTGACATTCTATTGGTTTTCATATTTTTTTAGTATATGCGTGGTAAAGTGGAATTACCAGTTGATAACCCCTTTTTAAAGACTTTTTTTTTGCATTTTAAATTGAGATAGAATTTACATACCATGAAATTTACCATTTTAAAGTGTACGATACAGTGGTTTTTAGTGTATTCACCATGCTTTACGACATCACTATTATATAATTTCAAAACATTTTCATCATCTTCAAAAGGAACCTGTTTGGCCGGGCACGGTGGCTCACTCCTGTAATGCTAGCACTTTGGGAGGCCAAGGCGGGTGGATCACCTGAACGCAGGAGTTTGAGATCAGCCTGGGCAACACGGTGAAACCCCATCTCTACTAAAATACAAAGACAATTAGCTGGGCATGGTGATGTGTGCCTGTAGCTACTTGGGAGGCTGAGGCTGGAGAATCGCTTGAACTCAGGAGGCGGAGGTTGCAGTGAACTGAGATCACATCACCGCACTCCAGCCTGGGCAATAGAGGTAGACTCCGTCTCAAAACCAAAACAAAACATGTTCACATTCATTTCCCATTGCTCCCCAATCCCACTTTCATCTCCACTCCTGTCTCCACCCCAGCAAGGACTATTTACTTTGTGTCTCTGGACTCACAAATGGACATTTAATGTAAATGGAATCATACCATATGTGGCTTTTTGTACCTGGCTTCTTTCATGTGGCATGTTTTCAGGGTTCATGTATGTTGTAGCAGGTATCGGTACTTCATTTCTTTTTGTGACTGAATCATACTCCGTTGTACAGCGAAGTGCATTTTGTTTATCCATTCATCAGTTGATGGACATTTGTCTCCATCTTTTGACAATTATGAAAAATGCTGCTCTGAACATACATGTGCAAGTTTTTATGTGGATGTCATGTGTTCAGTTCTCTTGGATATATACCTGGGGAGTGGAATTGCTGGGGCATTAAATAATTTTAATATAGGCAAAGAGCCAGCATTGAAACGATATTGAACAGCTTGTCTTTTGATCTGAGAGTGATAGCTCAGGGTCCGTATTATGAATATTGAGCTTTATTCTGGCTTGACCCAACAGTGCTGGTTATTGAGAGTTATATTTGTTAAACTGTGAGCCAGTAATCCTCTGTGACTCAGAGCAAATGTTGTCAGAGTTCATACGACACAGTTTACTGAATGCTTCCCACTTGTGCTAACTCCATGGAGATGCCAAAACACACAGGACACAGGACGCAGCTCTTGCTCTAATGGCATAATTCATCTGAAATAGCCCAAATATCCACCTACAATGAACCGACTAGGTAAATTGTGGTATAGCCATACAGTGGAATACTCTAGAGCTGTTTAAAAGAGGATGAGATGAGTCTTCCTGTATTGACATAGATATCTGATAAAAAAGAATAGTGATCTGTTTTAATAAAAAGAACCTTATGTTTATATGTGCACAGGCAACACCTGGAAAGATCACACACAACAGACTGTCAACATTGGTATCTCTCTAGGAGGTAGGTTTTAGAAGACTTCAGCTTTCAACTTATTATGTTTCTCTCTCTCTCTCTCTCTTTTTTTTTTTTTATTTTGAGACAGAGTTTCGCTCTTGTCGCCCAGGCTGGTGTGCAGTGGTGCAATCTTGGCTCACTGCAACCTCCGCCTTTCAGGTTTAAGCGATTCTTCTGCCTCACCCTCCCAAAATAGATGGGACTATGGGCACCTGCCACCACACCCAGCTTATTTTTTGTACTTTTAGTAGAGATGGGGATTTCACCATGTTGGCCAGGCTAGTCTTGAACTTCTGACCTCAGGTGATCCACCTGCCTCAGCCTCCCAAAGTGCTGGGATTACAGGCATGAGCCACCACGCCCCATCTATATGTTTCTTTCTAAAAATTTTCTTACAGTAGGTGTGTATTTTAAATTCAGTTAACTTCCCACAATTCTGTTTTGGGAAAAAAAGAACTTGAGATAAGAATTATGTCTGAACCACTAGATAGCAATGTAGGATATAATGCCACATACTGGCATATTACTCAATTCAAATACATTTGTGGTAAACATAATAGTTTACAAATGATGTAAGCCCAGATGTGAGAGAGTGTTTAGGTTCTAGCAGTCAGGGAATCTTCAAGAAGAATGGGACTTGGCTTGTGTCTTAAAGGATAGGTAGCATTTATAGAGCATCTCACAGTTTATAGAATCAAAGATAGCAAGGTGCCCTCTGTATTGACTGCCTGTTTTGTGCTCAGCCTTGTAAAAAAGCACTCTACCTGTGTTTTCTCATTCAGCCCCCACAATCAGCCTGTGTGGCAGAAACTGTAGTGCCTCTCTTTGTACATATGAGAGAACTACTGAGGTGTAGAAAGACTAAGTAACCCAGCCAGAGCCACAGTTCAAGGTCCATGTGTCCAACTTCACAGCCTGAGTCCTTTACTGTATTTTAAAGAGAAGGAGATGGAGGCCAAGAGAATTCAAGTCACTTGCCCGAGATGGTGTAGCTAGTAAATTGGTGAGTAAATCCTGAACTCAGGGTATTCCAGGTAATCTGGTCGTGTCTGTTACACTGATCTTCTTAATGCGGAGTCCAAGCTGCTGAAACCTCTGGGGGGTGGCAGTAGGGGCTGGGGATTTTGGGCCAGAGAGGTATGCAGAACTCTTTCTACCATGCCTCCTTTCCTGGAGATTCACAGAGCATATAAACTTACTAAAGTAGTATCCACCATTTCTCAGTCTGTGTGACCATCTCTTTCTAAGTAGAGTAACATTCCACAGATCCCACTTTGCAGAATGCCATCTTTTTGTCCTATAAGGAAGGCACAGGTTCTTGAACAGCTTTCCATTTCTCTCTCTCTCTCTCTCTCTCTCTTAATAAATAAGAGTGCCAGCTCTAAGGTCTGAGGCTAGAAGGGTGTGAGGAAAAAAATATGTGTTGAAATTAATGGAGTGTGATTTCTTGGATGGGTTTGGGGCCACATCTATAGCCACTTTCTCCTGAATCTTCCTTCTTTAGGACACATGGAAAAGTCTAATAGAGGGATCATATTTGCCTTCGCTCTGTAACTTTTTATTGCAGCAAATCATGATTCACGGTTTAATTAACCCTCCCATACTTCCTAAACTCAAATTATTCAACCTATACTCTACCAGATTTCATACAGTATTAGAAGTATCCAAGTGCCATTACCTTTTTTTTTTGCCGTAATAGCGTTACTATTGTGTTTCCTTAAAAATTCTGTAAAATACATGTAACATTGAACCTGCCATCTTAACCATTTTTTAGCGTGCAGTTAAGTAATGTTAAGCACATCCACATTGTGCAACCAATCTCCAGAACTCTTCAGTTCATTCCACATTTATTGAGCAGCTGCTTTCTCCGGGATGATCAAGACACACTCCCTGCTCAGTCTAATGGGGAAGACAGATAGGAAAACCAGTGGTTACAGTTCATTATGGCCAGAGTGGTGAGGTGCTCCTTATGGGACTGGACTTGGGGGGCTTCTGGGTCTCAGGATGGGACCATGTTCCCACCTGGTACTCCCAGGCTCCCTCTCTTCTGGCATCCTGTTTGGCTACTTGCTGATTGCAAGTAGTTTCTCACCCTGTCAATCCCCAGAGGAATTGCTCTGCTCTCCAGAGCCCCGGGGAGGCCAGGTCTGCAGGTTTTGCTTGTGCAAGAGCTGTGCTCTATAGCTGAGCCCACGTGGCCTGAGGCGGGGGTAGGGCAGGAGAAGGGCGCTGCTGCCAAAACCAGAACTTCACCAAACCCCAAATCAACAGTTTGCCCAAATATAGTATCCTAGACTTCACAGTCATCATATTTAAGCTAAATATACTGTCCTTCAGCTTGCAAGCTCAGCTTCCTCTAGGAATGACTTCTGTGATTATTCCTAAGTGCCTTTTCTTCATTTCATGTCTACAAAATGGCCATGGTGACGTGGCTAAAGTCCCAGATTAGGGGCATGTGTAAAACTAAACAGATTGGAGAGAACTGGCTTCAGGTCACATTTGATTTTGTTCATATCCATGGAGACCTCTTGAAAGTGAAAGATAGTCATAGCAGTCTTATACAGTATATAGAGCTCCTTTTAGAAAAGATTTATTATGATGATTAACTCACAGGCTCTCCTTCCCTGGAAAAATAGGCTGCAGATTTGAGACTCAGTTGCCTTCTCCATCCGGATATGCACCCTGATTCTCCATTTCACATTGTCACATCACACGGGGCTTATAAATACGGTCATATGTATGCACAGTGAGCGCAGACTTTGATTTAGATTGTCTGATTCTTTTTTTTGTTTTTGAGACAGAGTCTAGCTCTTTCACCAGGCGCCAGGCTGGAGTGCAGTGGCGCAATCTCGGCTCACTGCAACCTCTGCCTCCTGGGTTCAAGCAATTCTCCTGCCTCAGCCTCCCAAGTAGCTGGAACTACAGGCGCGTGCCACCACACCCAGCTAATTTTTGTATTTTAGTAGAGACGGGGTTTCACTATGTTGGCCAGGATGGTCTCAATCTCTTGACCTCGTGATCTGCCTGCCTTGGCCTCCCAAAGTGCTGGGATTACAGGTGTGAGCCACCGCACCCAGCCTAAATTGTCTGATTCTTTACCGGCTACTTTACTTAACTAGATAACGTGATGAAGTTACTTAACTGTGCCCCAGTTTTCTTGTTAGTAAAATGGGGTTGAAAATTCTTGTACCTACTTCAGTGGATTTTTCAGGAGTAAATAAGTGAATAATGCATGCATGGCATCCTTATAGAACCTGATATACATTAAGGATGCAATATTATTTGTTCAGAATATCTGAATATTAATTAATTCCATGACTATTGCCCCAATACTAAGCAGCCATTTTCTGTGCCTCTAATCTCCATATTATAGGTTATATACAGTCTGTACATCCTGGTGCATCCATTCCTCACCATCCATTCCTCACTTTTTTTTTTTTTTTTTCTGAGACAGTATTTCACTCTGTCACCCAGGCTAGGGTGCAGTGGTGCAGTCTTGGCTCACTGCAACCTCCGCCTCCCAGGCTCACACGATTCTCCTGCCTCAGCTTCCTGAGTAGTTGGGATTACAGGCGCCCACAACCACACCAGCTAACTTTTGTATTTTTAGTAGAGACGGGGTTTTGCCACATTGGCCAGGGTGGTGAATGCTCAAACTCCTGACCTCAGGTGATCTGCCCACCTCAGCTTCCCAACGTGGTTTTTTTTTTTTTTTTTTTTTTTAAGGTGGAGTTTTACTCTGTCACCTAGGCTGAAGTGCAGTAGGGAGATATCGGCTCACTGCAACTTCCATCTCCTGGTTTCAAGCAATTCCTCTGCCTCGGCCTCCTGAGTAGCTGGGACTACAGGCACACACCATCACACCCAGCTAATTTTTGTATTTTTAGCAGGGATGGGGTTTCACTGTGTTGGCCAGGCTGGTCTCAAACTCCTGACCTCAAGTGATCTTGCCTGTCTTAGCTTCCCAAAAAGCTGGGATTACAGGCACAAGCCACTGCGCCCGGCCTATACCTTTTATACTCAAACATTGTTTCCTGGTTCACCAAGACTGTTAAGAAATGTACAGATTGGGCTGGGTGCGCTGGCTCATGCCTGTAATCCCAGCACTTTTGGCGGGGGCGGGTGGATCACTTGAAGTCAGGGGTTTGAGACCAGGCTGGCCAACGTGGTGAAACCCTGTCTCTACTAAAAATACAAAAAATTAGCTGGGCGTGGTGGCACATGCCTGTAGTCCCAGGAAGCCTGGGACAGGAGAATTGCTTGAACCCGGGAGGTGGAGGTTTCAGTGAAGTGAGATTGTACTACTGCATTCCAGCCTGGGCAACAGAGCGAAACTTAGTCTCAAAAAAAAAAAAAAGAGGGGTTGGGCACAGTGGCTCATGTCTGTAATCCCAGCACTTTGGGAGGTCCAGGGGGTGGATTACCTGAGGTCAGGAGTTCAAGACCAGCCTGACAAACATGGAGAAACTCTGTCTTAACAGAAAGAAAAAGAAAGAGAGAGAGAGAGAAGAGAGAGAGAGAGCGAAGAAAGGAGGAAGGGAGGGAAGGAAGGAAGGAAGCTACAGACTGAGTGGGTTTGCTGAGGGCTTCTTGGTGACCTCTGAGCCCCGCTTCTCTTCCTGCGTGCCTGAGCCCCTAGCCCCGGCTCTGCCCATGAATGTCCTCCCCCAAGAACCACAAACTCCAGAATTACCCCTTGCCTTGTCCCTTCTCAAAGATCATATGGCTTCAGCACTCCTTACTGCTGTCTCCCTCTCCCACTGGGAAAGAAACTATGAGGTTAAACTAAATGGAGATCAGCTGCTTGAAAATATTTTATACTGAGGCGTGACCTAACCATCATAACATTTAAAAAAATAATGGAAATTTTGCATTTTACATTTGTTTTTGTTGAAGGACTTTTTTTCTGTGTAAATACCACTTTTATAAGCAGATTTCCTATAGCTCTTCCACTTTACAAAATTGACTTAATTTTTACTCTGTTCTTATGCCTGGACACTATGATTTTTTTATGGTTGTAATAAAAATACACAGGCTGAATTCCGATTTTTTTTCCCACTCAATAGTATATCCAAATATTTTGAGATGTTAGCATTTTTTAAAGATGAGGTTGTCCTAAATGCCTACCAGTAAGGGATTGGTTAGATCAATTTAAAATGGTGACATAAATCTGTATGCATTGTCATAGAATGATGTCCAAAACATACGGTTGTGGTTTTTTAAAAAGCAGCTTACAGAATGCCCTATTGGTGTGGGCCTTTTTCTGTAAACGTTTGGATGCGTTTTATTTTTATAGAAAGATATCTATAAAGATGATCATAAAAACAGCACAAGTGTTTTTCTCTGTCATAGGATTCAAGTAATTTTACTTTTTTCTCCGTTTTTATATGTCTCCTCATATGTATTTGTTCCAGTGAAATGTATATTATTTTGATGAGCAGAAAAAGGCAATGTGAAAGTGATTTCATTTTGGGAATGGAAAGATGGAAAGTTTGGATTAGTGACAGAGCTTGCTACTGGGGGAGAGGTGGCAGGTTGGGGGCAGAAGCCAGTGCACAGGTGGAGGGTGGGGGTGGAAGTGGGAGAGAACAGAGGGGCAGGAGGAGGGGGCTTGACAGCAGGGCAGCCAAGGGATGCTGGAAGAGAAGCCCGCACCCTGGATCTTACAGATGCCATTCGCATCTAATATAAATCAAAGCGTTATCTTTCAGAAGCCTTTTGAACAGTGGCTCAGAGGGTGAAAATGAGGGTATTAGACCAGTCGTAGAAGGATACAAAAGCATCAAGAAAAACTCAAGTCAGGATCAACCAGAAGTTGGCCAGGCACAGTGCCTCATGCCTGTTATCTTAGCACTTTGGGAGGCTGAGGCAGGAGGATCCCTTGAGGCCAGGAGTTTGAGACCAGCCTCGGCATGGTGGTGTGTACCTCAGTTACTGCAGAGGCTGAGGTAGGAGGATCGTTTGAGCCTGGGAGGTTGAGGCTGCGGTGAGCTGTGGTCACACCACTGCCCTCCAGCCAGGGCAACAGAGCGAGACCCTGTTTAAAAAAAAAAAAAAAAAAAAGATTGACTCTAGAAGTGGAAATGTAACTTCTTACTTCTAGACAAGCCACATGAGTGAAATGGCCTGTGGTGAAATGATTGTTGAAATGGTGAAAATTTGAGAAATAGAAACCTCAACACAGTAGTCCATTGCTGCCCCATTGAGAGGCTGCGGAAAGGGGCTACCTAGTCAGCTTTGGGTGAGATCTGTTCACTTTGGTTTTCTCTCCTCCTCCTCCTCCTCCTCTTTTCTTCTTTCTTCTTCTTCTGAGTCTCACTCTGTTGCCCAGGCTGAGGCCCCAGCTGAGTGCAACGGCATGATCTCCACTCACTGCACCCTCCGCCTCCTGGGTTCAAGCGATTCTCCTGCCTCAGCCTCCTGAGTACCTGGGATTACAGACAGCCACCACTATGCTAGGCTAATTTTGTATTTTTAGTAGAGACAGGGTTTCACCATGTTGGCCAGGCTGGTCTCAGACTTGCCCATCTCGGCCTCCCAAAGTGCTGGGATTAGAGGCATGAGCCACCCCGCCTGACCCACTTTGGTTTTCAAAACCAAAAATGGGATGCTCCGCCTCTGCATCCCTTCCAGGGGTGTAGTAAGTAAACAGGTGCTTTACTACTTTGGTAGAAAAATACGTTACTAATTAATACCATATGAAAGCTCTGACAAGTTCTGCAGTAAAAAAGCACCTACAGCCTAGCATTTCCCAAGGCAATCTGCCCTAGGAACCCTTGTGTAGCAATATACATAGTAGCCGCTTTCTTTGATTCTCTGAATGTCCTTTACAGAGCATTGAGGGGCTTCTGTGAAGTTTTAGGACTTGATTGCCTGGAAGAGGCTCTTGCTCAGGACTGGCAGGCTGGGGCGGATGGTGTCCTCGAGTGGGTGGTATGCTCAGGGCTGGTAGGTTGGTGTGTATTCCTGCTGTCCCATGGAAGATGGAACTGTTGCTGCTGGTGGCCTTATTGGCATGTGTATGTTAAGGGTGGTTTATGTAAAGGGTAGGGGCAGGAGAATCCACAAAATGATAAATGACAAAACAATGATAAAGAAGAGAGGAAGAATGACTGTTATTTATTGAATACCTGTGATGTGCTAGGCCTTGTGCTAGATTTGACTGTCTAATCCCACTAGTCCCCTTCGCAGTCCTCTTTATGGAGTCTATCTCTGTCTGTACCAAGCAACTGAACAACTCTGTTTCAGAGTTAGTGGGGGGCAGAGTTGGGATTTTGATAGAAGTCTCTCTGAATCCAAAATCTAGGCTCGTAACTGTCGTGCTCTACTACCTGTCAACAAAGAGGTACAGGCAGCAAGTGCTTCAGGTATGAGGAGGAAGCAGCCAAGAGGACTGATGGCAGAATGGGGAGGAGGAAGGAGGAGGTGAAGCTGGAGCAGGCCCTCAAAGGAAAGCCAAGGCAGAGGAACAAATGGAAGGCAGACAGATGGCTGGAATGCAGGCAAAAAGGACATTCAGAGAATCAAAGAAAATAGCTACTATATATACTGCTACACAAGGATTACTGGGGCAGATTGCCTTGGGAAATGCTAGACTGTATGTGTGTGTGTGTGTGTTGTGTGTGTGCTTTAACTGCAGGACTTGTCAGAGCCTTCATATAGTATTAATGCATAACATATTTCTCTACCAAATATATTTGTTGATCTTGGAGAGTATTTAATGAAATAATATCTTTAATATATCCTTTAGGACATCCAGGGCTATCATATTAGTTTGGAAAGATCTGATAACCGAATGTGGAGAGGAAGGGATGTTTAGGAATGCCAGATTAAAGAGTTAGACATTCTCTTTTTTAGCAGCAGAAGCCATGGAGGGGCTATGGTGTTTGTGTGCATGTTTGCGTGTATATGCCTGGCTGCTCTAGCTATAGATAGTGGGAGGGGAGGAAGGGGGTTTGAGTCCTGAGGCTGAGAATACAGTTAGAAGTTTCTCCTACGGCTGGTGGCAAATGAGTGTATGAAGCTCTTAGCAGCACTGGGAGTAGAAATGATGGATTTAATAAAATAGTGAAGGAAAAAGCCAACAAGGGGCGATAAGGGAAGGTGGGGGAGTCCTTGACTGCAGCCTGGGACATTGGCAAGTATAGAGCTCTCTCCTGGGCACCAGGTTTGGTATGCCGAATGGGAGTTAATGATGCACTATCTATGTAAAGATGCAGCCTCCCACCTCCCCCCCCTTGGGAGAAACATTCCAGCAGGAAGAGTAGATATGAGTGTCAGTGGAATAGAGGTGGCTGGTGTAGCAGAGGTTTCCAAGAAAGCAAGAAGAGCCAGGGCTTGAACCGTGGGCCTGGAGGTGAAGCCATGTCCCAGAAGCATGGGGAAGAATCCGTGGCTGCAAAGGGACTTCAGAGAACACCCTTGAAAAATGAGAAGACTGTGGCCCAGTGAGGTGGATGGGAGCAGGCGGAGGCAGCCCATCAGGTTTGCGGCTGAGCTGCCAGGAAACAGGTCTCTTGCCTCCTCACTGTACTTTTCTCCCCTCTGCTTCCTCTTAGTAATATATTATATGCACAGCCATTTGAGCTTTCTCTATTTGCAGGGCCTTCAGTAGAGCTGCAGGTGGCCTTCCTAGCAGGCGTGGCCACCAAATACCCAACGGGTTTCAGTCTGTTCTTGTCCCTCTTGCCTCCACAGGATAGTGAAAGGGCTGGGGGAGCCTGTTGGTCCTGTCCAGGGGCTGTCCTCTCTGCATCCGTGCCCCCTAGGCTTTGCATGGGGGGGAGCTTGGAGTCTCTCTCTTTAAGGCTAGAAGCCAGGATGGCTGCCTGGGACTGCTGGCTATCTGTGCCCTCCCCCTCTTGCCCAGGCTCAGTCTGGGGCAGAATGTGGCCCAGGGCCTGCTTGTCAGCACGTGGCTAGGGTTTCCGTGTTAACGTTCCCAAATTGGGATCTCAGAAGATCAAGTGTCCGTGTTGTCTGATCACGCTGAGCCTTCTCGAGCGGCCAGCTGCGAACCTTTCAAAGGGCTGTGTGTAATTGGCTTGGGAGATGCTGTGGGGGACTGAGAAGGGGACAAAGAAGTCAGTTTTTAAAAGGAAAAAAATAAATGAACATAACAGTCTTGGGCCAATTGGGTGGGGCATGGTGCTTGGGCACATTGAAACCCCTTCCTCTTCCCTTCCTATTTTTCCACTTCCAGAGCCCCCTTTGGCTAGCACCGTACTGACCCCTGCAGACCCCCTCCATGTAAATACAGCCTCTGTCTCCCACCCCCTTCTTCATTATGCATTCCTTTAATCTGACCCATCTCCAGGTCGCCAGCTGGCAGAGACTCAGCAGATTCCAAACCCCAGCTGGTGCCAGAGTGTTTACACGGGCCAGGGAAGCTTGGCAGACAACCTGCCCCCAAGCTACTCAGCTGTAGGAAAAGGTAGAAAGACTCCCGGAGATAAGTGGCCCGTTTGTTTGCAGACTTTCCCTCCTCCCTCATTCACCCTCCCCTGCATGCCCACCCTCACTCCAGTTGCTGCTCCATCCTAAAAACGTTAGAAAAAACCCCTTTGTGAAAGGGAGGTAAATGGCTAGGGACTAGCAGGGTAATCCCTTCATCCAAGTGACCCTGTGTGGCACTCTGAGCACATGAAGGTAAAGATCCTTTGCCTTCCTGACTGGAACAGGTCAGATATTAATTAGGAGACAGTATTGGTTAATACAGAGCCAGTCCTCATTCATAATGGATATGATTTTCCAAAATAATAATAAAAGCTATGTGATCAAGTGTTCATGAAGCAGGACTCATATTTGTCACTGCAGCCTGAGGCCAGTGGTGCCCTCAAGATCCTGTATTCACCTCCTCCTTCCTCAGTAAAGGTCCCCTTGAAAAACTGAGGCAGGAAATTGTTCATCCACAGAAGTGGTTTGTCTTGATCTGAGTTTGTGAGAAGTCGACCCAGGCTTCTCTTGCCTAAAGAAAACCATTTCTGACGCTGGTTATCAATACTCTTGGTCCTTTGGAAATTAGGTGGCCCATGAAGAGTGACGATTTGTCTATCTCTCATGAGTTTCATGAGGGATAGTACCAGGTTGTGTGTGGAGGAGAATTTTGCTGATTTAAAGTGTCCTATTCGGCTGGGCATGGTGGCTCACACCTGTAATCCCAGCACTTTGGGAGGTCGAGGCAGGCGGATCTCTTAGGCTAGGAGTTTGCAACCAGCCTGGCCAACATGGTGAAACCCCACTCTAAAATACAAACATTAGCCAGGCATGGTGATGCACATCTGTAATCCTAGATACTCGGGAGGCTGAAGCAGCAGAATCACTTGAGCCCAGGAGGCAGAAGCTGCAGTGAGCTGAAATCTTGCCACTGCACTCCAGCCTGGGCGATGGGAGTGAAACCCCATCTCAAAAAATAAAAATAAAAGTGTCCCTTTGCTGGTGGTTATGTTGATGAGGTTAATCATTATCATGTGGTGTTAATGTTAAGTCTTTTATGTGAGGACCATATCTACATCAGTCAGGGTCCCAACAGGAAACAGGTGGGGTAATCGAGGAACGGTTATGTAGGCACTGTTAACAAGGGCGTGGACTGGCTCAGGGGAATCAGTTAAGGAACTGGAAAGCATTCCAAGGCTTGCGAATGTGGGAAGATATCCCTAAGCTTGAAGGGGCTGAGGACAGCATGGATCTAGAACTAAGAGGGAAGCGGGATAGAGAGGGAATATCACTGAGAGCTGTGGTTGAAGGGAAGGGGCTGGAGCTTTGGTAGAGGGTTGCATTCACTGCCAGAACTGTCCAGCAGGAAGGGAGCCAGGTAATGAATACCCGCCTCATGCTCTCTGCTGTCCTGCAGATTCCGCCGGAAGCCCACTGAAGTACTCCATAAAAGTGAAGCTGTCTGTCCTGGGACTCAGGGTAGGATGGAGCATTGTGCAGCCCAGTAGATATTACAGTTGCTATTCTGCCTCCTGTTTGAATCCTACCTCATACATGACAACAGGCAGTCAAATCAGAAAGGGTGGCAAATCTAAACAGATGTCCCTGAAATACTACCATCTCTGAGACTAGGACTTTTGAACAGACGTTTCCTGATTATAATAAGCCAAATAGTGCAACACATCTAACTTTAAGCTACTTTCGCCCTGATTTCTGGTGAGGCTTAGAATCACCCTTGCTTCTTAAAGTGGTGGCACGTTAAATGCTTCCACTTCCATCTTTGGCTGGTTCAGGTAATACTCAAGCACCACGTAAACCCATTCCTTCTCTTGCTCCGTTGCTTCGCACACTAGCCCTCAGGGACCAAGAGGAGTTTCTGGTGCAGCGTAAATGGGATTCTAATCACTGTGTCTAACTACCACTAGTCTTTGAATATCTGTATCCAACAGAAAATGGCTTTCTTGACAGTGTCACATGCAGGAGCTTGGACTCATGTATCTATTAGGTAATTGATAAAATTTAATTGATTAATTATGAAATATGAGATGGTTTTGTAGAGTATTGTGGCTGAAAACAGTTTCAAATTTTATGTTACAATGTTGCCTCCTTTATACTTTGCGGGAGACAATCATTTCTTTATCTGGGCTTGACTCGTTGTGGGGAAGCAAAGCTTTGAAATGCACACCATGCTGGAATAGATGATGAATTCAAGAGACAGTTGACTTTGGGCAGCTTTTGGAAGGAAGGAAGAGAGGAAGGGAGGGAGGGAGGGAGAGAAAGAGGGGAAGGAAGGAAAGGAAAGCTTAAGGTATCTGAGGGCCAGATACCCTTTCTTCCATTTTAGACTAGTTCATTTGAAACAAATGGGCACAGCTGAGATCTGAAGTTGGGCCACACAGTGGGCAGCACCCGTAAAGCCGCCGTGACTACCCTAAGCTAAACCACTGTATCTCCAGGCCTTCTCCAGTACTTTCCCAGTGCCATGATGATTCTGTTCTAACCCTCACCTGCCCCCCATTTATCCACTTTGTGTTTATCTTTCTGGGTCAGCTCACCCTCCTCCCAGAAATCTCAGAGGAGGTCCAGAAATCTCTAAACCCAGGGCATAACAGGTGTTTTTTGGTTCTCTCCTTTGTGCCAAGATCACTGGGGGTATGGAGATAAAGAAAGACATGGTCTCTGCCTTGGAGAAAGCAAAGGAGCTTTCACTTGCCCTTTGCCTAACGCTGTCCTGATCTATGACATCTCTTGTCTCAGAGTGAACCCTTTATGCATCAAGGTCTCATTTTGATCATTAGATCTTAGGCACATTGTTCAGGTAGCATGGTGGTTAACAGTCCAGATGTCACGGTCAGATGGATCTTGGGTTCTAAGTCCCTCTTCTGGGGCTTATTAACTGTGTGCCTTGGGACATGTTCCTTAAGCTTTTTGGGACTTACTTTTTCAGGCTCTGGGAGCCTGAAATGAGGTCATTTCTATAAGTGTTCAGAGCGGTTCCTGGCAGATGGTAGAAGTTCAGTGAATAGTAGTAATGTACCAGTTCCTTATAGCATTGGAGGTTAGATGAGGTAATCCTGTTTGGCATTTAGCACAATGCATGGCATTTCATAAGATCTCACATGTTAATGTCATTGTCGCTCCTTGCTGGGTTGCTGAGGATTGTTTGAGGTAACTGTGTAAAGTGCCTTTACCTTGCCTGGCTTGCAGTAAATGTTCAAAGAAGAGTAGTTGGTTGTATCGTCTTTGTGATAATGGAGTTGAACTAGATGTATAGCCTGGCTCTGTATTCTGGTCCTGAGCCTTTGAGGCAAGGAAGTGGGTCTTGTAATTTTTTTCATCTCCAGTAGCATCGTGCCTTGCCCAGAGCCTGTGCTCAATATTTTGTGATTGAAGAATTGATTTTTAAAAAATTTTAAATCTTGTTTTTGTAGGGACAGTGCTAAACAAAGACACGTTACTAGGGTGTTAAAGTGTCTTACTAGCCAGCTTTGTGCACATGAACATGAGCACACAAACACACCATACTTCTAATGCTTTCCCTGACATATCTGTTTAGAAAACCTGGTGTGGCCGTTGTCAGATCCGGAACTGCCCCACGGCTGTAGCAGCAGTCACTGTGGCTGTAGAACGTGAATGTGGACCCTGGCCCATGGCCAGGTGCTTATCTGCATGTCTGTGGGTTCTGATTCTGAACTTGATCAGTCCAGCCGACGCAGTAAAGGCTGACAGGCTGAGAGGAGACTGGAGGCCTCCCGGGGCCCTCCACCCCTTTGGCACCCTGACACTTCTCCCCCTGGGAACCTGCAGAATAGTCATCCCTTGTAACTCCATCCAGGTGGCCCTGCCACTCCCTCTAGAGCAATGAATGAAAGTAAAGTCATAGCTGCTGTGAGTGGCAGTGTAGCAGTGATTCAAAAGAATTGATTAAATAGAAAATTTCCCAGCCCCCTTGCGAATATAGTAAAGGAAGGTTGTTGATTTTATTTTTGCCTCTCTCCCCCTCTACCTCCTCTGAAGTACATTAATTCAAGGGGTGTTTATTGAACATCTTCTCCATAGCTGGTGTGTGTATCAAGACAAGGTGTCCAAACTGCACAAGCAGCAGGGGTTTTGGGGAACTGAGAAAGGGCATGGTCTTAACAAAACCTGCCCAGGCCCAGTGCCCCTCTTGGGCATCCCTCTCTGCAGTTCTGGATCTCAGTTCCTGAAGTAATACCCCTTGGACTGGTGTAATTCTGAGGGAGATCATCCTCTCCAGACCCTCTTGCTTTTCTGTATGTCCAACCACATTTCTCTCCATGGTCTTTCTCTTTACTACACATGGTCCAAGCTTCTCCCGTGCCTCCCTGACTGTCCACTCCTCTATAGCACCTGATCTCTTTGCTTTCCTTCAGAGTTGAGCTGCTAGACCGAGCAGTTCACACTTCTGTCTCCACACTCCCACCCCATGCTCACCCACACACACTAGTTCTACCCCCACTTTCCTCCAGCTTTGGCAGCATTTACCAGTGACCTCTGGTTTGTAAATCTGATGGACACATCATACATTCATTCCACAAATACTATTAAGTCCCCACTATGTACCAAGTGCTGTTGTAGGCACTTGGGACCCATCAAAAACAAAAACAAGAAACCTTGGCTCATGTGCTGCTCACTTTTCAGTCCTGGGTTGACTGGTCCTCCCTAGGGCATCTGCAGGTGTGTAGCTGACTCCTTGCAATGTTCTCTTCTGTGGGTTGCTGGGCCCCTTCTGGTTGTCCTCTGGCCCCTCTGACAGTGCCTTCTTAGTGCCCTTCTCCCCTCTCACACCATCAGCCATCTATAACACCCTGTGAATATCTATCATCACCCCCTAGCACATTTTATTTAAATTGGACATTTGTGTGTCTGTTTCCTGAACAAGACCTGAGCACCGCTCTTGGCCATTCCCTCACCTTAATTAATTGTGCCATCAAGTCTTTTGCTAATTGCCTAGCACTGCCCCAGGTCTGTTGCCATTCCTAAATCCAGGCCTGGATGATCTCGTCTTGCAGTAACCTAAGTCTCTGTGTTGCCTGGCTCACCTCCCGTCTCCAGTCCTTTCTTTACACTGTGAGCAGAATGAGATTTCTGCAAAGGAAATTGCATTGGGTTGTCCCCTGCTTAAAAACCATGAGTGGCTTCTTCTCACATATAGGATGAAGTTCAGTTTTTATACCTGCCATAAAGGGTCCTTCACAGGACCTGCCTCCTCCAACCTTCCAGCCTCATTACCATCTATACAAAGGCCCCTCATTTTCCCTGAAAGTCATATATCTTCCTTCTCTCTGCTTTAGTGCATGCGGTTCCCTCAGCCTGCAGCACCCTTCCTGCCTCCTGTTTGCCTCTTCAGCCCTTTAGAGTGCAGATCAGGCAGAATGTTGCTGGTGAAATTTTCCCTGGAGTGGGGCAGCCTCAGTTCTCGCAGTCAGGAGTGTCTCCTCTGCCGTCCTGAACCGCCTGTACCACCTGTACCTGCCCTGTGAGAATGATGATTCAGTTGTGTTGTAAATGACTTGTCTGCATACTGATTTATTGACTGGCTCCGCATTTGAGTGGTGGTGCCATTCCTACCTGGAATGGTGGTGTGGGGTGTAGGGTTGGAGCAAAGTTCCTGAGTCCGGGAGTTGAGGGGGCAAAACATGAAAAACAGCAAGGTAGGGCCACCTGTGGAAGTCTTGGAATGTCAGCATGGGTCCTGATTATCTCCTGAGTAATGGGGGAGCCACGGAGAACTATGAAACAGGACCTGTGGAATTTTAAGATGGATCTGTTGTCTCTCCCAGGGCTTGGTAGAGGGAGATGGCAAAAACAGCACCTAGGGGTGGTTCTTCCAGCTGCCCTTGGCATGGCCATGGCCTTGGTTCCTGCTTAGGGTGTGTGTGTGCAGTGGGGCGGCAGGTGGGGTCATAGCAGCGATTGGAGAGTGAAAGAAGAGAACCGTGCTCCCCATTCCTCCCCCTGCTCCTGCAAGGCCTTGGCAGGAGGGCTTCTTTCTTCTTTCCTTCTCCTTGTGTGTGTCTGTGTCCGCCCCTTATGCTCTTACTCTGTGATTTTTTTTTGCAGAGAGATTATCTGTGCTTGTTGGCAAAAGCTTAAGGTCATTCATGTCTCAAGCAGTTCCTGTCCCTTCTTGTAGCCCCCTGAAAAAGACTTGCTGAATGGGCCTGGGTGGGGGACACCTGGCCTCCTGGACCTTGCTCCAAGGCCTGGATTCAGCACCAAGTGGGGCTTTGCACATTGAGCTGTGGCCGAGGGGGTCTGATGCCTCCTGTCAACCTCTGAGACCCAGCTGTGAGTTCAGATGGGGGTCCAGCCTCTCCCCTCTGATTTTTGGTTTTCTTCCTGGGCCACCTTTGCCCTGCGTGAAGTCACTACCAGATTCCTGGAATGCTGATAGTTTGAAATGGAGACTAGCCTAGCAGAACTGTGAAAAAAATCCCCAAGTCTTTTTAGAATTCAGTTAAAACCCACTTTCCAGTTAGTCTAATGAGATTTCACATGTATGTAACTGGGTACGATGAGAGAGAAAAACCTTGGGATATGGTATTTAATCTAAATATTGACATTTGCCCAGGCTTTGTTTATTTGGTTTAGGGGTATGCAGGGACTGGTTTGTGGCAAAGTGTGGGGGAGTGTTTACCTGAGGCCATGCCTTTGGTGTTAATTTGCATTTCCTGTTCATCTGTAGCACATTTTCCTGGGAACTCTTGCCTTTTATGTTGTTATTTTCCTTCTCCACTTTGAAGATGATTCTGAATATCCCCCTGTGACTAGTATTTGCTGACAAACAGAGATGTTTGCGTGCTGGATGTTTTTCATTAATGTTCTTGGCCTTGGTTTAAGATGCTGGAATCAGATCATCATCATCAAGTTCTACTTATCAGGTTCCCTCATGTAGGTGGTCATTGGCCAGTCTTTGTAGACTCAAGCAAAATGGACTCAAACGCCAGTGCAGGGTGTGTTATGAGGCATTTCCCATGGAGGCGGATGCACTGTTGTAACAGAGAGTGGTGGGAAACCAAAGTGATTCAGAACCGAGACACACACAGCAGAGCTCCCCAGGCTGACCTTGACTTCTAAAGCTACTGGAATGGTACCATGCAACTCCATGGAACCCCTTATTGAAGCTCTTACTGACACACTCCTCAATGGAGTAGGGGTAGTATGGAAACTACGACAGCAGAGATCACACATCTAACATTTAAAAAAACTTGTATTTTCACCTTGCGGCCTCAGTTCGCTTAGTTTAATGATAGGCGGAGGTTGACACCCAGGGTCAAGGCCTGTCTTTATGTGCCCCTACACAAATACCCAGAGGAATTTGAAGGCTTCCTGTGAGAATTGGCCGGCGGCCCTGCTGACGAGCCTGGTTTATGGCCCCTGGAGATGGCTTCACCCTGCTCCATCGCTGTGTGAACTCATGGTTCATTTTCTTAGCAGGCTTTAATCCACATGCCTAGCTCTTCAGTCAAAAAGTGGGGGGTCAACATGCTCAAGTTTTGAGCAGGAAACTTTCCAGATGGTAGAGAATAATTTAAAATGGTCGCAGCAGATCACTGCCAACTCTTGCTTTCCCTAAGCAAACAAGCAAATGAAGGCAAATATACCTGAGTCCTGCCTGGTCCAGCTACCCTGGGTCTGTGGAGACCTTGAATAATCCTTTTATTTCCCTGAACACCAGGAAATGCCAGAAGTTCCTCGGGGATGAGTCTCTCTGGCACCCATCTTGTTACTTGCTGAGAATTAGTGACAGACTGGATGTCACAGACACAGCTATACTGATTAGAATGACCCTCCTCTCTTTTTGCTTTCTGTCTTATGGAGCAAAAACATCTTAAAACTACAGCTGAAATGACACTGTGCTATACTGGTGAGGGGTTCCTTTTCTGCAGTCAAGTCTAAAATATTAGCTAATCTCAAGTCTCCAAAAGTCACTCGCAAGCTGAAATTCTGTGCTCCATAATCGTTTCTTTTTTATGTTATGATTTTTAATGTATCAATGATACAGCATCAGAACAGGTGGCTTTTGGCCAAAAGTAAGATTTTTTGTTCTGACCGATGTGTGTATTACTAATATCCAAACACAACCAGTAATATGAACTCTGCCCTGTGATGCAGAAGTAAATATTAAGAATGTTGCTATTTTGAAAATTATTTTGCCTGAGCCTTTAAAAATTCTTACTTAGTTTTTAGCTTCCATAAGGAATGGTTTATGAGTATGCTGTGCTCTCCAGATAAGGGGAAAAGCTATTTGGTGGGGGCAGGTGGGTGTGAATGCGAGTGAAGTACATAATCAAGCGGTAGGTATTAGAAATACCTAGCCGGTGCTTTTATTTAGGGGAGGATGAGAATATATATATTAAGGCTCTCAGAGAAGTAATACATTTATTTCAGGCAAATTCGTATGTTTTATATATGGCTATTTATAGGGCACATAGTAGGCCAGGTTCAAGCCATATGACCATAAATTGCAGAAACATGCAGTCTTCTAAAAGTTATAGTTAACTCGTGAATATAAAGGCAGCGGGGAAGGCTTTCCCTAGGCCACCCTTTGTTTTTCAGTACCCAATTAACTTCCCAAATTGGGGGTGTATATTATGGCAAGCTCAAGCTTTATGTCTGTTCTCTTTTTTAAAAGCCCAACTTCAAAGATTTTTAAAACCCTTTATTGTGACTCTTTCTAAATTCCTCTGTATTCCAATGTAAAGTTAAGACTTTTAAATCTATGACTTATAACAAACCAACTAATATAATTTTATCATGGCTATTCAGATTACGAGTTTTTTCACAAATACACAATGTCACTTTTAATCTAAAACTGCTATCAAAACTGTTAATAGTGAGTCTATTCAGCATTGTGATTACAGGCTTGTAGAGAATCTGTTGTGTGTATGTTTGTTTAGCTTTGCCTGATTTTTGTATCAAGGCAGTTTTTCAGGTGAAAAACCAGAATCTCTAGGCGTTGCTAAAAGCCATACAGAAAGGTACTGTCAGAACTCTGCCCCCTGCGATTCAGGCGCTCAGCCCTCGCAGCCAGCCTCTGACCCTTCAAAACGGAGATTTTCAAAAGGCACAAGTGAAAAGCATCTTTGTTTCAGCTGTATCTGCCTTTTACTGAGCAGTGGAGGGGCTGCAAACCCACGTCCGTCGCACTCTGGCCACATACCTGCACATGCAGGTGATCAGTGGGCTTGAGACGTAAACACTCCAGGAAAAAAAATGCTAAAAGACTCTTCTATTTAAAAAAACAAAACCCAAAAATCTCTTCCCCACTAATTGGGCATAACTTCCCAAGGTTTTCTTGTCTGCCTGAAATTTTCCTATTAACTTCCTCTGCAGAAAGATGCAAAATCAATCTGGGGAAAGCCTTAGTGAAGACCCTTTTGCTTCCAAAAACAGGCCGAGCTGGGAGAAGGGAAGTTTTAGGTGCCTAATTTCCCAGCCTCAGCAGGATCTGTCACTTGGCTTTATCCTGTGCTTCTAAGGAAGTAAAAACGAGCGTCCTCACTGTCCATCGTGGAACACATGTGTCTGTGTGTTTTGTCCATTAAGTGGGAGGGGCAGTGTCTGTGGGACAGAAGCCATTAAGAGCAGAGCTGCTCCTGTGAAAATAAGGCCTTCTGTACCCTGTCTGCCCCCAGCGGCTGGTCTGCCCACACAGCCCCTTCCAAGTGCCAATGCATGGATGTGTCTGCCAAGAAAAAAACAGAATGAACTGAACTAAAGGATTTAATATTAAAAGAGAAGCCATGAAACTGCTTTCATCACAGTTCTTTTCTTTTATCTTTGGTGGCCAACTAGCAACTTGCAGTGAAAGGAGAACCTATCCGGGTATCTGGAAGCCGAGGTGTACCCAGTGCCCATGGCTGGCAGGTGGTGGGTCAACCCCAGAGGCCTCATTTTCTCACTCTGTCAGACATAGATGATACCCAGACCTTGTCTTTACAAAGTGAAGAAGCAACAATATATTTTAAACTTCTAGAAAGACCTCTTAGAAAGTTTGTCAGTATAAGGTTGCGTTTCGGGCTTTTGAAAGTAAGTAGAATCAGATAGAGTAGGCCTTTTGGAGCTGAGGGTGAGGAGGACCTTTAAGGACATTCGTTCTGAGCTCCTCCTTCAGCTTTATCCTTTCCATGCTTATCTGTGAAATGGGGACGTGATTAGTACATACCTTGTAGGGAGATTGTGAGAATGACATGAGATAGATTTATGTGAAGCCCTTGGTCTCATGTGTGGCACCGAGTAAGCCCTTGGTAACATTAACTCTTGTTGTGGTTGTTAATGGATGAGTAAAGTGGGGTCCAGAGAGGTGAAATACCTTGCCCAAGGTCACGTGGCTGGCCCTCAGCAGACCTGGAACGGAATCCACACCCACTATGCTTAGCTGGAAGCAGCTATTTCACCAACATCCTTGGTCTAGTTGCAGCCAAGAGCTCAGGTTCATGTGGCCTTAATACAGCATGGCATGTGAAACACTTTTGCTTTGTTATGGCTACACAAGCATGCTCAAGGCCTTTGCCTTTGTGTTTGATGCCTTGTTTTAGTTAAAAATTTAATGCAACTTTCTCTCTTTCTTACTCTCTCTTTCTGTCTGTATATGAATGTGTGATGTGACCCTTCCTACATAATTTAGTGTTCTCCTTTTACATTGGAGTATTAGCACGTTGTCACTTTTAACCTTTTACCCACTGAGCTTAGCGTTTAAAATGCTATTAAACTCAATAATGTTTCCTATAAACAGCCTTAAAGGGATGAGAAATAATTGGAATGACATTTTTAATAGGCTCCTGGTTCTCAGCCCTGCGTGCTATAGGAATTCAGCTGGTGCTTACAGAGAGGACTTGTTAGTGTTTTCATCCTGGTCTGAGGTCAGGAGAGGGTCATGGAGTGAAGATTGGGGGTGCTAAAGGACCTTTTAAGGCACAGAAGGCTGAAGAAGTAGGACTGCTCTTGACTAGTGATTTTTGCTTTGTTAATGGGTGGATGTGGTCAGTCTAGGAGCTGATCATTCCTTCCTCCTTCAGGTGGCTGCAGAAAAGCTTGGAGCCAAATTTCTGGCCACCTTTAGCCAATGAGTAGGACTTCCTGGAATTCATTTGTGTTGATCAGCCTCATTCGTTGCTGCTTTTCTTTGCCTAAAATGCATATTTTTTGTGTTCTTTCCTGCTTCCATTTTACATTACCATTCTTTCTATGTGCAATATTGTATCTCTCCTAAGTTTGTTTTTGGGACAAGTTTTTAAAAAATCAAGTTGAGCGTGGCCTTTTCTGCTTGTATAGTTGTGAGGTCTCGGGAGGCTACTTTATCTCTCTGTGCCTCAAATTCAGCTTTTTCATCTGTAAACCGGGGGAAGCTGACACCATCTTGCTGAGATATGGTAATGTGGGAGCAAGCATGGCTGTTTATAGAGAAAGATGCACTTTTTAGAATGGTTTCTGCTGCCACTACCAGGGAGGCTAGGGATGGAAAAACACTGGGATCTAGTATTTTTGTCATGATTAGGGTCCTAGATCCTGTTTCCTCAGAATCATGTTAAGAAAACATGTTAAGCATTCATCTGCAGTCACTAAATATTACAGCTGCTTACAGTATGAGTTTGTCAAATAGGAATTTATGAAAAACGTACTATTCACCCAGCTCTGGGACAGACCGAGGGAGAGAGAGGACATACATAAAAGAATAATCGTGGACAGATGACAGGATAAGGGTTAGATAGCTGAGCACAGCACTGGCTCACCCCTACTCAGTCGCTGTGTTCATTTTGGCGTTGCTGAGTGCTGCTGTGTTCTGGGGGAGTTTGAAGCCGTCCGTGGGTGCGCGCCTCAAACAAGGCAAGTCAGATCGTCAAGGCAAGTCAGATCATCGAGGCAGGTCAGATCCCCATGCTCCTACAGCTTGTGTTTCCCCAAGGAAGAGACAGTTTAAAAATAAAGATAAATGCTTTAGAGCTGTACACCTAAAATGGGTGAATTTTTTTTGTTGTATAAATTATACCTGAATATACCTGTTAAAAAAGAAAAAAAAGTCTTGGCCCTCATGGCGCTGATGTTCAGGTTTGCCCTGATGCGTTTGATCTTTATTATTGGTGGATTCTGTTTTTGCAAATTCGGTTATTTGCTAAGATTTATTCGTATCCCTCAAATCAATGCTCAGCTTCTGTGGTCATTCACAGATGTGTGCAGAGCTGCAAACACTTTAGAGTTGCCCAACCCTCACATTCCCAGTGGAGGCCAAACAAGGCGACACTGCCGTCCCGTTCCGGCTCTCATCCCTGCAGACAGATGTCCTTTTCGTAGTCTCTTTAGTGCCACATGTTTTGCATTTTTGCACTGCTTCTTGGTGATTTCACTGTTTAAAAATGGCCCCCGACTGTCGTGCAGAAGTGCTGTCTAGCGTCCTCAGCGTAGGATGGCTGTGATGTGCCTCATGGAGATAGCATATGTGGTTAGAAAAGTTTTATTCAGGCAGGAGTTATAGCACTGTTGGCCATGAATTCAATGTTAATGAATCAATAGTATATGTTAAATAAGGTGTCTTCAAACAGAAACACACGTAAAACAAAGTTATGAATTGATCTGTTGATGAAAATGGGACCAACCAGGCTTGTAGGAACCTAACCCTGTATTTCTCCCAGGAGCAATGTTTCAGTATTCATTAATTCAGTGTTTGCAGTGACTTGAGAGAACATAACTCGTGTGAATGATGACAGTTGACTGTACATGCTGGACGAAAGCAAGAATATGTAGAACCCACATACCAAATGTCTATCTTCCTCTTAAAAAAATGCAAAAGTTCTCAGACTTGGCAGTGCACTGAAATGCTCTGGGGAGTTTGACAAAATGCCCATGCCCCAGAGAGTCTGGTTTAATTGGCTAGGGTGTGGCCCAGGCAGAGAGATTTGAAAAGCTCCCCCAGAAAGTCTAATGTGCTGCCGGGGTTGAACACCAGTGCTCTTCACACTGAATGATAATGTGTCTTAGAAATGGACCCTGACCAACTGAAGGAGGCTCTCTGGGGGCCAGGAGCACTTCCTGAGACCAGCTCAAGATCCAGAGCCCAGGGGTTCTTGGATTGGCCGGGCTCCTGCCCTGAGGAGAGGTCTATCCCCCTCCATCCTCCCACCCCCAGTAGTGACCCCACACACACCCTATGCCCACACACAGCTAGGGAGAGGTTTCCCTGAGGAAACCCTGGTGCCGTTAAGAGAGGAGAATGGATGGCAGACAGCCCAAGCCCCACAGAGGTCCACTCCACCCCGTGGTCTAAAAGACATGTGCATTTCCTGAATGAAATCAAGTGGGAGATTTGTGCCCAGGCAGGGCAAAGTGTTTGGTTAATGCCTACCTGCCTTTCTCCTGGCTTCTCCTTTCTCTCATTTCTTCCAGCTCCTCTGATCTTCCTTCTCAGGGATTTCAGGCTGAGAAGATGAGGTTTATCTTCAGAGGAGTCGTGTCAGACAATATGGAGTGCTAGGTGGTTGGGCCAGGAATGACCCATATGAACGGAGTTCAGTGAGGGAGAGCCACCATGGCTGGTGTGGTCAGGAGGGGCTCTGTGGCGGAGCTGGATTCAGGTGGCTTAGTGCCTGGACAGGTCTCACAGAGAAGGCCATTGGTGACAGAGATCAGCCTGGATGATGACACTGGGGGCAGCTCCCACGACAGCGGGGGGGATAAGGACAGCTAAGTGAAGCTGATTCGACTTTTGATTTTTCATCTTAAACAATGAGCCGTTACTGAGCACTTGCTGTGTGCATCTGGGCTTGTTACATGAGAGGACCTCTGAGGATAAATGGTACAGCACAGTCCCTGCCTTCAAGGAGGTGAGAGCCTGATGAGAATTATGAACAAGGGTATGGAAATGATAAAAACAGCAGAGTGTGACACAGAGTGCATCCAGCAAGCAGAGATCATGCCCCATGAACAGCTGAGGATGGCTTCACAGAGGTTACAGTTGGGGTGGGTCGTGAAGGACGCGTGAGATTCTAATCAGAACTGTGTGTGTGTAGTGGTGGGTACAGGAAAGGTAAGACACTAAATGAGAGGGGCTAAAACTCCCCCAAAGGAAGTAGTGAGTAGGATGTACTGGCTGAAACCCAGCACATCTGTTTTCAAGAAAATACAGGCAGTTGGACTGGAAGGTAGGTCGAGAACACTGAAAAAGGCCTTGACCAAAGGTAATAAGGTTTTAGGGTGGGATTAGGAAGACCTGTACATTTGGATAGGGCTTGGTGTTTTCTGTCACTCCTTCCCTTAGCTAATCTCATTTGGGTTTTTTCCCCGCAAGCTTGATAGGACATGTCTAAGGCAGCAGCACAAAGACCCGAGAAGGCTCGTCCTGCGTCTCTGTACAGAGTAAATGACACCCACTGAGTGGGATGGGTCTTGCTGACCGGGAGAGGGGGGGAAATTTGCTCTTTAAAGGAGAGGGTTGTCTCTAGAGGTAGCTGAGGATAGTGACCCCTCACTGGCATGTCTGGGGCAACACAGGGCGTCTGTGATGCATCATTCACTTCTTTCCATGCTGCCTTTGCCACTACCCAGTGTGTTTGTCCCCCACCCTGTCCCTCACATGTGCACCCTTCAAACCTCTGTTACAGAAGAACCAGCACCCCCTTTATTGACAGGTGTCTCCAGAGGGCCCTTGGAAAAGGCCTGGTCCCAGGTTTCCTTCTCACCTTGCCTCAATGCAGGTTTCAGAACAGTGTGGTGGTTCCAGGCCTAGCTGCACATCTGAAACCTCTGGGGAGCTTTGAACAACACTTACAGCTGGGCCTCAGAGCCACGCCAGTCTGTAGTACCCGGACTAGCTGAGGTATTACAAACACCTCTGATTTTATGGACAAGCAGACTGAGGCTCGTGGCGTAAGATTACTTGCTGGTAGTTACACAGCAAGAAAATGACAGAGCTGGCATTTGAACCTAGATAATCGATTCTTGAGTCTGAGCTTCAAACCCCCGGGTTTTGTGATCTCTCCCCTACTGGCTAAACTGTCACAGTACTGATTTGGCCATGCATAGCTAGGTGACAACCACAGTTTTTTTCACAGCACAACTAAGATTTTAAAGGCAGCTTTTGAAATAAAAAACCAGCAGTGTGCGATGTTACATCTGGCCCCACGCCTCTCAGTAAGGTAGATGTGAAATTAGCAGCTGGAATTCTCTGTTTCTGAAGCTCAGGTGTCGATTTTCAGAGCTGGTCTCCAATGCATAGGCAGTCAAAGTGCTGGGGAAACCTTAGCTAGGCCCTAACCTTCTTGAAGGTTGTGACCTTATATATTAGTTTCTGTCTTTCACAATGTTGACTGCACAAAACTAAATTGACAAGTACCTGAATGAATGAATGAATGAATGAACGAATGAATGGCTGAAAGGTTTGTACTATTCACTTGTGAGCTCCCATCCTGCCATGCACAGCTTGTTTCATCTCATCTGCAGTGAGTACCAGTCTAGATACCATCTGGGGCCTGGGGTACAGGTATTGAGAGGTATGTCATTAAAGAAAAATGGAACAAAAACCAGCGCTAACTCTGCATTAGGCAGAACCCTTCATCCAAGAGGTTTGTGACCCTAAGATGTAAAAGGGGCGGTTAGCAGCTTCCACCTGTTTCTTTTGATGTGGCCAAAAGCTAAACTGGAACTCTTTTTTGTTTGTTTGTTTTACAGGTCACAGCCAAGACTGCCTTTCTATTTATTTTACCTCAGTATAACATTAGCATGCCTACAGCAGGTAAGAATCTCTGGTTTCCATCTTCCCCTGGTCTTATTAACCCTGAAGGACCTGGAAAGCTTCCTTTCCCCCAAACACATACAATCTTTTTAGATATTTAAACCGGCCTCCGGCAGCCTCCACCACTGAGATTACAGTGGTGAAGCATTAATAGCTAAGAACTCCCCTCTCTTCTGCTCTCTCTCTTCTTCATCAGAAGAGGACCTACTGCACCATGCAGTGCTTCATGCAGCTCTCCAGAGCATCTAGTGTTGACTTCTGTTAGAGACAGGACGTGAGGCGTCATGACCATTGATCTGTTCTCCAGAGCGTGGCTTCCTTTGAACATTTTCAGTGACGAGAATGTGCAGGATGTTGCATTTTGATAGTGCATGGAAGCATGGTTGGGGCGACAGAGTGCTGCACTCTGACTGGGTTGGGGTAAGGACTAAACCTTGGGCCCAGCCACAAGTCTTGTGACAGGACTGTTGTTAAGGCCCGCTGACCAAGCTGCCGCATCACACGCCTCCCCCATAGTGGCTGAGCATTTCCACGTGCTTATAGGGACCCCAGCCAGCATCATGCCAGGTACCGCAGTGGCCTCACAGGCCGTTCCCAGTACAGTTGAGGGGCTACAGCTCAAGGAGCAGCAGGGCCAGGCAGGTAAATTGCTGAACTGGACAGGAGAGAGGGTCCATCTAAAGAAGCAGCTGCTGCTCACTTCCAGCCAGTTGTTGTCACATAGGAGTATAAACCCTGTGTGTCTAAGAGCTTCCTTTCCCACCCCTTCCCTAAAGAGAATCCAGAGAAATCTCTTTTTAGGTAGAAATACTCTGATTTTTAAATGTTGTCAAGTAATTTAGAAATTCTGCAAACACCACGCAGGTTAATATTGTGTAAGCCAAAACAAAACATCTGAGGGCCAAGTCCAGCCCTCGGGTATAGAGTCTGCAACTTTGGGGTTCTCAGATCCCGCCACCACCACCCGAGCATTGCTCCTTTCTCAGTGGCAAAGTCCTGGGTGGCCTCTTGATGAACAAAGAAAGGACTTTTGTTTGCTGAACCTAGTTCTTTCCTCTTTATTATTTATTTATTTATTTATTTATTTATTTTTGAGACAGAGTTTTGCTCTTGTCGCCCAGGCTGGAGTGCAGTGGTGCGATCTTGGCTCACTGCAACCTCTGCCTCCGGGTTCAAGCAATTCTCCTGCCTCATCCTCCTGAGTAGCTGGGACTACAGGCATGCGCCACCACTCCCGGCTAATTTTTTGTATTTAGTAGAGATGGGGTTTCACCATGTTAGTCGGGCTGGTCTTGAACTCCTGACCTCAAGTAATCGATCCACCTCAGCCTCCCAAAGTGCTGGGATTACAGGCATTTGCCACCATGCCCAGCTCTTTCCTCTTTGTAGTAGAGAGGTGACTTGTCTTGACTTTTAAGGTGAGATTCTTTTCCTTGTCTGGTTCTGCTAACTACTAGCTGAAGGACTTTGGGGACAAATTTCTGAACCTGTGGCTCATGGAGGATATAGCCTGAATCTTTCCTGGGCCTACCACCCCCTGCAGTCACTGTGGCCAGGCTTGGGAGGAAGCCATGCTTCTCAGGCAGTCAAGTCAGTTTCTTCATCTGAGAGTGAAACTGAGGGACGTTGGCAAGAGAGGAAGAAAACTCCATGCCATGAAAGAGGCTCAAGAGTGTCTCTGCCCTCAGTGGGCCAGGAAACGTGGCCAGCACCAGTGGTCAGGAAGCAGGCAGATGCCCACTCATCCCAGGGCACACTCCAGTGCTGGGGACATGTGGATGACGTGGCTCAGTGCTATGTGCTCTAAGTCAAATTCAGGCTTCTTTACTCCTGCCTCTTGAAAATCCTAATAACAGAGACTCGGCTGTACTCAAGATTTACTGATTTATTTTTTAATTTTAAAAAATTGTAAAGTATATGTAACATAAAATCTACCATCATAACCATTTTTAAGCGTGTAACTTAGTGGCCTTAAGTACATTCACATTGTTGTGCTACCATCACCACCATCCATCTCCAGAACTCTTTTCATCTTGCAGATTGAAACTCTGCCCAGCAAACCCTAACTCCCCTTTCCCTACCCACCCCCCAGCCCCTGACAGCCCCCAACAGCCCTCATTCCATTTTCTGTCTCTGTGAATTTGACTACCTTAGGTAACTCATATAAGTGAAATCACATGTAGTAGTTGACATTTTATGATTAGTTAAAATTTATTCTTAAATACTTTTTCAAAATACATTTATGTGAGTGATACGTAACTCTTAGAGAAAAATTATACAGAAAACCGTAAGAAGATAAAAGTCACACAGGACACCATCACCCAGAAAAAACTAAAGTTCAAACATTTTGGAATATTGATTTATAACACAATTTTTTGCTATTGTAATATGATGAACCTTTTTCTGTGTCATTGATGATCATTCCATTTAAGCAGACATTCTGAAAAGCTGCAGGATGTTTCTTAATAGGGATTATCAGAAATTATCCAATCAGCCCCATATGGATATTTAAGTTTCCTGTTTTTATTGTAAATAGTACTGCAGTGAACATTCTTGCAGCTAAATGTTACGTTTATTTATGATTACTTAGCATAACTTCCTATTACTGGAATTTCTGGGTTAAGTAGTATGTAAGGTTTTATGTATGTATGGCCAAAATACCCTCAGTTATTTAATACTTGTGATCCATAAACCCTGAATTTTAAAGTTGTTTTGTAAATATAAAATGCACAGGATTAAAAAAAATCACAATGCCAGTTTATAAATGTCTAAAGCGATAGCCAGTTATCAAACATGGTGCTGGTGTTTTCAGTACATTTCTCCCTGAAGTCAACTTACAGGGGACACTGGATCATACCTTACGTACCCAGAGCTGTGTTACTAATTTACCATGAGAAACAATTGTCCTGGAGACCACAAAAGTTGATGTGCATGTGATTGGGCATCCTTTTATTATAGGAAGGGCTTATTTGTGAAGCCAGATCATGATCAGAGGGTTGATTTTTGAGTTTGAACCCTTCCCAGAGACGTTGGCAGACAAGTGATATCCTGAAACATTCTCCCAGCGGCCCGAGAGGCATAGACAAGCTATAGAGCTGAACTCAGAGCCTCTGGGCAGAAAAGGCTTCCCACTGTGTTTGAGTAAGGGGGCGCGGGGGTAGTGCAGTGCCTCTGTGGATCATGTCATGCCTTCATTTGCTTAATTAATTAATTGATCAAGCTAGACAAATATTTGTGTGCCCATTGTGGGCCAGGCCCTGGCTATAAAATAATTTACAGAACCCTTCTGATCTCTGATGTCATGAAGCTTATCATTTATTAGAGAGAGATAGGTAATAAACAAGTCAACAATGAATTAAATTATTGTTGTGATAGGGTGATGAAGGAAATGTACAAGGTTCTGTGGTAAGGCAAAACAAAGGGG
Source organism: Ateles fusciceps (assembly GCA_036589455.1). Classification (NCBI taxonomy): domain Eukaryota; kingdom Metazoa; phylum Chordata; class Mammalia; order Primates; family Atelidae; genus Ateles; species Ateles fusciceps. The sequence continues at coordinate 1,316,525 of JAZHEH010001541.1, forward strand.
TGGTGACAGAAGATGTTTGTGAATGTAGGGTTGCATTGTGTTGTGAGTAGAGAGAGAGGTCTGGGCAGAAGAATGCACTTCGGGCACAGGGACCAGCATGTGCAAGAGCCCTCAAGTGAGGCGCAGACACCTTGAGTGGGGGCGTTCTAGTAGCTGAACACAGGCCAGCGTGACTGGAGCCAGCGGGGTTTGGCATTTCCCCCGAGTGGGACTATTGAATTCTGCTTCTGAAATCCTCCAGAACAGGCCTGGGTAGAGGAGAAGTTAAGTACATGCTAAATGGAGGGGGTTTCAGTTACTTTAGAAAGAGAAGATAGAGTGTTGTTAAACAGCCTATCTTTTATTTAAATCTTGCCATTTGGGGCTATTGGAAACATGACAAGCAAATAACCAAGAGAGACAATGAAATCAGAATAGGCTGCTTAATATTATTTTGAGCTCCTTAATCACTAACTCAATATGGTAATGTTTGGTTTGTAAGAACTGTAGGAAGGCAAACTTCTCATGGGAAAAAAGCACTTTACAATAACAAGTCTGTTAAGGTTGCGACTTTTTCAAACTCAAAATCTTTTTAGATTGTACTCCACTCTTAGAAATGTACCTTTTTTTTTTTTTTAATAGCCAGGTAAATTCTGACTTCTTTTTAAATTTTTTTTTTTTTTTTTTTTTTTTTTTGAGACAGAGTCTTGCTCTGTTACCAGGCTGGAGTGCAGTGACACGATCTCAGCTCACTGCAACCTTCATCTCCTGAGTTCAACTGATTCTCCTGCCTCAGCCTCTTGAGTAGCTGGAATTAGAGGCATGCATTACCATGCCCAGCTAATTTTTGCATTTTTAGTAGTGACAGGACTTCACCATGTTGGGCAGGCTGGTCTCGATCTCTTTACCTCGTGATCTGCCCACCTTTGCCTCCCAAAGTGCTGGGATTATAGGCGTGAGCCACTGCGACCAGCCATAAATTCTGACTTCTAGGGTTTCTTCCTTAAGTAGTGTGTAACTTGGTCAACTCAACATTTAAAACTGAATTTTGAGTAGAGCCAGTGATTGTTTTCATACAAGGGGATCCATCATTTCCAAATCCCTGTGTCTTCCTCAGCTGACGTTTTTTTCCTAAGGAACAAAGCTAGTAAGTGGTGTGGGTGAGGCTTTTCTTGACTGCTTTGTTTTGTCCTAACTCCCTCTTCTTCTGTACTTCCTTCTCTTCTTCCCAGCTCCTAGTATTAGTTTCCTAGGGCCGGTGTAACAAAAGTACCACAAACCAAGTGGCCAAAGCAATAGAAATTTATCATCCCAGCCTTCTGGAGGCCTGAGCCTGAGCTGCCTTCTCGGAAGGCTCTGGGGAAGGACCTGGTCCAGGCTTCCCTCCTGGCTTCTGGAGGCTTCCCCCTCCTTTGCGTGCGGCAGCGTCACACGGAATTCTCTCTGTGTGCACGTCAGTCTGTGTGTCCAAATTTCTCTTTTCATAAGGACACAGTCATATTGGATTAGAGGCCCAACCTACTCCACAGTGACCTCATCTTAACTAACTATATCTGCAGAGATCTTGTTTCTAAATAAGGTCACATTCTGAGGTGCTGGGAGTTAGGACATCAACATGAGTTTTGGTGGAGATGGGAGAGACACAATTTAGCTCATAACACCAGCTATAAATTTATGATTTTGTGCATTATAATCAGCTGGTTAAAAAAGTTAAGCTTCATTCAGAGACATGCACACACTAGTGGCAATGACACATCTTATGCATCCCAGTGGAGCCCCTGCCGCCCTGGTGCCCTTGAGGTTTTCTTTAAGGTCAGCAATGATGAGCAGGAAATACTCCTTTACGAACTTTCTGCTCTCCTCATTCCTACTTGCCGTTCTATTAGCAAATAAAAATTCAGGACTGCCAGTTAAATTTTCAGATAAACAATAAATGCATTTTAAAAAGTATAAGTACATCCCAAATTATGCACCGGATAGAATTATACTAGAAAATTAATCATCATTTATCTGAAATTCAAATTTAACTGGCTACAACCATTTACCCTGCTCAGTTCTGGCAAGGAATAAAATGTGAGTTTTCTGGTCTTACCGTGACACACTCTGAGTCTTCTTTCTAATTAAACTACCACAAAATATCTAGTGTGTAATTAGAAATATATAGACTGTAAAGGTCAGAAAAGACAAGTTTGATTCTTCCCACAGGCAGACTCCAGACCTGCTGGCTTCCTTTTTGATCTAGAACAGGTGAGCCCAAACAGGCTAAGCACTTAGCCACGAGGTTGTCTTGGGTTGTGCTAATTGGCTGAATTGTCTTGGGTAAAACACTTAACACCTGGGTCTCCATCGCCCATCTGCAAAATCCAGAGCGATGATCACTGCCTTAACCCCAGTGGTTCTTGCAGACAGAAAACCCTGGGAGTCCTCTTAATGGCTTGCAACTCAGATTTTTCATAGACCAACACCATCGGCACCACCTGGGAACTTGTGAGAAATGCAGACTCAGGCCCTACCACAGACCTGCTGCATCAAAACCTGTATTTTAACAAGAGCCTCAGGAAATTCCTGTGCCCCATAAAGCCTGAGAAGCACAGCCTTAAATGAGGGGGGTGAAAATTTCTAATTAGGCTTTCAAATAATCCTGCGCTTCTAACCTCAAAGGTAAGATAGGAAACCCCTAAACCCAGTAACTCATTTGCATCTTTCTGTCCTTTTCTAATTTTGGTTTTTCTATAAATATTTCATTCTGGTAAAGGTGGGGGGAGGTGGGGAGTATCACTGGTGGAGTTTGTTTCTAGCTGGGGCTACAGCTCCCTAAGAAGTCATGTACACGTTTGTAAAGCAATGTGGGCAGGAGTCCTGGTAGCTTTGACGTTGTTCAGCCTGCCTGCTGCTACACACCTAGAACACCAAAGCTGGGGCTGAGGGAGCTCTTCCAGAGAAGGGTTTGTTTTGCAGTGATCAAAGGGGACAAGGATCCATCCCCGGGCCCTGTGGATCCCAACTGGCTTTATTACTACCATCTGCTCTGTTGCGTTTCGCAGCCAGAGATGAAAGGCCTGAGAACTTCTTACACCATAGCTTGGCCATTGTTCTCGCAGCCTCTTCTAGGATGAGACTCACTGCAGTCAAAACAACCTCAGACAGATGGTTTTAAAGCCTCATTCAGCCAAAGGCCTTTGTCCAGGACTCAAAATGATTCTTTTTCTCTTTGCTGCTTGGCAGAAATTAGTGTTGTCTTCTGCTTGTATCACATACTTGAAAGATTGGCATCACATATCAAGCTGAGCCCCCGTTTGTAAGATGAGCTCATGGGGGTCAAGAAAGGAAAGTGACAGGTGGGCAGCAGTGGCTCTGGAGATGGAAACCATACTTGATTATGGATGAAAGCTGTCTAACCTGTGGCCCATACAGCTGGAGAAGACAGGACTCATCTAGCCTGGTCTGCTCCTTTTACAGCCAAGGAAACTGAGGCTCAGATGATCTGATTCGTGCTCCCAAGGATGCACCAGTAAGAGCCAAGGAGGGGCTGGGGTGCTCACACCTGTACAGCACCAGGGTTCGGGAAAGCTTTAGGGCAGTGGGCATAAGCAGTCCCAACCAGGGAGGGCAGAGACTTGGCTGTTGTCCTGGCCCTGTTGAGCCAAACAGCCACGAAGATCTCCTCTGACCCTGAGGTCCTATTTGTATGAATAAGAGAAAAACCTCGGCCCCCAGTGTCCCTGGCCTTATTGGTTGGCCATCTGAAAAAGGGTGGGAAGCCTCTGACCCAGGACTTATGGCCAGCCCTGGGCTTGATTTTTTTTTTCCCCCAATAACTAAAATTAAGTGTAACAATTGTGCAGAAAGGTAGACAAATCATGTGTTCAGCTCAATGAATTTTCACACACTGAACACCTCCATGCAACCTAGAAGTGCCTTCTTCAGATGCAACTTGATTTTATCCAATTCCCTGTCATAGCTCCGATAATTTATCTCATTTCATGTGGAGCTTGTAGAGGTTTAAATAAGAAGAGCCACTGAGTTGCTGTGGCTAATTGTTAACCAGCCTGAAGCCTGTGATCGGCGGGAACGATGGCCAGAGCCTGCAGACCCACGTCTTTGAACTGCTGCACTGAGCCCCCAAATGTCTCTTCTCCTAGTGAATCATCTTGCTCTACCCCCACCCCCACCCCCTTTCAGACCTGAACCCCACCCGACATTTTTACTTGAACTTCACTTTCCTATTTCTCCTGATCAAATCGTTTCTTCTCCTATCTAGGTAGGATAAATTTTCTTTCTTTTTTTTTTTTTCAAGATGGCATCTGTCTCTGTTGCCCAGGCTGGAGTGCAGTGGTATGATCTCGGCTCACTGCAATCTCCACCTCCTGGGTTCAAGAGATTCTCCTGCCTCAGCCTTCCAAGTAGCTGGGACTACAGGCATGTGCCACCACACCTGGCTAATTTTGTATTTTTAGTAGAGATGGGGTTTCACTATGTTGGCCAGGTTGATCTGGAACTCCTGACCTCAAGTGATCCACCACCTTGGCCTCTCAAAGTGCTGGGATTACAGGTGTGAGCCACCAAGCGCAGCCAGATAATTGTTTTTCTAATCAGTTGTTTTTAGTGAAACATTTTGTCACTTTAACAATGGGTTTGTTGAAATTGTTGTTTTTTTTCATGTAAATTTTTTTAAAAACCCTAATTAAAAAAATTTTTAATGTGATTCTTCAGAGACTATGTATTTTTTTATAGCTCTCAATGAATGTTAAAAAGTTTGCACCTTCCCCCAGCTGTAAGCATTCTTCACTTGAGGCAGCCTATGGAATGTATGTGTCATGCCCAGGACATGTTGTATGCAGAAGCCACGGAACTGTGAAGTACAGTGGAGTCTGTAGTATGGGCCTAGCACCTAGAAATCCTTGTATATTTCTTTCTGGAAAGCTATAGGGAGAGTTGCAGCGTTATAAAAAGGAATGGTGCATCAAGAAAGCAGTGCAGGCTGGGCACAGTGGCTCATGCTTGTAATCCCAGCACTTTGGGAGGCTGAGGCAGGGGGATCACTTCAAGTCAGGAGTTCAAGATCAGCCTGGCCAACATAGTAAAACACAGTCTCTATTAAAAATGCAAAAAAAAAAAAAAAAAAAATTAGCCAGGTGTGGTGGTGCATGCCTGTAATTCCAGCTACTCGGGAGGCTGAGGCACGAGAATCCCTTGAGCCTGGGAGGCAGAGATTGCAGTGAGCTGAGATTGTGCCATTGCACTCCAGCCTGGGCCAAAAAAAAAAAAAAAGCAATGCAGAAGCCCAGGATCTTATCAACTTCTCTTCAACCCTTCATCTTTGCTACATTGTTTTATGTCATAGAAGTATCCTTTCTCTATCTTCCTTCCTTACTATAAAATTGGAGAAATATATTCCAAAGCATGCAGCGTGGGGTTAAAATGGTAACTTTGAAGATCTGTTAGATCTTTAATTCTCTGGCATCTGTGTGCATTTCCCAGGATGGCCGTAACAAAGTATCACAAACTGAGTGGCTTAAACAACAGAAATGTATTGTCACACAGTTCTGGAGGCCAGACATCTGAAATCAAGATGGTGGCAGGGTTGATTCCTTCTGAGGGCTGTGAGGGAAGGTTCTGTTCTAGGAACCTCTTGGCTTGTAAATGGCCATCTTCTCCCTGTGTCTCTTGTCATCATCCACCCTCTGTTTGTGTCTGTCTCTGTGTCTACATTTCTCCCTTTTTAGAAGACCACCAGTCATGTTGAAACAGGTCCCACCCTAATGACTTCATTTTAATTTATCTCTGTAAAGACTCTATTTGGATTAGGATTTCAAATACTTTTTAATGGAGGCACAATTCAACCCATAACAGCCTCTGTGTGTGGTCCATGCTCATGTGTCTGAGAACTATGGTGATACAGTGATGCTTGTAGTTAAAACACTACTGGTCACAACTTGCAGGTTGGGAGGCCATAGAGGGAGTGGGCCAGCAGCCTGGAGAGAGGAGAAGGGTGGAGGTCAGAATGCTGCCCTTGGAGGCTGCATGCGCCATACCTGTCTTAATCTCCTGTTTTTTTCCCTGCCACGTGGGGAAGTGGGGCAGACCTTCAGGGTTTAATGAGTGCACCCTCTGTGTGATTTGAAGGGGCATCAGGAGGCAGAGAGGCCTGGTGGGGGAGCTAATGGGTTTGGCCCTGGCAACAGCAGCGCAGTGGAGTCTTGGCTTCCTGTTCCTGCCCAGCTGCAGGTCCTGGGGGCACAGTGACTGCTTACCTCTGCGTCTTAGCTGCCATTTCAGTAAATGGAGATAATACCTGGGATTACTCTGAAGAGTAAATGTCGCCATGAGATGTGCTTAGTACCGTGGATGGCACAGAGCAAATGACTCTTCCTTTAGCTTCTGATTCTGTTGGAAATAGGCATAATGCTTTCATCTATTCACATAGCACCTTACAATGTATAAGTCCCTTATCTGTTCTTATAGCTCTGTGAGAAAAGGTAGATGGTTTTATCCCATTGTTCAGAAGGAGTAACTGAGACATCCTGGGTCATGACAGACAAGTGGTGGCTCCAGAAGTGAGCTTCAGGTCTTTTCATGCCTCATCTGGGTCCCTATGGAAAAAAAACAAAATAGAGCAACAAGGTAGAGAAGAAGACACCACTTTATTTGTACAAAGCAGGAAGAATTTGAAGACTTTTTTACTTAAAAATTATTTTTTGAATAAAAATACATTCACACCGTTCAAGTACAAATCTGTATTAAAACACTTTTTCCTGTACAGGTCTAACCTAGGTCAAGGTTTTTTGTACCAATTGTACCTAGACCAAGTAAGAATATTTCTTACTTCCTAGCTTCCTTGCGCCCCATCCAGTCCATACTACAGAGGGAGAGTCTTGTTCCCACCCTGCTCTCCCTTTCTTTATCACCCCCCACACCCTGTGGGCAGTCACTGTTGTGTCCTGAGTACTCTTCCAGAATTTCTTAACTGGCCATCCAGTGTTGCTTTATGCAAATATAAATGCATATTTTTCTTTCCTGCCCTTTCTTACGTAAAAGGTGGAATACTATATGCTTCTTCTGTACCTAGCTTTTCCCCACCAAATAATGTATCCTAGATATCATTTCATATCGATATGTAGAGAGCATCATCAGCTTTCTAAAAGTTTGTTCTGAGGTATAATGCATGCAGCCAAGTGCCCATGTTGATGAATTTTTATATATGTATACACCCATGCAGCTCTAACCTAGATCAAGATACAGCACTCCAGCTTCCTCCTGCCTCTTCCAGTCAGCACCCCCTCCCATAGTAACCGCTATTCTGATTCATAAATCCCCTGGTTACAGTTTTACCTGTTCTTGATTTCATTTCTCTCTGATGTTTTTAAATAGCTCCATTGCTTAGGTAAATATTTTTTAAATTTTTGTTGGGTCAGCATCACCTGGAGGTGTAGTTAAATATGGATTCCTACTTCCAGTTTCTGAGACAGTAGATCTGGGGTAAGGCCCAAAAATGTGCGTTTCTAAGCTCACAGGTGTTACTGATGCTTTTGGCCCACGGCCACATGTTGAGTAACCCTGGTGCATTATAACTATAATTTATCTACCAGTTCCCTATAGATAAAACAATATGAGTTGTTTCCATTCATTTACCATTGAAGACAGTGCTGTGGCATATAACCTTGTACACATGTCATTTTGACTGTAGCAGGTACCAGCTGCAGGATAAATTTCCAGAAGTAGAATTGCTGCATCAAAGGATTGATGCGTTTGCAATCTCAATAGAAATTGCCAAATTGCCCTCCAAAGAGGTGGTACTGTTTTACATTCCTGCTGGCAGTGTGTAAGAAAGAGTCTGTTTCCCCACAGCCTTAGCAAGAATATATTGTCAAGCTTTGGATTTTTGCCAATCTGATAGGTATGAAATGGTATCGCAGTATAGTTATAATTTGCATAGCTCTTCTGTGTAAGGCTGAGCAACTTTTTAAATGTATAAGGGCCATCTTTTCTGTGTTTCTTTTTCTGTGACTTGTCTGTTTATATCCTTTGTCCATTTCTACTAGATTTTAAAAAATCCTTTTATTGTGAAATTAGAGCAACTCTCTACATATTAGGAAGATTAGCCTTTTGTCTCTGATCTGAATTGTAAATATTTTCCCCAGGTGATCATTTGCCTCTTGATTTTGTTTGTGGTGGTGTTTCCATATCTAAGTTCTAGATTTGTATATAGTGTAAAAGATTCAAAATACGAAAACAGAGTTGACTCTTAGCACGGAGACCAATAGAAGAAAATTTTACAGATCCAGATTTGCAGGGCTTAGGAAAGAAACTGGGAGTACAGTGATGTTCTTTAAACAACTAGCTTTCAGACAAAAGCAGCAGAAGATGCCTGCCCAGGCTCTAATGAGTTCTCAAAAGCAGATGGGATGGCAGTAACAAGTGGACACCAGCTTGGGTAGTGCAGAGGAGGTCAGAAACCACACAGTGGGATCCAGACAGGATTGGGATATGTAAAGGCAAACAGGAGAAGCCGCTTGCAGGTGACATCAGAAGGAAGCAGGAAAATATCTATTAGTCATAGGAAACAGTGCAGGAGGTCAAGCAGAATGTGACTCCCCAAAAGGGACAGCTGCTCACAGAGGTGGTCAAAACAGTCAAGATTCTGATCATTTCAGATCTCTTTTAAACTGTAATCAAAGATAACTGTCACTTTTGATGGGAGGTGGGATAATCCACTATGGTGGGAAGGTCATTATTGAAGGTGCTTTTGTCTAAAGCTAGATTCATTCCTACACTAGAGCATATCAGCATACTCCACAGGGTTATATAGGAAAAAGGCTCCTAGAGTATTGGTGTTGGAGAGGTATCCAGGGTCATGAAGGTTGGAGGTTACAAATCTGTGGCCTGTAGTCAGAGCTGGCCTACAGATGTGTTTTCTTTGGCCAGTTTGGTGTTGGCCCATACAGTGTTTTTAAAAATTTTGAATTAGTCACCAGCACTTTAAAATCAGATGATTTCATGTAAAGATTTTTCTTCGCTTTTGAAATATTGGGAATCCGGCCACTGGGTTGTGCCTCTCCTGTAGCCACAGTGGCTGAGACGCAGCTTCGCAACTGCCTCCCTCACCCCTGCGGGACACAGTGTGGGGTGTGCCCCTCCTCTGTAGTGTGTCCCTGAGACCGACGCTGCCTGTCACTACTATTTATCTCAGTTTTAGCTTGTATTTATTTTAGTGAGGTTAAAAGGTCAGTGGATATCTCTTAAACTTGTTTCTTTCTCAAAGTGGAGATGTGAAAGATAGACCAAGAGGGTGATACATTTAAAGAAAAACAGTGGAAAGCATATTTCTCTGTGGAAGTGAAGAATATCACCTGCTTCATGCGGTGGGCCTCTGTATCGAAAGCAGCTATCTAAGATACCTGGACCACCTGGCTCATTTGTGCTTCTCCTGGTCCCTGTAGGCATTTTATTTTCATCCAAAATCAGAATCACCTCTCTGGCCTCATAGCCTAGAGACGTGCTGGACTTACCCATCTAAAAAAATCAATAGATTATTGCCAAAGGACTGCTGTTCTTTTTGAGAGCACATGCAAGACAGGAGCAGTCTAAAAGAAGTGGGGAGCTCTAACTTGGGTAGTGTGAGGGTTTTTATAAGAACTAGTGAGGAACCAAAATTTAAAAAATAAAAAAAAAATAAAAAAACATCAATTTGTTTATAGGCATCTGGAAGGCGACAAAGGTCCAACCAACCTCTATAGCTCTATGAAAACAGAAAGGGCCAAGCCAATTTATTATTACTTTTGCACCAACCTAATACTTTCCTCCTCTGATCAAAAGTAGGAAGATAGGGCTGGGTGTGGTGGCCCACACCTGTAATCCTAGCACTTTGGGAGGCCGAGGCATGTAGGTCACCTGAGGTTAGGAGTTCGAGACCAGCCTGGCCAACATGGCAAAACCCCGGCTCTACTAAAAATACAAAAAAAAATTAGACGGGCGTGGTGGCCCATGGCTGTCATCCCAGCTACTTGGGAGGCTGAGGCAAGAGAATCACTTGAACCCTGGAGGCAGAGGTTGCAATGAGCCGAGATTTCGCCACTGCATTCCAGCCTGGGTGACAGAGCAAGACCCTGTCTCAAAAACAAGTCAAAACAAAAAGTAGGAAGATAGCAGATAAGGAGGGAAGCCATGGAGATAATTTGTGTGAGTATAGCTTTTGAGTATTTGTGTATGAAACTGTTTCTTATGATTGTAGGAATAAGAGGTCAGAAGAATGGCATATTACCAGAAATGGAGCTGTGATGGGGTGGGATGGAGGGCTGTGTTGACCCTGAGGTGGCAATTGATGACTGGGCTAGGATTCTAGGAACGAGGAAACCCAAGAAATGGACTGTGTCCCTAGCTCATCTCCTGAGATAGTTACGATGATCAGAAAAGACAATGCATGGTGCAGAATTTTAAAACCATGAAAGAGGCTACAGAATATAGATACTGTTCCAGAAGGAACTTGAGAATCAATCCTCATAGCCAGCCTGTTAGCTGGTTCTTTCGATTCTGTTCTTTCAATTCCATCACCGAATCGATCTGACGCACGTGTCTTCCCCCCATTGCTCTGCCTAGGATTCCCGTGGGCGCCTCCTGACTGCTCTCCTGGCTTCCAGCCTTGCCACTCTAACCCATTCTCCCCGTGGCCGGAAGAGAGGTCTCTATGAACATGTGACTCAAATCCTCCAGTAGCTTTCATTCCTTTAGGGTACAATCCACATGTCTTGCCCTGACCTCTAAGGGGTCCTTCCTGATCTCCCCACCTCTGCAGTTCCCCAGCCTTCAGTCCACTTCAGAGCATTGACACACCTGGCTACAAAGTTTTTGTTGTTGTTTTTTAAATTGTAAAATACACATAATGTAAAACATATCGTCTTAACCATTTTTAAGTGTACAGTTCAGTAGTGTTAAGTATATTCACGTTGTTGTACAACCAATCTTCAGAACTCTTTTCATCTTGCAAAGCAAACTCTGTTCCCATTAAATAACCTTCCCATTCCTCTCACTCCCAGCTGTTGGTAACCACCATTCTACTTCTGTCTCTGAATTTGACTAGTCTAGGTAACTCATATGTAAGTCAAATCATGCAGTATTTGTTCTTTTGTGACTGACTTATTTAACTCAGTCTCATGTCCTTGAGGTCCATCTATGTTGTAGCATGTGTCAGAATTTCCTTTTTTTAAAGGCTGAATCAACTTCCTCTGTGTGTGTACAGCACATGTTGTTTATTCATTCATCAATCCATGGACACCTGCGTTGCTTCCACCTTTTTGGCTCTTGTACATAATACTGCTGTGGACATGGATGTACAAATATATTATGAAATCTGGCCTTCAATTTACCCACCACCCAGAAGTGGAATTGCTGAATTATGTGGTAATTCTATTTGTAACGTTCTGAAGAATCACTATACTGTTTTCTGTAGTGGCTGTACCATTTTTACATTCCCACCAACAAGGTACAAGGTTTCCAATTTCTCCACATCCTCACCAACACTTGTTGTTTTCTGTTCCCCACCCCCCGCCCCTATTTTTGTGGCCATCCTAATGGGTGTGAGGAGATAACCTTGTGGTTTTGATTTGCATTTCCCCTAATGATGAGTAGCATTGAGTATCTTTTGTGTCCTTATTGACCATTTGTATTTCTTCTTTGGAGAAATGTCTCTTCAAGAACTTTGCCCCTTTTTGAATTTGTTTTTTGTGGTTGAGTTTCAGTTCTTTGGCTGCTGGTGTTTAAGTGTACGAGGATTTGGTGTGTCCCTACTAAGCTCCAGGAGGGCAATGGCTGTGCCCATGTGGCTCACTGCCATCTCCCAGCGCCCAGCGTGGAGCCCTGTGCGTGGTTTGTGAGCCAATGAGGATGCATGTCTGCAGCTCTCAACGGCGGAGAAACACAAGTCTGTGTTTATTTCTATGTTCATTCTAATTTCAAGAAGGATTTTGGACTATGGTCACATATCTTTGGAACCCTAGTATTTGGGATCAAGAATGGCAGGTGACCCTCTTAAAGGGCTTTAAAATGGATAATCTAAGGTCTTGTCAGGCAATGTTTCACTGATTTTTGGACTGTGCTTGTTTGGTTGAGTATAAATCCCGTTTGCCCAGTAAGGAGGATCTTGGTGATGAAACTGTGTTTAGTTATTTTATAATTTCAAAATATGCGGCCACCTAATTGGTCTCTTTATGAAGAAGGCAAGGAAAATGTAATCCTGGCTTCACACGTGGTAGAGCGGAGAGGCTGGGCCATGAGTCTCCTCTCCCTCATCTTCATGTCTTCTCCTTGGATCTTCAGTGCCTGACTCCCTGTCCTGGATCCCAGCCCTTCGGTCCTCAGTTGTCAAGGCTCATCAGTTCTCTCTCTGTGACAGCCCTCCTTCTCCCTTCCTCTCTCTTCTCCTGCCTTGATTAGGATCTGTGGTTTCTTACCTGGATCACAGGAACAACTTTCTGACTGGCGTTCTTACCTCCGGGCATGTTCACTGCTGCCAGAGTAAATGTTCCAAAATGCAAATGTCATCATTTTCCTGTTTAATTTGAATTCTTCGATGTTTCCACGTTGGCTTCAGGATAAAGTCCACACCCTTTCACATGGCACACAGGCCATGCACAGCAGCCTGTCACTTGCCATGGTGACCTCCCCCTCTGCCCCCAGCACTCCAGCCGCAGTCCCTGCATTCTTTATGGACGCTGCTTTCTCTGGCTAGGATGCCCTCACCAGCCTCCCCTGCCTGTCCCTGAGTTCCAGTGCTGTTCTGTTCACTCTGTCCAGTGAACAGTTACCCACCTCCTCCATCCTAGCCAGAGTGGGGGCCCTCGCCTACTGTGGCTCACTGTGTCTGCCTCTTGGGAGCGCTGCCTGTCTGTAGGGTACATCTGTCTGTTAGTCTCCCTGCTGCACTGTATGTTTTGCAACCAGGAGTGGTGTCTTTTATCTCCATGTTTCAATGGTTTGCTCAGTGCCTCTCATAGAGTAGGTCTTTGTGGAAAGGAAGAGGGGAGAGGAAAAAGGAAAGTTTGTCTAATTTCAAAGATCATGTTCTCTCTGTCCTCGCCACCTCTCCCCACCCCCCTCACCACTGTCCACTGTTACATTCTCCCAGTCTAGGGTGGCTGAGGTTAGGGTGGACTCCCAGAGTGACCCAATCAGCTTGACTTTGTTCCCTGGCCACCCTGAAACAAACTGAGCCTGGCCTACCTTCTGGTAAATGCATCCCAGCAGTGAGATGACTCATGTATGTGTGACTCAGAGTGAACGCAGCACAGCTGGAGAGCAGCCATTTGCCTGCGGGGGGTGGGAGTTGTAGACAGCAGCCTACACCGAGGCACATAGCCACCAGGCTCACAGCCCTGCAGCCTGCTGCCCACTGACTAGAGCAAGGATGAAAATTCTCCTCTGTCCACAGGCTGCAATAACAGAGTTTCACTAGATTTCTGTACCTGGGATGCTGTCTAATTTGTTAGTATTAAATCATATTTTAATAAGCCACCATTTATTGCAGACTTACTGTAAATTGTTGGCACTGTTGTCACAAATTATCTCATTTGATCCTTACAGTAGCCCAACAACAAAAATAACAGCAAGTGCATATATAGCACTTACTGTGTGCCAGACACTGTTCTGAGCACTTCGCATTTATTAATTCATTTAATTCTCACAAGAAGCGTACTATGCAGGAAATGTTACCCTCACTTTTCAGGTGAGAAAACTGAGGCACGGAAAGGTCACACATGGGAGATACCCGTGGGTCACGTAGGACAGAGCTGCGATACAAACTCAGGAGTCCAGCTTCTGAGTCCACATTTAGCCCTCATGCCGTGCTTTCTTCGAAAGCATTAACCGTAGTCCCATTTTACAGGGGAGGAAATTGAGGCTTAAAGAGGTTAGTCCTTTATCCACAGTCGCACAGGGAGTGATAGAGGCAGTGATGGAGATTGGTGGTCTCCAACCCTGGCTCCTAACCACTGTGCTCCGATGCTCAGACTCAGGAGATACTACTATCACAATATAGCCATGCACTTGGTTCTCCTTAGCTACCTCCATTGGTGCTTCCAAGGGCTAAGACCAGAGGGTGGGTAGGCTTCTGGGGCAGAGATCTCTTCCGAGTCTGGAGCTATAGCAAATGGGTAGCATTTGATGGCACATTTTGCTTCCCATCTCATTTCAGTTTTGGGTCCTGGAGTATTTCCTTCCCTCAGGGATGCTGATGGGACTTTTATTACCTCCACAGACAGTGAGACCGTGCACTACCACTATGGCCCTAAGGACCTGGTCACAATCTTGTTCTACATCTTCATCACCATCATCTTGCACGCTGTGGTTCAGGAGTACATTTTAGATGTAAGTGACATCTCTGGATTCTGAAATCAGAAGCTGGGGAGGTGCCTTGGGGGTGGAGGACCTGGCCTTGGAGAAACCGCAGCTCTGCACCTGTTCATCCTCCAACTTGCTTGCGTTGGTTGGGCCTATTGCCTGGGCTTCTCTCACCACACTTTGGTTTTTGTTCCCTCTCATAGCCTCCTTTAATCAGCACATGGGACAGCAGTATTTATTACATAGAGAGAAAGCTGTGTGGAGATGGTATCCTTATGGGTCTGTTGCACATAGAGTAATCGGGGATGTTTTCTTTACACGTAGACTGGAGACACTCATCTTGCCACTTTCTCAAAATGTTTGCCTTAGACCAGGCACTGTATGCACACAGTAGGCTTACACCAGATAACTGGGATTATGGCCAGCTGCAGACTTCTAATGATGTTCAACCCTTTTGTGGGAAGAAAACAGGAGTTTGAAACCTGCCCAATATGGATACATTTGTATGTTAATACGAGGGGGTTTTCTTTATTCTTTAGAAAATCAGCAAACGGCTTCATCTCTCCAAGGTCAAACACAGCAAGTTCAATGAATCTGGACAGCTGGTCGTCTTTCATCTCACCTCAGTGATTTGGTGCTTCTACGTGGTGGTGACGGTGAGCCATTCTCAGGACTGCTGAAGGGGGAGAGCTCAGACCAAGGGGCAGTTCCAGCTCTGGGATTGCTCATCAAATGACTGCAAAGGACCCCTTACTCCTTTTCTTTTTCTGTTAAGGGGAGCAGGTTTCTTAGAACCTTCTTAGCTTCTTAGAACTGAAACCGTGTTTGCATCCTCATGGTGTTGCAGAGAGAGACCAGATGGTATAGATGCCATTTTATAGCTGGAGAGAGTCATCTTGTTCAACAGTCACCACTTGTTATAATTATTATACAATATTACGGTAATGATGCCATGGAACTATATAACACTGTATTGTTTTACAAGGCCCTTCTACGAACAGTGTCCCATAAGATACATTTTATGTTCTTTCTGATGCCCGTGTTATAGATTGAAGAGTTCCAAGCTCAAATTTTGCAGTATGCCTGTGGTTCTGTGGTTTTGAAGCAGCAAGGATGGCTTGGAGCTGGAGGTAGAGTTCCAAGCCCAGCTTACCCTCTGTGTTACTACGTTGGCCTTCTATAAGTGAGTCCAGCCTCACCCTGTCAGCTCATCAAATGCTGTGAGAGTCAATGCCGTTGCAACAAATGCCTGTAGGACCAGACAATTTATCTACCCCTCCTTTCTATATAATAGGACTCTTATTTCAAGCGACCTTTGATACAGCAAATTCCCTCATAGAAGGGAATGTGGATGGTCCTTTGGAGTTTGCTGTAACAAGTCCTTGCCTGTCCTGCTAGGAAGTGTTGAGTTGGTACCCACCACCACTTGGAGCTCTACCTTCCTGTAACCTGGCCCCCTGAGAAATCCATGCCTGGGTCTTGGAAAATTCAGCAACCCTGTGACCTCTGTAAGATTTTTTTCCCAGCCTTCCCCAGATCCCTCACCTTCTTCCTCTTTCAGTGACAGTGATGGGCCCTGCCAACACAAGGAGCTCTGGAGCTGAATGTTGAATTCCTATTCTCAAAGGTGGAGTCAACATGTCCTTTTGTGCCTCGTTTTTATTCCTATTATCATTTCATCACAGAACAGCTTTCCTAAGCAGAATACTAGGAATTTTAAATGAGGGGCCCAAGACTTCTGTCCTCTCAGGCAAGGCTACTCTGTTTCACAGTCTCTGGGGCAGATGGACACTGAATAGTACATCCCTGCTGTTGTGCTGTGCACGTAAGTCCCTATACTTCTGGGTTTCAGAGCACACCCAGTCCCTTGACGTTCAGTTCATGCCCACCCCTAGAGACCTAAGCTGCTTTGAAGCAGAGCAGCCTCAAAATACCAAAGATGTTTAACTGCTGTTCAGGGGAATCATTGCCTCATCTCTGAATCACTTTTATCCTTTCAACTTCGCCCCGGACATCCCACCCCAGCTGTGACACGTGGCGACCAGATTTGGAGGCTGGAGCCAAGTTGCTTAACGCTTCTTCCAGGGTGTGAAAGGCTCAACAGCTCTATCTTTGCTGTTCTTCAAGGACTTGAACATGATGCTAATTAGTTTGAGAGCACATGGGCTTTTCTTGGGAGGCACCTGACAGTCTTTTATTCTGGGGAGAGCCAGTTCACCACTCAACATATTCAATAGGCACAGAGACCAGGGGACCATGGAAAGCTCCGGTGACCCCCAACTGGACTCTTCCTAACAACATTCAATTCCTTGCCCTCCTCCATCGGAACCATGCTTCCTGGTAGGAACGTGATTGAAGAAGGAGAGAGGTAGTTCTGTAAAAGTCATAAAAACAGCTTGTTTTTTTAAATCGTATTTTTCTGTTATGATGCAAATTTTTTCATGACTCTTCTTCTGTCACTCTCATTTCATCGGCAGTTCCTGCCAGCTCTGCCTCCCAAACACATTGAGACTGTCTGCTGCTTTTGTTGCTACCCCTAGTCTAATGACCCTTGACCAGGGAAGATTTGGGCCTGCAGGGGACATTTGGCAATCTGCTACTGGTATCTAGTGGGCAGAGGCCAGGATGCTGTGGTATAGCCTTTAATGGACAGGACAGCCTCCACAGCAAAGAATTATCTGGCCTCTAGTGTCCATAGTGCCAAAGCTGAGAAACCTTGATGTGTATAGTCCAAGCCACCATCATCTCTTTCCTGGACACTGAATATCTTTTTTCTAGAAGGAGACTGTTTCCACTCTTGTACCCTCCCACCCCAATCCATTTTCTGATCAGCCAGATGGATCTTTTTTTTTTTTTTTTTTTTGAGATGGAGTTTTGCTCTTCACCCAGGCTGGAGTACAGTGGTATGATCTCAGCTCACTCAACCTCCACCTTCCGGTTTCAAGCAATTCTCCTGCCTCAGCCTCCCAAGTAGCTGGGATTACAGGCGCGTGCCAACACACCTGGCTAATTTTGTTTTTTTAGTAGAGATGGGGTTTCACCATGTTGGCCAGGCTGGTCTGGAACTCCTGACCTCGTGATCCACCTGCCTTGGCCTCCCAAAGTGCTGGGATTACAGGCGTAAGCCACTGAGCCTGACCCAGATCTTTTAAAACAGGAATAAAACCATATATTCCCATGCTTAAAAGCCCGCATCACACTTTCAGTGAGATCATTTTTTCCTCCCTACTCATGTGATCTGGGTCCTGCCGGCCTTGCTGGTCTCATCTCACTGTCCACAACCCCACTTTTGTCTCCTCTGCCCTAACACTCCTGGCTGTTCTGCCTCCTGGGTTTTGCACTGGTGGTTTCTCTGCTCAAGGGCTCCATCCCCTGCCATCCTATGGCCAACTCCTTCTTGCTATTCAAGTCTCTGCCTAAATACCAACTCCTTAGAAAACCCCTACCAATTTGCATTTTCTGCACTGTGCTGGTGCTTTTCTTGTTTGTATATTCTCTGTTTCTCCCACTGCATTCGGAGCTGCTTGCTAGCAGGCACCGTGCTCACTACTGTATCCTTGGTACGGTGCCTGGGACATACTAAGTGCCCACTAAATGTTGGCTGTGAGAATGAGTGAATGAACTACAAATGCATCTTCTCTCTCCAGGCTTCAACATTTTTTAAGTAATGAATTGGTTGTTTTAATAAATATCATAAATAATTATTTTTTACAAAGCGAACAGTATAGAGAAGTTCACAAAAGCAAATTCTTCCCACTAGAAATAACAGTATTATTTTGGTGTGTGTTTGAAACATTTCTCTCTGCATATATAGAAGTAGAATAGTGGGAGTGTGTTTGGACCACCAATAATTTTACAGGAACGTCAGCCTCCAACTTTTAATCTACCTTTGATCGACTATTCATTGTTCAGGGAAAAAGAAAATAACACTCCACTAGAGAAAGCAGAATGGGTGGGTGTTGGGCGGGTGTTTGGTCTTCACTGTCTGACTTCTTGCCATATCTGACTTCATATTAGACCAAGTAGAGGGAACGTTCTTAACACTGGTGCTTGTATCAGGACTGGTTTCTACTAACAGACTAGTTGCTTTAGAGCAGATTTTTAGTGCACGGTTGTTCGGATGGTCAAATAGTATAAGATATGTCTGAATGTGCATAGCACTTGCCTGTGCTGTGTCTGAATTCTGCTGTTTTTGTGGTTCTGTTTGTTCACATCCGAAAAGGAAGGCTGCTGGGGAAACAGGAGGGGATCGCTCCACCTTGTTGAGGCCTTGCTTAGCTCATGAGTGGACTTGTAGAATCAAAAGAGAGCAAAGGATTTCAAAAGCCTCTCCAAACCATCCACTGAGGCCTATCCATGGATGGGATTTGGGATGGGTTTCAGATGCTTGTTGGGTCACACCCAGCCCCCCTGTGAACTCAGATGTTTTGCGTGGCTAAGCTCAGAGGGTGCCCTAGCCCCAGTCCTCCCTCAGACAGCTGCCTGGACAGAGGTCTGGAAAAGGCTGTTCTCAGAGCAGTGAGTCATTTTTCCTCTGGCTCCCCCTGCTCTCCTCCCACTACCCCCTTTCCTCCTCCAGTCCCAGTGGACTGGACATTCACCAGCAGGCAACATTTTTCTGAGGAGTTTCTTTGCTTGTCGGCTTCAAAGTTCTGACCTCTTTATCTCTAAGTAAGAGGCCAAGCCAAGGAGTGTTCCTGTTTAAAATCACGAGATTGTCTGGGCTTTGCATTGCTCTCAGTGCTGCTTTCTTGGCGAGTCTTTTTTTTTTTTTTTTTTTTTTGGCAAAACTTTCTCTCCCACCTCAGTTTCAGAAGTACTGTTTTTCCTGTTAAGTACATTGCCGCTTTCTTTAGGAAGAGACATTCTCACCTCTCTGATGTCACTGGAATGAGGTAGCCTAGGGCAGGTGTGTGCTGACAAAGGCAGATGTGTGTGTGACAGAGAGGGTGGGTGGAGATGATAGAGGCAGTGTATTTGAAAGACCTCACAACTGTCACCACTGCCACACATGGCACCACCTGAGTGCCTTGATTCTTCCACTTTTATTCCTCCATCTGCGTGTGACCCAGGGAGGAGATAGGAGGGCAGTGGTAGTGGGAAGTGAGGCCATGCAAGTTCAAGGTAAGATCATTTCCTTCTAATCCAGGTGACCGTGACTACAGTGGTATACATGTATCTGACTGGACCTATCAATTAGGTTATTGTGCTCATGGAGGCCCAAGTTTGTGGGATTAGGGCTGTGGACTTTCCCTGAAAGGCATCCTGATAGATCAAAGGGCGTTCAGTGACTCAAAGGTGGGTGGATCAGCCCTCACTTGGAAATACAACTAAAGATCCTAATGGACAATAACCTAGAATGCTTCTTACTCAACCCTGTTGGCCTCATTCTGAACACCGCACAACCTCTGCCCTTAATCCCAGTGTGAACATTTGAGATTCCCAGCCTTCTCATCAAAACCACCAGCTCAGTTTATTTTCTGATTTACTGAAGCAACCTAACCTGAAGTTATTAGACCAGAAGGTTCGTGGCCCAACTCAGATTTCAGCTGTGCTACTGAAAAACTCTCTCATTTCAGGAGATCCTTCCTATCTGTTTCTTCATTTCCCTATTTCTAAAATGAGGTCATCCTAATGTAACCTGCTCTGCCTTCTCTGAGTGACAAATAAGAGCCCTTTCTTCAGAAGAGGGGAAATTGCCTAAAGCATTCATCATTCATTTATTCAACCAGCTGCACTACTGTAGTGTCAGCTGACTCTTGCTTGTGGTAGCTTGTTTCTTCCTGTGTTTTGTAATCTTGGATTATAAATTCATCTTTAGCAAGGTTTTATCTGTGGGAATCCTGAGATCCTTTGATGAGGGTATGTCCCTAGGGTATCACTGGCCCACCACTAATTTCTTAGCTTGGTGGCTTTTGGATCACACAGGTGGTATATTTCAACTTCAAACTCAGAATGAGCCTGAGGTTGCAGATTTTTAGAATAAATGATTTTGTTTTCACCTTGAGTATGGGCTGAGCAAACATCTTCATTTCCCTGTGTTGGTCAGCAAACACTTTCTAGTCTTTCCTTTCTCTGAGGTTGTGGCCTTACAGAGGGCCTGATGTTATACAAGGGTCTCAGGTTCCACCTCCTAAAGCACCATTCTATTCTCACATGAGCACAAAGACCCTGGCTCTGTGAGTAGTGCCTTCTGGGCTGCTACAGTGTCACCTTACTGCTCTGCCTTTTAGCCTCCCTCTCCCTTTGGGTCCCAGAGGGTTTCCCTTTCTTATTGTGAGCTCAGCTTTGCATTTAAAAGAATATTCATTAGATTTCATCTAGCGTTTCTAGATGTTTTGTGATGGGATGGTTTTCATGTTACCTCCTCCACCCCATATAAGGTGCTGGGCTAGATGTTAGAATTCTAAAGATGGGCAAGAAAAGGCCCTAGTGTGAAGGGGCTTGCAAGAGTAATGGCAGCAGTGACAGTGTGGTAGATGCCAGAGGTTACCTGCAGGGTCTTGCCATGCTTTTTATTGAGTGGGATGTGAAAAGCCCAAGTAGACTCTTCATGTTTCCAGTGGGCGGTGATTCTGGAGTTCATTTGCTTATTCATTATAGCGGCATTTCCTGAGCGCCTGCATGCCAGGCACAGGGCTAGACCCTGGCACATAAACTATCCCATTCATTTCCAACAATAACTTTGTGAGGGTGGGGTATTTCTATTTCGTTTTGCAGATGAGCCAGCTGTGGTATAGGGAGACTAATTAGCTTGCTCAGAGGAGCTAGACTAATTAGCTTGTCAGACTCATCTTCAGATGCAGGTCTTTAGACCTCAGAGCACAGCCCTTCCTACTCCAGCTTCCACAATAAAGAAACCAGCCAAGCGCCAGGGGTCCCACACAGAGAAGTTCTCTGTTTTCACATTTCCTGTTCCTTCCTCTTTCTGTCAGGTGGGGGCTGGATGCATCCCCGACCCCTGGACCAGTCCCAGGGCCCTAGCAGGTCTCACGTCCACATCTCTAAATGGTTTCTCTTCTCACCCACTGCAGGAAGGATACTTAACAAACCCAAGAAGCCTCTGGGAGGACTACCCGCATGTGCACCTCCCGTGAGTATTCTCGTGATTCAGCCCCAGGGAGGAGCGAGCAGGCCCACTGCCTTCCCGTCCCAGAGTGTGGCCAGAACACCATAGGCCCCGCTGACCTGACGAGCAGATCATGCCCTGAGCCTGTTGTGGGTGGTAGACTTGTTTGGAAGCTGCTGCTTCTCAGCATGCTTGACCGGAGAATCCCAGATAAAAGGCCATCTGTGCTGGCTCCCATCATGGAGGTGTCTCAATTGCATGAGACAGATAGAGAAGCGGAACATCTCCCTCCATAATGCCCCCCAACATCCACAGAGCGTCTTTCCTTCCGGCCTGCCATGGCTGGTGCTCCGTCAGAGCCAGCATCCTCTGCCTCTTACAGTGCTGCCAGGAGAGCAGTTTACCCTGAGGGCAATACCTGGGCCCGTCTCCCTCAGGAGGCCACCCTTTGCCTTTCCTGAGATCTTTGTTTTTTGTTTGTTTGTTTTTGAGACGGAGTTTTGCTCTTGTTGCCCAGGCTGGAATGCAGTGGTGCAATCTGAGCTCACCGCAAACTCCCTTCCCGGGTTCAGGCGATTCTCCTGCCTCAGCCTTCCAAGTAGCTGGGACTACAGGCATGTGCCACCATGCCAGCTAATTTTTATATTTTTAGTAGAGACAGGGTTTCACCATGTTGGCCAGGCTGGTCTCAAACTCCTGACTTCAGGTGATCTACCTGCCTCGGCCTCCCAAAGTGCCGAGCTGCCTTTCCCGAGAGCTTTAAGAGCAACAATAGCAAAGGACGTAGGGCTGACTTCGAACTTTCCCTTGCTACTTAGAGCCGTTCGTTGTTCAGTGTTTATGTTGGTCGTCATCTCCATCAACAGTGCTCTGTAATCTGCTCCCTTTTCAAGGCTGAAGGATTCCTCCTTCTCTACACTCTTTTAATCATGTTTGTTTCTTTCTGTGGACTTTCCGTGTCCCTTTAAGTGGTTTTGTATGTGGAACAAGGGCACAGGCCAGCAGAGAAGCAAGGGTCCCAGGCTCAGGGGGCGGCGGTCACCGGCGTCACTCCCTTGCTCCTGGACCAGCTCCTTACAGGCAGATCTCAGCCCATGCTTGGCCAGTGCCTGCAGGGACACTTTTCTCTATCCTGCCCATGTGACTTGCCCCCTTGTCTCCAGCTTCCAGGTGAAGTTTTTCTACCTATGCCAGCTGGCCTACTGGCTGCACGCACTTCCTGAGCTATACTTCCAGAAGGTACGGAAGGTGAGTACTCACTTCTCCCCCCTTCTTGGAGGCCATTCATTCACCAGTCCTCTCCTGCTATTCCCAGTGGTGCCTCCCTTCCTTTCCTCCAGAAGCATGGAGTGTTGGGTGGTGATAGGAATGTGTTGGGGGTTGAGCAGCATGCTGAGTCAGCTCTTGGAGAAGCACCATGTACGCCCCCATGAGTGTTGGCCACCAGTGTCAGTCTCTTGCCTGCCTCTTCCACCAGGGGCTTTGGAGGAAACCTAACTCTGATCTTCTAGATGTCAAAGGAGAGGTCTTGGCCATTTCTATAGTTTTCATTTTTGCTTTTTATAATTTCCCTCTGAATTATTTCCAAGAGCCTTATTCCCCAGTCCCTGTCTCTTTCGCAATCCAAACCTTGCCTTCTGACACTAGACCCAAGGCTGCTGAAATTGGGAATGGACCTGACTACCCTTGTAATTTCAGCAGCCTGATGCAGTGGGACTGTGGGACTCATGGGACTTGTGGGACTCATGGAACTGGTGGGACATGGGCTTGTGTGTTAAAGTAGCCCGGAGGAGCCTGGCCCTCTGTCATCCCCCTACACTCCCCCCACCCATTTTTTTCAATATTCAGTTAGGGAATTAGCAAATTTACGATATGCTTCTCTTGTTTCCAGGAGGAAATTCCTCGCCAGCTCCAGTATATTTGCCTGTACCTGGTGCACATAGCTGGAGCATACCTCTTAAAGTGAGTGAGATCATGGAGCCAGCCAGATTGCCTTGCCCTTTTATGTCCATGCATCTATCCACACAGTCATATAATTACCAGGCACTTATCGGCACCCTCTGTGTGCCTAGCACCATGCTAAGACTTGGCAATACAAAGATGATCATGGAAGATTCTTTATCTTCAGTGGTTCATTCTAGCCTGAAGAGACAGTCATAGACATAGGTAAGGACAGTTTAGTGTGATAAGCCCCATAACACGGTATGTATCATCTGCTCTGCAACCCAGAAGAAGACCCTCAACAGAGAAAGCCAGGAAGACTTCCAATGGATGTTGGCTTTAGAACCATGGCTTTGCAGCTTGAAGGCCTCCCGAAGCTGGGCTCTTGCCTCATGGCATCCAGTGCAAACAGTGCTAGATTGTGTAGCCCTGGAATTCCCTTCCCTTTGATTTGTAATGAGATGGAGACTAGGTCTCCCTTGGTTGTTCTAGAAGCAAAAAGAGTTGCTATAATGTTAGTTCTCAAAAGCCTCTTTCATCAGAAGAATGATATTGATGTTATTAAGCTATGTCATTGATAATTTGGACTTCTGCTGAGCTTTATCCATGCAGTAAAGGAGAACACCCTGCCCTTTCTCTAGGCTGGCACTTAGAGTGGCACTCAGCTCACTGTGTGGAATGTTTTGCTGAGGTGCCTGGAAATCCCAAGGCGCGTTGTCTCCTAGGTCCTTGCAAATTACCGACTTGGGTTAGTAAGATGCAGGCAGGGAGGGAGCTCTCAAACTCTGTCTCCTGTCTCTGGAGGCCTGTAGAAGCATCCGTTCCTGGATGGGTCTTTGAGAGCTGAAGGCTGTATGGTGATGCCAGCTCTGCCCTTGTGTTGGATGCTCATGTGTCACGAGCATAATGGGTCTAAGAAGTCAGTCTGCACTGACTACGGTCTAAGAAGTCACCGTAGCAGTAGCAAGGACCGGGGGAGAATGTACAAACAGGGCCACACAGAAGGAGCACTTCCTGCTTCTCTATGTACCTCGGAGCTGTGAAGACTCAGACAATGGAAAGTCAGACAAAAACACTTTATATTTCCATACTCAGAGCTCAGCAAACGTGTTCTAAGCACCTTTTATGTTCTTGGTTCCCGCCTAGGGGATGAGTGCAAGGTGCTGAGCACTGTGAAGGGCTGTGCCAGGGTTGCTGTGGGAGCAGGCAAGGGCCTCTGACCGAGACAGGACAGCTGAACAGCCAGGGGGTTGGTATTAGGAAAAGCGTCTTAAAGGTGTGACAGCTAAACTGAATCCTAAAGGATGGGGCAGAGCCACCCAGGGAAAGGGTGAGTGAGTGGGAAAACAGCCCAGCCAGGCACAGGACAGCCTGAGCCAAGATGCGACGGCCTCTGCTCTACGCGGCATCTTGGAGGGAATGTAAGGCTAGTCTTTTTCCCCCAGCCTGAGCCGCCTGGGTCTGATCTTGCTGCTGCTGCAGTACTCAACTGAGTTCCTCTTCCACATGGCTCGACTCTTCTACTTTGCAGATGAAAACAATGAGAAACTGTAAGTGGGGCTGCTGGAGGCTGGTCTGCTCAGAGGCCTGGGCAGCCTTCCCCCTGAGGCCTGGATGGTTGGAGGGTCGCTCCCTGGGTGGACACTGCCCGCTTACCTGCAGGTGGTGCCCTCATGTTGTTTTTTTTCTGGAACATCTGACTTTAGATATCTCATCCCTCAAGCACTTCCCCAGCCACCCTTGAATCCTCTTTCCACTCAGGGTCTCTCTGGAGAAGAGGGTGAAGGTTCTTTCAAGGGCTCCAAAGACTGACATCTCTCTTCTGCCTCTGTGAGCAGGTTCAGTGCCTGGGCTGCTGTTTTTGGGGTTACCCGCCTCTTCATCCTCACCCTTGCCGTGCTGGCCATCGGCTTTGGACTGGCTCGCATGGAAAACCAGGCATTTGACCCCGAGAAAGGGAACTTCAACACTTTGTTTTGCAGGTGAGTCGGGGGGAGAAGTCCGAGGTGATAAGCCAGGGCTTCCTAGTGCCACAAGGGGCCTCCTGAACTTGGCACAGCCTCTGCAGAAGGTCTGGAGGGAGCAGACCCTTTAGTCTCCCACATGTTGTTATTTAGCTGGAAATCTCTGGATATCAGGCCTGAGGGGGAGAAGAGGTAGCAGCTTCTGTTTCCATCCAAACCATCTTCATTCATTTGGACTGCAGTCCAAATAGGAATCCCTTACACTTGTCTGGCACTTCGTGTGACACCCAGTCTCTCAGTTGATATCATTCTCCTTCTGTGTGGGTGCTAAAACCATTTGCTCAATGGCTTGGCCAGTGGCCTCCAGTACCTGTGAGAAGGCAGTGAGGAAGCCACAGTTTCCCAGAGCCCCTAAGCACAGGAGAGTGATTTGTCCAGGGTTGCTCCACTTTTAAGTGACATGCTAAATGAGAAGCCACTCTTCCAGAAATTCATTTGAATTCTACCAATATTTGTGGAGCTTACATCAGTCTTGTTCTGTGTGATGGGTGCAAAAGAGACACACGGAGCCCCTCCCTCAGCATGTGAGTAGCATGATTGTAGAGCTGGCTGTACGTCTGTCACCACTTCTTTCCCTTCTCCCTGA
The DNA here is from genome assembly GCA_036589455.1 of Ateles fusciceps. Lineage (NCBI taxonomy): Eukaryota > Metazoa > Chordata > Mammalia > Primates > Atelidae > Ateles > Ateles fusciceps. The sequence goes on from JAZHEH010001541.1 coordinate 1,342,455, forward strand.
CACGTGTGACGTGTGCTGGATCAGAGACTGACTGAAGCACACACTCTTCCTGGTGATAGTGGCGGTATTGGAGAGGGCTGGCGGTGAAGGTGGAGGTGATGAGCCATGGGAACTGCAGGGCCTCCGGCCCTGGTTCTCCCCCGACACTACCCAGCCGCAAGGCTGTGAGCCCAAGCCCCGGCCTAAGCCCACCCCCTCTGCCCCGCTGCAGGCTCTGCATGCTGCTGCTGGTGTGTGCCGCCCAGGCCTGGCTCATGTGGCGCTTCATCCACTCCCAGCTGCGGCACTGGCGGGAATACTGGAATGAGCAGAGTACAAAGCGGAGAGTCCCAGCTACACCCAGACTACCAGCCAGGCTCATCAAGAGGGAATCTGGTGAGTGCCAGGGCCCTTGGCAGAGAGCGGAGCCAGGGGAAGTCTGTCTGGGATGGGTAGGAGGAGCCAAGGCGATGGGCACCTTGGGCGCTCCCCAGACCAGTCCTGCCAGCTTCTCCTTCCTCAGAGCTGGGGCTCCTAGCTCCCGGACTAGCACGTGGCTGGGCATGGGCCAGGGACAGACTGGGGGGTGGGGCTGGCCCTAACTAGGCTGGGAGCCCTGGCCACCGTGGGGCAGGGCAGTGGCTGGGTGGGGGAACTCTGGCAGGAAGCGTGTCCTCAGGGTGGCTTCTGGATCCCAGCCAAGTGCTGCTGCCACCGCCCATTCTCGGTGCCGGACGGCGGCTATGTCCTCACCTGCCCTTTTGCTCTACATCTCAGCCTGCCCTGCCTCCCAGCTTGCTGGCTCCTCCCATCTCCAGCAGTGACTCACAGTGACACAGTGCTAGGTGGGGGGGGGGGAAGGGGTGGGGACACCTACTTCTCCTTTGGCCCTGCACGCACTCCAGTCATCACCCACCTTCAGCAAGTCTCCAGGCCCTGCCAGCTCTGCACGTTCCGCCCAGCCTGGGGGCCTGTCTGCACCAGGCACTGCTTTCTGACTCACCTGCTTTTCTCCAGGCGGCCACCTGCTTGGCAAAGGTTCATGTGTTTGAACCAGACACGCGCGCAGCTGGGTGTGTCACAGAGTCAGGCCTGGCTGGCCAGGGAGGCATGGAACATAAGACTGCAGCTAGTACCTCTGACTTTGAGCAGGCGCATAGAGGTATTTTGAACAACAATAGAAAGGGCCCAGTTTTTCTGCCAGAGCAGTGTCAGGCATCCTCCCCGACTCCTTGTTCCTGTAACCACTGGTCCCCCTCCCTTCTGTTGCCACTGCTCCTGGGAGTTCTTGCTGAATTGGAAATGAGCTGACACCTTGCAGGGGCCTGAGAGGAACTGAGGACAGTGGGACTGGGACAGCACCTAAGTGATTCCGGCGAGTATCTAACCCTGGTCTCAGGCTTGGGCTGGCTGGCCTCTTGCTGTTGCCGAGTTACTGTGTGTCATCCCAGGCCCCTCCTGCTAAAGGGCAATCATCAGAGACCAAGCCTCTCAAACAGGGCCACTTGTCGAGGGCCCTGGGGGAAGACAGACCCCCCTGGAGCTGTCTGCTGTGTGCAGCTGCAGCCCGGCAACCCTTTGGTGCATCCACATGTAGCAGCAGGGCTGCCCGGGCCCCTTCCTTGGCCTGGCCCCACCCTCCCCTCTCCTGCCTTAGTTCCAGCAGAAACACCATGTATGCTTGTCTCTCTCCACTTCCCAGGTTACCATGAAAATGGAGTGGTGAAGGCAGAGAATGGAACCTCCCCCACGGACTAAGAAACTCAAGTCTCCCTAAGGCCAAAGTGCTAAGAACAGGAATCCTCTTGGTGGGGGCCCAGCAGGGCGTGAGGAGCCCAGGCCCCCTCCCTCCCTCCTCCTTCCTGCCTGTGATGCTCCGTCTCAAACGGCCAAAACCTGTCTTTCAATGGGGGGGATTTCTCTTTCTTTCTTCTTGGCTTTCTCTTCTTCTTCCACAAACCATTCTCAATAAAGCCAAAAAACTTTCTCTTTCTCCCTTCAGGCCACCTCCTGTCCTCACTCCTGTCCTGAGCTGGTTTTTCCAGAAGCCCAGGTTCTCATGGCTGTCATCTTTCTGCTCGCCTCTGTCTCTTCCCTCACGGCTGCTGCTTTTTCTTTTACTTTCTAATTTCACCGTATCTTGCCATTTTTCTGGCTGATTTTTACAATGGGAGGGGGAGCTAAGATTGCAGTCCTGTCTGTCGGTCCCCCCAGGGCCTGCCGGTCAGAAGCCCGGGGGCCGGTAGCAGGCCCTCAGTGGTCCGCATGTGGATGGGCAAGCAGCAGCGAGAGCGGCCCTCTGGGATCATAGTCTCCTTGGTGCTGATTAACTGACGGGATAGCTGATTCCAGTCCTGCACGTACCATCTTGAGGCACAGCAGCCACTGCTCGTTGTATATGCCAAGGCATTTGGCTTTGGGACGTGACAACTCAATCCAGAAGGATGGTGTGAACTCAGTTGGGTCCCGTGACTCGAGCGCTTACCAGTGGCTGACTGCAGATTGGAAGGCAGCCTGCTGTCGCTGTGTGGGGGGAGGTGCTGAAGGAGGACAAGTCTTCCCACTGCTTAAAGCCAGAGCAGAACAAACTGCGCAGCAGGCTCTTCCAGAAAGGTAATGGTGGCAGAACCCACGGAGGAGTTGACCTAGGCCTTTTTCCAGCAGTCCCAGCCGCCGTTGCTTTTCAGCCATTCACAAGCATTCAAAACCAAACCAAACAGCAGTTCACAAACCTGCCTGAGATATGCTGGTCCTCACCTGCAGAGCCAGCCAGTCCTGTCAGGGGCCAAACTTACTACATTGACTTCATCTCTAGCTGCAGAAACACTAAGCCTCAAGGGCTTCAGCCCCATGCTGGTCTCTTAATGTCCAGGGGAGGGTCACTTGGACTACTGTCCATCTGGCTGCCCTTGTTGAGTATTCTTTGGAATTGTCGTCTGTTGAGCACAGCTACAGCATTTTAGACCGCATGAAACCATGACTGACTGAGAATCACTCTCTGGGTAGATAATAGGTGTCTTTCTGGCCCCTTCTCTCACAGATTCTTTCCTCTCCCCCTCCACCTACAGACAAGGCCTCCAAGTCCTTATGGTGCCTTGTGAGGACTTTTAGAAGGGGCGTTCAGCTTTAAAAAGGTCCTAATTAAGGCCAGGCATGGTGGCTCATGCCTGTAATCCCAGCACTTTGGGAGGCTAAGGCAGGGGATCACTGAGGTCAGGAGTTCGAGACCAGCCTGACCAACATGATGAAACCCTGTCTCTACTAAAAATAATTAGCCGGGTGTGGTGGTAGACGTCTGTAATCCCAGCTACTCAGGAGGCTGAGGCAGGAGAATCACTTGAACCTGAGAGGCAGATGTTGCAGTGAGCAGAGATCGCACCATTGCACTCCAGCCTGAGCAACAAGAGTGAAACTCCATCTAAAACAAAACAAAACAAAACAGTCCTAATTAAGAACCTCTGAACTCTGTCCTGAGACGAAGTGCAGTAGTTTTTGGTAGGTGTGGGAATAGTAGTGTCATTTGGTATACTGATCCTTTCTGACATTGCAGTAGAAACCAAACCTTGGATTTTATTCAGAAAAGGAGAAATGAGTCTTTTCATCAAGGCAACTCCTCTTCTCCAAGTCATTTACATCACAGATAAATTTTAACCTCCCAGTAACTGAAGGATTTGTTTCCTACCATCATTGGAGACCGTCTCGCTCCACGATAAGGCTGCAGAAATGGGAAGAACTACCTATGGTTGCTTTTGATTACCCTTAGGAAGTGAGACAGTGTGTCTGAAAATACGCATTTCCCCATTTCTCCCTCTCCTTCCCTGACATTTCTCTAGGCTGCACAGCAGAACCATTGGTAAAAGGGCAGTTTGGTATCAACACAGCAGACCTGATCTGGGATCCCTTAACCATTTCAGTCAAACAACCCTGACCTAGGCTGTAATTACGTTCAGGCTCCCCCACCTTGCCTGGGAACTGCAAATGGAGTGTTCAGTCAGCAGCCTCCTAAGCCCACCTTCTTCCCCCATTAGCCTGGAACACCCATCTTGGGTGCTCTCCAGGGTGTGTCATTGGAAGGGCTTCACATGCAGGAGGCCTCTTTCAGGTGAGCCCAGGTTAAACTGTTGAGTTGTGCCTTCAACAAATATGTATGGCGTGCTTGGATGTGCCAGGTGCCTGCGTTGTGCCAGACGCTGGTGAGGTCGTGGTGAGCAGAGCAGCTGAAGGCTTGCCACCAAGTAACCTTCATTCTCGTGCATGTAGGTTTCCGTTGCTCTGTCCCAGACATTGGGTGCCAGAGATGCCACGACTTCATGTCCCCTGTCTCTTAGAAGCTCCCCCGTGCTCCCAGTGTATCATGCCTTGGATGTGGTACCACCAGCCCAGTGGCCAGGGTCAACTTAGGCTCTCTTCCTCAGTGGACAAGGGTGTGTTTAGGGTTTATTTTATGTGAAACAAACCCTGAGACCATGAGTGGGGCTGGCATCTTGCCAGCCTGGGCTTCAGGGACGTTTGTTGGGGGGCTGATTAGAGGGTAGTTGTAGGGTACTTTGTCACCCCCCTCCCCACCAGCCTCCCTGCCGTGTTTATTTCATAGCAGAGCCAAGTCTTTGGCAGACTGACACAAACTGTGTTGCCAGAGCTGAAATAATTCCACTTCATCCTATGAGCTTGTTGGGCTAACTTGTTCTAATTTTGGCCATTTTGGCTGTTTTCTTCAGTTTTATGCATTCTCTTCTGACCCAAAGTGCCAAGCCATTTGTGAAGGCTCTGCCAGATACCTCCAAGCTTGAGAGCGCAGCAGCATGCACTAAGAGCAGGAGAAAAGACGTAACCTACCTCAGCAATTGTGGCCTCTCAACAGCCCTGGCTAGCTTACATTTGTGGGGGAAGCCAACAGATGCAGTGGGAGGACAGGGAGGTGGCGCTGGTGGACCAAGGATCCGTGCTGCCGGTTCCCCCTCCTTGGAGGTGCAGTGATGGGAGTTATTTTTACCATCTGGGCTCTGATAGCTGCACTATTAATAAGTTGCATATGCTCCTTTTGAAGGTAGGAGATGGTTCTGGGCAAAAGGGGAGCAGGCTGAGCCAGAAGGGGAGCTGCTGTCCTCCCTTTCAAGTCAGTTCTAATCCTATGTGTGTCTGCACCCAGACCAAAATGATTGCTGAGACACGTGTCTGTCCATGTACCAAGGCATAATTTCCCAACATTTAAGAAACCCCAGTAGACACCTCTGCCCTGGCCACCTTCACCGATGCTTCTCTTGACCGGAAACCCTGGGACCTTAAGAATTCTTGAAGCTTGGGGTGAGTGTGTGCTTCTGGGGTCTCTTTTAGGACCTCCTTCCCTAGTACCCCTTGACCTTTTTTCCTAAGCAGCTAATAAGAGGGTGGGTGAAAGAATCCCATCCCAAGATTCCACAACAAAAATCTTCCATGGATGCTTTAATCGGAAGTGGGTTGCCGACCCCCTTGTTCCTAGAGAAGGCCTCAGCTTGGGTTTCCTTTGTATGCTTCAGCCTTCCTAGTTGGTTTTTCCTAGGCCTGATATGAGAGGAAGGGGAGGTCTGCACATAACTAATTATCTCGCCTAAGGGCCTCTGGCACAAGTGCACAGACTTCAATTCTTGATATTCTAAAGCTTCTGTCCTCTAACAGAGGGAGCGCTGAAAGCTTGTGAGTCAAGACAGTGGAGTGGTCTTCCTCCCTCCCTCTGCCTTCCGAGCTAATGGCTCTTTTCCTCAGGAATAGACTTTAGGGATTATTGGAGGATTAGTTGTTGTCAGATGACTGGAAAACCTAAATAAGATCCCTCTCCAGCCCAAGGTTGTCCCAGTGAGGAAGACTTTACCAACTTCTCACTACCCCACTTCTCCTATGAGTGTTAGCCCCACCTCACAAAGGCTGAAGACCAGTTCCCCCAGTGAGAGCTGCCTCACTCTTACTGAGTTCCCTGGATGAGCAGAGCCATGAAGAAGAGGGCTGGGATTTGCACCCTCCAGGTAGCCTTCCGTGCTCGGCAACCCTGAAGAGTTTTTGTCCCAAGCAGATTGTGTGTGTGTGTGTGTGTGTGTGTGTGTATGTGTGAATAAGTGCCTTATTTTGCTGTGTGGTTTTCACTTGTACTCTGTGGCCAGCCCCGAAGCTGCCAGAGCTCTAGGGCTGTTTGTCACAAGCAGCCAAGAACACCATACCTCAGTAGAGTTAAATATAAAAGGGACACAGATTGTGACAGTTTCGCCTCATTTGTTTCAAACTTGCTGCCCAGCATTAGGGTCTGTGGTGTTGTTTTGTTTTGGTTTCTCCCTTGTGTCAGTTCTCTTCTGGCCCAGCTGGGTGGCTGTGGAAGTCAGTGAGGTGGCCCAACCACAAGCATACCTATTAAGGGAAGCCCAGAGCTTCCGGCTCCCACCTTGAAAACTCCCCTCTGGCCCCACATAGCAAGCCCTGCTGCTCCGCTTCTCCATTATTTTCCCCACCCCTAGATTTTTTTTTAAAGGCACGCTTACCAGAACCTCTTGGTCTGTTTCGCTTCCCATTCAATCCAAAGTTTATATGATAAAGGTGTTTACTTTTACTTCCCAGTCTCAAGTGCTAACACATATATGTCTATTGCAGAACGGTTCGAGCTCTTAATTCAGTGTTACCTTGTGTTAGTCGCAGCAACCCTCTTGCCTGCCCACCTTTTTCTCGCTCTTCCGGGTTGTGCAATAACTCTCCCAGCCAGTGGTCCTTTCCACTGCCTTTCTGTCCCTTAAAACACCCTGCGACTGGGGAGAAATGGGACCCGTGGGAGGGGTAGTCATCATCCCTTACAGAAGAAATAGTCGCTTTCCTTTTGTTGCTGTCATTCTCGTGATCCTGGGTGGGTTTCTGTGGCACTCTCGTGGAACATGTAGCATCATACTCGAAGTCTATTCTTAAAAAATCTGTTGAAAAGGAAAGAACCATCCTCATGATGGGGCTCAAGTCATTGTCCAGGAATAAGATCTGTTGTGCCCATGACGTCACCGTCACTCTGCCTAAAAGCATTCCAGAGTTTCTTGTTCATGGGGAGAAGAAGGATATTTTGCCAAGCAACAGCCACAGGTGGGTAGCCCTGTTCACCTGATAGGCTCTGGCTGTGACAGTAAATACAATACCACCGTTTCCTTGGGTGCAGATTTGAGTGTTCATGTGATGAGACTGTAAACCTCACTTTTCAGTTCCTCTGTTTAAAAAAAACATCTGAAGGATGAACTAAGGCTGCTGGTGCCCTGAGCAACTGATAATGCAAATGTGGACAAACTGTCTCTCTGTTTTCTACTCTAGCCTGTTCATATGGACCAAATTTCAGCAAGGAACTCAAGGAAAATTTGTACCTAGCGTATTTATGCTTTCATGTAAAAGGGTTGGGGGAGGGGTGTCTTTTTACTTTTGGTGAACCTTTTTTCAAAATCATTTTTCCACTGTTTCTGTCTGGTTTTAAAACAAATTACAGTTTTGTATGGATTTTTTAAATGTACATTTTGAAACAAATGATCAAATATTTTCTGAAATAACTGAATAAAAGGCAGAGAATTATCAGAATAATTGTCTCATAATTTCCTTGATGTGTTTATACGGTGATGCATTTACGTGAATGTTTACATTTGCTTAAATGAGTTTGTATGAGTTTTAGCCCTCATGTCTAATATTTTTCACTGTATTAGTCATTTCTTATATAGCTTGACCCATATTTGTCCATTGTAGTGATATGAATTAGGGAATTAGAATTAAGAATGGAGAGAAAGTGTTACATCAAGTGCTGGATAGTAATAAGCATCATTTTTATTTGAATCCATAATAGTAAAACATGGAAAAGGTGTTTCCTTAACATGGGGTTTGTGGGTGGGAAGCTCCAGAAACAAGCATATCGTCCTTGACACCTACTATACTATGATGTTATTTAGCTTGGAGGAAATGGGGTTTCATTTGTGTAAAAGCCAACAGGTATGTTGGTGCTGACCAGAAGATATCCAAGTATTAGTAATAATGGCGGGCAGTGGGGATCACTGGTGTCACTTACATGGCTGCTGCTGCCTGTAGCTGCCTGCTGTGTTTACCAGAACAATCTCTGGAGAGATTTCAAAAGATGAGTGCAGTTACAGGTGGCAGTTAGCCAAGGACACCCATGGGTTGTGAGAATTAAAGGGAAGTGTTTGCTTGAGGTGAAGGTGAGTGGTTCTGCTGCATGGCAAGCTTCCTTGCAGACTTGGGTCCTGCTCTGCCATGAGAAGCGAGGTGAACTCAAGCAGTTAACAGTTCTTAGTCTGTTTGATCATCTGTATCAAGGTTTCATGTTTTGTGGGGGAATGGTGGTGAGAGATTGAGAGATACTGAATGCTAAGTTCATGGTACATATAAAGCACTCAAATCGGCTTTTTAAAATGAACTTATGTGCCAGCAGGATATTCAGGAGTCACTTACCCAAGTGACCCTTGATTCTGTGGAGACAATTCATCCCAAATACCCTCAAAGCCTGTAGATATGGATTTGATACACCTTAATTCGATGGTATCTTCTAGGCCCCCTGGTGGTGCAGACAAGGTACAGACCCAGGTTTCCGAGGAGTGGCTCACAGCCCATGTTTACCCCACGAAGCAGAGTTTTCTTATAAGCAGTCTTAGACAAAGCCTTCAGTTAGATTTGATAGCTTCAGCTACCAGTGCTAATCTTAATTTTGTGTGTGTGTGTGTGTGTGTGTGTGTGTGTGTGTGTGTGTGTGTGTGTGTGTGTATTAGAATCTTTCAACTCCCTGGTAGCCAATTTGAAGCGATGATCATTTCTGCTGCCTACAATATTGCTTGCTACAGGCTAATGCTCAGCTCTCGTCCATCATCTGAGCCTGACACTCCAGATGCCTGCCAGCTGTGACTGTGGCACAAGGTAATTAGTGGCATCTAATGGCTGCACTGCCATTCAGGATTTTAGAAGGAAAAGTTATTTGCTCTGACATTTGTGGTTCCTACACTTGCTTTGTATAAACTAACCAGGTGAGCAGTGAGTGTGAGGACACCACAGAAATGACCTGGCTGGCTTTGGTCTTTCATGAAATCGCTTTTATACCTTGTGATGGTGCTGTTAGATCTCAGCTTCTCAATCTTAAGTGAACTTGAAAGGAGATGCCAGGGAAGAGTGGACAGCAAACTTAAGCAGTGTATGTGGATAGTGCCAACTTTATTGAAGACAGTTCCCCTCGGAGACACTTTTTTTTTTTTGAGAGGGAGTCTCACTCTGTTGCCCAGGCTGGGGTGCACTGGTGCGATCTTAGCTCACGACAGCCTCCACCTCCCAGGTTCAAGTGATTCTTCTGCCTCAGCCTCCCGAGTAGCTAGGATTACAGGCACATGCCACCACGCCAAACTAATTTTTGTATCTTTAGTAGAGATGGGGTTTCACCATATTGGCCAGGCTGGTCTCAAACTCCTGACCTCGTGATCCACCTGCCTCAGTCTCCCAAAGTGTTGGATTACAGGCGTGAGCCACTGTGCCCAGCCTTTCTGAGACACTTCTAACAGATACTGTGGGGCTGACATTTTAATACTGGGCCTCATTATATTCAATAGAATGATAATCTATATTTTACCTAGTGGAAAAGACATTAAAAGAAGAGATGAGTGGTTAGAACTGAGGGTAAATGAGCACTGGGATTTCAATGGCTGGGCACAGTGGCTCATGCCTGTCATCACAGCACTTTCAGAGGCCAAGGATGGAGGATTGCTTGAGGGCTGGAGATCAGGACCAGCCTGGGCAACATAGAAGGATTCCTTCTCTACAAAAAATTTTTTTTAAATTATTAAGGGCCTAGAGGCCTGGCTACTCAGAAGGCTGAGTCAGGAGGATTGCTTGAGCCCAGGAGTTTGAGGCTCCAGTGAGCTATGGTCATACCACTGCATTCCAGTCTGGCAAGAGAGTAAGACCCTGTCTCTAAAAAACAAACACAAAAACAAAACAACCAAAAGCAGGCTACAGCATGCTAAATGAGACTTTCCTAAATCTCCATTTTGGCCGAGACCCAAAGTTGAAGACAAAAATTGGCAAGTATTTCCATATGTTGCAGATTTGCTGCAGATCCATGAATGATTTGCTGAGGAGGAGCCCGAAGCTCCTCTACCACAGGAGGCAAGAGTGATGGGGGAAAATATCAGAAAGTGTAAGTTTATTGAAAGGGGTTGTCTGAATGCCTTGGGTCTGCAAGCTAAGTGAGGGGGTGCTTTAAAAGACTCAGGGTTTGACATGTGTCTGTCCCCTGGAGTTTGGAGAGCACAAGATTTGGGGTGTCTGTTTCTTCCCTGAAACAGTCTACAGGAAAGGTATTGAGCTGCCTAACTACACAGCCAAGAGAGCTGCCTGGGTGAGAACACGGCAAGAGTGCACACGCTGGAAGATGTGTCAGCCTGAAAGGGCCCCCCGGGAAGAACAGAAGGAGCCTTGGAGAACATACCATTAGAGCCAGGGTGGTCAGCTACAGACTGGGTGGCCTGCATGTGAGAGTGGTGCACTGGGCAGTTTCCAGTTGGAAAGAGTTCTAGAACTCCCCAAAACAGGGTGCTCTGAGCAAAGGACATGGAATCAACCTATGTGCCCCTCAATGGTGGATTAGATTTTGTAAATGTGGTATATATACACCATGGAATACCATGCAGCCATAAAAAACAATGAAATCATGTATTTTGCAGCAACATGGATGCAGCTGGAGGCCATTATCCTGCAGTGAATTGATGCAGGAACAGAAAACCAAATACTGCATGTGCTTACTTATAAGTGGGAGCTAAACATTGAATCCACATAGACGTAACAATGGGAACAACAGACGCTGGGGACTACCAGAGAGGGTTGGGAAGGAGGAGTAACTGCGGAAAAACTACCTACTGGGCACTATGCTCACTACCTAGGTGCAATATACCCACATAACAAACTTGCACATGTACCCCCTGAATCCAAGAAGAGAACAAAGGTACTCTGGGAGAAAGAGTCAGCCTTTGGGCACATGTCACTCAGAGATCTGGCCCCACGTTATGACATTACTAGCCACAGAAATAAGACTTTGCCCTTTTTTCTCTGTTTCTACCCCTTAACCTTTCCCAGAGCCTGCAAGGGCTAGAAACAGCAGCATGGCTGAACAGGAACAAAGGGAACAGAAGACAGAAAGAAGGGAGTAAGAAGATACCTACTATCATCACCCCAGTATGCACACACACCCCTGTATACATATACTTCTAAGCCTGGGGAAGGACTGAGCTGGGCCAGGCAGGATAAAGCCCAGTGATTTTTAGACTAAAAAAACTTCTAAAATACAGATAGTCCCCAACTTTCAACGGTTTAACTTATTTTCCTCCTTACAACGGGCTTATCAGGGGTATTAAATGTGTTTTCAAGTTGTGATTTTTTTACTTATGCAAGTTTATTGAGACATAACCCCACTGTGAGTAGAGGAGCATCTGTACTTGAAAGTGAGATACTGTTTTAAATAGTTATGAGTGCCTGAAGGTAAAACAAAACAAAGCATGGGTTATTCCCAAGATAATAACCTGGAACAGAAAAGGAGTCAACATAATACATTCACAGCCCTTTCAATAAGCTGGCTGCAAGTGGCTTAGCTCATTAGAGAAGGAAACACCAAGGGAAGTTCCCTAGAAGTTCTGAGAGGGCAAAGCATTCTGAATTCTATGTAACTCTATCCTCATTCATACCACATTTTGGGTGGCTTGGGGAAATCTGAGATGGCATGTTTAAGGATGAACTTCGTGGCTGACTTCAACTAAAGAGCAGCCCTGATTCTAAAAAGCCAGTCAGAGCTCACTAGAAAACAGTAACGGCTACTAGTCTTTCCCTCCTATCTCAAAGCCAGACTCTCTCTGAAGTATTTTTCTAATCTTTTTTCTTTCTTTCTTTTTTTGGAGTCTCGCTCTGTCACCCAGGCTGGATGGAGTGCAGTGGTGTGATCTTGGCTAACTGCAGCCTCTGCCTCTAGGTTCAAGTGATTCTCCCATCTCAGCCTCCACAGGCACATGCCACCATAACTGGCTAATTTTTGTATTTTTAGTAGAGATGGGGTTTCACCATGTTGGCCAGGCTGGTCTTGACCTCCTGACCTTCGGTGATACACCCAGCTCTGCCTCCCAAAGTGTTGGGATCACAGGTGTGAGCAACTGTGCCTGGCCAAATCTTTTTATTTTTTTACTACAACCCACATCAAGAAATACATTTTACATCATGATCCAGTAAATACATTCTCATTTGAAACAGAAGTTTCATGAAAAAATAGGCCAGGCACGGTGGTTTACACCTGCAATCCCAGCACTCTGGCAGACTGAGGTGGGTGGATCGCTTGAGATCGGGAGTTTGAGACAAGCCTGACCAACATGGTTAAATCCCGTCTCTACTGAAAATACAAAAAAATTAGCTAGGCATGGTGGCATGTGCCTGTAGTCCCAGCTACTTGGGAGTCTGAGGCAGGAGAATCACTTGAACCCAGGAGGCAGAGGTTGCAGTGAGCTGAGATCACACCATTGCATTCCAGCCTGGGTGACAGAGTGAGACTCGGTCTCAAAAAGAAAAAAGGAAAAAAATACATAACCTGCTAGGTAGACCAGATAATTTCTATTATATTCCATTTTTTTTTTTAAATGCAAGTCTAATGGGCCTAGAACCACACTTTGAAAAACAGGTGGTATATTTCCCTACAGTATCAGGGTGGGCAGATGGGTAGTGGTGGGGCCATGACTAGCAGCAACAGTGATACTGCATACTGATTCCAACATCCCAGATGATGCTTCTAGAGATTCTAACATTCCTTCTGCTCTTGATCATTCTACATCTGAATTAGTCTGGGTTATCCAGAGAAACAGAACCAATAAGATGTATGTATACACACATATATATGTACACACATATACACATATATGTATATACATACTATACTACACATACATATATACATACTATATATACACACATACACATATAAATGTGCATGTGTGTGTGTGTATATAGATAGAGACAGAAAGAGGTAGAGTTATTATAAGGAATTGTCCAAACAATTATGAAGGCTTACAAGTCCCAAGATCTGCAGGGTAAATTGTTAAGCTGGAGACCCAGAAGAGCTAAAGGTATAATTCTACACTGAATCCAAAGACCTAAGACCTGGGAGACCTGATGGTTTAGGTCCAGTCTGAAGGCCAGCAGGCTCCAGACCAACAGCTGATGTTTCCATTTGTGTCTGAAGGCAGGAAAAGGCTGATGTCCCAATTTGAAGCCGGTCAGGCAGGAGGAATTCTCTTATCCGGGGGAAGGTCAGCCTTTTTATTCTTACTCATGTCTTCAAATGATTGGAGGAGGCCCACCCATATTAGGGAGGACAATCTATTTTAGTTAGTCTTCTGATTCAAATGTTTATCTCATCCAAAAATACCTTCACAGAAACCCCCAGAATAAGGAAATATCTGAGGCTGGGCACAGTGGCTTATGCTTATAATCCCAGCACTTTTTGAGGCTGAGGTGGGAGAATTCCTGAAGCTCATGAGTTTGAGACTAACTTAGGCAACATAGTCAGACCTTGTCTCTACAAAACAATTTTAAAAATCAGCTGGCCATGGTGACTTGAGCCTGTTGTCCCAGCTACTGGGGAGGCTGAAGTGGGAGGATCACTTGAGCCCAGGAGTCTGAAGCTTCATAGAGCTTGGATAGTGATACCACATTCCACCCTGGATGACAGAGTGAGATCCATCTCTAAAAAAGATTTAAAATATTTTTTAAAAAAAGAAAGGAAATATTTGGGCCTCCTGTGGCCAAGTCATGTTGATGCATAAAATTAGATATCGCTATATCCTTATTACCCTAAATAAGGCACCAATCTTAGATCCTATTAGATCCAATTTAATTTTGACTTCAGTAGTAGTGCAATAAGAACCAAAAAAGAAATAAAATTTCAGGAACTCTGTAAATGCCTCTGTGAAGAGTATAAGGTGTATTTCAAAGCACAGTACCAACATCAAAAAATTGTCTTGTATTTTCTCATCAGCAGGTCAGTTTGAGAAAGCACGAACAAAGTTATAGTAGTTAATCTTGCCTTCTCCATGAGAGCACATCCTGATTAACTGCAGAGAGAGCAAAGAGAATAGGTGAGACAAATCTGCAGGGCTTCCGTCAGCTCAACTGCGGAGTACACTTATACATAATGATCCCCAGCCTTTGCAAATTGGTTCAGAATGTTTATATCCACAGTTGATCCTGAAATGATCCTGTGAACCTGGCAGGTAGGACAGACATTATCCCCCGTCTTACACTTAATGAAACCGAGGATGGATGGAGTAAATGACCTTCCCAAGATTTCAGGACTAACATCCATATTTATAAAAGCACTTTTAGTTGTTTTTATATTCAAATAAAAGACTTTGTCCACTTAGCTCATGAGGAGTAAGACTTTTTAAAGAGCAGGCTCTTGTTACCACAGCCCAATGGAAGAATCTGGCCACCCTCTGTCCCTTTAAACTCAACTGTGACTGGTAACAGACTGATTTTCTGTGGTTCTTTTTATAAGACACGTGCAAATCTGTCCCACCCCCCCACTTCCCTGCTCCACTTGCCAATGACTGCCATCCCTCTCTCCTGTGTCAGTTCCCACATCAGACAGTAGGAATAAATTGAAAATCAAAAGTTGGGCATGCTGTCAACCTAAAATTTGGGGAGCTAAATGTGTTTGGTCCACATGAACAAATATCTTTCTATCTGCCCTCCTCTACTCACTCCCCACTCATGTTTCTGTCTATGAAAAATCCTCATCTCCAACCTAGTCACTGGCCCTACATCAAACCCTTTCCTAAATGACTCTTAAATTCTGAACACCTCTTCAGCTAAAAGATCTTTAAAAAGGTCTACAGAACCTCAATATTCTTAGTAAGAATGTCTCAATGATGATAAGCCACAGTCCTTGGCATTTCTCAAGGAGACTTTGTTCTGACTTTGTTCTGAGCCAGGGAACCCTGGCTCAAGGATTTACAATGAAGAAAAGGCATGAAAGCTCCCCTTCAACTCACTTATGAAAATTCAAGGAAGAAAACTTCCATGTCCTTTCTCCATCTGCTGCTAGCCATGCTACCACTATTGACAAATGCCACAGCCCTCCTGCAGTGGTCATGCCCTCTTCCATGCTAACCCTACTGATGGGCCAGTGTATCAGGTATTTTTAGCTGTGAAGGGTATCAAAGGCTGCCAACAGTCTGCTCGATCAACTTATCTTTGAGTCTTCCCTTGGAAGCTGCCCCCTCCTGGATCATCTCTGTTGCCCTCCTTCAGTCCTGACATGTTGGTCTACTAACCATTCTGTGTTGTCCGGCCCCAGGCCCACTTAAAGAGATGCCCAACAGCAAAGAGAAAAGAATGCCAATGCTAGAGTCAATGGGCAATACCTAATCAGGACAGAATAGGGGATCTGATTTGAACATCCTAAATCTGTCCCAGTTACAGTAAAATATACATACAATTGCCTTTAGGAAAGAATCATCGGTGCTTAGCCTCTGCAATCAACTCAGAAGAGTAATTCATACTGACCTCCTTAACCAAGGAGTCATCTATTGGGACGTTAAGTGATTCACAGATTTTAAAGAACATCTCTCTGTCCACATATCCTGAAGCTTCCTTGTCGTAAATTTGAAATGCCTCACGAATATTGTCTTTGCATGAGTGATCTTTCAGTTGCTTCTGGATTGTGTCTATTAATGCTTCCAGTTCCTGCACGCCCGGATCCTTTTCAGTTTGCTTGCTGTAGAGAAAGGAAGGAAATGACTGCACATGGTATTTGTTCTTAACCAATCTCATCTTAGTGACCAAAGTCCTTAATGAAACCAGGGAAGCTTCTAATCACAGCTTTGAGATTAAGCTGACCAATATCTGAACACTTGCCCACAGGCTGATAGCTGACCTCCACATCAGGAAGGCCTGAATGGGGGCAGGTTTTGAATTTCCTCCCTCTTGCTCAGCCTTCTTTCCTGCCATCTGTTAATCACTGCACCACACGGAGGCAAATCTAATACCACCACCATGCCAAATTTGGTATCTGTGGGAATCACATCATTGTGTCTTACTGCTGTTGCAGATTAATGTTTCCTCATCTAAAACTAAATGCCTGAGTGATACGATAGATAGATAGAGATATCTATCTGCGGCCAAGAATTGATCTTTATAGTTTTAAATATTATTCCCTCTCCAATTCACACTGAATTCTATAAAAGTTTATCTATGGAAGCTAAGAGATTGCTCTGTGAGGAAGAGTGAGAAGTTTGGGTTTAGCATTTACTGAAATTAAGAGAGATCAGTAACACAGAACATTGGGAAGACAGAGGTCTAAGCCTTTAAAACACAACCACAATAAGTAGAGGCTCAATTTTATTTCCTCTGAACATGACGGTACAGTTATAAAATTAAAAATTTTAATGCTGAAAGATTCCCTCATGTTTCATCTTCATACATCCTTTTAGAACAAAATGGGCCAAATAAACTCAGTAAGCACTCTTCCTTCTTTCAGAGATAAGAAAACACACTTGAACACCCTAGCGACTGATCCCAAATTCCATGTCGGCGGCAAGACTAGCACTCACGTTTCACTTCAGTTCCAACATTCTCTCAATTATGCCCAGTTACTTCTTACTGAATTCCTCTCCTTCCCTGACTTGAGAACTATCAATCTACCATTGCTTTTCTGTATTTATTTTTCTTGTGTATATTTTTTAAGTTCACTGTTGCAAATAGCCTCTTTTTAAATTATTTTCCCCTTTTACCTGCTGGCAAGTCTTGCTGGGGAAAGTATAAAGTGGAATAACCTTTCAGGAAAAATTTGGAAAGATGAAGCAAAAGTCCAGCAAATAATTCAAACAGTTTATCCTAAGCAAATAGTCATGGGTTATATGCAAAGATACATCTATAAAGCCTCAATGTCCAAAAATAGGGAATTTTAGTTAAATAATTTACACTACGATAAAGCAACGGAGTAATGATGCAGCCACTCACAATGCTGTAGAAAGAGTATAAAGAGATTTTTAGTGAGAAAATCAAGACATAAAGCATGTACAGAGTGTTACCTTTTGTTGTAAAAGTTGTGAGGGGAATACAAGTATGTACTTAAAGTTGCTTATAATACTTAAACTCTGAAAACATATTTTAAAAAATCAGTGAAAGAGCTGGTTACCTATGTGGAGAGGAGGGTAAGAAGCAGGTAGATGAGAGATGGGGTAGGAGCAAAGCTTTTCCTTGGTCCCTTCATACATGTGCCTTAAAATATTTCTTTTCACAGGGGTTCATGATAAGACTATCAAGCGAAAAAAACCAGCAAAATAGTATTACAGAATTTTCTACTTTATATTCATCTTTAAAAACAAAATATTAGAAGTAGTTATCTCTGAGTTACAAGATTTTCAAAAATTTTTGCTTATTTTCATTTGTATTACCTAGATTTCTGTTCCCTAAATTTTCAAACTCTGGACATGTGTTATTTTTGTAGTAAGCCAAGAACAATAAAAGTTGCTATAATAATCCCCAATATCTAAATGCTCTCTAGCATTATTTATTATAGAAGCAGAATATGTTTATCTGATGAATGTAATTTGAATCATATATACTAAATTATGAGTGACCACCAGGGAGCTATTTTAGTGGCAGGAAGCAGTCGAACCTCAATCTTCCATGTGTTTCCAAGAACTAGAGCCATGGAACATATAAAGTTAAAATGTGATCATCCAATCATTTGGGGAAAGAGACAATAACTCTCTTTTTTCTCCCAAGAAGCCAGATTCCCATTCCCCTTTATACAGCAGGAAAAATACCGATGGCATCTGCTGCCTTTGAGCAAGATGGAGTAAATTCACTAATAGATGGCAACAGGTGGTACCGTTTAAGGCCGAGCTAGTTAAAGTTACAGCCCCTCCTTTATTGCCAGAGCCCAAGTCAGGGCACATTCTGTAAAAGAGCTGCAAGTCTAGGGCAAGGTTTGCTCACATGGGGAAACAAGAAAACACGGGGGGCGAGCTGGTTATGCTAAACAGGGACTGCCAACTGAGAGGTGGCTGGAGGTCTCAAAATGCTGGGTGAAAACTCTGTGCCAAGCCCTCCAATGCCCTTCCTTAACTTTCCATAAAAGTGAATGTGTTTTATAGAGTAGCTAATCTTCCTTAGATAAGAGGGATGTCACAGTTTTCTGTCTGCTCTTAGAATATTTTGCCATGAGAATCCTGGCACAGTCCTCCACTTAGAAAATGAGACAGATAAGCAAAAAGAAAGAATAAGGAAGAGCAGGTGTACTAGAAAGATGAAAATGACAATGGCTTCATTTTTAGTTGTACAAAGTGAAAGGTGATGGTGGCTCAGATGGACAGACATGTTGAAAATAGATTCAGGAGAATGGTCAGGAGAGCAACTCAGATAATGCAACGTCCAGAAAGTTGAGAGAAGGCAAACAAGAGGACCAAAAACAGGACCTTGAGAAATGCTGACCTAGTAGACAGAAGGAGGAAAAAGACACACAGAATAGGCTTTCAGAGAGGTAGGACTACCAGAAACTTTGAGTTTCTAGAACTCAAGAGAGGGTTTCAAAGAGGGGAGGTAAAGAGTAATCAATATTATATGTAGATCAGAAAAACTAAACACGAGACCAGGGGGTCAGCAAACTATGACACCCAGGCCAAAGGCAACCTGCTGCCTATTTTTTATACATAAAATTTTCTTGGAATTCAACCACTCCTATTCATTTATGTATTGTCACAGCTGCTTTCATGCTGTAAGGGTAGAGTTGAGTAGTTATCCCAGAGAAGGTATGACCCACAAGGCCTAAACTATTTACTACCTGTCCCTTCACTAAAAAAAAAAAAAAAAAAATTGCCTAAGCATTAAATATAAGGTCTGATATATAAGCTCAAATATCTGTTGAATTAATGACTAAATGAGAAGAGTCCATTATACTTGGAAACAATCAATGACCTTCAAGAAAGCAATTAATGAAGCAGTCATTAAAAGTCATAAAGATTCTGGAGCAGTCAGGAGGGAAGTGGTTACAGACACAAAACAGAAGAATTAGGAGGAGTTACTTATCTCTGACAAAAGGTAAAGAGAAGAAGAGTGATAGCAGAGAAACATTCTAAGATGAAGGGTGAGAAAACTGATGAAGCCCACATTGGATCATTTGATCTCATATTTGAAACCAATGACTTCCATTTCCTTGAATAAAATGGAAAAGGAAATGAGAATATTTGGAAAAGTCTCATGGGAAAAGTGGCTGGAAGTGAAAAAGAAAAGGATTAAAAAGAACATTGAGTAAGAGAGTAGGGTCCTCTTGAAGCTGAAGTGCACAAATGGGCATGTTAATAGAACAAGAATAATATATATGAATAAGTGTGCGTATGTATCTATGCTATTCACACGTGGATTTCCTGTGGAGGGTAGGTTTATAAGTGTGCACATTTGCTGTCCTTAAGTCCCAGTTCAAAATACTGCAGTAGAGGACCCCAAACCCAAAGAGAATTTAGCAACTTGAAGATGAAGTCAATACTCAGTTACCTGTGCATTATTCTAATTTTCTGGCCCAGAGAAAACAACGGCTAACTCTAAATTTCATCATCTTGTAACTGACAATTGACATAAAAGTACTGGTCTGACAAGTACTCATGATCCCCTTTTATGACTCTTAGCAATGAGTGGCTAAGTATATTTGTATCTATATTTCCTTAGAGCAGGATTCTTTATCAGATGGGTGAGTCAGGAGCTAAGTGCAGAACGGCTAGGACCCACAGAAGGTGTGACAGTGGATTCATATCATCTGCAAGCATTTTCCCTAACTCATCTCTCTGGCCCATCACAAGGGAAGAACGGGAGGTTGAGGATCAAAATGAGGATGGCAATGATCTCTTAATCCATGTCATAGTCCATTTGTGTTGCTATGAAATAAGTGAGGCTGGTAATTTATAAAGAAAAGAGGCTTACTTGGCTCAGATTTCTGCAGACTGTGTAAGGAATATGGTACCAACATTTGCTTCTGGTAAAGATGTCAGGATGCTCCCCTTCATGGTGGAAAGGGAAGGGGAGCAGACATGTGCAGAGATCACATCATAAGAGAAGAGGCAAAAGAGAGGGAGAGTAGGTGGTGCCAGGCTCTTTTCAACAACAGTTCTCATGGGAACTACAAGTGAGAACTCATTCCTGTGAGAATGGCACCAAACCATTTATAATGGATCTGCCTTCAGGATCCAGACACCTTCCCACGAGGCCCATCTCCAACACCAGGGATCAGATTTCGACATGAGGCTTGGTGGGGCCAAACAAACCATATCCATATGGCAACCTAAAATTTGAATTTCTCCTTCCTTATTTTTACTGATATCTTATTCTAAGAGCCATAGTGGTATCTTTTCCTTATTACTAAATTTTAAAAAACTTAAATTACTAAATCTAAAAAAATTTTAAAGATGATTTAATTAGTGGTATACTGAAGCAAGAAGCTTTCCAGTGTCTGCTAGTATTTGCATAAACAAGGGACAATTACAGAAAAAAAACTTTTGGGAAGTACTTGAATTAAATATATAACTATGAATATGAAGCGGTCTTTTAATGCTGTCCAACCACCAAACTATGCTTCTCTAGTCCATTCAGTCTCCCACTTTCCTAGACAGCTATTATATTTCTTTAAGTCCTGAGACTTTTTTTTTTTGAGACAGAGTTTTGCTCTTATTGCCCAGGCTGGAGTGCAGTGGCACAATCTCAGCTCATGCAATCTCTGCTTCCAGGGTGCAAGGGATTCTCCTGCCTCAGCCTCCCAAGTAGCTGGGATTACAGCCGCCTGCCACCACACCCAGCTAATTTTTTTTTTGTATTTTTAGTAGAGACGGGGTTTTGTCATGTTGGACACGCTGGTCTAGAACTCCTCAGGTGATCCGCCTGCCTCGGCCTCCCAAAGTGCTGGGATTACAGGCATGAGACACCATGCTTGGCCAACAGTTTAATTCTTTTAAATTAAATACATGTCCATGAAATGAGACAATTTTTCGTTTTTACATTTTAACATCTCTGGAATTCACATGCATTTTTCAATTAATGATGAATATGGATTATATTTGGCAATCTTTTCTTTCTTAATGGTAGCTAAAATATGCTGTTTTAAATTTTATTTATATTCATTTTATTGATACTTATATATTCAAAATAAAATAGAGCATTTCATAACTTTTCCTGAAACCTCCAATATCTCCCTCTATCTATCCTCATTCTTTCTACTGCACTATTATCATCACAAACACAAACAATCACAAAGGCCTCCCAATATCTACCAGCATCTGAACCCACATCTTCTGCCTTTTTGCCTGCTGCCCTAGATCAAGGTTTTAAAGAGTAATACCAGGACCCTTGGAGGTTCCCAAGACCCTTTTGGGGGGTCTCTGAGGTCAAAACTATTCTTGTAATAATACTTAGTAATTATTTGTCTTTTTATTCCTTGTTTTCCCAAAAGTACACAATGGAGTTTTCCAAACGTCACACAACACAGGCTATCACAGCAGGCAGAACACAAAAGCACAGAAAATCCAGTTGTCCTCTATTACTAAAATCAGACATTAAGAGGTGTGCAAAAATGTAAAGCAATATCACTCTTCTCACTAAATATTTTTTGTTTGTAAAAATAGTTTTTTTCATAAAATTATGTTATTTGTGTTAACATGAAATTATTTTCAAATAATATTTGAAAAATTTTCAGACACAATTTCTAATATACTAAAAAGCAATAGATATATAAACACATAAAAATCCTCTGAGGCCCTCAATAATTTTTAAGAATATAAACGTGTCCTGAGATCCAAAAGTTTGAGAAATACTGCCCTAGGTGAATGGTTGATGCTTCCATCTAAAGCCAATTCCTCCACTTGTACTTCACTTTCTCTGCCAGCTGCTACCCCATTTCTGTGTTGTCCTTTACACCAAAGCTCCCCAAAAGAGTAGTCTCCACTCTGGTCCAGAATTTCTCTCTCCCATTCTCTCTAAGTCTACTGCCGTCAGGTTTTCCCCCTCTTCTCATTCCACTGAAACTCCTCGTTAAGGTCTCCAAGGTCCCCAATTCCCTTAATATAGCTAAATCTCCATTTGACACGATAAATCATTCTGAGGTAGGAGGCTTGACTCTGGAGGCTCGGCTGGGACACAGGACCAAACTGAGGACTAGCTAAAATAGGTCTGGGGCAAAGAAGCTTTCCATAAGACATGCCCACCAGTGTGTCATATAAGTTTACCAATGCCATGACAACATCCAGAAGTAACCACCCCTTTCCATAGCAACGACTCTAACACCTGGAAGTTACCACCTTTGTCCTAGAAATTTCTGCATAAACTGCACCTTAATTTGCATATAATAAAAAGAGGATATAGATTGCGGATCCAAGATGGCCAAATAGGAACAGCTCTGGAGTGCAGTTCCCAGCGAGAACAGCACAGAGGGTGAGTGCTCACGGCATTTCCAAATAAGTTTTCACTGCCCACAGATGAGGAGATTCCTGGGCCGAAAAGCACCAAGAGTTTTCAGTGCGGCGGTTTAGCCGGTGCCAGGTCAGTACACAGAAACTCACACAAGTCTGGGCAGCCGTTTCGACTGGCACCTGGAACAACTGGGAGACAGAGCCGCCCATTCAACTGAAAGCGATGGGGCTGAGACACGCAGCCAGGTGATCTGGCTTAGCGAGTACCACCCCCCCAAAACAAGCAATCTGAAACACTCTGGATTGAGAGTTTTGCAGCAAGCGCGGCTGGACCCAGGATGGTCCAGCTCAGTGGGGGGGAAGGGCGTTCCCCCAATACCGAGGCAGTCTGCCACTACTGAGGCAGTTCACACAGCAGCTGGGCAGAGCCTGCGGCAGCTCAGCAACACCTCTGCTGGCAGACTGTGCAGGGCAGGGCATCTGTGAAAAAATGCAGCAGCATGACAAGAACTTATAAATAAAGCCAACCTTCTTGGGTCAGAGCACCTGGGAAAGAGGTGGTTATGAGTTCAGCTACAGCAGTCTTAAAGGTACCTGCCCAGTGGCTCAGCATGGAACAATGGAGATCCCAGTACAGCACTTGAGCTCCTATAAGGGACAGACTGTCTCCTCAAGCAGCTTCCTGACCCCCTGTATACTCAAAGAGACACCTCATCAAGGAGAGCTCAGGACGACATCCTTCTGGGACAATGATAGCAGAGGAAGAAACGAGCCACAACCCTTGCTGTTCTGCAGTCCCCCGCAGGTGATCCCCAGGTGAGCGGGGTCTGTAGTGGACCTCCAGCGGTCCTGCAGCAGAAGGGCCTGACTATTAGAAGGAACTAAGAAACAGAAAGAAATAATATCAACATCAACAAAAAGGATGTCCACTCAGAGACCCCATCCAAAAGTCACCAACTACAAAGACCACAGGTAGATAAAGCCACTAAGATGGGAAGACACCAGCGCAAAAAGGATGAAAACACCAAAAACCAAAACGCCTCTCCTGCTCCAAGGGATCACAACTCCTCACCAGCTAGGGATCAAAGATGGATGGAAAATGAATCTGATGAATTGACAGAAACAGGCTTCAGAAGGTGGGGAATAAACTTCTCAGAGCTAAAAGAACATGTGCTAACCCAATGCAAAGAAACTAAGAATCTAGGAAAAGGTTAGATGAGATGCTAACTAGAATAAACAGCTTAGAGAAGAATATAAACGACTTGATGGAGCTGAAAAACACAGCACAAGAACTTCGTGAAGCATACACAAGTTTCAATAGCAGAATCGACCAAGCAGAAGAAAGGATATCAGAGATTGAAGACCAACTCAATAAAATAAAATGAGAAGGCAAAAGAGAGAAAGAAGAGTGAAAAGAAATGAACAAAGCCTCCAAGAAATACAGGATTATGTGAAAAGACCTAACCTACATTTGATAGGTGTACCTGAATGTGATGGAGAAAATGAATCCAAGCTGGAAAACATTCTACAGGATATTATCCAGGAGAACTTCCCCAATCTAGCAAGGCAGGCCACCAGTCAAGTCCAGGAAATACAGAGAACACCACACAGCCATTCCGCAAGAAGAGCAACCCCAAGGCACATAATCATCAGATTCACCAGGGTTGAAATGGAGGAAAAAATGCTAAGGGCAGCCAGAGAGAAAGGTCGGGTTACCCACAAAGGGAAGCCCATCAGACTCACAGCAGATCTCTTAGCAGAAACCCTACAAGCCAGAAGAGAGTGGGGGCCAATATTCAACATCCTTAAAGAAAAGAACTTTCAACCTAGAATTTCATATCCAGCCAACTAAGCTTCATAAGAGAAGAAGAAAGAAAATCCTTTATGGACAAGCAATTGCTGAGAGATTTCATCACCACCAGGCTTGCCTTACAAGAGCTCCTAAAAGAAGCACTAAACATAGAAAGGAACAACCAGTATTAGCCACTCCAAAAACATACCAAATGGTAAAGACCATCGACACAATGAAGAAAATGTGTTAACTAACGGGCAAAACAACCAGCTAGCATCAAAATGGCAGGATCAAATTCACACATAACAATATTAACCTTAAATGTAAATGGACTAAATGCCCCAAGCAAAAGACACAGACTGGCAAACTGGATAAAAGTCAAAACCGATCAGTGTGCTGTCTTCAGGAAACCCATCTCACGTGCAAGGACACACATAGGCTCAAAATAAAGGGATGGAGGAAGATTTACCAAGCAAATGGAGAACAAAAAGTCTCTGATAAAATGGACTTTAAACCAACAAAAATCAAGAGACAAAGAAGGGCATTACATTATGGCAAAAGGATCAATGCATCAAGAAGAACTAACAATCCTAAATATATACACACCCAATACAGGAGCACCCACGTACATAAAGCAAGTTCTTAATGACCTACAAAGAGACTTAGACTCCCACACAATAATAGTGGGAGACTTTAACACTCCACTGTCAATATTAGACAGATCAATGAGACAGAAAATTCACAAGGATATCCAGGACTTGAACTCAGATATGGACCAAGTGGGCCTAATAGACATCTATAGAAATCTCCACCCCAAATCCACAGAATGTACATTCTTCTCAGCACCAATCACACCTACTCTAAAACTGACCACATAATTGGAAGTAAATCACTCCTCAGCAAATGCAAAAGAATGCAAATCATAACAAACAATCTCTCAGACCACAGTGCAATCAAATTAGAACTCAGGATTAAGAAACTAATTCAGAACCGCACAACTTCATGGAAACTGAACAACTGGCTCTTGAATGCCGATTGGATAAACAATGAAATGAAGGGAGAAATAAAGATGTTCTTTGAAACCAACGAGAACGAAGACACAATGTACCAGAATCTCTGGGACAGATTTAAAGCAGTGTCTAGAGGGAAATTTATAGCAATAAATGCCTACCAGAGATGCAAGGAAAGATCAAAATCGACACCCTATTGTCAAAATTGAAACAGCTGGAGGAGCAAGATCAAAAAAACTCAAAAGCTGCCAGAAGACAAGAAATAACTAAGATCAGAGCAGAACTGAAGGAGATAGAGACACAAAAAATCCTTCAAAAAATCAATCAATCCAGGAGCTGGTTTTTTGAAAAGATCAACAAAATAGACAGACTGCTAGCCAGATTAATAAAAAGAAAAGGGAGAAGAATCAAATAGATGCAATAAAAAATGATAAAGGTGATATCACCACTGACTCCACAGAAATACAAACTACAATCAGACATTACTACAAACAACTCTATGCACATAAACCAGTAAACCTGGAAGAAATGGATAAATTCCTGGACACTTGCACCCTCCCAAGCCTAAACCAGGAAGAAGTTGAAACCTTGAACAGACCAATAACAAGGGCTGAAGTTGAGGCAGCAATTAATAGCCTACCAACAGAAAAAAGTCCAGGTCCAGACAGGTTCACAGCTGAATTTTACCAGACGTACAAAGAGGAGCTGGTACCATTCGTTATGCAACTATTCCAAACAATACAAAAAGAGGGAATGTCGGGGCCAGGCCCCAGGTGCGGTGGCAGCATTAATGCCAGGGAGCTCTCGGCCAGCAAGAGGGTCCCAATACCTGGAAGAGAGAGTGCGCAGAAAAGATAGGAGACAGAGAAGCAGGGTCTGGAGGGCTGAAAGGCAATGCCTAAATGGCAATGCCTAAACAGCAAATTTATTTGTGCATAGGGTCTCAATATATACTGTCAGCTTTCAGACACTGACGTCAGTCCACATTGTTTCAGTTAAAACATTAAAGGGAACAGAAGGTTACAAAATCTGGCAAAGTAGATAAGATACAAGTTAAAAGAGAACAGTACTGAAGTCTTTAAAGTAACACAATGATGCAAAACAAGCAGATGCTCTTCTTCTTATCTGTTGTGAAAGAGTTTTATATTTATCAAAGTAACATTCTTTAAAGATCAGGCCCACCATAAATTCCAGGAACAGTAATCTTAAAGAATCACATGAATAATAACAGGGTTCAAGCAGTACTTGATAAACAAGAGTCACAAAACTAGTCCAAAGCAGGAACCGAGACAAAACACAATGTCTTAGTAAAACCACACAGCCATCACCAGGCCACTGTGTAAGCGCCTAGAAGTTCAAAATAGCCCTTTTACACAATTCCTCATCCTTAGTTCCTGCTTTCCCATAGCTCGACTGCCTCCAGGAGGGGGAAAATGCTTCTGGGGTCAAACTCCATTATGGCGGAGGCACTCTTGGGGGTCTACGCTGGAGCGACTCCCACAAGGGAATCCTTCCCAAATCATTTTATGAGAGAATAAAATACCTAGGAATACTACTAACAAAGGATGTAAAGGACCTCTTTAAGGAGAACTACAAATCACTGCTCAAGGAAATAAGAGAGGATACAAACAGATGGAGAAACATTCCATGCTCATGGTTAGGAAGAATCAATATCATGAAAATGGCCATACTACTCAAAGTAATTTATAGATTCAATGCTATCCCCATCAAGCTACCAATGACCTTCTTCACAGAACTGGAAAAAAACCACCTTAAACTTCACATGGAACCAAAAGAGAGCCCGCATAGCCAAATCAATCCTAAGCAAAAAGAACAAAGCCGGAGGCATCACGCTACCTGATTTCAAACTACTGCAAAGCTACAGTAATCAAAACAGCATGGTACTGGTACCAAAAGAGAGATATAGACCAGTGGAACAGAACAGAGGCCTCGGAGGCAACACCAATCATCTACAACCATCTGATCTTTGACAAACCTGACAAAAAAAGGTAATGAGGAAAGGATTCCCTGTTTAATAAATGGTGTTGGGAAAACTGGCTAGCAGTGTGCAGAAAGCAGAAACTGGACCCCTTCCTGACACCTTACACTAAAATTAACTCCAGATGGATTAAAGACTTAAACATAAGACCTAACACCATAAAAACCCTAGAAAAAACCTAGGCAAAACCATTCAGGACATAGGCATAGGCAAGGACTTCATGACTAAAACACCAAAAGCACTGGCAACGAAGCCAAAATAGACAAATGGGACCTAATTAAACTCCAGAGCTTCTGTACAGCAAAAGAAACCATCATTAGAGTGAACCGGCAACCAACAGAATGGGAAAAAATTTTTGCAATCTACCCATCTGACAAAGGGCTAATATCCAGAATCTACAAAAACTAAAACAGATATACAAGAAACAAACAAACAAACACATCCAAAGGTGGGAGAGGATATGAATAGACACTTTTCAAAAGAAGACAAATATGAGGCCAACAAATGTGAAAAAATGCTCATCATCACTGATTATTAGAGAAATGCAAATCAAAAACCCATTGAGATACCACCTCACGCCAGTTAGAATGGCGATCATTAAAAAATCTGGAGACAACAGATGCTGGAGAGGATGTGGAGAAACAAGAAGACTTTTACACTGTTGGTGGGAATGTCAAC
Organism: Ateles fusciceps; assembly: GCA_036589455.1. Taxonomy (NCBI): domain Eukaryota; kingdom Metazoa; phylum Chordata; class Mammalia; order Primates; family Atelidae; genus Ateles; species Ateles fusciceps. The sequence goes on from JAZHEH010001541.1 coordinate 1,370,373, forward strand.
TAGTTCAACCATTGTGGAAGACAGTGTGGCACTTCCTCAAGGACCTAGAAATAGAAATTCCATTTGATCCAGCAATCCTATTACTGGGTATATACCCAAGGGATTATAAATCATTCTGTTATAAAGACACATGCACACATATGTTCACTGCAGCACTGTTTACAATAGCAAGGACCTGGAACCAATGCAAATGCCCATCGATGATAGACTGGACAGGGAAAATGTGGCACATATACACAATGGAATACTATGCAGCCATAAAAAACAATGAGTTCGTGTCCTTTGTAGGGACACAGATGAATCTGGAAACCATCATTCTCAGCAAACTGACACAAAAACAGAAAATCAAACACCGCACGTTCTCACGCATAGGTGGGTGTTGAACAGTGAGAACACATGGACATAGGGAGGGGAGCATCACACACTGGGGTCTGTTGTGGGGGGCCAAGGGAGGGACAGTGGGGGGGATGGGGAAGTGGGGGAGGGAAAACATGGGGAGAAATGCCAGAGAAATGCCAGGAGAAATGCCTGCCATCCCAGGGGGATGGAGGCAGCAAACCACATTGCCATGTGTGTACCTATGCAACAATCCTGCATGATCTGCACATGTACCACAGAACCTAAAGTACAATAAAAAATAAATAAATGAATAAATAAAATAAAAAGTGGGTATAAATATGAGTGCAGAACTGCCTCTGAGTTACGATTCTGGGCACAATGCCTAAGGGGTATCCCTGCTCTGCAAGGAGCAGAACCTCGGCTGCTGCTGTACACTGTCGCTTAAAAAAAGTTGCTGTTTAACAGCACCAGCTCTCCCCGGAATTCTTTCTTGGGAAAAACCAATAACTCTCCTGGGGTGAGCCCTAATTTTGAAGCTCACCTGTGCTCCATCAAGTCTGTCTTCCTTGATATGAAGGCAGTTCTCAGTTTGCACAGTTCCAAGATGCATGAATTTCAATTACCACCATTTAATAAAATAATCAGGTCCCCAACAACATGGTTCAAATTTCAGTTAACACAGGTATTAACTATGAGTAACTACATAAAATACAAACTTATCTGTCAGGACTTTATCCACTAATCACAACGTAATTAAACAGATACGTATCAAAATCAGTGACAATTATATCACTTCTTTCAAAGTCTGTTGGTGACTCGTTACTGTATATTTGTTTTACAGTTCACACAGACAGTAAAGCGTGTAGCTATGTTGCCTCCTTGTCTCTCAGTGATACACAAACTGTATTTTACAAAAATGGATAATCAAAAAAGAGAATTGGCCAATAAGGATGAAAGTACAGCAAAGATGCAAGAAGTGAATTCAAGTCAAATATAAATGGAGTTATAGAAGAGAAAGGTGACCGTGGGAATGTCAACACAGCTGCCTTTCAAGAGACTCTACATATGCAGCCAGTGGAAACTGGTGAAGGCAAACCTATCAGCATAAATGAGAAAAGTGGTTGTGATGAAAAGAATAAAGATATCCCAGATGCCTATAAAATGCTTTACATTGAAAGAACTCTCAGAGATATTTCATTCTCATTAAAGGAAATCTAAGAGATATTTTATGACCTTGAAAGCAAAAATCATAAAATGTTGGCAGTTGATCCAAACTTGAACAGGAACATGATAATTCACCAAGGCATAGAACAGATGTTCATTCTGTATAAGTTATACAATGAGAAGTAGGCAAGTGCTGCTCAAACTACTTTCGATAGAGTTTTTATAAATAAAACACTTTAGTTAGTTCTGTTATCTATGTTTTAAATTATAGTGTGCTAAGTAAAAATTAGTTTGACTATTTTTCTATTTCCTTATACATTTATAACCATCAAAGTTTTTAATGTTTTGAGAAAAAAAAAATTTTTTTTTGAGACTGAGTCTCACTCTGTTGCCCAGGCTGGAATGCAGTGGCACGATCTTGTTTCACTGCAACCCCCGCCTCCCAGGTTCAAGTGATTCTCCCACCTCAGTCTCCTGAGTAGCTGGAATTACAGGCATGCGCCACCATGTCTGGCTAATTTTTTTTTTGTATTTTTAGTAGAGATGGGGTTTCACCATGTTGATCAGGCTGGTCTTGAACTCCTGACCTTGTGATCCGCCTGCCTTGGCCTCCCAAAGTGCTGGGATTATAGGCATGAGCCACCGTGCCCAGCAGTGACAAAAAATTTTAAGGGCATAGAAAAATTGTACATTTTCCCTTTGATTATTAAAATTGTTTTGCACAGTTATTTTTTACAGTCCTGTGCTACCATATAAACAAAGAATTACCTGTAACTTCTTCATTTGGCTTCCAGGACACCACATTCACTTGTTTTTCTTCCTGCATCACTGGTTTTCCTTTTCAATCTCCTTAACTCTAAGTGTTGGGAGGACCCCAGAGCTTAGTTCTTAGAGCCATTCTTTTATTTATCTACACTAATTCCTTAGAGATTTCATCCAGGCCAGGAGCAGTGGCTCACGCCTGTTATCCTAGCACTCTGGGAGGCCAATGTGGGAGGATCACTTGAGCCCAGGAGTTCTTGGCAACAAACTCAGACCCCTGTCTCTACCAAAAATTTAAAAATTAGCTGGGCATGGTGGCGTGCACCTGTAGTCCCAGCTACTTGTGAAGCTGAAGTGGGAGAATTTCTTGAGCCCAGGAGTTTGAGGCTGCAGTGAGCTATTCCACTATTGGCACTGCATGCCAGACTTGGTGACAGTGAGATCCGGTCGAGAGAGAGAGAAGAGAGAGAGAGAGAGAGGGAGAGAGAGGTCATCCAGTCTCATAGCCTCAAATATCATCATATGCCAACAACGCCCACATTTACATCTCCAGCCCAGACTTCTCACTCAAACTCCAGATTTACATATCCAACAGATTGTATGCTCTTTACTTGGCTATCTACTTGGCTGTCTTAAACCTAATATATGATATATCCAGAACTGAAATCCCCACCCTAACCAATAAAAAAGGCAACTGTTCTACCCACAGCCCACATATTCACCATCTCAGGTGATCACAATTTCTTCCTTCTAGTTGCTCAAGCCAAACATCTTGGAGTCATCCTTAATTATTCTTTTCCCCCTCACAACCCCTAGAAGATCTGTCTGAAGTCCTATTGGCACTACCTTCAAAATACATCCAAATCAGACCACTTCTCCCCCACCTCCACGGCTACCATCATCCTGTGCCAATACATCATCTCTTGCCTGGAGTACTGCAATAAATCTCTCTCCTAATCTATTTTCAACACAACAGCCAGATAGTTCTTTTAAAATATATGTCAAATCTTGCCACTCCTCTACTGAGATGCCCCTGCCCCCAGTGGCTCATTTCAGAGAAAAAAGCCAGCAACTTGCCAAAGACATAGTAAGTTCTACACAGTCTGGCCCATTGTTAATTTTCTAATTCCATCTCCTAACTCTTCTTCCTCTCACTCACTCCATTTCAGACTCTCTCACTGGCCTACTTCTTGCCAAGGTACTTGAGTACTTTAAGTAAGACATGCTAGCATTTCCTTGAGTACTTTAAGTAAGATATGCTAGCATTTAGGGCCTTTGCCCTTTCAGGAAGAAAAGCTTCCTGAAAAGCACTTCCTCCAGAAATCCACCCAGCTAACTCCCTTCAAGTGTTTGTTCAATGTCACCTCAAGGTACAACCACCTACCCTGACCTACCTTCACAACCTACTGCCACTCTCCAGAAACACTTATTACTCTGAATTTGCTCCATTTTTACATCATTCATCACCCAATATACTGTATAATTTATTTACTTGTGTTATTGTCTATCTCCTGCCGCTTAGAAGGTCAACTCAATGTGTGCAGCAATTTCTTTTCTATTTTGTTTACTGATAAAAGTCCAAGAGCCTGGTGATAGTGTCTGGCACATAATAAGCATTTAATAATTACAGTTGATCCTTGAACAAGAATTTGCATTTCACAGGCCCACTGAAACCTGGATTTTCTTCTGCGTTGCCACCCCTGAGATAGCAAAATCAACTCATCCTCCTCAGCCTACTCAACATGAAGATGAGGATGAAGAACTTTAAGATGATCCACTTCCACTTAATGAATAGTAAATAATTTTCTCTTTCTTATAATCTTCTTAACTTTATTTTCTCTAGCTGACTGTATTGTAAGAATACAGGATGTAATACACACGACATACAAAATATGTGTTAACTGTTTATGTTATCAGTAAGGCTTCCGGTCAACAGTAGGCTATTAGTAGTTACATTTTGGGGTATCAAAAGTTACACATGAATTTTCAACTGTGCAGGGAGGTTGGTACCCCTAACACCCACATTGTTCAAGGGTCAACTGTATTTGCTAAATAAATGAAGTCGAAAAAATTCTAAGTTACTAGTTATTACATTGACCCAGGGAACCTTCTGTTTATGTCTAATAATTCCCACCTGGTGAGGGAAATCTGAAAATCTAGAGTGTGATTACTCATTCATTTTTTTCAAGAATTACTTCCTGAATATCTTGAGTATGCCAAACCCTAGCAGTCAAAACATGCCTTTCCGATTCTGGAGCAGGTGCGTCTCGCTTTGGACACGGTTCTGAATTGATGCAAGTGCTTCTGGTGAATACTGGGCAGCATTGCTCTCCATGTATTTCAAAACATACTCGTCTGTATCAAGGATGATGAAGCGGTGACCAAACACTGGAGAGAAGGTAGCAACACACTTAGCTTGGTGATGTTGTCTCATGCAATCAGGAGTAAAACAGTTTTAACCCTTCAATGATAAATTCATGGGTATGCATTTATGACAGAAACTAATGAGCCTTCTTTAAATGACATATTAATATGCAGTCATTTGCTCAGTGTTTACAAAACTTATTGTTGACATCTGTAGCCAACAAATGCAATCACTTAGAGTTTAATTGATTAGGAAGGAGATTAACACATTATACCATATATACAAGGATAGTAGCTTTATCTCAGTTGCAATACAATCTAATTGCCTCTTACAGGGTTAAATGAATTAAATTCCAACTAAGAACTCATTCAGAGAGCCAGGAGGAAATTCTGGACTGTGTTTAGACCTACCCTCAATCACAGCACCAATGAAGAAGTCACTGGGGCCATAGTAGATGGGGTTGTCCACTGTAGAGTATGGTTTAACAACTTTAGTCCTGCCAAGGTACTTGCCCCCAATGATACCAGAGTTGCGAACAGGAGGCTCAAAGATACTGATCAGGTCGGTAGCCAGAAAGTAAGAGAAGACAAATCTGCGGTCTTTGTCTTCTGGGATGGGGGGATTCCTAGAAAGGTGAAGAAAAGAGGATATTATGAAGGTTCATGGTCTATGCGGATGTGCAAACTTAAATGACTACAGAGGCCAGGTATAGGATATAAACGAAGCAGTCTGGGTTCTTACAATATAAACAAACCTTCTATGGGGAACTCTGGTGTCTCTGGGCTGGGAAGAACATGCCTCATCTATGGGAGGCTTCCCAAGGAAGGCCGCACCAACTCAACCCAATTGTTGCCTTGTGAGATTGTAGGCCCAATGTTGCTAGATCTTTCAGTTTTTCTAAATATAAAAATGTGAATTACTATTTTAAACCTCTGATTTTTAAAGTACTGACTCCAACTCTTCTAAAGCACCATGAAGCCCAAACAAACAGTATACGAGAACATATATGTGGGCTACATTCTGATCACAGGCTGTTAGTTTGAGACCTGTTGGCTGACATTATGTTCAACGTCATGAACACTAAGATGATTATACAAGGTTTCATTTTTTAAGCAAATCAATTTATTTATGTATTGTAAAAAATAAAATTTAAAAAGACGGGATAGAGTAATAAATCAAAGAATTGAAAGTGATTCTCAGAAACTACGTTGTAGACAAGACTTTTTCTAAAGCAAACTGCAGAGTGATCACACAACCCCTAAGGAAGAAACTCCAGCTCCAACAAACCTTAATACAGATTGGCTTATTCCTGACTAAAATCCTTTCATATTGTAACTGTAGCACATGTTTTCATTAAGACCATTGGATTGTTTGTGTAACAATTCCTCATCTATTAAAGAAATCATTAGATTTTTCTCTTAGTAAAATAATTTTCTCATATCATTCGCTCATCTAATAGTCTCCAAATCTTTCAGATTGTATAACCATGTAATACAAGTGTAAATTTTAAATAACCACAATATAGTTAATGAAAATCATATCACATCACTCCTCTGCTCTCAAATCTTCAAAGAATTCCTGTCACAGTTAGAATAAAATACAAAGTTCTAAGCAGGGGAATACTGGGGGGCAGGGGAAGACAATGGTAATGATTTACCATGGCAGAAAGAGTACTATAAAACTTTGAAAAATTATTCTTTATTGGGAATGAGGTTTATATTTATAGAAAAGCTGCATAAATATTACAGAGAATTATCACTCCCCTTACCAAGGTTCTCCTAATGTTAACATCTTATATAGCCATTAGTGCAATCATCAGAACCAGGAAAATAACAATAGTACAACATTAGTAAATAAATTATGGTCCTTATTCAAATTTCACCTGTTTCTCACACGTGATTTTTTATTTCAGGATCCCATCCAGGATCCCACATTGCATTTAGTTATTATATCTCTTTGGTCTCCTCCAATATGTGATAAGTAATTTCTCAGTCTGCCCTTGTCTTTCATGACTTTGACACTTTTGCAGACTACTGATCAATTGTTTTGTTGAATGTTCCTCATGCATTTCATTTCCCCATTTTTGACAAAAGTATTCCAGAAAAGATATCATGTTTTTAGTGTATACCAAGGAGTTCATATCAATATGTCTTATTACGGATGACGCTGACCTTGATCACTTGGTTAAGGTTTCTGCTGGATTTATTCCCTTAAAGTTACCACATTTTCCTTTGCAATTAATAAACATCTTGGGGGACATGTTTCGAGATTATGGAAATCCTTTTTTCTCCTCAAACGTTTTCCCACTAATTTTAGCAGCCATTGCTGGATCTTATCTGCAACCATGATTACGCAGTGTGTACCTAATGACAATTTTTCTACTTCCCACTTTTCTTCTACATGTATTAGCTGAAATTCTAATGTATGGACGAGCTGTCTCTTTGGGGATGAGTATCACTGATGTTGTTTAGAATTACCAGCACATAACAATAATAATAATAATCAGACCAACTTTTAGTTGGTTTTATTTTTAACTTCTCTGCAGCTTGTTATCTATATTTTCTTGTTACTGGACTGCTCCCATCAGCCCACTCCTCTGGCCTTGTTACACCACTGGTTACAGAGCCCTGGCTGGCCCCCGGCCTGTCATGTCTACCCTTTTGCCCTCCATTCACTACACACAGTCTTGGTCTTACATGCAGCTCTCTCAGATATTCCCCTGGCTGGCTTCCTCAGCTATTCATTGGGTCTCTGCTCTGCTATGACCTCCTCAGAGGGGCTTTTCCCATTCTTCTACCAATAGGTCAGGGGAAATCATCTGAAAATTACCATGACCAGAATATCATTCTGATATAAATGAGCCCATTTCCCATCATTCTCTGTCTTGTTTTATTTTTTACAGCACATGTTACTACCTATCCTTATACAATATATTCATGTATTGACTAGAATGTTAAGTAGAATGTAAGCTCCATGAGAGCAAATATTGTTCTCTACTATATGATTATAGGTACCTTTGGTATCTATAATCATATCTAGCCCAGAGTAGTCCTTTAATATTTGTTGAATGACTTAATAATTAAACATATGTTCTTCTATATAAATATAATTTGTGCATTAAAAGGCACATATAAAAATATCAGAGGCTATAAAATAAATGCACTCATAGTAAATAAAATAAACAGAGGCTGTAATATTTTCTTAACAAACACCACAGATGGTACTGTCTTGCATATCTCTTGGAAGACATTCAGCTGCTTTGAAGATCACAGTTCAAATCATCTTTCTTATGCTCTTCCAAAGCTTTGCCAAATTTCTCAGCCAGCACTCCACTCTCAGCCCCAGAGAGTTCACCAGCATATTTTTACGTAGGCACCAATTGCCTACTAGGATTTAGTATACTTTATTTTCTCAGAACACATCCAGTGTCTTTGTATGACCACCACAGGACTTAATTACATTTGTCTCTGATCATTTCTCTAGCATACTCCCTTCTTTTTGAATTTCCATATCTTTTCTTTTGAAGTCCTCACCTCAGTCATAAACCTTTTCCCCTTACTGTCAAGCACCCTTTTTTCCTCAAGAACTTTTGTGATGAGTCTAATGAATACATTTTCTATTTCACCAAACACGTCAGGGAAAAACATCTGAAAATTACCATGACCCGAATATCATTTCTTTTTTCCTGTCCATATGAAGATATCCACTATTTCTTTACTAATAGTTCTGTCGGCTTTCTTTTAAATCCTTTCACTGTGAGCAGTAACACAGAGAGAAAACTACAAAAACAAAACAACAACAAAAATACCAAAATGTACAGCCCAGATAATTTTAGTAAAGAGAACACCCATATAATCACCATCCAGGTTGAGAAACAGAATGCTGACAAAACCTCCCAATCAATATTCTATTCTTCCCCCAACAAACAGGCCATTGTCTTGAATTGTAAGGTTTTCTTTAGTTTTGCCACAAAGCAGGCATCCATAAAGTTTTGTTTTGTTTGCTTTTTAATCTTCATAGAAATGAAATTACATAATATGTATGCATTCTTTTGTGTCTGAATTGTTACATTCAAACTTAGGTTTATGTGATTTAGCTATGTTGTTCTTAGTAGCTGTTGTTCATTAATTTTCATTGAACAAAATTCAAATTATGAAACAAATATGCCATAATTTATCCATTCTCCTGTAGGTAGACATTTAGGCCTGTTTTTGCTATTACGAATTATCCTATTATAAACATTCTTATCTTTTGGTGCACATATATTCACCCTTAGCACAATCTAGTATATTTGATTATGCTAAACTGTTTTACAAAGTGGGTATACTCACTTAGTAAAGAGTATGAGAGTTCCTATGGTTCCACATTCTCACCAACATATTAATGATTCTGATGGGTGGGTAGAGGCAACTCACTACGATTGTAATCTGCATTTCTTTGATTACTAACGAAGCTGAGCAACTTCTCATATGTACGTACGTATTTTTAAAGACAGAGGCTCTGTTGCCCAGGCTGGAGTGCAGTGGCAGGATCATAGTTCACTGAAGCTTCGAACTCCTGTGCTCGAGTGATCCTTCCGCCTTAGTCTCCCACGTAGCTGGGATTATAGGCATATGCCACCATGCCCAACTAATTTTTTTTTATCTTTGCAACAATAGGGTCTCATTATGTTGCCCAGGCTGGTGTTGAATGCCTGGCTTCAAGTGATCTTCCTGCCTCAGCATCCCAAAGTGCTGGGAAAACATGTGTGAGTCACTGCACCTGGCCCTTCTTATATGTTTAGTTGCCTCTTGGATATCCTCTTTTGTAAAATGCCTATTCAAGTTTCTTGCTCATTTTTCTTAATGTTTTCAGAGTGTTCTTTATATATTCTGAATATAAGATCTTGGTTGATTTCTGTATTAAACATCTGCTCCCGCTCAAAGCTTGCCTTTTTTAATTCTCTTAATGGTGTTTTTTGGAAGAACCGACATTCTTCATCTTAATGCAGTCAAATTTATCCATTTATTTTTATTTATTTATTTATTTATTTTGGAGACAGAGCCTTGCTCTGTCACCCAGGGAAGTGAAGTGGTGTGATCTCAGCTCACTACAACCTCTGCCTCCCAGACTCAAGTGATTCTCCTGCCTTAGCCTCCCAAGTAGCTGGGGCTACAGGCATGAACCACCATGCCCAGCTAATTTTTTTGTATTTTTAGTAGAGACAGGGTTTCACCATGTTGGCCATGCTGGTCTCAAACTCTTGAGCTCAGGGAATCTACCTGCTTTGGTCTCCCAAAGTGCTAAGACTGCAGGCATGAGCCACTGCACCTGGTCATTTATCCATTTTTAAAACATGACTGCTTTTTGTATCCCACTAAATAAATCTTTTCCTACTATAATCTTAAGATTATTTATTGCTAAGAAGTTCTATTGTTTTGCCTTTCACATTTAGATTTTCTATTCACCTAGACTTGATTTCCACTTTTGGTGTGAGATGGAGGTCAAATTTTCTTCTTTTTTGTTACATGAATATCTAATTGCTCTGATATCATTTAATAGAAAGACCTTCCTCTCCCAGGCCCTCTGCAGTGCTGTATTTGTCACATGTCTTTTTCTGTGTAGCCTATTCTATTCCATTGGTTTGTCTATCCTTGTACCAATAACATGTTGTTTTAATTATTGTCACTTTTAATACAGCGGGATATTTTGGCGAACAAATCCACTGATCTTGCTCTTCTCTAAGAGTATCTTGGCTATTCCTGGTGCTTTGCATCTCCACATAAATTATAGAATCAATTTGTTAGGCTCTGTAAAAATCAAAACATTTTGGGATTTTTGACTGTAATTACTTTTAAACCATAGATCAATTTTGGGGAAATAGTTTTATAATACTGAATTTTCTAACCAGTGAACATGGTATATCCCTTCATTTATGTAGGTCCTCTTAATTTTCTCTCAATAATATTTTAGGTGTTATAGATATGTAGTACGGTTATGTAACACCTAAAATATTATTCAAAGGAATTTGAGTTATACCTAGGAATTTAATATTTTTGATGTTACAGTAAATAGTATTTTTTAACTTTATGTTTTATTTGTTGCCATTTGTATATTGACTTCCCTAATGTAGAAGGTAGATTATTTTCTATACATACAATTGTTCATTTTAGATAATGACAATTTTATTTTTTCCTCTTCAATCCTTATACTTGTTTATTCTTTCCTGTTTTCCTGTTCTAGCTAGGACTTCCAGACAAGAAGGGGTGATAGCAGTCCTGCCTTGTTCCTAATCTCAGAAAGTACCCTTTCAACATTCATCACTAAGCAAGTTGTTTGCAGTAGACTTTTCATGTATACCCTTTATCAAATTAAGGAAACTCCCTTTTATTCTCTTAAGAGTTTTTTGTTTTTTACTTTTTCAAAACTTTTACTTTAGGCTCAGAGGTATATGTGAGTTTTGTTTTAAAATCATATTAGATTGATTTTAGCAAATGCTTTTCAAAATCTAATTTTTCTCTTTTATTCTGTTAATGTGATGATTTTTCAAAACTGAAATAGACTTTTTTGGTTTATTTCTCATTTTTTGCTGAAATTCTCAATCTTATTCTTTATCTCCTTAAACACAGTAACAAAGGTTTTTTTTTTTTTAAGCTTCAGGGTTTTCTAATTTTATATTTAATTTTATTTTCAGATGGCGTCTTGCTCTCTCACCCAGGCTGGAGTGCAGAGGCACAATCATAGCTCACTGAAACCTACGCCTCCCAAGTTCAAGCGATTCTCATGTCTCAGCCTCCCAAGTACCTGGGATTACAGGCGTGTGCCACCATGCCTGGCTAATTTTTGTATTTTTGTTAGTAGAGACGGGGTTTCAGCATGTCAGCCAGGCTGGTCTCAAACTCCTGACCTCAAGTGATCCGCCTGCCTTGGCCTCCCAAAGCGCTGGGATTACAGGCGTGAGCCACTGTGCCCGACTGAAGTTTAAGTTTCATAATGCCAGTATCTGAAGTCCCTATAGGTATATTCTATTGTCTCTTATTTCTGGTCATTTTTCTTCATGTTATCTTGTGTCTGAACATTGTATTATTAATATTGTTTTTGTGAGTGAGTGCCATACATTGTATTTTTTAAATTGCAGAAATAAATTGAAGCCTAAAATGATGTCATCTGCAGAGAATTTGTTTGCCTCTGACAGTCACCTGGGGTTATTAGAACCCAGGTTAGAATCCAGGATCACCTTAATCTGATTTGTAAAGCTGAGATAATCAGGGATTATGATAATTTAAAGCCAGACAATAGTCCCTTCAAAGATTAGCTACAGACAGAGGAAAGCACAGAGGGTTTACCAGGAACTTCTGCCTTTGACAGATCCTAAATAGATTCCAATGTTTGTCCTCACAGGTGGGTCTTCTGGAATCAGCAAATACGCCTAGTGGAAAAATGGCCCCAAATGTCAGGTTCACTTCTGTGGTTCTCATTGCTCCCCCTGGTTCTTGCTCTGATTCTTCACATCTTGCTAGTTGTTCAGCACCTTCAAGTGGTAACACACACACACACACACACACACACACACACACACACACGCATACACACCCTCAGCAAAAGGGCTGATCTACATTATCTGGTCTATCATTGCTAGAAATAGAAGTCCTCTGTAAACACTTCGACTTTTTGTGATATATCGTGTTTGACCAGGTTGTTTGTAAGTACAGAAGGCTGCAGGCAATAGAAATTTATCCTTTCTCCTCATTTAGCAATATCTAACATTATTCATAGCTATTTTTGTAATCAACTCTGTATTAATTTTTCCAGGTTTTTCAGATATCAAAGGTAAGCTTACAATTTTTCAGTTTACAAACTCATATGAGTTCCTTTCCCTTTTCTAATCCTAAGTATTATACTGGTTCTTCATCAAAAGAATACCGTGTTGAAAGCCAGAAGGCTGAGTTCTAGTCCTACCCCTGTCTAATTAGCACTGGGACCTGGGACAAGCCAATTAGCCATTCTGTTTCTGAAACATAAAATGAGTAAAATATTGTATTGCCTTACTCATGGATAATGTGTGCAGAAACAAATTCTTTTGCCAATTGAACGAACAGTTACTGAGACCTACAAAGGCTAGAAAGACGTGATTCCTGCCCTTAAGGAGTTACAGTTACCATATCATAATTCAACAAGCCACTTGAATTTTAACAGGAACTGAAAGAATCGAGTACTAAAAAACCGTTATTGGTCAGAATCCTTATGGAATGAGTGTTCTAGTTCGCCTACGTTTTGTTAGAACTCTCTTTTGTTGTTTTCTTAAAAATTTTTGTTTTTAGCCAGAATTCCCTTTTTATTTAAAGCTTTGTGGAATAGTTTTCTAAAAGATATTATTCAGTCGTGTTTACCTTAGTTTTTATCTTTTCAAATACATGTATATAGTTTGAAAAGTCACCTGACACCCCCTACCCCTAGCTCCTTATTCCTATTCCCAGAAATAACTTATTTCAACTTCTGCTATTTATGCCCATATTTCTAATGGTTATGTTCCTATACTATATTTTTTCCATTTTAAAGACATTATACTTTGAATTTCTCTCAGTAATTTATTTCATACAATTCAGCTAATTAATGGGATATTCAGGATTTGAGTGTATGTCTATTTCCAACTCCATGCTGTTAACTATTAGTCATATAACCTCTCAAGAGATCAAGCAAGATATCACAGGTAAATGCTAAAATTTACTAAGTCATAGTCCCTAACCTTAAGGAAATCACAGTATACTGAAAAGGCACACAGATACACATACGGTGTGAATATTAAGCAATTTCAGAGCTATATAATAAAAGAGGCAAAAGGTCTATCAACATTTGAGATGTACGAGTGAGAGATTAATGATCTAAGAAAGATTCTCCCAGTGAGGTCTTGGTTTAGGGACACCATACTTAATACTATCCAACCTCTCTGAAGACTGGGTACTAGATACAATAGTGGGTTGAGTAAACACATAATTCTGACAGCTGTTAATCTACAGCTTACAGACAAAATAAACAACTGTACACAGTACTGAGATAGAAGGGAAACTTTAGTATATAAAAATTAGCCTCACCAGTGCAGCCAAGTAACGAAGCACCTTGTTATCATTCACCAGCATTTTAATAATATCTTTTTTTGGAGCTTTTGGAATGAGAGCAAAGCAATTCTGGGCAGAATCTTCCACTAGTCCATAACCATTATAAGGAGGTAACTCCTGGAGATATATAGGAAACAAGAAGTAAGGCAGATGCTACTTGTGTTAAAATTACATTAAAGGTAACTATAAGTTTAAAAAAACTCTAGAAAACACTTATTCAAATACATTTTCTACATAAACAAATACAGTCAGAAAAAATAACATATCGCTTATCCCCTTCCCTCTTTATGGATTTTGCATCATGTTCACTGATCACAGAAGTAACTGATGATACTCTAAAGTAACTCCCAGAGATACAGAGAAACTTGCTGATGTCCACTGATCCCTTACTACCAACGCAGGACCAAGTCCCACCCCAGTTCCAGTGCAAATGACCCCTGTAGTCATCCTAGCACGGGTCTGTCTATGACCTCTTTGCTCTAGGGTGTAGACTCACCCTAGCAGACCTGGAAACTGTTTCCTCAGTTTACCCAAAGTAAAAGAGTATGTGTGTGTATGTGTGTGTGTGTATGTGTTTGTGTGTGTGTGATGGAATTGGGGGAAGATGGTAAGAACTTGATTCAAGTTACTTTTTCTCCTACTTACCTCCATATTTCTAGTATTTTTACTTCTTGATTTCTGCCTCACAGAACAGGATGACAGCTATAGTTTTTTGAGAACTCAGATCACTTGTCCACACAGGACCCCCTTTCTTAGTGAAGAAGCTCAACTTCGGAAATCATTTTTCAAATACGAAGGTTATTTAATGAGTTTGTGTGAAAACATAGGTTGAGCTTATATGTTTCATCCAGGCTTCATGAAGAGCTTGAAGCATCACTGTAGGATGCTAAGATTTATTTCCCTAAAAACTTTAGGCCAAAGACTAAGGCCTTTTCCTCCTCATCTAATTAATGTTAGGCAAACATCAGCAGGGGTTATTTTTTCCTGACTCCTCTTTGCTGTGCTTTCTCGGGAAATTCAGCTTGTAGTACACATTTTCACTTGTATATACTGCCGCAAAATCTTTTTCTATATTATATTAAAGCACTTTAAGTCCATATAGTCCCTAGTACCATTCATAACAGAGTATGTCTTCAACAACAAAGGACTATTAAATTTTTCCATGGCATACTACTTGGAACACTGACCTCGAAATCACTTGCTGGGATTTTATTTAATGTGATCATCATAGCTAGAATATGACTAGTGGATTCAGCAGATAGAAAATGACCTAATTTGCTTCAATTGCAAAACCACTACTCAGTGAATTTACAGGTCACTATGGACGAAGCCTGAGCTGACAGCCTACATGTTAAGCGTTTGAGTTTCTCTGGAGGCTGGGCAGAAACTGCAAAGTGGTGGTATCTGAACTTGCTGTGCATTTATACCAACAACACACAGTGAGAGCATCCTGGTTGTGGGGGTCCAGTAGTGCAGGCTCTGAGGGTTGAAGGATTTTGCAACAATAAGATAGCTATAAAGACTCTGGGCCTTCTTCTCAAATTCCTACTGTATTTTAACAGACTTTACCTGTTTTTCCTAAATCATACCTCACTTTCCCTGCCTGGAATAAAGATCTTACCTAAGTATCAATCTATATGCATGATATCCTGGCACCTTGCCTCTTATACTTCAAGCTACTGCCTGGGTGAGTCCTGTTCTAAAGCAGACGAACATGCATCTGACTATGTGTATCATCACTCCAGATACTCCTGCTCATATGACCCACTTACCGGAGTTTCTGCCTATACATTTTCATCCAAGCTAGTAGTACACATGGAACCCTAGAGTACCGTAACCTTCAGACACTGCTTTCAGGGGCAGTCTCCATAGCAGATTACCTCTCCTACTTTTGGTTTCTTACTTTTCCCTACCAGCGTGCCTCCAGATGGAGCCAGCCTGAAAGAAAACACATCTGGCTATTGGATTTATGTTTACTTATTCCTGGTCTAGCAGAGAAGCTTGACTTACAAGTGCCATGACTCTCGAATTGAATATATCCATTTCATATCTACTTCTGTCCCTTCACTGGCTTGGCTCTGGCTTTATCCCTCTAGACTCTGCTACAAATTCCTATCCCTGGTTTCCATTTATGTTATTTATGGTTAAAACGACTGAGGTGTAATGACTAAAAAGTATTTGCTGATTGGTAATTGGCATTCTATTCATCTCCAATAAATTTCATGGACAGGTGGAATTTCTTTATTATAGATAGAGCTATTTATTGTAGAGAAAGTACTGGAAAGAAACCGACCAAACACTATAATTAATGTGCCATATGTATAAAATGTTTTATTATGTAGAATTAGTTTTATTATACAAAAGGGCTGGGATAGAGCAAATAACCAACCAGTAGTTCTTCAGTTCCCTTTGCTCTTTATCCAGGCCTTCCCTCTCTTTTCTTTACTTCAAGATAAGTTAGGTGAAAAAAATAAGACAATAGTAATGAGGATGGGGGAACAGAGGTATTCTAAGATTCAAAAGCTTTCATTGGCTCAAAAGATAGATCAGGCCGGTGCAGTGGCTCATGCCTGTAATCCCAGCACTTTGGGAGGCCAAGATGGGTGGATCACCTGAGGTAGGGGATTCCAGACTAGCCTGGCCAACATGGTAAAACCCCATCTCTACTACAAATACAAAAATTAGCTGGGTGTGGTAGCACAACCTGTAGTCCCAGCTACTGAGGAGGCTGAGACACAAGAATTGCTTGAACCTGGGAGACGGAGGTTGCAGTGAGCCGAGTGTGCACTGCTGCATTCCAGCCTGAGACGCAGAGCAAGATCCTGTCTTAAAAAAAAAAAAAAAAAAGATAGGCCAAAGTCCTTTCACTAAGAAAAGGGCATCACTATGTTGCAGTCTCTCCCTGCTCTACCTCCTGGTTTTATCTGTAAACTGAAGTGGGGAAATAGTTTCCTCAATCAAAATCTAAATCTGTTCTTACAGTACTTTTCCCTGTGTACTGCATTAAATGCTGCCAAAAAACTTAAGAGCAAAGGGTTTATCATAATTCTTTCCTTTTCTTTTCATAATCCATATATACCAGGAGAGTGTTTATCATCATTCTTAATCAATGAACACATCATTGATAAAGAAATCTATCAGAGAAAAAACTGACAGCAAGAGGTATTACCACCCACACTTCCTTCCAGAAATTATATTGCCTCTCAGAATTCACAGCATACCAAAATACAAATTGTTTCTATAAAACATTGTTTCTAAAAGTCTTGCCTGACATCACTTCCTTTAACACCTTCATAGCCAATTTTCTTCAGTCCAGTTCAAGAAACATATTATATACCTCATATTTATTAGGCACTATATTAAGTACTATGAGAGAAAGATGAATAGGACACAGTCCCTGGCCTCAGGGAAGTTACAATCTAGTACAAAAGATTCACAAGCAGATAATTTAATATAATAGAGAAGTGCTAGTGGAGGGAGGCAGAGAATACCCCAGGAATAGAGATGAGAGGCTTTTAGCCGTACCTGGGGAGCTTTAGAAAAGACTTCCTGGAGGAGAAGCCTACACTGGGTATTGGAGGATAAAAAGGGCTGTGTGTAAGAACAACAGAAAAGTGGTTCAAGGAGGAAGAGCACAAGCAAAAGTTCCTGGAAGTAAAACAAGATGCTGTACTGGCAGAACCACAGGTAACTCAGTATGAATGGAGGCCAAGTGCAAGCAAGAGGAGCAGCCGCTGGAGAGGAAGGCAGAGGCCTGGCTAGAGGCACTCAATCATTCTGTCATTTTACTCATGCTTTTCTTTTAAGAAGAAAGGGCCCAGTGACATTTTACACACATAGTAGTCTTTTAATTGTATGAATGGATGTATTTTTTATATATCCATTTTATGAATGGATGTAATTTATTTTGTCAATCTCCTCACACTTTTTTTTAAAATAAATAATGCTACAATACACATCCTTCCCCCTATGTTTTTAGAGATCCCAAAGTATATTTTCTAGGTAAAAGATATGCTATATATATATATATATATTACATATATATACACACACATATATATAGCATTTATATATCAATAAATATATATATATAGATACAGAAATCGATTTTTTTTTTTGAGACAGAGTCTCACTCCGTCACCAGGCGTCAGGCTGGAGTGCAGTGGCACGACCTCGGCTCACTGCAACCTCTGCCACCCGGGTTCAAGCAATTCTCCTGTCTCAGCCTCCCGAGGAGCTGGGACTACAGGCGTGCGCCACCACGCCCAGCTAATTTTTTTGTATTTTTAGTAGAGACAGGGTTTCACCATGTTGACCAGGATGGTCTCGATCTCTTGACCTCATGATCCACCCGCCTCGGCCTCCCAAAGTGCTGGGATTACAGGCGTGAGCCACCACGCCCGGCCAGAAATAGATTTTTTTAAACAGACTCTCACTGACTCTGTTGCCCAGAAGTGCAATGGCACAATCTCAGCTCACTGCAACCTCCACCTCCCAGGTTCAAGCGATCTTCATGCCTCAACCTCCCAAGTAGCTGGTATTACAGATGCACGCCACCACACCTGGCTAATTTTTGTATTTTTAGTAGAGATGAGGTTTCATCCCATTGGCCAGGCTGGTCTCGAATTCCTGACTTCAAATGATCCACCTGCCCTGGCCTCCCAAAGTGCTGGGATTACAGGTGTGAGTCACTGCACCCAGCCAGAAAATATGCAATATTTTATTTTGAAAAAAATAAAAATGACAACAAACTGCCCTTCAGAAAGTTTACTCTGATTGGCTTTCCTATAAACAGTATATAAAAATCCCATTTCTGGAAACGTGCAGCTGGCTCAGAGAGTCGGGGGACTTAACCCCCTTGGTGCTCCGTTTTGGATCCTGTGCTTACCTTATCCCTCCTGAAACCCACGGTCCACAAGAGCCCTGCCAGATGGTGAGACTCCCTGGGTAGTCAATGCAAATCTTAGCAGTGGCTACCACCAGGCATGGCAAGTTGTCGCAGGGATCTGGGCGGGAGTTTGGACTAACACCAGCAGGACGACCGTCCCACAGAGGGAGGCAGAGTTGAAAGCAGGGAAACAGACCATAAGGCCTGGCAGGCTCTCCCTACACAGAACTCAAACTGAAGCCCTCCCTAGAGAGCTTGGCAACAAATACACCAGCGTAACCCCAACCAGGAAGATCGAGCTCTGGGAGAGATGCCATTGGGAAGGTGGGGCCAATCCCACCTGCAAACAAACTCCAGGGAAGGACCACCCACCCAGCAACCTAACTGAACCGGAGAGAGCCCAGCAATGCCCTCTACAGGCCAAAAAAGATACAGCTCCAACCTCAACAGAAAAAACGTCCACTCAGAGACTCCTCCTGAAATCACCAACTTCAAAGATTGAAGGGAGATAAATCCACAAAGATGGGGGAAAAAACAGTGGAAAAAGGATGAAACCATCAAAGAACAGAAAACCTCTTCTCCTCCCAGGGATCACAACTCCTCACCATCAAGGGAACAACAACAAAAAAAAAGACACAGAATGAATCTGACCAATTGGCAGAAGCAGGCTTGAGAAGGTGGGTAATAACAAACTTCTCTGAGTTAAAAGACCATGTTCTAACCCAATGCAAAGAAACTAAGAATCCTAAAAAAGATTAGACGAAATGCTATCCAGAATAACCAGCTTAGAGAAGAACATAAACAACTTGATGGAGCTGAATAACAGCACAAGAACTTTGCAAGGCATACACAAGTTTCAACAGCTGAATCGATCAAGCCGAAGAAAGGATATCAGAGATAGAAGATCAAATCAATGAATAAAATGAGAAGGCAAGAGAGAGAGAAAAAAGAGTGAAAAGAAATGAACAAAGCCTTCAAGAACTATGGGATTATGTGAAAAAAACCGAATCTACGCTTGATTGGCGTACCTGAATGTGACTGGGAGAATGAATCCAAGTTGGAAAACACTCTTCAAGATAGTATCCAAGAGAACTTTCCCAACCTAACAAGGCAGGCCAACATTCAAATCCAGGAAATACAGAGAACACCACAAAGATATTCCTCAAGAAGAGCAACCCCAAGGCACATAGTTGTCAGATTCACCAGGGTTGAAATGAAAGAAAAAATCCTAAGGGCAGCCAGAGAGAAAGGTTGAGTCACCCACAAAGGAAACACCATCAGACTCACAGCGGATCTCTCAGCAGAAACCCTGCAAACTAGAAGGGAGTGGGGGCCAATATTCAACATCCTTAGAAAAGAACTTTCAACCCAGAATTTCATATCCAGCCAAACTAAGCTTCGTAAGTGAAGAAGAAATAAAATCCTTTACGGACAAGCAATTGCTGAGAGATTTTGTCAGTATAAGACCTGCCTTACAGGAGCTACTGAAGGAAGTACTAAACAGGGAAAGGAACAACCAGTACCAGCCACTGCAAAAACATACCAAATGGTAAAGAATCATGATGCAATGAAGGAGCCACGTCAACTAACGGGCAAAACAACCAGCCAGTAACAAAATGGCAGGATCAAATTCAAACATAACAATATTAACGTTGAATGTAAATGGCCTAAACGCTCCAATCAAAAGACACAGACTGGCAAATTGGATAAAATGTCAAAACCCATTGGTGTGCTGTATTCAGGAGACCAATCTCACATGCAAAGACTCACGTGGACTCAAAATAAAGGGATGGAAGAAGATTTACCCAGCAAATGGAGACAAAAAAAAAAGCAGGGGTAGCAATCCTAGTCTCTGATAAAACGGACTTTTAACCAACAAAGATAAAAAGAGACAAAGAAGGGCATTATATAATGGTAAAAGGAACAATGCAACAAGAAGAGCTAACTATCCTAAATATTTATGCACCCAATGCAGGAGCACCCAGATACATAATGCAAGTTCTTAAAGACCTACAAAGATAGTTAGATTCCCCGCAAAATAATAGTGGAAGACTTTAACACTCAATTGACAATATTGGACAGATCAACGAGACAGAAAGTCAACAAGGATATCCAGGACTTGAACGCAGATTTGGACCAAGCAGACCTAATAGAAATTTACAGGACATGCCACCCCATATCCACAGAATACACATTCTTCTCAGCACCACATTGCACTAACTCCAAAATTGACCATATAACTGGAAGTAAATCACTCCTCAGCAAATGCAAAGGAACGGAAATCATAACAAACAGTCTCTCAGGCCACAGTGCAATCAAATTAGAACTCAGGATTAAGGAAAGCATTCAAAACCGCACAATCACATGGAAACTGAACAACTTGCTCCTGAATGATGAATGGATAAACAATAAAATGAAGGTAGAAATAAAAATGTTCTTTGAAACCAACGAGAACAAAGACACAACATACCAGATCCTATGGGACACACTGAAAGCAGCATCTAGAGGGAAATTTATAGCAATAAATGCCCACATGAGAAACAAGGAAAGTTCTAAAATCGACACCCTATTGTCAAAATTGAAAGAGCTAGAGGAGCAAGATCAAAAAAACTCAAAAGCTAGCAGAAGACAAGAAATAACTAAGATCAGAGCAGAACTGAAGGAGACAGAGACACAAAAAACCCTTCAAAAAAAATCAGTAAATCCAGGAGCTGGTTTTTTGAAAAGATCAACAAAATAGACAGACTGTTAGCTAGACTAATAAAAAAGAAAAGAGAGAAGAATCAAATAGATGTAATAAAAAACAATAAAGGGGGAGATCACCACTGATCCCTCGGAAATACAAACTACCATCAGATATTAATACAAACAACTCTATGCACATAAACCAGTAAATCTGGAAGAAACGGATAAATTCCTGGACACTTGCACCCTCCCAAACCTAAACCAGGAAGAAGTCAAAACCCTGAATAGACTAATAACAAGGCCTGAAATTGAGGCAGCAATTAATATCCTACTGACCAAAAAAAGTCCAGGTCCAGATGGGTTCATACCTGAAATCTACCAGACATACAAAGAGGAGCTGGTACTAGTCCTGTTGAAACTATTCCAAACAATACAAAAAGAGGGAATCCTCCCTAACTCTTTCTATGAGACCAACATCATCCTGATACCAAAATCTGGCAGAGACATAACTAAAAAAGAAAACTACAGGCCAATATCCATGATGAACATTGATGTAAAAATCTTCAATAAAATACTGGCAAACCGAATCCAACAGCACATCAAAAAGCTTATCCACCACAATCAAGTAGGCTTCATATCAGGGATGCAAGGCTGGTTCAACATACACAAATCTATAAACGTAATTCACCACATAAACAAAACCAAAGACAAAAACCACATGATTATCTCAATAGAGTCAGAGAAGGCCTTCCACAAAATTCAACAGCCCTTTATGCTAAAAACTCTCAATAAACTAGGTATTGACAGAATGTATTTCAAAACAATAAAAGCTATTTATGACAAACCCACAGCCAAAATCATACTGAAAGGGCAAAAATTAGAAGCATTCCCTTTAAAAAGTGGCACTAGACAAGGATGCCCTCTCTCAACACTCCTATTCAATATAGTATTGGAAGTTCTAGCCAGAGCAATTAGGCAAGAAAAAGAAATAAAGTGCATTCAATTAGGAAAAGAAGAAGTCAAATTGTCCCTATTTGCAGATGACATGATTGTATATTTAGAAGACCCCATCGTCTCAGCCCAAAACCTTCTTAAGCTGTTAAGCAACTTCGACAAAGTCTCAGGATACAAAATCAATGTGCAGAAATCACAAGCATTCCTATACACCAATAACAGATAAACAGACTGCCAAATCATGAGCGAACTCCCATTTACAATTGCTACAAAGAGAATAAAATACCTAGGAATACAACTAACAAAGGAGGTAAAAGATCTCTTCAAGGAGAACTACAAATCACTGCTCAAGGAATTAAGAGAGGACACAAACAGATGGAAAAACATTCCATGCTCATGGTTAGGAAGAATCAATATTATGAAAATGGCCATACTGCCCAAAGTAATTTACAGATTCAATGCTATCCCCATCAAGCTACCATTGACCTTCTTCACAGAATGGATAAAACCTCCTTAAACTTCATACGGAACCAAAAGAGACCCTGCATAGCCAAGACAATACTAAGCAAAAAGAACAAAGCTGGAGGCATCACACTACCGGACTTAAAACTACACTACAAGGCTACAGTAATCAAAACAGCATGGTACTGGTACCAAAACAGAGATATAGACCAATGGAGTAGAACAGAGGCCTCAGAAGCAATGCCACACATCTACAACCATCTGATCTTTGACAAAGCTGACAAAAACAAGCAATGGGGCAAGGATTCCCTGTCTAATAAATGGTGCTGGGAAAACTGGTTAGCCATATGCAGGAAGCTGAAACTGGACCCCTTCCTTACACCTTATAAAAAAATTAACTCCAGATGGATTAAAGATTTAAACATAAGAACGAACATCATAAAAACATTAGAAGAAAACCTAGGCAAAACCATTCAAGACATAGGCACAGGCCAGGACTTCATGACTAAAACACCAAAAGCAATGGCAACAAAAGCCAAAATAGACAAATGGGACCTAATTAAACTTAAGAGCTTCTGCAAAGCAAAAGAAACAATCATTAGAGTAAACCGGCAACCAACAGAATGGGAAAAAATTTTCGCAATCTACCCATCAGACAAAGGGCTAATATCCACAATCTACAAAGCACTAAAGCAAATTTACAGGAAAAAAACAAACCCATTCAAAAGTGGGCGAAGGATATGAACAGCCACTTTTCAAAAGAAGACAAATGTGCGGACAACAAACATATGAAAAAATGCTCATCATCACTGGTCATTAGAGAAATGCAAATCAAAACCATGTTGAGATACCATCTTATGCCAGTTAGAATGGCGATTGTTAAAAAATCTGGAGACAACAGATGCTGGAGAGGATGTGGAGAAAAGGAACACTTTTACACTGTTGGTGGGAGTGTAAATTAGTTCAACCATTGTGGAAGACAGTGTAGCCATTCCTCAAGGATCCAGAAATAGAAATTCCATTTGACCCAGCAATCCCTTTACTGGGTATATACTCAAAGGATTACAAATCATTCTATCATAAAGACACATGCACACGTATGTTCACTGCAGCACTGTTTACAATAGCAAAGACCTGGAACCAACCCAAACGCCCATCAATGATAGACTGGACAAGGAAAACGTGGCACATATACACCATGGAATACTATGCAGCCATAAAAAAGGATGAGTTCATGTCCTTTGTAGAGACATGGATAAACCTAGAAACCATCATTCTCAGCAAACTGACACAAGAACAGAAAACCAAACACCGCATGTTTTCACTGATAGGCAGTGATGAATAATGAGAACAATTGGGCACAGGGAAGGGAACAACACTCACAGGGCTGGGTGGGGGGGTGGGGGGGCAGCTGGGGGGGTGGGGAGGAGGGGGAGGTATAACACTGGGAGAAACGCCTGATGTAGGCAACAGCAGGGGGGGATGGAGACAGCAAACGACCATGGCATGTCTGTACCTATGCAACAATCCTGCAGGATGCAGGATGGGCACATGTACCCCAGAGCCCAAATACAATAAAAAAAAAGAAAAAAAGAAAAATATCCCATTTCTTCATATAGGGCAAACACTGGATATGGTGAATCCTTTAAAACTGAACAGATCCAAAAATGTCATTATTTTCTTTCTATTTCATTGATTATCAGTTAGATTGAGGGTCTTTTAATAATTTTTTGCCATTTGTATTTCTTTTGTGAACTACCGTATTACATATATACTTTGTCCATTTTTTATCAAGTATTCGCATAGAAGTCTTTTTTCTTTTTCTTAAATTTCTACCTCAAAAAATTAGTTTTCTAGCCTCAGTAGCCCATCTGATTACCTGTTTTACCGGAGGTGGTTCCCGCTTGCTCACATCAATACGTGGTAAATCAGCAATTCCAAACCTCTCTTTGTAAAACCGTCGAGTAAATGGATCACAATCATAAATGAAGAAAGTTCTCCCAAGGATAGTGAGTGACTTCCCAACAATGAAGTCTTTAGCAGTATACCATTCCAACACCTCTTGGTCAGAGATTTCCAGCACACACTGGGGGGAAGTTCTCTAATATAAGATGGTGTTAGAGAGAAAAGAAGAAGGAATGAGTATGGGAAGAAAGACTTGACACACAACAGCCAGGCATTCTTAAGAGCTTGAGGGAGTGCAGTCTTTGCTCTGGTCAAGAGTCACAGTCTCTCCTACATTCCCACTAGAACACATGGCTGTGTATTTCCATCTGCTGATAGGACACATATATAATATAGTTTTTGTGATGTCTCTCTCCCATACTCAGCTCAAACTATCACTACAAATCACTAATTTTAGCAAATTAATGCTTAGAAGAAATCACTACAGGAGGAAAGAACAAATATCCTTCTGTAAGGATAGAGTCTTAGGTCTAGGAAAGATCCAAGTCATTAGCTCAACTTCTCACCCATGTATCCATTCATCCAACAAATTATTAGTGACCATCTATATCATGTACTAGGTACACTGCTAAATACTTGGATTACAATAATTAACACTATAGATACAATTCCTGACTTCATGGAGAAAATATTCTGTTTGGGGAGACAGATAACTAAAAAATTATACAAATAATGGTTTCATTTCAGTTGTAATCACTGCTATTAGGACAGTGTAAGCTAGTCCTGGAGGCAGGGTGCAGGGGACAGTCAATGAGATGATGACAGTAATACATTCATGTGGGAATAAATAATTTCCAAATGTAGAATAACTCTTGCATTTGTGGAATAATTCCAGTCTTGTCTTACTGTTTCATGAGAACTAAGGATTCACTTGTTTAAGATTGATTACCTGCAGCCTGGCATCCAAGGAAATCTTAAGAGTCAATCAGTTCTAGTAGAGTGCCATATCTTATAGCTGTAACCACAGAGCTTTTGCACAGAACCCTGATCACAAGGGGGATGAAAAGTAGGCTGATGTCCTCCTAACTGGTAATTACTAAGATTGAAAAACAGGTATAAGACTAAGTTTCTGCTATAATAGGCATAAAAGTTTGAACTCCAGCCCTTGATTATGGCTTTGATTATTAATAAGATGTTATTGGGGAAATAAGATGTTATTTCCCCAATAACACATCTTATTAATAAAATCTCTACAGTCCAGGGGATCTTTCTCCCTATGTCTGTTCCCAACCCCACTACCTCCCTTTGATCTTCCCCAGGAAGTGATGGGCAATGGGGGACATAGCTTGTGACTATGTAAACTTCTCTTGGTATACAACATTCCAGGAGATATGGTATATTTGTGTGTGCTGTCCAGCCAACTGCCTTTGTTTGCTCAACAGATTATTTTTTCATATAATGCTGGATCTGGTTTACTCATATCTTGTTTAGGATTTTTGCATCTATCTTCTTAAGTGAGAATGACTGTAGCTTTTCTTTCTTATGGTGACTTTGATTTCTCTGCCCTTTTTAGATGAAAGAATTAAGAAGTTCTCTTTTTTCTCACTAAAAGGGTTTGTGCTAAGCTTATAATTAAATGTTCTATAAATGTCAAAAATCTTCTATAAAATTATCTGGATCTGGTGGGTTTTTTGTGGGAAATGTTGAAACTAAATCTATTTCTTTAATGGTTGAAGATATTTTCTATTTCTTCGTAAACAAGTTACACTTTTAAAAAACTTTGCTCATTTTACCTAAGTTTTTTAAATTTATTGGCAGAAAGTTACATAATTCTTTTATGTTTAATCACTATGGCATTTTAAAGAATGCCTCTTCTTTTCTTTTCTTTTCTTTTTTGACAGAGAGTCTCACTCTGTTGCCCAGCCTGGAGTACACTGGCTTGATCTCAGCTCACTGCAACCTCTGCCTTCCAGGTTCAAGAAATCCTCCTGCCTCAGCCTCCCAAGTAGCTGGGACTACAACGACGCACCACCACGCTGGGCTAATTTTTGCATTTTTAGTAGAAATGGAGTTTCACCATGTTAGCCAGGCTGGTCTCGAACTCCTCACCTCAAGTGATCCACCCACCTCGGCCTGATGGGATTACAGGTATGAGCTACCGTGCCTGGCCCCTTCATTTTTAATATTGTGCATATGGGCTTTCTTTTGTTTATCCCTGCATAAATCTTGTCTATAGTTTGCCGTTTCATTAGTCCTTTCAAGGAAATGACTTTTGACAAATCTTCTGTTACCTTTGTTTTCAATTTCATTATTTTCAGGCTCTTATTTTATGATTTCCTTCCTTTTAATTTCTTAATATTTTAATTTTTAAATCTTTAGATTTCTAACTTTTTAAGAAATGTGTCTAACTTGTTGTCATCTTTCTTTTTTCTGAAGTAAGCATTTAAAGCTCTACACTTTTCCGCAAGTACCACTTTGATATATCTAAAAGTTTTAAGAGTTTTTGCTACCATTCAGTTCTATGTATTTTCTGACAATATATTTTTTTTACTTATGGGTGATTTGAAAATATGTTTTTCAATTTCCAAATATATGGGTTTTTTCAAGTGATATTTCCAAAATTGACTTCTAACTTAATTTTTGTTGAAATCAGAAAATATGGTATATGACATCTAGCCTTAAAATTTCTTAAGGCTGGTTTTACAGATGTTCTATTTGTGTTTGAAAAGAATTATAATCCTCTAGGTGTTGGGTGAGTGTATATATATGTTTATCAAATGAATAATTATAACTATATTATTCAAGTCTTACACATGTTTATTGGTTTGTCTTTTTGATCTAACAACTACTGAAAGAAATGTTTTAATGACTCTCACTATTATGGAGTATTTTCCCAGTCTCTTGTATAACAGTGCTACAAATTTTTCCTATATTTTGAATCCATGTTATTAAGAATCCATGTTATTCAAGTTTAGAATTATTGTATTTTCCTAGTAAATACAGTGTTCTTGCAATAGGTAATGATCCTCTTCATCTCAATCAAAGCTTTTTTGCCCAAATGTCTATTTGTATTATACTAATATAGCTTCATCAATTGTTTTATACCTCATGAGTTTCTTTTGTTATTGATTTGTTGATCTTTTTATCCTTTCTATGTGCCTATATCTTAAGTATGTTTTTAAAAATGCTTTTATACATTGTTGGTGGGAGTGTAAATGAGTTCAATCATGATAGAAAGCAGTGTGGTGATTCCTCAAACACCTAAAAACAGAACTACCCATTTGACCTGGCAATTCCATTACTGGGTATATCTCCAAAGGAAAAAAAATCATTCTATCATAAAGAAAACGCAAGCATGCACTACTCACAATAGCGAAGACACAGAATCAACCTAAATGCCCATCAGTGACAGATTGGATAAAGAAAATGTTATACATATACACCATGGAATGCTATACAGCCATAAAAAGAATGAGATCATGTCCTGTGCCAGAACATGGATGGAGTTGAAGGACATTATCCTTAGCAAACTAACGCAGGAACAGAAAATCAAGTACCACATGTTCTCACTTATAAGTGGAAGCTAAATGATGGGAGCACATGGACACATGAGAGGGAACAGCACACACTGGGGCCTATTGGAGGGTGAAGGGTGGGAGGAGGGAGAGGGATCAGGAAAAATAACTGGTGGGTATTAGGCTTAATACCTGGGAGACAAAATAATCTGTACAACAAACCCCCATGACACAAGCTCACCTATATAACAAACCTGCACATGTACCTCTGAACTTAAAAGTTAAAAAAATAACATTTTTCAAAACTTATTATATATTTAATCCTATCACCCTTTCCTATGCTATTATTGTAATACGTTTTGGTTCTACTTTGATATTTTTAATTCTCACAAATTCAATATTGTTCTTTTAATTTGTATAGCTAATGATTAGATTTATCCACACTTTGCTATTTTATTTATTCATGACTTCTTGTATCTCTAGACCTCATTTCTGGAATCATTTTCTTTCCACTTGAAGCATACTCTATAATTTTCCCAGTAAGGGTCTGTTGTTAGTAAAATCTGTTTTGTTTGCCTGGAAATGTATTTTACCTTCCTGAAAGACAGTTTCTCTAGGCATTAAATTCTATTTTTTCTCAGCACTCTGAAGACATTATTTTATTGTCTTCTGGTAATCACTGTTGCTACAGAAGTCAGTTGTCATTCTAACTTGCCATCCTGTATGGCTTACCTTTTTATTTTTATTATTATTATTATTATACTTTAAGTTCTAGGGTACATGTATAGAACGTGCAGGCTTGTTACATAGGTATACACGTGTCATGGTGGTTTGCTGCACCCATCACCCCGTCATCTACATTAGGTATTTCTCCTAATGCTAGCCCTCCCCTACTCTGGAGCTGCTTTTGTGATCTTTTTGAATCTAGTGTTCTTACATTTGACTATGACATATCTAGATATGGATTTATATTTTTACAACTTTACTGAGGTATAATTGACTACAATAAGCTGCATTTATTTGTAGTATACAATTTGATGTTGCTTGAATATGTATTTACCCATAAAACCATCGTTAGAATCAAAATAATAAACACACCTATCACATCCAAAAGTCTCCTTATGCTCTTTTATAATCTAACTCTCCTTCTCACCATCCTCATGCAATCACTGATCTGTTTAGCTTATTTATAATGTATTTTCAATGATTTTACACCAATGGAAGTATATGACGTGCACTTTTGTCTGAATTCTTTCTCTTAGCATAGTTACTTTGCGATTCATTCATGTTGTTTCATATATCAATAATTTATTTTTAGCAGTATTCCAAAGTACTGATATACAATAATTGTTTATTCACTCACTGCTGATAGACATTTGCATTGTTTCCAACTTTTGGCTATTACAAAAAAAGCTGCCATAAACATTCACATATGTTTCTGTGTGAACATGTTTTCCTTTTCTCTTGGCAAATACCTAAGAAAAGAATGGCTGGGTTGTATGGCAGATACATGTGCAGTTTTAAAAAACAAACTGTCAAGCTATTTTTCAAAGTGGTTATTTCGGTTTACCTTCCACTAGTGGTGTGTGAAATTTTCAGCTGCTTCACATTCTTGTCAATACTTGGTATGGTCAGTCTTTTTAATTCTGGACAACCTAGTGGGTACACAGTAGTATCTTATTTGGTTTTAATTTGCATTCCTTTAATGACTAACTATAGCAAACATCTTTTTGTGTGCTAATTTGCCATCCATGCATGTTTTTGGTGAGGTATCTATTGCACTCCTTTACCCATTTTTCATTTGGGTTGTTTTACTAATTTTTAAGAGCCACTTTACATATCCTACGACAAGTACCTTGTCAAATATGTTTTACAAAATATTTTCCCCAATCTTTAGCTTCTCCTTTCACTTTCCTAACAGGGTCTTTTAAAATTTTGTTATTTATTTATAAATTTTAGATTTGGGGGGTACATGTGCAGGTTGGTTACACAGGTATATTGCA
Source organism: Ateles fusciceps (assembly GCA_036589455.1). NCBI lineage: Eukaryota > Metazoa > Chordata > Mammalia > Primates > Atelidae > Ateles > Ateles fusciceps. Next base: position 1,400,510 of record JAZHEH010001541.1, read on the forward strand.
TGATGCTAAAGTCTGAGCTTCTATTGATCCTGTCACCCAAATAGTGAACAGAGTACCTGATAGGTAGTTCTTTAACCCTTGTGCCTCTCCCCTTCCTTCCCCCTTTTGGAGTCCCCCAGTGTCTATTGTTCCTATCTTTGTGTCCATGTGTACCCAATGTTCTGTTCCTGTGTTAATTCACTCAGTATAATGGATTCTATCTGCATCCACATTGCTGCAAAGAACATTTTATTTTTTATGGTCATATAATAGTATTCCATGATGTATATGTACTATTAATACATTTGCTTTATCCAATCCACCAGTGATGGGCACTGGGTTGATTCCATGTCTTTGCTATTGTGAATAGTGCTGCAATAAACATGAGTGCAAGTGTACTTTGGATAGAACAACTTATTTTCTTTTGGGTATATACCCAATAATGGGATTGCTGTATTTCTATTTTTAGTTTCTGGAGAAATCTCCAAATTGCTTTCCTCAGGGGGCTGAACTAGTTTACATTCCCACCAACAGTGTATAAGCATTCCCTTTTCTCTGCAACCTTGCCAGCACCTATTCTTTTTTGACTTATTAATAATAGCCATTCTAACTGGTATGAGATGGTGTCTTACTGTGGTTTTGATTGCATCCCCCCTGATGATTATTGATGTTGGGCATTTTTTAAATGTTTCTTGTCCCTCTGCATGTTTTCTTTTGAGAAATGTCTGTTCATGTCCTTTGCCTACTTTTTGGGGTTGTTTTTTTTCTTGTTGATTTAAGTTCCTTATAGATTCTGAATATTAGTCATTTGTCAAATGCACTGTTTCAAATATTTTCTCCCTTTCTGTAGGCTGCTTCCTCTGTTGATAGTTTATTTTGCTGTGCAGAAGCTCTTTAGTTTAATTAGGTCCCAATTATCAACAACTTTTGTTTTTATTGCATTTGCTTCCCCCCCCACCCACCCACTCTGAGACAGGGTCTTACTTTGTCACCCAGGTCTATTATCTATTTGGGGTTAACTTTTATGTATGGTGAGGTAAGGGTTGAAGTTTATTTATTTCTGCACATGGCTGTTGAATTGTTCCAGCATCTTTTGTTAAAAAGACAATAATTTCTCCACCAAATTGCTTTTTCACCTTTGTCAAAAATCAAATGACCTCATACGTGTGGGTCTATTTCTGGACAATTTGGTTCTATTTCATTGATCTGCATGTTAATCTCATCAGATTGTAAAGTCTATGAGATATGGGCTTATAGTAGTTTCAGATTTCCACTGCTTAGTATGGTGTTTCCTTCATCTATATGAATGTTCAATTAATGTTATTTGAATGACTGAGTGAGCCAATAAAGATGCTCAGAGAGTGAGGAAAAGCACTGAACTTTCTAGAACACTAAAGGTCTAAGGGGTGTTCAAGATTCACCTAACAGGCAAGGGCAAGATCAAACTATGAAAGCCAGTCTGAAGGATAACTAACATTTAGACTTTTGGAACCTGGTTCCCTGGGTTCAAGAGCTGAGTAGAGCCAAAAAATGTCCTATTTTGACATTACCTGCCACCTACTGGTATCTGCAATTGCCCTTGACAAAGAAATAACTTTCAGAATTTGATATTTTAACTCCATACATTATAAATATATAATTTTGATTTATCTTAGCTACTTAGAAGGGGGCCCTGGTTGAGAAGACTTTTGAAAGTTACTCCCTTATTTCCTATTACTATCTAACGCAAACTTTCTGCCTAGCTACCATCTCTTGGACACCCCCAAACATGCCATACTTATTCCTAATTCCCAACTTTGCTCTTGTTCTTCTAGTGTGCTCTTTGTTCTCTGCCATTCTGAATCTGGGTCTAATCTCAGTTCTTCCACAAAGACTTCTTTAGTTTTTCAGGCCCACACCTCTCTCCTTCTGACCTTTGTCTGCATGACTTAACTAATTACATAACCAGATAATCTAGTGTATACTTGTGTTATTACTTAACAGCTTTGTGTATTTTATATGACTTGCCTTCTTAATAACACTAGAAATGCCTGAAGGATAGGATTCTAAGAATGGGAGTTACAGTTTCATTTTATCCCCTATAGCATTTAGCATGTGAAATGGTTCCCACAGCAGATATGTACCTCTTGTTTAACTGAATTAAATAAAAATCACGCATTGGATAAATGCCTTTGAGAGTCAATTAGACCCCATTATTGTAACACCACCATTCTAGTTAAAGGAATTATACAGCTGATGGGAACATAGTCTTTTCTGTACCTCATGACTGATACTTTTTTTTTTTTTTGAGACAGAGTCTTGCTCTGTTGCCCAGGCTGGAGTGAAGTAGTGTAATCTCCGCTCACTGCAGCCTCTGCCTCCTGCGTTCAAGCGACTCTCCTGCTTCAGCCTCCCAAGTAGCTGGGACTATAGGCACCTGCCACCGTGCCCAGCTAATTTTTGTATTTTTTGGTAGAAACAGGGTTTCACCATGTTGACCAGATAGGTCTCTAACTCCTGACCTCAGGTGATCCTCCTGCCTTGGCCTCCCAAAGTGATGGGATTACAGGTCTGAGCCACAGCACCCAGCGTGTTTCCTACTTTATAAAAGAACCCTACATATGTCACCAGGCTGTCTCTCCATGCAAATTTTTTAATTGCGAAATTAGAAGAGGATAATTATATATTGAAAATTCTAAATATAGGTCACATTGATAAGACAGAGACAAACCTGAAACTTGTCATTTAAAGGGATTTAGTTTCAGTGAGACTTTTCATGCCACCCTAAATATATTCCTATTCATTTTCTTTCTCCGTTGTAAATCTAATGTTTGTTAGCTCCAGACTGCATGGATTTCAGGCTTGTTTAAGCATTCTGAAAGGCCAAAACTGGTATATTAGTTCCATTGTCATTGACCTCCAAGACATTCTAGAGAGAACTGATTATAAGACTATGTATAGTAGGTAGTAGCCAAACTATGTTGAACTAGAGCACAGAACCAGTCGGTTCTACTTGAGAATACAAGCTGAATTGGCAGTTATTTTCATTAAAAAAAAAGTAATAGAAACTTTCCTAATTCTAAAATGATGACAATTTTCACTCCCTTTATTTTTTCCCCCCCAACTTCATTCTCTTCTCCTCACATGCAATCATTCTAATGTAGCTATGTGACTGAATGTGTCCTATGTGTACTATGTTTTGCATGTGTTACTGCATTATATATCTAATTTTATGTATTTTTTCCTACATAGCACTATGTTTTTAAGATCCATCCACTTTCTTTCTGTAGACATCTTCTTTACTGCTTCTAACTACTGCCTATTAATCAAAATATACCTTCACCACATTTTGCTTATCCATTCTCTCAAAGATGGAAACCTCCAACTCCTTGTCCACAAATAATACTACATTAAAAAAAAAAAACTGTGCAAGCCAAGCAATACACGTGGACAGGTTAAATTTAGCCTCAGACTATGCATTTATTTATAACCTCTAATCTAGACAAACTTCTTGTTCAAACCTGAAATTTTTTATCTCCTAATTCTCAAAAAAAAATAGTAAAAAAAGAAAAAAAAGGAACACATTCCCAGAATTCTGTCAGCCACCCAAACATGAGAGATGTCAGTCATTACATGTGACTAAGACGACATTTTTCTAAGAGAAATGTATGCAACTACTAAGACAATAACTAAAGCAACCCTACTCATCCCAGGAAATAGTGAACAGCAGGTATCTGCTGCCATTTTGTTACACAGCCACTCACAAACATGGTAGGTAACTTTTTTCCTTTGCTTGAGATAGGGTCTCACTCTGTTGCCCAGGCTGGAGTGCAGCAGCACAGTCACAGCTCTCCATAGCCTTGACCTCCCAGGCTCAGATGATCCTCCCACCTCAGCCTCCTGAGTAGCTAGGACTACAGGTGCACACCACCAAACACAGCTAATTTTTTGTATTTTTTTGTAGAGATGGAGTTTCATCAGTTTGCCCAGGCTGGTCTCAAATTCTTGGGCTCAAGCAATCCACCCACCTCAGTCTCCCAAAGTGCTGGGATTACAGGAGTGAGCCATCGCGTCCAGCCCATGCTAGGTAATTTTAAACCAGCAAAGAATGAGCTGGGTTTGACACAATGGACCTCACCTCTATGAGTCTCAGACATGCCTTTTCCAATCTCAAGTTAAACTACATAGAAACTTCCCGTTTAGGAAGTAGTTTAAGTGAGAAGCAAAGTCAGGAAAGCATATAAAGAAAGGCTAAGCTTTCATGCATATCTTTGAATGAAAATAAGCCTGTTTGAAAAATGCATTAAAAATCTAATATTAAATTGTTTCAGTTCAGAAACCTTGCTCTACTACACTTTGAATGAACCTCCCACTGCTGTTTCGGTTTTGGTTCCTTGAACTGGGTACCAGATTGTCTTGGAGGCATGCCTGGACCAAGGGGCAAGTAAAGGAGAAAAGCTGTGGGGAAGCCATTTACTGAGCACCTAAGAAAAAATAGCTAGAGGCTTCCAAGTGTAACGAGAATTTTGTATACTGATTAAGTAACTCCTTTAAGAACCTAAAAATATCCCAAGTAACAGAGAATAAACTGAATCAAACATACTTGCATTTTCCACCAAAACTTTGGGCATACGCTGACGGTTCATTAGGAGTGGGAAAGGATCTCTCCCATCATTCCGTTCGTGGACCTCTCGAATTTCCACCGTATCATCCATAAGATAGTAATGAATGATGTAGGTCCGACATTCACCATACATGCTGTCTGTATCATCCCAGATCGCATAAAATCGAAGGACCTTTGAAAAATCCAAAGTAGTGACTCAAGAATCCTAAAAGTAGGGAGTTCAACTTAGCTACTTTGGCAATTATTTATCAGACAATGATGAAAAGATTAGCTGGAAAGACTATGAAGTAATCTCACATGGGGTAAATTGAAAAAAAAAAAAAAAGGAAATACTCATCAAAGATACTAAAACATCTGAAATTATGTACCATATGTCAGCAGCTGGAAAGAATTAAATAATAGGATTCTAAGTTTGTGCCAAAAAAGAAGAGCTCACTTTGCTCCAAAATGTTAGTCAGTGAAAGAGAAGCTAAATTTAAAGAGCAATGAAGTACTTTACATAGTGGTTTCTATATATTAATAAAGGTACATGTGAATATGGTTTATATATAATTAGTATAGAACAACTTTTTATTTATTAACCAGTATTTTTTTTGTCCCATCAACACATATCTTCTAGTAATAATATAAACACAATCTTTTTTTTTTTGGCTAGGCTTCTTCAAATCATGGGAATAAACACAATCTTTAAATATAAAATAATAACAGATATGTGAATGATATAAACAAAATCCTTAAAAGACCATGCTAGTGCTAGTTTACATTTTTTGAACTAAAAGGAGTTAAATGTCTAAAGAAAAGGAACAGCAAAGAAGCAATGAAGGTGATCTCTTCCTTTCTCTCTCTCTTTAGAACAGAAAGGAGAGGATTTAAATCTGATTATACACATCAGATCACAAGGGAGAGGATTAGGAAGGTTGGAACAGCGTCGGAAAATGCGCAAAACATTCTGCACTCCAATATTAATATAACATTTAACAAGGAAGTATCTATAGTGGGGTTTCTGTGAAATTAAATATTTTAATATTAGAACCTACATATATGCACATCTTTGAAATTTCCCAGTAATCGATTTATGGTTTCCCAAAGGATTCTATGAAATTAGCTCATTTTTAGGGGAAAGATTGTCAATTGGAAATTTAAGGTAGGTAGCAGATGTAGCTCAGGAATTGTTCTGAGATTTAAATGTTTGGTGGGATTCACAAAACAACTCCACAACTCCACAATCTTCTTTGGATCTCCGTATGAAACACAGGCACTCCTGTACTTGTAACCCTGGATGAAAGCAGATAGGACTGTGTCCAAACAGTTCAATTAAAGCTGTATTGTTTCAAAATAGTTACCAATACAGCTACCCAAACCTTTTGCCAATAAATATGGGTCACATTTGGAAATAAGTAAGCCTACTATGGTTCCTTTGTCACTTACCTGTTTGTCAAAGGTGAGAAATTGCTTAAGCTGATCAAAGTCCGACGGGGTGACGTACTTACGAAGAGGCTGTTTCCGGAGTTCAGTGTAAGGATCAAGAGCCATCTTCTCTGGTGGATTTAATTCAATTCCTTGACTTTCTAAAAATACCTAAATAATTGAAAGTTAATAATGCTCATCTTTCTTAGAGCTTCTTAGAGTAAGTTACAAACTGATGATATAAAAATAAGTGTAGGGGCCAGGCACTGTGGCTCAGGGCTACAACCTCAGCACTTTGGGAGGCTGAGGCTGGAGGACTGCTAGAATGCAGGAATTCACAACCAGCCTGAGCAACATAGTGAGACCCTGTTTCTACAAAAAAATTTAAAAGTTAAGACTGCTTTGATGCCATGTGCCTGCAGTCCAGGCTACTCAGGATGCTGAAGTGAGAGAATCATTTGAGCTCAGGAGGCCAAGGCTAGAGTGAGCCATGATTATGACATTGCACTCCAGCCTGGGTGACAGCAAGACCCTGCCTCAAAAGAAAAAGGAAAAAGGAAAAAAAAAAGTGTAATAATGATTTCTATGCCATTGCTCAAGTTAAACATTAGTTTGCTGCTTGAGCACATGGAAGCTGTATTAAGTCTCCAACTGAGCCAATTCCATAATGCAGATAATAATTGAGAGTTACCTGAAGTATTTTATATTGTTATATTACTAAGTATTTGCTAAGCTAGTTGGGAGGCACAATGGCAAAATAACTGTTTTCAAATATGAATTTAAATCAATCAAATTTATTTAGGTGCCTGTAACAGAGGAAGTCTTAGTACTGTTTACATTCTTATATCTGGAACCTAACCATGGTTTCAAATAATATGTAATTCCTATTAGGTATGGAGGCAAGCTGCACAATGGCCAGTTTAGGCTGAAAACATATTCCCAATTTTCTAATTCACTTAAAACAAATACTGTATATGATTAAGTCCCTTCCCCTCACCAAAAAAGGTAAAAAAGAAATCATACCCACTGGTTATATTAGACCAGAAAATGTTTTAGCATAGCAAAATAGGAAAGATAAACTAAGTGCTGAAATTTCACCAGGCATTCCTGAAAGGGACAGTCAGAAGGCAAACAACTAGGAAAACATATTTCAGGATATCATCTCTTAAAACCTCCTCAACCTCACTAGAGAGACCAACAATCAAATTAAGGAAATACAAAGTATCCCTGCAAGATTCTACCCAAGGAGATCATCCCTGAGTCACATAATCATTAAATTTTTCCAAGGTCAAAATGAAAGAAAGAATGCTAAAAACAGCTACAGAGAAAGGGCAGGTCACGTGCAAAGGGAACCCCATCAGGCTAACAGTGGACTTCTCAGCTGAAATCCTACAAGCCAGAAGCGATGGGGGTCTATATTCAACATTCTTAAGAAGAAAAATCTTCAACCAAGAATTTCATTTCTAGCCAACTCCAAGCTTCTCAGCAAAGGAGAAATAAGACCCTTTTCAGATAAGCAAATGCTGAGAGTTCATCATCACCAGACCCACTTTACAAGAGATCTTGAAAGAAGCACCAAATATGGAAAGAAAAGACCATTACCAGCCAAAACAAAACACACTTAAGTACGCAGACTAGTAACACTATAAAGCAACCAGACAAACAAGCCAGCATAATAACCAGCTAACAACACAATGACAGGATCAAATCCACACATATCAATACTAACCTTAAATATAAATGGGCTAAAGGCCCCATTTAAAAGGCACAGAGGCCAGGCATGGTAGCTCATGCCTGTAATCCCAACACTTTGGGAGGCTGAGGTGGGCGGATCACTTGAGGTCAGGAGTTTGAGGCCAGCCTGGCCAACATGGTGAAACCCCATCTCTGCTAAAAATACAAAAATTAGCCAGACGTGGTAGCACACACCTGTAATTCCAGTTACTTGGGAGACTGAGGCAGGAGAATCACTGGAGCCTGGGAGACAGAGGTTGCAGTGAGCTGAGATCAAGCCACCACACTCCAGCCTGAGTGACACAGCGATACTCTGTCTCAAAAAAAAAAAAAAAAAAAGGCACAGAGTAGCAAGCTGGATGAAAAAGGAAGACGCAATGGTATGCTGTCTTCAAGAGACCTATCTCACATACAACACCCCCCCAAAGGCTCAAAATAAAGGGATAGAGGAAAATCTACCAAGCAGATGGAGAACAGAAAAAAGCAGGGGTTGTAATCCTAATTTCAGACAAAACAGATTTTAAACCAACAAAGCTCAAAAAAGACAAAGAAGGGCATTGTGTAATGGTAAAGAATCCAACTCAACAAAAAAACCTAACTGTCCTAAATACATATGCACCTAACACAGGAACACCCAAATTCATAAAGCAAGTTCTTAGAGATCTACAACAAGACTTAGACTCCCACACAATAACAGTGGGAGACTTCAACACTTCCCTGACAGTATTAAACAGATAACTGAGGCAGAAAATTAACAAAGATATTCAGGACCTAACTCAACATTGGACCAAATGGATCTGACACACCTCTACAGAACTCTCCACCCAAAAACAACAGAATATACACTATTCTCATGACCACATGGCACATATTCTAAAATTGACCACATAATCAAACAGAAAACAATGATCAGGAAATGCAAAAGAACCAAAATCATAGCAAACACACTCTCAGAGGACAGCATAATAAAAATATAAGTCAAAACTTAAAAAAACCACTCAAAGCCATGCAATTACATGGAAATTAGACAACCTGTTCCTGAATGACTTTTGGATAAATAATGAAATTAAGGCAGAAATCAAGAACTTCTTTGAAAGTAATGAGAACAAAGATACAACATATCAGAATCTCTGGGACACAGCTAAGGCAGTATTAAGACGGAAATTTATAGCACTAAACACCATGTCAAAAAGTTCGATCTCAAATCAACAACCTAACATCACAACTGAAATAACTAGAGAAGCAAGAGCAAACTAACCTCAAAGCTAGTGGAAGACAAGGAATAATCAAAATCAGAGCTGAACTGAAGGAAATCAAGATACAAAAAAAAAAATCAGAAGATCAATAGATCCCCGGAGTTGGTTGTTATTAAAAAAATAAGCCACTAACTAGATTAATGAAGAAGAGAGAAGATCTAAATAAACACAATGAGAAACTACAAAGGGGATGTTACCACTGATCCCACAGAAATATAAACAACCATCAGAGAATATTATGAACACTTGTATGCACACAAACTAAAAACCTAAAAGAGATGGATAAAGTCCTGGACGCAAACATCCTCCCAAGACTGAACTAGAAAGAAACTGATTCCCTGAACAGACTAATAACAAGCTCTGAAATTGAATCAGTAATCAATAGCCTATGAACCAAAAAAAGATCCAGGGCCAGATGGATTCACAGCTAAATTCTACCAGATATACAAAGAAGACCTGGTACTATTCTTACAGAAAATATTTTTAAAAATTGAGGAGGAGGGATTCCTCCCTAACTCAGTCTATGAGGCCAGCATCATCCTGATACCAAAACCTGGCAGAGACACAACAGAAAAAGAAAACTTCAGGCCAATATCCTTGATGAACATCAGTGCAAAAATCCTCAACAAAATACTTGCAAACTGAATCCAGCAGCACATCCAAAAGGTAATCCACCACAATCAAGTAGGCTTCAGTCCCAGGATACAAAGTTGGTTCAACATACACAAATCAATAAATGTGATTCATCACATAAACAAAGCTAGAGACAAAACCCACATGGTTATCTCAATAGATACAGAAAAGACTTTGGCAGATCATGAGGTCAGGAGATTGAGACCATCCTGGCTAACACAGTGAAACCCTGTCTCTACTAAAAATACTAAAATTCTCTGGGCTTGGTGGTGCGCACCTGTAATCCCAGCTACTCAGGAGGCTGAGGCAGCAGAATTGCTTGAACCTGGGAGGCAGAGGTTGCAGTGAGCTGAGATTGAGCCATTGCACTCCAGCCTAGGTGAAAGAACGAGACTCTGTCTCAAAAAAAAAAAAAAAAAAAAAGAAAAGAAAAAGATGACTTTGGATAAAATGTAATGAGAAATGTAATGAGATGTTAAATGTAATGAGAAAAACTCTCAATAAATTAGGTATTGAAGGACCATACCTCAAAATAAAAAGAGCCATCTATGAAAAGCCCACAGCCAACATCTATGAAAAGCCCACAGCCAACATTATATTGAACAGGGGAAAAACTGGAAGCATTCCTCTTGAAAACCAACATAAGACAAGGATGCCCTCTCTCACAACTTCTATCCAATATAGTATGGAAAGTCTTGGTCAGAGCAATCAGGCAAGATAAAGAAATGAAGGACATCCAAATAGGAAGAGAGAAAGTCAAGCTATCTCTGTTAGGAGACAACATGATTCTTTATCTAGAAAACCCCATAGCCTTGGCCCAAAAACTCCTTCAGCTGATAAACAACTGCGACAAAATTTTAGGATACAAAATCAACATACAAAAATCACTAGCATTCCTATACACCGACAATAGCCAAGCTGAGAGCAAAATCAGGAACACAATCCCAGTTACAACTGTCACAAAAAGAATAAAATACCTAGAAATACAGTTAGCCAGGGAGGTGAAAGATCTCTACAATGAGAATTACAAAACACTGCTCAAGGAAATCAGAGATGACATGATCAAATGAAAAAACATTACAAGCTCGTGGATAAGAGAATCAGTACCATTAAAATCGCCATACTGTCCAAAGCAATGTACAGATTCAATGCTATTCCTATCAAACTACCAATGACACTCTTAACAGAACTAGACAAAAATACTTTAAAATTCAATAGTACCCAAAAGGAGCCTGAATAGCCTAGGCAATTCTAAGCAAAAAGAACAAAGCTGGAGGCATCATGTTACCTGCCTTTAAACTATACTACAGGGCAACAGTAACCAGAGCAGTATGGTACTGGTACAAAAACAGACACATCGACCAATGGAACAGAATAGAGAGCTCAGAAAAGAAAGGCTGCACACCTATAATTATCTGGTCTTCAACAATGCTGACAAAAACAAGCAATGGGGAAAGGACTCCCTATTCAATAAATGGTGCTGGGATAACTTGCTAGCCATATACAGTAGATTGAAACTGGACATCTTTCTTACACCAGATATAAAAATCAACTCAAGATAGTTTAAAGACTTAAATGTAAAACCCAAAACTGTAAACAGCCTGGAAGACAACCAAGGCAACACCATTCTAAACATAGGAATGGGCAAAGATTTCATGACAAAGACACCAAAAGCAATTGCAGCAAAAGCAAAAATTGACAAATGGTATCAAATTAAACGTAAGAGCTTCTGCAGAGCAAAAGAAAGTATCAATGGAGTAAAAAGACAATCTAAAGAATGGGAAAAAATATGTGCAAACTCTGCATCTGACAAAGGTCCAACATGCAGCATCTATAAGGAACTTAAATTTACAAGAACAAAACAAACACTCCATTAAAAAGTGGGCAAAGTACACGAACAGACACTTCTCAAAAGACATACACATGGCCAATAAGCATATGAAAAACAAGCTCAACATCACTCATCATTAGAGAAATGCAAATCAAAACCACAATGAGATACTATCTCACACCAGTCAGAATGACTGTTATTAAAAAGTCAAAAAATAGGCTGAATGCAGTGGCTCATGCCTGTAATCCCAGCACTTTTGGGAGGCCAAGGCAGGGGGATCATCTGAGGTCAGGAGTTCTAGACGAGCCTGGCCAACAGGGTGAAACCCCATCTCTACTAAAAATACAAAACAATTATCCAGGCATTGTGGCAGGTGCCTGTAATCCCAGATACTTGGGAGGCTGAGGCAGGAGAATCGCTTGAATTTGGGAGGCAGAGGTTGCAGTGAGCTGAGATCCTGGAATTGTACTTCAGCCTCGGAAAGAAGAGCAAAATTCTGTCTCAAAAAAAGAAAAAAAAAGTCAAAAAATAACAGATGCTGTCAAGGTTGTGGAGAAAAAGAAATGTTTATACACTGTTAATGACAGTACAAATTAGTTCAACCATTGTAGAAAGCGATGTGGTGATTCCTAAAGGACCTGAAAACAGAACTACCATTTGACCTAGGAATCTCATTATTGGGTATACACCCAAAGGAATATAAATCATTCAGCCATAAAGACATGCACAAGCACGTTCATTGTAGCAGTATTCACAATAGCAAAGACATGGAATCAACCTAAATGCCCATCAATGGTAAACTGGAAAAGAAAATGTGATCATGAAGGTGCCACGGTTTTTGCATTTTTGTGTTTTTGTTGGTGATTTTCCTGTTTAAAGAGTCCCAATGTCTAGTGCTGAAGTGCTATTTAGTGTTCCTCATCAGCACAAGAAGGCTGTACGCACCTCATGGAGAAAATGCATATCTTAGATAAGCTTTGTTCAGACATGAGTTATAGTGCTGTTGGGTGTGAGTTTAATGTTAATGAATCAACAGTATATAATTAAATAAGGTGTCTTTAAACAGAAACACACATATAACAAACTTATGTATTGATCAGTTGACAAAAATGTGACCAAAGATTGGGGGGGTGCCTAACCCTGTATTTCCTCTAAGAGCAGTGGTTCGGTATTCACTAATTCAGTGTTTGTGGTGACTATAGTCCTAATTACTGTGAATAAGGAGAACTGACTATAAATAGATCAACTGCTCAGTGATTAACTTGCAAATGTTCAAATTGCCCATAAAAACACAACGGTAAAAATAATTGTTATGAAAACACAACTGTAAAAATTATTGTTAATACCTTTATGTTTAGATAACATTTTATAATTTCTCACTGTTGGTACAATTGTGAAACTGCCTATGATATATAAGACCTCAGACACCTAAAAAGCAAAGAGATAAAAATATGTTGGAAGGGGAGAATATCTCAAAGATGGTCTAGCACCTCTACTTTCGAACCTATTTTTCTCTATTACTTTGGAATGGCACTGATGCCATGGCTCTTTTCTTCACTTCCTTCAGGCCTCTATTCATGTGTCATCTTATCACTGAGGCATTCTCTGATTAGTCTTTATAAAAAGCCCCTCAACTTCCATTCCCTTTACTCAGCTTTACTTTCCTTCATTGCTCTTATCATAATCTGACATATAATCAATGTATTTATTTGCTGTTGTTTGTCTCCTCCAATAAGACTGTAATCTCTACAAGAGCATGTCTTTACATCTGGCACCTAGAACAGTGCCTGGTGCAAAGCAGGCACACACATAAATATTTCTTAAATAAACTACTAAATAAAAACAGTAGATTCATAGGAGTTCAGCGTATGATAAAAATTAGTCACATATGGCACTAGGTTCCATGGAATAAAGGACATAAAATACTTCAGAACTGTAACTTTGGGGCTAGAAATATTTTTTTTAACTAAGACAAATTTGGAATTGACTTCCTAATTCCTATTTGTACTAAAGAAAGACCATCATATCCTCTATGTATTTAAGAAAAGTTTCCTTTGTATTAAAAAATCCAAACTTATGAAATAAAGAAAGTAGAGGACTTTTTACATAGAGTTTTTTCATTTAAAAATAGTTTTATATCAGAAATTCTTTAGATAGTAAGCTTTCCTAGAATATAGCAAGTATCATTTACCAAAAATATATGAGCTACACAAAAAATTTTAGGCTCGTATCTGCTAATAGAAGTAGTTCTATTTTCGTAAACTCACACTTAAGATAAAATGTCTAATCCCTCTTCCATACATCCATCCCAGCAGGGGTGCTATTCCCCTACCCTCTATTTGAACTGCCATTTTAACCTGGTTTCTTACCAAATGATTCAGCTGTGGTGAGAGTTTGATTTTGAGTATTTTATATTTCATTCTGAAAAAATTATGTTACTACTAGTGTTGGCACATATTAGCACATACACACACACACAAATACCTAGCCAACCATAATAATTCATGCGGGAGAGATTACCAATGTCCTCCCCTTACTCTAATAAATGAAATGTATCCTTCTATAAATTAGGATGATGCCTCAGACCCCACAACTGTCAAAAATATATGCTATACCTGTGTGAATCGGTCACAGTCAACAATGCGGAAACTTTTGCCATAAATTGTGATGTTTATTCCTCGATTTAGGTCTTTCCAATGATAATGGTCTCCCCCGGTCATTCTTGGCTAGCTGCTGGCGTTTTATTAACTTGCCTTGAGGGATTCCAGAATTTTCTACAACAGGCTCTATGACAGACATGCTGTCATCTTCTAGATAATAGTATATGTTCACTTGACGGATCCTATAATGTTCCTCAGTTGACATAGGAACATCTTCTTGGAAATAGGCATCAAATTTCAGCACCTATAACATGCAAGGAAAGGAGAAATGGTATACTATTGGTTTGTCATAGTCATCTAAAAAATATCAAGTACGCTCCTGAAAACAGAACCACACAGGGAGTTTTTAACACTTATCACTCCTATCCTCTAAATCTTGATACTCTAAAATTACAGATACTGTAAACTATAGTCCATGGGACAAATCTAACCTGCTACCTGTTTTTTTTTTTTAATGAACCTTCAAGCTAAGAATAGGTTTTACATATTTAAAAGGTTTTAAAAACTTTTTGAATTTCATAACACATGGATATTATAAAAATTTAAATTTTCAGTCCAAAAATAATTATGTAACTAATTTACATTTTTTTAAAAGTTGCTCTCCCATTACAAGAGAACGATTGTGTCTCCCTCATCCCCCAAAGTTCATATGTTGAACCCCTAATCCTCAACGTGACTATAATTGAAGACAGGATCTTTAGGAGGTAATTAAGTTTAAACAAGATCTTAAGGATGGGGTATTCCACCTTTAAGTCTAATCCCATAGAACTGGTGGCCTCAGAAGAGAGGTAGAAGAGAAAGAGAACTACTTCCCTCCCCTAACTCCCACATGTACGCCACCAAGGTAAGGCCATGTAAAGACATAGGAAGAAGGCCGCTGTATGCAAGCCAGGAAGAGAGCCCTCACCAGAATCCAAACCAGCTGGCACCTTGATCCCGGACTTCCAACCTCCAGAACTGTGAGAAAATAAATTATATTATTTAAACCATTCACTCTGTGGCATTTTGTTGTGGCAGACTAAGCAGACTAAAGCCACTGCAATGGCCAAAATACATGCTATCTGCCCCTTTAGAGAAAAAGTTTGCTGACATCTGCTTTAAATACTCACAATGTGTATCAACTATTTATTTCACATGTTCCTTGGCGAGAATACATCTTTCTTTTTTTTGAGACGGAGTTTCACTCTTGTTGTCCAGGCTGGAGTGCAATGGCACCATCTCAGCTCACCGCAACCTCTGCCTCCGGGTTCAAGCAACTCTCCTGCCTCAGCCTCCCAAGTAGCTGCAATTACAGGCATGCACCACCACGCCCGGCTAATTTTGTATTTTTAGTAGAGACAGGGTTTCTCCATGTTGGTCAGGCTGGTCTCGAACTCCTGACCTCAGGTGATCTGCCCACCTTGGTCTCTCAAAGTGCTCGGATTACAGGTGTGAGTCACCGCGCCTGGCCAAGAATACATCTTAAGAACTTAACTCTACTAGCTTCACCTCCATGTCAAAAGTCACTCCCAGAACTTCTGAGAAGAGTAAAAAATCTTGGACAATATTGTGATTTTTGGTTTCAAACTGAAAATGAAGGATTAATTGCACTTCTTTAGAAGTGTAGTCCTTTGTAAATGTATATTACATTCATTATTACAGACTTTATATGAATGACTTTCACATCATCAATCCACTATAGAATCTCTGAAGGGTGTGTACATACCCTCATCATCAATCCACTATAGAATCTCTAAAAGGTGTGTAAATACCCTCATTGTGCTCAGAAACACATATATTACATCAAGCAAACCACTGGTCCTCTGGGGGAGCATCACCATCAATGTGAAGTCAAAATGGTATCAATACATAGATTGCACATTTAAAAAACATAAAACATGCCAGGCGAGGTGGCTCAAGCCTGTAATCCCAGCACTCTGGGAGGCTGAGGCAGGCAGATCACCTGAGGTCAGGAGTTTGAGACCAGCCTGCCCAACAAGGTGAAACCCTGTCTCTACTAAAAATACAAAAATTAGCCAGGCATGGTGGTGCCTGTAATCCCAGCTACTCGGGAGGCTGTGGTAGGAGAATCACATGAACCTGGTAAGTGGAGGTTTCAGTGAGCTGAGTTAGTGCCACCGCACTCCAGCGTGAGCGACAAAGTGAGACAACAGAGCTTGCTAATAGATTAGATGTGGATGGTGAGGGGGACAGAAGAATGAAAGATGACTTTCAAGTTGGGGGCTAGAACAGCTAGGTGAATTGTGATAACCTTTACTGTATTGGTTAAGAGAGCCTGATGGCGTTTTCCTAGAAAACTGACATAATCAGAGCTGAAGTCTAGAGAATAAACTAGGCAGCAGACCTGTTATAAGCATAAAGACTAGGAATGAGACTAAAACAACAGTTAGGGAGTCATATGGCTTGTTTGAACTATGATAGTGGCAGAAGAAATGAACGTGAGAGATATTTGACTTGGCAACTCATTAAATGTGGAGAATGAAGAAAACCAAAGATAGCTCAGGTTTCAAGCTTGGATTACCTAGTGGAACCATACAGGAAAAGCAGATCTATGGGAAAAGGTGATGGAGAGAGATAAATTAAAGACATACAGAACTTGAGGTGCTAGCAGTTCATCCAGGTGAAGATATTCCATGGGGAGGGGGGATATAGGTCTGGAGTCTCAGTGATGTCAGAGTTGAAAATAAATAGTGACATTTTCTACAGTGAGGTGATAGCTGAAATAATGAAAGTGGGTGAGATCTCAAGAAAATTATATGAGACAGAACCTTGAAAATGCTTGTAAGTTAAGCATTGAAAAAATTCTTAAGAATAGACGCTAAAGAATAAGCAATCACATAGAAAGAAGGAGGAAATCCAGAGTCATGAAGCAAAATAAGAGTACAGTTTCAAGAAGGGAGGGAGGATGGTGTCAACAGTGTCAGATGGAACAAAGAGGCCAAAGAGAATGCTGGCAAAGTAAACCTCTAAATCTGGCAAAGGGACAGCACCGGCTACTTAGGAAAAAGTATTTTGGAGCTTGTGGATAGGGAGAAGTCAGATTATAAGTGACTTGACAGTCAAGTGAGGAACAAAGTTCTCTCACTTAAAGGAGTCACAAGGTATCATAGAAAGAGGACAGGATGATATGACTGTAGCTAGAGAAGTAGTCACTAGAGTGTCTGCAATAGAAATAATATGAAAGTTGCAGATGAAAAAGACGAAGAAGAATAACATCAGAAATAAAAAGCTGGAAGTCAGTCTTGGAAACAGAATATACTGGGTGATGCCAGAATTATATGGGACCAAGGAGAAACGATTAGGGCACTTGCAACAGATGTCCTGGTCTTTATTACCTAAGTAAGAAATGAAATTATATTCTGTCTATGAGGAACAGTCCTAAGAATTTCCCAACTATAGACAAATATGTTGGCTATTCTGTGGACCTCCGGGTACTCCTAAAAAAATTTGGAACTTCATTTAACTCACAGAAACCAAAATTTCCTTATTATAAACTAACTTAGTTTCAGGGTCATGCATTTAGCTATTCTCTACCCCATTATCTATGCTAAAGCTCATTTATCTAGAAATTGTGATGATCCAAGTAAAATGAATTAGAAAATAAAAATAATATTTTTATGTGCACTATCATTAAAGAAATGAATTATGAATAATATTAAATAAGTACAAATTAAGTAACAACAAATAGTATAAAATAACATAGAAAAACAGAAAACAGGAAGCCTATTTCCTACTCAGGCACAATTTCTCCTCTGAATTTTACTAATACTTTCTTATGAAATATATCACTTTATCACCTTCTACTTTGTAACAGTTATTTGCTATTCTTTTCAGTAAAAATTAAACATACCAGAATTCATATCTGGGTAAATTATTAAATGCCTATTCCACTTCTCTTGTATATTCAGCCCTCTCCCTTCTCTGCTGATTTTGCAGCACCTGTTACAGCTATGAATATACAACAGAAACAAGCAAAAGGAAAAGATATACCCAATTATATAAATCACACTGTTTAGTGGATGTTTGGGTTAAGCCTATGAATGCATATGTGAATGTGTTCCTATAAATGAGTTAAGTAGGGAAGAGGAAATGATAGGGATTCTACTTGAGAGACTAAAATTTCTTAAAAACTAAGTGATTATTAATGTAAATGGCATAGTTCCTCCCCAGCCTCTAGCTTACAACAGGTACTCAGTAAAAGTTGGCTGGCTGGCTGAAAATGTTATAGACATTTAACAGAAATAATAAAACTTAAGACAGGAAAGGAAACAGAGTAAATTAAGAAAGCTAACCTATCAAAACTGATCAGTAGTTCTCAGAACCAGTTACACATAAAACTCATCTGGAAATTAGAATTGATGAGAGTTAGAATAACATGTAATTTTCTTAAAAATCTCGCCAGTGATTCTGCTTGCTACACGGTCAGGGCTACGATTACTTGAGTGCAAAGAGGAGGCTCACTGACAAGGAAAAACAAGAATGATGTGGTAATGTCAACAGATGGAAATGAGGCAACTTGCATTGCAAAAACAAAAAGGTAAATGAGAAACAAACAAAAATATTATACCACCCATTGGTTATGTAATATCAAACGTGAAATGTTCCCTGAAAAACAAAAACTTATGGAGACTGCCTGCAGAAAACTGACGATAGATGGAGTCATTGTTTTCATAATGATATTTTGCATCTCATAGAGATTAGATTTGTCACCATTGCAGAATACAGTACCTTTAAAAAGTGGAAAACACACTGCCGATAAACATAGAACAACATAAATTCAAGAATTCAGAATTTTAGCCAAATTTTCTTTAACTGTATTTGGAAAGTAGTCCAGTGAAGTCTACGGGGAATTACTTTACTCCATGTAATCAGCTTCCTGACTAAAGAAAGCCTCTTTTTAGCCTGAGTTCAGCTGTCGTGACTAAGGGTTAAGGCATTTGAACAATTTTCTCCTCAGAGCACTTTGGAAATCCTGTGGATTACTGTTAACTTTTCTGCAAGCAGTTGGCTCTCAGATCCTAATTCAAGGGGTACCTAAAATTCCAGATCATACCTTCTTGTCAAAAGCCACATGGGCAGGAATAAAATCTGCAGGTGGGGCTTGTTTACATTGGCCGTAAGTTAGGACTGGTGCCTTATTGGCCAACTCATCCAGCTCAGCCTGGGACAGCTGGTTGAACTGCAGCCGGTCCCCGCCTATCCCAACTGTTGGACGTCGGACAATTGCATAGCCGTTCCTGTAGCCCAGTGTCTGGCTTCTATGGAAGGCTGTTTTCTGAAGAAGAAAAGAAATATGTCATGAATAACATTAGATAAATATTTGTTAGGTCAAAAAAAAAAAAAACTAACTTTTTAAAATACAACAAATATTTGCTCATAAGCTTCACAAAACTTACATCAAGAAGCTTACCAACATTAAGGCTGGGCATGGTGGCTCATGCTTATAATCCCAGCACTCTGGGAGGCTGAAGAGGGAGAATCACTTCAGCCCAGAAGTTTAAGACTAGCCTGGGCAACAAGACCCTGTCTCTACAAAAACTAAAAACAAATTAGCTGAGTGTGGTGGCTTGCACCTATCATAGTCCCAGCTACTTGGGAGGCTGAGGCAGGAGGATCACTTGAGCCTGGGAGGCCCAAGCTGCAATAAGCTATGATTGAAACACTGTACTCCAGCCTCGACAACAGTGAGACTCTGTCTCAAAAAAAAAGCTTACCTACATTAAAAGGTGCTATATTTTAAAACACTTGGACAAGAGCAACGAGGGAAGTAGCCACCTGTGCTTAAAGTAAAATTTAAAGCCCTACTCTGTAATGCCCAATTTAACTACCAACTCACCTTGTATAAGAGATTAAAAGAATATTTCACCCATAGTCTTAAATTTTTCGCTAGTCTTCTCATGTTTTTCATCTGATATCTTGTGGCCATAAAACCTGTAAAACCTAGAAGATCTGGTTCTGTGAATTTTATTTTTACATGCAATGAATTTTTTTGAGATGAAGTCTCACTCTGTTGCCCAGGCTGGAGGGCAGTGGCGCCATCCTGGCTCACTGCAACCTCCACCTCCCAGGTTCAAGAGAGTCTCCTGCCTCAGCCTCCAGAGTAGCTGGGACTACAGGGGTCTGCCACCATGCCTGGCTAATTTTTTTTATACTAGTAGAGATGGGGTTTCACCATATTGGTCAGGTTGGTCTTGAACACCTGACCTTTGTGATCCGCCCTCCTCGGCCTCCCAAAGTGCTAAGATTACAGGCGTGAGCCACTGCACCCAGCCATGAATTTATTTTTACCTGTCCCTCTTGTCACACTGATACATTCTTACAACCCTTTGGAAAGCAACTGGATGGTATATATTTAAAATTTTCAACTCAATAATTCTACCCCTGACCATTTATTTTAAGAATCTGATCCAGAATAATGAGAAAGAACTATATGCCTGAAACTGCCCATTACCATGGTAAATATTGAAGACAATTTAAAAGACAATCACATGAAGACATGAGCAAATGATCGAAAACTCAGTGTATTGTGCAGTCATTAAAAAACTGATTTTAAAGATCATGTGACAACCTGGTGAAAATGTTTATGATTTAATAAGCTTGAAAAAGCAACATATAAAATTATAAGTATACTACAATTATAAGCATGGAAATACGTGCATGAAGAGACTGGTTTGGTCCTCTGTATTATACATTTATAAATTATGTCGATTTTTTACCATGAACATATGCTTATTGGCAGCTGAAAAAGAGTAGAAAGGCAAATTAGAGGTCATGTTAATGGTTTTCTTCTTTCTCTTGTAAGGATACTTTCAAAATTTTATATATGTAATATTCAATTATATTTAATTACAGATATAATTTAGGATTAATCATAAAATATATTTTTATGAAAAAAAGTTTCCACATCCTAATTGCTTTAGAGCCCAGCCTACCATCTTTCAAGATCTGTACTAACATACAAGGTACAACACAATAAACTTCTTTTGCTAAAAGAGTCAAAAACTGTGGACACTTGTTTCTAAAGGTCATGTATTCAGAGTCACAAGTCAGTTGACAGGGACTGCTCCAGGTACATAATAAATACGACATAGAACAAAACACGCTGAGTTGACAACCTCATTGGGGAACTTATGCAACCTCAAGCTCTTCTTCCACCACTAAAGACAAAGCAACACCAGTGACTTCAGTTTATTTCTTTGTTTTAGACAAATGTTTCTACCATCATGCAGCCATAACTCACAGACACCCCAGGCAAGGCAACTTCAGCCTTCTCCACTCTTCTTGTCCGTTATGGTTCACCTTCTCTGTGTCTTTTTTAAAAGACACTCCCCTTAAAATTTTTTTTATTTTTTATCTACATGTCTTTAGAATTATATTAATACATACCCAGTCCTTCACTGCTGAAGATATACTGACGATGCTTTTCAAATGTGAAATAGGGCAAATTGGTTGACACTTGGCCAGTGTCTTTAAAATATGAAATACGTCCAATGCACAGTTCATCTTACTTGTAATACAGCAATATTTTTTAGAGCTTTGCACTTCCATCCACACTTCTGTAATTCCCCAGATCAACTCAGCCCTGTCTACGCTCACCAACACCAAAAGCTTAAGCTCATCCTGTATAGGGCAAGTGCCTACAACATTTTCTAAATTACATAAAACTGAAAAGTCCACTGAAACTAAAAATCTATGATGTTGTGTCCTAACGCAGGGATAATTACAAAGAGATTCAGAATACAAATTCTCTAGCCAAACTTTCTATTTCATTCTAAATTTAGTCCCCCAAAGAAAATAATTGATGAAATATTTTCTCTTTAACTTTGTGAAGCTGGAGAGGAAGGTAAGAATTTAAATTATTACACTATATAAATATAAACTACTGTTAGCTCATCTGTGATAGTCTACTGAATCTCATTATTGATTTTCCAGCACATATATTTCAGTAGCCCTGTTAGAATTAAAACAAATACTAAATGATTTTAAGAGCTAAGCTGTGTCAAGAGTTAAAAAAAAAGAAAAGAAAAAAAAGAATTCAAGCTGCTGCTGCTTTTTAAAAAATTTTGCCTCGAAAATGCAAATAAAAACACACGGTTGGGGGAAGGAGCAAAACAAAATCTAAACAGGAATCTTTTTACAAAAACGTTAGAATAAAAAGAATAGGGCCGGGGGAAGAATAAACAGCAACTAATCAATTATAAAGGGAACTGGAAAGGGATATCTCTTACAAAGTAGGGAAGGATGGTTTGGGAGGAATATGAACAAGTTTTAGGGAAAAACCGCAATGGACAAAGAAAAGAATGGGAAGAGGATGGGACTAAATTGTCGAAAAAGTAGAAGATGGAGAGAAAAAGAATGGAGTTGGATGCAACATAAAGAAGAATGGGAAAAGACCTGGCGGAAGAAGAGGAGTGGAATCAATATACATGCAAAACAGGAAATGGAGCTGGGAGTGGGAGACACTACCGGGTGCAGGATTCAGAAAGAGGAAGCAGGTGGGGCGGGAATGACGGACCTGTGGGAATGAGGATGAAGGTGCAGAGTGGCAGCGGAGGTTTTAAGGATGAAGGTGGGCGGAGACAGGTTATGGTGTGAGAGAATGAGCTAGGTGCAGAGATAGCTTGGGGAGTAGGGTGGGAGAAACAGTGATCTAAAGGGACAAGAGGCAGGGGCTTGGAGGAGCAGAGCCTAAGAACGAACGCGGCTAACGGGATGAGAAAGAAGGCGCCAACAGACTGCCAAGATGGAGTGGAAAAAAACTAGAGAGGGATGAGGCGGAGGGCAAAGGATTGGAGAAGGAGGACGAGGCTGGCTAGGGATGAACGGCAGAAGTTCGGCCGAGAAGAAAGAACGGCGTCAGGGCAGAAGACGTGTTTGGAGAGCAGACAGACTTGAGTGGAGGGAAATGGAGGCGCAGGAAGCCGGGAACCCTCCTGAGCTGCTGGCAGGTGAGGACAGGTTGGGAGTCCAGCAGATAACTTCTCACCGTGAAGTCCTTAAAGGACGTGCCCGGAAGCAAGGGCAGGCCATGCACGGGATTGGACACCATTGCAGCCGGTACCACCACCGCCACCTAGGTCCTGCTTCGTCCTCTCCCGTTGCCCAGGCGACAAGCAGCGTTCGCGCGAACCTCCAGGCTCCATGGTAACGCTAAACATCCGGAACTCCCACAAGCGGAGGGTGGGGGCGGGGAGGGGGGTGGCCCGCAGACGTCACAGGTTTGCGCGTGCGCCGTCCGCGGGACTCCGCGTTCTCGCGGTAAGGAGGCCTCGGCCTTGGGGCGCGGCTAGTGGGCAAGGTTGTGCCGGCCCCTCCCCTTCCGCTTCGCCCCGCCTCGCCCCGCTGCAGGAGGATGAGACGTGGGAGCTGTTGGGTAGGTGGAGAAAAGGCGAATATAGTGAGGCGGTAGTTTTCGCTGTGAGGTTCGGGGTTGGAGCAGGCCCTTAGATGAGTTGCAGAGAAGGACGTTCCTTCCCTCCTTCCACCTAGCCCTGGCGGACCTGACTGTGCCCCGCCAACGCTGTGAGCTCAGGGATTCTTTTCTCCCCGCTCTGCCCCATTTCACACAGAAGTAAATGGTTGGTCCGGCTGGTAGTGCTGCTAACCCCATGCTTCTTGTGGGCAGTTTTGTTTCTGTCATGATTGTGTTTCTCTTGCTCAGGGATGGTCAGTGAACTAATGCAATCATCTCATCCTTCATCCTTCCACTGCCACCTTATATATATTTCCCCCTTGTAACTCTCTTTTTAAATTTTTCTTTTGTGTAGAGATGGTGTCCCACTGTTGCCCAAGCTGGTCTCGAATTCCTGGACTCAAGCGATCCTCCCGCCTCACCTCCCAAAGTGTTGGGATTACAGGCGTGAGCCACCGCGCCCGGGTAACTCGCTTTAGTCTACCGTCAATCCCTTCGGTTAACCACCTTCTTCCCTTCGGTTAACCACTTTCTTCATTCTTGTTGGCAGAGCCTTGAGTATGTGCCGCAGGACAGGGTGCACTCTGATAGGTACTCGATATTTGTTGACTGAGGGGCTGGAGGTTGAAGAGGTAGTCACCTGAGTCCCTCATTTATATCTGCAGCTGCAAGGAAGAGATGAGAACCACTGGGAGAAACACAGCTCCTTCAAAGAGAAAGACTAACTCATGGGAAAGAAGCAGACAAGTGAGGTGAAATATTGTCAGTATCATAGGTATTGCCTTTGATGCTTTTTACAAAACTTGCTTATTTTTTCTTAAATGAAATCCCATTCCTGACACATATTTGGTGGGGGCGGGGTGGGGGGAGAAACCTACCCATCATTACTGAGGAGCTTAAAAAAAAAGTAATCAAAACCCAAGTGCCCAGAGATTTGGATTCATTAGGTCTGACGTGGAGGCCAGGAATCTGATTTTTCTAACAGGTGTTTGTGACAAACCAGTTTAGAAACATGATAGAGTAAGAAGCCGGACACAGAAGTCATATCTCAGCATCACAGGTAGCTTACTGCCAATACAGACAGCAGCTTTATTTTATTGCTGCTTGTCAGAGTAAATCCCTCTGTTGGGTTTCACTAACTTGCGTGAAGCTCAGGAGGCCCAGGACATGAATGCATTAAGTGGCACCTGAGGCAGTTATTGATGACTGCTTACCATACCCTACCCAGAGAGTTTCTTTGTTAACTCTTCTTCTCCCCTTAATACATCTGTTTCCCATTCTTGTCATATATATATATAAACTTTATTGCACTTTAGGTTCTGGGGTACATGTGAAGAACATGCAGGATTGTTGCATAGGTACATACATGGCAATGTGGTTTGCTGCCTCCATCCCCATCACCTATATCTGGCATTTCTCGCCATGTTATCCCTCCCCCAACTCCCTACCTGCCCCCCCCCCACTGTCCCTCCTCTAGTCCCCCTCAACAGACCTCAGTGTGTGATGCTCCTCTCACTGTGTCCATATGTTCTCGTTGTTCAACACCTGCCTATGAGTGAGAACTTGTGGTGTTTGATTTTCTGTTCTTGTGTCAGTTTGCTGAGAATGATGGTTTCCAGGTTCATCCATGTCCCTACAAAGGACATGAACTCATTGTTTTTTTATGGCACATATACACCAGTATTCCATGGTGTATATGTGCCACATTTTCCTTGTCCAGTCTATCATTGATGGGCATTTGGGTTAGTTCCAGCTGTTTGCTATTGTAAACAGTGTCGCAGTGAACATACGTGTGCATGTGTCTTTATAATAGAACGATTTATAATCCTTTGGATATATACCCAGTAATGGGATTGCTGAGTCAAATGGTATTTCTATTTCTAGGTACTTGTGGAATCGCCACACTATCTTCCACAATAGTTTAACTAATTTACACTCCAACAGTGTAAAAGTGTTCCTATTTCTCGACATCCTCGCCAGCATCTGTTTTTCTCCAGATTTTTTAATGATCACCATTCTAACTGGCATGAGATGGTATCTCAATGGGGTTTTGATTTGCATTTCTCTAATGACCAGTGATGATGAGCATTTTTTCATATGGTTCTTGGCCTCATATTTGTCTTCTTTTGAAAAGTGTCTGTTCATATCCTTTGCCCACTTTTGAATGAGTTTATTTTTTTCTTGTAAATCTGTTTGAGTTCTTTATAGATTCTAGATACTAGCCCTTTGTAAGATGGGTAGATTGCAAAAATTTTTTCCCATTCTCTTGGTTGTGAGTTCACTCTAATGATTGTTTCTTTTGCTGTGCAGAAGCTCTTAAGTTTAATTAGATCCCATTTGTCTATTTTGGCTTTTGTTGCCAATGCTTTTGGTGTTTTAGTCATGAAGTCCTTGCCTATGCCTATGTCCTGAATGGTTTTGCCTAGGTTTTCTTCTCGGGTATTTATGGTGTTAGGTCTTATGTTTAAGTCTTTAATCTATCTGGAGTTAATTTTAGTGTAAGATGTCAGGAAGGGGTTTCAGTTTCTGCTTTCTGCACATGGCTAGCCAGCTTTCCCAACACCATTGATCAAACAGGGAATCCTTTCCCCATTGCTTGTTTTTGTCAGGTTTGTCAAAGATCAGACGGTTGTGGATGTGTGGCATTGCCTCCAAGGCCTCTGTTCTGTTCCATTGGTCTATATCTCTGTTTTGGTACCAGTACCATGCTGTTTTGATTACTGTAGCCTTGTAGTATAGTTTGAAGTCAGGTAGCGTGATGCCTCCAGCTTTCTTCTTTTTGCTTAGAATTGACTTGGCTATGCAGGCTCTCATTTGGTTCCATATAAAGTTTAAGGTGTTTTTTTCCAGTTCGGTGAAGAGGGCCATAGGTAGCTTGATGGAGATAGCATTAAATCTATAAATTACTTTGGGCAGTATGGCCATTTTCACAATATTGATTCTTCCTAACCATGAGCATGGAATGTTTTACCATTTGTTTTTGTCCTCTCTTATTTCCTTGAGCAGTGGTTTGTAGTTCTCCTTGAAGAAGTCCTTCACATCCTTTGTTAGTTGTATTCCTAGGTATTTTATTCTCTTTGTAGCAATTGTGAATTGCATTTCGTTCTTGATTTGGTTCTCTCTAAGTCTGTTATTGGTGTGTAGGAATGCTTGTGATTTCTGCACATTGATTTTGTATCCTGAGACTTTGCTGAAGTTGCTTATCAGTTTCAGGAGCTTTTGGGCTGAGACGATGGGGTCTTCTAAATATACAATCATGTCGTCTACAAATAGAGACAATTTGACTTCCTCCTTTCCTGATTGAATACCCTTTATTTCTTTTTCTTGCCTGATTGCTCTGGCTAGAACTTCCAATACTATATTGAATAGGAATGGTGAGAGAGGGCATCCTTGTCTACTGCCAGATTTCAAAGGGAATGCTTTCAGTTTTTGCCCATTCAGTACTATATTGGCTGTGGGTTTGTCATAAATAACTTTTCTTATTTCGAGATATGTTCCTTCAATACCTAGTTTATTGAGAGTTTTTTTTTTTTTTTTTTTTTTTTTTTTTTTTTTTTAGCATAAAGGGCTGTTGAATTTTGTGGAAGGCCTTCTCTGCATCTATTGAAATAATCATGTGGTTTTTGTCTGGTTCTGTTTATGTGGTGAATAACATTTATAGACTTGAGTATGTTGAACTGGGATGAAGCCTACTTGATCGTGATGGATAAGCTTTTTGAAGTGCTGTTGCAATCAGTTTGCTAGTATTTTATTGAAGATTTTTGCATCTATGTTCATCATGGATATTGGCCTGAAGTTTTCTTTTCTTGTTGCATCTCTGCTGGGTTTTGGTATCAGGATGATGTTGGTCTCATAAAGTGATTTGGGAAGGATTCTCTCTTTTGGATTGTTTGGAATAGTTTCAGAAGGAGTGGTACCAGCTCCTTTTTGTATGTCTGGTAGAATTCGACTGTGAACCCATCTGGACCTGGGCCTTTTTTGGTTGGTAGACTATTAACTGCTGCTTCAACTTCAGCCCTTGTTATTGGTCTATTCAGGATTTCAACTTCTTCCTGGTTTAGGCTTGGGAGGGTGCAAGTGTCCAGGAATTTATCCATTTCTTACAGATTTACTGGTTTATGTGCATAGAGTTGTTTGTAGTAATCTCTAATGGTAGTGTGTATTTCTGTGGAATCGGTGGTGATATCCCCTTTCTCATTTTTTATTGCATCTAGTTGATTATTCTCCCTTTCTTTTTTATTAATCTGGCTAGCGGTCTGTCTATTTTGTTGATCTTTTCAAAAAACCAGCTCCTGGATTTATTAATTTTTTGAAGGATTTTTTGTGTCTCTGTCTCCTTCAGTTCTGCTCTGATCTTAGTTATTTCTTGTCTTCTGCTAGCTTTTGAGTTTTTTTATCTTGCTCCTCTAGCTCTTTCAATTTTGACGACAGGGTGTCGATTTTAGATCTTTCCTTGCTTCTCTGGTTGGCATTTATTTCTATAAATTTCCGTCTAGACACTGCTTTAAATGTGTCCCATAGATTCTGGTACGTTGTGTCTTCGTTCTCGTTGGTTTCGAAGAACATCTTTATTTCTGCCTTCATCTCATTGTTTATCTAGTCAACATTCAAGAGCCAGTTGTTCAGATTTCCGTGAAGTTGTGCACTTCTGAGTTAGCTTCTTAATCCTTAGTTCTAATTTGATTGCACTGTGGTCTGAGAGACTGTTTGTTATGATTTCTGTTCTTTTGCATTTGCTGAGGAGTGATTTGCTTCCAATTATGTGGTGAGTTTTACAGTAGGTACGATGTGGTGCTGAGAAAAATGTATATTCTTTGGATTTGGGGTGCAGAGTTCTGTAAATGTCTATTAGGTTTGCTTGGTCCAGATCTGAGTTCAAGTCCTGGATATCCTTGTTAATTTTCTGTCTCGTTGATCTGTCTAATATTGACAGTGGCATATTAAAGTCTCCCACTATTATTGTGTGGGAGTCTACGTCTTTTTGTAGGTCATTAAGAACTTGCTTTATGTATATGGGTGCTCCTTTATTGGGTGCATATATATTTAGGATTGTTAGCTCTTCTTGTTGCATTGATCCTTTTACCATTATGTAATGCCCTTCTTTGTCTCTTTTGATCTTTGTTGATTTAAAGTCTGTTTTATCAGACTAGGATTGCAACTCCTGCTTTTTTTTTTCTCTCCATTTGCTTGATAAATCTTCCTCCATCCCTTTATTTTGAGCCTATGTGTATGCTTGCATGTGAGACAGGTTTCCTGGATACAGCACACCGATGGGTTTTGACGTTTTATCCAATTTGCCAGTCTGTGTCTTTTGCTTGGGGCATTTAGTCCATTTACATTTAAGGTTAATATTGTTATGTGTGAATTTGATCCTGCCATTTTGATGCTAGCTGGTTGTTTTGCCCATTAGTTGATGCAGTTTCTTCGTTGTTTCGATGATCTTTACCATTTGGTACTTTTTTGGAGTGGCTGGTACTGGTTGTTCCTTTCTATGTTTAGTGCTTCTTTCAGGAGCTCTTCTAGAGCAGGCCTGGTGGTGATGAAATCTCTCAGCAATTGCTTGTTTGTAAAGGATTTTCTTTCTCCTTTGCTTATGAAGCTTAGTTGGCTGGATATGAAATTCTAGGTTGAAAGTTCTTTTCTTTAAGGATGTTGAATATTGGCCCCTACTCTCTTCTGGATTGTAGGGTTTCTGCCAAGAGATCTGCTGTGAGTCTGAGAGGCTTCCCTTTCTGGGTGACCTGACCTTTCTCTCTGGCTGCCCGTAGCATTTTTCCTTCATTTCAACCCTGGGGAATCTGATGATTACGTACCTTGGGGTTGCTCTTCTTGAGGAATATTTTTGTGGTGTTCTCTGTATTTTCTGGCTTTGAATATTGGCCTGCCTTGCTAGGTTGGGGGAAGTTCTCCTGGATAATATCCTGAAGAGTGTTTTCCAACTTGGTTTGATTCTCTCTGTCACATTCAGGTATACCTATCAAACGTAGATTAGGTCTTTTCACATAATCTCATATTTCTTGGAGGCTTTGTTCATTTCTTTTTACTCTTTTTTCTCTAGTCTTGCCTTCTCATTTTATTTCATTGAGTTGATCTTCAGTCTCTGATATCCTTTCTTCTGCTTGGTCAATTCGGCTATTGAAACTTGTGTATGCTTCGTGAAGTTCTTGTGTTGTTTTTCAGCTCCATCAATTCATTTATATTCTTCTCTAAGCTGTTTATTCTCGTTAGCATTTCATCAAACCTTTTTCAAGGTTCTTAGTTTCTTTGCATTGGGTTAGAATATGTTCTTTAGCTCAGAGAAGTTTGTTATTACCCACCTTCTGAAGTCCGTTTCTGTCAATTCATCAGACTTATTCTCCATCCAGCCTTGTTCCCTTGCTGGTTAGGAGGTGTGATCCCTTGGAGGAGGAGGAGAGACGTTCTGGTTTTGGGTGTTTTCATCCTTTTTGCACTGGTTTCTTCCCATCTTTGTGACTTTATCTACCTGTGGTCTTTGTAGTTGATGACTTTTGGATGGAGTCTCTGAGTGGACATCCTTTTTGTTGATGATGAAGTTATTTCTTTCTGTTTTTTAGTTTTCCTTCTAACAGTCAGGCCCCTCTGCTATAGATCTGCTGGAGGTCCACTCCAGACTCTGCTTGCCTGGGGATCACCTGCAGCGGCTGCAGAACAGTAAGGGTTGCTGCCAGTTTCTTCTTCTGTTATCTTTGTCCCAGAAGGATACCCGCCAGATGTCAGCCTGAGCTCTCCTTTATGAGGTGTCTCTTTGGCTATACGGGATCGGGGAGTTGCTTGAGGAGACAGTCTGTCCCTTATAGGAGCTCAAGTGCTGACCTGTGAGCTCCATTGTTCCGTTCAGAGCTGCTGGGCAGGTACGTTTAAGTCTGCTGCAGGAGAACTCATAACTGCCTTTTTTTCCCAGGTGCTCTTTCTGGGAAGGTGGGGCTTTATTTATAAGTTCCTGACATGCTGCTGCCTTTTTTCAGAGATGCCCTGCCTAGCGAGGAGGTAGTCTAGTCACAGTCTGCCAGAAGAGGCATTGCTGAGCTGCTGTGGGCTATGCCCAACTGCTGTGTGAACTTCCTTACAGTTTTGTTTATAGAGGTATAGTTATAACTGCCTCGGTAATGGGATCTGCCTCAGTAATGGCGGACTGTCTCTGTAATGGTGGACTGCCTCGGTAGTGGTGGACTCCCTCAGTAATGGCAGATGCCCTTCCCCCCACAGAGCTGGACCATCCAGGGTCCAGCTGTGCTTGCTGTGAAACTCGATCCAGAGCGTTTCAGATTGCTGGTCTTTGTGGGGGGTGGGACCCGCCGTGCCAGATCACCTGGCTCCCTGTTTCAGCGCCCTTCTTTTCAGTTGAACGGTGACTCTGTCTCCCAGGTGTTCCAGTCGCCAGTTGAAACAGTGCCCAGATTTGTGTGAGTTTTTGTGCAGAGACCTGCTGCACCGGCTGAAACAGCCGTGCTGGAGACTCGTGGTGCTTTTCCACTCAAGAATCTCCTGGTCTGTGGACGGTAAAAGTTTGTTTGGAAATGCGGTGATCACTTACTCTCTGTGTTCTCGCTGGGGAACTGCACTCAAGAGCTGTTCCTATTTGGCCGTCTTGGATCATCCTCTTGTCCTTTTTTAAACCTTTTTCTCTTTTTATTCTCTGTAAGTACATTACCTTAATGAAGCAGTTTAATACATTTTTTAAAAACTTCAATTAACTTTTTTTGCCTTTGGTGCTTTTTACAAAACTTGCTTATTCATTTATTTATTTATTTGAGACAAACTTTCACTCTTGTTGTCAGGCTGGAGTGGATGCTATCTCAGCTCACTGGAACCTCTGCCTCCTGGATTCAGGCGATTCTCCTGCCTCAGCCTCCGAGTGATTACAGGCGTGTGCCACCACAGCCCACGAATTTTTGCATTTATAGTAGAGATGGGGTTTCACCATGTTGGTCATGCTAGTCTCGAATTCCTGACCTCAGGTGATTCCCCCCCCATCCCGGCCCCCCAAAGTGCTGGGACTACAGGTGTGAACCACCACACTGGCTTTAAATTGAAAGAAATGTAACCCTATTCCTGAAACATTGATTACCATTGTGGAAGTTACTGAAAACTTTTAAAGTACCTGTCCATTGTATTATACCTTACACGCCAACTGAGGATGGATGCCAGTCACTGGAGGAATATGTCAAGATGGCAAGTTTAACCTTTCAAAGATAAAGTGCCTCTCTCACGTCTCTCCACCTCATTGATGCTGATTACCCAGAATCACTGGTTACTGTAATTCTTGCTGACTCTTCATGATAACCTTAAACTTTTGCAAGTTCCATGATCCCTCCCTACCCACTCTCTTAATAAAAGTAAATTTCATGGCATTAGGACACACTTTGAAGAGCCCTTCTTGACTAAGTGCATGGTTGCACTTGAATCTATATTCCTGGGTTGGGTAGGGAAGGAGCTTGTGGAACTGGAAACGCTGAGTCATGCCTAAGGCTATTGTCCATTATTGCATCTGTTTCTATTTGAGGAGTGCCCTCTGCTCATGCCTTTCTCTCAGAGAAAAGGACACCAGTGAAGTGGCTAAGGGGTGTGTTTTAACCACTTTCAGACCCCAGAAATGCATGAAGACAACTTCTGTTGGTCTCTGGCCTCCTAAAAATGCCATCATCTCTGAGGAGGGGGAGTCAGACAGTACTGCGTCAGTGTTAAAAGGCACAGGGACAGGTCTGTAAAGAAGGGGGGCAGGAGGAAAGGCAGGGCTTCAGAAAAGTACCTGGATCCTCAGAAGGTCTGCTGTGATTAAGAGTTTGTATCCTGGTTGGGCGCAGTGGCTCATGCCTGTGATCCCAGCACTTTGGGAGGCCAAGGCGGGCAGATCACTTGAGGCTTGGAGTTTGAGACCAGCCTGGCAATACCCTATTTCTACTAAAAATACAAAAATTAGCTGCATGTGGTGGCATGTGCCTGTAGTCCCAGCTACTCAGGAGGCTGAGGCAGGAGAATCGTTTGAACCCGGGAAGCAGAGGTTTCAGTGAGTAGAGATTGTGCCACTTCACTCCAGCCTGGGCAACAGAGCAAGACCCTGTCTCAAAAAAAAAAAAAACGACTTTGTGTCTCATTTCTCCCAAACATGACCACTTAGCATGTACTGCCCTTCAGTTTGTACCCACCATTTCCCACTTTGTGGAATATATAAAAGAGGGTAGGAAACTGACCATTCCTGGCAGCTAAAGTAGGAAACGCCATGGTTGAAAGGCCATTGCATAAAGCCTGACTCAGAAGACCACAGAATGTTACATGATTTTACCAGATGTTCCAAAACTTGGGGAATGGAAAAAAATGGAAAGGTCAGGCTACCAGGAGCCAAGCCTGAAAGAGGGCCTTGTGGACTGGGTGATGTCTTCCAGGGAATCCCAATGGGACAGGCCATAAGCAGTCAGCGAAAATAAACCTCTCCTCTTTCAGGATTTTGCCCAGAGCTGGCCTTACCCAGAATTTGTTTTCAAAACTGTGACATTCTTAAGTACCTAAATTCACAGGACAAAAAATGCTAAAGGGCTGTGTGTGCATGTGTCCTGGATTATTTCTGCAGTGATTTTGGTGTTCTGCTTCCCTCTTCTGGGTAAAAGTGGTACAGCAAAATTTCTGGAAAAGAAAACAGCTAATTATATACCTGCAGGTTTTGCAGGTACTGGGGGTGTGGTGAGCATGTGAATATGGGATAAGATGGCCGGGCCGTGTCCCTCAGTCAGAGTGCTCTCTAGCAATCCTTGTCAATGGCCTCTTAAATATTTTACCTAAAAAGAGGGCCCAGTCAACTACTTCAATCTTTGCAAAGTATGAGAAAGAGAGAAACATCCAGTGATTTCCAGGCAGATTCCGGAACACATTTAGGATCCACAGGAGATCTCCATTTGATACAAAAATTATATAATTTGGGTTTAGACTATTTTAGTCTTGATGTGAGCTCCTGCCTGGCGTTTGGAAAATCCTGTATTTCTGCTGCTGTTTCCTCCCTTAAGTCAAACCTATTCAATGGATTTAGCTGATTCCACTGGAATTCTCTTTCCTTGTCAAAGCTGATCAAACATACTTCACAGGATACAAGCATAATAAGAAGAGGTTCTTCATTTTTTCATTGCCGTTTTCCTAACTGTCATCACAGTGCCTAGCACTACATAGATATTCATTAGATAGTTGTAAAATGACTGACCAACTACAGTTAATGAATGAATGATGACTCAGAGGTCACCTGGGAAAGTGTTGTTTCAAACTGCCAGCAGATTTCCTTTAGCAGTTCTTAAGATCAATAGATTGTGACCACAACCAGAATTGTTTTTTGAAAAGAATAGAAATTTTCCAGATGCATTCCATTTTGTATGTAAGAATAATTCAGTGAAAGTTTTTTCAAGATATATAAATACATACACATTTATAGTGAGAGTGTATCGTGGTGACAGTCAAAATGCTTGAAAAGTAATTGACACAATCCAGTTAGCTCATTTTACTAATGAGAAATCCCCAGACCAAAAGAGATCAAGGAACGATCCATTAATGACTGGTTCCCAACTGAGTATTACTTACACTCCACCTCAGTCCTCTCACATCTAGGAAAGCTAGTCCTCATTTAACTCAGGACAGATCACTGATGTTGGCATCCTGCTTGTGAGACACCTCTGGCATAATAAAGCTCTCAATAGTACAGAGAAAGAGAAGTGAGAATGTTGTGGTAGTAATATCGACTACAGTTTTAGATTCCAAATGTGGACAAGAAGTGAATGCATTAATTCAGGTAAATGACAACTTTGAAACAATGGGGAAATAACTTTGACACCTCCTATTGAGCAGCTCAAATCACATCTCAAAGCCACTGGTTAGGAAAAATTGTGTCAATTTCATAGGGAGATAAAAGCTGAGGTTGGCCCTGGGATGCTTTTCCCCTTTCACATATGCAGCATGAAACCGAAAGTGGAACAGGTTAGGTCCTGAGAGCCACATTCCTGTCCTATTAAGAATATTTATGTGAGTTTGGACAATTTACCCACCCAAGTCTCCTGTTTTTCATCTCTAAAATGAAAAGCCAGGACCAGAGCTAATGATCATTAATTGTTCGGGGATCATGGGATCATTTTTTAAATCTTCTGAAAGCTCTAGACTTTGGTTCCCTAAAATGTACATATTCACATGTTCAGAATTTACTTATAATTTCATAGAGTTCACAAAAGCTCCAGTGAGTCTAGAAATCACCTCATTGAGTTTTCCCCCTCTAAAATCTATGGAATGAAAAGTCTATAATATAGTACCCCAAAGGGAGAATGATGTAGTGGACTGTAGGAAACTCTCCAGGACAAATGACTCTGTTTTGCCAACAACTGAATTGGAAAGGAGTAAAAAGACTGAGGTAGAAGGGAAACCTATAAATTAAAAGAGATTTAAGTAAAAAGTCAACCAATTGTAATGTGTGGGTCCTATTGGGATCCTGATTTAAACTAAATATTTAAAATAATTATGACAGTTATGAGACTATTAGGAATTCAAACACAGGATATTTGATGTTAAGGAATTGTTCTTCAGTTTTTTAGACATGGTAATGATATTGTGTTCTCATTTAAAAAATCTTCATCTTTTGAAGATACATGAAAAATATGTATTATAGAAAAAATTATGTTCTGGGATTTGCTTCAAAATAATATGGACAGAAGCCAGTGAGTATGGATATAGATGAAACTAGATTGCTCATGATTTGTTAATTGTGTGTGTGATTACATGATACAATTCTCTTGTATATGTTCAAGGTTTTTCATAATTAAAAAATAAAATAATATAGACTGCAGAGTTAGACTACAGAGGTATATATCCTAATTCTATCACTTACCAGCTCTGTGACCCTGAGAAGTTTCTTAACCTTTTTATAGCCATAAACAGGAATCATAATAATCATTCCCAATTCACAAGGTTGTTGTGAGCATTAAATGAGTTCATACATGTTAGCACTTACCATAGTGCCTGGCACATAGTAAGCGCTCCCTGACTGTTATTACCATTGTCTGGGGGGAGCATGGTGAATGGAGAGTTTGGGCAATGACTGGGAATTGGAAAAACTATGGAAGATTAAGACAGATTAAGGTAAAAAGAAAGGATAAAAGTGGGGGGGAATATGCTGGACACTTTAGAGAATGCAACATATAGAAGGGTTTGGTTTATGTGACTCGAGTCTTTCTTTCCTTTTCACCTCCCCCCACCCCCAATTCTGTATAAACATCAAACACACACACACACACACACACCCAGATCCTTTTAGAGGGTAGGAGGGCATCTAATAATCCCTGTTCAAGGTAGAGTTTATAAAAAGAGCAGAAGGCTTTCTGGTGGGCCACGGAGGAGGCTAGATGGCTGGAACTTTTCGCGGGAGCCATGGCCTTTTCCCTATTTGTTTGGTTAACCATGTGTTTTTTGTTATTATTATCACCACTGGAATGTGAGGCAGATGGTGAATTTAAAGCCTTTGCACCCAAAGATGAAGGTGCTTGCAGGTAGAAGAGTTGGTTGTGAGTACTGAGAGTAGAGGCAAAGACCCAAGTGGGAAGTTGCCAAGGTGCAACCCAGGAGCACCTGCTTACAGGGTAGACTCAGATGGGAAACACAGCCACACTGAAACTTGCTGTTCCCAACATTTTCTCTGTACTTAACTCCCTACCACAGAGGTTGTATTGTATTCATACATGTGATAAGCTTCCCAGCAGTATCTCTGCTGAGACCTGCAAATCCCATTTCTCCCTTTAATAGGGTATAAGTGGGGGGGAAGGGGGAGTCTTTGCATTCCATCCTCTACCTCTGCTTGCTGTGAGACTAAAAGCCACTGGTTAGGAAAAATTGTGTCAATTTCATAGGGAGGTAAAAACTGAGATGGGCCCTGGGATGCTGTATTAAATTTTCTAGGGTCACCATAACAAAGTACCACAAGCTGAGTGGCTTTAAACAACACAATTTCTTTCTCTCACAGTTCCGAAGGCTTGAAATCTGAAATCAGGGTGCTGGCAAGGCCATTCTCTCTCTGCCTCCCCCTCCCCCTAACTCAGGCACCCCATCCCACAGCTTCTGGTTGTTACCAGCAATGCTTGGCACTCTTTAGTTTGCAGATACATAACTCCCATCTCTGCCTCCATTGTCACATCGTGCTCTCCCTTGTGTGTGTCTCTGTGTCTTCACATGACTGTCTTTCCTCTGTCTTCTCTTCTTATAAGGCCACCAGTCATACTGAATTAAGAAATTGTCCAGTCTGACCTCATCTTAACTGCTTACATGTACAACTACCCTGTCTCCAAATAAGGTCACTAATTGAGGTAGCAGGGTTTAGGACTTCAATATATCTTTCTAGGGGACACAATTAAACACATAATAGATGGGAATTGAGAGGTAGAAAAAGTGAGTATGTGGACCAGTAGGGTTTCTTCTGTAGTCTGAGAATACTTGGGGGACCATAGTGAGAAAGGGCGGTGCTGCCAGCATGTCTGGTGGCGTGTGTACCAATGGAAGGTTCTTCCTGATGCCTGGGAGAATCTGTGATCATGCAGACTGAGTGTCAGGGAAGGAATGTGGAGGAAAGCAAGAAATCCCCCATTTCCCTGGGAAGAAGAAATACATCATACTCTGTGGTGGGTGGAGAAAGTCCTCCCAAGGACATAGAGCTCCTATTCTGGTGAGAGATGTCTGGGAGTGCATGGAGAGTGTGGATGTTTGTGCAGAACCCAGCACCACAGAACTCACAGCACATTGCTCAGTGTGAAGTGATAGAAATAATGACTGTGATTATTACCACTAGCACTTTCCAAATACAAACTTTGTGCCGGGTACTGTGTGCAAAAGTATTTTTCCTGGAGTAAAATTAGATTCCAAGATAACTTGTTCCTGTTTAGAAAAAACACTAGATGGAGATATTTTGTATGTTGCCATTGTTGTCTTGAAGAAATTGTTTACCAGCCGGATGCGGTGGCTCACGCCTGTAATCCCAGCACTTTGGGAGGCTGAGGCGGGTGGATCACCTGAGGTCAGGAGTTAGAGATCAGCTTGGCCAATGTAGTGAAACCCCATCTCTACTAAAAACACAAAAATTAGCCGGGTGTGGTGGCAGGCACCTGTAGTACCAGCTACTAGGGAGGCTGAGGCAGGAGAATCACTTGATCCCAGGAAGCAGAGGTTGCAGTGAGCCAAGATCACACCACTGCACTCCAGCCTGGGCAACAGGGTGAGACTGCCTCAAAAAAAAAAAAAATTGGTTTAGCCTGGAATCATGCTCAAATTTATTTTAATGAGGAATAAGATATATTAAAAGGTCCTAAAGATGAGAAAGTATTCACTAGAGTCATTTTATACGCATTAGAGAAGCATGGGAAAATAATGTGAGGTCAGTGGTTCTTAAAGTGAGTTTCAGTCCTTCAGGTCCTTCAGGTCCTTCAGGTCATTACAGAGGGCTTCTGAGACTGCTTGTAATGTGAGTTGCTCCATGTTGTATTCCAGCACAAAATACATTTAGGAATCTCAGCCTTGGTGTCATTCAACAAAAATAGTATAAGGATTTTTGCTTAGCTAAAGTGTCCAGAAATTAAATGAGAACTGCATCCTTAGGTTTACTTCATTTATGAGGGGTGGGGAGACAGAAATCTACATCATACTTCCGTCTTAATTTTAAACTTTTTCTGGTTCACACAAGTGACAATGTGGGAAGTTAGATGAAAGAATCTTCTACACTTACTTAATTTTGATGGCTAAGAATATATTCTCTGGATTCAAAGGCCTGAGCATCTATGAGATCCTATTACTTAAGAGCCAGGTAATCGTGGGCAAATTTACTTTATCTATGCCTCAGTTTCCTCATTTGCAAAATGGAGGCAATATTAGTACCTGCCTCACAGGGCTACAATGAGGGTTAAATGAAAGAATCTAGGAAAACAGCTCAGCTCAGTTCTTGGCAAGTGGTGAGCCCTAGATAATATAAACTGTTATTATCCCCAATTTACAGGCTCTGCCCTAGACGTGTCATTCCATTTCTGCCCAGAGGATTATCCAGAGTACAAACTAGTGTCCAAAGAATGAGAAAACATTCGAAGTGGAGGTCAACATTCTGGGCACTTTAAAAATGCTCTGGGAGGAAACTGGGAAGAATTCTGCAAGCATGAGAGTGTGGCCACAGGAACACAGAGTTTGCTGGGCCAGGCCTACACGTGGAATAACTCGATGCCAATCTGGTTTTGTGCATATTGCAGGAAACAGAATTGGCTCTATTTTCTAAAGACAAGGTAATGTGCAATTAGTAATTAATCCATATCAATAGATAGTGACCCTGAATTCCCTTGGAAAGAATTCCCCTGGAAAGAATTCCCCCACCCAATGCCCCATTCCCAAAGTCACAGTAAAAGCAAAACTTTTCGCAAGACCTATAAAACCTGTCCTCATCTTCTGCTGTATTCTCCCTCTCTGTTTACACTGGCCCCCTGGCCATTCCTGGAATGCCCTAGCCTCAGAGTCCTTGCACTTCTTCCCTTTGCCTGGGAGAGTAACAGAGCCAGCTCCATCACTTTTCTTGGTGTTCTTCCTCGATCCTGTTAAAATGGCGCACTTAAGCCCTCCTCCAGTCTCTCCTCCTTGCTGTTTCTCCTTGGCACCATCACCTTCTAACATATAATTTATTGATTTGGTTCACTGTTTTTCCATAAGGGCAGGAATTTGTGTGTTTTATTCATTCCTATATCTCAAGTGCCTAGAACAGAGTAGTGCTCAATGTGGAAGGGCTGTCAATGAATCCACATACTCAACCAGTTCAGCAGGCCAGTCCTTATCTCCGGTGAAGGTATTTCTAGCACAGTCCTTTCTGAGAGCTTGATTCAGGAGAAACATTTCACACAATTCTTTCAACATGAGAGATAATGTATCATTGGCTTGGATTAATGAGCCAGCATCAGCCACAACATCATCAAATTACCTACATAATGTAATGTCAGAAGGGAGTGTAATGTCACTGTCTCGGTACTCCTGTAAACTGAGCCAAAGACTTGATTTTGTAACTTACAGAATGAAGTACTAGGCTGCTTAAAATGTCTAGTTTACAACATCTTTTTTTTTTTTCAGGAATCTTTACATGACACTGCTACACCTTTTATCACAAACAATATTTTGACATAAGCCTTATTTTTCCCTAACAGGGATTTTATTTTAGTGATGGGCCCAAGGATTATCTTTTCTTCCTACTTTTCTAGTTTCTTTAATAAGCATATATTACTTTAAGAAATAATGACTTTTTGTGCTTTCTACTAAGTCTGCAAAAAACTCTTTCATATGGCAGAGAAACATTTTTAAAATCCCATGTTCGAGTTCATATCTCTTGTCAAAATCCCTGGGAAAGCTGATTGTTTAAAGAACTGACAATCCCATCAAAATATAAAAGGGAGGATTTGGGATTTGTCAGGATTATCAAAATTGAGGACTCTTTCATCCAAGGATCCAAACATATTTTCAGGAAACTGACTGGAGAGTAGGACTTGACTTTATAATCCAGCCACCAAGGGCCTGTGGACAATGAACCTTTGGGGTTCTGAGAAGCTTCTGTGATGCAATGAATGCTTTCTTCTGCATCCAAGGATGTGGGTGGAGTGAAGTCACTTTAACTCAAAAAATAAATTATACAACCCTGGCTATGCATGAGATATTAGGATCAAAAGTTAAAAGATTATGTTAAAGTATACATAATACATAAAAGTGCTTTGTTTGCTGTGAAAGCTCTGCAGGTATTTGGTGCTGATGTTTCTGTTTGGCTGGACCCTGAATTTATCTGAAGGAGAAATGAGTTTAAACATTATAACTAGTTATGTGGCTCCAAACCAGTCACTCTACCTTTCTAGTGTTTTCTAGTTCAATGGAGACCTGTTTGGCCTTACTTACCTGATACAGTTATTTAGAAGCTCATATAGATGTGGCAATGTTTTAGAAATCATAATGCACAAAAAATTTGAGGTGTTATGTAGCCTTCCCTATGGTCCGGGCCTCCTGGAATCTTAAAATATAGTGAATACCTCTTCCAGTGAGAATCCTGTTATGTAAGAAAAGCCCTTACCATAGATAGACATGTTCCCAAAGTTAACATTGAAATGAATTATCTTTTTAATGCAATGATTTCCTTCTGTTATTTCTATAGTAATTCCACAAAGGATATGGTTGTTATTTTTTTAAGGAGGTAGCCAAAGTGCAGCATGCTGTTTTTAACTTACGAAGTCAGGAACCTGTACTCAGGTTGGAACCACACATCCCCTTCCTTGAAGGATGGGACTTTATGTACCTGGGAAGCCTCTACTGCTTGTGGAAATTTAGGGCTTCTCTGTGTATCTGGATGTGTCAAGGATCCCTAGGACTGAGTTAAAACAACTAGAGGGCAGTGAGAAGGGCTGGAGAGTAGCAGGAGTAACGATAAGTAGAGGCAGCTTTAGTATGACTGCCTTGCTGCAGGGGGAAGATGTTTCCAACCTCTGGAGGTAAAGGGGAGAGACAGCTTAATCCTTCTGAAGAGGTTCTGGCCCTCAGGCTGTGATTGGAACCACGATCTGGGGAGAGGGACCCTTCATGGCCCAGGGAAAAGATGATGGTCTTCATTTAGCAGACGGCAGACTCTCTGCCCTCAGGGTGTGTTCTTCCTCACTGTGGCATCTCCAGAGCCATCGTGGTGCCTGTCACCAATAGGTGCTCATTAAGTTCTTGCTAAATCAATAATTGGAGAGTGGTTAAACTAATAACAACAGAAGCATTTTCAAACTGCCTAGGGCCCCTGCTGGTGACAAAAAAAGGGTTTGGGCAAGAGTGACAACCATAATTCGACTAACGGAGCCTTTAGCCATAGAAATGTTGTTTTCTTAGTGATTGTGATAGTACCGCACCCTCAAGCTGCAGTAGCCTAGAGAATCACCTCTTACACAGCTATTTCAGTCTGTGAAGGCTACAAAATAAGTTGGTTGACAGATGCCACATTTCACAGCACGTACATTGTAATACCTACTATAGTTGAATTCATAATAATATAGTATAATTCATAATTTTTACATTTAAAAAATTGTAGCCAATAAATATTTTGAAATCTTTTACACTATTATCTATGAAACTAGTATTTATTTAATTATATTGAAATCTTCAGAGAAATCAACTTCATAGCTTTTTGTGGGGAAGCAATTTGTTCTACTCACGAGTAGGTATTAGGATGTGTGTGTGTATATATGTGTATGGGGGTCTGGGTATAGAGATTTTTTAAAAGCTTTTATACTTTCCTGCTTCTTGCTGGATGTAAAGTGTCCTGACCTCCTTTTCCTGGCAATGTTTATATAAATAAAACCTTTTAGAGAGATCCTCTCCAAGGTAGTCCTTGTCAAGACCTTGTGAAAGCAACAAGGTAGCTGTTTTCTTTAAACTGCTGACACTACAACAATGCATATATAAAATCACTTTAATGGTTATTCACATAAGTAGATTTATATAGACAGAAAATAGCTCCATTTTTTCTTTGCCAAGCAATCAAGCAAACACAAAACCAATAGAATTAGTAGGCGGAAACTCTGGGGCCAATGGCTGTGCCCTTTCTGAATAAGACATGAATGCCATCTGGAGGAACCATTTGAAACTACAGTGCAGTAACCAAAGAACCTGTTTTCAAGCATAAAGTTACTTTTTGTGAAGAAGTGGGCAACAGAGGAAGGAATAAATACCTTCATTCTACGGATGTAAAGTCCTATTTCTTTCAAGCTTCCAGTAGAACAATATTCTCAATACTCTTGAGAATATTGTTATTGAGTGAAGTACTTTCGGCTGAAATGGGAAATGAACCCCCCCACCCAGGGTCCTACAAGTATTATTAGCTCATCAGTAAATACAGGTCAGGAAGAATTAGGCAAGAGAGAAGCAGGCAAATGTGTCCCTAATTTGCTGTGTCCTGCCATCTCCTCTCCCTACAATGCATTTCATTCATGAGAAGATATAAATGACTGATAGTTTAGTTTTTTTCAAAGGTGTTTACATTTTTGTAGGTTGAAAGTCTAAATTAAGAGAGAGAAAGATTTAACCAGCAGGATTTCCAGTAGATATGAACTGTTGGAGGGGCTACAGTGATATAAGACAGCCATCTCCTTTATAAAATTGTTAATTATTCCTTTTAAACTAGGTGTGTTTCTTACTGATACACTAACTTAAACAAAAATGTTTTAAAAGGAGTAATTCCTCAAAAGTCTGAGTAGTTAAAAATATCTGCATTTCCTATGTTTATTTCTAGTAAGATTCTGGTGTTCTGAGGGCATGTCATAGAGTCTCCTATCTCAATGCCTCTCAAATATCTCCTATTAAAAAACTGTTCCGACGCCGGGCATGATGGCTAATGCCTGTAGTCCCAACACTTTGGGAGGCTGAGGTGGGCGGATCACTTGAGCTTAGGAGTTCAAGACCAGCCTAAGCAACACGGCAAAACGCTGTCTCTACAAAAAATGCAAAAATTAGCCAGGTGTGGTGGCATGCTCCTGTAGTACCAGCTACTCAGGAGGCTCAGGTGGGAGGAATGCTTGAGCTGGGGAGGTCGAGGCTGCAGTGAGCCATAAGCGCACCACTGCACTGCAGCCTGGGTGACAGAGTAAGACCCCGTCTCAGAAAGAGATTTAAAAAAAAAAATTCCAACCACTTGAGGGACCAATACTTC
The DNA here is from genome assembly GCA_036589455.1 of Ateles fusciceps. Taxonomy (NCBI): domain Eukaryota; kingdom Metazoa; phylum Chordata; class Mammalia; order Primates; family Atelidae; genus Ateles; species Ateles fusciceps. The sequence continues at coordinate 1,443,739 of JAZHEH010001541.1, forward strand.
TTTTATAAATTAAAATTGTATGGCAATATCTTGATGCCTCTTCCTGTGCTCATCATGTCACAGGTCATTAACGTTCAGATGGGCACTGGTCTGTGCACGCATCTGAAGATCACTACGTCCGGTTCTCTCTTTCTAAAAATAGCCCGATTTGACCTAAAGATCTCTGCCCACAATACCACCAGTTATATTCAAGAGCTTGACTTATACCTTCTTCCCTTCTGCTCTCTTCCCTCCCTTCTCCTTACAACTTTCAAAATAATACAATCTTTGAATCCATAATAATGAAAACTTCAAACACTTTCTAGTCCCTATTTAAATCTACTTACAACATATTTGCACAATTTCCCCATCCTCTTGTTCAGTTCAACTCAGTTCAGTTTTGCTAATTTTATTTGTCATGAATTTGGCCTAGACACCAGAAACTTGTATAAGACACTTGGGTAGCACAGAAGTTCAGATATTTGAGGATTAACAGGAGAAATCTATCTAAGAAAACAATGTAGCTGACAAGACACATGCTTTCTTGCTATAAAGATTACTGGAACGCTTCAGTTGAATATCATTTTTGTGTGTGGCCAAAATACAGGTTGAGAAAGTCTTTTGATTGATAAGCAATTCTAGCTTTCTGAAGTTTCTTTCATTCACTAGTTGAAGAGCAATGTATATTTTTTTCTAATTCCAATAACCCAAAACAGAAAATTCTACATGGGTATGTATTAAGTGTTCACACATTTCCATTTATAAGGCACCAAACCCACAAATCTCCGAGAAGGGAAGAAAACAAAAGATTCGAGGACAACAAAGTAAACTCAGAGGAGGTTCATCAAACTGGAGTTAAATCACGTCCCTTTTTAGTAAATAAGGGACCTTACACTGATTGATAGGAATCATTGCCTGTGAAAAGAAGCCTTCTGAGCCCTTCTTTTGATACAGCCTCCTTCACTGGATTAGTGCAGGAGTAAATCCTCAGGGAGGGCTGCATGGCCAGAGCCCATAGAAGCTTGTGGGCAGCAATGCTCCAAACAAACCATGTTCTCACCCAAAGGAACCTTCAGGGACCAATCCACAGTAAGCACACATGCTTGCCTATCCCATTACTTGAGTATTTTAAGACTTCTGCTCTAAGTTGAGGCAGAACTGCCTGCCTGAGAACCCTGAACTGGGTTAGTTATGTGGGTTCTTCATGGGGCACCATCTATGTAGGAGGCTGGTCCCTGGGTTCCTCTTGAAATAATGAGGTCCCTAGAGGGACCCTTAGAACCAACTGATCCTACCAAGAGCTTTTTAAAACATGCTGGTCAGATCTGCAGAAGATTCCCTAGTGCAATCCCCGGTATCTTGGTCTGTAAGGCAGCGCTGATAACTCTCAAGTAATCCTGTAGTCCACTGGTATAAACAGAAGGGTCCCATGACACCATACAGTATCTACACTTATTGGCTGGGCCTCCTGGTGGCTCTTGGCACTGTAATTTCTAGTACTGTTTACATTAGTATTATATGAGAGTAAGCTTCCTAAATGTCCACATAAATCCAAGCATTTCCTGGAAGTATGACTGCTTCCTAGTCCTTTATATTACCATGCAAGGTAGGGATGGGAGTGAACAACACTTCAGAGAAAACTGCCAGGTAGACAGTTGTCTTGAGAAAAGGGTTAGTATTATAGCTGGTGAGAAAGGAAGGACCAGAAATCAGATGAACTGAATAATTCATTATGTCATCTTGAAAACTTTTCCACCCTGGACAATTTGAAGTCTAAATGAAATTTGGGCCTTGGGTCAATTTATTCCATTACCAAAGACCAGCATAGTAGGATAGCCATTCCAACAGGGTGAGGACCAGCCACCTACTTACTTTCCAGTCCAATTTTATTATCCATTCTGCTCTAGGAATTGCCCCTGCAGGCCACAATCAAAATTTTGCTAAATTTTCAGGCATGAAGATGATTCTCCTTAATTCAATGTCTCATGAATCTTAGCCAAGATCCCTTCCCTTCCTGTGCCTTGCAAGGCTATGATCCAAAAGGAAAAGGAGTATTCCTCTTATTAACAACAACAAAACTCTGAAATCCTTTGGCTTTCAAACACTGCAGCTATAACATATCCTTGGATATATGTATTAATTTAAAAGCCAATCCTTTAAAAGTCAACTTCTATTGTATCAAGTTTTCTCCAAATTATGAGGGGGTTGCCTCCACACCTTGCCCCACGTGCTACCCTCAGGAATCTTTCTTGGTCAGTCTGGCCTTGACTTTGTGCCTCAGAAGGGCTGCCGTGGCAGCACTGCAGGCAGCCAAGAAGAAGAAGGAGAGGCAGGCCATGTAGACAGACAGGGGTCCGTGGCGCTGCAGGAAGATCTCCTGCCGCCCCTGGTAGTCCAGGAGGATGGCCTCCAGCTGGGAGAGCGTGCAGATGGACAAAAAGGCATGGAAGATCTGATGCCCATGGCCCACGATGTCACAGGAACCCGGGAAGTACTTTCAGGCACCGGGCAGGAGAAAAAATAAGCACTGACCAGGAAGAAGAGGATCTGGAGGGTGTGATACCAGGCTGCTTGCTCCTGGCAGCCAGCCAGGTGGCAGAGCGCCACACGGTGTGCCACAGGGCTGATGTCTAGGATGAAGGCCAGCCCTGCCGGCACCACTTGACAGATCTTCCTCATGACTGGGTAAGGCCTCCGGTAACGATATTGGCATAGCAACAGCCAGCACAGGATAACCAGCCGCAGAAGGCAGCTGCTGGCAAGAAGAAAAGCCAGAACCGCTCATACCAGGCCTGGTCAGAGCTATAGAAGAAATGAGCCAAAGCACTGCCATATTGGTAAACGCTCACGCCAACATAGTCCACAAAGTAGAAGGTGTAGTGGGAGAGCTCCGACTTGGACTGCAGAAGGTGCGCCAGAAGGCTGCAGGTGAGGTAAGTGATTGACGACAGGATGAAGAGGAGCAGTGGCAGGGAGTGGGTAGATGCCCATGGCAAGGCCTCAGCCTCGGCAAAGGCCCAGAATCGCAAGAGAACGGCCAGGGCTGCCAGTAAATGGGTCCAGACGTTGACCACCTCGTTGTGTTTCTGAAAAAGGCTGAAGAAGTAGTAGCGCCACTCGTGCCCTGTGGGGCGGTAGCCGGTGCGGATGTAAGGCTCCCGGAAGAGCTGGGGCACATCCGTTTCCAGGACAGTGCAAGGCATTTTGGGAAGCCCATCCTCCAGGATCTTGGGCAGGCGGCGCAGCTGCTGTCCGCTGACCGACAGGGTGCTCAGGCGCTCCAAGATGGCGGTCGTCATGGCCGCAGCCCACCCGCACTCCCAGCCAGGCACTCAGGACAGGGGATGCAACCTGCAGAAAAGAGGAAAATTGGCAAAGCTGCAGTGAGACACGAATGAAGGTAAGGCGGACAAGGAAAACTATGGCTATTTTCTTTTTTTTTTTTTTTTGAGATGGGTTCTCACTCTGTCGCCCAGGCTAGAGTGCAGTGGTGCGATCACAACCCATTGCAACCTCTAATTCCTGAGCTCAAGTGATCCTCCAGAGTAGCTAGGACCACTGGTGCACGCCAACACGCCTAGATAATTTTTTGTTGTTGCTTTTGTTGCAGAGAGGGGGATGTCTCTATGTACAGCAATCTGGGCCCCAACACCTGGGCTCAAGCATTCCTCCCCTCTCCTCAGCCTCCCCAAGTGTTGGGATTACAGGCGTGAGCCACCAGGCCGGCTACGATCTGTAGTTATTTTAATGGAACGTGGCTTTCCAGTGTAGTAGGGGAAGCAGGGGAGCTGCAGACAGCTTCTTTGAGCCTCCTTTTCTTCATCTGTCGAATAATGGAGTTGAACCAAGATCCCTTACCAAGATTTTTTTTTTTTTTTTAAACAGTTTCACTTGTTGGCCAGCTGGAATGCAGTGGCGCAGTCTTGGTTCACTGCAACTTCGGTCTCCTGGATTCAAGCAATTCTCCTGCCTCAGCCTCCCGAGTAGCTGGCATTACAGGCATGCAGCACCAAACCCAGCTAACTTTTTGTGTTTTTAGTAGAGATGGGGCTTCACCATGTTGGCCAGGCTGGTCTCGAACTCCTAACCTCAAATGATCCACCCGCCTCAGCCTCCAAAAGTGCTGGAATTACAGGCGTAAGCCGTGCCTGGCTTGTCCCAATATTCTATGTTTACTACACTCAGTGTGAGGCAAAGCCACATCTTGTAAAATGGAAATGTTAGCTACCCTAATTTAATGATATCGATGCCTTAATGATTATCAAGATTTAATTATATCTATAAGGTAACCATTAAACGATATGGGGTTTTCTCAATATTATTAAGATGTAATAATCAAGCAGGCTTTAATGGCATGAAATATCATAGATACTGAAATATAAGAATTACAAATATTGATATAACTAATGATAGACTATTTCTTTAGCATCCACCTAATCTTATACCATACACTAGTTTCACTAGTACTTTGAAAATATGAGGTGAGCAACTGAGTAAAACTAACATTTAAGACAGGCAAATTGACTCATCAGTTCAGGTGGTAAAGAACAATGCATATTCTAGGATATCCTAAGAGTTAAAATTAACATGTGGTCTAAATTTAACATAAAATCTAACTGCAAAGACTGTTGTTCTTTTTTTTTAATTATGCTCTGGAAAGCAAGTAGTTTTGGATTTGCCTCTCTTGGGTAATTAAAACTGTACTTGGTGAATTTCAGGCTTCAGAAATGCTTAACTTACACTTGTATTTCTCAGTGACAGATGAACACAGCAATTATTTTATAAAACATTTCATAAACTGCTGCAAAATTTCATGTGAAGTTGCTAGGTAAAGAAACAGATTTTGACCATTTCTGGTTACCCTATATAGTTATGTTGCCCAAGCTTTTTCCTTCAGAAAAAGTTCAATCTGATTTATCTAAATGGAACCCTTCCTTCAAAGACCCCTCAGCTGGAGCACATACAGAAAGTACTATTCAGGGTGCTTACTAATTTTAGTGAAGAAAATGAAATTCCTACTCATATGGCTCAATCAATATTGAAAGAGAAAAAAATACCTAATCAGGTGAAAAAGTGTAGGGCATGAAAATTAATAAAATGTAAAGAAGTTTAGGGAGACCTGGAGTCAAGCTCCAGTTCTGCCACTTACTGGGGTGACCTTGGGCAAGTTATAGAATTCTCTCAGCCTCAGTTTTCTTCATAATTCTATATATTTTATGGGTTGTGTGATAGTTAAATGAGAGACTCTAAAAAATGAAGTGCTTAGCACTCTCCCCAGCCCAAGATAGGTGCTTAGTAAATGTGAAGTATTGCTATTATTTTTATTGCTATGAGCTGGGCTCTGTGCTAGGTACTAGGTATTAGGGATACAAAGACTGGTAAGATGCACTTCCTGCCTTCAAAGAGGTCAGAGTTTACTGGGGGAGACAGACATGTAGGGGAATCAACACAAAAATGTGCAATAAGTGCTCCATTAGACATAAGCACTGGTTCACGGGGGTCTCAGAAACAACTAAAACAGGGGAGAGGATAGGGGGTAGCCCTCTCGAAGTGACCCTGAACTGAATCTTGAAGGAAAAATCGGAATTCCTGAGAGAAGATAAAGGCGAAAAAAGAGACTTCTAGGCAGAGAGTAAGGTCAAAGAACTGCCAAGATATGGGCTTGGAAAGCCTAGAGCATCTGAGAAGGTCACTGTAGTTGGCAGTTCTGATATTGGTGCCAGAGAGACCTGAGCTCACATCCTGAGCCCCACCATCAACAGCTGCATGAATCCAGCCTGAGCTTTGTCATCTGTGGAATAGAGTTAATGACAGAAAACTATCTTACAGGGCTGAACAAGAACTATATAATGCCTGTAAAGTGTTTAACAAAGTTCTTGGTTCTAACTCTGCATTAACTACTTGCCATTATTATGATCATCACTGGTATGAGATGCAGGAATCGTTCATGAGTGGAGGGCCTAATGTCCCCTCCGTACCTTGAGCCTATTTCTATGACAGTCCCTATAACCCTGTATTGAGGCATTCATTTAGCCAGCACCCATCAGACAGTAGTCTTCTACCAGGAATGGGCTATGCACTTGTGCTCAATATAGGAATTAAAGACACCAGAGAAATGTATCACAGCTTACAGAGTCAGCCAGAAAGAGAAACACAGAAAGAGGGAGTGTGGGAGAGAGAAAGAAAATGCTAATTAGAATACCTGAATTCATTTAAAAACAAAAAGAAAAGAAAAAGCTAAGTAGTGCTTCTGCTATCAGCCAGCAGAGGGATCCAAGTGCCTGAAAGTTAAGTTCTGGATGGAGGTTTCTCCAACTGACCTTGGTGGACGAACTACAGGAATGAGCCTGGGACATGGGATAACTTCTCAAGTTGTCCTGTCGCTTTAAGAACATGCAATCTGGGGGTACTGGGCTTGTTGGCGTTCCGGGGAACTAAATTGCTCTATTTTCTAGATATAGTCTTCTACTACCTCTTGTGAAGTAGAGAGGAAACCAGATGACATTACCAGTCTGACTTTATGTCTGGGAGAAATCAAAGCGAGTCAATGGGGATATAAATCTATAGAAGAAGGAATCCCCAAAGATGCTCCCACTAGCCTCATCTGCAAGCTGTCTAAAATCAAGGCTATTTCTCTCATCTTTGGGAACCCAAACCAATCAGATGATTCCTGCATCCAGAGTTCAACAATATATAACCACACAATTCCTACTTAACTTCGTATCCTTAAAATAGTGTATCCATCACATAGCAGGTTCTTATAAACTGACAACTCAACTGAATTTCTAAAGATGAAAATGTTGGGTTTTAGTAGTTTAGTGATTGGAAGAGAGCACAATTCAGACCTGGGAACTAACTGGCATCTGTCTGTTCTAAGGAAGAAAGGACAGAACACAATACTGCCTTATTTTTGGTGTGCAGAAGACCATGACTGCAGAGCTCTGACAGTTCCTTCCAGTGCTCATAGTACCAACCTCCCTCAGGACTTTATGTTGACAAGTTCTTTTTAGGAAATTATTTTTACTTCACTCTCATAGAAAATAGGAAGAGATTTATAGAACTAAGAAGCAGAGAGGTACAAATCCAAAAGGATATTAACTTTAACTTCAAAAGAAAAGGTGCACAAGGGGAAAGAAATTGGCAGAATCATCATTTCTCTTACAAATGAGATCTTTTAAATGCAGCCACAGAGATCTCAGGGTCTCCTTAATAACTCCACCCCTTGGAGTGTGTAACCCAATACCCACAAAAGAACCTGAGAGTCCAGGGATACAACCACCATGGCCTCTAACTCAGAATATGATACCTTATCTCTCCCAGGAAAGAGAGTGTTGCAAAGATCTGAGTCCTCTATCTGTGGGTAAAAAGAACTTAAATTTCCCGGCCAGGTGCACTGGCTCACGCTTGTATTCCCAGCACTTTGGGAGGCCGAGGCGGGTAGACTGCTTGAGGTCAGGAGTTCGAGACCAGCCTGATCAACATGGTGAAACCCTATCTCTACTAAAAATACAAAAATTAGTTGGGCATGGTGGCCAGCGCCTGTAATTCCAGCTACTCGGGAGGCTGAGGCAGGAGAATCACTTGAACCCAGGAGGAGGAGTTGTAGTGAACACAGATTGTGCCACTACACTTCAGCCTGGGCAACAAAGCAATACTTCGTCTCCAAAACAAAAAAGGAAAAAAAAAGGACTTAAATTTCCCTTTGGTAGTGCAAGGTCATGAAAAATTCTAAACTTGTGGTCAGAAAGAGAGTTTGGGTTGCTTTTTTCTTTTCCTCTGTCATTTCCTTAGCAACCACCTCTTCCCCTGCCATGAAATTCTCCCTCTGAGAGCAGCTAACACAGCAAAAATGGTAATGAGTTATAATTCTTTTATCATCATTAACTTCCAAAGCCACTGTCAAGTGGGGTCTGCGCCCTCCCTCTTAGATCTCACTTTCACCAAGCAAGAATGGGCAATGCTTCCATGATTCAAAGGACCAGCTGTAAAGTCTGAGTCAATTTTGGCAGAACCCACATATTGTCATCATGATGTTGAATCCTCCCAGCCTTCCCAGGTGGCTGCACTGCATAAGGGTCCCTCCCTTACTTCTGGCTTCTGTTCCCACGCCCTACTACCCAACCTGATGTGACTATGAGCTGACCAAGATTCTACCTTAGAACAATCTCCTTTGCACAGGGCTCACTCCAACCCCTGGACAGCTGAAATTTAAATCTTCCTCAAGAATTGTTATGAACTAGATAATCTCAAGTCTTTTCATTTTAATCAACCAGAAATCTTTTTCAGAGCAAGGATTATCTGTTCAACATTATTCCAGGCTACAAAGGCCACAGAAGAATAAAATAAGATCCTTTACCTCAAGAAGCTTAGAAGAGTCAAACTTCATGAATCTACAGCCACCACCACCAGATGGCACATAATCAAGTGTAAAGTAGAGCGAAATACAAATAGATCTATAGAGCAGAACACACTTGGAGCATGCTGGGGCAGCCATTGGGGGAAATGGGCTTGTGTTAGCCCTAAAAGGCTGGATAGAGCTCAGACAAGTGAGAACTGGGGCATTCTAGCAAAGAGGCAAAATAAGAGCCTAGGAATAGTATGACTTCCTGGTGGGTCAGTGAGCAGAGGGGCACTTGGGGAGTAATGAGGAAGTGAGCTAGGTGCAGTGAATTTAGTGAAAGTTTAGGTTTGATGTTACAGAGGAAATGGGAGTCATTTCTCTCCCCTGAAGCTATTACCCTGGTTCAGTGCTTATCTTCCCTGAGCTCTGCAAGGATTCCCAATGCTAACCAATCCCTCCTCTCTTGGCTTAAGTGACAGTGACACTACCCTCTCTGGCCCCACCTTGGCTTTCTTCTCCCACCATCCCTGTCAAATGTGGTATATACCCCCTTTTCATCATCCACAGTGCCTCTCAGACAGGCACTTCTCCCAGGCCCTTAGCTTCAGCTAGCACCTGTATCTGCTGATTTCCACATTTGCCTCCAGCCAGGTCTTTCCTGAGGTTTGAATTCAAATATTTAACTGCTCTAGATGTGTCCAAAAAAATGTCCCCCATGGGCACTTCAAACTCTTTAATCTCTTTCAACCCAGACTTGACTCCTCCCTACATCTAATCAGCAACGAGGTTTGCTGATTTTATCTCAACATTTCTGGAATCCATTTGCCCTTTCCATTTCTACTGTTCTCCCTTAATTTAGGCCTTCACAACTAACTTATGTTAATGATGACAATAGCAATCTCATAACTGACCTTTCTTCATCAACAAGGCTCCCTGGCCTCACGTCCCCAACCCTCACTTCAGTCTCCAAATCACTTCAGGGCAACAGCTTAAAAATGGAAATCTGATCATTCCCTCCTCAAAATTATTCAATAGCTCATCATTATTTGTTTACAATACAAATTCTAAGCCCTAATTATGCAAACAGATCCTTTCTCTGTTGATCTTCCTATTCCAGCCTCTTCTCCCAGAGCCCACACCTCTAAGGCCACTTTGTTGGCCCAGGTCTTAGTGCTGGGATTTCTTCATACTCTATCTCCCATGCAGGCAAACTCAGTACCCTCTAGCCCAGCAACTCTGGCTCATCTTCAACACTCTACCTAGAAGTCGGCTCTACCAGGAAGCCTTCTTAACTTCCAGACTGGCTTAGGGCTCTCTCCAGCTCTCATTATACTCTGGCCTTGCCTCTCCCAGTTTGCTTCATTCATGGAGCTGCGTTCATTGGTTTACTCCACTTACTTTCCCATTACCCACAAGCCCCTTTAAAGGCAGGGACTGTTAGGTACAGAAGCCCCCATGTTGAACATAATATCTGGCATATAGAAGACACCTTATAATTATTTACTGAATGAAGACTTCTTCGGTCCAGGCTCATGGCACCAATTTCCTTCTTTTCGGCAAAGGTGAAGAAAAAAATAATGGATTGGGAGTCAGGAAGTCTGGCTTAGTATTTGCTCTACTCAGTTAGGTGTGTGGCTATGCCTAAGATAAGCAATTACTCAGTGTCACTGTCCTCATAAAAAAGGGTGGGTGGGAGGAGGTGATTTCCTGTCAATCCACTTTTTAGGAAGAAAACAGAATAAATAATAACAAAATAGTCAGTAATGGAATAGTACTTTGAAGAGGCAAAACATGCACATTAAAGTCCTAGTAATATTTCAAATAAAGAGCCCACTGAAGGAGGTAACTTAGTAAAAATACATCTATACACACATATTTTCTACCTTATAATTGATTTGAATGCAATTTTTTTAAATCAAAAAGGAATACTAATTCTTTTGTAACACTTCTGGGAATCATCATAATACTGCCTCCATGGGTCAAGTCTGGGCTGAAAGACATGTTTGAAGGTGTGGAGTTTGAAGTGCCCATGGGGGACATTAATTTGGACACATCTACAGCAAGCAGTTGGATATTTGAACTCCCCTAACTCCTTTAAGGATTTTTAATTAGATTCAGATTATAATGGAATTAGAATTAAAAGTTCTATTTACTGAGTATCTGTACTGTGAATTCACTTAATGTTTATAAGAAAGTGTTATAAAATGTTGAACAATGCCTTCACAGAAAGCACTATGTAGGGATCTAAATGGAGTCTTGCTTTGTTGCCCAGGCTGGAGTGCAATGGCATGATCTTGGCTCACTGCAATCTCCGCCTCCCGGGTTCAAGCAATTCTCCTGTCTCAGCCTCCCGAGTAGCTGGGACTACAGGCACGCGCCACTATGCCTGGCTAAATTTTTGAATTTTTAGTAGAGATGGGGTTTCAGCATATTCATCAGGCTGGTCTCAAACGCCTGACCTCAAGTGACCACCCACCTCAGCCTCTCAAAGTGCTGGGATTACAGGTGTGAGCTACCATGCCCAGCCAGGATCTAATCTTAAACCTTTATATTAGGAGCACCTTTCAAAAAAAAATTTTTATAGAGAAAAACAGGGTAAAAAGCCCAAGTTCATGGCAATAATTTGACATTTTAGCCAAAAAATGTGCATTTAGGTGTTCTTTTTAAAAGTAAATCACAAAACTAAGTTAAATACAGATGTTCCTTGACTTATGATGGGTTATATCCCAGTAAAGCCATTGTTAAGTTGAAAACGTCGTAAGTTGAAAATGCATTTAATGCACCTCATCTACTGAACCTAACCACTCTTAGCCTAGCCTACCTTAAACATGCCCAAAACACATACATTAGCCCATAGGTGGCAAAGTCATCTGGCAACAAAAGGACACTGTAGAGTACTGGTTGTTTTGAGATCACATGGCTGACTGCGAGCTGCAGCTTACTGCTGCTGCCCAGAATTGCTAGAGTATTTCACCGCCTATCACTAGCCTTGGAAATGATCAATACCCCAAATTTGAAGTATGGTTTCTACTGAACGTGTATTACTTTCACACTAAACTAAGTTGGGGATCATCTGTATTCTTAAGGTTTTGTTTTGTTTACCTAGTTCTGACTAATAGTAACTACCTAAAATGCATTTCCTTTTCAGTAACTTTAAATAAAACAGTGAAATGACATGTTTTTGGTGATAGTTGTTATCCTCTGAAAACACAGTAAAAATATGTCAAGTACCCATAAAAGACCATTTAACTTTCAGAGAGGAACTGTATGGATAAGCAGAGCAGTACCTGGGCGCGTCTCCTATCACCTGAGAAACAGGTATGGCCGTGTCTAACAGGTATGGCCGTGTCTAACAGGTATGCCCACTGCACTCACTGCTCCTGTCCATCTCCTCCATCTGCTGGGTTCCCTCTCAGTGAGAGCTCCCAGGTGACATTGCCCCTGTCTGAATTTGAGTTCTTATTCACAGGAACCTCTGTAGGATAGAGGAGGCCTTCCTGATCCCTACCTGTATGTCTCTATAACTGTCCCCAGAGCATCACCCACTCTGCCAGTTTGTGTTCATTATTCTGCCATCCTCTCAGGACTTTGTGCTTCTGTGCATGCCTGGAATGCCCACACCACTGATGTCCACTGGCCAACTCCTACTCATCCTTCATGTCCCATCTCAAATGTTCCCTGTGAAGCCTTCCCCCTCAGGTGCTTCTTCACCTATACTGCCGCTGCACTTATAGTCCTTCATTATAGGACTGTCCTTACTGTATGCCTATATTGTTTGCATTATATGTCTCTCTGACCGAGATCCTTTGAGGGGTGAGGATATTTTTATCATTAGCATTGTGCCTAGCACGTAGATATTCCAATAAATCATCGAATGAATGAATGAATGGAATGAAAGTGTCCAAATCGACCAGGTACAGTGGCTCATACCTGTAATCCCAGCACTTTGGGAGGCTGACGGGGGAGAATAGCTTGAGCCTAGGAGTTCAAGACCAGCCTTGGCAACATAGCGAGACTCCATCTCTACGACACATTTAAAAATTAGCCAGGCATGGTGGCGCACACCTGTAGTCCCAGCCACTCAAGATGCTAAAGTGGGAGGATCGCTTGAGCCCAGGAGGTTGAGGCTACAGTGAGCCATAGTTATGCCACTACACTCTAGCCTGGACAACAGAGCAAGACCCTGTCTCAAAAAAAAAAAAAAAAAAAAAGAGAGAGAGAGAGAAAATGTGAGAATAATAGTATCAAACACTTATATGTTTATCACATCCCAGACAGTGTTTTGGGTGCTTTGAAAATATTAACTTATTTAAACTTCCCAACAACTACCTGCCACTAGTACTATTATCATTCCCATTTCACAGATAAGGAAACAGAGTCAGAAAGATTATGTAACTTGTCCAAGGCTACACAGTATGTGTTAAATCCAGAATGTAACTAAGCAGTTGACTCTAAAGTGTGGGTTCTTAACCACTATGCCTCAAAAAATGCACTCTATGACTAAACCCCAATATTTTTTATGATATACAACTTAAAATGTGCTGCTGCAATACTGCTTTGTTCCATTAACAAAGATAACTTGCAGTTGGCCTTACAAAAACAGTCAGTACTGCAAAGTTTCTCAGTTCTTTGACACTGAGTTTACTTGTAAGTCAGATTCCAATACTCCCTAAGTGAATAAAATGTGTCTTCCACAAAATCTGAGTGGAATCTATAAATAATGCAAATAGGTCTATTAGTCCAGATAAATATGATCATAAATATGATGGGCCTCTTTCATATTAAAGACACATGGTTCGTTGTGGCTGGCTTTACAGAACTGGTGCAGTGAGACATGCCAGTCATAAACCTGAGGTCACTTATCAGCCTACTGGTGGAAAGCACAATGACAATGAGATCACTAAATCTGCTATGCACATAGCAAGCTACCTAAAAAGCCTCTCCCAAATTAACAAAGCGGGGAATTAAATAAAAGCTCCATATTTGGGAAACTGGCACTGTTTGGTACTGAAGACATTTTATCTGGACGCCAAATAGAAGCATTCTAAAGCAATAGTATTTCCTGACCGATTACAAGGATGCTATGTGAATTTACCACAAACTTGGAATAGCTGATTCCCTGGAAAGAACATTGGCTAAGAAATTAGAAGTCCTAATTTTTAGTTCTAGCTCTACCACTATGTGCCTTTTAAGCAAATTACTCAACCTCTCTATGCCTTGGTGCCCCTTGCCCATAAGATGGGGTTATAATCTATATAAGCTCTAACACTGTAACATTCTGTAATTCATCTGGGCTGTGTTTTGCTTTCTACTGAATGTCAAGCAGCAGCCTGAAATCACCAACAAACAGATCCTGTGACATCACCTCATGTCACTGTGTGTGGGACTCACACAGATGGCAGGAAATTGACCTGCTGGTTGCTGGACAGAGAACAAAAGAGCAGCAATTCCTATCAAAGGCAGAAGAAATGCTTCCAGAATCCACAGAAGCCCAACTTCACACATCACTGCATAACCATAAATGGCTGCAAAGGAATAGCAGTCAAAATGACAACTTGGTGTCCATTTATAAGGATTGGAACTGTGCTTTCAGCAGCCTTTGAACCAGAGGTGGAGTTGGAGACAGTCTCAGATGCCTCAGGATCTCCAAAGTCATTCATTAAGTGAGAGATCTCTGGGCTCATACTGATCTTTATAGCCACATCTTCCAAGGAGCATGTCACTATTTATAAAGTCATATTTGAAAGAGTGGCGCTACCAGTGCAATCCTATTATTAGCAGAGATCATTTGAACATCGATTCAGCTTCACCAATGGTCATTGCATATTTCCCCCCTATCTTTAAGAAAACCTAACAGAATCTCGACATCCAAAAATGGAATATTTGATTGAGCAAATTAGGCTAAATCTATACAATAGAATACTATGCACTTATTAAAATAACTAGCATGTTTACATTTATTGTTATACAAAGATACACATGATATGTGTGCTCCATTGGTTTTTCACTGTAGTCTCCACTGCACTTAGAAAAGTGACGGACTAGCACATTGTACATTCTCAAAAAATATTTCTTGAATAACTAAGTCAAAGATGTGTAAAGGAAAAAACAAATTTAAAATTTAAAATATGTGTCCCGCCCAGCCCTATTTTTGTAAACATACAAACATGGTACAGATGAAATATGGAAGTACATATAATCAAAACAATACAGCTATTACCATGAGGGAATTATGGGAGTTTTACTTTTCTTCTGGAAATACTTTCATTATAGTACTTAACAATGAACATTTACTACTTTTGTAATTGGAAAATAAAAGTTAGTATTACTCTGCAAATAGGAGTATCTGATATAACTATGCAAAAATTAGTAAAACATAAGTTGGTAAAATATTAAGACCCTCCCCCAGCAAGAAACACCTTAGCGTTACAAAGGAATACATGCATACTTGGATTATTCTGTGAGCTCCACTAGTTAGCATACCATATTAATAAAATTACTAATCTGCAAACCAGCTGGGACCTGGGCCAGCCTGGATGAACATGAAGAGAGCTGCTCATTTCCACTGGCAGGAAATCAGTCTTGGAAATGTCCTTTCCATAGCAGAAAAATCTGATAACAAACCGAGCCAGGGTTTGGAGAACCATATAAAGAAAGCTGTGTTCCCTAGCAATTAAACATTAACTCTTCTGTAGTGACAACAGTACACCCTCCTGGTGGTTCTAACACCCAGCATTTTTATTTGCTATAAAGAGTCAAGCAAGTCACTTTGTTCTCCATTTCTCCTTAGATATCCCCAAGGCCTTAGTTCAATTCCAAATCACTACAAAGCCTTTTCCAGGCCACCCTGATTCCTCCACCGCCCCCAACACTTACCTACCTATTCCACACATTTTGGTAAGCAGAACATCGGACTTGCCCATTACTTCACTACTGTGTGTGTAGAGAGCCTCCTCTCTTCTGCTTATTGAATTGCAAGCCTCTGGAGACAGGAACACTGGCTTACCTATGCTTTATTTCTATCAGCAAACAATCAGAGGAAAGATGCCCCAGAATGTCAATAGATCATTGTTCAAAAACAAAGTGAAATGACTATCCTTTCCCTGCTTCTAATGGTAAAAACCAGTGAGAGCTGAGATAATGAAAATGTGGGTTTTCAAAAGAAAACACCATTTGAGTGGGATCTTGTTTATGTGTGTGGTTCATCCACTTGCTAGGTATCCACACCAATATTTAAATTGCTGGCTGAATTCTAACCATCAGCTTGTTTTTGGTCTATCATCTACCACTCTCACTTTTGTAACCAAGAATGCCTAAGCAAATATTGAGGAAAAGGAGATGCCAGGCAGAGAAACATCATGTGAAATAACATTGGAGCACTGTTAGAACTCGTTTTTTATTCTTGTTGCATAGAAAAAGACAGAACAGACTGTCCTGATTGCCTGAACAAGCCACACACTTGACATCACCAATGTTATTGTAGCCTGCTGTGCCTGGCAAAACCCACTTCTCTCTCAAATTCAGGCCCAGATATAACCTCTTCCCATGAGGTTTAGCGACAGCCTGAAGTAGAATTCATCATGTCTTATTAAACCCTCTATCTTTGTCCATTCAGGGTGATGTAAGGAAATATCATAGACTAGGTGGCTTATACACAAAAGAAATCTATTCTTCAGTTTCTAGAGGCTGCAAAAGTCCAAGATCAAGGCACCAGCAGATTCGGTGTCCAGTGAGGCCTGCTTCTGGTTCAAACATGACTGTCTTCTTGCTATGTCCTCACATGGCATAAGAGGCAAGCGAGTTCTGAGTTTCTTTTATAAGGGCAGTAATCCCTTCATCTAGGTCAGCAGTCCCAACCTTTTTGGTACCAGGGACCAGTTTCATGGAAGATCATTCTTCCATGTACAGTGTCTGAGGGTTGGGGGGTATGGTTTCAGGACGATTCAAGCCTATTACATTTACTGTGCATTTTATTTCTTTTTCTTTTTTTTCTAAGACATGGTCTTGCTCTGTTGCCCAGACTGGAGTGCAGTGATGCCACCTTGGCTCACTGCAACCTCTGCCTCCCAGGCTCAAGCCATTCTCATGCCCCAGCCTCCCAAGTAGCTGGGATTACAGGAGTGTGCCACCACGCCCAGCTAATTTTTGGATTTTTAGTAGAGATGGTGTTTCACCATGTTGACCAGGCTGGTCTCAAACTCCTGACCTCAAGTGATCTGCACACCTTGGCCTCCCAAAGTGCTGGGATTACAGGCATGAGCCACTGGATCCAGCCTATTTCTATTATTTTTACATTATAATATATAATGAAATAATTATGCAAGTCACCATAATGTAGAATCAGTGGGAGCCCTCAGCTTGTTTTATTGCAACTAGACAGTCCTATCTGGGGTGATGGCAGACAGTAACAGATCATCAGGCATTAGATTCTCATAAAGAAAGCACAACCTAGATCCCTTGCATGTGCAGTTCACAATAGGGTTGGTACCCCTATGAAAATCTAATGCTGCTGCTGATCTGACAGGAGGGGGAGCTCAGGCAAAGGAAATGAGCTCCTCAAAGCGGAGCGGCTGTAAATGCTGATGAAGCTTGGCTTGCTCACCTGTCAATCACCTCCTGCTGTGCAGCTTAGTTCTTAACAGGCCACAGATGGGTGCTAGGGCTTGGGGGATCCTTGATCTAGGTGATTACCTCCTAAAGGCTCCACCTCCTAATATCCTTACATTGGGGGTTAGTATTTCAACATATTAATCTGGGGAGACACTTCAGTCTATAGCATCCTCTTAGCATCATGCTATAACTGGCTGTACAAGTGTCTTCCTTTATATTAAATTGTGAAATTAATTGGGTTGCATAAGGAAGTCAGTCAAAACATTTTTCAAAGATTTTAGCTTGTGTTACCTGATTGTAAGAATAACTGAAGTAGTGAATTTAAGTGACCTATTCAAAGCCCTAAACCAAATCAGCAATAATGTATGGGCAGACCCCAATAATTCTGACCCCTGTGTCCCAAAAGTACACCCAACTGACTGTGTCTTTGTAGAAGAACGTCCATCAGCTGTGAATGAAAAGGAAGTATTAGATGAGAAGACAGTGCCTGTCCATCTCTGAGCTGCTGATGGACTAGGAACCCTGGCTCACTGTAGTGACCCACAAGCACTATCCAGAGCCTCCTCTCCCAAGACATCCCATCAGGACTCTTTCCTAAGGGCACCCCGGAAGACCCTGCTCCACTTCCCAATGTGGCCTTTTCTGTAATTAGAAGTAGTAATCTGGCCGGGTGCGGTGGCTCAAGCCTGTAATCCCAGCACTTTGGGAGGCCGAGGTGGGTGGATCACAAGGTCAGGGCTTCAAGACCAGCCTGGCCAAAATGGTGAAACCCTGTCTCTATTAAAAAATAAAAATAAAAAGAAGTAGTAATCCATCATCAGTAGCAGATCTGGTTAAAAATCATTAGTTATTCCACAGAGGAGCTTCATTTGAAAAGTCAGTCTACTCAGTTCAGATCAGTAATTGTAAACTATCACACAGCTACAGCTTTCATCTCCATTATATTACAATTACCTACCTGCCTAACCTGTAGTATCTATCAAAGTTGTGATTGTTTATCACTCAGAATTACTTCATCTTTTAAAAAATTTCACCTTTTATTTTTGATTCAGGAGATATATGTGCAGGTTTGTTACAAGGGTATACTGTGTGACACTGAGGTTTAGGGTACAACTGAGTCCATGATCCAGGTAGTGAGCACAGTACCCAACAGGTAGTTTTTCAACCTTGCCCTGGTCCCTCCTTCTCCCTTCTTGTAGTCCCATGTCTGTTTTTCCCATCTCTATGTCTGTGTATACCCAATGTTTAGCTCTTACTTACAAGTCAAAACATGTGGTGTTTTTTTGTTTCTGCATTAATTCACTTAAGATAATGGCCTCCAGCTGCATCCATGTTGCTGCAAATCTGTTTTATAGCTGCATAGTATTCCATGGTGTATAAGTACTACATTTTCTTTATCCAATTCACTGTTGATGGGCACCGAGGTTGATTCCTAGGTTGATCTTTGCTATTGTGAATAGTACTGTGATGAACATATGAGTACCTGTGTCTTTCTGGTAGAACAATTTGTCTTCCTTTGAGTACAAACCCGGTAATGGCGATGCTAGGTTAAATGGCAGTTATGTTTGGTTCTTT
The DNA here is from genome assembly GCA_036589455.1 of Ateles fusciceps. Taxonomy (NCBI): domain Eukaryota; kingdom Metazoa; phylum Chordata; class Mammalia; order Primates; family Atelidae; genus Ateles; species Ateles fusciceps. The sequence goes on from JAZHEH010001541.1 coordinate 1,462,244, forward strand.
GAGAAATCTCCAAACTGCTTTCTACTGTGGCTGAATTAATTTACATTCCCACCAACAGTGCCTAAGCTTTCCCCTTTTTCAACTTTTAAATAATAGCCATTCTGACTGGTATCTCATTGTGGTTTTGATTTGCATTTCTCTAATGATTAGTGATATTGAGCATTTTTTCATATGTTGTTGGACACTTCTATGTCTTCTTTTGAGAAGTCTGCTCATTTCCTTTGCCCACTTTTTAATTGAGCTTTTTTTTTCCTTGTCATTTTAAAGTTCCTTATAGATGCTGGATATCAGACTTTCACATAATGTATGAATATTTTCTCCCATTCTGTAGGTTGTCTGTTTCCTCTTTGAAAGTTTCTTTTTCTTAGAGACAGGGTCTCACTCTGTTACCTAGACTGGAGTGCAGTGCTATGATCATGGCTCACTGCAGCCTCAACCTCTCCGGACCCATGTGATCCTCCCACTTCGGCCTCTTGAGTAGCTGGGACTACCAGTGCATGCCACATGCCCAGCTAATTTTTTGTATTTTTTTTGTAGAGAGGGGGTTTCAACATGTTGCTCAGGCTAGTCTCAAACTCCTGGGCTCAGGCAGTCTACCCACCTTGGCCCCTGAAGTTCTAGAATTCCATGCATAAGCCACAATGCCCGGCCAATAGTTTTCTTTTACTGTGCAGAAGCTCTTTAGTTTAAATTAGGTCTCATTTATCAATTTTTGTTTTTCTTGCAGTTGCTTTTGAGGAGTTAGTTATAAATTCTTCCCCAAGGCCAATGTCCAGAAGGGTACGTCCTAGATTTTCTTGAAGGATGTTTATAGTTTGAGATCTTACATTGTATTAGTTCATTTTCATGCTGCTGACAAAGACATACTTGAGACTAAGTAATTTATAAAGAGGTTTAATTGACTCACAGTTCCACATGGCTAGGGAGGCCTCACAATCATGGCAGAAGACAGACAGCAAAGGGATGCCTTACATGACAGCAGGTAGAGAGACAATGAGAACCAAATGAAAGGGTTTTCCCCTAATAAAACCATCAGATCTTGTGAGACTTACTACCACGAGAATACCATGAGAACCCCCCCCCATGATTTAATTATCTTCCACCGGGTCCCTTCCACAACACATGAGCATTATAGGAGCTACAATTCAAGATGAGCTTTGGGTGGGGACACAGGCAAACCATATCATACATTTAAGGCTTTAATCCATTTTGAGTTAATTTTTGTAAATGGTGATAGGTAGGAGACCAGTTTCATTCTTCTGCAAAGGGTTAGCCAATTTTCCCAGCACCATTTATTGAATAGGGTATCCTTTCCCCGACTGTTTATTTTTGTCAACTTTATTGAACATCGGTTGGTTGTAGGTGTGCAGCTTTATTTCTAAGTTCTCTATGCCATTGGTCTGTGTGTCTTTTTTTGTACCAGTACCATGCTACTGAAGCCTTTTGTTTACTATAGCCTTGTAGTATTTTGAAGCTGGATAATGTGATGCCTCCGGCTTTGTTCCTTTTGCTTAGAATTGCTTTTGCTATTTAGATCCTTTGTTTCCATATGAATTTCAGAACAGTATTTTTTTTTCTAACTTAGAATTATTTTAGCTCCAAGATTTCAGGTTTGAAATTCCTCCTCCTTGATTACAACACTCCTAATCTCTACCTGTAATATTTCATCACACCTGCTGCAGATACTTTCTGGGTGTCTCATGACCTCCAGTCCTCCAACCCTTCTTCTCTTAGTGCACCCATTGCATTTAGACTCACTGCCATCCCAACACAAACCCAACACAATCCCAACCCAGTGCTAGACATTTCATGCTGTCCTAGCCAGCACTCATCACCCTCCACCCATCACACCTTTGCTAGGTCTGCCTCCCTGGCCCCACCTTGATTACACCTTTCATTTTTTCCCTCACCAGGTACTGTGTACTGCTATAGAAAGCCATAATAAATTGTGAAACCATTATGCATTCCTTTTAACCTCAAACATGACTTCACTACATATGTGTAGATGTCCCCCATCAGCACCTTAAACATTATGTTTAAAACCAAATTTCTCCTGATATACATAGTTGTTATTAATGTAACCAATCTCCCAGGCATCAAGCCTTGAAATCAAGAGTGAAATTTGTCTCACTTCCCTCCCACTTCCCTGAAACCCCAGTCATCATATCCCTATTATCAGTATTATTTTTAATCACAGCGGATCCAAAACCTGTCCCTTTTTTTTTCTCACTTCCCCTGCAGACCCATATCCTGTCCCAGTTATACTAATGCTGATAATCTCCTAACTGATTTTGATCTTCCAATCTCTGGCCTCAGTTCCATCTTTTTTGATTTAGCCAAAGTTTAGCTCACATAACATGCCCCAAAGCCACCTGTGGGCCTTCCTCTTTGCCAACTAAAGCTTACATTCCTGAGCCTGACCGTCAAAAGCCTTCCAGGACCTAGCCTTTATTTGTATCTGTAGGCATCACCCACTGCGTGACATCATGCAGAATAAAAGCAAATAGAACATGTCAGAACACATCCAATGTATTAAGGATAAGTACTATCATGAAATTCCTGATTTCTAAAATAAATGTATTTCTTGCCAAGGGTCATGTTAAAGTTTGAAAATCACTGTTCTATATCATTTGCTATTCCTAAACATGCACTGTGACTTTCTCCTTCATTTTTCTATTATGAAATATTTCAAGTGTATAGAAGAGTGTAGAGGATAACGTAACAAACATTTATCACATGTTAACATGTGATGTTTACTTTAGATCTTAAAATGTACATAGTATATGTGTTTATATATGTGTATATAAATACATTAGTGTATCTGTCTGTTCATCCTCTTCTCTCTAAAACAGATACAAAATACCTGGGCACGGTGGCTCACACTAATAATTCCAACACTTTGGGAGGCTGAGATAGAAGCCATAATACATGGAAGAATCATTTGAACCCAGGAGTTTGAGACCAGCCTGGGCAACATAGACAGATCCCATTTCTACAAAAAAATTTTTAGACAAATTAGCTGAGCATGGTGGCATGAACCTGTGGTCTCAGCTAAGGGGGAGTACTGCTTGCTCCTGGGAGGTTGAGACTGCAGTGAGCCATGATAGCGATGCTGCATTCCAGCCTGAGTGACAGAGTGAGATCCTATCTTAAAAAAAAAAAAAAAAAGATTCAACTGTGATTTTTTAATCCACCAGGGCTTGTTGCCATTAGTGTAGAAAGGACTTACAGAGGGAGTCAGTTTCCTCTTCCCCCACCTAGTCCCTGTGATCTTAGCAATTATTCTATAAATTTGACCTGACAAGACAGTTACAGACAGCCATGTGTGTTCTGAATGGTTGCTTGTGTGTAGCTTTAGATTTCTTGACCCGAAGACAGGATTGGGGGAGAGGCAAAGGTGCCTGTCCATCCATAGATATTAATTTCCCCAAAAAGTTCAGTGGGAAGAGGAAGGTGAGGGGGAGACTTCTTCCTGATCCCATAGTAGAGATTCATGCTCAGTATACTTTTTTTTATTAGACACAGAAAAATGAAGTTAAGAAATGACATGTAGAAAAGTCAGTTCAAGTATCCAAGGATGCAAAATTCTTTCAGTTTGTTCATGAGTATAAAGTATTGGCTTAAATGATAGCAGGTTGATACCTGTTTATACCAGCCTCATAAATTTGTAATAAAACATGTCCAGGTCACAGGATTTTTATAAGCAGCTCACCATTCCATGCCATATGATCCATCAAATAAAGAATACATGAAATAAGGATTTTTAAGCTGCCCTTTTTAAGTTGACAGGGAGATCAGTTGAAGCCTGGAAAATCCTAGTCTTAGGAAGGAGTTTAAAACTCATATTGGAAAATGTAGGTTTTCTCAGCTCCTAAGGCACCCCAACTTCTCAGGGCAAACAACAACATGCAAATTTTAGAGTAACTAAAGAAATCAAACCCCTGGTGTTTGTTTCTAGGTTATAGGTTGATTTTAGAAAAGGCCACATATAAGAGTAACCATTAGTCTTTACTGTAACATAACCCCAAGTCTCAGATGACATCTGATTATCATCTGTGAAGTACTACCCGAGTGCCTGGATTGTTTTTCCAAATGAGTTGAAATGTCCACGTCCACAGCTGCCCACCAATATGTACTTTAACAGATATATACCACTTGATTATTGACTGAGCATTGCCATACCACAGGTGGACCCTGGCAGATTTAGACGAAGATGATAACAGCAGCCAAGAGACAAACAACTCCTTCTAGTCTTTGCTCAAATCTCACCTCTTCAAGGAGGCAGGCTTCCCAACCACCCTATTCATTTAATACCACATCTGTACTCTCCCTGGCACTCCACAACACCCAACTCTGCTCTATTTTTTCTTTGTTTTCCACAGTACTACTTATCACCTTGTGACTTCATACATTATTTTCTCGCTCACACTTTAAAAAAAAAATTCAGCTGGGCAGGGTGGCTCATGCCTGTAATCCCAGCACTTTGGGAGGCCGAGGCAGGTGGATCTCTTGAGGTCAGGAGTTTGAGACCAGCCTGGCCAACATGGTGAAACCCTGTCTCTACTAAAAATACAAAATAGCCAGGGTAGTGGCACGCACCTGCAATCCCAGCTACTAGGGAGGATGAGACAGGAGAATCGCTTGAACCCAGGAGGTGAAGGTTGCAGTGAGCTGAGATCACACCACTGCACTCCAGCCTGGGCAACAGAGCAAGACTCTAAGAAAAAAAAAATCCAAGTAAAATACATATAACATAAAATTTACCATCTTACCATTTTAAGCGTACAGCTCGGTAGTGTTAAATCCATTCACAGTGTTATGCAACCAGAATCCAGAACTCTTTTCATCTTGCAAAACTGAAACTCTGTACCCATTAAACAACTTCCTATGCTCCCTCTTCCCAATCCCCTGGCAACCACCATTCTACTTTCTGTCTCTATGAATTCAGAGTAGAGAATACCTCATATAAGTGGAATCATATTGTACTTTCCTTTTGCAACTGGTTTATTTCACTCAGCATACTATCCCCCGAGGGTCATCCATGTCATAGCATGTGCCAGAACTTCTGTTTTGTCTTTTTTTTGTGACAGAGTCTCACTCTGTCACCCAGGCTGGGGTGCAATGGTGTGATCTCGGCACCCTGCAACCTCCACCTCCCGGGTGCAAGTGATGCTCCTGCCTCAGCCTAATGAGCGGCTGGGATTACAGGTCCCCACCACCATGCCCGTCTAATTTTTGTGTTTTTAGTAGAGACGAGGTTTCACCATATCGGTCAGGCTGATCTCAAACTCCTAACTTTAGGTGATCCTCCCACCTTGACCTCCCAAAGTGCTGGGATTACAGGTGTGAGCCACCACGCCTGGCCAATGTTCTTCCTTTTTAAGACTGAATAACATTCCACAAAATTTTGTTACATCTGGAAGGGAGAATATTTGATGCCCACTTGATAGCTCTGCTCAGCTGTAACAAAGATACCTCAAATGAACACTACCAAAAGAGAATCAAGCTTCTCCCACTAACCCTACTTCTGTCCTGTGCCTCTAGTTCCTATCTCAGTAAATGGCTGCACCCAGGTGCTCGAGCCAGAAACCAGAGGTATAGTATTCTTTTTTCCTCGTTGTTACTGCTCTTTATCCAGTTGCCAGTGATAATTACTAAAATGACTCACATATGAGCACTTACTCTATACTACACATGGTTCTAAGTTCATTGCATGTGACTTAAATAAATAAAACATTTATTTCTCTCAACTCTATGAAATGGAATCTACTATTTTTAGCTATTGTACAGATGAGGAAACAAGTGAAGTCCCTTGCCCAAAATCCAGACAGGAAGTGGTGGAGCCAGAATCTGTGCCCAGGTAGTCTGGCTCCAGAGCCCGTGCTCTAAACTTTTATGCTATTCAGGAAATGCTTTCTGTTTCAACCTTGTTTATTGGAAATCATTCTACCGAATGTATTAGTCCACTTTTCTAAATGTGTAAGTGAACATAATTCTGTCCAGGTCCTTTATCTCTTTTTATATGCAGTTTGGCTAATGGAGATATCAGTATCAAGAAGATAGGACTGTGTCTATAGAAAGCCTAGGACGTTTTGTTTAAGAGCAAAACTTAAAGGGGGAGTTAAGCGCTCCCTCTCACGAAGGATTGTAGGGGAAGTAAAGTTTCCCTTTAAGTTTTGCTCTTAAACAAAACTTCCTAGTTGCCTCTTAAACAATTCCCAAGGATGTTCTCCCTGGGAAGCTGCTTTTAAACAAAAGTTCTAATACCACTTGATTTTCCTGTGTTTTGATATTTTTTTTTTCTCCAAAGTGGAACATGTCAGCAAGTCAGTTTACTTGAAGACTATGATTAATCAAAGCTATAATGTAGCAGATACAGTTATTGATATCAACAAGGTACATCCATCATAAACACCATTAAAAAAATGACAACTTTCCTTCTTTGAGGTTGCATTGATCTTGGAGGCAAAGTGGGCTGGAAGGCAGACAGCCCAAGCCTGACTCCTGTCAAATTAAATGAATCACATACTTAAAAAAACCCACAATCCTTCTGGTAACAGTAATGCCATCTATAAACTGAAAAGAATAATAAAGGCCAACAACTTAAGCTTTCTGAATTAAAGTTGAAAAAACTGAATGCAATTACAAGCAGTAAGATGAATGCAGGTTGAGAAAGTGTCACTTTTGCATTTTAAGCTTATTCAGTGTCTAACAGCCAATATTATATAAGTTTACCATCAAGTTAACATTCAAATAAGATGCATTTTAAAACAAAAATGTGCATTTTAAAGTCCCTACGGTGCCTTTAGAAAACAGAAGATAGAGTACCAGCAAGAAGCTATTTGGGCAAGTCCATAGACCATATGGGCTAGGAAGAGACAAGCATTCAATGTTACCAGAACTTCAAGGTCAGCACTTGTAGTTTTGTTTCCATCACCCCAGCACTGCCTTTGACAAAGGACTGTAGTATCTACTGAAAAGTTACATTCATTCCCCAACTCACTGTTTCAGCGTCACCCACCACTCATCCCACCAGAGAATTCAATTACTTTCGCATTCCCAAATAACAAGCAGATGATGATTTGGGGAGCTTCTTTTTATATGACATCGAAAAAGATACAGAAAATAAAGAATAATAGTAAGCCAGAAGTGATTTCAGCTTAAGTATGATTTTTACATACAAATTACTAGATAAAAGTATACAATTTGGAAGGAGGCTCTAAATCTTATCTAATTTTTAGAAAATACTTTAAAATACTTGACTAATCTAATATTTTGTCTAACCTATATGGGTTTTTCTTTCCTGCTTTTCCTCACCCCATACCCAATATTCAGTTGAGACTTTTGAAATGGAAAAGTACCTCTGCCTGTCCTTGCTCTGAAATCAGAGCATTCCAAAATGAGCCTCAGTTTGACTTTTCCTTGCAAAAGAATGTACTGTTGATTAAAACTACAGAAAACCGGCTGGGTGTGGTGGCTCACGACTGTAATCCCAGCACTTTGGGAGGCTGAGGCGGGCGGATCACCTGAGGTCAGGAGTTCAAGACCAGCCTGACCAACATGGAGAAACCCCATCTCTACTAAAAATACAAAAACTTAGCCGGGTGTAGTGGTGCGTGCCTGTAATCCCAACTACTCAGGAGGCTGAGGCAGGAGAATGGCTTGAACCCAGGAGGCGGAGGTTCCAGTGAGCCAAGATGGCACAATTGCACTCCACCCTAGGCAACAAGAGTGAAACTCTGTCTCAAAAAAAGTAAAAAGAGAAAAACACACCAGTGCATACAATACACAGCCTGATCTTAACCACCCAGAAGGCAGCCTGGCATCCTCTGTCAAGCCTCCTAGAGACAGGCAGTCCTGAAGCAGCCCACACAGCTTCTGCCTGCACATTCTACCAGCTCGCAAGGATTTTGGTGACTATGGATTGGCCTAAGCCATTACTGCCGTCCAATACATTGTCTATAATATGGTCATAAACACTTAAAACCTTATCAAGGAAGTCTTCATGCTTCATAGGCACTATCTTAATATTCTCCAAATTTCTTCAAAAGTAAAGAGAATTATTATAGTGAGTTAGTTATTACTAGGCACTAAGTTTTTGGCTTTCCCATCTCATTAAACTACACATAATCTAGATTCAGTTTAATACAACTGCTATACCAGAGTAGGAACTTCTGCAGGAGAGGCTCTGGGTTTCAATTCCTTTTTCTTCCCCTTGAGCACTGCCTTAGCATTCTGTTTCTTCCGTAACAATGATCTGATTTAGTCTTACTGACTAACCAACCAATCTACAATCCACTGAACAGCCTACTGTAAGTTACAAAGGGAGAGTTGCGACCTCCAAATCTTCCTTGAACCACTGGTGTTTAAAACATCCCAGCCAGGCATGGTGGCTCACACCTGTAATCCCAGTGCTTTGGAAGGCCAAGGCAGTAGGATCACTTGAGCCCAGGAGTTCAAGACCAGCCTGGGCAACACAGACCCTGTCTCTACAAAAGAATAAATAAATAAAAATTAGCCAGGAGTGGTGCCACGCACCTGTAGTCCCAAGTACTTGGGAGGCTGAGGAGGGAGGATCACTTGAGCCCAGGAGAGGAGGCTGTAGTGAGCTATGATCACAGCATTGCACTCCAACCTAGGCAACAGAGTGAGTCCCTGCATCTTTTAAAAAAATTAATTAAAAAAAATTTCCGTTCTCATCTGTTTTCTAGAAAGGGTTTGGCATCTATGGATGGCAATGTCATTTAATGAGGAGATCTGCTCCCTAGCTGTTAGGGACCAAATATGACCACAAGCTGAAAAGCTCACTGAATTTTAGTATGGGAAGGGCTTTATAGACCACTTATTTAGGAAATGGCAAATAGATACCATTCGTCATGCCAACATCTACTGCTTGGTAATGGCTTCCTGGAGTCATGTGTTGAGTAGCATTCCAGGCCTGGACTGGAGCTTAGAGGGCAAGGTGTTACAGATTCACAATGTCTGCCACAAGCTGTGAGGGAGGCGAGGATCAGGAGGGAGCAGTGACACAGAGCCATGTATTTGCCACCCCCTGAGTTGACGCTACTATAGGCAGCTAAGTGACTTGTGGTCTACTGTTTTTCCCACTAAGCTTTTTAAAAAAGTAGTGCTCATATCAATAATGAAAAACTATTTCAAAATATTTGCAATAACAAATCTTAAAAGAAAACACATTTTCCCTGAAAAGGACACCAACTTGCATTATCTCTAATAATAATAATGAGGTCCATAGAGAGCCAGAGATGGAATTTGTCGGCTTTTCCTCAACTGCACCCTGACAATTACCGTCTTCTAGAACTCCATGGATAAGATAGTTTAAAAAGAGCTAAGACGTTCTCCAGCATTTACACAGCTTCTGTGACGGGCAGGACAGGCAAGGGGGAAGAAAAGGAAATAGAAGTTTAGGAATCAAGGAAATGGAATTGGGCATAGTGGCTCGCACCAATAGCCCCAGCAGTTCAGGACCAGCCTAGGCAATAGAGCAAGGCCCTGTCTCAAAAAGAAAAACAAAAGAATTGAGTAAATGGCAGTGCAGTGATCCCAATGACAAAGGAAAGTATTAAGCAGAAAAGTCAATGTGATGTTTTGATATAGGAAAAATGGAGAACCAATTTCTTGAACTTGACTAGTGTATTAGTCCATTATCACACTGCTATAAAGAAATACTGGACACTGGGTAATTTACAAAGCAAAGACGTTTAATTGGCCATGGTTCTGCAGGCTGTACAGAAAGCATGATGCTGGCATCTGCCCAGCTTCTGGGGAGGCCTCAGGAAGCTTACGATCGTGGCAGAAGGCAAAGAGGGAGGGAGTGCTTCACGAGGCTGGAACAGGAGGAAGAGAGGGAGCGGGGACGTGCTGCCACATACTTTTAAAAAACCAAATCTCATGAGAACTATCAGGATGACAGCTCCGATGGGGATGATGTGAAACCATGAGAAACCATCCCCACAATCCAGTCACCAGGCCCTGCCTTCAACAATGGAGATTAAAACTGAACATGAGATTTGGGTGGGGACACAGATCCAAACCATATCGACTAGCAAAGCTATCTTGATCAATTAATCACTACTATTTACTTTCTGTCTGCTCTGTTCTTAATGCTGTCATGGACCAAGTGGACACATCTGAGGCAAACAAACAAACAAACAAACAAACAAACAGATCCTTTCGTAGCCAGCTTATCCAATCTCTCCCTCTACCCTAAGGCAACACAGGCCAGGTCAGATCTCTGGAGAGGCAGAATCAGCCTCCCAGCACCTACTCAGTGTTAGCAGCCAACTGGCTCCCAGGTGAGGAGAACATTTCTGGCAGTAAAAGCAGTACACAGCAGGCAACAGACCTTAAGAAAAGGCAAGGGAGATGAGAGAGGCATGTGATTCTGGAGACAAATAAACACAATTGGCTGTGCTAGAAACAAACTGAAAAGACTCAGTGGGATGGTTGATTCCTTCTGCCAAGAGAAAACCAAAGGAGAATTCATTTAAAAGAAACCTTTTAGTTCCCTTGGCAGCTATGACCCAATGACAGTCATATTTTCTGTTAAGTCCTTTTCACTGTGGATTTTTCCAGGATTTAAAACACTATCACAAGAAGGGTTTGACTGCTTTATTAGTTTTGCTGCCCTAATAGAACCCATTAATATTTCAGGCTGGTCCTTTCTTTCCTTCAGGCAGGCCTTTCACAGCCATTCTGTCCTTATGTACCTAAATGAACCCAATTTGCAGCAATGGGAAAATAGTTGAATTCATAGAAATCAATAGTTGTGTCTGCAGGAGTTTGCTAATCCCAGGATCCAATTCTGTAATGCAAAGATTAGCTACAACAGTGGGGTCTGGTAATAACCATACAGCTTTGTGGAAAACAAGATGGGCTTTGGAGTAAGGCAACTTGGATTTGAATTCTGACTCTCTCAGTTACAATTTGGGTGACCAGGGACAAGTAATTTAAACTCCTTGAGTCTCAGAGCCTTCATCTGTCAAACAGGGATATAGTGGTATCTAACAGGGTTATTGTGACGTTTAAAGAATTATAATAAAAGCGTCCTTATCTTTTGGAAACACATTTTGGAATGTTCACAAATAACATGATGTCTGGGATTTGCTTCAAAATAATCTGGAGGTAAGATACATATATATATATATATATATAGATATAATATAATATAGATATGGAATTGGCCATGAGTTATTACTGAAGTTGATTGATGGGCACATGGGGATTTATTTATTATGCCATATTGTCTACCTCTGCCTGTTTAAAATTTCAATAACAGAAAGCTTAAGAGAGAAAGAAAGAAATACATGTAAAACTCTTAGCACACAACATGTGCTCATTAAATGTAATCTGTTTTAGATCCGAGGTTTTGAGGGCATTGTTCCCAGGTCACAGAGGCACCAAGAGACCAACCTGCCTCTCTAGAAACATGGGTGGGTTCTGGGGTCAACATGAGGGAGTTGAACAAATGGAGAATGTCACTGTCACTCTAGATCATCCATTACTGCCCAACCTTTTCGCCACCGGTAATAATAATTTGATTATCATTAGTTCTCTATGCTGTGGAAGTTTACTAAATCTCACATCCTTCTGATATTCATTACCTAGATCTTTTACAGATACACACAATCACAAGGTAGAGTTCCAAGTCAGCTTTAGTTGAGCTGGTGGTGGCTCCAAACTGAGCTGCTGTCATCCCTAGCCAAAAACTAAGCACTTCCAAGTTTTAATGGCTCGTGCAGCTGCTTGACGGACATGTATGTGGTTGTACAGGCATATGAAATGGTGAAAAAATATTCTATGCACTCCATGCTTCCAGTGGGTTCAGGGAACCAATTACATCAATTCAGAGTCAGCCCCAGAAATTCCCGGCTTCTAGAATTTCTTAGATAAGGTGCTGAGGTGGACAGACAGGAAACTCCACCCTGGAGTAATGCCAGGCTAGATATGCACTCCAAGGAATCCTTTAATTAAACCAACATTCCCAGACTCTATTCCATGCCCGCACACAAACAAGGAATCTGCCATCCTTGCTGTGACACTAACTGTAATAGTCTTGCACTAGCCACTTGATCTGTTTCCCATTTGTACTGGGGTATCTACCTCCTAAGGTTGGTGCAGGGACCAAAGATAACGCAAGTAAAGTACATTGCACAATGCCTGGCACACAGTGATTGCTCCAAACATGGTAGCTATTTTATGTCTTTGTATGCTTTTATGTATGCATGGATATATTATTACTTCCTTTAGAATGTGGTTAATATTTAGACCCAGTGGTTCTCCAGGCCATGAGTTGTATCACAGCCACATACTTATAAAGTTTAATATTTTCTTTCTTTTTCATGTGACAACATTTTGGTGCAGCTGTGTTCAATCTTCTCTTCCACAGAGATGATGTATGGATCACTGTTACTGGCATCAGTACCTATGTGTCCTCTCGTGTGCAATTCATGCTTCTTCTGTAAAGGTCTTGTGACAGTATGTTTTCAACTTAAAAACATTTTATAGAAAGTAAAAAGGAGAAAAAAATGCTCCAATTCAAGTCTAGCAAGACCATTATTACTAGTATGAAATACTTGCTGAATGGCCACTGTGTGTGTGTGTGTGTGTGTGTGTGTGTGTGTATTGCTGAGAGGGTCAATGGACAAGATGAGCATATAATAAATCTGAAACTCCATTAGCAAAGACTTCAATGGCCTTTGGCTTCTCTAAGGAAGCGAAAAGCTAATGTAAAATCTTACCTTTACCTTACCCTTACCTAAACTGGCACTCTCTTTCCCCTTATCCTGATTTATTTTTCTTCATAGCATTTTTCACTACCTAAAATCATATACTTGTTTCCTGATTTACTTGTTCATTGTCTGTCTTCCCCAAGAGAATATATGATGCATGAAGGAAGGGACCTTGTTCATCTCTGTATCTCCTGTACCTAGAACCATGCCAACCAAGCACAAAGTAAACCCTTGAAAAGTATTTTTTCAATGAATGATTTCATTTTTTTTCCTTTCTGTAAACACCCAATTGCAAAAGGGAATCTAGATCTGAGGTCCTGCTCTTTGTATTCCTTATGTAGCTGACCACTGCAATCCAGCACAGAAGATAGGGAGTAAACACACACACATACGTGTGAAGTGGTACCAAGTGATATGAAGAAAAATGAAGATGAATAAAGTGATTTCCTCAGGGCTTTACATACCGTATACTATTCTGATTTTTGCATCTGTGCTATTGCAGAAGCTGTGTCTTCTATTATAAATGTCTCCCTCTCTAGATGTTATTCTTCTTTCAAGATCTCATTCAGGTTGTTTCTCCTGAATTACACTCAAAGTACAAGAGCTCCCATTGACTTTGCCCTGTCTCACACTGAGTGGTACTGCACCTACTGCCAGTGCCTCAGAGTCCTACACACAATTATAAACACTCTAAAGTTTTCTCTTTCATGGTAAAAAGCAGACACTCCAAATGTATTAGGCTCCTTAAACACACAAAGACATGCTTTACACTTCTCTTAGATCTCTCAAGGAATCTAGCAGTGTTGGGTACTTATTAAGTGGACCAAAAAATCCCTATAGATGAATTGACAAATTTCCTATTTGAACCCCACCTCTGCTGCTCCAGCCTTACTTCATTTATGCCCCAACAACATCTACTGCCTTTTTCTCCCCTCTCCCTCCCAAGTGTCCCTCTGAGTTAGAGTGATTCTTCAGAGCTACAAAAGTCCAAAATATTTACATCCCAGATGAGACAAAAACATCGTCTGAGACCCTGAGACCAGCAGCTTCTCAGAAGGCGGCAATAGTTCTGGAGATAAAAGTCATAAACAAGTCATTATTTGGTATGTTTTAAAGAGGAAAAAAAAAGCCATGCAATCCAAGAAACACCTGTAGCACTTCATGAATCAACTGGAAGCTCTTCATCAAACCAAGATTTGATGAATCAGTTTCTACCTTCTTGAAACGCCACCCAGTTTCAATGACATCCTTGAACTTATCTGGGTAGTATTTTAGTACTGCAGGCAATTCAGTATTAGTCCATGAAACGAATTCCACTTTCTAAAGTGCTCAGGGCTCTGACAACTCAAGGGAATAAGTAATGCCTTTATCTTGCTTAAGTGCAGGAATCAAAAAGCTAAGATGGGATTTCTGGAATGAATTCACCATGGAGAATATAAATTTTCTAATTTGAGAGCCATTACACTCCACCACTGACTATATACTACCTGCTCTTTTCTTCCGTATTTTATACAAATTTACCACATTCTCTTTATGAATCTAAGAAGAAAACAAGAAGACAGTTTTCACCAACAAAAAGTTATTTCTCCCAAAATTATGATCCACAGACATTATTCAGCAGAGTATGTATATCTTTTTCCATCTTCTCCTGGGTTGGGTAAGTGTAGCTCACCTCCAGTTTCCTGACGATGGATTTATTCTGAACTTTTTGGTATTCTCTTGGACTCAAAAGAGCAGGTGTTAAGGATAGGGCAAATACAGAGTTTCACAATATTGTTGAAAAGCACCCAATTCTCTATTCTTTGATAATAGAGATTTTTTTCCTTCTTCTTTCCTCCTTTTAATCTTGGACCCTAGAAGGATAAATGTCACCACTTCTACTGTTAGCTGCATTTCAAAATCAACAAAAAGCTCTTAAATCAATAACCCTAGCTCTGGTCTTTCTCAAATTCTTACAGCCCTAGGAACTGAGGGTTGATTAAAGTCAGGAACCAGGTCACCCTGGAAAGAGAGGTGAACCAGCCTTGGGTCTTCCCTAGATGTACTCCTCTTGAAATTTTGAAGTCATCTATTACCTCCATTGTATATTAACATTCATCATAATTACTAATTCACTCATTCAACAAATATCACTCTGATATGGTACTGAATATTCTTCACATAGGAAAATATGAACAGTTTATTTGCCACCTAGATGGTTGGGAAGCCTATACCACTCCAAGACATTGAGGAAAGAAAAATCTTTCAGGAGAAGCCCCTTATAAATCCAGCAGATCTGGAGAGAACAGCCTGCAGGAAATTGCCCCCATGATTCAATTATTTCCACCTGGTCCAGCCCTTGATCTGTGGGGATTATTACCATTCAAGGTGAGATCTGGGTGGGGACCCAGAACTAAACCATATCACTCTTTATGCCTCACGGGATGGTAGCAAAAGTCATATTTGAGAAAATATATAAAAGCACTTTGAAAACTGTCCAGCAGATGTGCATACAGAAATACTGAATGAGGTAAATTTGTTAGTATTAACTAAACACCTCTAAGGTTCCAAAACGATGTTTTTCAAATTTGACCACAACTAATTAGAAGCCAGCATACACCCATGACTAAACAAAAGTTTAACAAAACAGTACTTGATACCAAGATATTTTTAATTACCTTTTCTTCTCTTATTTTTTTAATACAAGTCATTCGTTTCATAAGGCAGTGGTCCTTGACTCTCAACTCACAATGGGCATCAGATCATCCAAAATTTAAAAAATCTGATACCCAGGAGCTACTCACCTTGACTCACTAACAATGGTCTGGGGTGGGGCTGGGGCGTCAATATTTTTACACAGCCCCAGGTAATTCTATTCTATAGCCAGGACTGAGAACCACAGTACCAATAGTTTCCAGATCACAGCTAAAAAAAAACTGTCACTTATTTACATCCTTGTCTGCTAAACATTCTCTGTGCCCAGAATTTGCTCCACTCCACCCTGCTGCTGAAGATCTGCTTGTTACTGAGTTGATTACTCATTCATGTGGCTCGTGTGAGTGTGTGTGTGTGTGCGCACACACACATACCTCTCAAGCAGCTGGGACTACAGGCGCGTGCCACCACACCTGGCTAATTTTTGTATTTTTTGTAGAGATGGGGTCTTGCCATATTGCCCTGCCTCGTCTTGAACTCTTAGGGCTCAAGCTATCTTCCTGTCTGGGCTTCCCAAAGTGCTGGGATTATAGGCTTCGTCAACCACCATACCTGGTTAAAGAAAAGCAAAAGGAAGGGGAAATGACCAGACCTCCTCACACAGCAGAGGAAATTCTCTGATCATGTCTAGACAGGGGTCTAAGAAGAGCCTTCACAGGCCTGGGACATAAGTTCAATCAGAAGGTGCTTCCTGGCCTGGCTATCTCCTCCTTCCAAGTGTAGCTCACATGGAACAGAAAGCTCCTCCATCCTCAACTCATCTTTCCTCTACACAAGTCTGGGGGACTGTCCTGTTTGCTTGGTTGAACTATAGACGACACTTAGCTGTCTGGCAGAACCTAGGCCAGAATGCAGAAGGTACCAGGGATGCTGGAGGCCCTGTCTGTGTCCCTGTCCTATCCTTGGGCACACAAATGAAAACAAGAAACCTGGATTCTTTCTGTAAATAAACAAAAACTGTGTCTGTTTGAAGCACAGTCTTTGGATTTTGACCTACATGTAACCAGTCATGATACTAAGAGTTAACATTTATTGCGATCCTTCTGTGTGCTGAGCATATCATACACACTTTCTCGTTTAATTCACATCTCTTCAGATATGCATTCTATGGATACTCAGATTAAGTAACACGCCCAGGGTGGCACAGTTAAGAACTGGTGGTGTCAGGGTGCTAATGCAGGTTTATCCTTACTCCAGAACCCACATGCTAGCCAAGGGCTTCTCAGCACTACTGATGTTTTGAACCAGATAATTCTTTATTGTGAGGGGCTGTCCTGTGCATTATAGGATGGTTAGCAGCATCTCTGGTCTCCACTCACTAGATGCCAGTAACATCCCTTCCCCTCCAGTTATGACAATCAAATCTAGACATCACCAAAGTTCATCCTCTGGGGGAAAGGGGCAAATTCACTACCCACTTTTCCCCATTAAGAATCATGGCTCCAGGCCGGGTACACTGGCTCAAGCGTGTAATCCCAGTAGTTTCGGAGGCCGAGATGGGCAGATCACGAGGTCAGGAGTTCGAGATCAGCCTGACCAACATGGTAAAACCCCGTCTCTACTAAAAATACAAAAATCAGCTAGGCATGGTGACATGCGCCTATAATCCCAGCTACTCAGGAGGCTGAGGCAGGAGAATCACTTGAACCTGGGAGGTAGAGGTTATAGTGAGCCATTGAACTCCAGCCTGGGTGACAGAGCAAGATTCCTTCTCAAAAAAAAAAAAAGATTCACGGCTCCAGTCTAAGCCACAATGTATACTGTTTCCTGGTACTTTACAAGTACATAAACCGCTACTCAGAAGACAGAGCAAGAACCAAACACAACATTCCAGGAAAGTTTGGTACAGCAATAATATCACCCTATCCTACAGATATACAACTTTGTAATTCACTAAGTACTTTTATAGCTATTATCTCCTTTTATGGCCTCTGAGTGCATATCGGGATCTAATTCCAAAATAGTTAATCCACCTCAAAAATATGAACACTATTGAGAGATCCACCTATTTACCCTTCTTGGAGAAATTGAGGGAAAAGATCATGTAGTGAAATCCATATTAATCCTTAGCTCCACAGGCCATTAGGAGAAGAAACTTTTGTTCATGCATCATCCTGAGAGAGCACATGATGTGAACTTCTAAGGGCTAAGCCTGTGTCTCAAGCCTCTCCATCTCTAGCATTTGCTTGCTTAAAACAGAAAATTCTCACTAAACAGTCAACATTTCATGAAACATTAACTATTACATAGCAGCCCCATCATCTGATTAAAATTACGATGAAACTTTCCCATCTTTCTAATATATGTATGTATATGCAGTAAATAAAATTAATAAACTTGAAAAAAAAAAGCATTGACATTTACAGAAGAGCTGAGATTTCAGTGCCAGGCTATTCTTCCCTATTGTTTAAAAAACACAGCAGAGCAAAACTCACATTTGGAATGAAGGGAATGTTTACCAGAATCATCTCTTTCAATACATGCCAAAAAAACTGTAGCTGTTTCGTTAGAATAATATTTTCACTAGATGAAGGAAAAAAAATGAGAGGAGAGGCTTTTAAACTCTTTCTTTCAGATTTGCATGACCACACCAAACTGTTATACCTAATATACAATCATAACAGCAATGCTCATTAAAAAAAAAAAAAAAAAACGAATTCAAAAGAAAGTAACTGGAAGCACTAACCCCATTTATTTGGAGTCTGTGTTTCCTCATTTCTGAATAAATAAAAAGGAACTAATTGTAGTTGCTTTTAAGGTCACCCGTTAAAAACTCCTAAAATACCGGGAGGGCAAAAAACAAAATGTTCTATTTGTATTTAGTTGCAAAATCCAACCAAAGGGAATATCATTACCTGGGAAATGATAAATTTCCATATGGATTCAAAGGAATTTTAATTAAAAACTACCAGTAAGTATTCCTAACAAGAATAGCTAGCATCTATTGAGCACTCATGATGTGCTGGGCACTGAACTCAAATGTTCTACAAGCATCAATGTTATTTTATCTTTATCACAGCCCCATGAGGTACATACTCATTGATATATTCATTTTAAGGTAAGAAAACTGAGGCCAGAAGAGATGAAATGACTTGCCCTAAACCACAGCTAGATCAAGATTCAAGCAGTGGCTGTGTGACACTTTAAGATACACAACCTGAAAAAAAAATGGGGATTTTAAAAAGAGATATGTTCAGTTCATTTTTTTATACTGTGTGCCATGAAATCTCAAAGTTGAAATGAATTTTCAGAAATCATTCTCTTTTCTTTACTTCCACAGATCCTTTCACATCAAAAGTCAAGCACCAGGCATTACCTACAGCTGGGGCCAGTGGCTTTCTGGGTACCTTTTTTTTTTTTTTTTTTTTGGTGAGACAACAAGTCTTTTGTATTTTTGTTTTGCTTTCTGTGAAAATCCACAGTGATGGAGGCTGCCTAGTAACAAGTATCAGGAAGGGGAAAAGAAAGGCTTACTTTTTCTAGCCCAATATGCCATAGCTACAAGAATGACAGGACCAATTACTTTATACGCATATCAGAAACATACCAGAGTATAAACACCAAAATGAAGGTTGTGCTTCAAAATACAGTTGTTTTTGGGGGAGTTAAACGTTGTACTCAAAATTTCCACTGTGGAGGTGATGGAAGACCCTAACCCCGGTGTTGTTCAGGGACCAACCGTAATTCCTTCCAAATCTAAACACATACTCCATGCCATTACCGAATGCCCCTTTTAAAACTGCCGGTCCTTCAAGAGAATTTTCATTACTTTAATGGGCATACTTCATATTGACAACCTCTATTCCCCACCTCGGAAGCTCAAGTTGGCCCTGCACAGTACCTGGCTGTTTCCCAGCTGAGGAAGGTTTGCCATCACTGAGGCAATCAGGAAATGTGTTACAAACTCTGAAGGCAACTCCAAAGCAGGAGCTCCAAAATTATTCTCAGCAGTGACAGCATCACTAGAATTAGTACACAGCTTGCCAAGATTAGGTTTTTGAAGGGGAGAAATACTGATTTGAATGTATAAATACTGGCATATTTTAACATTTGGATAAAGAACTGGAAGCATCAGCAAGTGTTACATCCAAGGGAGTAAGTACACTGCTGCAGGAATGATAATGCAGACTTTGGTGCAAGGTCCTGACCACTCAATAAGGCATACACACACCCTTAATGGAAAAATGCTTGTCCTGAAATGATTCTTGTAAAATGAATAAATCACTTTCTGTCCTGTTAACTTGAATAATTATTAGAGATTTCCTTTTCATGAATTGATAAACAGAACCAACAAATGCTAGTTGCCAAAATAATCCTTGTTCTTCCAATGACGCTCATCTCAGTGTGTCAGAAGATGGACCTATATGCACCAGAAGAAAATCCACCCCACCCCGCACACATAACCATAAAAAAAAAATAGGTATCTTTCAATGGATATACTTAACAAGATACCTCCACTCTGGGTCTTCCTGAATTGGCTGTTACACCAAATAACTGAACTAATTGCCATACATAATTAACAATACAAGATTAGTTAATATAAGATAGTCAACATTTAACTAATAATTGAAGGACATGCACCCAAGGACAAACAACATAAATAAAAAACAAAAACAAAAGCCGTGCCTTGGTCCTTTGTTTTTAGATACACACTTGGATACTCATCCACTGAGGTCCTAAGCAGTCTGGCTCCCTTCCAGTTGACCTGGTCAAGGGTGCAGCAGCTCGGGGTTGGGAACAGACTGTGGATGATCTTAACAGGGCAAGTCAAGGGCAGTCCACCTTCCAGGCAGACAACTCCTATTAACTTCAGTAACAGAAGTCTTCACTGACACAATCCCAAACTGCACAATACCCTCATGTTTACTCGACTGTGGAAGGCAGTGCGTGTGCGGGCGTTGTTTGGTATATGTATAGGTTGTGGATTTTCCTCTTTTTTACGCAGAAGCAGCCACTCACAGAGTACTGGAACAAGAAGTACACGTGGGTCTAAAAGTCACACATACCTGTATTATATGGGTTATCTCTAAGCCACACACACACACAAACAGGTTGGTATTACCTGCACATTTGAAATCTTACTCCATAACTATTCTTTTTAGCCCAGGCTCTTCTCATCGGGTCCCCCATACAAAATCATTTCTAACTCAGCTCAGAAATATGGGATGCAACTTAGGTCAAGATAATGAGCCTGCCAAGGCCCCGGAACCTCCCGCTAATCTGCCGGTGCCTGGAGCATCCACAGCTGCACAGGAAGCTGCGGTGCCCCGCTGCCGCCAGGTCCCCGCAGCGGGTCGGCGAGGTGCAGCAGCCTCCCAACCCCAGGCTCCTAATACTCCCCAAGCGCGCTGAGTGCGAGGTCCCCACCCGCCCTCCTCTGCGGACGCCTGGTCTTGCTCTCTCGATTAGATTTCCTCTCGAGTAGTCTACGACCCTATTCCACCGAGGGCGCTGCGTTCCCATAGCTGAGACAGACGTTCCTGGCGCTCTGGCCCCACCAGCCACCTCCGACCCCCCGCCGCGGCGTTCCCATCCCGCCAAGCCCCGCATCTGCCCATTAACCAGCCGCCCCCGGTTCTCAGCACAACTCCGCTCCTCGCGCCCACCCACCCGGAGAAGCCCCCTCCATCTTTCCCCGGCGAAACCTCATGTCTAGCCCCACCCTACTCTTTCCGAGGCTCTCCTACCTCGGGCTCCCCCCTCCCGCCCCCGGCTTCCTCTCCTTCGCACTCCCCTCCCGGGTTCCGTTCCTCTCCGCCCTGCGAAGGGCGCCCCGAAAATGCGGACAGGGCGCCCCTCGTTCCGTCTGCTGGACTCTCCCACGCCCCGGTCCTGAATCTCCCGCCCTCCGGACTCAAGCTCCCCAACATTGCGGCCCCGACACCGCCGCCAGTTCTCCGGGCTCGGGCTCCATGTCTCCCCAGTATCGTAGTCCTGGACACCCCCACTATAGACTTTCAGAGCTCCAGGGCTCCCCAACATCCTGACCCGTCGTCCTTCCGGGCTCGGATTCTGAGACTCAACATCGGGGCCCTAAACTCCGGCCCCCTGGCCTCGGGTTCCCCAACGCTGCGGCTCTGCACCTCCCCCTCCGGGATCGGGTGCGAGGACTCTCCAACGTCGCGATCAAGACGTCCCCGCCTCCCGAGCTCGGGCCCGGTGCTCCCCGACCTCGCAGTCCCGATACCCAACTCGATCCGCTCCGCGCCTCCCGCGGCGGGACTCACCGGCAGGGGCGGCGGCCGAGCCCGCGCGCGCAGCCTAGCCCGGCCCAGCCCGCACTCCTGCCTCGGGGTCCCGGCCACCAGCTTCCCGCGGGCGGTTGTGACCGCGGCGGGCTAGGCTCGGGGGAGCGGCCGGGAGGAGGAGACCGCCGAGGGCGGGTGACGCCCGGCTCCGCCCCTTCCCGACCTGGGGGCGGGATGCGCAGACCCGCGCGCTCCGCCGCTGCCCGCGCCGCTGCAACCGCTGCGAGGAAGTTGACTGACGCCGCTTCCTTCCACCCAGGGCGCAGACCCTCGCAGTCCCTGGTAGCTGCAAAAAACCCAGAGAGTTTGAGACAGAGACGCCTTAACTGCCTTTGTATTCTTTCCAAGAATTCACCTTCCAGGGGGCCATTTCCAAAGTCCCTCGGGGAAGGGCAAAAAACAATAACAAACTTCATCTGCTCTGTCAAGACTGATTCAAATCCTGGCCTTCTCTCTCTCACCACCCTCGGGTGAACGTTCAGGGTCATGCCCATGACATATCATGTGATGACATACCAGGGAGGCCCTTGCAGATACTTCCACACCCCTAAGATACACTCGCCCAAGACTCGTGCCTCTCCCATGACTACATCACACAGACACATCTGACACTGCCCTGCCGAGGATCCCACTTCTACCCTGTGTCTCAGTCTAGAGCCCTAGTGGGTCCCAGCAATAGCGACCCATACATACAATCTATTGGGGCGGGGGAGGAGAAATTCCATCTCCCGACTTGCTCCTCACCCACAATGTTCTCTGTATTTTACCGTAAAAAAAATACACTTAAGAAGTTGGATGATCAATTGACCAATCAAGTTGCCTTTGCTTTTAAAAAGCTTTCTTCGGGCCAGGCGCGGTGGCTCATGCCGCCTAGTACTTTGGGAGGCCTAGGCGGGCGGATCACGAGATCAAGAGATGGAGACCTTCCTGGCCAACATGGTGAGACGCCCGTCTCTACTAAAAATACAAAAATTAGCTGGGTGTCGTGGCACGCACCTGCAGTCCCAGCTACTGAGAAGGCTGAGGCAGGAGAATTGCTTGAACCTGGGAGGCGGAGGTTGCAGTGAGCCGAGATTGCGCCACTGCACTTTTCTCAGACAGGACTAATTCTGTTCCGCTGGTTCCCAAAACTTTTATACCACCCTGTTTCAGTGACATGTCGCACAACATCTCACATTTGTACAATGTTTCTGTTTTTCAAAACATTTTAGACAGGTGTGATGGTTCACACCTGTAATCCCAGCACTTTGGGAAGCCAAAGTGGGCAGATTGCTTAAACCCAGGAGTTCGAGACCAGCCTGGGTAACAGGGCAAGACCTTGTCTCTGCAAAAAATACAAAAATTAGATGGGCATGGTGACACACGCCTATAGTCCCAGCTCCTTATTCTTAGCCAAACATCACGAAGCAAAGAAAGTAGGTTATCTTAGCAGAATTATTTCAATTCCATAAATGAATACATTTAGACTGAGCAGTTACATGGCAGGTTTGAAGCTGAGTCAGAGCCAGGAAAGAGCCCAGGGGCCTGTATTTAGGGCCACTGCTCTCCCCAGGAAATCATGGTCCAGCACTTATAAGTGGATACTGGTGGAAAGTCACAGGAGGTCTTTGGCAGCTTTGCTCCCTCCACCTCTTCTTCACCCCAAAGATGTCAGGGAACTCTCCCTTATCCTCAAAAATCTGGCAGTCAATATGAACAGGCCAGAAGTCACAATTGTACAATAGGGCTTACTGAGAGGGAGTGAAAACTCCTTCCACTTTGGGCCACTCTAGAAACAAAATTGCAGGTTAGCAAATCTAAAAGCCTATCCACAGCCTCCATCCAACTAACCTGAGCTGTCAGGCAGGAACTGATGAGCCTCTGAAACACATTGCTGATTATTTTTGCAGTGTTTTTCTCCCTAAGAGTTACTCTGTGCGGAATGTAAAGAAGTTTTAAAAGGAGACTAACAAGTCTTCTAATTCTTTCTCAATGGTAAATGCTCCTTTCTTCTTGCCCTTTATACGAAAGGCAGATGTGAACATGTTCCGTTCACCTCTGCCTTTTGGATAAAGATAATGGGTGTCAAGCACTGTTATCTGTACATGAGGCAGTTCTGTTTGCAAGTGATGCTGTCCAGAGCCACTAGATAAGAATGGTGACTCTCATCCTTCATGACTTTTAAAACTACCTGGGTCTCACGCTAGCTTCTTTTATTTTCTGCTGTGAGATAATGGCCTACTTCTGTTTGGGCAATAAAAGTGACGTTTGGGTAACACCAAAAAAAGTCCTAGAGTGACCTGGCTATTTTTAAATTATAATAAAAGCCTGTTGGATTTAAAAGACAGTTAGGATGGCCTTTGGTATATGGAAATTCACAGCCAACTTTCCTCTATGTAATGATCCCATCTGGCAATAAAATTTTGACCTGAGATTTTTCCAAAACCTGGAAACAGGCAAGATCTTGGATATTACAGTATTTCCTCAATAAGGAGAATGTGAAACTGCTAATCCAATCAACACGTTATCAGACCTATTTCTATTTTAGATTGCCCTTGACAGCCATGGACACAGGCAATATGCAAAATAATGAAAAAATAGATAAGATTAAAGAACTATTTTTGTCCCAATCTCTAATAAAATAATTTAGTCCATTTTACATTGGATACATACCACACTGACACTGTTTTTATAAACCTTCCACTTCGTGTTGACAAAGTACCACGTTTCCAAGAAGCTCAAAGTATGTTTGCTGACATCATATTACTCAACTTCATACCTTTATGTGAAAATAGGAAAGGGGTAGAAACTGGTAGTCTTATTGTAACACGGAGAAATGGAAGTGTGAAATAGTTATAACCACTTGCCTAGAACATTCTGGTGTACATGGTTTATACTAAAAGTAGACCTATTTGTGAAAACTCTTACCGTGAAGAGTTATTTAAAAGCTCTACTATTTTTTCTTTTTACATCTCATGAAAAGACAGAGGACCATTAATTTCTTTACTATCTTGGCAGAGAAAGGAGAGGCACTTTGCATAGTGGTTAAAGGTGTTGCCTTGGGAGTGAGAGCCTTCAGTAGGTAACTTAACTTTTCTTTCTTCCTTCCTTTTTTTTTTTTTTTTTGGAGACTGTCTTGCTGTGTCGCCTAGGCTGGAGAGCAGTGGCACCATCTCAGCTCACTGAAACTTTGGCCTCTTGGGTTCAGGCGATTCTCGTGCCTCAGCCTCCTGACTATCTGGAATTACAGGCACATGCCACCACGCCTGGCTAATTTTTTTGTATTTTTAGTAGAGATGGGGTTTCGCCATGTTGGTCCCAAAGTGTTGGGATTACGGGCAGGATCCAGGACGCCTGGCCAGTAACTTAACTTTTCTATGCTTAGGATCCTTATCTCTGACACAGAAATAATAATTGCACCCACATATCATATAATGAAGACTTGATTAAATGGGTGAAAAGACCATGACTTTATTTAAGTGGTTGTTTATGGGATCTTTGTTTCAATACTTTCTACTTGCAGAAAAGATATACTATCCCAGTGGACTGCATAAGAAGAATTTGGGGAAACTTGAATATCTGTATTTTTTGATCCTAAAGTCAAGTCCATAATTTCCTGACATTCCATGATCGGATAGCCATCCATACTTAGTTTTTTCTATTTAAATACCCTGTCAAATGGCCAACTGGGAAAAGTAACCACGATATGAATTTCACATACAGGATGCTAAAGAACTCTGGTTGAGTCAGATTTTTTTTAAAAATCATGATTTTCTTGTACTGTCTGTCTCTTTTATCTCATTTAATGGTGGAATGGTAGGGGCTCACTAAAGCAAATTTGATTTTCATTGGGAATTGCTTATGTCATTTTTTTGTTTCTTTATAAAAATAACAATTTAGGGAGCAAATAAATTAACCCATGTAGACAAAAGAAAGAAGATGTAGAAATTGCTCCTGAGCCCTCAGTAAGCCCTGGGCACATGTGAGGTTTTGAAGCCTTATATCTGTTCTCCCATTCTCTTTTCTTTTTTTTTTTTTTTTTTGAGACAGAGTCTCACTCTGTCATCAGGCACCAGGCTGGAGTGCAGTGGCGCGACCTCGGCTCACTGCAACCTCCGCCTCCTGGGTTCAAGCAATTCTCCTGCCTCAGCCTCCTGAGTAGCTGGGACTACAGGTGCGTGCCACCACACCCAGCTAATTTTTTTGTATTTTTAGTAGAGACGGGGTTTCATCATGTTGGCCAGGATGGTCTCGATCTCTTGACCTCATGATCCGCCCGTCTCCACCTCCCAAAGTGCTGGGATTACAGGTGTGAGCCACTGCGCCCGGCCTTGTTCTCCCATTCTCTAATGTAACTAGTTCCTTGTTGAAGATTTTCAGATGTCAAACTGTAAGAATAAATGATAAAAGGACTGAGCAGGAAGCTTTCATATTATTATTATTTTAAAAGTCTTATCTAATTTATGTATTTTTAGATTTTTAATTGATACTAATAATTGTACATATTTATGGGGTACATGTAAATTTTGACATATGCATACAATATGTAATGATCAAATCAGGGTATTTAGGGTACCCATCACCTCAAACATCTATCTTTTTAAAAACATTTTTAATTAATTTTTAAAATTTCAGTTTACTTTTTATTTTTATTTTTTGAGACAGGGTATCTCTCTGTTACCCAGGCTGGAGTGCAGTGGCACGATCATAGTTCACTGCAGCCTCGACCTCCTGGGCTCAGGTGATCCCCCCCACCTCAGCCTGTCAAGTAGCTGGGACTACAGGTGTGCACCACCATGCCTGACTAATTTTTTGTATGTTTTGTAGAGACCAGGTTTCACCATGTTGCCCAGGCTGGTCTCAAACTGGGCATCACTCAAGTGATCCTCTTGCTGTGGCCTCCCACAATGCTGGAATTACAGACATGAGCCACCATTATCATTTACTGGTGTTGAGACCATTTCAAATATTCTCTTCCAGCTGTTATGAAATATATAATATATTGTTGTTAATTATAGTCACCCTACTGTAATATCAAACACTGGAACTCACCCCTTCTACCTATCTGTATGTTTGTACTTATTAACCAACCTCTCTTCACTTCCCCCTCCATTCCCAGCCTCTGGTAACCATCATTCTACTCTGTACCTCCATGAAATCAACTTTTTAAGTTCCTACACATAAGTGAGATCATATGGTATTTGTCTTTCTGTGACTGGCTTATTTTACTTCACATAATGACCTCCAGTTCCATCCATGTTGCTGGAAAGGACTTCTTTTTTTTTTTTTTAAGGCTAGTCAGATTTCATTTTTTATGTCTGAATAGTATTAATAAAATAATATGACTTCCTAAATTTCAACAACATTTGATGTAAGTGCTCATTTTAACACTTGTTCCTTAACAAAACCCAAATTTAGGAAATACAGTGTATAAGTGGATCACGGTAATTGAACAGCGAATAGAAGTATGGATATCAAAGCACAAGGCCTTTCCTTATTCTTTACCGGAAATTTGGAACTAAAAGGCCTCAGGGTGAATGGACTTTGTTTTTCTCCTCTTTAAAGGGTCTGACAATTTTGTTTCTTCCAACCACTTTGCTCCTGATTCTCAGTCATTTTATGCTGGGGAAGAGAAGGAGGTGGGCAATCTCTGAGCACTGGAAAAATCTGAAAGATTAAATTTCAGATTGATACCAAAGGTTTGGAAAAGTAACCATTTTTTTTTCTTCTCTTCTCTTCTCTTCTTTGAGACCCAGTCTCACTCTATCACGCGGGCTGGTGTGTAGTGGTGTGATCTCAGCTCACCGCAACCTCTAACTCCCACGCTCAAGCTATTCTCCTGCCTCAGCCTCACTAGTAGCTGAGATTACAGGCATGAGCCACAAGGCGCAGCTAAATTGTATGTTTTTAGTACAGATGGGGTTTCACCATGTTGGCCAGGCTGGTCTTGAATTCCTGATCTCAAATGATCCACCCACCTTGGCCTCTCATAGTGCTGGTATTACAGGTGTGAGCCACTGTCCCCAGCCAGAAGTAAATGTTTTTCACTCTGCCCAACTCCAATTCAGTCTGGACTGTGTTCTAAAAGAATTTTGGAGAGAAATTTCTCAGGCTTAGGACTAGAAAAGGAAAGCCATATGAACTCACGCAGGATGGAAAACAGGCTTGAACTTCAGCACTTCGCCACACCCCAGCTGGTATGCTGATAGCAGCCTGGAAGTGGACAACTCCCTATAGCTCATTTCAGTCTCTCACCTATCATCTAAGTTAGGCTAATGAGCAAAGGCACAGACCTTCCTCTGTTGGACAGCTGAGGGTCAAAATCACAGGAAGTGACAGAGTGTCATGTCCATAGCTCTTTAACTGAAGCCTGTCTCGGCTCTCTCTTTCTTTAAATAGGATGGGACAGTGAAAATGGTAATCTTGGACAAAATGAGTAGCAGTTAGAGTATTGATGCTTGATTCTGGCTTGGTTTCAGGGTTTTAATGATCTAAAAAGAAAAAAATATCAATGCAACAATTGACTCGTTTAATTCAGTTTGTGTTTACCAAGTCTGTTTTCACTACAGACAAGTAAGTCAGGGGGCCAGAATTGGCCTCTCCATGTGTTCATCTGGAAGGCCCCCCAGGATAGATGAGACCTGGGCTATATCCCAGCCCAGACCTCAGGACAGGGCAGATAAATTGGGGTTCTTTCCAGTCCATATTTGTACCCCTGGGAACAAGGAACTGGATATTGGGCCATGTTTAAAGTTGCGGTTTTAGTCAAGGGTGACTTTTGGTCTGATGACAAATAGCATCTTGAGCTGACCTCTCTTGTGATACTTTCATTTTGCAAATCTCTTTTTACTTCTTTGGCTCCTCCACCAGACTGTAAGCTCCTGTGGAGAGAGGTTTGTGTATGTGATAATCATTGTCCTACCCATATGACATAGCAAATACTATGTGCTCGAAAAATATTTGTTAAATATATGAACCAAATAATATAAATTCTTAGGACATTGAGAATCCACTTAGTCTAGGAGTCCATCATCATTTACTGTAGAACACTTAGAGAAGGCTAGAAGGACCCATAAATGTACCAGAAGAAGAAAACATGCCCCGGGGTGGAAACAAGGAGGACAAGAAGAAGCATGTCTTCCAATCTGAGGGGGAAGGGAGAGAGAAGGGAAAAGAATGAGCAGGGGTTAATTCTGGGTCCCAGCAGACAGTGCTACCGTAATAGACCACTCCATTTCTTAAATTGTCAAACTGAATTAAACTGAAGTAAACTGAGTTGCAAGAATTTGACATATTGAAGAAGTATCCTGAATAGTTCAAACTAAAGTAAAATTCTCTTTCATTCTCCCTGCCAATTAAATTAAAATTCTCTGATTATCCTTCCCACCAGCCTGGGATCCTCTACCCCTGGGGACATCCAGGAAGGACCCTGGAAGCTACTCTGAGTGTGAAAACCAGGTTTATTGGGTCTTTCTCCCTAAACGTTCCTGGGATCCTCCATAACTCATCTGACATCCTAGAGATTTTGACCAGAGCCTTCAAATCCTGGCAATGTCAAGGGTACATTCTAGCAGGAGGCTTATAAAACAAGTATTCCCTACAATAAGGTATGATGACTGAGGACTGACTAACTTAACTAAGGTCTACGTAGGATGTGAAATACTGCGCAGTCTTCAAAAATCACATAGACTGTATGGCACAGAGAAATATGCAGTCTGTGGTTCTATGGTTTAGTAAAACAGAGCAGGTTATAGTGCAGTGTGATCCAATTTATTTTCTTTGAGATGAAGTCTCACTCTGTCACACAGGCTGGAGTGCAGTAGCATGATCTTGGCTCACTGCAGTCTCTGCTTTTTGGGTTTAAGCGATTCTCCTGCCTCAGCCTCCTAAGTAGCTAGAATTACAGGCGTGCACCACCATCCCCTGCTAACTTTTGTATTTTTAGTAGAGACGGGGTTTCACCATGTTAGCCAGGCTGGTCTTGAACGCCTGACCTCAGGTGATCCGCCCACCTCGGCCTCCCATAGTGCTGGGATTACAGGTGTGAGCCACCATGCCCTGCCAAATGATCCTTTTTTTAAAAAAAGAAGATATGCTGTACATGCACTGCAAAAAAAGAAAAAAAGAAAACAGAAAGAAGCTGTACATTTATAATGATATTTCCAGGATAACGTTTAAAAAATAATTTTCAATATTTTCAAAATATTCTTTATAAAACAAATACATAAATAAATGGCTGTCGCTCATTGCTCGGTATATACATATAATTCTAATGGGCTATAATTAGTTGTAGATTATCACAGAATAGGGCTGGGAGCCATGACTCACACCTGTAATCCCAGCACTTTGGGAGGCCAGGGGGCTGGATCACCTGAGGTCAGGAGTTCGAGACCAGCCTGACCAACATGGTGAAACCACATCTCTACTAAGAATACAAAAATCAGGTCAAGCGTGGTGGCACACGCCTATAATCCCAGCTACTCAGGAGGCTGAGGCAGGAGAATCCCTTGAACCCAGGAGGTGGACGTTGCAGTGAGCCAAGATTGCAGCGTTGCGATCTCCAGCCTGGGCAACAGAGCGAGACTCCTTCTAAAAAAAAAAAAAAAAAAAAAACGCAAAAGATAGAACAAAACTACAGTAAAGTTAATTATAGCAATTGTGATGGTGATGCGTGGGGTGCTTTGTGAGTACCCTGTGCTTCTGAGCTCATAACAACAACAAATAGAAAATGTATTTTCTTTTAAATTAGATGTTAAAAGAGGTAACCTGCTAAAGGCAACCAAAAACTGTCAGAGTCAGTTCATCATCTGTGGTACAGCAGCCGTGGGTGGCAGGGAGGTCAGTCGTGGCACGCTCAGACTTCCAGGAACCCGAGATTCTTGGAGGGGACACTGTAATAGGCAATGAGCCCCCTTTTAACAGGCACTAATGGGCACATCTGACTACTTAGGCTGGCTCCTTTGGATCTGAGCAGTCTGCCTTCCACCTATGTGTCTCTTTAATGGTGCATTTGACATCTCTTGTCCCCTCTATTAAATCAGGACTGGAAAAGAATTGTGCCAGCTGATCCAATTTTATTGAGATTGAGTCCAGCAAACACTGCAGCAGGATGAGGCCTGGCTGCTTTAAATCTCTCTCTCTTTCTCTTTGAAAAAATCCAATTAGCGCTTATCCCTCCACATTTCTGACAAGGGGGTCAGCAAATTGTTTAGGTCAGAAAGGAAGCACCTTATTACAATGCCATGAAGACACTAAATAAAATTCAGTCTGGGACAAAAGGAACACATAGCTATTGCTCAATATGCAATGTTCTCTTATTAATTATTTCATCCATTCGGAAGATATTTATTGAGAACCATCTAGGTGCTAAATGCACTTTGCTAAGCTCTCAGGACAAAGAAATGAACATGATGCAATCTTCACTCTCTGATCTAGTGGAGAAGACATAGTTAAACAAATGATTACAATGCAGCGTTACAAGGGCTACGAGAAAGGTACGCTAGACGCTATGAAAAAACAGAAGAGGGGCACCTAGCACTCTGTGGTTACCAAGCTTTTTAGTGTTGGGAGGGTGAGCAAAAGCTTCCAGGTGAGTCATGAAGGCTGAGACTGATAAGCAGACAAGAGGGGGAGGAAAGCATTGCGGGCTAGGAACAGCAGGTGCAAGGGCACAGAGGCACACCGCAGCATGACACTTGCCAGAACAAACATGGGTGCAACCCCTGCTTATATCCCTCAACAAGGAAGAAGATCATACCGTCCATGACCAACTAGTTAGACTGTTAGTCACTTTGTCACACACATGGAATATAAAAGAAAGTAAATACAGTCCTTTACTTTGGGTTCCCATGTCATGTTCTGACTCATGTAAAATCCTCCGGGAAATCGATTTTCAGGAGCAGCTCCTCTTCCTAAGTTCACTCACCCTACCAGTTCCTCTAACTAGCACCAAGATTTAGTATCAACTTTCACGGTGGCTGTGTGGTCAGCACCTTGTATAAACAAGGGCAGGAGAGTCATCTCTCCTCTGGGCTCTCTCTGCTTCTTCTCCCCTTCTCCATTTCTTTGGCCCATTTAAACTTTTTCATTCTCTCCACTCCTAGCTCTGCTCAGTATCCTCCTCCTCCTCCTCCTCCTCCTTTCTTCCTCTTTCTTCTCTTCCCCCTTCCCCTTCCCCTTCCTTTCCTTCCCCCCGCCTTTTTTTTTTTTGTTTAGAGATAGGGTCTCTCTCTTTGTCCAGGCTGGGGTGCAGTGGCACCATCATAGCTCACTACAGCCTTGAACTTCTGGGCTCAAGCAGTCCTCCCGCCTCAGCCTCCCAAGTGGCTAGGGCTACAGGCAGATGCCAGCACATGTGGTTAACTTTTTGTACAAATGGGGTCACCATATGTTGCCCTGTCTGGGCTGAAACTCCTGGCCTCAAGCGATCCTCTCACCTCAGCCTCCTAAAGTGCTGGGATTACAGGCATGAACCACTGCACCTGGCCTCTTGCGTTCAGTCTTAGGTAGATTTTAAGCATACAATTTCATCCACTGCTGCTGCTGGACTGGGTCAGGAGTTTCAAATCAAGTAGGCGGGGGGATAGAGCCCATCAACTGGCCTTAGGGTCAAATATCTGAACAAGATCATCAGGCCTTTCATGTGGTCTAGTTTAGCCACCTGATAACTTATTATATTAAAAGAAAATCTGTCAACTTCTCTGCCTTAGAGAGCATTCTCAGCTTGGTGATGTGCAAACCATGGGGCCTGGGGAAGGTTAAAGAGAAAGAAAATCTCTCCTACCAAATGGGAGGAACCATCGCAAGGTATGAGACCGGAGAAATAAGCAGGGATCACATTTTGAAGGAGTTTGCATATCCTGAGAAGGAATTTGAACTACACAGTGATCTTCCACCAGAGCTGGGGAAGAGGGGTAAACCCGCTTCATGTCCTCAAGCCCTATTGATGTAGACCTCTGCTCTGATGGGAGCAAGTTACAGCCCTCAGGGGCTGAGTTGCTTGCTATGGGGAGACAAAAAGTTGTAAGCAGGAAATTCACGCAAGGAGATATTTTGTTTTTGAAAAATCTTTTGGGCAGCAGTGTGGGAGAAGGATCTGAGACTTAACAAGCCTCCGGGCATGAGAAACTGGGGCAAGGACACTGGTTAGAAAGCAGTTGTAGGTGCGAGTTGCTAAGAGCTTGAAGGGAGGCAGGGTTACTGTGGCTGAAGGGCAAACACCAGATCAAAGAGGTATTTATAAATAAAGGCAAAGTCAATAGTATTTGGTGGCTAATTATAGGTCGGAAGCTGGATCCCATGCTGTGCATTCATATAGATTCCCGTATTTTCCATGTTGTAGTTTTTCATCTCACGATGTTGGAATTTTTTGTTAAAGCCTTCTCCATGACAGCTGAAACCATGTGAATCTTGTTCACAGCTATGCTCCCAGGACAAAGCACACTGCCTGACAGATACAAGTCTTTTTTTTTTTTTTTTGTGATGGAGTCTTGCTCTGTTGCCCAGGCTGGAGTGCAACCTCTGCCTCCTGGGTTCAAGTGATTCTCCTGCCTCGGCCTCCTGATTCGCTAGGATTACAGGTGCCTACCACCATGCCCGGGTAAGTTTTGTATTCTTAGTGCAGATGGGGTTTCACCATGTTGGCCAGGCTGGTTTTGAACTCCTGACCTTGTGATCCGCCTGCCTTGGCCTCCCAAAGGTGTGAGCCACCGCGCCCGGCCAGCTACACGTCTTTTAAAAAGATTAGCTAAATGTATAGACAAATATATGAATACATGACATGAAGAATGACCTACACAGAGAAGGCCTAAGTGGCTAGTGGTTAGGGAAGTACCAACTAAAGGAGGAAGTCAAGGAGGAAAAGGAGATTTGATTCAAAAATTGCAGTTTCATTTTTGTCACGTTGGGTTTGAGGTATCTATGGGGTCACCAGGGAAAATATTCAACTGCAACTGAAGATGGGGGGGAGTTTTGGTCTGGTATGCTAGATGAGGAGGTTGTTAGTGGACAATCATAGCACAGGTATATGCAGGACAAGTACAGGTATATAGAGTAAAACAAAGAAGACAAATGACAAGCTATTTCTTTTTTTTTTTTATAAAGATGGGGTTTCACCATGTTGGTCAGGCTGGTCTTGAACTCCCGACCTCAGGTGATCCGCCTGCCTTGGCCTCCAAAGTGCTTGGATTATAGGCGTGAGCCACCACACCCAGCCAACAGGTTATTTCTAACCAGAAGGCTGGTGAGTTATTTTGGTTTTGTCACTGTTTTATTTCTATTGAGTTCTAATTCACATGACATAAAATTCACCTTTCTTTTTTCTTTTTAGAGGCAGAGTCTCTGTCGCCCAGGCTGGAGAACAGTGGCACAGTCATAGCTCACTGCAGCTTTGATCTTCAGGGCTCAAGGGATCCTCCCACCTCAGCCTCATGAGTACGTAAAACTAAAGTTGCACACTACCACACCTAGCTAATTTGTTCACAGAGATGAAGTTTTGCCACGTTAACCAGGCTGGTCTCAAACTCCTGATATCAAGAGATCCTCCCGCTTTGGCCTCCTAAAGTGTTGGGATTGCAGACATGAGTCACTATACCAGCCAAAATTCACCATTTTTTAAGTGCCTAATTAAGCGGTTTTTGGTATAATTAGGTTTTACAGTGGTCATTATTATCTAATTCCAGAACATTTTTGTCATCCCCAAAGGAAACCCCACATCCATTAGCAATCACTCCAAATTCCCTGTTCCCCCTAGCTCCTGGCAACCACTAATTATCTTTCTGTATCTATGGATTTGCCCATTCTGCCTATTTCGTACAAATGGAATCATACAATATGTGGCTTTTGTGTCTGTCTTTTTCCACTTAGCCTAACGTTTTCAAGGTTCATCCATGTTGTAGGATATGTCCATACTTTATTCAGAAGTCTGGTGTTTAACTTCTAGCAAAAGTCTTTGTATTCCCATCCCTGACTTAGACGGCTCTCCCAGACCTTTAGAGTACATCTTTCAAAATCCAAATAGAGGAATGTCTCTTTATTAATCCATAGAATTTTGAAAATCTTTATGCTGAAAGGAGCCATAGAAAACGTCCTCAGCTACTACTCCCTGAAGGCGTCCCTGACTAGTCTGGCTACAGGAAACTCTTTCTGACTCCTAGGACACTCACTGTGTAGGCTACGCAATTAAATGCCTATTTCTGTAAATTTTCACTGTGTCTGACTTCTCAAATCAGTGAAAACTTCTGGAGGCAGAGGGTAAGAGGTATCACGTGCTGTATTTTTCCTTTATTGTTTGCAATATCTAGCATACTATTGTATGGAGCTCTTAACTATAATCAGACAAAAACCAAAATGGCACTTAATCTTAATTGCAAAAAGGTTTCCAGGAACATTATTACTTCATTTCTTAAAAGGATTGACTATTTCTTTCTTAGACTCTATAATAGATGACTCTTGGATTAACTGCTCAATTCACAACAATTATTCTCCATTTTCTGAAAATTGATCCTGTTTTCTCCTCATCCCAGGCTGATATTTAGCTAGGATGCCCTAGTCCAGCTCTGGGAGCCATGGATTGTTAATGGCTTGTGTCCATTCTCAACGGTCCTGTCCACACCATACCAACCGTTAAAATTGTCAAAATCCCTCCTATGCCACCAACCACATAGTAGCATCAATAGGATCCCAGCCTTTCACAGTTACATTGTCCAAGTTAGGGTACCTGACCCAAGCTTTGCCAATTAGATCTCCTTTGTGAGGAATTCAGATTAGGTTCATCTTTGTTATGTGATATTTTAAGCAACAACTGAAACAAAAAGTAAACTCAGGATATGTTGGCAGCACGCTAACTGGAAAACCAGGTGAAGCTTGTCTCAGCAGATAACAGAGAGAAGAGAGTGAAATAGTCCTAAAGAGAAGAGCAGTCACAAGAGATGAGTCTAAAGTCTTGGGGGCATTCAAGCCCCTGCTTCCATTCATTCTGGCAAGCTGGCTGCATCTTTGTTCTTGACTTCCATTACATACCCATGTATCTTTATGTGTTGAGCTAATGCATTGGGGTACCAATGTTCTTGTTTATTGGGGGACAAAGAATCAAAAAGATTCCTCACTGGCCCCTCCGACCATTTCACCAACTCCCACACCCTTTCACCTAGACTGATATTCCCCTGGTATGAATCTTTATAGTTATAGCAGTTGTTAAATACTTTGAATATCATCCTTTCTCAACCCTTGACCCCTGCACCTGCACACACCCTACCCTACATGTTCCTCCCAGCACAATGAGATGGAAGAACAGAATTAGATCTTGTTTGAGCCAAAGAAAATTTACTAACGTCCCATTCCTTGCACACTAGCGTTTCTAATAAATATCTCTTTTGATCTTTAGCTAGCTCGAGTTTCTGTTGCCAATAACCAAGAGTTAAAAGCATTCAGAATGCTTTTAATATAGGCATAAGGATTTTTAAAAATAGAGTGGGAAGAGATGTTAGAAGTCACTTTGTCATTCGACAGATGAGGAAACTAAGATCCAGAAAGCTAAAGAACCTGGTCTGATAGCACACAGATGTGTCAGGTGACGACGGAAGGGCTTCTTATATTCACTCGAGGGGCCTCTCCCTTCAGTACTCCCTCCTTCTTAGTCTCTCACCCCCAGCATCATGGAAATATGGAAGATTCTTTCATTATTTAATGGCAATTATGAATTGTTGTTTGTACTATTTACCCGGATTATTGTCACTAGTAAGGAGAGTATAACTGCATTTTAGGAGTGTGTGTGATTTCTTTGAATCAAATCTTGTCGAATTTTTAGGAGATTTTTACTGTGGCTGACAAGCGAGAATTTCTACATGCTGTGGCATAGTGGTTTAATTTGGTAATTATTAACTAAAGACAACACTGAACTGGATAGGACACATTAAGAGGATTTTCTGCTCTTTGTTTTGTTATTACCAAGCCCTCTGACCATCTCTACCTAATAACCCCAACTTACTGTGACATACCCAGCAACTATCTCCTCTTTGCCTTATAGTTTCCACTGCCACTTAGCCCATCCTCTGTCCTAGTCTAAACTTGGCAAAGGAAAAAGAAAGAAACCTAGACTGTCTTGAATCATCAAGAATGTACTGTATCACTGGTTGTGAAATGGTTCTTTCATGGCTGAGTCCCAAATAGGCTGCAGATAGCATGTGTCTTGCCGGGCACAGTAAATGCCCAATGTCTAGCCAGATGCTTTGGGCATGCCAAGGTGAAACATGATCAGTCTGTAGGCACCCCCAATGTCTGCCAGGATACAGCACCTCTCATCTAAGAGCCTATTCTAAAACTCCAAACTGGATGAACTCAGGAAGTTTAATCGATCCTTCCAAGGCAAGAACTCGGTATGTTGACCCAACCTGAGTCACGACTTTCAGTGCACCTATAGATACGTCATTTAAATCTTCTCTGTTTGTTTATGCAAAATATACTTTTGACTTCTGAGTCCCTTTTATTCAGAATCTTATGGCTTTGTCTATGCTATTTACTATTTGTCTATGCTATTTCTTTTATGAGATAGGGTCTTAATCTGTGGCCCAGGCTGGAATGCAGTAGCATGATCACGGCTGATGGCAGCCTTGACTTCCTGGGCTCAAGCTACCCCACCTCAGCCTCCTGAATAGCTGGGACTCTGGGACTACAGGCACATGCCACCATGCCCAACTAATTTTTTGTTTTTTGTTTTTTTTTTTATAGAGACAAGGTTTGCCACATTGCCCAGGCTGGTCTTGAACTCCTGAGCTAAAGGAATCCACCTGCCTTGGAATCCCAAAGTGCTAGGATTACAGGCATGAACCACTGTGCCTGGCCATATATCTTTAATTTGCCACCAAAATAATTGTTTCTAGCTAAATAACTATTGTTTATTCCAGGCTATATACTTCTTAAAGGCAAATACTATCAGTTATTTTGTATACAGCCCAGAATGCTGCCAGGATAGCAGTATTTAAGAATCCATTAAAGGCCAGGTGCAGTGGCTCATACCTGTAATCCCAGCACTTTGGGAAGGGAAGGCGGGTGGATCACCTGAGGTCAGGAGTTCAAGACCAGCCTGGCTAACATTGAGGGAAGGTATTCTCTTTCCAGGGTCCACAAGGGGGCATAGTTTTAAGGGCAAAAACTTCCTGGTGCCATGCCCCGCTCCCATCTCTCTCTATCAGGGAAATTGGATGGTTTATGTTTAAATTTCGCAGGTGCGGAAAGAAACTGAAAGCCAATCACTCCAGTAGAAGCTCTAAGGAACTCCTTTCATTGGCCTGGGGACTTAGAAAATGTGGGGGTTCCTCCCAGGTTAAAAGTCCCTTTCTTCCACACCCCTTCGGACTCCATGTTTGGGTCTCCTTCCAGGAACACTCCCTTCATGGAAGCCGTTTTCTCTCTCCTGGATTTCCCTCTGGAGTCCCCTTCCACACTGTCTCATGGAAGCCTGTCTTCCCCCCCCTACACTCCATCTCTCTCTATTCCCTAACACTCTTGTGGAAGCTGCTTTTCTCTCCTGGATTCCATTTTTCTGGATTCTCTCCCTCAGTGTGAGAGTTAGCTGTTTCTTTCTCTCTCCTTCTCCTGTTTCTCTCTCTCTTTAAATAAATCACTTTCTACAAACACTTTTGAGTCTGGCATTTACTGCACACTGCACTGTGGTCCCCTCTCTCATTCTTGAGAGGGCAGGAGACCAAGAACCTGGAGAAACGTCCTCTCAGGGGAGCTGAGGGCACCCTGAACCCCTGAACCCCAATATTACAACATGGTGAAACCCCATTTCTACTAAAAATACAAAAAATTAGCCAAGCATGGTGGTGCGTGCCTATAATCCCAGTTACTCGGGAGGCTGAGGCAGGAGAATTGCTTGAACCTGGGAGGCAGACGTTGCAGTGAGCCAAGATCGCAACATTGCACTCCAGCTTGGGCAACAAGAGCAAAATTCCATCTCAAAAAAAAAAAAAAAAAAGAAAGAAAGAAAGAATCCATTAAAATCTTGCATATAACTACTTCATTATCATACTTCAATTTAATTTGGCAAAACCATATTGACTCCCTTCTGGAGTACATATTTGTTTTTGCCTGGCACATTTTTCTTTAGAAACACACCCTCCCTCATACTGCAGCACTGACAATCACATCCCCTGGCTGATGGGGATGGAATAGACCCAGGCTGGCCAAGCACTGTTTCTTATCCCCTTGGCCACAGGGATGGAAATTTAACACAAACTGGACCATTTGGTGTTTTCTCCAGGACTGGCGGGAATCATTAGTAAAGAGATACAATATTTTTCTGCATTATCTGCTCAGTGAGGACCACAGAAACCCAATGCTGCCATGGCACGCAGACCACCATTTTGAGAAACATTGTCTGAGAATTAAGCCATCCACCCAGTTGTGGCCCATGCGACTTAAAGAAAATCTGCTAGTCATGGCTCTGGAAAAACATCTGTTAGTAAAGGAGACAGTCAGTGGTCCCTTCTGTTTTCTCCTCTGTCCTGAATTGAAAGCAAATGTTAAGATTGCAGCCCTGTGTACAATAGCAGAGACCTGGAACCAACCCAAATGCCCATCAATGATAGACTGGACAAAGAAAATGTGGTACATATACACCATGGAATACTATGCAGCCATGAAAAACGATGAGTTCATGTCCTTTGTAGGGACTTGGATTAATCTGGAAACCATCATTCTCAGCAAACCAACACAAGAAGAGAAAGCCAAACACAGCATGTTCTCACTCATAGGTGGGTGCTGAACAAAGAGAACATGTGGACTCAGGGGAGAGGAGCATCACACATTGGGGTCAGTTGGGGGGGGGGGGTAGGGGAGAGACAATGGGGGTTGGGGAGGGAGAGGAGAGAGGGGAGGGGATAACATGGGGAGAAATGCCAGATTTAGTATCCACCTAAAGTAAAATAAATAAAAAATAAAATAAAAAATTAATAATTAAAAAATAAAATAAAATAAATAAAAATTTAAAAAAAGATTAGATTTGAAGCAGTTATCTTGAGACCGCTAGGGAGAGACCAAGAGAATCACAAAGATGTCAGTCCTGATATCTTCAAGCTACTCAAACAATAACCAGCAATTACTTGCTGTAAACAAGGATTGGCAAACCACAGCCCCCATGGCAAATCTCTTTATATGCCTCAGGGGCATACCTGAGCAGGCTAGCACTGAGACTCAAGACGCTAAGCGAGGGCATCCTCTGCTCCTACTTTCCCTTCTGCTCCCAGCACTTGCCTCCCTGGCC
The DNA here is from genome assembly GCA_036589455.1 of Ateles fusciceps. Lineage (NCBI taxonomy): Eukaryota > Metazoa > Chordata > Mammalia > Primates > Atelidae > Ateles > Ateles fusciceps. The sequence goes on from JAZHEH010001541.1 coordinate 1,502,179, forward strand.
AGTAGGCAGGTATGCACTGCAGTGCCCAGGGCCCAGCTGGTTGCCACTAACACATTGAGGACTCCATTGTTGACAGCTGTTGGGTTCTGAGTGCTGGAATCTCACTCCAGGAGTTGGTGACCCTGCAAGCCGCCTTGCCTCTGGTTAACTGCCCAAATGGATGTGGCTGGGCTCACCAGGAGTAAAGAAGAGTGCACAGGACACTGGATGTTACCAGGGTGGAGAGTGAAATTGACCATGGAGGACTGGCAATATTTATTACACACCTGCCTGGCCAGGCCTCTCCTTGGGCTGATAAGCTCTTTCCAAGAATGTCTCCAGCAGAAGGCAACTGGATGCAAAGCGTGCCCACCTCAAGCAAACGGGGCAGGGAGGACTTGTATTTTGTTATATAAGTGCCTACACAGTATCTTCAGTTTTGCCACTTAGCCTGCAAAGTATAAAATGTTTACTCTCTGGTTATAGAAAAAGGTTGTCAACCCTTGCCCTAGGCAATACCTGTTAGGGCAAAAAAAAAACCTCTTCTCTTTTCCCTCCCTCCCTCCCTCCTTTCTTCCTTCCTTCTTCTCTTTTCTTCCTTTATTCTGTCTTTCCTTTCTTCTTTTCTCTCTTTCCTGTATTAGGCTGATCTTGCGTTGAGGGCCAAAAGTGCCCCCCCCCCGGCGGCCGGGGCGGCCCTTGAAGCCCCCCCCCCCTAGCCCCGGCTATAAAGAAATATGGCCAGGCACAGTGGCTCACACTTGTAATCCCAGCACTTTGGGAGACCTAGGTGGGCAGATCACCTGAGGTCAGGAGCTCAAGACCAGCCTGGCCAACATGGCAAAACCCCATCTCTACTAAAAAATAAATAAAAATTAGCCTGGTGTGGTGGCAGGCACCTGTAATTCCAGCTACTTGGGAGGCTGAGGCAGGAGAATCGCTTGAACCCAGAAGGTGGAGGTTGCAGTGAGCCGAGATCAAGCCATTGGACTCCAGCCTGGGTGACACAGTGAGATTCCATCTCAAAACAAAAAATAAGAAAAAGAAAAAGAAAAAAAAGAAAGAAGGAAGGAAGGAAGAAAGAAAGGAAAGAAAGATGGGAGGGAGGGAGTGAGAGAGAGAGGGAGAGAAAGAAAGAGAAAGAAAGAAAGAAGAAAGAAAAAGAAAGAAAGAAAGAAAGAGAAAGAAAGAAAGAAAAGACCTGAGGCTGGGCGTAGTGGCTCACGTCTGTAATCCCAGCACTTTGGGAGGCCAAGGTGGGCAGATCACTTGAGGCCAGGAGTAGGAGACCAGCCTTGCCAACATGAAGAAACCCTGTCTCTACTAAAAATTCAAAAAAAATTTAGTTGGGCGTATGTTGTGTGCCTGTAGTCACAACTACTCAGGAGGCTGAGGCAGGAGAATTGCTTGAACCTAGAAGGCAGAGGTTGCAGTGAGCTGAGATTGCACCACTGCACTCCAGCATGGGGAACAGAGCGAGGCTCTGTCTCAAAAAGAAGAAAAGAAAGAAACACTTGAGACTAGGTAATTTTTAAAGAAAAGAGGTTTAATTGGCTCGTGGTTTTGCAGGCTTTACTGGACGCATGGTGCTAGCATCTGCTTGGCTTCTGGGGAGGCCTCAGGAAGCTCATAATCATGGCAGGAAGGCAAAGCAGGAGCAGGCAGGTCACAGGGCAGAGCAAGAGAGAGAGTGGTTGGGGAAGGTACAAAATATCTTTAAACAACCGAATTTCACAAGAACTCACTGTCACAAAGAAAGCACCAAGCCATGAAGGATCCACCCCCTAATCAGAACACCTCCCACCAGGCCCCACCTCCAACACTGGGGATTACGATTCAGCAAGAGATTGGACAGGACAAATATCCAAACAGTAGCAAATATTTTAGTCAACTTTTTTTGTGGTTTGTATCCAAAAGCATTCCTAACTTATATTAATAAGTGAGACTTCAATAGCCAAATTTGGGTTGGCTTTTGGGAGAGAATTTTTGGCACAAAGCACACAGCCTGACAGGAGTACAGAAAGAGCGAGCCTAGGGGCCATGTATGAGGAAAGCAAGATCTCTAGTGTGGCTTGAGAACAAGGTTAGTACGGCCAAGTAACTGAAAACACTTTTTAAAAATTGCAGGTCATAGGCCGGTTGCGGGGGACTCACGCCTGTAATCCCAGCACTTTGGAAGGCCAAGGGCAGCAGATCACCTGAGGTCAGGAGTTTGAGATCAGCTTGGCCAACATAGCCATAGCCCATCTCTACTAAAAATACAAAAATTAGTTGGGCGTCGTGGCAGGCACCTGTAATCCCAGCCACTCGGGAGACTGAGGCATGAGAATTGCTTGAACCCAGGAGGTGGAGGTTGCAGTGAGCTGAGATTGTGCTACTGCACTCCAGCCTGGGTGACAAAGTGAGACTCTGTCTCAAAAAAAAAAAGAAAAGAAAAATTGCAGATCATGCCCATTCGTTGGCCGTAAAATCAATTTAGTGATCCGGAACCAGCATTTTTTAGTTTTGTTACCTACATCAATTTTTAATAGCCTTGTTTATAATAGCACCAAAGTGAAAACAACCCAAATGTCCTTCAACTGGGAAACAGTTAAACAAACTGTGTTACATCCATGTCCTGGAATACTCAACAACTCAACAATAAAAAAGAATGAATCATTGATACAGGCAACAACTTGAATGGCTCTCAAGGGAATCATGTTGAGCAAAAAAAAAAAAAAAAAGCAACCTTAAAAGGTTATTTACTGGCCGGGTGTGGTGGTTCACACCTGTAATCCCAGCACTTTGGGAGGCCGAGGCGGGTGGATCACCCGAGTGTCAGGAGTTCGAGACCAGCCTGGCCAACATGGTGAAACCCTGTCTCTACTAAAAATACAAAAATTAGCCAGGCATGATGGCACATGCCTGTAATCCCAGCTACTCGGGAGGCTGAGCAGGAGAATCGCTTGAACCAAGGAGGCAGAGGTTGCAGTGAGCGGAGATCATGCCATTACACTCCAGCCTGGCTGTCGCAGTGAGACTCTGTCTCAAAAAAAAAAAGTTACTTACTGAATGGTTCATTTTCACAATATTATTGAAATAGCAAAATTATACAAATGAAGAACAGATTAGTGCAGTGGTCCCCAACCTTTTTGGCACCAGGGAGACAATTTTTCCATGGATGGGGAGTAGGGCTATGGTTTCAAGATGAAACTGTTCCACCTCAGATCATTAGAAGCATGCAACCTAGATGCCTAGTATTCACAGTTGACAAGAGGGTTCCACTCCTATGAGAATCTAATGCAGCGGCTGATTGACAGAAGGCAGAGCTCAGGCAGTGATGCTTGCTCACCTGCCACTCACCTCCTGCTGTGCAGCCTGGTATTGGTCTGTGGCCAGAGGTTGGGGACCCCTAGATTAGCAGATGCCAAAGGTTAGGGGAAGAGCAGGATGTGGCTGTGGTTTTAAAACAGCAGCATAAGAAAATCTCTAGGATTTCCTTTCCATATCTGACTGTGGGGGTGGTCATATAATTCTACACCTATGATAAACTGTATAGAACTAAATGTGCACACACACACACTGGTGCATGTAAAACCGGTGAAATTTGAACAAGATTAATGAATTGTATCAACATCAACTTCCTGGTTGTAATATTGTACTATAGTTATGCAAGATGTCACATTGAGGGAAACTGGTGAAGGGTATGGGAGATTTCTCTGTATTTCTCACAATTGTGAGTCTACAGGTATCTCAAAATAAAAAGTTAAAAAATACACGAAACACAACATGGTAGCTGGAGGTTGGCAAGGCCTATGAGAAAAGGATACAAGATGTTACTGAAAGTTAGAGGAATGTGTTCATAACAGAGATTGAGAGTGCTGAGAATATGAATGTGCAGCCAGCCAACTCCTTTCAACTGAAACTTGTTATATCAACACTACTGCAAACTTCCTTTTTTACTCACTTAATTCTATTTCGAGTGTCTAAAGATCTGCTATATTTTAGTAACTTGACAGAACATTTTCTACTGGCTTCCCTTGAATTAAATTTTTAAAAAATGAGCTCTTCTTGCAGGAATCTTTGAATATATAAGTATTTTGATTTATGTTGAAAATGCTACTTACTTCATTTCCTGTTCATATATGTAAAAGACAAAAAAAGACTTTTCTTACAATATTCAATATGTCACTAAACAACTGATTCTTATAATTAAGGACAGAAGGAGGCCATGCGCGGTGGCTCATGCCTGTAATACCAGCACTTTGGGAGGCAGAGGTAGGTGGATCATGCGATTAGGAATTCAAAACCAGCCTGGCCAATATAGTGAAACCCCGTCTCCGCTAAAAATACAAAAATTAGCTGGGTGTGGTGGCGCAAGCCTGTAGTCCTGGCTGCTCAGGAGGCTGAGGCAGGAAAATTGCTTGAACCCGGGAGGCAGAGGTTGCAGTGAGCTGAGACCTGAGATCACGCCACTGTACTGCAGCCTGGGTGACAGAGTGAGACTCTTGTCTAAAAAAAAAAAAAGAACATATTTATTAGTTGACATAACTGGAAAGAATGTGACGTTATTTTAAAAAACCAAGCAAAATGAGCCATAGGACACCAAATCTTCAGTGACAGTATGACAACTTATTCCTATTACTGCCGTGTCTCTCCTTCTCTCCATGAGTTTGGCCTCCTTCATTTCTACACAGAGGCCCTGTGTATGTGGTGGTAAAGACAGCGCCCATTAGTCTGGGATTCACTTCCTTCCCCAACTTAGTAAGCCTCAAGAATGTTATCCAGAATCTGGACATCAATCCCTGTAATGACTCTGAGAGGCCCTGCTTTGGTGACATGCCCATTCCTTGTTCTGAATCTTTTTTTTTTTTTTTTTTTAATAAAGACGAGGTTTCACCATGTTGGTCAGGCTGGTCTTGAACTCCCAACCTCAGGTGATCCGCCCGCCTTGGCCTCCAAAGTGCTTGGATTACAGGTGTGAGCCACCATGCCCAGCCATTCTGAATCTTTTACAAGATTTCAGTAGAGTGCCTTTGGCTGGGAGCTACCAATACCCATTTAAAAATGGTTTAAATAATGAGGAAGATATAATATTTTACTTACAAGAGGTTCTGAGGTTAATATAGTGACTTAATAACATCAGGGTCCCTGGTAGGCATCTCTGCTGTTCTCTTAACTTTCCCTTCAGGGGCAAGATGGCTGCTGTATATCCCAGAATCATCTCAAATAGCAAAGTCCAGGGCAGGAAGAAGCAAGTCCTTGACTTGCATCCATATTAAGGGTGAGGAGACGTGTCTCAGGAAATATTCTCTTAAATGTTATGGGTTAGGATGGCATCATATACACATGTTGGCATAGCCTGTCATTGGTGAGGCAAATTGGATAAAATATGACCGGCTTGAACCAATCAACTCTATACCCCCTAGAGTTGGAGAGGTGCCCTTAAAGCACATGGGCTCCCAATATCTGAAACGTAATTAGTATCCTAACAGAAAGAACATAGAGAAAAATGACCAGTATGTATGCAACTAACATATCTTCCAGGCAATGAGAATGGGACATTGTATTCGTTTCCTATTGCTGCTTAAAAATGTATCACTGACTCCAGGCATGGTGGCTCACGCCTGTAATCCCAGCACTTTGGGAGGCTGAGGTGGGCGGATCACCCGAGGTCGGGAGTTGGAGATCAGCCTGACCAACACGGAGAAACCCCATCTCTACTAAAAATACAAAATTAGCCGGGCGTGGTGGCGCATGCCTGTAATCCCAGCTACTGGGGAGGCTGAGGCAGGAGAATCGCTTAAACCCAGGAGGCAGAGGTTGCGGTGAGCCGAGATCGTACCATTGCACTCCAGCCTGGGCAGCAAGAACAAAATTCTGTCTCAAAAATAAATAAATAAATAAAATAAAATGTATCACTGACTTAGTGACTTAAAACAAGATGCATTTCTTTTTTATTTTTTATTATCTTTGTTTTTCTATATTTGGGGGTACAAGTGCAGGTTCCTTTATGCATCTATTGAACAGTGGTGAATCTGGGCTTTTAGTGTTCCCATCACCTAAATAATGCACATTGTAACCAATAGGTAATTTTTCAACCCAAGATGCATTTTTTATCTCACAGCTTCCACAGGTCAGGAGTACAGCTCCTGGCCCAGGTTACCTGGATTTTCTGCAAGGCTGAAATCAAGGGCTTGGCCAATGCTAGGTTTTTACCTGGAGGCTCAGTTGCAAAAGATCTTATTCTAAGCACACTGAGGTTGTTGACAGAATTTATTTCTTTGTAGCTGTAGGGCTGAGGTCTGTGGATGCCTGCTGGCTACTGGCTGGAGGCTGCCTTCACCTCTTAGAAGCTAGCTCCCCACAGTTCCTTGTCAGGTGGGCATTCCCCAAGATGGCTACTTATTTCATCAGAATGGCAAATAGTCTCCAGAGCAAGTCTTCTAGCAAGACGGATGTCATATAATGTAATGTAATTATGAAAGTGACATCCTCTCACCTTTACCATAATCTTTTACATAAATGGAAGTTATAGTTTCTACCCGTACTTAAGGAGAGAGGGTCAGACGAAGGCATGAACGCCAGGACGCAGGGGATCCTGTGGGGGGTCACCCTAGCATCTATCTGCCACATACACTATGAGTAGCCAGGCCTGGGTCACATACTCAGCTCAGTTACCAGAAGAAAGAAGATGAAAAAGCTTTCTGGGAAATTAAAAATATAACTGCTTCAGTTCACATAAAAATGAAAGAGACATTCTGAATATATAATTGCCGTGACTTGGCAGCCATTGAGTATGGTGTAGGGAGGGAGGAAATAAAGATGACTCAGGTCCTGAAAGCCAGTCAGTGGCTGGAAAGGGGACAATGCTATTACTGAATTTGAGGACTTAAGCAGAACAAGAGAGAAGGGAGGAAGATGGAGATTAATCTGAAGTTCTCATAGGAAATTATGAAGTTGCCTACCTGGAGCTCAGAACAGAGGCTGAGACATAGATTGGAACATAATCTACCTAGAAGTAGAGGACATTTATAGCTGTGGGAATGGATGGCACATTTGTAGTATGCAGCAGTAGGCAAGCATGTCCTCCTACGTGCCTGCTTAAAGCCTTTCAAATTGCCACTGAAACTCCTTAAGCTTACAAGGTCTTTCATGGTGTTTAGCTCCTGCTTACCTCTCTAGATTCTTGATGGACCTTCTCCCTAGAATGCTATTACACTCCTCACAGGTCTCCAAAAATGCCATGTGCTATTTTCTCTAAGCCTTTGCTTACTATTTCTCACTGCATGAAACACTCTTCACCCCTCCCCTTATCACTACCTGGCATGTGTCTTTTGGGTCTCCATGTAGATCATACACTCTGGAAAGCCTTCCATGACACCAACTTAGATTGTCCCTTCTATAGGCTTTAACAGCATGTGGTACGGCCCCTTTCTGTAGTTCCAATGGCACTGTATTGTCATTACCTACTTACTTTTCTCTAATGAAACTATAAGCTTCTTGCAGGTAGGGATGACCAACATGGAGAAACCCTGTCTCTACTAAAAATACAAAATTAGCTGGGCGTGGTGGTGCATGCCTGTAATCTCAGCCACTCGGGAGGCTGAGGTAGGAGAATTGCTTGAACCTGGAGGTGAAGGTTGCGGTGAGCCGAGACTGCCATTGCACTCCAGCCTGGGCAACAAGAGTGAAACTCCGTCTCAAAAAACAAACAAACAAACAAAAATAACAAAAAAAACACCCCATGTTGTGACAAGAGTACAGCAGGGAGCCAAATTCAACAAGAGGGCCGGGGTGAGGGACCACCAGGATGAGGCTGGAGCATTTGGCAATCAGGAAACCACAGGTGACTTACATAATGGCCATTTAGAAGAGCAGCAAGGGCCAAAGGCATTGAGGGCCAAGCTTCCCGGAAGCTTGACAACAATGAAAAGAGAAAGGGGACATCAGTATTCACCTGTTTAAATGTGTCTCCCCAACCACAAAGTGGGCTCCTTAAAGCAGGGGTCCCCAACCCCTGGGCCGTGGACCGGTACTGGTCTGTAACCTGTTAGGAGACGGGCTGCACAGGAGGTGAGTGGCAGGTGAGTAAGCAAAGCTTTATATATATTTACAGCCACTCCCCTTCTCTTGCCTTACTGCCTGAGCTCCACCTCCTGCTAGATAAGCAGCAGCATTATATTCTCATAGGCGCACCACCCCATTATAAACTGTGCATTCGAGGGGAACTAGGTTGCACTCTCCTTGTAAGAATCTAACGCCTGATGATCTATCACTGTCTCCTATCACCCCCCAGATAGGACCATCTAGTTGCAGCAAAACGAGCTGAGGGCTCCCACTGATTCTACAGTATGGTGAGTTGTATAATTATTTCATTATGTATTGCAATGTAATAATAATAGGAAAAACGTGCACAATAAATGTAATGTGCTTGAATCAACCCCAAGCCCTCCCTTCACCCTAGCCCCTGGAAAAATTTTCTTCCACAAAACGAGCTCCTGGTGCCAGAAAAGGTTGGGGACTGCTTTGTTAAAGGAACAGGAAGGCTTTATTCATTTTTGTCTCCAGCCTAGGAAAGGGCCTTGCTCATGGTGTTCATCACTAAATATTTGTTAAATTAATGAGTGAATGATTAATTGCATGAGCAAAAGATGAAAAACTCTATCCCAGGAAGAAATGAAGATAGACAAAGAACATTAGGGATGGGTTAGATTCAAACATGTTTCTAGAGCAGGTGGAAAGAGGTTGAAAATCAAAGAAAATGATGATGAAGCAATATTCCCTGTGAAGTTCAAATTCTAGGAAAAAGCTTTAGATAAAAAAATTCAATTTTCCTTCCCCCAAAGCAAGAAAGAGAGAAAAAATGTGTGGCCTTGGGAGAGTCTGGGGTAGAGAGGAGGAAAACCGAAAGCATTCTTGTCAGCTTCCTCAGTTTTCACTGTAAAAAAGTAAAGGTTCTCAGCTGGGCGCGCTGGCTCACACCTGTAATTCCAGCACTTTGGGAGGCCGAGGCAGGTGTATTACTGGAGATCAGGAGTTCAAGACCAGCCTGGCTAATATGGTAAAACCATGTTTCTACTAAAAATACAAACAAATTAGCTGGGTGTGGTAGCACACGCCTGCAATTCCAGCTACTTGGGAGGCTGAGGCAGGAGAATCGCTTGAACCCAGGAAATGGAGGTTGCAGTGAGCCGAGATCGTGCCATTGCACTCTAGCTTGGGCAATAAGAGTGAAACTCCATCTCAAAAAAAAAAAAAAAAAGTAAAGGTTCTCATTTCTACAACTCTGTCAAATGTACGCTGACCTGATATTTTAATTCATGCCTTATCCGCACAGTGCCAAGCATAGAATAAATGCTAAAATCAATGTATAAACTCACTGTGTTGAATGAAATCAAATTATCTTTTAGAAAAATTTGACCATAGGCCTACAGAAAGGGCAGCCACCTATAAAGCCTAATTTGGTGGCTTGCCAGGACTTTGGTAGGTGCTGTGGGAAGATGGAGGAAGCAGTACAATGTGCACATGTTATCTGCTCTACAGAAAGTCTTTGCTGGGTAAACACCTTCTTCTTGTCCTTTTCAATGCAAGCGTACACCCTGCTTCTTCAGGACACCCGGGCTTGGGCAGTGATTATTAAGTGTTTGTAATAAATAACAGGTCTGTCTTGGAAAATTATAGGCTGTGAGGTCTCAGAGGTTAGCAATCAGAAGAGACTTACTAAGGCTTCTCTGACCAGTTCCAGAGATGTCCTTCTTAGCAGACTGACTCAGCCAGCAGTGCCACCTGTGGAATTGGTGGCAAGGCTGGTCACACTGCCTCTGTCCACATGTTATTCTGTCCACTCCCTAAGGGTCCCTGACACCAACCGAGAGAGTGAAGCCTCAGCCTGCTGGGGATGCCTCCAGCTGCAGAAGGCAGCCTGACCTTGAAATTGAGCAGGCTTTAAATTCCTGGCCTCACAGAATGAGATAACAGGAAGATGGATGATTGCTGATTAGAACAGTGTGACCTGAAAAAATTAAGTAATCCACAGTGAAAACTCATTCCCCCTGTCTGTGTTTAGTCTCTGACAGGAATAAGGATAAAATAAATGGATTGTATAAAGGGTGGGGTAGGGAATGGGGTGGTGGCATCAGGGGTCCCCTTGGCCACCGGTAGATGCCTTTATTGATGTGTTCTGTGAGAAGGAACAAAGAAAAGGGACTGCAGTAAAAAGAGGAAATCCTGTCATTGTGGCATAGATGAGCCTGGAGGACATTATGTTAGGTGAAATACACCAAGCACAGAAAGACAAATACTGCATGATCTCCCTCATGTGGGGAGATAAAATAAATTTTCTGAGCCCATGGAAGTAGAGAGTAGAATTGTGAGTATTAGAGGCTGGGAAGGGTGGACGAGGAAGGGAGGAAGGTGAGAGTTCTGGTGCTTTGCAGCAGCACTGTAGGGCGAATGTGGTTAACTATAATTTATTGCATATTCTCCAAAAGCTACAAGATGATTTTGAATGTTCACAACACAAAGAAATGGTGTTTGAAGCGATATGCTAATTACCCTGATTTGATCATTACTCACTGTATACCCATATTGAAATAGCACTCCATATCCCATCAATATGTACAATTAAGAGAATGGAGTGTAATTCCACCTCTCTGTGGTATTGGGGGGGCCAGGAGGAGGCTGGGATAGGCAGGGAAGCAAGGAACTCACTTGCCCGCCTCCAGGGATTTCAGATCTTCCTGTTTGTACAAGCAGGTGGTTTATTTCTAAATAAGCTATTTTAGATTCTTACTTTGCATAGAGAAAGTTTCTATGTTTTCTGCAGAAGCCCAGGCAGAGGCCTCTGGGAGAAAAGTTTGGTGATGAAGTCAGCCAGAATGAGGCTTTTGATATATGACACTTTTGCCTAATTTCAAGCAATATATCTTCTGCTCCCTTTACCCCTTCCGCTCCCTCAGCTCCACCAGCCACATGGTTTTTCTTTTTATACAACAGGTGTACATGAATCAACTGGCTCTCTATGGTAGAGTGTCTGGTATTCTAACAAGGGCCAGCCCCAGGAAAAACTGCAGCAGTTGGAGTTCAGCTTCTCCTCTTCCTCCCTTCCCCACCAGCTCTGTAGCACAATCTAGTTGTCAAGGAAACCAGCACATTTGTGGTTTAAGGTGTAAGCTTTCTCACAGTGTGTTTTCATCCTAATAATAGGCCTATTACATTTTGCTTTTCTGTACATTTTCTCATTTGCCCAGTAACCCTGTGAATAAAACACTAGTGGGCATTATCTTCCAGAAGGTATTTTGGACCACTTACGAAATGAACCGTCATCTTCTGAGAGCTTGCCACCTTCCAGTGGCCTTACATACCTCAACTAATCATCATAACCACTGTGAAGCTGATACTTTTATCCCTACTTTCCAGAGGAGAAAGCTAGGTATACATAACTTGGCCAAAGTCACACAGCTAACTAGGAGCAAGGGGCAAAATAGGATTAAGGTCTGGGTCTGACCAAGTCCAAATCCTGTGCTCTTATTTCTTTCACCATTCTGCCTGTGCAGAAGGCAGGACAGGTTAGTATACCTCTTTTCTTTTCTTTCCCTTTCTCCTTTCCTGTCCTTCCTTCCTTCCTTTCTTTCCTTTCTTTTCTTTCTTTCTTTCTCTCCTTCCTCTCCCTCCCTTCCTCCCTTCTTTCTCTTTCTTTCTTCCTTCCTTCTTTCCTTCCTCCCTTCCCTTTTCCTTCCTTCCTTCTTTCCTTCCTTCCCTCCTTCCTTCCTTCTTCCTTCTTTCCTTCCTTCCTCCCTTTCCTTCCTTCCTTCCTTCTTCTTTCCTTCCTTCCTCCCCTTCCTTCCTTTGTTTCTTTCTTTCTTTATTTTTTCCTTCTTCCTTCCTTTCCTTCCCCTTCCTTCCTTCCTTCATCCCTCCCCTTTTTCCTTCCTTGCTTCCTTCCTTTCTTCCTTCCTCCCCTCCTTCCTTCCTTCCCTCCTCCCTTCTTTCTTTCTTTCTTCTTTCTTTTTTTTTGACAAGGTCTCACTCTGTTGCCCAGGCTGGAGTGCAGTGGCTCAATCCTAGCTCACTGGAGCCTCGACCTCTTTGCTCAAGCAATCCTCCCACCTCAGCCTCCTGAGTAGTGGGGATTACAGGTATACACCACCATACCCGGCTAATTTTTGTATTTTTTTTTTTTTTTTTTTTTAGAGATGGGGTCTTGCTATGTCACCCAGGTTGCTCTTAAACTCCTGGGTTCAAGCAGTTCTCTCACCTTGGCCTCCCAAAGTGCCGGGATTGCAGGTGTGAGCCACTGCACTTGGCCATATGCGTGTTTTCTAAAGATCTTTTTCTCTTTTAAAACGGAGTTCGGAGAACTATTTCACAGAACTCCCAGTGGCAGCGTTGGGGCCAGAGCCCCTTTAATAAATGATGACAGAAGAAAAATTCCTACTCCTGACTGGGCCACCATGTAGGCTTCTAGGCACAGTAATAGGCAATGTAAAAACCTGTACCTCTCAAATCATGTAGTCAGCACCTGACTCTTACTTCATAAATTGAGTCCAGATGAAATGAAGACGCTCCTAAACCACCTGCAATATGGCTCCCTCCCCTGCTACTCCATGAAATGGCTCCTCTCCACGTCGTCTGTGACCTCCTGGCTGAATCGTTTTTACTTCGTATCTGTGCTGTGTTGGCCTCTCTGCAGTGTTTCATTGCTTATTGAAACTTTCTTCTGCCTTGATTTCAGGGCAGCAGCCTGTCCTGGTTTTACTGCTACTTTTGTGGCTTCTCTTTCTCAGCTTTCTCTAAAGGCTTGGGTTTCTCTGACTACAGTGGTCACGGTTCAGGTGCAGGTTCTGCCTTAGCTAGTTTAAGCCAAAAGGATTACTGCAAGGTATGAACTGGCTTATAGAATCAGTGGGAGGGCTGAAGAAGTGGATTTGAGACTGAATTACTAGGAACAAAGCCACACTCAGAACTGAGTTGCCAGGGGGAGTTGCTGCTTCTGCCACAATTAGGGAGTATCCGCTGAGCTAGCAAACTCACAGTCTAGAGTTGCTGTGCTCCACACAAGCAGACTAGATGCTTGCTGCCCCGCCTGCCTTGCCCCATCCCCCCACTTACTCAACTCTGAAATTGGAGTCTTGTATCAGTGTGTCTAATTGTCACAACCTAAATCACATCCTTAGAAACCCTAGCTGGAGGAATCTAAAAAATGTAGTTTTTGGCTTTCCAATTCTGCAGTATGGGAAGGCATACTCAAAGGGGATTGAAATAGACATTGAATTACCCAGTCACTTAGATTTTATTTTTCCCCTGTTGCAATATATCAATAACAAATAACATTCACATGCATTACTCACTCTCTTGACTTAAATTCTGATGCAGTTTTCCAAAATTTAGCTGGAAAGTAAAGCATAGAACACAGACTACTCAGGGAAGGGGTATTATATTCATAAAAACATATTATAAACATGTAAGTAAAATATTTAATGATATACATGTCCTATGAATGTTTTCTTCCTTTATATTTTTTCTCCTTTTTAAACTAAAAATGTAATTATTAGGAAAAATAAAGAGAAATTGGAAATAAATATAAAATTATAAAGAAGCACTACAATATTTTAATCTCCATTGGTATTCGAGGTTATATAGCATTTTTCTCTAAGAGCTAGGACAAAGATAAGCTGGGATGTGAGTTATATGTGCTGTTTCCTCAGCTCTGCCATTAACTCCATTCAAAATAATATTTAAAAGCAGGTAGCTGAGCCAGGCGCGGTGGCTCACGCCTGTAATCCCAGCACTTTGAGAGGCAGGGGTGGGCGGATCACCTGAGGTCAGGAGTCCAAGACCAGCCTGACCAACATGAAGAAACTCTGTCTCCATTAAAAATACAAAATTAGCTGGGCTTGGTGGTGCACGCCTGTAATCCCAGCTACTCAGGAGGCTGAGGCAGGAGAACTGCTTGAACCTGGGAGGCGGAGGTTGTGGTGAGCCAAGATCACGTCATTGCACTCCAGCCTGGGCAACAAGAGTGAAACTCCATCTCAAAAAAAAAAAAAAAAAAAAAAAGGCAGGTAGCTGAGAGTGCTGTTATTAAAGGCACAGCCTGGTACCTATTTTAATTTATGAAAAGCAAGTCATTCACAATTTTAATTCTTTATTATTTTCCAATTTTAAATGCAATGTATACAGAAACAATCCCCACATATGGGTGTGATTACCACTGTACCTCACCATGCTGCATGCAAATCTGATTACATCATGCCTTGCTAAATAGCTTTCAGAGGTTCCACACCCCATTGCGATAAAGAGGAAGTTCCTCCAACTAGCATTTCACACCCTGCGTGAACTGGCCATTGCTTCAGCTAACTGCCATGTCTCCATATCCATACTCCATTCCAGCCGAAGCAAACCAATGGCAAGCTTTCCAATGCACCATGCTGTCTTCTGTCTCTGGCTCTTTGGAAGTACTACTCCTTCTAGAGAGATTATCTTCTCCCACTCTTGCCTTCTGAAAACTCTAAGAATATCCCCAAGTTACAGTTTGTGTGTCACCTTCTCCTAGAAGCTCTGCCTGAAATCAATCTCAGCCCACCCAACTCCCAGGCTGAATTAGGTGCCCTCTCCACGCCACCCTCCCCCTCACCTGTCTCTTTGTCAAAGACTCCCTCAGCACCCTCAGCCACAGCACACTATTATTAACTGTCTGTTTACATATCGGTTCTTCCCATTAACTGGTTTGATTTTAAAAGTTGGAGGTTGATTTTACATAAACGTATTACTCCAAAATAGTAGTGCCTAAACAAATATTTGTAAAATGAATGAGTAATTGACAAATGAACAAATGAATGAAGAAAAATGGTGGCTTCTCTAGTACACAATCTACATATGCCTTATGCAATTTATAAAGACTATTCACTTGCCAGTGAAGACAAAAAATGGTTTTGCATCTTATTGCAGACATCTAAATGTGTATTAGGTTAGCTAAAATTTTGGCACCAAAGGCCAAGTGCAGTCACTCATGCCTGTAATCCTAGCACTTTGGGAGGCGAGGCAGGTGGATCACTGAAGTCAGGAGTTTGAGACCAGCCTGGCCAACCAACATGGTGAAACACTGTCTCTACTAAAAATACAAAAATTAGCCAAGAGTGATAGCGCAGGCTTGTAATCCCAGCTACTTGGGAGGCTGAGGCAGGAGGATCGCTTGAACCTGGGAGGTGGAGGTTGCAGTGAGCTGAGATCTTGCATTGCACTCCAGCCTGGGAGACAGAGCAAGACTCTGCCTCAAAAATTAAATAAATAAAATTTTGCCATCAGAATTCAGGAAATGAGAGCTAGTTAGGCAAGAAGACTAAATAAGTGGTCTTTAACTGGAGCTTATTCAGAGGTCCATGAACTTGCCGAAATAATATGCAAAATTATGTTTATGTATATACATAAAGGCTTATGTATATACATTATGTATATAGGGCAGGTTGACAAGCCTTCTTTCAAAGGAAGAGTGGAGGCAAGCACGGTGGCTTATGCCTGCCAGCATTTGGGAAGCCAAGGTGGGGGGGATCACCTAAGGTCGGGAGTTCAAGACCAGCCTCACTAACATGGAGAAACCCCATCTCTACTAAAAATACAAAATTAGCCAGGTGTGGTGGCACATGCCTGTAATCTCAGCTACTCGGGAGGCTGAGGCAAGAGAATCACTTGAACCCAGGAGGCAGAGGTTGCAGTGAACTGAGATCTCGCCATTGCACTCCAGCCTGGGCAACAAGAGTGAAACTCTGTCTCAAAAGAAAAAAAAAAAGGAAGAATGGAAAGCAGCCAGGTCTACTGCAGACGAAGCACCATGGTAACACTTTAATAAACAATGAGGAGACTGAGAATGGGGTGGGAGATCCTAAGAATGAGACAGCAGCTGCAAAGAAGGGACAATCCAAACATTTAAATTTATTACTAGGTTCTCATCTGGTGAAGTGTGCCACTGTCAAATATAGCATTAAAAATATATTTACCAATTCAAGTGTGACAGGCTCAAATTTTACCCTCCCTCCAGGCCCCACTCTGTTAAGGAGTCTGTGTTTGCCTGCCCTTCGTGTGCTGTTTATTATAAGGGAAGGAGAATTGAAAAGTGCAGAGAAGACAAATTTCCTTTACACACAAATAACTAGTTGCATATATACTTGTGAAGAAAAGGTATGCATTCAGAAGGTAGAAGAAAGGGGCTTTCAGGGTTTTGCCAGCAGTAGATAACAGAGATTCAGAGAGCAGCAACTTGGCTGGAGGGAACTCAGGAATGAGGTGTCCAAGTAGGATTTTTTTAAAGTATAATTTTGTATTATTAAATGTGATAAAACTTCCTTTTCACTAGGCTTCATAAAGACATAAATTATTTTTCAAGCTCTTGGGAGGCAGATTCATGTTTCTGATTTGTGTGGGTTCCACATGGCAGCTGGCCTCAAAGCAGAGGCACACAGGCCTTGATTTATTTCTTGGGGTTATACCTGCCTTTCCTGCTGTGGGGCAGCCTGGAGTCCACACCCACACTCGCCTATTTTTGTCTGGGCTGGGTAGGTTACAGGGAGGTAAGAAGCCAATTGACCCCTTATCAGTAATTTCATTAACCAAGCCACTCCTAGGTTTTTGTTTGTTTTGTGGAAGATCTGGGTCATCAAGTGAAGAAACTTCCCCAGGACAAGCTACTACCTCTCTGGACAAAGGAACACTGAAAGGTGTTACCATTTTCTCCCAAGCAATTGTTTTTAAATGGCTCTATTTCTTTTACTATTAAAATACAATTTAAAAACAGTGTATAGGGGACACTGTGGTGTGCTGCCCAGATCCAGACCCTCATCTCAGGCCTGAAGCACTCATTCTTCAACCTACCCAACCCAGACCAAATCTGCTGGAAGAGTTGATGTTTGCCAGCTCCCAGCTCAGCCCCTTTTCTTGCAGTTATCCTCCTATGAAGATAGCAACTTCATCCAGGGTTACTTCCCCCTCCCAGAGCAGCCCCCATTCAATGACTGGTCAACATCCCCAACTTGGGGACAACTCTTCAGGGTCATCCCAGTTCCAGAGACCCACGTGGTGTAAGAAAGTAGACGCTGAAGCTGGTCATCCACCAACTGGCTGGAAAGAAGGAAAAGAAAATCTAGGGACCCCAAATCACTGTGCCAAAAGAAAAAAAAAATTCAGCTGAAAGCTGAGTCATGGAAGAAACTGCCTTTCCTTTTGTTCCTAAGCAGATAACTACAAATAAAAGACTAAATATCTCCATAGGAAATATTTAAATAAAAGGTTAAATATATCCACTCTATGTTCACCTTATATAAAGTGCGGATTTGCTGAGCACAACATGAAGACATCATTGACCATCCCCCCTACCTGCTCCTTTTCCCTTGCAACACGCAGATTACCATACCCTTCTTTCCTCTCCAGCCCACTTTCCCTCTTTAAATACTGAAGACCTTGAATTCATATTTGGAGAAAGGCACAGACCGCATGTCCTTAACTGTGGCAAAATAAATTTCTGAACTGATGGAGCCCTGTCTCAGATACTTTCTGGTTGACCGATTCATCGCGGTTGTTTGGTAGAGCATGAAAAAGCCTTGCACACAGTAGCAGAGTGATTGCTAACACTTTCTAGAAGGGCATACCTTTGGAAGGGAACACACTGGCTGGGGCGATGGAACCAGTAGTTGAGAAGCAGGAGGAAATCAGCAATTATAAGGACGGTAGGATCAGATGACTGTTGCTGAGGGCAAAAGATGTTCTGGAGAAAGAAAAAGAAAGTCTGAGGGTGATTAACCAGCAATTAAATCAGCTAAACAGAAAAGTCAGAGGGCTTCCTTGTCGGTACAATGAGAGACTCTCATCTCCTATAGCTAGAGGACAGACAAGGTTGAAAATCAGGCTCAGCACCGAAGCAAAAAAGTAGCAAGTTTCCAAAACAAGACCGAATTCTCAGTAGCTAAAGGAGGAAAAGGACTATAGGAGCTGCAGCGCTTGGTCAGTCTGTACCCGCAGAGCTGTAAGAGATTGAGGCAGGAGAATAGGGTCTGGAGACAGGGAACTTCAGGCCAGTTTGTACTAACTTCCTAAGAGAGAAAACACCAAAGTTTGGGGGCAGGAAATCTAAGGCCAATTCATGCTGACTTCCAAAAGCTGGATCAAAGGAAAACACCTGGGGTGGAGGGCAGGACACCTACAGCCAATTAACACAAACTTCCCGAGGCTAAACCAAACCGGAAAAACTCCATCTCCCCCACTCCAAGTAACAAAGGATCAAAGGCTACTCTCCCTGCAATCCTCCTGCTTCCACCACATCCCGGACGGAAAGGGACAATGCCTTGGATTCGCCACAGGCTGAGCACTGGCCATCCCTTCTATCTTCAAAGGGCCCAATTCGCCTTTTCTTTTTTCTTTTTTTTTTTGAGACAGAGCCTCCCACTGTCGCCCGGTCTGGAGTGCAGTGGCTGATCTCTGCTCACTGCAACCTCCGCCTTCCGGGTTCACGCGATTCTCCTGCCTCAGCCTCCCGAATAGCTGTGATTATAGGCGCCCGCCACCACGCCCAGCTAATTTTTGTATTTTCAGTAGAGACGTGGTTTGGCCAGGCTGGCCTCAAACTCCTGACCTCAAGTGATCCACCCACCTCAGCCTCCCAAAGTGCTGGGATTACAGGCGTGAGCCACCGCGCCTGGCCCTTACAGTGTATATCCTAAAGCAACAAACCTAATGTGGTGTGGTGTCCCTAACAGGTAGAACACATGGTTTTGAAAACCAAGAGGTAGGAGCAGGAATGGCCCTGCTTACCCACACCACCAGGTACCCACTTGGAGAATGTTTGTGCTCTGTCCCTGCAAATCTGGGCCCTGTGAGTTTAGAGATTTTGGCTCCCTGGAAGAGGTTGTTCCACCAGGGTACAAAGCAAGAGTCCCATTCAATTTCAAGTGTTGTCTGTTGCCCAGTTATTTTAGGTCCTTCCTGCCAAGAAATCGGCAGGCATGAAGGGGTAACTGGTTTTAATCTTCTGGGGGAGGTAGCCCTGTTGCTATAAAATGGGGACAGGGTAGAATATTTCAAACCCCAGGTGATCTACTTGGTACTCCCTTGCAGCAGCCAGAGGCTGAGGAGGGCAAGGTGATCAGGAGCTCAGGCCCCTGAGGGATAAGGGTCTGAATCATACCACCCAGGAAAGCCACAGGGTGAGGGGACTCTAGGGACTCTATCATGGGTAGAAGACGGAGATCATGAATATAAGCACATCTCATTTTATTGCACTTAGCTTTATTGCACTTAGCAGATACTGTGTTTTTTACAAATTAGTGTTTGTGGCAACCCCGTGTCCAGCAAGTCTATCAGCTCTATTTTTCCAATAGCATGTGTTCATTTCATGTCACATTTTAGTAATTCTTGCGATTTTCCAAACTTTTTTATCATTATATCTTTTGTGGTGATCTATGATCAGCGATCTTTGATGTTACTATTTTTTTATTTTTATTTTTTGAGGTGAAGTCTCACTCTTGTTGCCCAGGCTAGAGTGCAGTGGTACGATCTCGGCTCACTGCAAACTCCGCCTCCTGGGTTCAAGTGATTCTCCTGCCTCAGCTTCGCCAGTAGCTGGGATTACAGGTGCCCACCATCAGAACTGGCTAATTTTTGTATTTTTAGTAGAAAGGGGGTTTTGCCATGTTGGCCAGGCTGGTCTCGAACACGTGACCTCAGGTGATCCACCTGCCTTGGCCTCCCAAAGTGCTGGGATTACAGGCATGAGCCACCACACCGGCTAGGTGTTACTATTGCAACTGCTTTGGGGTGCCATGAACTATGCTCACGTAAGACGGTGAATTTAATTGGTAAATGTTGTATATGTTCTGACTGCTCTACTTACTGGCTGCTCCACATCTCTCTGCCTCTGGTTAGGCCTTCCTATTCCCTGAGACACAATATTGAAATTAGACCAATTAATAACCCTACGATGGCCTCTGAGTGTTGAAGTGAAAGGAGGGGTTGCACATCTCCCACTTTACAGCAAAAGCTAGAAATTAAGTTTGGTGAGTAAGACATATTCAGAGCTGAGGTGGGCAGAAAGCTGGGCCTTTTGCACTAAACAGCCAAATTGTGAATGCAAACGAAAAGCTGTTGAAGGAAGTGAGAAATTCTACTCAGGTGAACACATGAATAATAAGAAAGTGAAATAACCTTATTGCTGATATGGAGAAAGTTTGAGTGGTCTGGATAGAAGATCAAACCAACTACAACATTTCTTCAAGCCAAACCCTCATCCAGAGCAAGGGCCCTAACTCATTTTAATTCTGTGAAAACTGAGAGAGGTGAGGAAGAAAATTTTTAAGCTAGCAGAGGTTGATGCATGACGTTTAAGGGGAAAAAAAAAGCCATCTCCGTAACTTCAAAGTGCAAGGTAAAATTGAGATACCATCTCATGCCAGTTAGAATGACGATCATTAAAAAATCTGGAGACAACAGATGCTGGAGAGGATGTGGAGAAATAGGAACACTTTTACACTGTTGGTGGGAGTGTCAATTAGTTCAACCATTGTGGAAGACAGTGTGGCGATTCCTCAAGGACCTAGAAATAGCAATTCCATTTGACCCAGCAATCCCATTACTGGGTATATATCCAAAGGATTATAAATTGTTCTACTATAAGGACACATGCACACGAATGTTCATTGCAGCACAGTTTACAATAACAAAGACCTGGAACCAACCCAAATGCCCATCGATGATAGACTGGACAGGGAAAATGTGGCACATATACACCATGGAATATTATGCAGCCATCAAAAACGATGAGTTTGTGTCCTTTGTAGGGACATGGATGAACCTGGAAACCATCATTCTCAGCAAACTGACACAAGAACAGAAAATCAAACACCACATGTTCTCACTCATACTCGGGTGTTGAACAATGAGAACACATGGACATAGGGAGGGGGAGCATCACACACTGGGGTCTGTCGGGGAAAAAGGGGAGGGACAGCAGGGGGTGGGGAGTTGGGGGAGAGATAGCATGGGGAGAAATGCCAGATATAGGTGATGGGGAAGAAGGCAGCACATCACACTGCCATGTGTGTACCTATGCAACAATCTTGCATGTTCTTCACATGTACCCCAAAACCTAAAATGCAATAATTAATATATATATATATATATAAAGAAAAAGAAAAAGAATTCTTTAGCCAATTAAAAAAAAAAACTGCAAGGTAAAGTAGCAAGTGCTAACATATTTAGAAGCTGCAGTAAGTTATCCAGAAGATCTAGCTAAGATCATTGATGGTGGTGGCTACAGTAAACAACACGTTTTCAGTGTAGATAAAACAGCCTTCTATTGGAAGAAGATGCCATCCAGGACTTTAATAGCTAGAGAGAGGTCAGTGCCTGGCTGCAAACTTCAAAGGATAGGCTAACTCTCTTATTAGTACATAATACAACCAGTGACTTACAGTTGAAGCCAGGCCATTTTGAAAATCCAAAGGCCCTCAAGAATTATGCAAAATCTACTCTGCCTTTGTTCTATAAATGGAAAAAAAAAGCTGAGATGACAGCACTTATGCTTATGGTAAGGTTTACTGAATATTTTAAGCCAACCGTTGAGATCTGCTCAGGAAAAAGAATTCCTAGTGGAAAGTATACTCAACTTGGAGTCAGTGGAAGTAGCCTCAAGTTGTGGCTGAGGTCAGTTACCACCTGCGTTTTTTTTTTTTTTTTTTTTTGAGATGGAGTCTTACTCTGTCACCCAGGCTGGAGTGCAGTGGCTCAGTCTTAGTTCACTGCAACCTCTACCTCCCGGGTTCAAGCAATTCTCCTGCCTCAACCTCCCGAGTAGCTGGGATTATAGGCACCTGCTACCACATCCGGCTGATCTTTATATTTTTAGTGGAGACAGGGTTTCACCATGTTGGCTAAGCTGGTCTTGAACTCCTGACCTCAGGTGATCCACCTGCCCTCACCTCCCAAAGTTCTGGGATTACCATCGTGAGCCACTGCGCCTGGCCCCATCTGTGTTATTTTGAAAATGTTTTATATCACTAAAGATTTGAGAGACCTCAAGTAGGCCAGACCCTATTTTGATTCCTTTTTTTTCTTTTTTTTTTTTGCAAAGAGGGTTGGAAATAACATAAAGAAAACATACAGACTGGTCAGAATGATTTCAGTCCTCCTTTATGCCCTACAGAATGCTGTGTCAAGCTGTACCCAGCAAAATCCACATTACTTCTGCTCTCTACCTGAAAGTTGGAGGCTTTAACTCTCCGGGTTGTCAAGGGAACTGGAGCCACCTAGCACAGTTCACTTAGTCTTGGGCAGACAGTGTTTGGTGACAGAGAAAAGTTACTGGGTATCTAAAGCAGATACTTGGCTGGCAGAACTGAGAACTAGGCTGAGGGGAGGTGTTCTGACCTAAAAAATATATTCTGTTCCATGGTCTCAAAAAATTTGAGACATAGGGCTTATTGACATTAACACCAGATGACCTTAGCAGACACTGTGTAAATGATGGTTATTTTAACCTATTTATGGTGGCATTATTGGTTTTTCTTTGATTTTTCAAAAAACCATTTGTCAAGATTACTAAGCTAAGTGCTGGGGACATGAAGGTGAATAACAGTTCCTGCTCTCCAGGATGATCATAATTTAATAATGGAGACAGCCACTTGCAAGATTATAACTACAATATATCATTATAACTATAAAACAATGTGATAACCACTGCTATAAAAATGGCTTTCTTGGCCGGGCGCGATGGCTCACACCTGTAATCCCAGGATTTTGGGAGGCCAAGGCAGGCGGATCACAAGGTCAGGAGATTGAGACCATTCTGGCCAACATGGTGAAACCTCATCTCTACTAAAATACAAAAAATTAGCCAGGCGTGTTGTTGCACGCCTGTAATCCCAGCTACTTGGAAGGCTAAGGCAGGAGAATCACTTCAACCCAGGAGGCGGAGATTGCAGTGAGCCGAGATCATGCCACTGCACTCCAGCCTGGCAATTGAGAAAGACTCCATCTCAAAAAGATAAAAAAAAAAAAAAAAAAAAGGCTTTCTTCTCCTGTTGTAAATTATGTTTTAGATTTTTAGTGTTTTAAAGTATCTTGTATTCAATTTAAGCAAAATTTTAACAGTAGAGATTTAAAAATTGGAAAAGAAGAAGCGAAGATTTTAGTACCTGCAAGTTACATCACTGTTATTTGACAACTGTAAGAGAATCAACTAAAAAACTATTATCAATGATAAGAGAATACAGCCTGAAGAAGGACTGGTGGATCCAGAGAAAGGGGGTCAGGAGAGAGGGTAGGCCTTTCAGGGAACCTGGAGTATTGGACTCTCCCACTCCAGAAGGAGACAATTAGAAAGGGCAGAGTTAGTGCAGGATGGCCTGAGCCCAGAAGGGGAATCTCCCAGGCTTGAGAAGAAAGATGCGTCCTCTGCCAGGCCCAGGGATAGGAGCAGAACATGCAGAGACTGAGGGCCCAGAGGGGAAGCCTAAACCCAAGCTGAGTCAGACTCTGCAAGGCTCCTTCTGTCAGGTAAACCGAGAAGTAAGTTCCAAATATGTCTTGGAGTTGAAGTTTCCAGTTTGTATTGGTCTTCTTCCTGGTGGCCAGGAAGTTAGCTGGAGGGAATGGCTCAGGTCCGGAGCAACCAGAGGTAATGCCACACTAGACAGCACTACTAAGGCTCCACCCCATTTTATGAGATACAAAATCAGAGCAGGAGGAGCAGGAGATTGCACAGTAGTCTCTAAAAGAATACTTAGCTTAGGCCGGGCGCAGTGGCTCACACTTGTAATCTCAGCATTTTGGGAGGCTGAGGCGGGCAGATCACCTGAGGTCAGGAGTTCGAGACCAGCCTGGCCAACATGGTGAAACCCTGTCTCTACTAAAAATACAAAAATTAGCTGGGTGTGGTGGCACATGCCTAAAATCCTTGTTACTCAGGAAGCTGAGGTATGAGAATCACTTGAATCCAGGAGGTGGAGGTTGCAGTGAGCCAAGATCGTGCCACTGCACTCCAGCCTGGGCAACAGAGCGAGACTCTGTCTCAGAAAAAAAAAAAAATAAAAAAAAGAGAGAGCTTAGCTTGATAATTTCATCATTCTGTGGCTGATTCTGTGAGAGTCTAGTAAGAACATACTAATAATTAAAGTCCTGGGGTCTTGCCATGGACTGACAGGTGAGAGAGAGAGATGTGAAAAGGAGTGGAGAGTACTGAAAGTCTGCAGTCCTGGTTAGAAAAAGAACAAAGAAGGAAAGAAAAGTAGAGGATCTTACAGGAAAGATGTGAGGTGTGGCATGGTGGCTCAGACCACCAGCTTGGTCATTGTACAAACTGGATTCCAGTCCCAGGCTACCTCTCACTATTAATGTGCTTGTCCTTGAAGAAGCTCCATAACCTTCAGAGCTTCAGTTTCCTCTTTTGTAAAATGGAGACATAGCAATATCTTCCGCATAGAAGTTTATCTCAGGGATGAAAGGATATAAAGCATCCAAATGCTTGGCACAACCCCAGACACATAGTGTATGCTCAGTAAATGCTAGAAATGTTTATTATTATCAATCATCTTTCTTCTTGTCTTGAAAGTAGTGAGATTGTGCAATAAAAGAACCTCAATGGGGCATTTGCTCTTTCACAAGCAGCAAATAACTATCAGACTACACTTCCAGGTGATGATGTCCACCTTCCTTTTGGACATTGTCCTGAGATGCTGGTCCTGGCTGAAATCGAGGTGCGGGTGTTGAAAGACCTTTTTTTTTTTTTTTTTTTTTTTTGAGACAGAGTCTCACTCCATCACCAGGCACCAGGCTGGAGTGCAGTGGCGCGACCTCGGCTCACTGTAACCTCCGCCGCCCGGGTTCAAGCAATTCTCCTGCCTCAGCCTCCCGAGTAGCTGGGACTACAGGAACGCGCCACCATGCCCAGCTAATTTTTTTGTATTTTTAGTAGAGACGGGGTTTCACCATGTTGACCAGTATGGTCTCGATCTCTTGACCTCGTGATCCGCCCGCCTCGGCCTCCCAAAGTGCTGGGATTACAGGCATGAGCCACCGCGCCCGGCCCCGAAAGACCTTTTATCACTCTGTCTCTCTAACCTTGAAATCAGCCAGAGTTAAGGCATCTGGGTGACTCATAACAAGCATCTGTAGAGAAAAGTACTTTCTGCTTTGGTCAGAGGAAGAATTAACAAGCCATTTGGTATTGCAACCTTCTCAGTCAGAATGCTAGGACTGGCTTCTTGCCCTGTGCCTGAACTGTTGCCATCCATTTTAACTTCTTTTAAATTCTTTTTTTTTTTTTTTTTTTTTTTTGAGACAGAGTCTTGCTCTGTCGCCAGGCGCCAGGCTGGAGTGCAGTGGCGCGATCTTGGCTCACTGCAACCTCTACCTCCTGGGTTCAAGCAATTCTTCTGCCTCAGTCTCCCAAAGTAGCTGGGACTACAAGCGTGCGCCACCGTGCCCAGCTAATTTTTGTATTTTAGTAGAGGCGGGGTTTCACCATGTTGGCCAGGATGGTCTCAATCTCTTGACCTTTCGATCTGCCCGCCTCGGCCTCCCAAAGTGCTGGGATTACAAGCATGAGCCACCGCGCCCAGCCTTAAATTCTAATAGTGGCTTCAATGACTGTGAGAGTTTGGGAAAGGATTGAAGGGGGCAACTTTTTGAGGCTTGAATATGCACAAATAAATTAAGTGGCTATTTAATATTGGGTGTGTTAATCTGTATTTGTAATACAACAGATAAGGTATATGCATTATTTAAAATTTCCTGTGGTTTCAATTTTGTAAGATTGATGAGATGGTGGATGTATTTGCACTTGAATTAAATTAGAAATACTGGTCATCATCTGTCATGTAAACTTAATTTAAGCCTTAGGCCATGAGTTCCCGATTTTATAATCAAGTATGCCTTTAGCTATCAAAGGCATGCCAAAGTCACCAAATTGTGCCTTTGCTCAACCAAGATGTTTAGCTTCCCTAGATAGTTCCACTTAAACTTCCTTAGGAATGTCAGTTTTGCAATATGGTCTCTAAGTCACGATGTTCACACCCTGGAAAATTCTATTACTTTCCCAATACTTTATTTATTTGAGATAGAGTCTCACTCTACCACTCTGGCTTGAGTGCAGTGGTACGATCCCCGCTCACTGTAATCTTCATCTCCTGGGTACCAGCGATTTTCCTGCCTTAGCCTCCCGAGTAGTGGGATTACAGGCACACACTGCAATACCCAGCTAATTTTGTTTTGTTTTGTTTTTGGAGACGGTGTTTCACTCTTATTGCCCAGGTTGCAGTGCAATGGTGCGATCTCGGCTGACTGCAACCCCCACCTCCCAGGTTCAAGCAATTCTCCTGCCTCAGCCTCCCAAATAGCTGGGATTACAGGCATACACCACCACACCTGGCTAATTTTTTGTATTTTTAGTAGAGACGGGGTTTCTCCATGTTGGTCAGGCTAGTCTTGAGCTCCTGACCTCAGGTGATCCACCTGCCTCTGCTCCCAAAGTGCTGGGATTACAGATGTGAGCCACTGTGCCTGGCCTAATTTTTGTATTTTTAATAGAGACAGCGTTTCACCATGTTGGCCAGGCTGATTTCAAACTCCTGGCCTCAAGTGATCCGCCCACCTTGGGTCTCCCAAAGTGCTGGGATTATAGGCGTCAGCTACTGTGCCCGGCCCCCAATACTTTTAAAATAAATCTTTTTTGTGCTTAAGTTAGCTGGAGTTGGCATCTGTTGCTTACTGCAGAGAATCCTGATTGGCATACATTTTCTGTGTATCAGTTTTCTCATGTAAAATGTGGGGACTATTAATTATATATTATTAAACTTTAACTGGGCATTAAAATGTTAAATGAGTAGTCTAAATACTTTTCTTGCACATAGTTGCCAAGAAAATTATTTCACATTTAAAAATGAAATTAGACCACTTGCTTTTTTCTTCATTATTCCATTTTCTTTCAAAGACATATACAGGTATTAAAATAAGTAAAAAAAATTCTTGAGTGTGTTGGAAAGTGGTTGGTTTTTTTTTTTTTTTTTTTAAGATGGGGTTTCATGATGATGGCCAGGCTGGTCTTGAACTCCTGACCTCAGGTGATCCACCCACCTCGGCCTCCCAAAGTGCTAGGATTACAGGCGTGAGCCACCGCGACAAGCCAAAGTGGTTGGTTTTTAAAACAGCTGTAACATATCTTGATGACAGAAATATTACAATACCTTGAACACTATGGATGTTGAAATTTTTCTTAATGAAAGGTGTTATTTTTGAAAACAAAAAGTTTTGAGCTTCTAGGAAGAATGATGAGATGAGATATAAGATATTCGTATTTAAGCACGTTACTATAGACATATAAAGGACTTAGACACATGTCCATATCCAGCTGCAATAAATGGCAGGATCATGGACATGAGGGTCTTTGCCACATAGGTTTCCTCCACAGCAAAAAATACAGGCAACATTATCATTTTTAACAAATGCATAGACATTTATATTTCACATTGTCCTTTAATTCAACGTTGTTTTAGTATCAGCTTTATGTTTTACATGGAATAAGCGTTTTCTCACTCGATCAGGTTTGTATTTCAAAGAGAAACTTGAGAAGGTCTAGATAAGATGAGGAAATATACGGAGACACCCAGTCACAGAGGCCAGTGGTCGACCCAGTGGCAGTCACAGCCTCCATAATAAGAGGTTTGTGCTTAGTGGGCAGATGATGCTGTATCAGGCAGCAAGAAAAAAATGGCCACAATACTTGGGCAATAAACACACAACATAGTCTTGATTTTCTCCCTCTGTGTCCCTATTATCCATGTATGCAATGAAGATTGAATAATTTTTCCTTTTTTTATTTAGAAAGAAAAAATGTACTCATGCTTTAATTATCTCAAATACTTGATGATAAAAAATTAAACCCATGGTTCAGATTGTTCTGAAGTTTCAAGGAAATTTATGTTTGTGTTTTCACATTTTTCCAATTAAGTATTATTTAGTGAATTCATGTCAGATTTTGTTGTCTTGTCTATGTCACTTATGGTTCAAACTGTAGAGCACATAGTTTAATATGGTGTAATGATGGATATAAAAGAATAAAAAAAAGATCTCTGCTTTCAAAGAGCCTTTAGAATCTCAAGTATAGGGCCCGGCACGGTGCTCATGCCTGTAATCCCAGCACTTTGGAAGGCCAAGGTGGGCAGATCACTTGAGACCAGGAGTTTGAGACCAGCCTGGCCAACATGGTGAAACCCTGTCTCTACTAAAAGCACAAAAGTTAGCCAGGCCTGGTGGTGTTACACGCCTGTAATCCCAGCTACTTGGGAGGCTGAGGCATGAGAATCGCTTGAACTTGGAAGGTGGATGTTGAAATAAGCTGAGGTCACACCACTGCACTCTATCCTGTGCAACAGAGTGAGACCCTGTCCCAAACAAACAAGAAACAAACAAACAAACTCAACTATGAGTAAATGTGAGAATCTGCTAGTTGATTTCCCTGAACACTGTCTCTGTTCTTTGCCCAGTTCACCATCCACTCTGCAGTTCATCCCACTGCTTTTATGTCTCATCACTATCGTCACTGGCTCCCCATTTATCTTAGGGCAGCTTTCAAGGCCCTCCACAATACGGCCTGAACCTTCTTGTCTGATGTGGTCTTCTACCACCCAGGAGAGTGAATCAGACAGTGAGGCCAGTGTTTCAACTGTTCCCAGACCACCAATCCAGGCTCTTTCTCATGCTGCTGCCCCCAACTCAGCATGCCCAGCCTCCTCCTTTCCATCTGTCCAGATCCCAGCCATCCATCCTCTTCGTTGAAACTTTCCCAATCCCTCCCTTATATGTCCATACCTTCCTTCTGATTTCCTCTTCCTTCTAGGCATTTTCACATTGCAATTTAACTGCTGTGTGTGCCCTTCCTTTCTTATTTATTAAACAAATGCTTAATGAACACTTACTGTTTGCCAGATGATGTGATTAGCACTTGATAGACAGCAGTGAACAAAACCAACCATTGCTCTACCCTCATTCTATCCTTAAATGAGGCAGGATAAACTGTAAATAAATAAGCAAGCATAAAGTAATTCCAGATGCTAGGAGTTACAAAGGTAAAACTAATAATATTCGCAAGTTATGAAAGAATAACAGATGGAACCTAAATTAGATGGGTTAGTGGGTGAAGGCAGGGTGTGGTCAGGGAAGGTCTCTAAGGAAGTGACATTTAAAATGAAGAATGGATAGGAGTTAGGAAGTTGAGCAAATTGTAGCAGGAAAAGTATTCCAAAGAGCAGCATCTGCAAAGATCCTGGGTAGGAAGGAAGAAACTCAGTGAATTTGAGGAACTGAAAGAAGGCAGGGGAGGCAAAGGAAAGTGAAGAAAAATGAAGCCCCTTCTTACCAACTAGACCTTGAACTCCTTAGGATCAGGACCCCCATTTTACCTTTTGTGAATCACCCCTCACTCCCACCCTAAGTACTGAAGACAGTACTTAACACATGGTACACCAATGTTAAAGGATTTGACTCCTATTAATTTATCATCCTACTAAGTTATCAAGAATGATGTAAGAAATTACAACACCCAGGTGCAGTGGCTCAAGCTTGTAATCCCAGCACTTTGGGAGGCTGAGGTGGGCAGATCACGAGATCAGGAGTTCAAGATCAGGCTGACCAACATGGTGCAACCCTGTCTCTACTAAAATATATATACATATACAAAAATTAGCTGGGCGTGGTGGTGGCTGCCTGTAGTCTCAGCTATTTGGGAGGCTGAGGCAGGAGAATCGCTAGAACCCGGGAGGCAGAGGTTGCAGTGAGCCAAGATCACGCCACTGCATTCCAGCCTGGGTGACAGAGCAAGATTTCATCTCAAAAAAAAAAGAAAGAAAAGAAAATTAGAACAAAGTATAAAGTAATACACAATCGAACAGAGCAGTTTTAAGACTCTGGTAAGTCCCAGGCATTTCTAATCTCAGAGGCTCTATGTCCCCCACATAGTACAAAATATATTAAAATGAACCCATGTTTTACATCAACCACCATGTATATTACCACATAATCAGAGTAGAATTGAGTTAATTGATTTTCATCATGTTAAATCTGTGGACATTTAAAGATGCATATATGAATTTTGATTTTATAAGATTTTTTTTTTTAAATTTTCATTCTCCTCTCATCCCCCGAAAGTCTCAGACATTATTGTGGACCCTAGAAAGAACTGCAGGTCCAGGAACACTCATTCTATTTTGTAGAATGGGATGCTGCCTGATTCCAGATTTGCAAATAAGAGCCAATAATAATAATAAAAAAGAACTGTAGGTCCTGAGCGCTTTGCCTAATAGATACAAGGCCCAGCACTCAAGGGCTAATCTGGAAGGAATAAACAACAAATACTAGAGCAATTCAGGGAAAGGAAGTATCAGTAAGAGCAGAAAAGCTTGCTTGTTGTATCTGTTAACCAGTTGACTTGCCTGGCCAACAACCACAGCTCCTAGGAAGCAGGGGGAGTAAAAGTACACTGTAGTCTGGGCATAACTTGGACCCCAAAGTTTCTCCAAGCAGAAACTAGTGGGATCAACTTAAAGGACTAGAAGCCTAGATAAAAGTATCCATGCCTTCTTCCTTTCTTTTTTTTTTCCACTATGCTCCAGAACTGAGCAGATTTATATCTTTTTAAAGTTTGGAGTACACAAGAATGGATGCTGTCAGATGTTATGAAGGCAAATGTCAAACCATTCAGAGAAAAATCACAGATCTGATTACATGGCCTGAGACACTAAACAGGAAAATGTCTCCAGAGAATAAGAGAACTGTCAAAAACTGAATACTGAGGATACAATGAACAATGGGGAAGGCAGGAAATTGAGAGCTGGAGAGACCCATCAGGCTGAAATGCAAACTCATTAGTTAGCTCAGATTTGAAAAATGCGAAGTTGAGAAAAAGAGAATGTAGATGCAATGAAGGTGGCTTAGTCTGCCCAGCCTGCCATAACAAAATGCCATAGACTTTTGGATGACAAGGCACAGAAATTTGTTTTTTACAGTTCAGTAGGCTGGAAAGTCCAAGATCAAGGTGCTGGCAAGGCAGGTCTCATCCTGAGGCCTTTTCCCTTGGCTTATGGGAGGCTGCCATTGCTGTTTACTCACATGACCTCCTGTTTGTGTGCTGGGGCTATGGGGGAGCCAGCTCTCTAGTACCTCTTTTTTTTTTTTTGGACGGAGTCTTGCTCTGTCGCCAGGCTGGAGTGTAGTAGTGTGATCTTGGCTCACTGCCTCCACCTCCCAGGTTCAAGCGATTCTCCTGCCTCAGCCTCCTGAGTAGCTGGAACTACAGATGTGCGCCAGCTAACTTTTGTATTTTTAGTAGAGACAGGGTTTCACTATGTTGGTCAGGATGGTCTCAATCTCTTGACCTCATGATCCGCCTGCCTTAGTCTCCCAAAGAGCTGGGATTATAGGTGCAAGCCACCATGCCCAGCTGTCTGGTGCCTCTTCTTATGAGGGCACTGACTTCAGTGTGACAGTCCTGCTGTTAGACCTCATCTAATTCTAAGTACCTCCCAAAGGCCCCATCTCCATATACCATCACATTGGACATTAAAGTTCGCTTCAACATATGAATTTTCAGTGGACACTATTCAGTGCATAGAGGAAGGATAGACCTAAAAGAGGGACACTTAAAAGAGGGACTTTCAGGACAGCTGTCAAAGTGGATAAAGTCAAGAATGAGCTGCTTGAGAAAAATAAGCACTTTTTGTTTTTTAAAAGGCAATGTAATATTGCAGAAAAGGTAGGAGTGTTGGATACAGACAGACCTGGGCTAAATCCTGTTTATTAACTGTGTAGCCTCAGATAAGTTACTTAATATCTCTGAGCCTCAGTTTCCATAGCTGTCAAATGAACATTAAAACTATATCACAGGGTTGTTGTAAGGATTAATGAGATAGAGGGTTTAAAGTACTGGCACAGAGAGAAGGCCTTATAAAGGTTTTGATGGGCCATGGGAGGTACAGGCATGTTGCTGAGGGGGTGAATGTGATAGTGATGGGTGACAGAGAGAAGCTGGTTCATGCTGAAATGTGCTGGCTCATGAGTACCGCTCCCATGGAGTAGGAGGTAGGACTGGGTGACTTCTCTAGTGCTTTCCAACTCCGAAATCCAGTAAATCCCCGTATCTATGAGGAAGCAGATCTGTTCATCTCATCTGCTGTGTTGTTACTATCCATTCGTGCTCTGCATTCTTACATATATTATCTTATTCAATCTCTACTACAATCTGAAACCTAATAGTAATAATAATAGTGATTATTATTCCCATCTTACAAATAAGCAAACTGAATTTCAAAGAACTGGATAACCTAGCCCAAGATCAGACCCCTGGAGAATGAAAGAATCTGGAACTTACTGGCCTCCACCTCTAAACACCAGCTTCCCTGCTCCAACTTTTCTAAAGTTGAATGTTCTTCACACAAACATCAGTAGGAAGACATTGAAGCACAAAATAAGTGGGGCATTGTACGAGAATGCCTGGCTTTCAATGAGCTTATGTCTCCAAGCTTGGACAAATTCCGGCTGGGTACCAATAGAATTTATATATGAGAAGACTGTTGGCAGCTTTTCAGGGACTGTGAGGCTGGAGAGAGGGCGCCAGAAGACTGGCTGGGTACACACTGTTCCATTTTGTGAAAAGGGGAAGAAGGTTGATTCTGCAAACCATAGATGCCAGTTCTGGGCAAAGTTCTTGAAGGGCATCCTATAAACATAAAAAAAGAGAAGTCATTGCTAGGCACCAGCAAGTTTTCACTGAGAAGAGATTATTCCAGATGAACCTAACTTTCATTTCTCATAAGATAAAAGATCAGTATGGCTTTATTTAGACAATGCATTTTGCTCGTTTTCATGAACCAGTTGAAAAATCTATTTCAAAAAATTAATAAAAAATAAGACTTGCTTCCATGAGAAATATAATTTTTTGGTTATTCATTTTAAAAATTTGATATAGTTATAAATTTACACATGCTTATAAGAAGTAATACAGAAGCCAGGCGCAGTGGCTTATGCCTGTAATCCTAGCACTTTGGAATGCCGAGTGCTGATCACGAGGCAGATCACTAGGTCAGGAGATCGAGACCATCCTGGCCAACGTGGTGAAACTTCCATCTCTACTAAAAATACAAAAATTAAGTGGGTGTAGTGGTATGCACCTATAATCCCAGCTACTCCAGTGGCTGAGGCAGGAGAATGGCAGAGATTGCAGTGAGCCAAGATTGCACCACCGCACTCCAGCCTGGTGACAGAGCGAGATTCTGAAAAAAAAAAAAAAAAAAAAAAAAAAAAGAAAGAAAGAAGGAAGGAAAGAAAGAAAGAACAAAAGAAAGAAAGAAAACAGATTTTCTGTACATTAGCTCAGCGTCCCCAGTGGTTATATTTTGTAAAACTGTAAAACTGTAGTATAATAGTACCATCAGGATATTGGCATTGACACACTCATTGATGTTATTCCAATTTCCCCAGTTTTACTTGTATTCATGTGTGTGTGTGTGTGTGTGTGTGTGTGTGTGTATGTATATATTAAGTTTTATACAATTTTATCAGGTATGTGGTGTTACCTATCCATGATTGGAGTCAAGGTATTAAAACAGCTCCAACTGAAGAATCTTTCTTCATGAGGGAGCCAGAACTTTAAACCTTGAAGGAGAAAAGAGGGAAATAATATTTGAGGTGAGAGAAGAGCAAAAAAAAAAAAAAAAAAAAAATCAGAGGCAGGAACGAATGTTGGGTATAGTGGAGAGGACCTCGGCTCTATTAAAGGAAAGGATTGCTAAATTATAGACATAGTCATTTGGTCAGTTAGGTAAGATGCATCACCACATTATAAATAGGCTTGAACATCAGGGACCATGCTACTTGTATGTAAAAACAGTATACCACCTAACTCTTAGAAGGCATTTAGATATTCATCCCTTTGGCTAATGGTTCAAAGGGCACCAATGTTAAGGCATTTGCTGTTCCTCCTGCATAGAGCATTCTTCTCCAGATACGCTTAGTCCAGCTCCATCTCACTATTCGGGTCTCAGCTTAAAGGTTACCTCCAGGCTGGGCATGGTGGCTCATACCTGCCCAACACTTTGGGAGGTGGTGGTAGGAGATTGCTTGAGGCCAGAAGTTTGAGACCAGCCTGGGCAACAGAGCAAGACCCCATCTCTACAAAAAAATCTAGTTAGCTGTGTGCGATGCCATGTACCTGTAGTCCTAGCTACTTGGGAAGTTCAGGTGGGAGGATTGGTTGAAACCAGGAGTTCAAGGCTGCAGTAAGCTGTGATTGTACCACCACACTCCAGCCTGGGTGACAGAGCAAGACCCTGTCTCAAAAAAAAAAAAAAGAGTCACCTCCACAGGGAAGCCTTCCCAGATCACCTATCCTACGTATCCTAGAGTGCTGCCTCTGTCTCAGTTCCCTGCTTTCTTTCTTTTTTTTTTTTTTTTTGAGACGGAGTTTTCTCTTGTCTTCCAGGCTGGAGTACAATGGCTGCAATCTCGGCTCACCGAAACCTCTGACTCCCTGGTTCAAGAGATTCTCCTGCCTCAGCTTCCCAAGTAGCTGGAATTACAGGCATGTGCCACCACACTCAGCTAATTTTGTATTTTCGGTAGACTCAAGGTTTCTCCATATTGGTCAGGCTGGGCTGCCTCGGCTTCCCAAAGTTCTGGGATTTCAAGCGTGAGCCACAGCGCCAGGGCTTTTGTATTTTTTAACGGAGACGGGGCTTCTCCATGTTGGTCAGGCTGGTCTTGAGCTCCAGACCTCAGGGAACCGCCCGCCTCGGCCTCCCAAAGTGCTGGGATTACAGGCATGAGCCGCCACACTCAGCCACTTTATTTCTTCCATAGAATATATTATCATTAAAAAAAAAAATCGTACGTATTTGTTTACTTGTTTATTATTTCTCTCCCCCCCACTAACAAGGAGTTAGAGCTGAGGAGGAGCAGAACCCCCAAGCCCCAAATGCCTAAAGGGATCTGGCAGGTAGCAACGTGTGAATCTGGCTTGGTAAGGACCAGTGTCTATGTGTCTAATGACGATCTTTTGCTGATATGTGGGAAATACAGGCCCAGTGTTGACAAAAAGCATATTTTTTTTTCCAAAAGGCTGCAAATCCAGATTTTTATAAGCAATCTCCTAAAATTTAATGTGAGCAACAAATTTTATTTTATCTTTATTTATTTATTTCTTTTGAGACAGAGCCTCGCCTCTATTGCCCAGGCTGGAGTGCAGTGGTGCAATCTCGGCTCACTGCAACCTCCACCTCCCGGGTTCAAGCGATTCTCCTGCCTCAGCCTCCTGAGCAGCTGAGACTACAGGTGCATCACGCCCGGCTGATTTTTTGTATTTTTAGTAGGGATGGGGTTTCACCGTGTTAGCCAGGATGGTCTAGATCTCCTGACCTCGTGATCCGCCCGCTTGGCCTCCCAAAGTGCTGGGATCACAGGCGTGAGCCATTGCGCCCAGCAATTTTAAAAATTACAACAAAACAGGTACCCTGGCAGAATTCAGTCCACAAGTCATGAGCTTGCCCTCTGGGTGTTCGGTGTTGCAGGTGCCAATGGTCTTGCAGTCCACGTCCTCCCTTTCAGAGAAGGAAGGGACTCTGGAGGCCACATAGCTGGTTGTAGAAGCCACAACTCAAGAAGCCTGCTGACAAAGCTGGAATAATCTTGTTACAGGTCAGATTTAAGCATTTATTTCTCTACCAGTCAAAATAGCAGCCAATTGCCCACACCAAGGACTATCAGATCTGTGAATTTTGTTTTGTAATCACTCAGGGAAATCCTTACTACAAGGAGAGGCAATGGAAAGCCAGAACGTCTGGGTTTAAGGGTTCTGCTGTTGTTTTAATTTTGTTTTTTAGATTGGATACTTTTTTCTTTCTTTCTCTCATTTCTTCCTTTCCCCTTACCTGTCCCTGCAGATCAACTCCTTTTTGCAAGGATATGCTTTCAGCTAAGAGTCAGCTTGAAATAAGTTTGCTAAACTCATTCATTTCAGGTGTTAATAGCAGCAAGGTCAGTAGCCCAGGTATCTAAGATCCAAAAATGATAACCTGCAGTCATGCGTTACCTCCTTTGGGGGACATTTGCAGTTGAATACTCTTTTTATTTGCTTCTTCTTTTTAAAAAGTTCCCGAAAGCTATAAATACAGTTTACTATTCTTTAACTCTAAAGTCAACTTTCTGTCCTTGGACGGTGCAGGCCCCTCAGCAACAGATGATGCGGAACCATCCCTCCGGTGTCCTGGGAAGTGAGAGAGGGACCATCCCTGAGGTTATTAAAAGCGCCTGAATATGGGGAGAAAGGAAACAATTGGCCAGTCTGGGAAAAGGGGGAGATGGGAGTTCCTCTAACCCTTTTTGAAACTTCCCTAAGCCGTAAATCCTAGAAAGAGGGGTAGGGGGAGGGGCAGGGGAGAGAAGCAAGCGGGGAGGAGGAGGAAGTGAAGGAGGCTTGGAGAACTAAAAAGAGTGAAGGAGGCTTGGAGGAAGCTAGGGGAAGGGAGCTGAAGAAGGAGCAAGGTGGGGGAGATGGGGAGGTGGGGGAGAGGGAGGGAGGTGATTGGCGGCCCGGGGACCGCGCGGTGGCTGCTGTGCTTCGCGCCCGGCTCTGCTCTGTGGCTGCAGTGCTGCCGTCTGTCTGTCCATCGGTCCGTGGAGCGCCAGGAGGCCAGGGATGGAGGCTGTGCATGGGATGCGGGTGAACACCTGGCAAGCCCCCGGCTCACAACGCTCTCGTCTGGTTAGGGGCGGGGAGCGGCACTGCCACCTCTTTGTCCCCCAAACCTGAAGTTCAGGTTCCGCGAATGGAAACGCTTCTCCCAGGTGAACCGGGAGTCTGGTAAGCGAGGTATTTGGGGTCAGTCCTTGGTTCCTCTGGGCCCGGACAGATGGAGTGCAGGCCTTGACATACCCAGGTTTTCCAGTTTGAGAACACACTCCCCCCGCCCACCATACGGAGTCTTGTTCTGTCGGCCAGGCTGGAGTGCAGTGGCGCGATCTCGACTCACTACAACCTCCACCTCCCGGGTTCAAGCGATTCTCCTGCCTCAGCTTCCCGAGTAGCTGGGACTACAGACGCCCGCCGCGACGCTCGGCTAATTTTTTGTATTTTTAGTAGAGACGGGGTTTCTCCTTGTTGGTCAGGCTGGCCTGGAACTCCCTCAGGTGATCCCCCACCTTGGCTTCCCAAAGTGCTGGGATTCCAGGTGTGAGCCACCGCGCCCGGCCAAGAATACACTTTTTCCTTTAGAAATTGCAGGGTGGAGGTAGCGGGGCAGGGTGGGGAGTGCGGGTGGAGAGTAAACCTGTGGGAGAATGGAGATGAGAGCAATTCGTAAAGGCAGCCTGGGGGACCGGTCCCCGCTAGAGAAGCTCCAAACCTCAGTGGGAAACATAAAGCTCTCAAACTGTCTTCACGTACTTGTTTTTTTAAGGTGTTGGTGCGGGGGCGGGTCCGGGTGGGGGGCGGCAGTGTGAGAGGAGGGCAGGTACCAAGATCCCTTATTTTTCTTCCTCTTTTCTCCAACCAATTAACAGATAGAAAAGTCTCAACCAATTAACGGATAGAAAGCAGCAGCAGGCCTTGTTCCTAACAGACAATGAGATGGAGAGGAAATCAGCCGGAGCCTCCCTTCCAGCTCCACCTCTCCTGGTGGTGTCCAGCGAGAGCAGTCTAGGACTGCTTGGAGGGACTTTAGTGGCTTTATGAAAAGGCCGGCCATCTAAGATGGTAACTTGAGTTAATAACTAAGGAGGGAACAAACGAACTCCTGGGTCACAGAGTTCCGAGCCTGCTGAGGAGGCAGTATTACTAAAGTCTGATCATGAAGATGTCTTACATCAGAGGGAATCATAAGGCAAAGAAAGGAGAACAGAAACTCTCATTTCCTCTTGATCAGTGGTGGTTGGCCAAGTTGTCATTTTCAATTGGAAGATACCAGAAAGTCCAGTAACAGAGTAATTTTTCGGACAGGTAGACAGGAAGTATACTATCACAATGAGACTACAGGAAGTCTTAAGGTGGCGGCAGTGACTCCCCACCCAGATAGAATTTTAAGAAATGTGTTTAATTACTACATGAAAAGATTCATGGAAATCATTCAAGTCCTAAGTGCCAGAGTATACAGTCCTGCCCAAGTCAAGAATTTGCCATCAGTAACAAGCACAGACTTTCCAGTTACAAACAGCTACCTAGAAAGAAATGACGTAGTACTGTGTTTGCTTTCTCCAAGCTGCTGATCTGATAATCAATGTATTTAATACCTTTAATGGCTGTCTCATTTTATTCCTGTGCCTATAATAATTTCTAGTACGTTAAAAGGGCTCAGTAAACATTTGTGGAATGCATTGCTGAGTTCATAATATTTACCATATTGTATTTATTTTACTACCTTAGAAACAATCTCTAAGATGACAAGTTATGGCCATCTTAGCAGGCATCCTGTGAGATCTGGTCTTTTGAATTAACTTGAAGATGTTATAGCAACTAAAGACCTTAGTTAGAATTAGGTGAGTCCAACATGTTGTTTTACAAGGAGAACAGTTGAGACACAGGAAGGGGAGGTAACTTTCCTAAGGTCACACAGCCTATGGAGCTAGAATATGCATGCATCTTCTGACTCCTAGCCCCACCTAGGATGGACACCAGCTCTTAGCGAAAGAGCAGCTCAAAAATCACATCATGATATTATGGAAGTCGATTTTCATTAAGTAAGAAACAGCAGGAAAGCACTGTAGTTTGGAAGAGAGAGCACTGCAGTGGTGTGTTGAGAATGCTTTGCAGCCTCTTAGTTCTTGCATTAGGCAGCTGATTAGACATTCCAAGTGACTTGGCAATGCTAGAGCTCTGAGATCTAGAAATATTAAAAAATATTCAATGCTAATGTTAAAGTCTATTCTTCCTTGTGGTTTTTCTTTTGAAAAATTTTAAGGAATAATTTATCTTTTTTTTTTCACTCCTGTCAAGCAGGTCCTTCCTCATAATAAGTTGAAATATAGCGTGAAATTTTTAACAAAAAGGCAGGAGCCTGAGATTGAAAGAGGTTTTGCCTTTTTGTCTTAAAACAAAACGAAACACTAACCATCTTCGTGTGGCTGCTTGTGGGGGACACCAGATGATCAGGGCAAGTAAAACTGGTGAGGCAGTTTGTTTTTTCAGGACACTCCTTGAATTTAGTGTGTGGGAGGGACTTCCTGTAGAATTTTGCTAATTGTTTTTTTAGGGCACTCTTTGATTTTAGTGTGTGGGAGGGACTTCCTGTAGAATTTTGCCTATGTGTTTGCTTGGTGAAGAGAGTCAAAAGGCCAGGAGAAATGAAAAGTCCTTTAGAAGGGGTCATTAAGGACAGGAAGTCTGTGTGAGGAAAAGAATGCAAACTGATATCCACACTAAGAATGAGTCTTACTTGCTCTGAGCTGTTGTATTTTGGCTCTTGTATTGCTGACTGATTCTGTAAGAACATGGATGGAAGATGCTGATATGTGGTTACACAGATATAATTTCATTTGATTCATACCCACAGTTAGTTCATAATGGAAGGCCTGATATTCGTCAACTAACTCAACCCTGAGCTTCCGCAGTTACCTAGGGGGAATTTCATTGACCTTCATTGGGAAAGGCACACACACACATCACTGTACTCAACTCAGTTCAAAGGCCCCCACTACCCTCAAAGCATGCTTTGAGCATCAGGCTCAGGGAGGGCTGCAACGTCTTATACAAGCTGTCCTGCAAAGGAGAGCCATTGCTGCTGTGCTTGTGGCTGAGAGTGAAGAGGCTGAGCAGGTGGCTTCCCTGGCCCAGACCATGCAGGTCAAACTGAATCAAGTCATCTGCTACACTGGAGAACCAAAGCAGGTCATGTGCTCTCTCTTCATAGAGCCAGATGCCTGATCTCATAGATAGAGCCCACAGGACCAGAGAGCTCTCCACATTGTCCCATCTTCAGCAGCACCTCTGAGAGGGTAGACATCCCCAACAGTTGGAGGCAAACACCTTCCTGATGTCTTAGGAGACATTTTACTTCATATTTGAAAAGCTTGCCACACATCTTCAAAGGGAAGCCATCCATATAAAATTGCCTCTGTCTGTGTCTCAGAAAGTAGCTATTGGGTTGCATTGCTGGCCTCCCTGGAGCCTCTGTGGCTTGTTGCCAAGTTCCTTGGGGTAGACAGATCTATTGCTGAGCATGCCTTCTTTGAGGGTGTGGATGCCATCTGTGCTATGTCCTGGAAAACCAGCCTGACTTGGAGGAGGTGCTGAAAGATAGCACAGATAGAGAAGTTCTGGACCAAAGATGGCTTCCTAATGTGTGCTGGGGCTTCAGTGATCACATATTGAAGTGTCCTGCCCCAAAGGGCAGGAAAGTAACTATTGGAACTGGCATCAGTACTTTTTCTGTTAGAATAAATTTGGAAATTTAATGAAGGGAATGGATTTATAACAAAGTGAACAAAAGAGAAAGGAACGTAGGATTTTAATTAAAAGATCCTTAAATGAATTGTCTTTCTTTTTTTTTTTTTTTTTGAGACAGAGTCTTGCTCTGTTGCCAGGCTGGAGTGCAGTGGCGCAATCTCGGCTCACTGCAACCTCCGCCTCCTGGGTTCAAGCGATTCTTCCGCCTCAGCCTCCCAAGTAGCTGGGACCACAGGCTCATGCCACTACGCCCGGCTAATTTTTGTGTTTTTAGTAGAGACGGGGTTTCACCATGGCCAGGATAGTCTTCAATCTCTTGACCTCGTGATCCGCCCGCCTCGGCCTCCCAAAAGTGCTGGGATTACAGGCATGAGCCACCCTGCCTGGCCTTCTTTCCTTTTTTTTTTTTTTGAAGACAAGGTCTTGCTCTGTTGCCTAGGCTGGAGTGCAGTGGTGTGATCACAGCTCACTGTAAACTTGAATTCCTGGGCTCAAGTGACACTCCTGCCTAAGCCTCCTGAGTAGCTCAGACCACAGGCATGTGCCACTACCCCTGGCTAATTAAACATTTATTTATGTTAGAGGTAGAGCATCTTGCTATGTTGCCCGTGCTAGTCTCAAACCCCTGGCCTCAAGTGTTCCCCTTATCTCAGCCTCCCGAAGAGCTGGAATTACAGGCATGAGCCACCGCACTTGGCTCCTATGTTTCATTCTGTCTCAGCTTTGAAGCATGAATAGACAGGCCTCTGGATAAGGGCTTTTAATGATTGTGACTTGGCTTTAGCTAAAAAAGGCCATGGTGGAGAGGCCTAAGTCTGTGCTTTTATTACCCTTAGTCTCTTCTGTTATTATTTATGTATTCAAAAAGCATTTGAAGGTCTACTTTATGCCCAGGCATTATATTAAGTCCAGGATATTCACTAGTAATAAAAATGCCCATCACCTTGGAAAACAGTATAGTGGTTCCACAAAAAATTAAAAATAGTAGATCAGCAATCCACTTCTGGGTATATATTCAAAGGAACTGAAAACAGAATGTCAAGAGATACAGCCACACCTATGTTCACAGCGGCATTACTCACAGTAGCCAAGAGGTGGAAACAACCCAAATGTTCATTGATTGATGGATGAATGGGTAAACAAGATGTGGTGTATATATACAATGGAATATATTATGTGGCCTTCCTATTATGAAGGAAATCCTGTCACTTGTTATAACATGGATGAATCTTGAGGACATTATGCTAAGTGAAATAAGCCAATTGCAAAAGAAAAAATACTGTATGATTCCAATAATATGAGGTACCTAAAGTTATCGAATTCCTATGTATGTATAGAAAGTGGGATGGCGATTACCAGGGGCTAGAGAGATGGGGCAAAGTTGTTGTTTAATGGTGCTATGATCTGAATGTGTGTGTCCCCTCAAAATTCATGGCGATGATATTAGGAGGTGGGGCTCAAGGCGATGATATTAGGAGGTGGGGGGGAGGGCTTTTTGGGAGGTGATTAGGTCAGGAGGGGGAGTGTTGTGGTCAGCTGTCTTCAGGGGCCTCTTGATGGTTGACTCCCCCATGATAGTGAGCAGGTGTCAGATCTCTGCTGGTGCCCAGCAGACCCCATATGGATCCCATTGTGGTGCCTGGGATGGTCCCACTATTTCCTGGCCTGGGAGCATGAGGGCTGAGGCCATTGGTGGAAATTACAGATGAGTCTTGTTAAGAGAAGCAGCACCAGTCTCTTGTTAAAGAAAAAGATTTTATTCGAACCACTGCAGTATTGAAGAGAGACTTTAGTATAAACTGAGCTCATCTCTAGCTAAGACAATGGTGAATGGGACATTTAAAGGTAGAACACAGAGGAACTAAAAGAGGGTATGGGGAAGTGAAAAAAGGATAAAGAAAGTCTGGGAAAAATGGAAAATTACAGAAAGAGTGAGTGGAAAATTACTGAAAACTCTTTGGCAATGGGGGTTGGGACACAGTGCATTTTGCAGCTTAGCAGCATTGTGTTTTTTTGAGCAAAGACTTAGCACAGGGGCTGGGGCCACCTTTAGGGACTGCCATGATTTGAATGTCTCCCCAAATTCATGTGTTACAATTTCATCACCAATGTGATAGCACTAACAGGTGGGGCCTTCGGGGGTGATTAAGTCATGAAGGTGGAGCCCTCATAAATGGGATTAGTGACCTTATAAAAGGGCTGGAGGTAACTAACCCCCTTTTGCTGTTCTGCTCTTCCGCCATGAGAGGATACAGCATTCTAGGCACCATCTTGGAAGCAAAGACAGAGGCCCTCACCAGACACTGAACCTGCTAATGCCTTGATCCTGGACTTCTGAGCCCCTAAATATGTGGAAATAAATTTCTGTTCTTTATAAATTACCTGGTCTCAGACATTTTGTTATATCAGCACAAACAGAATAAGACAGGAACGCAGCCTAGTATAGGCAGAAGCCAGGCTGAAGTCTGGTCAAGTGTCCTAGCACAGAGTTTGGGCAAGTCCTT
This sequence comes from Ateles fusciceps, assembly GCA_036589455.1. NCBI lineage: Eukaryota > Metazoa > Chordata > Mammalia > Primates > Atelidae > Ateles > Ateles fusciceps. The sequence continues at coordinate 1,545,103 of JAZHEH010001541.1, forward strand.
TGTGCTATGTGAAAGTTCACAGGTCACAGCTCCTTCCTGATGCATAGCCTTCCTATTGGGGTAATTAGGAGGCTGTGGGGCAGGAAGTTAAGAGGATTCGTCTTCTTTCTTCCCAACCCTAGTGGGCCATGGGAGGGTCAGGGTGGACCTCACTTAGCCAGGCTCAACTTGAAAGACCCTGCACCTATTCCTACCTTTATTTCAGAGAGTGGCTGGTCTTACAATGGGTGAGGGACAATGTTATTGAGAAAGGACTCTTAAGGATGCCCCTACTGCTGCAGAATGTGCTGAGGTGATGTTTTCATACTCCTTTGACTGCTGGAGCTCATCAGGGATGGTCCTGGAACAACAGATGCTGCTGTGGAGACTCCAAGGTAGTTGAACTTGCTAATGTCCGGGGGCCCCTGTGCTCTGCCACTGCTTTCCTCAAGCTAGAGCCTAAGGCAGGGAGGATGGAACCAGAGAGCTGTTCTATTGGCTGTCATTCACCCAGGCTGACCCATTCAGAGATCCCAGTCATGTCCAGAGCCCAGTGAGACTGGCTGTCTCTTGAGTCTGTCTCATGGCTGCCTCCTTGGCCAGCCACAGCCACCCCAGTCTGCTGACGGGGGAGAGATACGTATGGACCTGTTGGTCTTGTCCTCTCTTGAAGCAAACAGCAGGCTTCCTCTAAGTAAGCCACAGTTGGCTCTGCCCACACGTATCTGCCTCACTGCAGTGTACAAAGACTGTGCAATATCTCACTGACATTCAGCTTTCTTCCTTACTTGCCTCCACCTCAATATGACTGTCAGCCAGTTCACTGCTGCCAGGTGAGCAGGTCTTGCATGCTGGCTGGCCAATGGGAAAAATGGGCCCAGGGTGGGTCAGCTGCCCTCCAGGAGACCAGTTGCACCAATGTCTTTCTGAGAAAAATCCCTTGAGCTACAGCTTAACAGAACACATTGGTTCCCCACAGCGCAGTTGACAGAAATATCTTGCCAGGCTAGACTTTTTCTGTTAAGACAGCACCACCCCACCCACAGCTATAAGCACATCTGATTTCTTTTGAAAAGAGATGATTGTGGCTGGGCATGGTGACTCACACCTGTAATCTCAGCACTTTGGGAGGCCGAGGCAGGTGGATCATCTGAGGTCAGGAGTTTGAGACCAGCCTCACCAACATGGTGAAACCCCGTCTCTACTTAAAAATACAAAATTAGCCAGGTGTGGTGGTGCATGCCTGTAATCCCAGCCACTTGGGAGGCTGAGGGAGGAGAATCAACTGAACCCAGGAGGCGGAGGTTGCAGTGAGCCAAGTTTGCACCATTGCACTCCAGCCTTGGCAACGAGAGCAAAAGTCTGCATCAAAAAAAAAAAAAAAAAAAAGAGAGAGAGAGGATTGTTACCACAAAGACCAGGGCTGGCTTTGGCAGGCCAGGGCTGGGTGTGAGGGAATGCTGTGGGGCTCCATGCTTCAGCTTGGGACAAGAGGTGGGAGGGATATGAAAACTCGGTGTCAGGAACTGCCACATCCCTCTCCTCTATCCTCTCAACCATGACTCCCTGTCAAACCTCTCACAAAGTGAAAAAACATCAGGCTCAGGAATTGGTGACACTGATACTTCTGAGGCCTCAGAAAGTTCCTGTTCCCAGACACTATCCCCAGTCTGTTTCCTTTGTCTTCCTGACAAAGCACTCTGTGGGCCACCTAGAAACTAGTTTAAGTGTCCCAACTTAGAGCCAAAAAGCATAAAGTTTTCCAATTTTGGGGGGCCTGAAAGAGGGACCATGAATTCAATGAAGCAAAAGAGGAAGCCTTGGAGGGCTCACTGAACAAAAGGAAGCTGTATGAATGGAAACAAGAGGCCAAGAAATCAATTAAGATCTGAAGGTGTATATTCGGTGTTAATTCGACAGACATTATTAGGGCCTTCTCTATGTCAGGCACGGGGCTAAGCGCTCAGGTTAAGAAGCAGAACAAGACATGGTTCACTGGACTAAACAGGCATCTAAACAACCAGATCAGAGCAAGAACTCACTTATCTCCAAAAGTATGGTGCTAAGACATTTGGTGAAGGATCTGCCCTCTTGATCGAAACACGTCCTACCAGGCCCCACCTCCAACACTGGGGATCACATTTTTTTTTGAGATGGCATCTCACTTTGTTGTCCAGGCTGGAGTACAGTGGTGCAGTCTCAGCTCACCGCAACCTCTGCCTCCTGCTTTCAAGTGATTCTCTTGCCTCAGCCTCCTGAGTAGCTGGGATTACAGGCGTGTGCCACCACGCCTGGCTAATTTTTGTATTTTTAGTAGAGACAGGGTTTCACCATGTTGGCCAGGCGGTCTCGAGCTCCTGACTTCAAGTGATCCACCTGCCTTGGCATCCCAAAGTGCTGGGATTACAGGCATGAGCCACTGCACTGGCCTGGGAATTACTTTTCAATATGAGATTTGGAGGGGACAAACATCTAAACCATGTCACCTCTATTCTAAGGAAACAGAACTTCCCCTGTGGAAATGGGATGTCCAGCTCCTTAGTCCTCCGCTGTGGGGGAAGGCATTAGTAATAATGTTAGATTATTGTTTTGTGGAAAGAACTTTCCTAATCAACAAGAAATCAAGTTTAATTCCTAAGATCTAAACTAGCCAGATAGAAATAACCCAACACAAATAAAAGAGGAAAGTATTTGGATAGTTTGGCCTAATGTGTTTCTTTTGAATTTTAATTTTTATTTGTAAAGATAATAGCTTGAAACTATTATCAGTTTAAAACAGAAAAAAGTTTGAAACTCATACTCACTACCTAGATTTTGTATATGTTAACATTTTGCTTCAATTTTTTAAAAAATAAAATATTTATATTCAACCAAAGACCTGCCTTTCTTTTGTCCCTCTTCTCGAAGTGGGTTTGTGTCATTCATCCCATGGTTATCTGCGTCTCCTCCCAAATAATATAAAGACCTTAGATTTTCAACTTGGATTGGCTCTAGTCACTTGCAATGTTATTATTGTCTAAAGCTGTGCTGTCTAATACAATAGCTACTAGCCATATGTGGCTATTTAAATTTAACTTAATCAGTGTTAGATTAAAATTAAAAATTATTTTCCTTAGTTGCATAGCCACATTTCAAATGCACAATAGTTACATGTGGCTAATGGCTATCAGATTGAACAGAGCAGATACAGAACATTTACATCATTGAAGAAAATACTGCTAGACAATCCTAGTTATTTACATCTAGTTTTTAACTCCCAGCCTAATTAGTCATTATTATCAGTATTAATTTTTAGAGTCAAGACTTTCTTAGATTTACCTTTGTGTTTACCAATTTATTTGCTTACCATTGTTTTTTGCGTTTATAGGGATATAAAATAGAAATCCTGAGCAAAGAACATTAAATCATTTTTCATAGTATATCTCCATTTCCCCCACTCTGCCCTCTCATGAGCAATTTCCTTAGCTCCATCTCCTAGTTTATCTTTTTTCAAATAAGTATGCTCTGCTTTCAACTAGTCCATTAATTTTGTCTTTCAATAATGTATTTTTGAATTCTAAAAGTCTTATTTGCTCAAATCTACTTTTCTTTCAGGGTCTTCTTCTGTCCTGAGTATTTCCCTATCTTTAAAAAACATTTCACTTTGAATATGTTAATTTTAGAATGTAACTGATTTTTCTGGACCTCAGTTACCTAAACTATGAAATGGAGCTTTAGAATAAATGGCCTGTAAGGTGACTTCCAGCTCCGAAATTCTAGTATGTACTTTGACATTCATTTATTTTTTAATAAATATTGTTGGAGTACTTTGCATTTCCAAGTAATGAAGGTGACACCGAAGCATGCCAGTGAATAAAGAATGAATATTTCAAAAGCTACCTTCCACAGACCTCTGGCCATAAGCCAACACCTTCAGTTTTCTCATATCCCCTTCCTATATTAGCATAGAGAGAAACAGGTGGCTCACCAGATGGACAGAGGCCAGGAAAAATTTTTATCTGAGTTTTGTTTCAGATCAGAGATATTTTTTGGACGCTCATCAAAGAATCCAGTGAAAGGCTGGGAAAAAGAGGTGAACATTAGATCTGTAAGCTCAGAGATTTTTGTTTTGATCCTTATAGCATATAAAATATAAAATTAGAGTTTCAACAGTTTTTCTACACTCTCTAAAACCAACAGAATACAGTAGTGCTGGAGGAACAGTAACAAAGGCCTGTGTTTCTGTTTGTGTAAAGATTCCTGAAGTTGACCCGGAAGAATATGGTAAGATGCTGGAAGGGAACTGTGGGTATGACCTGGGATGAGGGATAGGAGAGGTGATTTTATTATATTTCTCTAAAGGGCAAGTAATTGATCAATACAACCATTTCTGCAGCTTGTATCTCACAGTGCCTCACAAGCATCTTTCAGGTTTTGCTCCTGTGTTGTCAAATATTCTGTGAGTAAAGGATACAATGAGAGTCAGTTGTCCCAAACCCTGGCTTCTGTCAGTCTTTCACACTGAGGGTGAATGCTGTGGATAGGAACTGTAGTTTCTTAGGCAAACAACATGGAACCAATTAAAAGAAATATTCAACTCGTTTCAAGGAGCATTGACTTTCCAGCCCCCTTTCAAACCAGATGCAGTCTTGATGCTTTTATAATTTTATTTATTTCCTTTGCTTAGGTTTTTAGAATAAACTTGATTAGGGCATGCTTTATGTACTTTCCCTTCTTGAGACATACTTTGTATATAGTACTTTGTTTTAAAATTCAACAAAATAAACTTTCCTTCCTCTTCTATACTGTCCCAGACAAAGTTTTGAAACTAAATGTCAAGGTTGAATTCTTCTTTTCACTACCGCTGTTTTGGGAGACTTGACTGTCTCTGAAATTTCTTTTCTGTTGTGTCAACTATAAAACAACTATTCATTCTAACTAAAGATTGAAGTAAAGGTCTTTAACATTTATATGCTTTTTGTAAGTTCTTGAGGCAGTATATCTAATTTATGCTACCTACATATAATTTTTATCCCTCTGTGTTAGCCTGTTTTCACACTGCTGATAAAGACCTACCCAAGACTGGGTAATTTACAAAGAAAAAGAGATTTAATGGACTCATAGTTCCACGTGGCTGGGAGGCCTCACAATCATGGTGGAAGGTGAAAGGCACATCTTACATGGTGGCAGACAGGTGAATGAGAACCAAGCGAAAGCTGAAACCCCTTATAAAACCATCAGATTTTGTGAGACTTATTCACTACCACCAGAGTAGTATGGGGAAAACTGCCCCAATAATTCAGTTATCTCCCACCAAGTCCCTCCCACACACATGGGGGATTATAAGAGCTACAATTGAAGATGAGATTTGGGTGGGGACACAGCCAAACCATATCATCTTCCTTTTCTCCTATTCCTGCTTCTACCCAAATAGCTTTTCTATGTGTCAGTTTTCTTTTCTGAAATGTCTTGCCCTCATCCTTTCCTTGCAGATCCCTTTTTGAACATCTTTTCCTGGCCTCATTTTTTTTTTTCTTTCTTTCTTTCTTTCTTTCTTTCTTTCTTTCTTTCTTTCTTTCTTTCTTCTTTCTTTCCTTTCTTTCTTCTTTTTCTTCTTTCTTTCTTTCTTTTTAATTAAAATAATTAATTCTACATATGCTCTGGCCAGATTAATGTTCCTGAAGCACAACTTTGATAGTCTTTACTTTGCTCAAAGCCATCAATGGCTCCCTTTGTCCCACTAAATCAGGCACTGTGCACTTATTCTGCTGGCAATGACCTCTAGAGCCAGGTCCAATGTACCCAGCTGCTTTCAGTCGTACCTTTACTGTGGACCCTTCATTCTAGTCACATTGGTATCTCCCAAGGGCTTGGCCATACCTGCCTTTACTTAAAATGCCACATCTCTCTAGATGCAAGATTGCCCACTTTTTGATCCTCAAATCAAATACTCCCTCCTCTCATTAGCCTTCCCTCATCACTCCAGTGCAAATTTATATGTTATTTTTAATAAATATGATGGTTTATACTATGCCTATAGCATGTATTTTTAACTCAATTAAAATATTTTAAAATATAAAATACCTGTCCACTTAATATTGAAATAAATTCAACTGAGTCTAAAAGATCAGATTCTACATTTGAACCTTAACATATTCATTTTCTTGTTGTTTTTTTGAGACAGAGTTTCACTCTGTCACCCAAGCTGGAATGCAGTGGTGCAATCTTGGCTCATTGCAACTTCTGCTTCTCGGGTTCAAGTGATTCTCCTGCTTCAGCCTTCTGAGTAGCTGGGACTACAGGCACATGCCACCACACCTGGCTAATTTTCTGTACAGATAAGATTTTACCATGTTGGTCAGTCTGGTCTCAAACTTCTGACCTCAAGTGATCCACCTGCCTTGGCCTCTCAAAATGTTGAGATTATAGGCGTAGCCACCGTGCCCAGCTCTCATTTATTCTTAAATGTTATTTGATATAGTAATGAAAATCTGGGTTCAAATCCTATCCCTACCCCTTGCTAGTACAGAATTCTGAGATCTTTTAAACTTTAGTTTTCTCACTTGTAAAATGAGGATTAAAGTTGACCACTTCACAAAGTGAGGTAAAAATTAAATGAGATTTTACGGTTTATAAAGTGCTTAGCAAAGTGTCTGGCACATAGTACATGCTCAATGAATGGTTACATTTTTTTGAGACAGAGTCTTGCTCTGTCGTCCAGGCTGGAGTGCAGTGGCATGATCTCGGCTCACTGCAACCTCCGCCTCCCGGGTTCAAGTGATTCTACTGCCTGAGCCTCCTGAGTAGCTGGGATTACAGGTATGCACCACCACGCCTGGCTAATTTTGTATTTTTAGTAGAGATGGGGTTTTTCCATGTTGGTTAGGTTGGTCTTGATCTCCCAATCTCAGGTGATCTGCCTGCCTTGGCCTCCCAAAGTGCTGGGATTACAGGCATGAGCCACCGTGCCTGGCCCTTTTTAATCTTTTAAAATGTGGCTACTGTAAAATTTGAATTATATATGTGTCTCGCATTATATTTCTACTGGGCAGCACTGATCTAAAAAAGTCTTTGTTCTAGGACAGAATTAGGTATACAGATGCTTAACTAATATTTGATTGGTTGGTATGACTAAAGCTCTTCATCATTTTTAAAAACATTTATTTATTTATTCCCCTACAATGCCAATATACATCATTTTGTTACATTAAGGGACTGTATCTTTATAAATGCATGCTTACAATAAATCTAGACAAATTTACAGAACAGAGTTATTATTAGAGCATTTCATATGCTGTATTCATATTCACTCAGTTTGTTTTTAGTAATTTCCTTCTGCAAATCTCTGTGGCTCTAAGCACTGAAGTAAAGTTCTTCAGAGCATCACTAAAGACTTGTACAATTAAGAATGGGGGCTGGGCATGTTGGCTCACACCAAGGTGGGAGGATCATTTGAGGCCAGGAGTTTGAGACCATTCTGAGCAGCATAGTGAGAACCCATCTCTCAAAAAAAAAAAAAAAAAAAAAGAATGGGGGATGACATCTTAGGGAACTAAGAAATCGGATTACTGAAATTAACCTTGGCAAATACCAACGAACTGCTAATTGTTGGCAAGCCAACTGTGTTGTTATATTTAATGGGAAAATCAGGATCAATTATTTTCTCTGTCTGGCTTCCAGATTTTCCTGCTCTTTTTAGCATATCTAACCAGGCCTCCAGGAAGCAACAGATGAATGTAAAAGGGAGACAAGAAAGGTGATTAGGCTCTTTATTTATTTATTTTATTTTTTGAGACGGAGCTGACTCTTGTCACCCAGGCTGGAGCGCAATGGCGTGACCTTGGCTCAATGCAACCTCTGTCTCCTGGGTTCAAGTGATTCTCCTGCCTCAACCTTCTGAGTAGCTGAGATGACAGGTGCCTGCCACCACAACCAGCTAATTTTTTGTATTTTTGGTAGAGACGGGGTTTCTCCGTGTTGGCCAGGTTGGTCTTAAACTCCTGACCTCAAGTGATCCACCCGCCTTGGCCTCCCAAAGTGCTGGGATTACAGGTGTGAGCCACCGACCGCACCTGGCCGATCAGACTCTTTTAAAAGCGTTTTCTAAAAAAGTCCATTTAGTATTCCATAATGTTCCTTGAGCATGGAGTAAATGCATCTGATGGCTTCCAACACTGGCAGAATCAGAGTCAAACAATAACCTGCCTATGTTATTTTTTTAGCCAATTGGACTTCCAGCAGAAAAAGTTCTCACTCACGGAAGTGTCTGGATTGGTTGTGTTGTTAAGTTTTTTGGTGGAAGTGGGAAGGGGGCTTGAATTCGGTTGTCTGAATTGTTCCAGAATACACTACAGTGCTTCTTCCCCTTCTCCTATCCCTTGACTCCTCTCCAACTACCATCCACCACCACTATCAATAGTTAACATTTATTTAATGCTTACTACATACCCGGCACCTTTTTCAGTATTTTACATCTGTTATGACTTCACTGGATACTTAAACCTTTATTTGAGCTAGATATTACTAACCTAATTTGAAAGTTGAAAAACTGAGACACAGAGTAAGATATATCTGTATATATCGCACAGGTAATATACAGAGCAGCCAGAAAGAGTAACCAAATCTGCCTGTCTTGGTGCTTGAAACTCTAGATGCTATAGCATCTGAAGATTTCTGACTTCACACTGTGGAACTGCTAGTTTAGGGCAAGCCTGTGCCTGCAGATGATTCCTTGAGCTGCTGTGACACCTGGAGGCATAGATTTTCTCACCTCCAAGGTTTGGTGGCTTCTGAGTAAATGTCAAAGGACTACTAATGAATTATGGCACTTTCCTGAGTGCCTAAACAGGTTATTAATGACAGGGTATTATTTGAAATGTTTTGCAACATATAATGTTCATTGGTTTGAATAAAGGTATATATAATTTCGTGTCACTAGTAAGTATTACAGATTTGTATTGTGGCTTTGGGTATTTTTTGGGCCCTGTGGACACAGGAAAATGGAAGTATTACATCTATTTTGCAATCTCTTTGCAATCTTGTTTTCTATTTACTATCATCCTGTATATTCTGCTCTCCAGGGAGCCCCCTAGCGTTTAGGTAGCCTTGGAGATGGGCTTGAGTCCATTAAAGTCTAGGGTGTAAAGAAAATTGAAACTGAGGAAAGCAGGAATGTGACCCAATTATGGAAACTGTAGATATACTACTTTATTAGGTTATATGTGCTTTTTAATTTTGAATCAGGATAGAGGAGGGCCACGTGGTAAGCTCAGCTGGACTCGATATGAGATATGTACAAATACCCTAATTACTCTGTAGCGACAACCTGATTGGTTTTGGGCAGTTTGGAGGTATGGGGGATCCAAAGGAAACACATTTCCTCTGCTTAAAGATTTCATGCCCTAATGAAAAAAGGGAGAAACACCAATTAAATAGAGGCGTGTCCTTCACAGCTGAAGATGATGACATTAGGACAAATCAAGTCTTTTATCAAAGACCATGGCATAATTAATTCATTAAATAGAATTGTCTTTACATAGTTTCCAAATCTGCTATTAGCTCATGGAATGTTAGAGTAAGACATATTATCAGAGATATTCTACTTCAGTTTCTTCATCTTATACTGTATATAAGGAAACCAGCCCAGAAAAAAGTGGAGAATGAAAGATACGGTTTTCAGATTTCCACTCTTTCAGACTTTCCACTGCAAATGACTTGACTTCTTTTCTAGTTTGAACTAAACTTCCCGGTTCTTTTAGTGTTAATTTCAAATTGTTTCCAGAGCAGAGGCTATCTCAGTACTGTGTCCAATAAATTCATAAGAGTTATGATCACGTGATAAAAAGTCTTAAGTAAATCAGTAATTACTTCTTGCTATATAACTGCAAACAGGATCTTTATTCTAGATTTTTTCTTTTTTTTTTGCCCATTAATATACACAAAATCAAGCAGTCAAATGACAGCCTTTTTGCTTTGGCTAAGGATAGATTTATCTGCCTACTAGGATGGCATAAAACATGTAATAACCACAAACTGAATAACTAGAAATACATATACCCACACAGATAGATGGCATATGTATATTTTGTTTAGGCAGATTATTCTTAGAGTATGTATCAGTACATAGTGAGTCCTGAAGACTTTCAAACATAAGCTAATAATCGGTCGGCTGAAATTTCAGATAACAAGTTATCAACTGTCTGGTGTTGGGCAATCTGGTATTTTAGCTTCTTGTTCAGTAAAATTAAGAACACATGCTGGGGCAATGGGCATGCTCTTTATTGTGTAGAGTGGTTATATGGATGTAAACACAGGTAAAAATTCACTGAGCTGAAGATTTGTGCATATTACTGTATATACATTATACTTCAAAAACCCAACCACGACGGACTAAAAACAAACATACAAATTTGGACATGCAATGATCTTTTAATGATTATAACCATTTAGCTATTGGTATTTAATCAAAGGCGGCATGAAACACTATTTCCCCCTTTGTATTGATCATTCGGTAAGCTAAGTTACTTAAAAGGATCCTTTGATCTTTTTATAAGACCAGACAGTCTTTAATTTACCCGTTATTAAGTAAGATGGAGTAGTAACGGTTTCTAGAATTTGTATAACACACGCCGCGGTCTCTAAGGGGCGGGGTAAACACCGAATTTTTTGTTCACTTCATCATCCTCCGCGGCCTGATGTCTTTATGGGGTTCTTCAGGCAACGGTATCAGACAGCAAATAGGTTAACTAAATAATCTTTCCCTAAGATGCTATAGTTCTATATTCTATTCTATAGATTCTCAAAATCCACTTTTCCACTAGGATGCCACTTGAGGGCAGTTCTGATTTGGATACATCTTAAAAATGATTTTTTCTTTTTTAATGTTTTCATCACCCTGTGTTATAAACCACCATCCTCTTGCCGTTTAGTCTACTTTCAAGGAAAGTCCCACCGCTAGCCAGAATTTGGTCACTGCATCGGGTCAAAAGTTGTGCAGCTTGAAAAAACCCTGCAAAACATCCGGGAAAGAGGGACAACACTTTAGAACGCAGCGCTTTGCTTCTCTCCAGGCCATTGCCTCCAGCTATCCAAGGACCGGTATCTGTGAACCTCCTCTCGGTCCTATTGGTTAGTTTGCTAGTCAGTGAGGAGGAGGTGGGAGGGGAGGAACCTAGAATCCCCGGATGATAAGTTTCCCGCCACCGCGAGGCGCCCAGCGGAAACCCGGAGAAGAATAAGCTTTTGATTGGACAGTTGCTATTCCGGCGTCAAAGAATTCAGCCAATCATAATGTTTATATGCTCCCAGGGTCCCCGCCTCTTCCTCGAGGTAACCTTTGGTGGCGGGGAAAAGTTCGGAAGTTTTTGCGCGGGGGTGGAGCGATCCTGGAAACCTCCGCGCTACTTTGGTGGAGGTAGTTCTTCTGCGGCGGACATGGCAGGTACCGTGGTGCTGGACGATGTGGAGCTGCGGGAGGCTCAGAGAGATTACTTGGACTTCCTGGATGATGAGGTGAGGGAGGCGCCGGCGCGCGGGTTCTAGCGCTCGGAGTCCCTGCGGACGCGGCCCGGCCAGGCCCGCCAGACCTTCAGACCGTGTGCCTCCTCGGATCCTGCCGGCCCGAGCTTCCCGCCCCAGTCTTGTGGTTCTCGCGCTGGACTTGCTAGTTTGTGTTCTATAAGTGAACTCTTAGGAAGCCATTCTTTAACTTTGTCCTTAGTACAAGCGATGTGCCGGGCGCGCGAAAGGCGGCAGGTTCCCATTACGTGCAAGCAAAATGCAAAGCTCACCTTGGCCTTTTGCACTTCACGCCCAGCTGTCTCTCGATTTGGGGAGATTGTGGGCTAGGGAATGCCCTAGGGCTGTAGTGATCAGCCGCGTTGCAGGGTGCTCAGATTTTAGGGACTGACTTTTTACCTGGAGGAAAAGACTTCCTAATTCGGCTGCATTGTATTTTAGTACCAACTAAGATGCAGATAAAAAGTGTTTTGTATGCAGGCTAAGGGGATTTTATGTGCAACCCAAGACTTAAAGCCATAGAATGTTGAAAAACCATTTTGAAGGGCTGATGATATAACCAAATTGCTGAGATTCTCTATTCTTTTAGGAGAACCCTTGCCGTATTACAGAAATGATCGGGAAAAATATTATTTCTGTACATAATTCTTAAATGAAAAGCCATTTTAATGTGAATATTAAGAATGTTTAATTTACATTTTTATTGTGTACAAAATGTACAAATATATACACTTAAATTTGTATACTACATATAAATATATGTAGTATACATTGATATATAGTATACATTGATATACATGGTGAAATGTACCTCAGTGTATACTATATACAGTGTATATACAGTGAAGCAAATTATAGTTATATACAGTGAAGCAAATTAACATATCCATCTATTCACATTGTTACCTTTTACGTTTACTTACATTTTAACAAAGTTTGCATTTATTGTCCTTTTAGACTTTTCATGAGCTCATTTTAATTCTTCACTAAAGACAGAAATGACAGCATGCAGAAAAGTTGTCCATGATGATGGGCATGACAGCATGGACCTTGACGAAGTCATAATTCTTACAGTCCCCTCTTAGGGTGTATTTCCAATCTGAAAATAGTGAATGAAAGGGAAACATTGATGATCATATACTTGGGATTCAGCTTTGCTGCAGTGATTAACGTAGTTATCTGGCTGTGAGAACTACTTCTGTTAGAAACGTTTTGTTTTTGAATTTGTGGCTATTGTGATATGTGGTGGCTGTTTTGCAGGAAGACCAGGGAATTTATCAGAGCAAGGTTCGGGAGCTCATCAGTGACAACCAGTACCGGCTGATTGTCAATGTGAATGACCTGCGCAGGAAAAACGAGAAGAGGGGCTAACCGGTGAGTGGCAAGGGGATTTACTGGTCCTTAATGAGAATGGCTCCCTTCCCTCATGGCCAGATTGGAACAGCCTCCCAGGAGAGGACTTGTATGAAACAGGATTGATCTAGAAGCCTTCATAGCTCACCTGCACCTATTTTTTTTTCCTTCCAAAAAGTAGATGGTTGGCATTTTCCTCCCAAATTCCCTCCTTCCAATGTTTAGCTGAATATGAGTTTTATATCTTTGATAAGTTGAATTAAAGTTGGTCCTTAGTTCTAGTATTCTGCCGAGTCTTACAGGATGGCAAGAGAAAGCAGAAGCTGGATTTTCTCATTGTTCTTAATGATCCAAGAATATTTGCTGTTTTGAGAAACCATTTGTTTTTTTTTAATAGTTCTGCCCTGTCTGCCTAAGTTTTCTTTCTCTTGTCTATGTACAGGCTCCTGAACAATGCCTTTGAGGAGCTGGTTGCCTTCCAGCGGGCCTTAAAGGATTTTGTGGCCTCCATTGATGCTACCTATGCGAAGCAGTACGAGGAGTTCTACATAGGATTAGAAGGCAGCTTTGGCTCCAAGCATGTCTCCCCCACGGACTCTTACCTCTTGCTTCCTCAGCTGTGTGGTCTGTGTGGAGGGCATTGTCACTAAATGTAAGTGGATTAAAGGGGGCCACTAAGGAAATGAAGGTAGAATAGACTTAAGGAGATGGGGAAAGCAGGAAGGGCAAGGTAGACCTGGGTAGCTTGTGGCTTCAAAGAAGTGGAGCATTGGAATAATGTGATAAAAACTTAGAGAGGCTCAGTGCACAATGATTAGGGGGATCTTGAGTAACCACTTGAGTTAGTAGAATGACGAATTCTGCTGAGAGCTGGAGGAGTCTTGGTTGGTGGCAATCTCTCATTTCAATCCCTAACTCCACCTATTAGTTGGGATTGGTAGTACTTAAAATTTTACATGGATATGGTGGTGGTCTATGTATGAATAAAAAAGTGAATAAAAGGTAATATTGAAATAGGTTAACCCTGTCAAAAGAACACAGTGTTTGGAGTCATCATAGGCTTGCATAGATTTGGGTCCCACCTGTGTCATTGTCTAGTTGGGTGACTTTATGCACATTTTTCATTCCTAGGTTCTCTAGTTCGTCCCAAAGTTGTCCGCAGTGTCCACTACTGTCCTGCTACTAAGAAGACCATAGAGCGACGTTATTCTGATCTCACCACCCTGGTGGCCTTTCCCTCCAGCTCTGTCTATCCCACCAAGGTAAAGGGGGATACATTTGAGCCTTCTTGGGGGTTGGAGTCAAAGATACGTGTTTTAAGGCAAGGAATTGTGTAATATCTGGTCTTTTTTTCTATAAAGCGTGAAAAATAAGGACTAATCTAAAGGAAAGATTGATTGCAGGCCAGAGTTTAATATGAAAATCCCACAATTCTTGTTTATTTTTAAAGATGAGGTCCTTATGTTGCCAAGGTTGGGGTGCAGTGGCTATTCACAGGTGCAGTCGTGGTGCACTAAATTCTCAAACTCCTAGGCTCAAGTGATCTTCCCAAGTAGTTGGGATTACAGGCACGTGCTACAACACCTGGCTTCCTAATTCATATTTTTTTTTTTTTTTAGAGGTAAGATCTCTGTCTCTCAGGCTGGAGTACAGTGGTGCGATTATAGATCACTGCAGCCTCAAACTCCTGGACTTAAGGAATCCTCCCACCTTAGCCTCCTGAGTACCTGGGATTGTGGGCATGTACCACCACACTAATTTTTTTCACTTTTTGTAGATACAGGGTCTCACTGTGTTGCCCAGGCTAGGCTTGAAGTCCTGGCCTCAAGTAATCCTCCTGCTTGCATCTTTCAAAGTATTGAGATTATAGACATGAACCATCATGTCCAGCCACAGCTCTTCTTATTTTTTTAAGAAAACACTTGTTCACTTTAGAAAATTATGGAGTAGTCATCTATATAGATGTTTTAACGAAGTTATAATCATATAATTTTATGATCTGCTTTTTAAAAAGTAGAAAAATAGTGCTAGACTTGTTAGGTAATCTTTACAAATATTTTGTTGTGGGTTTAGGAGAAGGCTGGCATAGGAAAATGCTTTCTTTATTCTTAGTGTTCAGATTGATCTGGATTGAGGACAATGCAGGGCTTTCTTCAGGAGACAAAAGATCATTAATATTGATTACTTGATGTCTGAAATCATTCTATCAGAGAATTCCTCTCCTCATCAAATTTTAATTGAGAACTACTGTATTCAAAGCACTGTTAAGCCCTATGGAGGACAAGGATATAAATTAGACCAGTCCTCATCATCAGTCTTCAAAGTGGTGGAGAAATGAAACATATAAACAAAAACAGGAATGAATATCTTAGAATTATACCTTAAACATACTTTAGCATCATTTAGTCTACCTCCAGATGAACTGCTGAGATCACAGAACTTAAATGATTCACTTATGGTCCCAGTTAGTGATGGCCTTAAGGACTAGGACCTGTGTCTCTTTAGTATTTTTTTTTTTTTGAGATGCAGTCTAGCTCTTGTTGCCCAGGCTAGAAGTGCAGTGGCGTGATCTCAGCTCTTTGCAACCTCCGCTTCCCGGGTTCAAGCGATTCTTCTGCCTCAGCCTCCTGAGTAGCTGGGATTACAGGTGCCCGCCACCCAGCTGGCTAATTTTTGTACTTTTAGTAGAGCTGGGGTTTCACCATGTTGGCCAGGCTGATCTCGAACTCCTGACCTCAGGTGATCCGCCCACCCTTGGCCTCCCAGAGTGCTGGGATTACGAGCATGATCCACTGTACCCGGCCTGCCAGTTGTATTTTCTGTCATTCTGTTGTCTTGGACCTTAAGGTCTCCACTTTTCTAGAATTTCCTCTTCAGGAAGTACTCGGGGAGTACTCCTCTGTTGATTACTGTGGCCAAGCTTCTTTGTTCAAAAGGTGAAATACATTGGATCAGATCTTCTGGAGGTTGTTTAGGCTGGTGCTTAAGAACGTGGCTTTGGAGTTCACATTTGTGTCAAGTCCAGGCTCTGCTACTTAACTGTGTTACCTGGGGGAACTTACTTCATCTCTCCTAGTATCCTGGTTTCCTTGTCCATGATGTGTGAAAAATACCTTCTTTATAAAGTTGTGATAATTACATGAGATAATTTTGTTAAGTAGTAGCACAGTGCCTGGCACATAGCAAGCACTCAGTAAGTGACAACTGTGTTTTTAGAAAATTCAAATGTCAAGGAAGTAAAACTTTAATAGACATACAGGAAAGCTCACGTAAGTATGGTTTGATGACGTTTTACAAGCTGCGTATATCTGTGTAACTGGCATCCAAATGAGAAAATGAAACATTAGCACTCAAAAGTCCCTCTTGAGGGCTCATGTTACCCAAGGGTAACCGCTATTCTGATGTCTTAACAGCGTAGATTACTTTTGCCTGTTTTTCTGTTTTATTTAAATACTCCTGTGTTGGGCTTCTTTTGCTCAACATTGTGTTTATGAGATTTATTCATGTTGCGTATAGGTGTGTTTCATACATTTTTATTGCTGTATAGTATTCATTTATGCAAATATACCGTGTTTATTTAACCATTATACTATTGATGGCATTTTTGTATTTTAAAATATTTGACTGTTAGGCATAATGCTACTACGAGCATTATAGTGCATGACTTTGGGTGAATGTTTCTGGTGGGTATTACCTAGGAGTGGAAAAACTGCTTCAGAATGTAAGCATATATTCAGCTTTAGAGGGGAAGTAAGAATCTTAATTTAGATGTTAATATAACCTAGTCCATTCAGACTAGGGGTTGCCCCTTCCATTCGACGATTTGTTACTAAAACAGACAGGAACAGAAAAAGCTAGAGAAGGTATTTGGCTTTTTTGTTCCTGAATAATAAAATTTCATGAAGTCATCTTATTTCCCATGACACATCAGTGTGGCATTTTTAAGACAGGACTGAGATCACTCTACCCCTCTGTGTGTCTTTTTCTAGGATGAGGAAAACAATCCCCTTGAGACGGAATATGGCCTGTCTGTTTACAAGGATCACCAGACCATCACCATCCAGGAGATGCCAGAGAAGGCCCCAGCTGGCCAGCTGCCCCGCTCTGTGGATGTCATTCTGGATGATGACTTGGTGGATAAAGTGAAGCCTGGTGACCGAGTTCAGGTGGTGGGAACCTACCGTTGCCTTCCTGGAAAGAAGGGAGGCTATACCTCTGGGACCTTCAGGTAAAAGGTCTGCCTTAAAGTGTGTGGAATGCTGTTGACAGCTTCCATTTCTGGTAATATTCTTTCTCCAGTTTGCTGTATTCCAGAGAGTTGTATCTGATAGGTGGAGCGCTCTCTCTGCCTGGGAGACAGGATACCTTCAATACCTCTTTTCTGTCAGATAAAGCTGGTGATACTTACTGTCATATGCCAAAAACGAGACTTATCTGTGACAACGATTATAGCCTCATGGCTTTCCTGGGAGTTTCTCACGTAATTACACTTTGTCTCCATACATAGTTCTGTCTGAAGCTTTGTGGGTCAATTTCAGAGGTAGGGCATGATCAGCATATTTGGATCACAGACAGAACCAGTTGTTTAATTCACAACAGTTACCCCCCTCTACACCAACTCTGATCTGCTGGTCTAGTTTGGTAGCCTAAAAAGGCTTACTCTTGCTGGGGGTACTAGCTACTGATGTTAGGAATTGAATATAACAGCCTTTCTCTTTATTCTCTTTGTCCCAGGACTGTCCTGATTGCCTGTAATGTGAAGCAGATGAGCAAGGACGCTCAGCCTTCTTTCTCTGCTGAGGATATAGCCAAGATCAAGAAGTTCAGTAAAACCCGATCCAAGGTCTGGGCATTCTTTAATATTTGAGGGTGGGAATGGATTTCTAAGAGTTGTGTTTTGGTGCATGGCTATTTTTGTACTAGATCAGAAGGAAGGGTTGAGGTTTTTTCTCTAAAGTATTTGGTGTTAGCCTCTATTTTTGTCCCAATCAACAAGTGAAAGGGTGTTTTTGCTGTTTGTTCTTTAATAATTCTTTGTTATTAAACAGAATTTTAATACCTGCTACCTGTTGGGCTGCTCAATGAGCCTAATAAAAATATTAGGATAGGAGTTAACTTATCAGTGTACCAATAAGTCTATTTATTACTGAAGACATTAGTGATGCATTACTAAAATTAAACATTTTTTCTTTTAGTTCTCCAACTTGTTTTTCTTTTTAAAGATAGGATGTATATCCACATTTAGAATTGAACTACATATATGAATGTGTGATGATAAAGGTTACTACTCAAACATAGTACATATTCTTATTAAACCTAAAATGTTTTGAACCTGGGGCTACTTTTTTCCCTTCAAGATTAAACCTCTAAACCGGTTTGGAATCCAGGCTGCCTCTGTGCCTACTCTGATAATGGCCCGATAATGTGATTTGTCTTAGAGAAGAAGCTTTTGCAATTAGGAACAATGTACATGTTTGTATATTTCTTCAGGTTATTTTCTATAGGCCAAAGTATATAAAGTGGAACTCCACAAAGTCCCGTTGAATTTCACGAGGCTTGCCATTGGTTATTTCTCCTGTAGGATATCTTTGACCAGCTGGCCAGGTCATTGGCCCCTAGTATCCATGGGCATGACTATGTCAAGAAAGCAATCCTCTGCTTGCTCTTGGGAGGGGGTGGAACGAGACCTAGAAAATGGCAGCCACATCCGTGGGGACATCAATATTCTTCTAATAGGTATGATGTTGGGGATTTGCTTTAGACTCTTGTTTTGGAGTTCCTTTGTAGGGACCTATAATATGTAAGATTGTATATTCTGTACTTGGCAGTATTTCAGTCCTATCAAAGGACAAAAGGCTAAAATGAATCTTTCTTTAAAAAAAATTGTGTCTGGAATTCTTGACTTACATAAAATATTCTTCCATGAGAGGTGGTAAAGGGAAAAGTGAAGGAAATAATTTTGAAAGCCAATTACTGTATGACTCTGTGTCCAGAGCTGTGCCTACAAAGGCAGAACTTGCTGGGGTTGCTGGGGAGCTTCCTAGAGAGTCACATCACTGCCCCCACCCTACAGGAGACCCATCGGTTGCCAAGTCTCAGCTTCTGCGGTACGTGCTTTGCACTGCACCCCGGGCTATCCCCCACCACTGGCAGGGGCTCCTCTGGTGTGGGTCTGACGGCTGCTGTCACCACAGACCAGGAAACAGGTAAGGGTGTAAGCATCCTTGGCAAAGGCTCAGCAAAGAAACAGCATAGATCCATTGTGTGCCCTGGCCTGTGTTCTGAAGATACATCCGAGAGGTTATTTGGGGCATGATTGTAGAGGACTGAGTATTCAGCAATGGTGGGTGAATTATTCAAGTCTTTGGTGTTCATCTATTTACAGGAATGTTTTTGATTTGAAAGGAGAAAAGCTTAGCACATTAGAAAGGAAATAAAAATGAAGATTGTACTATTTTATGAACTAGAGGAAGGGATTTGGAGACCAGTGAAAGAGAGCAGAGGTCTAGCTGGGATATTACTTAAGGATGATGCTGATGAGAGAATCTATAAAAGAAATTTGTGAGAAGTTAGTTACTTAGGGGCCAAAGTGGGACAGAAAGATACTAATATTTAGGTTTGAGTTGAAAAGGTGACCCACCAGTGTTTCCTCTAAGTTTCTTGGAGCCAAGACACTTTGCTGCATTCTTATGTGTAAAGTGAGAGATTCCTAGGAAGGAGATTCAAATCCCTTGCTTCTGGTCCCTATAACCTAGACTGTGGCACATGTTTACCTTCTCACTTCCCAGGGGAGCGCCGTCTGGAAGCAGGGGGCCATGGTCCTGGCTGACCGAGGCGTGGTTTGCATTGATGAATTTGACAAAATGTCTGACATGGATCGCACAGCCATCCATGAAGTGATGGAGCAGGGTCGAGTGACCATCGCCAAGGCTGGCATCCATGCTCGCCTGAATGCCCGCTGCAGTGTTTTGGCAGCTGCCAACCCTGTCTACGGCAGGGTAAGTGGAATCAGGCCCCATCATTGTCCTCACCTTCATCTAGTTTTGCTAACTGGGCTGAGAAGTGTATTCTAGATGACCCAGGGGAATAGTAGGCCAAAGACTAAAGTAAGGTCATTTTCTGGTTATTGTCCTTTGTTTAGAGCAGTGTTCCGCATCCAGTCCTGCACAGCAGAATCCCCTGGAAAGTTCCTTATTTTAAAGTAACTTCTTAACAATACAGTTAAACAGTCTATTTAACGTATTTAACAGTCCATTAAATAAAAAGACGACATGCACGTGAGGGGAGAATTTCTAAACAGAACAGATATAGCATGAAAATGAAAAGACTTGCTTCTCTTCCCCCTCTCACTTTGCCAAGAGATAACAGCTTTGAAGTGTTTCAGGAAACAAAAATTTAAGCATGTACCAGGAAATACACTATTTCCTTGTTAAGAATGATCTCTTTCTGTTTGTTTTTATCATGACCGTGATGTGCCTAGATACAGTCTTTTTATATTTGTCTCTTCTTGGGGTTTGCTGAGTTTTCCTTTTAAAGAAATAGATTTCTAGTATTCCATCATAGGGATTTATTTAACTAGTCTCCATTTGATGGGTATTTAGTGGTTTCCTTTTTTCTTCCTATTATGAATGAAGCAGTAGTGGTCATCCTTTTATGTGTGTTTTGTTGTAGATTTGGGAAGATATCTATAGTGTAAATACCTAGCAATGAAATTACTGGATGAAGAGTTATATGCATTTTTCTTTTGGTAGCGATTGCAAAATTACCCTCTAAAGATTGTACCATAGTAATACTTCCATAGTGAATGCTCATAAATGCTTTATATTTACCAACTCCTTTTATCCTCTCAGTAACTACCTCACAATGTGTTGTTATCTTTTGTTTACAGATGAGAAAATGGAGGTACAAAGGATTATGTAACTTGCTCAGGAGCCACAAACTTGAAAATGGCAGAGCCAGGATTTGAGCCCAGAGCTCATGCTGTGTCCTGGCAGTTTATAATCCCATAGTGTATGGGAACATCTTGTTGCAATGGTGTTTTTTATATGTACAGATGTGTGGTCCCCCAGTTCAGAGTTTCTGAATTGAAATCTCTGAGTTGGGACTCTTGGTAGCAATGGTTTAGAGAAGCTCTGCAGGTTGGTTATGTGTGTGTAGACCAGGTTGAAAACCATACTTTTTAAAATTAATGATAGGGCTGGGTGCAGTGTCTCATGCTTGTAATTCTAGCACTTTGGGAGGCCAAGGTGGGAGGATCACTGGAGCCCAGGAGTTTGAGACCAACCTGGGCAATGTAGTAAGACCTTGTCTTTAAAAGTAAAATAAAATAAAATAAATGATAATGTATGTTTATGTCATTCTGAAGAATGATTGGGAAGTATAAGAAAAATGGCAGGACCTGAAATGTGAACATGGTCAAAATCATTATTACCTAAAGGCTGTTATATTCTCCGACTGTGAAGTGTATGTGGATGGGTAGGCATCAGTCCAGTAGGCCCAGAATTGAAAGGAGAGTATTGGGGTTCTTGAATCCCAAGAAAAACTCCCTTGATTGATTTTTTTTTTTTTTTGAGACGGTCTCACCCTGTCACCCAAGCTGGAGTACAGTGGAGTGATCCTGGCTTACCGTACCCTTGACCTCCCTGGGCTTAGGCAATCCTTCCACCTTAGCCTCCCCAGTAGCTGGGACTACAGATGTGCATCACCATGCCTGGCAAATTTTTTTTTTTTTTTTTTTTTTTTTTTTTGTAGGGAGAGGGTTTTGCCATGTTGCCCAGGCTGGTCTCGAACTCCTGGGCTCAGGGAATACACCTGCCTCAGCCTCCCAAAGTGCTGGGATTACAGGTGTGAGCGGCTGTGCCTGACCAGTTCCTAAGACGTTATAATTTATAGATCATTGGCCATTTTAGTTGAGGTTTTACCCGTATCTTCTGAGTAAGGGACTCCAAAAAGTTCTAAGTGCTTCTAGCCTAACCAGCTTGCCCTGTCTTTAGGGAAAGGGATCATCTTTCAGAGTCAGTCCTGCCTTGGGAATGAGAAGAGCAGAATAAGGCTTGGAAGGAGGCTCCTGGTTTTGAGACCTACACTCAGCCTGTTAGAGGTTACTGTAGTATAGGAAATGGGGCTTCCTAGGGAGCTCAGTTAAAGAACGGTTGCAGGTAGAAGAGATGATTTACCTTGTTCAGTGGCTTTAAAATTTCACTGCTTTTTGTCTATTTTGCTCTTTGAGGTCAAGCCTTCCGTTCCTACTCCCAGAATCGCTGCAGCCTTGTTCTTTCTTCCTATTGATGTCATGTTCACTTCTGTTGTTCTTGCATTCCCCAGTATGACCAGTATAAGACTCCAATGGAGAACATTGGACTACAGGACTCACTGCTGTCTCGATTTGACTTGCTCTTCATCATGCTGGATCAGATGGATCCTGAGCAGGATCGGGAAATATCGGACCATGTCCTTCGGATGCACCGTTACAGAGCACCTGGGGAGCAGGATGGCGATGGTGAGGCCATGAGGATAGTAACAGTAACTAATGGAAAGGGGCTGAACACATGGTAGTTTCTGGGACTCAGCCCAGGTGGTGGTAGGTGTTTTAGTGTTGGGGTTGATGCTGAAGAGCCCTCAACTGCTTAGCCACCTCCCCTTCTTGCTTACTGGAAGTTGTCCTAAGGTGGGTCTTTGTCCTTTTCTGGGTCTGGGAATAACTGAGCATCTTCTATGGGCCAGGCAGTTCCACCATCTTTATTTGTGGGTTCCATGTGTCTGATTCTTTTTGGACCTTTTCTTTATGAATCTTGGTGTCTTCCCTTCTTGTGCTATGGAAGAAGCAATTTTCCCTGGGTTAAACTCTTTATTATTCTCCTTTCTCCTAACTGGGGTATACCAGCTATGCCCTTGGGTAGTGCTGTGGATATCCTGGCCACAGATGATCCCGACTTCAGCCAGGAGGATCAGCAGGACACCCAGATTTATGAGAAGCATGACAACCTTCTGCATGGGACAAGAAGAAAAAGTGAGCATCCTCTTAACTCTTCCTCAAGGATTTGTGTTATATTAGAACATGTGTATATCTAAGCTTAGCTAAGGCATTATGTGCCCAGATCAAAGCCATGCCTGGAGTCATAACCATGTGGACCAATTTTCTTTTCTGGGTCCACAATATATCCTTTATCCTGGCCAGTTGCCTTGTAAATGTTTGGGTGGTTCTGATGGATGTGTGATGTCTTCTTATACATGAAAGATGGCACATGTCATGTAGCCATTTGTGATGAAGGGTTAGTAGACAGCAAACATTTGAGACTTTGTAGGTAGACTTGGGTGAAGGAGACATGTGATAAGGCGCTCAAAGCATGAAATGTGGGATCTTAACCTCTGTTTTTGGCCGCGATGCAGTAAGAAGCATAGCATAATCTTCAAAGCTGTTGGTTTAAGAAGTAGAATTTGGAGTCAGAAAACTTTGAGTCCACTTTAGCTTCTCTGAGCCATAGTTTTCCCACCTACAAAATAGAGCAAATAATGCCTAAACTTTCTATCTAAACTACCTAACTCACAAGTAATACCTAAAATAAGAATATGTGAAAGAGTCTTGCATATGTTCGATATAAATGACAGTTATGATAATGGGTTCTAGGCTTTGTCTGTTTTGACCCTGGGTTTTCTGAGAGGCAAAGCCACTAATCCAGGCAGGTGGTAAGGTGCGGCAGGGAGATGGAATTCACTGTGTGTGGCTCCAGGGAGAAGATGGTGAGTGCAGCATTCATGAAGAAGTACATCCATGTGGCCAAAATCATCAAGCCTGCCCTGACACAGGAGTCAGCCGCCTACATTGCAGAAGAGTATTCACGCCTGCGCAGCCAGGATAGCATGAGCTCGGACACCGCCAGGGTGAGTGCCCGGGGGAGCATGGGCCTGGGGTCCCTTAGGTATAAGGCTGGGGCAGGAGTCTCTGCCATTTGGCAGCTTTGAAAGCATTTTAACTTAGTGACTTTTTTTCCTGGTCTGAAGGGCTTCCCGTTACATAATTTTAATCATTTCCTTTTACAAAGGAAAATGAAATAAGGTCCCCAGAGATAACATGTATCTCATGAGTTCGAATGACATTGGCCTCCAGAAGCTGTGATTCATTCAGCAAACATAGGAGTGACTTCTGGGAAGTGACCTAGTCTCTCTTCTTACAAGCAATGTAAAATTAATAAGCCCTCTTCTCAAAGAACTCAGATCCAGGAGGGGGGAAGCACAAAGGTAGATAGAAAGACATTCATACATATTTATAAATATATACCCCAGTGTGGTACTTACAAAGGAATCAGTGTGAGAGGCTATTTGAGTATAGATGAAGAAACTGTTAATTTTTCTTTTAGCTTCCCTTAGGGGTATGAATATCAAGAAAGGACTCCCAGAGAGTATGATATTTGGACTGGACTTTGAAAAATTACTAGCAGTTAGGCAACCATGATGATTATTCAAAGCAATTTCTAGTAACCTAATATAGTTGTTCTTGAATTTGTCTAAATCTTTCTTTTTGAGACAGAGTTTCGCTCTTTGTTGTTCTGGCTGGAGTGCAATGGCGTGATCTTGGCTCACTGCAACCCCCACCTCCTGGGTTCAAGCGATTCTCCTGCCTCAGCCTCCTGAGTAGCTGGGATTACAGGCATGCACCACCACGCCTGGCTAATTTTGTGTTTTTAGTAGAGACGGGATTTCTCCATGTTGGTTAGACTAGTCTCAAACTCCTGACTCCAGGTAATCCACCCGCCTCAGCCTCCCAAAGTGCTGAGATGACAGGCATGAGCCACCACGCCCGGCCCAAATTTGTCTAAATCTTTTAAGGGCTATGTAGTTTGCATAGGATTTTACAGCAGAAAGATCCAAGTCCAGAACTCTTGCTACGTGACATAGACATAGACTCCTGAATTAGACATGAGCCCAGATTATCTACTCCAGCCTCACCCACTCTGTCTTCTCAAATGCTGGGACTTTCTCACCCTGCCACTAGGCTGGAGTGCAATGTGGCACGATCTTGGCTCACTGCAGCCTCCATCTCCTGGGTTCCAGCTGCTCTGCCTCAGCCTCCTGGGTAGCTGGGACTACAGGTGTGTGCCACCATGCCCGGCTAATTTTGTATTTTTAGTAGGGATGGGATTTCACCATGTTGGCCAGACTGGTCTTGATCCCCTGACCTCGTGATCTGTCCGCCTTGGCCTCCCAAAGTGCTGGGATTACAAGTGTGAGCCATTGCACCCGGCTGGGATTTTTAATACCCCCAGTGACAGCATGCTCAGAACATTACTGTTTTGAAATTTTAGAATATTTATTAAGCTTAAACCCCATGATTTTTACCTATGGGTGTTAGTCTTGTTTTTTGGAGGTTTTGTATCACCTGTCTTCCTCATTAAACAGGTTACTTTCTTTTTAACTGTTCCTTTCCACATGCGAACTTCTGGTGTGTCACAGGCCCTCTCGTGGAACCTAGAACTGAGCATCATGCACTGTTTTAGTAGTGGTCTTAGTGTAGGGTCTGTAAGTCTCTCAATTTGGATTCTCTAGGTCTGCTAGTGCAGGCTAGGATTTCACCAGCTTTTTAGGTGGTTCAAGAATTAGAACTTGTAATGGAGTGTATGACTTCCAAACTCTGGTAGCTTTCTAAATTATTACAAGATTTGATGAATGAATTTAAATGTGAATGCATTTATTTTTGAATGTCATTGTGGATATACATGGTAATTTAGGAAACTTGAAACAAGAAGAGACCAGGATATGTCAGTAATGGGTCACATAATACGAGACTGGGGAGGTGTGACAGAAGCAAGTAGTTTCGTGTCTGATCCCACCTCTGCAGCTAGCTTTTGGACTGTAGACAAATCCTTTCACCCCTCAGGTCAGCTTCCTTATCCATAAAATGAGAGGATTGGACACATCAGAATCACCTGAAACTTGTACACATGTCTAGTCCTCAACACCAAGATTTCTGATTCATTCATTTCCAATTCATTCATCATTTCTGACTAAGTTAAGGGTGCTATTCAGACAGTAGCATTTTGAAAGGTAAAAGCATCTTGGTTTGGTATTCACTGGTCCCTATGAGAACCATTTGTTAGAAATGTGTCCGAGTTTTCCTCCTCTGGACTGAGTTGACTCAGTCATCACATATTTGTCCTCAGATTACTTCTTTCCTTATCCCTCCTTCAGTGTGACTTTGGAAAATCGACTTGAAGGTCTTTGAGTCCCATTTCCTTCATGTATAAAACTTCCCCAAGTTATAAAGAGGGTAAAATGACAATGTATATAAAGGCAAGCTTCCTGCTGCATTGCAGGCCTGCAGTCACTGATTATTTTTCTCCCTTCTCTTCTACGCTGTAGCCTTTTATCTTTCCATTGTAAGATGCCTAATTTTCTTCCCTGTTCACTTGCTCCTCCTTCCTGCAGCACTCTTGGGTATATTTCCTTGATCATTTTTATCATCTTTCTGAGTTTTACATGGCATCTATAGAGAATACAGAGCTCTGAATTCTCTGCTTGCGCCTCCTGGCACTTTTCTGGTAGTGTCATTTCCCTTTCTATGCAGTAGGATTGATGGGTGTGCCTAAAGGATTCAGGATAAGCAATCTTACTCTTTTCTTCCCTAGACATCTCCAGTTACAGCCCGAACACTGGAAACTCTGATTCGACTTGCCACAGCCCATGCAAAGGCCCGCATGAGCAAGACTGTGGACCTGCAGGATGCAGAGGAAGCCGTGGAGTTGGTCCAGTATGCTTACTTCAAGAAGGTGAGGATTCAGATGCCTGGGCATGAGAGGCTCTTTAAATCACAGTTGCATGGGCTTCCCAGCCTTCTGTGGCTGACAGCTACATTTGGATTGTCAACAGAAAAAGGTATTTGTCTTCCAATGTTCAGTCTGCCTCACTCTTTCCTCTGGAAGACTCAGTGATTCTCAACCCTGACTGCACCTGAGAATCAGAGGAAAGCTTTAAAATGCTGATTCCAGGGGTCCTAGAGATTATGGTTTAGTTCAAGTCCTGTACTTTCAGTCAGCTGCTTCTCTGTCTACCCCTACTTTGCATTTTAAAAAGCAGGTGTTTTCAAAGGAGCTACCTCAGTAGTCTTCCTCGTCTCTCTGTACATTTCCACTTAGTAGTCTCTTCAAATGTTCCATTGACACCTCAGAAACTCATGTTAAAAGCTGAACTCTCAAACTTACCTCTTATCCTGTTTCCCTGTTTTTGTTTGTGACACTGCGTCTCTGTCATTTTAGATATCAAGCCTCAGAGCCTAGACTCCTTTTCCTAGTTGCCGACTCCTGACCTAGCCTGGTGAATTTTAGCCTTTTGGGGTTGAGTTGTGGGTCTGATAAGCTCCTCCTCGCTTTTTGCTAGGTTAAAAGTTGTCTTGGATTTCAATTAGACACCTGATTTATAAGGAAATGGATTGTTTTCCACTTAACCATTATGGGCTAGACATTCGATTCTTTATTCAGTAAACATTTATTGAGTATCTACTATATAAACAGCATTTAACATACTTCCCAGCATTTTAGAAAGATGGGTATCAGTCTCTACTTCTGCCCCTGGTCCTGGGACTTAGGATCAAGAGGTGCTAGGTAAACCATTGGAAACATGGAAGTCATTCCTGCTGATGGTGCAGAAGGGACTCATAGTTCTCTAGCTTACCCACACTTGCCTTGGTCCTAGGTTCTGGAGAAAGAGAAGAAACGTAAGAAGCGAAGTGAGGATGAATCAGAGACAGAAGATGAAGAGGAGAAAAGCCAAGAGGACTGGGAGCAGAAGAGGAAGAGGTAAGGTGGGGCAAAGCCAATGAGATTAAAAAGTTCTAGTTGGTGGCCAGGCATGGTGGCTCCTGCCTATAATAATCCCAGCACTTTGGGAGGCTGAGGCAGGTGGGTCACTTGAGTCCAGGAGTGTGAGACCAGCCTGGGAATTATGGCAAAACTCTGTCCCTACAAAAAACACAAAAATTAGCCAGGCGTGGCGGTGTACACCTGTGGTCCCTGCTGCTCAGTAGACTGAGGTTGGAGGATCGCTTGAGCCTCGGAGGCAGAAGTTACAGTGAACTGGGATTATGCCACTGTACTCCAGCCTGGTAGACAGAGACCCCATCTCAAAAAAAAAAAGTTCCGGTGGGGGGCTGGGGAGAGGAGTAGAGGCTGGAGGAAGTGCTGCTTATTGATGTCAGGTTGTTCATGGAGGGTGTGCCTAGATCTGCAGGGTTTGAGGATGAAGATAACCACGGTAAAGGAGAGAGTGAGCGAGCCCTTCTCTCATGCTTTTGACCCCTCTACTGCTAAAGAAATGCTAAACAGTAGAAGCAGCAACCCAACCACTGAGGGTTTTGAATATATACTTCAGAATTCTAAGGGAAAAAGCTCCATGGCTATGGTTGCATTTATAAGGGTGAGCGATGTGGAAAAAGCACTGGGAAGCAGTGCCTGTTTGTGTACTAGTCTGGGGACTTGGTCTTGTTTAGAACAGGCAGCAGTTTGCAAAGGTCTAAGCCTACTGCTTCACTTTGACTTAGGTGGTTCTGAGTCCTTTTCTCCATGGTTAGAGGACAAGATGGGGCTTCCTTGCCATTCTGTCTCCAAACTCTCTTTTTCTCTCTTAACTGCTGTGTGTATTTTAGAAGGAAGACTCGCCAGCCAGATGCCAAAGATGGGGATTCATACGACCCCTATGACTTCAGTGACACAGAGGAGGAGATGCCTCAAGGTGAGTGAGCACCCCTTACTGATCAAAGAGGTTCTTCCTATGCCTCCTGGACTTTTCCAGTTGCTCTGTGCACTTTATTTTCTTGTGGACTCTTGTTTATTTGGCTCCCTGCTTGGAGCCTGTGTCCAAGAGCTTTGTCCCAAGAGAGCTTCAGGGGAAACCCACAGTAAAAACTTTGGAAAAAGCTTTGCTCTATTGTGTATAGCTTCTTGATGAACTGTGCTGTTTTGGTAACCTGGTATAAGCATCTCAGATAATATGTATGTTGAGGGTCTCCTGCCTGACTCAATTCCTGCATCATCCAGTGAAGATTTCCCTTTATCCTAATTGTTCTGCCTGGCCCCATAAGAACCCTAGGAACTAGGAGTGTTCAGCAGGCTTAGTGAGGGATGGGGAGTAGAGATGATTTCTCTGGTGTTTGTGGAAACGGCTTCACCTTGCTATCTTCCCCCAACTCTACAACCGTCAACCCTCTGAAGTACACACTCCAAAGATGGCTGACTCGCAGGAGACCAAGGAATCCCAGAAAGTGGAGTTGAGTGAAACCAGGTGAGTAGAGAAGTTACTCCTGCCCCTTCAGGAATTCTGTGTCTCACTGAGGAAGGGACTTTGTTCCCTTGGAGAGAGTGAGAAACTGCTGGTTATGGATAGAACTCAAAACTAGAGGCCTGCAGCTTTGAACATTTTATATTCTCATTTAATTTCAAATTTAATTCCAAAGTTACGAGAAAAGCATGAAGAAATTCTGGATATCCTTTACCCAGAATCTTCAGTTGTTGAAATTTTACCATTTGCTTCATTAAAAATTCTCTGTCTCTGAGAATTTGAATTATGTCCTTGTGGGGTCAGGAGGAAGTGTTTTACAGCAAGAACAAAACTTATGTCTGATTGTAGACTCAGATTCTTCTTGGTGGGATAGATACATTTTGGCCATTTGTTTTTGAAATGAATTTTTACCACCAGGGTTTTAGAAAACATTTTTATCTATAAATTTTTTAAAAAGTTAAAAAAATTTTAAACCAAAGAAACTCCATAGCCAAGTTTTACCCTTTTTTCTTTTTATACTTTAAACACAGAACACAATGTGTTTACTGAAGAAAATTTGAAAAGTGTTTAGAAAAAAAATTAAAATAAATTCTAACTCTATCCCCCCAGAGGCAACCATTGAACTGTATCTTAAGATGCTTCTTGAATTAGCTCGTATAGATCTCACTCTTTTTTTTTTTTTTTTGAGACAGGGTCTCACTGTGTTGCCCAGCCTGGAGTGCAGTGTTTATTTTTTAGTTTTTATAGAGAGGGGGTCTTGCCATGTGGCACAGGCTGGTCTTGGACTCCTGGCCTCAAGCGATCCTCCTACCTGGGCCTCCCAAAGGGCTGGGATTATAGGCATACGCCACTGGGCTTGTTTGATCTCATTCTTTTTAATGACTGCAGGATTTCCATGGTATGGATGTGTAAAAATTTAATGAAATTCTCTAATGATAGACATTTGGGTTGTTCCCTGTTTACAGTAAAACAGTATTAAATTTATCACTGTGCACTCATGCAAGTATAGCTATAAGGTGAGTTCCTAGAAATGGGCTCCCTGGGCCAAAGGATATATGCTTTTATTTTTATTGTTTATTTATTTATTTTTTTGAGACAGAGTCTTGTTTTGTCACCAGGCGCCAGGCTGGAGTGCAGTGGCGCGATCTCGGCTCACTGCAACCTCCGCCTCCTGGGTTCAAGCAATTCTCCTGCCTCAGCCTCCCAAGTAGCTGGGACTACAGACGCGTGCCACCACGCCCAGCTAATTTTTATATTTTAGTAGAGATGGGGTTTCACTATGTTGGCCAGGATGGTCTCGATCTCCTGACCTCGTGATCCGCCCGCCTTGGCCTCCCAAAGTGCTGGGATTACAGGCGTGAGCCACCATGTCCGGCCCTGGATATATGCTTTTATGGCTTTAGTAAGTGCTTCTAAATGGTTCCCCATTGATACTGACCAGGTTACTATTTTACAGTGAATGGGAATGCCAATTTCCCACACACTAGTACAAGAGTTTAGCTTTAAAGGGGTCTCCTCAAGGGTAGCACTGCCATCAGAGGCACATTGTGTGTGAGGAAAAATATTGAGGGGACACCTCTACTGTATTAATAGTATGGATTCTCCAAGTATAGCTCTTTCCTAGGAGCATTTGGGTTTACTTCTCTTCCCCCTTTCTTCTTTCTGGGGCAGGTTGAAGGCATTCAAGGTGGCCCTCTTGGATGTGTTCTGGGAAGCTCATGCGCAGTCAGTCGGCATGAATCGCCTCACAGAATCCATCAACCGGGACAGCGAAGAGCCCTTCTCTTCAGTTGAGATCCAGGCTGCTCTGAGCAAGATGCAGGATGACAATCAGGTCATGGTGTCTGAGGGCATCGTCTTCCTCATCTGAGGAGGCCTCGTCTCTGAACTTGGGTTGTGCCAAGAGGGATTCTTCCCATGTTTCCCACCCTCTCCCCCACCCAAGTCTTTGCCTCTACTCCCCTGACTAACAATGTTGAATTGAACTGAAGGCGAGGAATGTTGGTGATGAAGCTGGGTCAGGACTCGGTGGACCCTTTGGGAATGGGTCATGAAAGCTGCCATGGGATGAAGAAAGAGGAGACAGTGGGAAAGGGGCGAGGACTGTTGCATCTTCATTGCAAATGCTCTGGCTCGTATGCTCTGCTTCCCAGTCCCACACAAACCCAACTGTTATTTTCTGTAAATAACTTGACTTCTGAGTACTTTTGGGGGGCACAACTCTTTTCTGTTGGCTGTTATTTTTTTCTTTCCTCCAGAGCACTTTCGTCTATACTAGGTTTGGGTGGTTCTAACTGCTGGAGAGAAGCTCTGAGGCAAGTCATGCAGGTCAAGAAAGCTTTCTTTGCAGTAGCACCAGTTTAAGGTGAATATTTTACCACAAAACAAATCCCATATCTGGATGAATATCCAGGATATTGAATAAACATAGCCATTTTGTACACATGGTCTTAGAGTCTGTTTTTTATGCACACATTGAGTTTTGTTTTCCTTGAGAGCAACCCAGCAGGGTTTGCTGCTCCCGCATTTGCAGCAAACTACCACAGGGTGGCAGCAGCCTGCTGTGATCGGTCTGGGGCTCATATCTTCTCTAGAGGTAGTTTTCTTCCTCAGCAGCCCAGCATTTATCAGTCAAAATTGATAGTGCAGACCAAACCCTCCCAATTTAAAATAGCTAAATGGCCATGGGAGGCCAGTGAGTAAAAGTCCAGGAGAAGAATCGCCCGTCTGCCTGGCACTTTTTGCCTGAATCTAAACTTACCCATCATGAAGATAACATACCTGATAATGTCAGATACCTCAGAATCCTGGGAGTTCTTGCCTATAATAAGATCTTGTTACAGGATCCATTTTTTTTTTTTTTTTTTGAGACAGGGTCTCACTTTGTGCCCAGGCTACAGTGCAGTGGTACAATCATAGCCCACGGCAGCCTTGACCTCCTGGGCTCAAGGGATCCTCTTGCCTCAGCCTCCTGAGTAGCTGGGACCATAAGCATGCGCCATCATGCCCAGCTAGTAGAGATGAGGTCTCTGTTGCCTAGGCTGGCCTCAAACTCCTGGACTCAAGTAATTCTCCTGTCTCTGCCTCCTAAAGTGTGAGATTATAGGCACGAGCCACTGTGCACAGTCTACAGGATGCAATTGAAACTATCTGGGTGTCCACTTTTTGGGGTTGGTTAGCCTCTTTGCACAGAAGCTTGTGATGGGACAGGGGCAGGACTTCTCCCTACCACTGTATGATTTGAGTAGCTTCTGAAAAAATTTTTGAAGTTACGTAAAAGAAAAAAAGAATTATGTGGCTTTTTGTGGGGGCCTGGGTCATGTGGACTGGAAGCTGCTTTCTGGTGGCAGATGTGGCTCTGAAGTTGTGCCAGTTCTTGGCTATAAGATTGCTGAGGTACTTTCTTCTCCCTTTTTGCTGAGGGGTGATCCTTTACCACAAAGCAGGAGATACTGTTTGGTTCATTATGACAAAGGGATTTTTTCTTAAAGGGAATACAAAATTGTTGGGGAATTCTGTTTTATCTGTGATTCTTTTTTCCTCACAGATGTGAGATCCAAGTTCTATTGGAAGTAGTCTGGAGAGCACAGTTTCAAAGGAGAGTGCAGTGGTACCAGAAGGAGGAATTCGCCATTCACTAAGCATTGGCAATGAGTCAAGTTGTGCGGACAGCAGTGGGTGCAGAAGCGTGCTCTGGGCCTGTGGTGCAAAAGTATGCTCTGAGGCCTGTGGGCTGGTGATATGTCAACATGTTGGTGAAAATTTAACAATATAAAGTATACAGCTGGGCACAGTGGCTCATGCCTGTAATCTCGGCACTTTGGGAGGCCTAGGCAGGTGGATTGCTTGAGTCCAGGAATTTAAGGCCAGCCTGGGCAACATGGTGAGACCCTGTCTCTATAAAAAAAAAAAATTACGATTATATACCAAGTGAGGGTACACACAGTAAGAGCTATAGGAATCTAGGGAGGACGATGAGGGTGTCAAGCCCTACACACAGCTATGAGGAATAGCTCTAGGAGTTTTTAGGGGGTCTCCTCAACTGATTTGTTTTAGAAGGGTAAACATTTTGTAAATGGGACTCTTAGTCTATCCTTCGCCCCTGAGGAAACTGAGGCACCCAGTTACAGTATATGTGCACCTACCATTTCGATAATAGCTGCAATACCAGGTTTGCTTTGCTGACCATTTCATTACTTTTCAAGCTAGCCAAAATAATAGAAGGTAGAAGACTGTATATAGCAGCCACAATAGATACTGTATTGAAATAGCATGACTCAACCTTTACATCGAGTTTTAAGAAACTTGCGTGTGTAGTTCCCAGTTTATGAGAACAGAAGAGCTGGCAAGCCTTGCCAGGAGAGGTTCTTGCTCACTGACAGGCGGTCCGCTGCAGGACCTGATGTGGGCTGTGGGGACCTGAAAGAGGATGCTTAGGCGGACTGACGTGTCTCGAGGCCAGTTACGCCTGAGGGTATCGCCGTTGTCACCCTGCAGAGATTGCAGTGGTGACCCAGATTCACCAGAGAAAAATCACTAAATTATCTATGTGCCTCATTCCGAAAGGGAAGTCTAGTTACATTTCACAGACTTGTCATCAGAAATACTGTAGTTAAAATAATTTGGGGGGGCTTAGAGAAGTAAGTTGTGTCTTGAAAAATGGTACCTTATTCCTTAACTCTCCTGGATAAATGAAGTGGCAAAATGAAAGGATGGTTTTCAAAAAGGACAGTTTGGTAAGGATTGCTGAGATTGAATCTCTTTCTGCCATTTACCAAATAACTTCAGGTAAGTTTTGCGCTGCTGTTTATATCAGCTGTAAAATGGGGATGATTCCTGGCTTGTAGGATGCTTGTGAGACATAACTGGGAAAGCAGATGGCAGGTTCTGCCTGGCGTATTACTACTTCATGGGAGTGGTTTTATTACTGCAAGTTCCAGAGCCCATTAAAACAAAGTGATTCATTTTGATAAATGTTTATGAAACATGATCCTTTTCGTCAAAACCATTTACAATTATTTCACCCTGGCTGCATTCCTGAACTCTCATCCCTTCCCTGCCTTTCCACTCCCTGATGGTTCCCAATTCCAGTCAGTGTGGCTCTGATGCAAGCACTTCCCCCGGGGGAGGACCCTCAGTGCTAGCCGTGGCAATGCATTCTTCAGCTTTCTCCTGAGGACAGTGTTACCTCACAACAGGGCAGGGAGGTAGGTAGGAAAACATCGAGGGAGATACAGAGGAGAAAGGCTCACAAACCCGTGACTCTGCCAGCCCCCTCTCTCTCTCATGTCTGCTGAGCAGATTTCAAACTATACCAGGTGTCCTAATGATTCTGAGCTTGTGAGGCAAGCTCAGAGGGTTTGGTCAGTGGAATATGACAAGCGTGAGAGTCACCTGTGTGCTGGCTGCCTCAGGTGCTCAGCCCTAACAACAGCTCTGTGCAGGCTCTTTCCCTTCCCTGCCATCCTTTCCCTTCCCCACTCCTCAAGAGCCAGGTGACACTACGTCTGCTGTACATGTAGGGAAGTGGGGAGGGTGGAGTGTTAAACTCTGGTTGCATCGGAAATGTCACCTGAGAGCCAAAAGTTTGAGAGGGTGATATGATCCCCGCACTGGGAAGCAAAGGCATGTGCATCTGAGTTCCTTTTCTGACACTAGGTACCAGAGTTAATATGCCAAGCGACGCTAGCCACTTAGAGGAAAGTGCATGGTTTCTGTGGCTGGAGAAGGAGGTGACTGAACTAGGTGATTTCTAAGGTCCCTTCTGATAATATATGTGATTTTCTTTTCTTTTTTTTTGAAATTGAGAGAGTCTTGCTCTGTAGCCCAGGCTGGAATGCAGTGGTGCAAACATGGCTCACTGCAGCCTTGACCTCTGGGCTCAGATGATCTTCCCTATTGAACCTCCTGAGTGACTGGGACCACAGGTGCACATCACTCTGCCTGGCTAATTTTTAATTTTTTTGTAGAGACAGTGTTTCTCTGTGTTACCCAGGCTGGTCTTGAACTCCTGGGCTCAAGTGAGTTTCCTGCCTCAGCCTCTCAAAGTGCATGAGCCACCGCGCCTGGCCGTGATTTTCTTTACATTCAGTGTCAGTTCTGTTCTACCCACAAGATGTGTTAGCACTGGCACCACTTGATAAAACCTGGGTTGGACTGCTTGGAGAGGCAGGTCAGGTGGGTTATCTGTCACCATCTTAAATATGCCTTTTAGGGACAGTGATTTCTATGCTTCCTTATTTTGTGGGTAGTGTCCCAGGATGTTGCCAATTATTTTAAGAGATTTTTTTGAATTTCTAGAAACACTTTTTTTTTTTCGACACAGAGTCTTGCTTTGTTGCCCAGGCTGGAGTGCAGCGGCACAGTCTTGGCTTACTGCAAACTCTGCCTCCTGGGTTCAAGTGATCTGCTTCAGCCTCCCAAGTAACTGGGATTACAGGTGCCTGCCATCATGCCTGGCTAATTTTTGTATTTTTAGTAGGGATGGGGGTTTCACCATGTTGGCCAGGCTGGTCTTGAGCTCCTGACCTCAGGTGATCTGCCCGCTTTGGCCTCCCAAAGTGCTGGGATTACAGGTGTGAGCCACCACACCTGGCCATCCTAGAAACATTTCAGAACAAAATTAATTTTAACTCCATTTTAAATTCCTGAAAAATAAACCTGGTTTACTTTCTTTTTCAGATCTGCTGCCTTAGTGATGTGTCTTGGATTCTGGCTGGTCCATTATTAACCAGCGTGTAATCCCAGCTCATTCTCTTCAGTCTTTTCGTGAATATTTTTACTATTAAGTTCTAAGTATTTTCCCACAGCCTGTAGGGGGATATTAGCCTCTGCTGAGATTTGCCATTCTGATAATAGTTCTCCCAGCAGGTACTTTTTGTAGCAAGCTAAGCCTTCCTACCTTGAAGTACCACTATTTAACCTTGCAGTAGAAAGGTCAGCTCCTGTAATCTTGCGTATGTGTACTGCTTTTCTAGTAATTTCAGTGCATGAAGTCCTGAATAGGAACCATAATAAAACCTGAGAAAAGTCTCCAAAAGCAAAAGTGTGTGGTTATTTTTTCCTTTTTTTTTTTTTTTAGAGACAGTCTTGCTCTGTTGTCCAGGCTGGAGTGCAATGGTGCAAACACGGTTCACTGCAACCTCAAACTCCTGGGCTTAAGCAGTCCTTCCACCTCAGCCTCCCAGGGAGGCTGATCTTGTTTCAGCCTGGCCTGATCTTGTTTCCATTAATCTTAATATAGGCCGAACGTGGTAGCTCATGCCTGTAATCCCAGCATTTTGGGAGTCCAAGGTGGGTGGATCACCTGAGGTCAGGAGTTCAAGACCAGCCTGACCAACATGGTGAATACAAAAAAATAAAAATACTCTACTAAATACAAAAAAAATTAGCTGGGTGTGGTGGCACATGCTTGTAATCCCAGCTACTTGGGAGGCTGAGGCAGGAGAATCACTTGAACCCAGGAGGTGGAGGTTGCAGTGAGCCGAAATTGTGCCATTGTACTCCAGCCTGGGCAACAAGAGTGAAACTCCATCTCAAAAAAAAAAAAAAACCTTAATACAAAGATAAATGTGTATAAGATAATTTGTAAAGGCTAAAAAGGGTTCAGAATAAAAAGCCCAAAGACTAATTTCATTTCTCTTTCAGATTACAGGCAGAACTGCTCAGGCATCTTGACCCCAAGTCTCAGATATCACTTAGAAGGTGCTGCTTACTTTGTAAGTGTGGCCCTCTGACAACCCCCCCAACTTTCTTGGTACCAGGGACTGGTTTTGTGGAAGACAGTTTTTCCCAGTCCAAGGGTGAATGGGGGTCTGGAGAGGGGATGGTTTCCGGGTGAAACTGCTCCACCTCAGATCATCAGGCATTAGATTCTTATAAGGAGCAGACAACCTAGATCTCTCGCACATGAAGTTCACAATAGGGTTCGAGCACCTATGAGAATCTAATGTCCCCATGATGACAGGAGGTGTAGCTCAGGGCTGTTCGTACTATAATCATTTCCCTCCTTTGTCAGCACGTTGTTAAAGAGCTGATCGTGTTAGACCAGAGAAAAATGGCCCTGAGAGAGTTGGAGAGAGGGATCCCTTTATTTGTAGATAGAGTCTAGAGGGGAGTCAAGAGGCCTGGGTCCAGGCCAGGCTTCTCCACCACTGGCTATCTGTAGGAAAGCCATTCAACCCCCATCATCAGCTGAGCAGGTTGGACCAGATTATTTTTAAAGACCTGTGTGGC
Organism: Ateles fusciceps; assembly: GCA_036589455.1. Taxonomy (NCBI): domain Eukaryota; kingdom Metazoa; phylum Chordata; class Mammalia; order Primates; family Atelidae; genus Ateles; species Ateles fusciceps. The sequence continues at coordinate 1,582,432 of JAZHEH010001541.1, forward strand.
TCCTGAAATCTATGATAGCTGCAGATATCAAAGATAAGATGTCTTACCTGACTTGATGACTAAACTAATGCCTTGCCAGGTCTAGGGATGGCCTATAAGGTATTGGAGATGTCACAGGAAGACAAAGTTGGTAGTGGTATTCTCCTGAGCTGTTGAATGCAAATCTGCATGATCAACATAAATACATAAATGTGCAATCTACAAGAAGCCTTCTCTCCAGCTTAAATAAAGGCTGGGCTATGCGTAGCCAAGAACCGTATGAGTCTTTATTTTTTCCTTGGTGTACCTTCTCATCCACCTTCCTTTGATACTACCCTGTCTCCAGTCCCACTCAGAGTCAAAGCATTAGAGAGAGCGGTGGAATGAGCCCTGCCAACTTAGGAGCTCCTGCCCTCTGCTCTGGAGCCCCGAGGGCAGACAGGGGAAGAGCAGGTAGGTTCCACTTTTCCTTCTCAGGTACCTCCCCTCTCATTTTTTCCTCCTTTGCCCTTCATACATCCTTCAAGCCCTTACCTCTGCAAAGATGAACTGTCCCTCACAGGAAACCCATTTCAACTGAAATTAGGGGAACCTTCTACAGCATTTCAACCGAAATTAGGGGAACCTTAGAATCATTCTGAGTCAGATCTGTGCAGGAGTGAAAGTAACACATTTCTTAGAAGTGTGGTTGTTTCAATGCTCTCACTGCATCTGTTCTCCCTCTTACCCTCTTCTCAATCTGGATCTTCATGGGAAACATACAGTTATGACACTTGGAATTTTTAGCATTTGGAGTCAAACAATTGTTTTCCACAGAAGGAGGAAAAACTGAAGAGGACAGAAGATATATTACCCCACCTCATATACATGTGTGCATGCGCATGCACACACACACACCCCCCACTACTTCCAAGACTGAAATTGTATCTTTAAACGAAATACCTTTTTTTTTTTTTTTTTTTTTGCTGAATTTCCATAGGATCACAAAGTTGGAAGGGACCTTGGAGGTCCTATCCAAACAGCCCCCTAGTGCATAACTCCACTCTGGCACGTCACTACCAGATGTTCATCAAGCCATGGTGTTCTAGAGACAGTCCATTCTCTCTCCCTTTTGAAAAATTTCTAAATTTTTGAAAATAATATGTGATATAAGTTTTCTCCAGAACATTCCCACTTTAATAATTTTGACAACTCTGTGAGTAACTGATATATTAGAAATTGAAGGTAGCAGGCCGGGCACGGTGGCTCACACCTGTAATCCCAGCACTTTGGGAGGCTGAGGGTGGCAGATCACGAGGCCAGGAGTTCTAGACCAGCCTGACCAACATGTGAAACCCCGTCTCTACTAAAAATACAAAAATTATCCGGACGTGGTGGCATGCGCCTGTAATTCCAGCTACTAAGAGGCTGTGGCAAGGGAATCACTTGAACCCAGGAGGCGGAGGTTGCAGTGAGCCAAGATTGAGCCACTGCACTCCAGACTGGGTGAGACTCCGTCTCACAAAAAAAAAAAAAAAGGAAGAAATTGAAGGTAGCAAGAAATTAGGTAGAAGAAGAAATAAACTCGTATTGACATCAAATTAAGTGAATAAATACAGCTTTGGGTAGAAGAATTTGCTAGGGATGTGAGAATGGTGGGAAGGCAGGAAGGCAGAAAGAAGTCACAGTTGTCTCCTTCAGCAAGTTTAAGATCCAGAGAGCAGATCAGGAATAAACGCTTTAAAATGTAAAAAGCCGAAGCACATGCAAATGCCATTCAAGCAGACAGTTAAAAAGTTGTCTCTCATTGTCTCTAGTTAATTGCTAAATGAAATGAAAGTATGATGAGAGTTTGGGAGAAGGAAAGACACGAGTGGGTTTTGGTCAGAGGACATGGATGTTGAGGTGGGGTAGAACCCAAGTGAGCAGGACTGAAACGGTCATTCCAGGAACCAGACACTAGCCTGGAGAGGGTGACGACTCAGAAGTTCAAACTATTTTGTGGAGCAAAAGCAGAAAATTGAGTGTGCCAAACGTGGAGGGTTTGGGAAAGAAATTTGCTTTAATAAATGAGGTTGGGGGCAGGCCCCCACCCACCAACCCAAAACTCTGTTGGTTGTCAGTATGAAGGTTGGGGGGGAAAGGACAGGAGCAAAAGTTGCTGATCCCAGGTTCATCAAGCTGAGGAGAAGTTTCGGTAGGAGGAAGCCCGGAAAATGTGACAGCGTTTGACAGGTGCTCAGCTGGGCTTTCCCCAGGCATCGCATTCTGGCGGCGTGTTGATTAATTCCATCCACCTCAACGCAGGAAATCAGCTTGGCTGCTGAGTAAGTGAAAGTCTGCACGGAACCCTGAAGAGAACAGGCCACGCCCACCGAGGCTGCTGCTAAATGTTGACAAAGAATAGCCTCAGTTTCCTACTGTTCTCTCATCCCCACGCTTGCCAATGAACCTTCCAAAGTAGGAAAATAGGGACAGTTCTTAGCTATGAGGGAGTGAAGCTCTGAGATTTAAGACTTCTGTTTTGTTTTTTTTTTAAATCCCTATAGCCTTTCAAGGATACTTGAGTCTCAATTTCTGTTTCAGAAAATGTAATGTGTTCTGTGAACCTCACTGCAATTTTATGAGAAGTTCGTTTGGCACTTTACATCCCAGACTTTCATGTGATATGAATTGTTTAGGCATCTTGTGAAAATGCAGCCTGATTGAGTAAGTTTGGGATGGGGGCTGGGAGAGTCTCCCAGTTTTAACAAGCTCCCAGGAACTAACAAGCTAGATGCTGCTATTCCCAGAACCAAACTTTGAGCAGTAAGATTCTCCTAGACTGCAGGATTGAGGGGTAAGAAAGAGCCAAATTTCTCATTCCAAATCTTGCTCTATCCATATTTGCTGCCTCCCCCTCCTGAGGCTGTTGTCCCCGCCCCCCTTGTGTATATATACCTATAAAACTTTGCTCCATGTAGATGTCATAAACCTGTTTTGTATGTGAAGAGGTTTACCTTAGACATGGAAATAATGGAAGAGAATTAAAGAATTAAAGCACAACATAGACACTGAAACAATCTGAATATGAGGCTCATGACTCTTAGTTCCCTGGTCATTTCAGCTGCTATGAGTTTCTGGCTAGCAGCTCTCCTCATTTCTCTAGGGTTAACTAATATTTCTATTATTATAATTATTTTGAAGACAAGGTCTTGCTCTTTCACCCAGGCTGGAGAGCAGTGGCAGGATTATGGCTCACTGAAGCCCTGATTGCTTAGCCTCAAGAGATTCTCCCACCTCAGTCCCTCAAGTAGCTGGGACTACAGGCACATGCCACCATGCCCAGCATTAAAATATTTTTTTGTTTTTTTTGTAGAGATGGGGGTCTTTGTGTTGCCCAGGCTGGTCTTGAACTCCTGGCCTCAAATGATCCTCCCACCTCCCTCAGCCTCCCAAAGTGCTGGGATTACAGGCATGAGCCACTGCGCCTGATCTTATTATTTTTTATGTGTAGCAATTTCTCTGTCTTTACCCTGGAATAGGCCCTATCTTTGCACTTTCAAAAGGTAAGTTCTCTTCAAGACAGAAGTACAGAAGTGCCATCTGGTCTGACATAAAATTTGCAGGTCTCTTAGAAGGAGAAAACTGTTATGGCAAAAATTTTTTTTTGGTAGCACTTTAATTTTTCTTCCTCTCACTCAGCACAGAGACTGGTACAGAGTGAGTGTTTGATGTTTTTGCTAACAAATAGATAAAACTTGAATGCAAAAGCCTTCGCAGGTCTACAGGATAGATTCAGAATTGAGAGGTCCCTCATGCAATCTGGAACTTTGTCCAGTGACTTAAACTGCGTTCCACCCCAGGATCCTCACACAGCACTCTGGGAAAACTCCTTTCGTAAGTCTTTTTCTCTCCTTACTTTTCTTCTTTCTCAGATTTTGCCTCTGATCCCCCTTCTCTCACTGCCCTCTTTCCCAGCTCGTTTTTCAGAAATTGCATACTTTGAGAAAGAGAGAGAGAATAAAGGAGAGACAACTATAGAGACAGAAGGGGAAAGGAGGACTTCTGTGTTTTTTTATCTTTTGTTTACCTAAGCCCCAAGTAATTTCTACTCACACAAATATTGGCATATGAAGACCCTAGCACAGCATTTTCATCTGACAAATAATCATTACTTTTTTGGGGGATAGGGTCTTGCTCTGTTGCCCAGGCTGGAGTGCAGTGGCACGATCACAGCTCACTGGAGCCTTGACCTCCTAGCTAAAGCGATCCTCTCATCTCAACCTCCTCAACCTCCTGAGTAGCTGGGACTACAGGGGCGCGCCACCACACCTGGCTAATTTTTGTATTTTTCTGTAGAGACAAAGTCTCACCATGTTGCCCAGGCTGGTCTCCAACTCCTGAGGTCAAGCTATCCACCCACCTTGGCCTCCCAAAGTTCTGGGATTACAGGTGTGAGCTACCACACTCATACCTAATCATTGCATTTAAAAAGAAGGATTAGTTTCTATGAATTGTGATTTTGTGGAGATTCTAGGAAATGCATAATAGTTTTGAATATTTGACTCAAACAAACAGAAAACATTGAATTAGTAGGTTCAAAAAACTCTGAAACTGAAAATCTTTTGCATTAAAAGGGAAAAAAACCCAGAAATGATGTAGAGTTTGTAGGGTCTGTAGTTTTCTGCTTTTTGGGAGAGGCTTACTTCCCTTTTACTCTGAGGTCCCTGGCTCCACTTCTTAGAAGGTTTAAAAAATTTGTTTTTTCCTCCCTGTAATCTCTTTGGCCACATCTGACATGGTGCTGGTGAATATAGCTTTCTTAGAACTTTAGTTCTTGCTCCCTGATGGTTGAGGGACTGAGGATTTGTTTCTGATTAATTTCTAGAGCTCGCTCAAACACTCAGTAAACTTCTCATCTGAGTCAATTCTTTTTTTTTTTTTTTGAGATGGAGTTTTGCTCAATTCTTTTTGAGGCATAATTCCTAGAATATTTCTATTTCTTTGTCACTTCATTCCTATAACTCTCTCTTTGATTTGATGGCAGATTACTAGAACTATATGTTTATACTTTTTTTTTTTTTTTAAATAAAGATGAGGTTTCACCATGTTGATCAGGTTGGTCTTGAACTCCCGACCTCAGGTGATCCGCCCGGCCTTGGCCTCCAAAGTGCTTGGATTACAGGCATGAGCCACCGCGCCCAGCCACGTTTATACTTTTAATTGAGTCTTTTTATCCAATTAAAAAAAGTTTCCAAATGCTTCATTCTAATTCTTGCCCTTTGGTAATTTACTTGGTTGAAAGGTTTTATTTTGCATTTCTCCTTGAAAGGTTTTTTGAATCTTATCTTTTACCCTTGAGGGATAGAAATAGTTATTTTTTATTTTTTAATTTTTTTGCACCCTTACAGGGCTCTGAATTTCTTTTCTTTTTTTTTTTTTTTTGAGATGGAGGCTTGCTCTTGTTGCCCAGGCTGGAGTGCAGTGCCGTGATCTCGGCTCACTGTAACCTCTGCCTCCAGGCTCAGGCTCAAGCGATTCTCCTGCTTCAGCCTCCACAGTAGCTGGGATTAGAGGCGCCACTGCCACGCCTGGCTAATTAGGGTTCTGAATTTCTGTACTCTCTTCATTTCCTTTCATTTTTGTTTATCAACCTGCCAACTCTTTCCTGAGCTCATCTTTTTCAGGTGTTACCTTGCCAAATGCAGACAATAGTATCCAAACACACGCAACTAACATTCTGTTTTCTAATCTGTTTCTCTAGAGCTTCAAGTTTATTAGGTACAAGAGCTGCCTCTCAAATTATTGCAGGCAATGGATTAACTGAATATGTTGCCATTGTAGAGCGTGGATTATCATTTATCCAGCCTACAATTTTATTGCCATTATTGCATGTCACCTGACCACTGTTTCATGGTTTTTTGTTATGGTAGCTCTTCACTTCAAGGCATGAATTTCTGTAGCTAAAGATATACTGTCATGTTGAGTAGCATATCTTGATTAGATGAACTTTTTTTTCTTTTTGAGAGAGGGTTTCACTCTGTAACCCAGGCTGGAGTGCAGTGGCACAATCTCTGCTCACTGCAGCCTCAACCTCCCAAGTAGCTGGGCTCAAGTGATCTCTGGCCCCAGCCTCCCAAGTAGCTGGGACAACAGGTGTGTGCCACTGTACCCAGCTAGTTTTTGTGTGTGTGTGTTTTTTTTAATAGAGATAGGGTTTTGCCATGTTGCCCAGGCTGATCTTGAACTCCTGGCCTCAAATGATCTGTCTGCCTCTGCCTGCCAAAGTGTTGAGATTACAGGTGTGAGCCACCATGCCTGGTTTTTAAAATGAGAATAAAACCTTTTAAAAGTTGGATTTGTAAAACTAAATGTGTATCTTTATATTTTCATTATTCCCAGTAATCTCATGTTATTATCTTACTGGTTTATATGTGTGTATTCACTTTTTCCCACAATTATTTTAACCTCATTAAGATAGAGACTGTAATAGTATATAGTCTATTACCTGTGATAGTAGGCCCAACAAAATGTATCATGGCTGCAAGCACGTATGAGGTCATGAAAACATCTTGCTGATTTGGATGTTTGATGAACTATAATATTTTACCACATTTGAGGCTGTGTGTAGCTCATTGCTGAGGCAACAGAGTCTTCTGGTATCTCTTTTTGTGGGGCTTATGGAGTTGACTGTAGTGGTCTAGCTGTCAGTGTATTGAATAATGGCTCCAATGCATTATTGAAACTCTAAAGCTGGTGTCAGCTTAGATCATGAGTGGTACAGAGCCAGTGAGTGAAGGGTTCCGCCATAGTCAGTGTGTGCCCATCAAATGTTCGTTACTGTGTCCCTGGTGTTAGCACATGATTTACATTATAGGAAGTGCTCAATGGGTGTGAGATGAGATAAGGATCTGGGTCTGTTGATTCAGTTTGAACTCAGTGATAGCCAGTTACTAGTTTGGCATCCCGATAAGACAGTTGTTTTTACCTCAAGGGGGAAAACTGTGATTAAATTTAGTAAATGTCAGTGTGGCCTCCTGCTTACATGAAGAACCATTTTGTTCCCCGCACCCCCTGCAATCCAGCAAATCCTCTTGTATTGAATTAGGTAGTCTTTGTTCCAAGTGATTTATTCATTCTTTCTTTCAGGAGAGCTGGCATATTCTTCCATGCATTGAGGTATGGCACTGAAGGTATGGGGGCATTGAAGAAAATGAGTGACTCAATCCACTCAATTTAGTACACACTTAAAGGCCTGTTGCACATGTTGCTTTGGGAGCATGAGTGATACAAGCAAAGATGAAACATGGCTCTTGATTTCATGGAGCTAGCTTCTGTGTGCACATGGAAGGTCACACCCGGGAAGGCCTTGAAAATTCTCTGTAAGATGGGCTTAGGGACTTCAGTATGGCTAGAAGGAGTTGGCTAGGGGACTTGGGTCTGTCTTTGCATAGAAGACACTGTTTTATTTGAGAATGTGTATTTGGAGAAGGAGGCTGGTAGGGATTATTGGGAGGTGGGTAAAGTTACCCAAATATATAAAGACCCCAGGGATCTCTCCTAAAACATGTCTGTGAGGGAAAGATACGTTAAGTATCAGCACAAGAGGTTGAGGAAGGGAACAATGCCTGAGAGGATAATTTGAGGAAGTTTTTGTGTAGAAGTCACACTTCTGGCTGTTCCAGATAGAGGTGCAGAGGACTGCACAGGCATGGAGGGGAGCAGGGTGGATGGAAGGCCTGTGATCACAGAATTTTGATCAGTTTTGGAGGGCCTTCCAAGGAACCTAAGAACAACTTTCTCTTTATTTTCTTCTGCTGAAGAAAATGGTGAAGAGTTGTTCAAACATACTGAGCTAGAGGAAAATAACTTTGCCCTGCTAGAATGTGTCCTGCCTTGTGAAAAGATTATATGTATTTTTACCCGATCTTAATGGACGTAAAATAAGTTACTATTTTTTAGGGGATGTCTGTGTATCTCTAGGGCACAATGCCTGACATGTAGAATGTGTTTAACAAATATTTGACAATTTGAACTGAACTGAGACGAATTAACTTTTTGCACGTCATTTAAAATCACACGTCAGAGCATTTAAAGATTTCTTTTTCTTTTCTTCAAAAATTAAAAAACATTTATTGTTTCTTGTTAAAATACAGCGCTCTCATGAGAAAAGAGTGTGCAAAAAGAGCCTTCCTACACCCTGGGCTTTCTGACTTATCCCAGCAGGCTGGGACTGTCCTCACTGCATAGGAGGAAAAGTTCTTCACCTACTTCTGGGAAATTAGGCCACTCTACTCTAGTTTTACTTTTGAGTACTTTCATGTGTAAAAAAAAAAAAAGGCAAAATCCAACAGCTAACAGGTTATCTCTTTCTAGGCATATATACCCAGTCCACTTGGACACAGACGTGGGCCTCAAGTCCACCTCCCCATGTGTAGCCCAGGATTAGGTGGCACCCTGGAAATCAAGTGAGTGTTCCTGGCTAGGGATTGAAGAAAATCTAGCTCCTTGTCAACTGGTTGAAAACATGCAAAGGGCCTCCAGTGAGAAGCTAAGATTACCTCTTTAATGAGAAAGACTTTGGGTGTGGTAGGGCCAGCCATTAACAGGCAGGCAGCATTCTTGTGACAGGTAGTATCTGGTCTAGAAGCTAATAGATCCCCAAATCCTCTTAAGGTCCCTTACATTGACAAGAATGATTTCAAGTTTCTAAATGACACACCCAAGTTATACAAGGTAGAGTATGTCATTAAGACAATAGTCTCACCAAGTCCATGCAGAGCTCTGATCCCACTATCTCCCTTCCCTCACTCTCCAAGTCTGCTTAGTTCTGCCCACTACTCTTCCTTCTCAGCGACAGTTCCAGCATCCAGAAGTCTTGAGCAGCCTTCAGCCTCGCAAGTTGAGCGTGGCCCAATTGAGAAACTTCATGGCAATGTCAAGGCCAAGGAAACAGGCTGCATTGGTGGGGAAGGCTCAGGTCATCACTGCATCAACAAGGATGTGATTCCTTCATCCCAGATCAGCTCCCTCAGCACATCTCCAAAACCATTAGGATATTTCCCAGGAGGTTCAGTCTGGAAGGGAGACTTGAGCATATCTTGGGGGACTGCCACAGCCCGATTGAAGATTCCTGCTATGTCCCAGCCACCAGGATTCAAGGCACATAGCTCACTGACTCTCTTTCCCTCCCGAGTGAAGATATTTTTTAGCCATTCATATGTCATGAAATATATTACACTAGCTGGGACATCTCACATAAGGGTAAGCACAGTCCCTTCATAGATGCCTTGGATCCCAAACTCCTGGTACAGCTTCTTTGTATAGTTCAAGGTAGCAGTGTACTTGGTTTCCCCTGAAGAAGCCTGAAATGGTAACAAGCACGTGATGGGTTCTCTAGGGATCATGATGCCTGTGGTGAATGTACCAGATAACATCCCAGCTGCAAATAGCGGGGGATAGCTGAGCATATTCTCTGGGTGTTTCTGTTGTTGTTTCTTCCCCAAACTAAACCCAAAGAAGCACACAGCAAACATGGAGGTGACCCCGATGATAGGGGCAGCCATTCCCTAATACAGCTCTGTGGTACCCTCTCTGAGAGTCATCGGGAGACAGTCAAAGATCCCAGAGTACAGGGGAGGCTGTCCTGACAAACTCGGTGGCTGTGTCTGCAATTGGACCTTAGCAGTGTCCAGAGAGTGCCCCATGAACACCAGGCACATGCCACCAAAGCCGCTAGCCAGCAGGTTCTTGAGCGGACTGATGGGCTTTGGAGGGTTGGCCATGGTCAGTCTGCCTGTCCCTCAGACTGTTAGTTCCTGGGCTGTCCTGGCTCTGCTGCCCCAGCTGCAGTGCCAGGGCTGGCAACCTTGCATTTAAAGGTTTCTACTTGCTAATTCATTTTGGTTTTAAAAAAATCATTCTCAGAGATAGCCAAGGTAATGGGCATTTTTGTGTTGTATGAATGTGATATTATATATATATATTTGTCCATGGTTCCTGGTTCATAACTCCCACAGCCCTCATTATATCCTAAGTGATAACAAAAGATATGCTTATTATTTTTAGGGGATTTGGCTTTTTTTTTGTCTTTGGTTCCTGAAGCAGCTTCAGACAACTTCAGAGCAATAAAGGTGAAAAAGATAATCTTTTATTGTAATGCTGGGGCACTTTAGGCCTAAGAAATAGGCCTCAGAGAAAAGAATCTCTCTCTCTGAACTTCTCCTGCCCACCTTTCACCTGCTCCTTTTTCTCCCCAAGGCCATAGAAACTGAAAATATCTTTTCATCGAACATCACCCCCACACCTTTGTCTTGGAGCTGGTAGTAAAGAAATTATTTGATATACCTTGTCTAATCGTAGGCCATAAGACCCTCAATTCAGGAAGGGTCCTCCTCTCTACCCAGAGGAAGGAATGGTGCTCAGAGAGGCCAAGAAGAATCTGAACAGATGGGCCTTGCTGGGTTTCCTCGTTCAACCTATTAATATCAGGTTATGCCCTTTTTATCCAATCACATTTATGCACGGTTTTCCCTGTTTTTATCATGTCTGCCCAATGTAGACTCCGTAAAAGGCCCAAGAGGATGAGAGATGAAGAGCCTTTGGACCACTGAACTTGTGGAGGCTCTAAGAAAAGTAAACAGTAATTCATCCCTGTGCTGGGAGGGTGGTGCACCCCAAATCCATGGGAATGAACACTTCTGTGCTTGGGGCCCTTTCAAACCTGGCCCTATGTATCTATTCATCTGGCTGTTGATTTGTATCCTTTAAAATATCCTTTACAGCATGCTGGTGAATGTAAATGAGTGTTTCCCTGAGTTTTGTGAGCTGTTCTAACAAATGAATCAAGCCTAATCAAACTCTAGGGGTTTGTGGGAACCTCAACTTGAGGCCAGTCGGTCAGAAGTTCCAGAGGCTTGAACTTGTGAGTACTGCTTAAAGTGGGAGCAGTTTTGTGGGACTGAGCCCTTAGCCTGTGGAATCTGACTCTACTTAACCTGGAGATAGCGTCAGAATTGAATTGGATTAGAAGATGCTCAGGTGGCGTTGGATGCAGAATTGATTGCTTGCTGGTTGATGGAGAGAAATTCCCACATATTTGGTCACGGAAATCCTTTGGGTTACTGGTTGTGGTGTGAGAGCAGAGGAAAACAGTTTATTTTTTCAACACAATTAATAGTAATTATTTAAGCACCAGTAGGTGTCTAACCGTGGGGTTAAAAAATAATTCAGGGGAGGTAACAAAACTACCAGGGGGATATCATTTCTGAATCTTTCATTGATGTCATTCATTTCTTTGGTTTTGTTTTCCCATTTATAAAATGGAGCTAAAGATAGTCCTCTGGTTTAGTACCGAGGATCCTCTAAGGATGAGATTACTCCCATTTAAATCATGGTACATACAGCATGACTAGAAAGTAGAACATACGGTGCATGACAAGGGTGTTGGCAATTTGTGAAAGAACAAAAAAGATTTGACAATTTCTAACTTGGTTCATCTCTGTAGTAAATTAGCTTAAAAATTTTGCTCTGATTTGTGGGCAATGGGGGTGGAAGTAGGGTAGAGGAAATAAAAATTTGGTCCTTTTCCTGTCATCCCTTTCTTTAGGGTCCCCTTTGGTTCCCCTTCAGGAAATGGAATAAAAAAAAAACCCATGCATTCGTCAGTAACTCTGGGTCAACCACAATTTAAAGACAGTAAGCAGGTCAATAGAAACAGGGGCAGTGATTGCTATAAAACGAACAGGTACTCTCATTGACAGAACACAGGCATACACAGGAAGATACATTCACAGAAAGAGCTTCCTGTACAAAGCAAGCAACCAGCGCAAGATGACAGTGAAGACTCTGCATGTCACAGCCATGGTGAGTAGCAGCAATCAATCTGGTTTAAGGACAGTCATGCCTAGGATATCAGGAAAGCAGATTTCTCAGGAATTAGGCTTGATTGGGGTCTTTTTGGAATTACTTCTTTAAAAACAGAGATGACTTTAATTTTGACTCCTGTCTGTTGGAGAAAAGAAAAAAATAACTGGAAAAGTTATAATGGAATAAAAAAACACAGCTCCTCACCCGATGGCTTTTATTCAGGTGGTGGTAGCATGTGTAGTCCTTGGCATCACAGACAACTGGCATGTTCTCTCCTGCTTGTGGCCATCCATTGTAGAGTTAGGTTGGCCTGAAATTCTTATCTCATGATGGAAGCTTAGCCATCCCTTTAGGGGTTTTATATATAGAGAGCAAGGAAATGGGGGCCTCAAGAGGTTTAATGGTTCCCCTGAGACTGCAGGAGTGCCCTGGATGGAAGAAGTGAAATCACCCAGTGTTGACTTTGGGCAGCTCCTCGAGAAGGGAAATTTCCCATGTCTCTCATTGCTATTTACTTATTTATTTTGCGCCATCTCATTCTTCTTGGAGGAAAGAGAAATATTAATGCAATGAAAATCTAGCCCCAGCAGGTCTGGTGGAATCTTGCCTAGAATTAGACAAGGCCTGGGAAGAATTTACCACAGAGGCACATGAAAACAGGGTTAGGAAATCCTGCATCATATTATTGGCTTAGATAATTTCCTTTTTTTCTCTTTGTACAAGCCATACAACTTAAAAGAGCTTGAATATCATAAAACGTTCATGGCATGCAGCGGTGATACATTTGATTTTATATTACGTGTTATTTTAGAGATTACATGCAATGTAGCAAAGTGCTGTATTTAGAGGCATAGGCTTTGGTGTCAGGCAGACCTGGCTCCACTGCTTGCTAAATGTAGGATTTTCGGCAAGTTATTTAGCTTCTTTGTGCCTCAGTTTCCTCAACTGTACAGTGGGAATAGCAATGGCATCTTTCTCATGGCATTTATTGGGAGGATTAATTAATATCATTGAGAATAAATGAGTCTATACTATGTACAGGCAGATTTGTATATGATTAGTTTTTATTTAATTTGGCCATTCTAATAAACAACACTGATAATGATAGGGAAAGCATTCAGTAAATGTTAACTATTCATAGTAATATTGTTATTATTATCCTGGAAATTCTGATCAATCCACTGAAGTAGATGGGAATACTTTCCACTTTATACAGATGAACAAAAGCTCAATTAAGTTAAGTGATTTACTTAACATTGCTGGATACTATAAGCACAAGAACTAGTACACCAATCTAAGCTTTCTGGCTCTAAGCACAGTGTGCTTCTCTTTGAATGGTTCAGAGGCAAGATTTCTGGATTTAAAGCCATTGCATCCAAACAATTCTGTTGAGTAGCTTTGTGCTCCTTAGCTATTTCTATTTCTAGTTTCTTTGAAGAAATCTGTTGGGTTGTCAGCAAGAAACATAACAGTGTAAGGGGCAACAGAATGGGATTAGAAGTTGAGAGGTACAGGCAGATGGACATCCTCAGTAAGTAGTTGAGGCAAATTCTCATGGACCTAGAGGTTGGCCAGGTTCTAGTGCTCATTGGGACAACTCACATTGCAGGTGAGTACAGGGGGGTGAGTGTTCAGGTTGCTCAGGTGGGCTCACATTAGAGTGAGGTGCAAAGCTAGGCTGAGAAGCTTGGTGTCCTGCTACAGCCCACCTTCACCTGGTGCTTTCCCTCACCTCTATTCCCTATTCTGTGGATTCAGGGTGATGTCTATTCATCTGCTTTATAGGTCGCATATAAGAATTCAAGTCCATACCATTCTCTGAATTTCTCTGAGAGGTGCTGTTTAAAATCATTCTTAAGAACCAGCAGCAGCCTTATCAGAGCCCCTGCTCTGTATTACATAACCGCTAAAATCTACAGTTTCAGATAAAAAGCTTTATGGAGCAAATTGGAGTAATTTGTAGACATTATCTGATATCCTGATAAAGAGCTATGTGACCTACAACACTTACTCACGTTTAGTACAGCTGTCATATTGCTTAAAATGTTTGGCTCTTCTAATGAGACAAAGCTAAGATTAATGTTGATAATAATAAAAATGACCTTCAATGGCAATAGCACTGACTGCTGACACCTAGGTTTGAGTCCCCAGACTGGTACTCATAGGCTGGTGAACTCAAATTATTTATTCCCTCTGGGACAGAACTCTCACCTGGCTAATTGGGATAAGAAATACTAGCTCTGTCTACCTCACCAGGTAGTTGTGAGAATCCAGTGTTTAAAGAGAGGTAAAAGTGTTTTCTAAAATAGTCTAAGAATATATAAGCAAATGTAATAGTGATTTGTTAAAAGCATGGAAATTATTGCTAAATCATATAACCCCAATGTATATATTTAAAAGCTTTCATAATGGAAATTAATAGTGATTCAGTGAATTGACACAGAAGAGCAAAGAGAACACACAAACGGGGAATTTACTTAAGAACTCTAAAGATGTGATTGATAGGCTTGGGGGAGTTATCTAAGACTCTCTAATGTAAGTTGGCATCTTTTTTAAAAAAACGTCATAGCAGGCCAGGCATGGTGGCTCACGCTTGTAATCCCAGCCCTTTGGGAGGCCGAGGTGGGCAGATCACTTGAAGTTAAGAGTTCAAGACCAGCCTGGCCACACGGTGAAACCCTGTCTCTACTAAAAATACAAAAAATTAGTGGGTGTGGTGGCATGTGCATGTAGTCCCAGCTACTTGGGAGGCTGAGGCAGGAGAATATCTTGAACCTGGGAGGCGAAGGTTGTGGTGAGGTGAGATCGCACCACTGCACTCCAGCCTGGGCGACAGAGCGAGACTCTGTCTCAAAAAAAAAAAAAAAAAAAAGGCCATAGCACTTTGTCAAGACAGAAGGTATATGAGCGTAAATTCCACATCTATCTAGTCCACTGTGTAGACTGTATAACAATATAGAGTTAGCAACAGTCACCTGTATTGGATACTTATCATATGCTGCCAGTGTTCTTCATGGTTTATATGGATCATCTTATTTAATCTTCACATTTTTTATTGGAGAAAACAGAATCATAGCTTCTAAGAGTCTCAGAGTTGAGTTACAGACCCTGGGCTTCTGACTCTGAAGCCCATGCCTGAGCTACCACACTGTAGAGTCAAGAACTAGTTGTTGAATGAATGAATGATTGTGGGAGGATGAAAGTTGATGATTGTTGATTGATCTGAAGGCAAATCACCCTCATTCTGACTTCTCTGGGTCAATCTTGCTTTCAACTTCTTTTTAGTATCAGCTTCCTCAGTATGGCAAATGGACACTATGACCTTTTTGTTTACTCTTATTGTTTTTTGTCTCTAGTATCTGCAAAATATGAAAAGGAGGACCTTTGAAACCAATGTGTCTAATCACCTTCCCTACCTTCACTCATGGAAGGTGTGAACCTGAACAATGCAAAGCCTAGAGAATAAAAGCAACGTAGCTTCAGCTCTTCTTCTGTATTATGTTGAGAGTTGGTGCTGGGCCTTGCTCATCCCCAGTAAGGGTCACTGGCCATGGTGGATGAGCAAAGCATGGTTGTGACAAAGGGAAGGTGGCAAGATTTTTTTTTTTAAATGTACTTTTTATTTCTGTTATTATTATTTTTTAATTTATTTATTTTACTTTAGGTGCATACTATATCTGGCATTTTTCCCCATGTTATCCCTCTCCAGCCCCCTTCCTCCCCACCACCCACTGTCTCTCCCCTACCCCTGCAACTGTCCCCTGTGTGTGATGCTCCTCTCCCTGAGTCCACGTGTTCTCGTTGTTCAACACCCACCTATGAGTGAGAACATACAGTGCTTGGCTTTCTGTTCTTGGGTCAGTTTGCTGAGAATGATGGTTTCCAGATTCATCCAAGTCCCTACAAAGAACACGAACTCATCGTTTTTTATGGATCTGTAGTATTCCATGGTGTACATATAGTACATTTTCTTTGTCCAGTCTATCATTGATGGGCATTTGGGTTGGTTCCAGGTCTTTGCTATTGTACACAGTGCTGCAATGAACATACGTGTTCATGTGTCTTTATAGTAGAACGATTTATAGTTCTTTGGGTATATACCCAATAGTGGGATTGCTGGGTCAAATGGAATTTCTATTTCCAGATCCTTGAGAAATCGCCACATTGTCTTCCACAATGGTTGAACTAATTTACACTCCCACCAACTGTGTAAGAGTGTTCCTATTTCTCCACATCCTCTCCAGCATCTGTTGTCTCCCCATTTTTTAATGATCGCCATTCTAACTGGCGTGAGATGATATCTCATTGTGGTTTTGATTTGCATTTCTCTAATGACCAGTGATGATGAGCATTTTTTCATATGTTTGTTGGCCTCATATATGTCCTCTTTTGAAAAGTGTCTCTTCATATCCTTTGCCCACTTTTGAATGGGATTGTTTGTTTTTTCTTGTATATCTGTTTTAGTTCTTTGTAGATTCTGGATATTAGCCCTTTGTCAGATGGGTAGATTGCAAAAATTTTTTTGCCAGTCTGTGTCTTTTGACTGGGGCGTTTAGGCCATTTACATTCAATGTTAATATTGTTATGTGTGAATTTGATCCTGCCATTTTGCTACTGGCTGGTTTTCTTTCTCATTAGTTGACTCATTTTCTTCATTGCATTTTTGGTCTTTGCCAACTGGTTTGCTTTTGCAGTGACTGGTACTTGTCCCTTTCCATGCTTAGTTTTTCTTTCAGGAGCTCGTGTAGGGCAGGTCTGGTGGTGACAAAATCTCTCAATAATTGCTTGTTCATAAAGGATTTTATTTCTCCTTCACTTATGAAGCTTAGTTTGGCTGGATGTGAGATTCTGGGTTGAAAGTTCTTTTCTTTAAGGATGTTGAATATTGGACCCCACTCTCTTCTGGCTTGTAGAGTTTCTGCCAAGAGATCTGCTGTGAGTCTGATTGGCTTCCCTCTGTGGGTGACCTGACCTTTCTCTCTGGCTGTCCTTAGCATTTTTCCTTCATTTTAGACCCTGGTGAATCTGACAATTACGTGCCTTGGGGTTGCTCTTCTTGAGGAATATCTTTGTGGAGTTCTCTGTATTTCTTGAATTTGAAATTTGGACTGCCTTGCTAGGCTTGGGAAGTTCTCCTGGATAATATCCTGGAGTGTGTTTTCCAGCTTGGATTCATTCTCCCCATCATATTCAGGTACACCGATCAAGTGTAGATTAGGTTTTTTCACATAATCTCATATTTCTTGGAGGCTTTGTTTGTTTCTTTTCACTCTTTTTTCTCTTGTATTGCCTTCTCTTTTTACTTCATTGAGTTGATCTTCAATCTCTGATATCCTTTCTTCTGCTTGATCGATTTGGCTATTAAAACTTGTGTTTGCTTCACGTAGTTCTCGTGCTGTGTTCTTCAACTCCATCAAGTCGTTTATGTTCTTCTCTAAGCTGGTTATTCTAGTTAGCATTTCGTCTAACCTTTTTTTCAACGTTTTTGGTTTCTTTGCATTGAGTTAGAACGTGTTCCTTTAGCTCTGAGAAGTTTGTTATTATCCACCTTCTGAATCCTGTTTCCGTCAATTCTTCGCACTCCTTCTGGGTCAAGTTGTGATCCTGTGTTGTTGAGTAGTTGTGATCCGTTGAAGGAGAAGAGGTGTTCTGGTCTTTGGTGGTTTCACCTTTTTTGTGCTGTTTCTTTCCCATCTTTGTGGATTTACCTGGCTGTGGTGTCAGAGAGCTGCTTGATGAGGTCGCTTGTCTGCCTGTGGGGGCGCTACTGGGTTTCTAGGGACTCCTTCAGGTTACTAGGGAAGCTCCCTGTGTCTTTTTTGTTTATGCTGGGAGATTAGGCCCGCCTCTTCCGCTGACCTGTAGGCCCTGCTGGGTTGTCAAGAAAGCAGTCGTGTTGCTACATAGGCTTCCTGTGTTTTTTGTTAAAACATGTAGCCCAGTCCCACCCCTCTAGTGGTGGGTTGTGCCCTTCCTCCACTGGGCTGTATCATTCAGGGTTCCTCTCAGACTGTGGTACTGGCTACGAAACCCACTAGAGTCAGAGCTTCAGCCCTCTGGGGTTTGTGGGGGGAAGGTAGGGACCTGCCCAGCCGCACTGGCAGTCTCCCCCTTTCAGCTTTCTCTCTCTCCAGTCATGGGGTAGGGGCTGCCCAGGCTGCTCCGCTTACCACTCCCTCTTCTCCGGGTGGGGGGGGGGAGGGGGCAATAGCTCCGTCTGCAGACTCTTATTCAACTCTGCACTTGTAATTCCTGGCGCTTGACTGGCAAAAATCCCCTGTTCTGTGTATTGCTGAGGCTTTGGGGGAAGCGCTATATCTGGACCAGAGCGCCAGAGGTGGAGCCTCTGACTCGCCGATCAGAAGCACTTTCTGGGTGAAGCAGCACCCCTCCCTGCCTTGGTCTGCCCTGAGTGGGCTTTGCTCACCCTTGGACCAGACCCGTTGAAATGCACCTGGTACCTCCGTTGGAGCTAGGAGATCTCCGGGTTTCTGTGTCTCTTTCGCTGGGTGTTGTGTGCTGGAGTTGTGTCTAATCCGCCATCTTGGATCCTCTCTCCAGGTGGCAAGATTTTTAACTTTTCTTTTCATTAGGTCTTCAGCACACTTTCCTTCTCTGTGCATTCCGATAACACCAGTTAAACTGGTATTTCAATGTAAGTGTAAAAAAAATGCTCCAGAGCTAAAGAGAAATAGTTTCCATATTCTGTGTTGTTGTGCATCATTAGTGCCCCAGTTTCTTTCAATTAGCATGAATAATTGGAACTTTGCTGTTGTTGGTTTTACATAATGTTTTTCTTAATGCAGTGAGCTTAACTATATAGTTCAATTTAACCGTATAATTTTGTTCATTCATTCACTCATCCACTCTTTCATTCATTCAAAAAGTGTTTATGGAACATGTGTAAAATGCACGTTCTCCTGCAGGAACTTACAATCTAATGGGTGTAGGTCTGACATGAACACAAATACTACATTTCCAGGCAATTAAAAAGTGCTACTTGAGTGCTAGATGATCAAAGCTTTATAATTTAAGGATAATAAACACATTTCTGATTGAACCATTTTAGGGACTGTTCTTAGAGGAGATCACATCTGAGCTAGGCCTTAATGGAAGGGTAGCATTTTGACAGACAGAGGTGGGGCAGTGTATTCTAGGTGGAAGAGTGGCTCAGAGAAAGGATTTTGTGGGAGATTCATGGGATATAAAGTTGGAAATAAAAAGAGTTATCGTTTGTTAAACCTTTATTTTTGTTATACAGATTTATAGGTGTTTTATATAGAATATTCTATTTAATCTCATTAATAGTCTCATAAAGTGAGCATTATTATCCAGTTGGAAAGAAGAGAAACTTAAAGGCTCAGCAAGGAAGACAGGATAGGATGTTAACCCAATCTCAGACGCTGGCATCTTTCTGTCTCACTCTTTAGGAGCTCTTAGACTATGGAGGGCTTCAATAACTAGCGAGGCTAATGAGTTTCATTCTCAGTTTGGCACCTTGATACCTTTATGTGTGACTGTTCCCATTTCCAGGGGAGGAATTGAGGTGCAAAGAGAAGCCCTGATCCCATAAAAGGACCAGGAATGCTGAGTTCGGCCAGAGCATGCAGCTCTTGCTAGCAGGTGATGTGAGTCTCTGATTGCAGCCTCTTCTATTTTCCAGGTGAAGTACTTGCTGCTGTTGATATTGGGGCTTGCCTTTCTGAGAGAGGCAGCAGCTCAGAGTGTCCCGAAAGTAGGACAAACGTTTTTCCAAAAGCCTGAGAGTTGCCCGTCCGTGCCAGAAGGTAGTCTGAAGCTTGACATGGGCATTATCAATGTAAACCAGCGTGTTCCTTTGTCACGTAACATCGAGCGCCGCTCCACCTCCCCCTGGAATTACACGTAAGTGCAAACGAGACTGATCTTCACATTCTTTGGAAAAATATGTTAACTTGTTCTAATAATAAAGTAGAAAGTTTAGAATACATAGAAAAAATAAAAGGGAAAATCCTCTTAACAATGAAAATCTCACTTAACCTGGGAGCTCACATCTTTCTTGTTTTGGGCTAGGTTCACCTTTGTGGTGACGGTCCTAATATTTTGCTTCCACATTCTCATGTACTCTGTGCCTTTTTCTGCTTCATGTAGTTCTAGGATGGAATTCACAATTTCCTGTGTCGGAGAAGAGGAAAGCAGATTGCATAATAATCTTCTTTAAAGCAGATTGCATAATAATCTCTGCATGAGGATAAATGGGAAACAGAAAAGTTGGTTTAAGGAGATTCACTCAGATTAGACATTATCCTTTAAGGAGTGGGAATGGGTGGAGGAGAAAAGCCAGTTTGGGAAATGGGATGTTAGGTGGGGGACCTTCAGGGTACAGTCTTGTAATTTTTGCCTTAAGATACAGGTTCTTGGAGCACCAAGCTCCCTACCCCATACTCACCACACATAAGTATAAAAACAGATTCCAGGGACAACTGAAGTGCTTCTGGGGTTGTCACATAGTGTCTCATGTGAGTGTGCTATGAGAAAAACTTGGGACTGTAATGCCCCCTGCCTCAAACTGGGAAGATGTGGAGAGACCAAAGAATGACTTGGACAAGTCCAGCTTAGCAAGTGATCAGTTTATTAAGACTTACATATGGGGCACCCCAGGGCAGGACAGCTCGAGAAATCTGGCCTGGCTCCCAACTCTAAGCTGCTCTTAAGGGAATTTTCTGGCTCTTTGCCTACTGTGTATGTGCAATGGGACTGTTTTCCTTGGTAGGTTCTCAGTTACTCTCCGAGATGTTTGGGTTCTCAGTGGCCTGCTCTCGGCTGGGCACGGTGGCCTTGGCTCACTGCTCATCCTTCAGGGTTCAGGCAGTGGACACACATCCTTGAGTAACCTGGTGGGAGTCCTGTCACACTGCAAGTGGAGTGTGTACAATGGCAAACTGGCAGGATAAACTTTGCTGTCTTTATGCCTCCAGGCAGAGGGGCCTGTTAAAGGAGAAATGGAGAGAATCACAGAGATTCACAGACCCCTGGGGCTGGGGCTTTCCTTTTCAAGCAGCAGGCTCTGTAGACCGACTAGTGATGGAAGACCTACTAGTGATGTTCAATCTCCAGGCAGAGGATAAAGAATAATTGTAATAGGCGGGTGCGGTGGCTCGTGTTTGTAATCCCAGCACTTTGGGAGGCTGAGGCAAGTGGATTGCCTGAGCTCAGGAGTTTGTGACCAGCCTGAGCAACACAGTGAAACCCTGTCTCGACTAAAATACAAAAAATTAGCCAGGCATGGTGGCATGCACCTGTAGTCCCAGCTACTTGGGAGGCTGAGGCAGGAGAATTGCTTGAACCCAGGAGGTGTAGGTTGCAGTGAGCTGAGATCACGCCACAGCACTCCAGCCTGGGCAACAGAGCGAGACTCCATGTCTAAATAAATAAATAAAAAGAATAATTGTAATAATAATAATGCCAATAAAGGATCTAACATTAATTGAATGCTAACATTTGTACAGTGAGGTATTTTATATGTACTTGTATCACTGAGTATTCTCAACAGTCCCATGAGAAAATGGTATATGAAAATCCCCATCTCATAGTTGAGGAAACTGAGGCTTAGGAAGGTAAGCAAATGGCAGCGGCCGGTGTATACATCCAGGCTGTGTGGCTCCAGAGCCTGTGCCACCGCCCTGCAGAACTGCCTCCCAGTGCTGTGGGGCTCACATTTGCTGTCTGTCTTCCTCCCCCATGCCTCACCATTGTGCTTTGGCTTGCTCCTCCTGCAGCGTCACCTGGGACCCCAACCGGTACCCCTCAGAAGTTGTACAGGCCCAGTGTAGGCACCTGGGCTGTATCAATGCTCAAGGAAAGGAAGACATCTTCATGAATTCTGTTCCCATCCAGCAAGAGACACTGGTCCTCCGGAGGAAGCGCCAAGGCTGCTCTGTTTCTTTCCAGTTGGAGAAGCTGCTGGTGACCGTTGGCTGCACCTGTGTCAAACCCCTTATCCACCATGTGCGCTGAGAGGTGCACATCAACTCAACTGAAGAAGCTGTAGCAATGCCACTCCTTACCCAGTGCTCTGCAGCAAGTCCTGCCTGATCCCCCAGTTCCCTCCACTTCACAGGACTCTTAATAAGACCTGCATGGATGGAAACACAAAATATTCACAATGTATGTGTGCATGTACTGCATTTTATATCTGATACCGAAATGTTAGGAGACAAATTAATACATTCAGTGCTAATATAATAAAGTATTAATAATTGAAAAATACTTCAGGTGTTTGTTTCCAGTCCCAGCTTGTACTCACAGACCTTGTAGCCCTAAAGAGTTTGGAATTCTATATGCCTATCATTTGTTTTTCATATTTCCTCATCAGAGCACCGGTTTTTGAGTTGTTTTATTATTAATGGTGCTTGGAGGTTGGTTACATAGAAAGTTAAGGAAAATGGTGCAAACAGAACTGAGGTTCCCTGGTGACACTTTACTGCTTCATCATCCCAACTACATTATTTTATAAACCAAATACTTACTGGCCACTGTGTTAGCCACTGGAGATACAAAGAAAAGTAAGAAATGCATAAGGAAGGGCTATGTGTTGGTAGCGGCTATCCAAAGAGCCCCTGGTCGTGAGGGCCGTGGTGGCCACTTTGCATCCTCCTCTGACTTCTGGGCTGTTTAGGGGTCACTGGTTGTCTTTTATCCATCTCTTACACATCTTAGGGGCACACAAACTTCCAGATTCTGATCTCCATCCCACTCTGAGAAAACTCAGTGGTCTTCTGATGCCTCTGTTGCACACCACAGTTTCTCCTTTACTTCCACCATGCCACTAGCTCAGAGCACATCTGCATTGCTGCTGCCTCCCAGATTCCAGAGAGAAAGCAGTCGTAAGTTCTCATTCCCACCTAGGACTTGGCTTGAGGATGGACAGTTGGCAGCAGCCTGGCTCCCATTTAGAACTCTTTAGTCTGTTGGGTGGTGTGGAATGGGAGTGGCTGAGGAAGCTCTTTATCTCTTTGCTCCAGAATCTTGTGCTTAGGATGTAAATACAGACTTTTGTATTTAAAACATTTAGGTTCCTAAAATGTAAAATACCTTCCTGTCACAGCTATCAGCTTCACAATTGTGCTCTGAATCTTACAAGTTCATTTTGATCCTCAAATCTGTGTGATGAAAGTTTTCTCTGTTCATTTTGGCGTAAGAGCTATACCCTGGGGGTAGTGCATATAAAAAGCTCTCTGAGTAGTGGGGGAAGTATAAAGGAAATTTCAGGGGGAAAAGAATTGCACCACTGAGTGTATCAAGATATTATCTTGGCCCAGTGTGGTGGCTTATGCCTGTAATCCCAATACTTTGGGAGGCCAGGGAGGGAGGATTGCTTGAGACCAGGAGTTCAAGGCCAGTCTAGTCAACACAGAGAGACCCCGTCTCTCACACACACACACACACACACACACACACACACACACACACACGAGATTAGCCAGGCATGGTGGTGCACACCTGTAGGCCTAGCTATAGCTACTTGGGAGACTGAGATGGGAGGATCACTTCAGCCAGGAGTTGAAGGCTCCAGTGAGCTATGCTCTCATCATTGCACTCCAGCCTGGGTGACAGTGTAAGACTTTGCCTAAAAAAAAAAAAAGACATTATTTTATATTTCATTACACATGTACACATGTACTTTCGAGGCAGTGTACCAAATACTATAATCAAGGTATGAAATGTTAGGAAAATACAGGAAATTCCTGGGAAGTTTCAGAAACAAGATGACTTTTGCACTGAGATGAATATGAATTGGTTTGGAGGAAGACTTGGGAAAGGCATTCCAAGCAAATGTAATGGCATGAGCAAAGGCAAGAGGTACAAAAAAACCTGGTGTGTTGGGGGACAGAAAGTAGTTCTATGTGCTCAGGATAGTGTGGACATGGGGACACGGGTGGGGAATGCATAACAAATATTCCTTTAATAAATAAATGAATTCACATGGTAGTAGACAAAGAACAGTGGGCAAATGGGCCACTCGTGGATGGTGTTGTAAGCTCTGTTACAGGAATGACAGGGGTATAGCTATATTTCTTTCACAAGATAACTTTGGTGATAGAGTGCAAAAGGGATCAGAAATCTGAAGGCCAGTGAGAAGATTAGTGAGAAAGCAATTTTGCTCTGACAGTACACTCACATTTTAAGAGCTGGATGAACCCCAATAGATCACCTGGTCAACCTTTCTCATTTGCGAATGTGGCCCATAGGAATTAGGCAACTTGCTCAAGGTCACTTGATAGTAGTAGAAACAGGTTCACTGACTCCAAGTTGGTGACTTTTGATATGGGTTTTGCAACAACACTGTAGTGTGTCCAATAGAGACTCATTTCAGTCATTTCTCTATGCGGCCTCAGGCTTCATTTCTCTATGTGGCCCTGGGAGAGAGTGCAGAATTACCTCCATGTCGCACATCTCCAAATACACTGTATGTGGTGCTCTGGATCCTGGGGCCCTGAGTCACTGCTTCCCTTTATGGCTTCTGCACTGAGGGTTGGCTGTCCTTCAGGAAACTGCATGTCCTCTCCTACTCACAAGGTGGCACGCTGTGTTCAGTTGTTCCCAGATTTCTCAGTATATGTTGAAAGGAAAGAAATGACTGCTTTAGGGGTAATTTGTTTTATTTGGCAACTGGAAGCCACTGCTAAGGCAGAATGAGTACGCTATGTTCTGCTCTGTGCTCAGCATTCTAGGAGAGACTTTGTTTTTCCTGTAGGAGAAATGGCTGAAGTTAAGCAGTTTAGGTATTTAAATATAAAGTTGCATCATAATGTGTGGAGAGAGAAACCTTTCTTTCCACATGGAGACTTGAAAGCATAGAGCCTTTTCTTTGACATCCAGTTCTTTTTTGTGAATACTTGGCTAAGGGGAAAAAAACCCCAACATATTCTTTCTCTGTCTCCGTTTCTCTCTTCCTCTCTTGTTTCCTACTTCCCCAAATTTGGATAAAAGTCACCTATATGTATAAAGCTCTGTGTGAGAAATTTTACTTGTAATTTACAGTGAGGAAAATAGAAGGTTGGTTTTTCTTCCCCCACTCCCTTCCATAAAAGAAGAGGTAGAAAAAATGTGTGTAATATGTAGACAGCCCTTGGCTTTGAATCCTGGTTCTACCATTTTCTGCTTGTATGAATTTAGGCAGTTTAGTCCTTCTGAGACTCAGCTTCTTCATACATTAAATGCAAGACAATATCTATTTTAAAGAGTTCTGTGCAAAGCAATCGAAATAAAAAAATGTAAATTATTTAATCCAGTAACTGGGTAATGGTAGGCTTGGTAACTGGTAGTCATTATGTCAAGAGGCACAGAACTTATGTTTCCCATTTTGCTTGGCCCCAAAGAAACTCAGAACCCACTTTTATGTTTAAGTACCACAGTTTGCTGGCAGACTAGACATTCATAAAAGAAAAAAAAATACCACAGTTACATTGTTCCTCATGGTTTTCAAATTTGCTTTATTTAATTTCTATACACATATATTAATATAGTATAATATATACAGTGCAGGTGTATATTAGTATATAGATCCTGTGTTTAAATCAGTTTTCTATCTATGAAAAGTTAAGAAAGCTACGGATTCAATTCATTAAAAAAATTGCCCTTGGAACCAAATGTCTATCGTATCCCCCTCCAGTGATATAAATTGGCATAAAAACATTTTTAGCTCAGTAAGTTTTAGGAGTGATACATGTTCATCTAGATAAGTGTGTGCTTTAAAAATTGTGATCTATTCCTGGCTCCCTGGCAGTTTAGTGGGTACTGATTTTGTTCAGTAGTGAAGAGGAACATATTTCAAAAACTAATAAAAAATAATCATGATGTGAGCATCAAGTGTTCTTGCTGGCAAAATGTTGATCTCTTAAAAGGTACAGACATCATAGCAGTATCAGAGAGCACAGCATAATGATTAAGTGTGTGGATGTTGGAGCCAGATGCTGGGTTAAAATGTCCGTTCTGGACCTTACTAGCTGTACTAGTTGCTAATGATTTGGGGCATGTTACTTTGCCTCTCTGTGCCTCTTTCCTCAATTGTAAAATAGAGATGATAATAGTGCCTACTTCATAAAAGTTACTGAGGGGGATAGAATAATAATCTATAAGGTACTTGGAATAGTTCCTGGCATGGTAGGTGTATTGTTTAGTGTATTATTAAGAAAGGTAAAATCCATCTATTATTCTACCGCATAACAGATCACGTTAATATTTTTCTTTCTCTTCTCATTTGCCTCACATATATTTTATAAGGCTGTAACTGTAACATATGTGCAATTTGTATTTGGTGATTTTTAACTTAATGTTATACTCTGTGTATTTCCAATGTTTCCATAAAGCATTCACAATGATTTTTAGTAGCTGCGTAATTCTTTCAAGTTGATGAACTGGAATTTATTTAGTTATTCTTTTATTTTTGGACCTTCAGCTCCAAAAATAAAATAATAATTATACTTTAAAAAGTTAAATAATGCTTGTAACTGTTTTAATTACTTTTTAAAATTATGAACTATGTAGTACAAACAGAAGAGTGTATGTCTTTATATATGGATTGTTGCCTTGCATATCAAAATTCTGTGTATGTGTGTGTGTGTTTTCATATCTATAGCCGACGTTGGGGCAAGTTAGTTAATTTCTCTGAGTCCTAGTTTTCTCAACTATAAAGTGAGGTGATAATGTCTGTCTCATAGTATTGTAAAGTGGATTAAAATAAACAATACATGTAAAGCATTTAGGGCTGTTCCCAGTTCCAACAAGCTGTTTTAGTCTTATTGGTTATGCAGAGCCTGTGGATTAGTGTTCCCACCTTTAAATTCTTATTTTCAAAGTCAAAGAAATCAATGCATTAGACAAACGCGGGTTTATGAGTTGTTCTGGGGTTGTGGCTGTGAAAATATTCAGAGCCTTCTGATTCCACTGGCTTACCTCTGTGGTTTCCTTATGTGCTATCTATAGGTGACACACCACAGCCCCTTTGTATGGCCTGAGGCTAGGACCAGACCTTGTTTATAGTGGTGACAACACCAGAGGCCCTGTAACCATTTCCCACAACCACATTCTCATGGCTTTGACAGAACTCAGCTCTGGGAGGCACAGCTCGGATGGGTTGTGTAGACTGAATGTTGGAGTGGGATCTGAGTGTGACTGTCCCCCCTGTAAGGGACACCATGCTCATGGAAAAGTGCTTAGTATTCTTAAGATACTAATCCATTGGGTAAGAGTTCCCAGGGTCCCAGCCATCTGCCGGTCTCATATTCCTGGGCTTCTCAACATCTAAGGGAAAAAAACACTCAGACTTCCCACAGACCACTTGTCAAATGCCTGTTTGTCTTCTGCGGTTACCTCAAACCCCAAGTGGGATCCATTAAGAAAGC
Organism: Ateles fusciceps; assembly: GCA_036589455.1. Lineage (NCBI taxonomy): Eukaryota > Metazoa > Chordata > Mammalia > Primates > Atelidae > Ateles > Ateles fusciceps. Next base: position 1,609,626 of record JAZHEH010001541.1, read on the forward strand.
AAGGTTTGCTTCTGCCTTTTGATGTTGCTTGTGCCCGCATACGGGATGCCCAACTTCTGGCTGCTATATTTGAAAATACAGAAAAAATAGAATTAAATATAAAAGAAAATAGATCTTTTTGTTCGGATCTATGTGGCTGAGCTTTGTGAGATCTATTAAGGACTATCATTTGGGTTTAAGAATTGGAATGAATTGCAGTTCTTGCCATATGGAAATGAGTTTTGCTGGGTGAAGCAATGATGTAATTACTCCTACTGTATGGTAGATTTATACCAAGGGATTCTCATGATTCTCATTAGTACTAGGATGCTTTGTGATGAAAGCTAACACTTGCTTACTGGTTACAATAGAATACACACTTCTAACTTCACATGCATGCACTTAATTAATCATCATCATAACTCTGGGAGGTAGGAAATATTAAATAGGCCCATTGTACATATGAGAAAATTGAAGCACAGATTGAGATAGTATCTTTCTTAAGGTTATAACAGTGATATAGTGGTAGACCTCTGCATTTCACTCATCAAGCTCCATTGCCTTTTGTCGGAGATCCGCCACAAATCACTTTCCTGTGTGAGAGGATCTGAACCATGGCATCTTTTCTGAGGATCACTTTTTCTGTGAATGGTCGGGGAGAGTAAGCTAATGTCAATATTTGCTTAGTCACATAATTACAAAATTTTAAGCCTTTGGAAAGCTCATTAGAAAGCTAACCGATAGATCCTTGGGTCTGCCAGCTTCTATCAATATCTCAAATTATAGCGGCCCTCATCTTGCTTGTCTATAGGAAATGCAGTTCTTTACTAAGCCCTCTTTTTCAGAGTTTTCTGGGAATCTTTAAGCAACATCCTCACTTCCTCTAAACTTTTCCTGAAATTGTTCACCACCTTGACCAACTATCTGGTTTTAGACATCAATTCCTGCTCCACTGATCCACCTGCAGATAGAGGCCTGGGAACTTTTGTCAGGCTCCATGCTTTCCAAGGCTAGGTCATAAAAGTCTGCATAGCTTCCACCTTATTCTCTTCAAATGTTCACTCTGGGGGAGTCAACTGCCATGCAAGAAGTCCAACTATCCTTTCTCTCCTGGAAAGGCCACTGGTAGGCTTCTCTGGTTGGGAGTCTCACAGCAGCTCCCAGCCAACAGCAAGCACCCACTGCCAGCCATGAGAAGAAGCCATTTTGGACATCCCAGCCTAGCTGAGATTTCAATTGATGAAGCTGCAGCCAATATCTGAATGCAACCTCATGAGTAGAACCAGCCACATAATCTGTGGATTCCAGTGCAAAAATTAAAATGTGGGGCCTATTGTTAAAAAAATTAAGACTGTCAAACAGAGCGTTAAAAACAGCTATGGGGCCCTTTTAAGCACAGGGCCCTGTGCTACTACTACACAGGCTACATGCCTATGATGCTTGCCTGCTCACGAGATCTGAAGAGAATTGCCTAGATAAACTCTTCCTGAATTTTTGTGATCAAAATAAAATGGCTTTGGTTTTACATAATAAAATTTTGGGATGACTTATTACATGGCACTAGTAATCACCTCAGCTTCCAAGAACAATTATTTTAGACTGCAATAGCCCAATGTTATTACATTTTCTTTTCTTTCTTCTTGTTTTAGCGACAAGGTCTTACCCCACTGCCCAGGCCGGAATGCGGTGGCCCAAATCACAGCCCACAGCAGCCTTGAACTCCTGGGCTCCAGCAATATTCCTGCCTCAACCTGAGTAGATAGGACTACAGGTGTGCATCACCACACTGGGTTGATTCTTTATTTATTTTTGTAGAGAAAGGATCTTGCTATCTGGCTTAGGCTGGTCTTGAACTCCTGGCCTCGAGCATGCTTCCTAGCTTGGCCTCCCAAAGTGTTGGGAGTATAGGCATGAGTCACCACACCTGGACTACATTTTCTTAATGTTCACTTAGTTTCATATTTGTGTCTAAGGAAGCTGAATTATATCTAACCTAATTCTATTTTTTGTTTTGTCATCCAGCAGGAGTTCAAAGTTGTGCCTTTATATCTTTGCTGGAATTTTGGCTATCTCGATAACTGAAACGAAAAGCATGAAACTACATACTTCTATGATAACCAGCATGGTGCACAACAGCCCAGTATTATTAGTTAGAAAGACATTTTTCTACAAAGGGCATAGTCTGAAGAAATGCAACTCTGCCTACAGTATATGTGACCTTTTACATCACGTTTTACAAAGAGCAATTTAGTCCTCGGGAACCACAGCTTTTCAAGGGTCTCCACTTTATATCTGCATAATTAAAGGGCCCACATACATGCATTTTTTTAAGAAAAAAATAGGGAGCTTCAAGACACATTTTATGTAAGGCAGAAAAATGCTTACATCTTGGAAAGGCAGGTTTCAAATTCTACTATTTTCCCCAAGATACTGAATGAAAAACAAGCCCACACTACATAATTTATTCTGAAGTAAAATAGAGCTGAGCCTCTGGTTTCAGTTATTTATCAGAACGCTGTATTAACAAGCATTGCTGTACTAAGAGAATATGGTGATGAATTGATGCTCATAATGACAACAACCTCAGCTATTGTTCTGTATATAATCAAGACAATATTATGTTCTGTTGTGTTAGAGCCCCATGTGTATCTGATTTTCTTCTTTGAAAATCTTTCCTGCATGATATGCTAGGCTGAATAATGTTTCCCAAAGATATTTACATCCTAATCTTTGAACCTGTGAAATGTTCCCTAATATGGCCAAGAGACTTTGCAGATGTAATTAAATTAAGGATTTTGAGATAGGGAGATTATTCTAAATTACGCAGGTGGGCCCTGAATGTAATCACTAGGCTCTGCCTGAGAGGGAGGCAGGGGGAGATTTGACTACAGACATAAGGCAATTGAGAACCGAAACAGGTTGCTGCAGAGTTGGCTTTGAAGATGGAGGAAGGGACTACAAGCCAAGGAATGCAAGGACTGCAGCTTTGGAAGCTGGAAAAGTCAAACCATCATTCTCTCCTAGAGCCTCCAGAGGGTGTAAAGTCTGGCTGACACCTTGATTTTGGCCCAGTGAAACTGTAAGAGAAATGTGTGCTGTTGTAAGCCACCAACTTTGTGGTAATTTGTTAAAGCAGCGATAGAAAACTAATAGTATGCTTATGTGTATCTGAGCGTTTTCTTCTTCTTTGAAAAATCTTTCTTGCACGGGTAATTCTTCATCCAGTTGGAGATTTGGTTAGCCTAAACATTCTGTTTCCAGGCTGGAAAACCATTCACTCTAGCAATTATTAGGTATGATCTACCCATTTGCAATCTCTATGTCAGTGTCTCCTTCTGCAAAGCAATAATTCGGGTTCATTGTGTATAGGCCCCAATTCAATTCAATTCGTTTATTACAGACAATTTGCTTTCTCCAGTGGCCAGCCCAGCTAAACAACATCTTTGATAGCAGCAGCAGATCAGGCTGGGAAATGTCTCTGACTCACCCATGTGGTGGATTCTGAAAGGAGGCAGCAAGGATGCTGTTTCGCTTTGACTGCTGCGTGCCCCGTGTGGGAGACAACGAAGAGCACTATGGGGACCAAAGTTGGCTTCTCACCATCCGACCCAAACAGGCAGCTTCTTACAGTAACCCCAAGGGAAGGAAGTCAGTGTTGGTGGAACTTAAACGAGATGTCTGACCTACATTTCTAGCCTCCAAAATGACCCCCATTTTACTCGTAGTGGCTCAAGGTTAAATGCATAAAAGTTAACATTGCATGACAATCATATGTAAGATGAAGATTATCTGAAATCCATTGTCTTCACTAAACTTCTTGAATTTGATACATGAAGGGGCAGAGGTTGAGTGGGTAATTGTTTATCTTTGTGGGGTGTTCTGTTTCATGTCTTCAGGAAAATTCGCTTCCTCCATTTCTGGTGCTCTCACTCTTTGTTCCCATTTTTGTATGGCTCCAGGAATGTCAGCTATGGCTGTGTCTCAAGCTTAGCAAAACAGACCATTTTTCTATGCGACGTGATTTATGAGGAACTGGGAGGAGACTCCCTAAAATACACTTTTGTGCTCTGCTGAAATACTCTCTTTAAAACATCACTTGTGGCCGGGCGCGGTGGCTCACGCCTGTAATCCCAGCACTTTGGGAGGCCGAGGCAGGCAGATCTTGAGGTCAAGAGATCGAGACCATCCTGGCCATCGTGAAACCCCGTCTCTACTAAAAATACAAAAAAAATAGCTGGGCATGGTGGCATGCACCTGTGGTCCCAGCTACTCGGGAGGCTGAGGCAGAAGAATCGCTTGAACCCAGGAGGCGGAGGTTGCAGTGAGCCGATATTGCGCCACTGCACTCCAGCCTGGCAACAGAGCAAGACTCCGTCTCAAAAAAAAAAAAGAAAAAAAATCACTTGAGGGCTTTTTGAAAAATATGCACTTCTACAAGGTTGACACATTAACCTGGTAAGGTAGATTCCATTTTCTAGATATCCTTTGAAAACCTCCTTTAGGAATACAGCACTGGCCAAGCGCGGTGGTTCATGCCTGTAATTCCAGCACTTTGGGAGGTCGAGGTGGGCGGATCATGAGGTCAGGAGTTTGAGACTAGCCTGGCCAACATGGTGAAGCCCTGTCTCTACTAAAAATACAAAAATTAGCTGGGTGTGGTGGTGGCCCAGTAAACTCTATTCCCAGCTACTCAGAGGCTGAGGCAGGAGAATTGCTTGAACTTGGGAGGAGGAGGTTGCAGTGAGCCTAGACTTTGCCATTGCACTCCAGCCTGGGCGACAGAGCAAGACTCTGTCTCAAAAAAAAAAAAAAATAAATAAATAAAATGCAGCAGCATGTCCCCCCACTCCCCCACTGGGGGAGTCAAAGGTCAATATGCCACCATTCTTTCTGTTGTGATGCTCGTGGTCAAGAGGGGGAGACAGAAAAAAAGTTAGCAAATTCAACCCCTGTCAGCTGGGGTCATCATGTCATCATGTCTATTAAAATTTAGGCAATAATTGGTTCAAACCACCAGTGGGCCCTCCCTCTATACCTGTCGGGATACCTTAGGGAATCTTAGCATTCCTTTAGTGTGCTGGCTTCCTAAGGTGCTGCAGTCTTGATCTTCTGCATTCGCGGTCCACTTCCTGCAAGATGGCACTGCTCTGAGCGGACGTAGATGCTTTGCCTTGTGACAAAAATATACTGGGCATTTGTGTGTGTGGTACATGTCACCAGAGATGGAGAGTGACAGAGGGAGGTACTCAGCAGCACTATGGTGCAATTAACTCCACACTTAATAGTAGGTATTCCTGTTCATAAACGTTCTTCAGCCATCATTGGCACTGAGGAATTCTCAGAGGTGAACACTTCTCCATGGGCTCCTTGCCTGTTTCCTGGTAGTCTGCCCCTGACTCCATCTCTCCTCAGCTCTCACCTTGTCCCCCTTCCTGCTTACCACCTTCCATTTGCAGTATGGTTTAGCCTTTTGTTTCTCTCTTGTCTGCTAACGCAGGTCCTGGAGACTTTACCCCTTGCATCAAATACTGCCTTTCCAAGTATTTTGCAAACATTTCTACTGGGGGGAAAATAATGCCCCTCCCTGAGGGCAAAAGCAATTAAGTTGGTTATGGTTTTAAATAGAAATTTCTGTTTTTACATGGCCACAAAAAACAATTCCAATACAGTGTGACAAATGTAACAATATAAATAGATATGAAGTACAGAGTCAAGATGAAAGAAAGTGACATTTTTGTTCTTCTATAGAGGGTAGGTCCTATATGGGTTGCCAAAGAAGGTGACATTGGTGTTTCGTCTAAAGTATGAATGGGCTGGGCGTGGTACCTTACACCTGTCATCCTAGCACTTTGGGAGGCTGAGGCAGGTGGATCACTTGAGGCTGGGAGTTCGAGACCTGCCTGGCCAACATGATGAAACCCCATCTCTACTAAATATACAAAAATTAGCCGAGTGTGGTGGCTGGCACCTTTAATCCCAGCTACTTGGGAGGCTGAGGCACGAGAATCACTTGGACCCAGGAGGCAGAGATTGCAGTGAGCTGAGATCATACCAGTGCACTCCAGCCTGGGAGACAGAGTGAGACTCTGTTTCAAAAATAAACAAGTAAATAAATAAATATATTAAATAAAGGATGAATAGAAGTTTACTAGGAAGATTGGGAGGCAGAGGGCAGAGGGCTTTTTGGTTGGAAAGCACAGTATGTGCACGAGCACGGTGGCACAGAATGGCATCCCATGCTCAGAAAATGTGAATGGTTGGCAAAGCAGGAGCATGAAGTACAGTGAGGGAGGCAGGACAACATGGGACCAAAGAGATAAACAGGGACCAAAATATGAAGGAACTTAGGCCTTTAAGAAATTTGGATTTCCTTCTCCAAATAATGGAGAGCTATTTCAAGGTTTTAGGCAAGGGAATGAAATGATCGATTTTGCATTTTAGGGAGCTCCCTCTGGTAACAGTGTGAGATTGGATCAGATTTGATCAGTTTGCTATGGTGTGGAGCTGCTATGGTTGAATGTTACTGTTAAAACTCAAGCAAGAAATAATGAAGTTCTGAAACATCAGTGGGGCTGGTGGCTAGAGAAAGACAGAATCAGTAGGATTTGGTAACTATTCATCTGATTGGGGGAGGAGGGTGGGCAGAAGCTAAGGAGAGGGAGGAGTTTGGGAAAACTTTCCAGGGTCTGATGGGGCCAATGGGTGGATGCCTTGGCTCAAAACCAAGATGACACTATTTAAGGACAAGCATTTTCCAGGTAGAGAAGGCAATGAGTTTAGACTTTAAATATGGTGCCTATGGGTAATTGGATATATCGATCCAGTTTCGTAGGAAGAAGCTGAAGGTAAAGTCCAGAAGTGGAAGTTCTGGAGTCCTTGGGATAGTTGGTGATTGAGTCAATATAATCTGTGATTCAGAACCACAAACTAGGGAAAGATGGTATAATAGTCATGCACTCCTTAATGTGAATTAGTTTTGTGAGGTGCTCTTTACTGCCAACCGAGATTAATCCACAATAAAAGGGAATTCTCTCTTGGGAAAAAAAAGTAGAGAGACTTCGGATCTGTAGTTCTCGGTTTTGATGATGAAAGGTACCATGGAGGCACTGGATGTCTGTAGGATGAGGAAAAGAGAGACAGAAAGAAGAGGGTAGGACACCAAATAACATCTTTCTCAACTTCACAACTTTTCCCGTGGCTTCTCTTGGGCAAGGAACCCCCCAAACAATCACTAGTATCTACAAGAAAGTCTTCATAAGTTATGATTCCTTTATTATTTATTCTCTCACTCATTCCTTTGGTTTTTCTGCAAGTTTCCAGGTGTACAGGCAATGCCAGTTTGGAAAATGACTGTTCCTGGCAAGGTTGGAATAAGATTCTCATGGGAGGGTGAAGGACAAATTATGTAGCAAGGGCTGAGTCCTCTCATCCATCAGGAGTTACTGCTGCTTCCAGTGTCTAGTGGGCATCTTGCAAGGTGAACGATTTTGTCACCTATTCAGCTTTTCTAGGATTTCCTCAGAGATACGTCAGCATACAAAAACCATTTTTATTGGAAGAACTCTGCACCAAGGCCATTGGTTCCTGTGGCAGCATCAAGATAGTGGAACTACCTAGAGCCTCAGCCAACAAGGGAGAAGAAAGCGCTCTCTTTCGTTGGGAGTTCACAGCTGAGCTGCACCTGGGCACATTCGCCATCATATAAGCAGAGTTTCTTTGCGGTAGGAGGGGGATGAGGCTAACACTCAGAGGCAGAGGCAAGCAGAGATGAGAGATGGATGTAGACAGCGAGAGTCCTGGGAGGTGGAGAGTTCGGTTCTAGTTCCTGGGCCTTAGGTCCTGTAGCCCCTCTCCTTCCCAGTCACCTGGGCCAATAAGTGTCATTTTGCTAAACCTGATTTGAAGACAACTCCTTCGGGGATATTTTCTTGGGGGAAGGAAAAGGGGATCTCAGAGGAGACCAAGATGGAACTAAATAACCAGAAGAGTGAAATGTTGGGGAAACCAAGAGTGGAGACGTTTTCCAAAAAATGATTAGAAGATGACTTTGCAGAGATCAATTTTAATTGCTTTCCTCTCATGGAAGCCAAATACAAGGGCTTGGGAGGCAAGGAGAGGTGAGCAAGCGGAGGTGACAGGTTCTGACTGCTTGTTCATCACATCTGGCTGTGAGAGATGCAATCGTGGCTGTAGCAATTACCATAAAGACTGGGAATGGTGCTCTACGACAAAACACCGAGACTCAGCCATTGAAGAAAACAAGTATTTTATTTGGTTTTGGTGAAGGATCCAGCTGTCCTCATCTACACAATGAGGTGACCATGGCAATGTGAGCACTGAGGATGTAGCTCTCAGAGTCTCCTGAGACCCAAGAAGACTTAGCCTGCACATCCTTTCACAGCAGCATAGCCTAAAAGAATTGGGGCAGACAAGCTACCCTTGGTCCTCATGTCTTGAAGTGGGATGCTGCTTGATGTTGTGGGAGAGATTGCTAAACAAAGACCAGGAGCATTCTTCCTTGAATCACTTTTCTTAAAACATTGTTTGTGGTGATCCACATCTCAGTGCTGGATAAAGAGTTTTTGGGAAGTTTAACTTCTCAGCATCTTAGATGGATAAATCTCTTTTACAGCAGTAGGGTCCCACAGAGAAGAGGAGATGAAAGACACCAAGGAGAAAAGGAGATGAAAGATAAGGAGAAAAAGGAGTCACACATAGTTTCAAGGAGGTGGCAGAGGGTGAGAGAGCAGACACGGGGAAGAGTGCCTCTGAGGCAGAAAGAAGGGTTGTGAACAAGGAAAAGATGCATGTTGAAGGCCTTCAGCTCAGAAGGGTGCTCTGGGGAGCGAGAAGAGAATAAGGGTGGGGTTGGGGTCCAGAAGAGAATGAAAAAAAAAATGGCAGAGTAGACATAGGGACAACTGGGGCAGATGTTCCTAAACTTATTCAAGTGACAGAACACCCAGGAATCATAGCCTTTTTGTGAGTTCTGAGAGATACTGATGAATTTAATACACATATCCTTAACAGGATTTACGTCAGCCTTATAATCTATCTTATGTTTACATTGTTTAGACATGTTATGTTTACATGCAGTCAAAACAATAATCAGTCAATCACATGCATTTGTCCATTAAAAATCACTCTGTAAGCTGAGACACAATACATGTCTCTAAAATTTGTCCTTTAATTGCTGCTGATCTGAATAGAGATGAGAAAGTGGAAGAATAGTGTAGCTGAGTCATGATTATGCTTAAGATGGATGACTTAATTTTCTTTTTCTTTCTGTGTTTTTGAGATAGGGTCTCATTTGGTCACCCAGGATGGAGTGCAGTGGTGCAACATAGCTCACTGTAACCTCAAACTCCTGAGCACAAGTGATTCTGCCACTGAAGCCTCCCAAGTAGTTGGGGTTACAGAAGTGTGCCACCCATACCTCGTTAATTTTTTAAACAAATATTTTTTAGATATGGGGAGGGGGTCTTGCTATGTTGTCCAGGTTATTCTTGAATCCCTGGCCTCAAGCAATTCTCCTTCCTCAGCTTCCAAAGCACTGGGACCCATTTTCTAATATGTGTTGCTTACATAAACATGAGAGGTTAAGATAATCGATTCTTTAAGTCACATCTGAGTACTTAGCATATATGTGGACTCCTGTCTTACCTTAGTTCTCTTAGATGTAAAATGCTCAAAGCCCATTTCAAGGCATTTAAGGAGTAATCCAAAATGAACACTTAGAAATGTCATGTATGTGAAACAGCAGTTTCCTCCTAGGAGTTCCCTCCCTCCCTTCCTCCTTCCTTTCTTCTTTCCTTTTTCCTATTATTCTTTCTTATTCTGTTTAGAACTTATTTAGACTTGTTGATGCCGAAATGTTTGAAGACATTTAGAAAAATTGCAACTATAGTAACAATTCAGGAGTATTCCAGATCAAATTATGATTGACTGTAGAATATTTCACTTTTTCCAGAAGTGGAGAAAAGTTTGTCCTGTTTAATTTTTCTTTAACTCTCATCTTGAGGCTGATGCTGAGGGTAGACAAAGTGTCTTAGAAGGAAGGGGAAGAGTCACCAAGGAGAATGGCTTTGGAGTAGCTTTCTCTCTAATTGTGCTTAATTCACCCATATTATGATTCCAGATGAGAATTTCTGCTTGGCTGCAATGAAGAAAGCATATGCATGCTTTTTTCCTTTTTCTATCTAGAACTGAGAACAGGGTTATGAGATTATTGTGGTAAGCATCACTATGGTGAGCCATCAGTTGATCAGGAGGCTGTAGACAGTTTGGTTAACCACACAGCTTGCTGAGAGAGAAGGTGGACTGAGGCGAGAGACGCAGGGGCTGGTGAAAGCAACTAAATATGACACAGAGATAAAGTCTAAGTTATGTGGGACAGTGAAGACATATGAATATTTACCCATCAACATCTATTCAAGGGCAAAATGCTGAAACCAGATACTGTACTATGTACTCCATGTGTCATTTAAGAAACTTTGCAAATAATCTGAAACCCTCAGTTAAAGAAATGTTAAGTGAATGCTTAAGGCGAGCTGGAGATATTGAACTTTCTGATAGAAAGAAAATATACAATTTATAAAATAAAGGTAGCCTACAGATATTTTTCTTTTTCTTTTTTGGAACTTGTCCTTGGGCAAAATTATATGCTCATCACTGATACGGTGCAATGGCAGACTGAATGTATGGTTCAAATATAAATACGATTTTTTTTTACAATAGAGCTTTTGCTAAAATTTGGGCAGCAGGTAGTTTGAAGTTGTATTCTCTAGTAATTAGCTCTTTCACTTTAGTATAATGCTTTTAAGATTCATTCATGTCATTGTGTGTCAGTGGTTTGTTCTTTTACATCGTTGAATATACTCCATTGTATGGATATACTAAAATTGATTTGTTCATACACTCGTTAATGGGCATTTGGATTGTCTTAAGTCTGTTTTCTTTTGCCATCACAGAAAATCACAGACTGGGTAATTTATAAAGAAAATACGTTTATTTCTTTCAGCTCTCTAGAGGCTGGGAAGTCTAAGGTTAAGAGGTTGTAGCTGGTGAGGGCCTTGTCGCAGTATAACACGGTGGGGCCATGCCATGGGGAAAGGGTGAGAGTGTGTGTACCAGCTCAAGTTTCTCTTCCTCTTCTTAATTTTTCAAAACAATTTTTACTAGACACTTTAATTAAAACATTCTCATATAATGAAAACCATATTAGAAGCATATTTTTATAGTAGTATAATATTTCAGTTAAAAAATTGACACATAATTATACATATTTATAGGGTATAATGTGCATTTCACACCTGGTCCCCAAAACTCATGTTCTTCCCACATGCAAAATACATTCACTTTATCCCTATAGTCCCAAATTTTGTAACTTGTTCCAGCACCAAGTCGAAAGTCCAAACCCAAAGTCCAAAGTCATCTCAGAGTCAAGGCAAACCCCTTCCAGCTGTGAGCCTGTGAAATCAAACAAGTTATCTGCTTCTGAAATATAACAGTGGAACAGGCATGAGTAAATATTTCCATTCCAAAAGGGAGAGGTAGGCAGGGGAAAAGGGGTGATAGGCCCCAAGCAAGTCTGAAATCCCAAAAGGGCAGACACTAAATCTCAAGACTGTAGAGTAATCTTACACTCCATGTGTTGCCTCCTGGACACACTGGGGTTGGGGGTGAACCCTGGAAAACCTCAAGAAGTCCTCTTCCCTTAGCTTTGTTGGGCTCAGCTCACACTTCAGCCCTTTCAGGTTGAAGTCCCATTCCTGCAGCTCTCCCAGACTGTCTTTGCACACTGGTGGTTTTACATTCCTGAGGTGTCAGTGGCAGTCCCACTCCCATGGCTTCAGCAGGCATTATCCTAGAAGGGCTTCTTCATGGCACCTTTGTCCCTGTGGCAGGTTTCTGCCTGGGACCTCAGGCTGTGTATAAAGCCCTTGGAATCTAGGTAGAGGCTGCCATGTCTCCATAGCTCTTGCATTCTGGGTGTGTGCAAATTAGCACCATGTTCATGCCACTAAGGCTTATCACTTGTGCTCTTCAGAGCTATGGAAGGAGCTGTACTTGGGCTTGCTTGAGACATGGCTAAGGAGGCTGTGGATTCCAGCACTGTAATGCCTGGAGCAGAGACCAAAGGGAGCGCTGGGCAGTAAGCCCATGGAGGGTGCCCTGGGCCTGTCCCTTGAAATCATTCTGCCCTCCTGGGCCTCTGGGCTTGTGATGGAAGGGGAAGCCTTGAAGATCTCTGAAATATCTTCAGGGTCTTTCTTCCATTGTCTTGGTGACTCCTTCTATCTGCACTAATCTTCTTAGAAAATGATCTCTGGGCCATACCCTTGATGTCCTGAACTGCTTTTTTTTTCTCTTTACATGGTCAGGATAAGAGTTTTCCAAACCTTTCTGCTTTGCTTCCCTTTTGATGATAAATTCCATCTTTAAATCATTTCCCCCACTTTAGCTTAATGTAAGCTGTAAAAGTAGTCATGCAGCAGCTTGAATGCTTTACTGGTTAGATGTTTCTTCCACTAGGTATCGTAATTCATTGCTCTTAAGTTCTGTATTCCAAAAATCCCTTGGGTATGGACACAATCCAAATTCTTTTCCAGTTTATAACAAGAATGGCATTTGTTTTACTTTCCAATATCTTGTTGCTCATTTCCATCTCAGACATCATCAGAAGAGCCTTTACTGTTTGTATTTTTTTTTTCTTTTTCTTTTCTTTGAGATGAAGTTTCACTCTTGTGCCCAGGCTGGAGTGCAATGGCATGATTTTGGCTCACTGCAACCTCTGCCTCCTGGGTTCAAGCAATTCTCCTGCCTCAGGCTTCTGAGTAGCTGGGCCTACTGGCATGCACCACCTCACCCAGATAATTTTGTATTTTTAGTAGAGATGGAGTTTCTCCATGTTGGTCAGGCTGGTCTCGAACTCTCAACCTCAGGTGATCTACCCGCCTCAGTCTCCCAAAGTTCTAGGATTACAGGCGTGAGCCACTGTGCCTGGCTACTGTTTCTATTTCTATCAGCATTCTGGTCATGATTACCTAAATGATCTCTAAGAAGTTCCAGACTTCCCCTCATCTTCTTGTCCTCTGAACCCCCACCGAATTGCCCTTAATGCTCTGTTCTTGGCCACTGAGGCTTTTTCTAGCTTGCTTCTCCAAATTCTTTCAGCCTTTGCCCAATACCTATTTCTAAAGCCAATTCTACATTTTCAGGTATCGTTATAGCCATGAGTCCACTCTTGGTATAAATTTTCTTGTCTTTGTCTGCTTTCTGTTGCTATAACAGAATATCACAGACTAGGTAATTTATAAAGAAAAGAAATATATTGATTAAATTTCTGGAGGCTAGGAGGTCCTGGGTTGAGGGGCCACATCTGGTGAAGGCCTTCTTGCTGTATCATAACATGGAGGAGGACAACCGACGAGAGGCCAAGAGCAGGCTTGTCAACTCGGGTCTCTCGTCCTCTTTTTGCAAAGCTACCAGTGCCATCATGGGGTCCCATCCTGATGATGTTATCCAATGCTAGTTACCTCTCAAAAGCTACCTCTTAAAGACTTGGAGGACTGGATACCTCCAATAAACATGAATTTGGGAATTATGCTCCCAACGCATAAAATTTGGGGGACACATTCAAACCACAGCAGATTGTTTACAATTTTTGGCTGTTACAGCCAACAGTTTACATACAGGTCTTGTGTTAACTTACGTTTAATTTCTCTTGGATAAATACCTAAGAGTAGGATCGCTGGGGCTTCTGGTAAGTGTACATTTAGTTGCCAAGTTATTTTCTAAAGTGACTTGTCAAAAGGCAAAATTACAACAAACGTAATTTAAAAATTTTTACTGGCTTTTATTTGTGATTCTAGATTGAGGAACATCTCATTCTATAAAATAGAGTGAGTACTATGATGAGCTGAGCAGAGGGGGATTAGCTTTGTAGATAGAAAAGGGCTAAAGAGAATAGAAACAGAGAACAAAATGTGGATCGGTCACTTCAAAGTTATTTTCCTTTTAGGGTTAAAACAGAGGGACTTTCTTATTTTGTTGACTCAGCCTGATTGGAATCTTTTTTTTTTTTTTTTTTTTAAGGAAAATTGGCTTATTTCAAAGTTCAGCTTAATAATGTGGCACTTAGCGCATGTGACTCCATTCCAGTTTGGACTGGTCTGCTGGGGCCTATGAGCCTAGTCCAAACTTTGTTTAACAGACTGTATCACTTTGCATTTCTGCCAGAAATGCGTGAGGTTTCTAGTTGCTCTCATATCCTTGCCAAAACTTGGTATTGTCAGTTTTTAAATTTTGGTGAATCTAGTGGGTGTGTAAAGGTATCTCAATGTACTTTTGAGTGTTACAATATAGAAATTTAAACATTCATGACACCAAAGAGATCTGTCCTTTCATTTAGGTGTGACTGCTTGGGGCTTGCAGGTACAAGTGGCCAATCCCAGTTGCAAATCCATCTCAGATGATGCCTTTATCAGAAAAGTTGATTTTCCATCTGTCTTTTTCTGTCACCTTGTCTTGATCTTGTACCTATGAGCCTCTCTTCACAGAACATACAGTATTGTGCATGTGTCCCTTATGAGTAATCTGGTTCCAGTTTTATCCTTCCTTAGTGCTCAGTCCACCATTTGCCATTTTCTTATTTCCTAGTGGATTGGCATTCATCTTTGTTCTGAACCCACCCCAGGTGACACTGGGTTTTATGCCTTTCATATTCATGCCACAGTCACTTGATCATAGTCATATATCAGAAACTTTGTTCAGTCATCACTGATAACTCCCATTCTACTACTGATTTGGTGCTGTTCACCATGCCCAGGGATTTGATTGATCTACTCCATTTTTAACAAATGTCTTGGGTCAGAGGTCTAAACCACAAAGTCCTGGACAGCTGAAGCCACATAAGAGAGACCGGAAGTAAATTTCAATGCTATGTTTATAAAGATAAGTGCTGAAGCCACAGATCTTGGGAACTCACCTACATTTAGGGTTCAAGACAAAGAAATGAAACCAGTGCAGAGGCAGAAGAAATTAATAGGGAGGTGAGAAAGAGTGTCACAGTATCACAGAAACTAAGGCAAGACAGAGATTTAGGGAAGAGAGGGTGTTCAACTGGGTAAATGTTGCACAAAGGTTTAGAAGAACTGGGAAGATGCCACTGGATTTGAAATTGGGGGGGTTATCAGACACTTGGGAAGTTCAGTTTCATCAAAATAGTAGAGTTAGAAGCCAGAATGTATAGAAATCGTTAATGAGAGAGTGGAGGGCATAAGTACAGATGCATTTTTCAATAAGTGAGGCAGACATAAACATACCTCCATCTGGAAGCATCCTTTGTGCCTTCCAACAGGGTAAGAGGTGGACATCTTTGTGTGCTTTTGATCCCATATGCCTTTGCCCAAAGACTCTCACGGTCCTGGACTTTCTCCTATATCTCCAACCTCTGACCATTTCCTCCCAGTTGATCAACATGCTCAAGAATTTTCAGTTTTCAAAAAACAAAATTAAAAATAACTATGAATAACTCATAGGTTCCCATGGCCATTACTCTATCTTCTTCCTTTTCTTAGCCAAGTTACCTAAAAAGAGCCTTTTCTTGTGTTTTTCTACTTCCTGCTTTTCCATTAACTCCTCAGCTTATTCTAATCTGATTTTGTTCTCTACCACTCCAGAGAAGGCTTCTACCTTCTTCCTGTGAGGCTCAGTGCCTTGCTTCGCCATAGCTAACAGACGCTTTTCAGGTCGCAACTTATTTGACATTTCATTCAGATGACCACTTCCTTCTTGAAGTTCTCTATTCTCTTGGCTTTTCTCTTCAATTTTTTATTTGTGTACATCTTTGGTTGCTCTTTCTTTCATGGGCTCTTTTCTTCTTATTGATCCTTAGACACAAGAGTTGTGCAGGGCTCACTCTTCAGCTGCCAGATCCTTTCACTCTAATTTCACTTTAGGAGACACCAAGGAACTCATGGTTTAAGTCCATGCCATGCTTTGGATCCCATCAGCTTTTGCCCAAGAGACATTATTGCCCTAAGATCCTCAGACCTCTGCTGAGTTTCAGGCTCATTTCTCCATTTTTCCACTGGACATCTCCATTTGGGTGTCCCACAGATATCTCACAACATGCTCAAGGTGAATTCACTACTCTCATTGGCCCCAAACCTATCATTCTTCTCTCTTCCACTTCTTATCTTGTTGAAAGACATTGCCATCCACTCCCATTAGCCAAATCAGAATCTAGGAGCCATCCTTGCCTCTTTCCACTCCTGCTTCCTTCTTCTCAATCACTCCATCAAGTCCTTAATGTTTGATTTTATCCTTAATGTTTCTCAAATCCATCTCTTCTAGCCATTTTCATTGACACGACCATACTCGTTACTCTCTCCTTCAGGAAAATAATATCTTTTCAGTTGGATTCATGCATCCAAGTTCATTCTTCAAACTTGTTCAGCAACTACCTATTCTATGCAGGGTAGTATTAAAGGGGGAATATCAGCCTCTAGTTAAGTGTTTTATTCTATTGTGGATACTTCTTCCTGACTGCTTCCTCACTAAACTTAACTGATCTTTCCTTATTCCCACTTTACTCCACACCCCACACTGGTTATTCTGCATGTTATAAAATTCATCATTCTCCAGCCTGGTTTGGAGTCAGACACATTGATTAGAGAAGATTAAACTAATTTATCCTCAACGAGCTGCAAATAGAGTGGAAAAATAAAGTTAATGGTGACTAGATATCAGAGTCAAGTACCTCAACTCCTACAATCTTTAAAGCCTTCCCTGCTAAACTCTATAATCAATTTATGTCCTTTGTCCTTAAGTTCTTATTTCCCTTCTTACCCGGCATACATCCCATGGCCAATCATTACAAATACTCTTTTTGGACATGTTTTCAGCCGTTTACCTCTTTCAATCACTCTTTTTGCATATGCTTTCAGTCCTTTACTGCTTTCACCTGGTCATAGTCAACTAGCAAAATCCCAACTCCAGTTGAATTCCAATCTTCACTTATTCAGTGCTTAAAGCTGCACTGCTGAAAGTAACTGGAGAAAAACATACAACAACCATGCTGACTGGTCTCACTTTAAATGTATGACCACTAACCTCAACTGGATCCGTAATGTCACCCGAACATCCATTTGCTCTCCTACTCTCCTACATGACTATTTTATATTTTCTCTTATCTCTTTATGCTAGTTATCAATTTATTGTCTCTCATTTCCAGATATACTTGATTAATATACTCCTCAAATCTCCAATATTAATATAACCCTCAAACCTCCACCATCTTTACATTCAGTAGATGGCCTTGCTTCTTATTTTATGCAGAAAATAAAAGCAACCCAGAGAGAGAACGTCTGGAAGTGCTATACATCTAACCACATTTCTGGAGCTGTTTACTCTCCTCTAACTCTGGATGACATGACTTTAGTCAGCTAAAGATGACTGTCCCATTTGTTTGTGGGCTCCCCTCCCCCTCATCCCTACTCAGGTTTCTTGCTTCAGAATTCTTCCCTACAAAGGTGCCTATGTAGTTGTTACCTAATTCACATTGCCACAGATTTTCGCAAAATGGTAGTGCCACTTTGCAATATGAAATTTGCTGAATACAATTTAACATAGTATTACATCTTTGCATAATGCCATTATGACCAATGATGCTTTATTCCTGAATTAATGATGTGTGTTCATTTTTTTTCTTGATTAAAAAGTAAGGTTATTATGGTTTCTTTGATATCCCATGGCATCTCCCCCCAAACTAATAGTTGTAAATTCATTTTGTATAAAGCCACATGATCCAAATTTAAGACAGAAATATTTCAGTTGCATATTAAGAAGGACATTTTGTTTTTTTTTGTGTGTGTGGGGGTAATGAATCACACTGGATTGTAATATTTCTATATTTAAAGTGTTTAAAAAGTAGGCTTGATAATATTTTTCCATATGCATAGTATCACTTTCTCTTATCTTGTTATCTTTTGTTAAAGAAATGGACTGGAAGACCAAACTCTTCCAAGATGATGATTCCATAATTATCCAGGAAAGTCAGCAAAGGCCCTACTTCTCTAGGAAGGCACTGGGCAGGCAAAAGTGAATGAGTTAGTCTTCCTACCTTTGTGTTCCCAATAATTAACACAGGACCAAAGACACAGGTGTCTTCAGTAAATGTTTATGACTGAATCTTCATTACCATCATCACCATCATCAGCACCATTATCCATATTTGACACACATCCGGGTGCATGCAAACAACTGTGCCACTGTGCATTCGTTACTCCTTTCAGGAACTCATGAGAGTAACCTGCCTTGGTGTTCTGGCATGAGGCATGTGAAGTATAGGTCACCTTTGATCTGCTTTTAACCACAGGCATATATTAATTTCTCTCAATCACCAAGAATGAGCTTCATGAGAACCAGCCTTGTCAGCTCTGCCCTCACCTGGTGAGAGTTGGTGTCTGAGGACATGGGGACATTTGAGGATAAATGACCACCCTTGAAGTTTCTAGGCATCTCTTATAGGTGCTTAATACTCTGCTTTCTGACTTGGTCTTTTTGTGACAGGCTCTCAGCTTCTGAACCTGGATTTTAAATGTGCCTACGTAAAGAAGCAGAAAAAGCACACATCATGTCCCTGACTACTCTCTCTTTCTCTGTTTTTCCTAAGCCTTCAATTCCTTTTTCTGACTTCTCAGCTACTCTGAAATGTTTCCCAGGCACAGCTCAAATTCCTGTTTCTGGGTGAAGCTCTTTCCGACCATTCCATCCAACAGTGAAATGCCTTTCTTCTGAATATCCTTGACACAGTCTGTCTCACTAATTTAGCCTATATATACCTGCTGTGAAACCACATCCTTTCTTTGCATGTATCTTACATCCCTGCTCCTGCTTTCCCCTCTGTAGTCTCTCTGAGGATAGGAACCACATCATTCATCCAGAGCCCCTACTATGGTGGTCTACTCAAAATAAGTGCTCAACATAATTAAAAAAATAAAGTGATTGATCCATTTTGCATTTGATCCATGGCTCTGAGGATGACAATTATGACATCTGAGAAAAAAACTGCATTTGGTCATTCGGGTTTGCTTTGAACAACCAAGGAAAGCTGTTTAGTTAGTCCAGCCAACTGCTCTCTGCCTCTTTGCACGCCCTCCACCACCACTGATGTTCCTAGATACCTGGATTTGGTTTCACTACTTGTTGCCTGAGTCCACCTGTAAGCCTCTCTTATTTCCTGTCTCCTCACAGAACCCCCTACCAAGACACAAGAAAGTAAGATGCCTGAGGCTTGGATCCCAAGGATGGCTGCTCTCCATTAATGTTTGAGGAAGAGTTTTGCTGTTATTGTTGCAGAATGCAAAGCCTGAGGCTTGAAGTGTGAGAGTAGAAAAGAACAAAAACAAGCACAGGAATTTCTCAGAAAATCTGTCATTTCTGTAGAATTTTTCTTCTACACAGTCCTCTTGAATTCCTTAGTGATTAAGCCTTAGAAATTGAAGGGGATGCCATATGCACCCTTTCAACATCAATCTATTTAGCTCTGAGTAATTTGGCTGGGATCTACATTGTAGACTCTGAGTAAGACAATAAAAAGAAATATTTATTGAGCTATTTCTCTATGGAAAGTATAACTGCCCCATGGGCTCACCTTGTCCACTGCTTAGACAGAGCCTATTTACCAAGACAGGGGAATTGCAATGGAGAAAGAGTAATTCACGTAGAGCCAGCTGTGTGGGGGACCAGAATTTTACTATTACTCAAATCAGTCTTCCTGAGCATGCTGGGAATCCGAGTTTTTAAAGATAATTTGGTGGGTAGGGGCTAGGGAAGTGGGGGAGTGCTGATTGGCCAGGTTAGAGATGAAGTCATAGGGAGTCGAAGTGAGGTTTTCTTGCTGTCCTCTTTTCCTGGTGAGAACACAGAACTGTTTGAGTCAGATTAGTGGTCTGGGGTGGGGTCAGCTAATCCATCCAGTGAGGGTCTGCAAAATATCTCAAGCACTGATCTTAGGTTTCACAATAGTGATGGTATCCCCCAGGAGCAACTTGGGGAGGTTCAGACTCTTGCAGCTAGAGGCTGCATGACCCTTAAATCATAATTTCTAATTTGGTAGCTAATTTGTTACTCCTAGAAAGGAAGACTGGTCCCAAGGCAACAAGGGGATCTTTTTCGGGAAAGGACTATTATCAATTTTGTTTCAGAGTCAAACCATAAACTAAATTCCTTTCTAAGGTTAGTCCAGTCTATGTCCAGGAAAGAACAAGGACAGCTTAAAGATTAGAAGCAAGACAGAGTTGGGTAGATCTCTTTCACTGTCATAATTTTCCCAGTTATAATTTTTGCAAAGGTGGTTTCAAAAGCAGTAGGCTTGGCACTTGCTAAGTGTGTCTGAATGTGTTCATTTGATTGATTGGGTGATTGAGGTTGAGAGAGCTTAAGCAATTTATTCAAACTCACAGGGTTAAATAACAGATAGAGCTAGGATTTAAACCCAACTTTAGCCAGAACTGTTTTGTCCTTAAAGCGCTAGGGCACAGTGTTCAGGGTTTATAAGCTTTTCAGATCCTAAAACATGTTTGAGAAGTGGGAAAAGAAACTCACTGGATTCAAAATACCAAAGGAAGCCAACAGTTATCAAAATGAAATTAAACCACGTGCTTTTACAGAATCAAATATCATGTTAGTCAACTGCAATTTATTCAATTCAAATAATCATTTATGAGTAATGCTTATCATTGGATGTGTGTGCATTTTTATGATTGGGTCAAATGTGCATAGGCCTTCAAAAGAGTGTCCAAGGCTTTGGAAAACTGTAGAATGGACCTATTTATGCACCCCTACTTCTGGGGAAGCTGTATCTTTTGTCTTTTTTGGTGAACTTTATCTCAAACAGGCAAGCTGGAATGAGGAGGAGGAGAAAAAGAAGGAGGAAGAGAGAAGGAGGAGGAAGGGAAAGAAGAGGAGTGGAAGGAATGGTAGGCATTATCTACTCTAGAGAGATGGCCTTGTTTCTTTTTTACTGCCATAAGCACCTAATATAAAACACGCACAGATTAAGCACACAATGAATACTTGAAGGAATGAGAAAACTCATCAGATCAGCAAAAAATATTATTACATGGAATTTTTCAGTTCCTTGCACTGGTGTTTGATTAGAGCCAAATAGAAGGCAGTCACTATGGTGCAGGCTGACCTCCAAATGGGATGCAAATCCATGCAGTAGGGTAGAGGGGCCTTTGCAGCAGTTGGGAAAACCTACCCAGCAGCAAGTTCAAACGTGAGGCAGCAGACGTTATCTCAGCTCTTGCTCAGTTACCTTCTTCCTGTTCCTACTTCACCACTACAGTAGTGGCAACTCTCACTTCCCCACTGGTCACTTTATACATGTATAGCCAGTTACCTAGCAAATACAATCCATAAACACAATAACAAGCCACATTTATTGAGCATTTTGTACATGCTGGCACTATCATGTGATCTCAATTAATTCTCAAAATAAACTTACTTTTTTCCGACTGCTATCTTCATTTTTATGATGTAAAATAGAAGTGTAGAGACATCATATAATTTGCCTAAAGTCACAAAACTACTAAAGCTGACATCAGATTTTGAACATTTCTGAAAACTCAAAAGTGAGTTTATGTACTCACCATATGCTCTGCTGCCTTGAGTTGTTGGTGATTTAGAAAAGGCATCTTTGCTTTTCTAACTCACCTGCTGCTGATGCTTGTCCCACCATGGGAGTAATTCTAGTAATTCTAATACTTCTTAGTAATTCCTTCATGTCACTCTGGAAATGAAAACTTGTGAGCAGTAATGACACATTTAATGTCCACCACTCATGTCATAGTATCATCAAAAACCCTCCTGCAAGGCAGCTGAGGAAAAGATACAGAGAGCATAGAAAGTTAGATTTGATGAGCAGAAGTAAATAAGGGGATGCTTTGGAATGGAGGAAGAGCCTCCATTTTGTCTCACAATTGTGTAAACCAGTTTGAATTTTAAATATTCTTTGCATTGCACCCTAAATCATTGAATCTATCCTGAAAGTTTCAAACTTTGAAGTTTATACATCTTCATCTCAAGTTCTCCTCTCCCAGTGTGGCCCACAGACCCCTTTTATTTTTTTATGAGACAGGGTCTCTCTGTCACCCAGGCTGGAGTGCAGTGTGTGATCATAGCTCACTGTAGCCTCAAACTCCTGGGCTCAAGCTATACTCCTGCCTCAGTCTCCAGAGTAGCTGGAACTAAAGTTGTGCACCATTACACCCAGCTAATTTTTTATTTTCTGTAGAGATGAGGTCTCCCTGTGTTGCCCAGGCTAGTCTCAAACTCCTGGCCTCAAGCAATCCTCCTGCCTTGGCCTCCCAAAGTGCTGGGATGACAAGCATAAACCACTGTACGCGACCTCCACGGATCCCTCATGTCTTGATGTATTTTCCCTTTGGAAATATGGCCACAATTAGCAAGGTGAACTGCAGTTGACAGCCAGTTGACAAAATGCTGGGGAAAGGGATCATTGAGTGGGCCAAAAGAAGCCAGATTTCATCTCATTCACAATTTTATCCAGGGCAGGCCTGCAGTGGGTCTGTAAGACAGGGCTTCTTGGTGAACACTTTAAGAATTTTTCAGAGCCCAAAACATTGATAGGGAAAAAGGTCATCCTCCCACAGTGAAATCTAGCCAGGTGAACTGGGTTAACAGGTGAGGGTCTGAGCCACTTTACTTGGAGGTAAAGCAGCTGTGGAAATGCGGGAAGCAAGAATTTCCCTAGGTCTCGCGATTTCTTCAAGGTGGAGCCTTTGCTTTCCCTCCAGGAAATCAGCTCAGACTCTCTTGCTGGTAGCCTGGAGGAAGTCTGCAGACATGGTCTTCCAACTTTGCAGCCTGACGAGAAAGGCCGAGAGGAAGGCTGGTGAGGCCCATAACTCAGGAATCCATGAAAGGTATGCATTACTTTTTTTTCATTTTTTGGTTTCAAAATTTATTTAAAAATTTTAAAAAATTTTTATTTTTAACTTTTGTGGATACATATAGGTGCATATATTTCTGGGGTATGTAAGATAGTTTGATAGAGGCATGCAATGTGTAATAATCACATCATGGAGAAGTGGGGGGTATTCATCCCTTTCAGCATTTATCCTTTGTGTTATAAAGTTCTAATTATACTCTTTTAGTTATTTGAAAATGTACAATTGAGTTTTATTGTTAATTGCCATCCTGTTATGCTATAAATAGTAGGTCTTATTTGTTCTGTTTTGTTTTTTGTACCCATTAAGCATCCCCCACCGCACCCCATCCCACCCTACTTCCCTTCCCAGCCTCTGGCAACCATCCTACTCTTTACATCCATGAGTTCCATTTTTTGGCCTTTTAGGTTCCACAGATAAGTGAGAACATGGTGTGCTTTTCTTGATGTTGAAGACCAAGGGAGGGAGGCCATGAGGGTTAAATATGGTAACTTAAGGAAGATGCCTGGCATATCGAAGGGCTTATAAGTGTGGGACTTCTGTATTTCATCTTTCCATTTGTCTTTTATGCTGCATTCATAGTGCTTTTAAACACAAGGGAAACTTGCTGGCAGAAAGGTCAGCCATAGAATAAGAGCTGGGGAAAAAGAGAAAGGGAGGAACCTGAGCTTGTGGGTTTCAAACGTTGCTGAGAGAAGAGTCAGGTAAGGACTGAGAAATAACAGAATTTGGCAATGTGATAGTCATTGGTGATGATGGTAGGAGCTGTTTTGAGGTAACGACAGGGTGAAAGTTTGATTAGAGTGGGTGTAATAATATTTTAAAATTCTTCCCAATTTGGCCAGGTGGGGTGGCTCACGTCTGTAATCCCAGCACTTTAGGAGGCCTAGGTGGGCAGATCACTTGAGGTCGGGAGTTCGAGACCAGCCTGGCCAACGAGGTGAAACCCCATCTCTACTAAAAATACAAAAATTAGCTTGGCGTGGTGGCACGTGCCTGTAATCACAGCTGCTCAGGAGGCTGAGGCAGGAGAATTGCTTGAACTCGAGGTGGAGGTTGCAGTGAGCTGAGATCGTGAGCGAGACTCCGTCTCAAAAAACAAAAAATTCTTTCCCAATTTGAGAGGTGGAAAATTACTATTACTATCTGAACATTTCAATTCATAATATTTCGATATTTAAAAGCTTCTGAACCCAATTTCCTCCTGTGTCCCCACCTCTGCCCTGACACTATAACTTGCTTTTGATCCTGTTGGATTTATTTGTCACTCGAGACATCTCAAGGCTCAGGAAATGATGGACATGGGACAGTCATGATCTCAGTTAATCAATAATCCATTTGGATATTTTATGTCTCAAAGTAGACTTGAGTCCTTCAACATGAATGGTGCTTTATAGTGATACAGAACACAGTATATGTGGCTCCAGGTCTTTAATCCTAAGGTTCTGATATTGACAACATAAAAAAGATGAAAGCATATGTTTTAGCATTGCTTTGTGTGTATGAGATTTTATTTTTATGAAGATGAAGCTTTGTGTTTAAAGTATTTGCTAGATTTTTAGTTTTCTTCCAGCTTGAGTAGGTTGTCACTTTACTGTTTCTCTATTTGAGTATGCTGCCACCAGGGGATGCAATAGGCTATAGACATGGTGGCCTGTTTCTGTTTTCGCTTTGTTTTTTGGACTGAGGTTTTAGGTTTCAGATGTTGATTCTATTTTAGAGTCATTTTCAAATAATCTCATTTTTTCCATTCATTGGAATGAAAATGAAAATAACTTATTTAAGAATGAAAATAGGCCGGGAGCAGTGGCTTATGCCTGTAATTCCAGCACTTTGGGAGGTCAAGGCGGGCGGGTCACGAAGTCAAAAGATTGACACCATCTTGGCCAACACGGTGAAACCCTGTCTCTAGTAAAAAGCACACAAAAATATTAGCTAAGTGTGGTGGTGCCACTGTGCTCCAGCCTGGGCGGCAGTTTGAGACTCAATCTCAAAAAAAAAAAGGAGTTATGCTCTTGCTGCCCAGGCTAAAATGCAGTGACACAATCTTGGCTCACTGCAACCTTCACTTCCCAGGTTCAAGCGATTCTCCTGACTCAGCCTCCCCAGTAGCTAGGATTACCAGGTGCCCGCCACCATGCCCAGCTAATTTTTTGGATTTTTAGTAGAGACGGGGTTTCACCATGTTGGCCAGGATGGTCTCAAACTCTTGACCTCAGGTGATCCATCCGCTTAGGCCTTCCAAAGTGCTGGGGTTACTGTCAGCACCAGGCCAACAACTATTTTTAAAGCTGCCAATTTTTGGATCATGAACAATACTCCCCATTTTAAAAGAAATAGATGCTCATTTAAAATAAGAAATTATAAAGAAAAAGTAAAAATTGTCCATTCCTCCTGTTGGCATTTTACACATTTGTTTTCTGTTTTTTCTTTCTTTCTTTCTTTCTTTTTTAATTTAATTTATTTATTTTACTTTAGGTGTGTTTTCTGTTTTTTCAATGTTGTATTTCAAATGCTGTGAAAGTATTATTCACAGTTTTGTCTTTCTCTTTATGTTTTAAATTATTTTGTTATGATAACTTTAGAAGTGTAATTACTGGGCCAAAAAACATAAACACTTTTAAGGCTCTTGAATTAAAGTTATAAAATTGCTATTCAGAATGTTGTACTCATTTATACTTATTAGCAGTGAATAATTGCTCAGTTTAGCACATTCTTGCCAACGCTGTTTACTATAGTTAAAAAATAAACTTTGCTAATTTGATAGACTAAAGATTGTTTCATGTGAATGTGTTTATTAGTGATAATATTTCTCCATGTGTCTAAGATATTTTGATGTCTTATGTTACATAAACTGTTTATCTGGATCTTTTCTTCTTTTAGCAGATGTTCTTAATGCTTGTCTTATCAGTTATCATGGACTTTTCATATTCATTTATTCATTCAACAAATATTCATTGAGCACCTGCTATGTGCCAGATACTGTTCTAGGTACCAGGGACACAGCATTGAACAAAGCAGACAAAAATTTCTGCCCGCACGGAGCTTTCATTCTAGTGGGGAGAGAGAGAGAGAGAGAGAGACAAAAACAGAATAAATAAATTAAATAGATATGAGAAGGACATGAATGCTGCAGAGGAAAATAAATTGGCGAAGTTGGAAGGTGAGTGCCAGGGTGGCCAGCCAAAGGTAGCTCCCTGAGAAAATGACATTTGCACAAATGAAGGGAGGGAGTTGTTTATCAGGCTGTCAGTGGAAGAGTGTACCAGGCAGAGGGCACAGCAAGGACAAAGAACAGTGGCTGTGAGAAGGGACTGTGTTTAGTTTTCAGGTTCATAGTTTGTAGCCTAGATATTAATCACTTGCAGCATTTGTGACAAGTGTTTTTTCAATTTGTTGTTGGCCTTTCTGTTTAATGCTTAACATACAGAAGATTTACAGTTTTGTGTAGCTAAATCTATTGTTGTTTTTCTCTGTGGTTTCTTCCCTAGCTTTAAAAATCATTTAAAGTATTTCATATATGCAAAACAATGAATGAAATATACAAGGATAATTTAAAAAATTAGAAAAATAGCAAACCTGAACACCAGACACCACAGCATGCAGGTTAGGAAGTAAACATTACCAGAACCTTGAAGCCCTGGTGCCCCTTTTCTCTCCCTCTTTTCCCTCTAGGAGGAACCACTGCCCTCACTTTTGTGTCCAGCTTATCCTTGCTTTCCTTTATAATTGTATCACACT
Source organism: Ateles fusciceps (assembly GCA_036589455.1). Taxonomy (NCBI): domain Eukaryota; kingdom Metazoa; phylum Chordata; class Mammalia; order Primates; family Atelidae; genus Ateles; species Ateles fusciceps. The sequence continues at coordinate 1,636,328 of JAZHEH010001541.1, forward strand.
TATGTTTATATCCTTAAATGTTGCTTTAGTTTTGAAGAACCCAATAGGCAAACACAAACCCAGCTGGTTAGGAGAGGCCAACTTCCCCACTGTTAGAGGAGGCTCCCAGGAGCCAAGCTGCTGCCTTTATGTTGGTCATAGCCTACAAGAGCACTTTCTGGGGAGATAATGAGGAAGACTTGGGGAACCCGGAGGGCTATGGGGAAGGGCCAGTGAAGAAGACCTGGCCAGCTGCCCCCATAATCCAGCATGAAGTTGTATTTGGGATGTATCTGCTCTTCCAGGGACCTCCTTTCCAGCTCCCCTACATCTATGAGATGAAAAGGAGACTGAGTTCTGGAATCCCCACATGGAGGAGACATGCCCACTGACTAGGAATACTTCACTTGAACCATTATGTGAGTGAGAAACTTCTCTGTGGGTCTGTCCTTCAGCTCTTTAGCCTAACCTTCACTGAAAATGCAGGTTCTTGATTTCTACTAGAAATGGGGTCAAAGTGAGCAGAGTGTTTTGCATTTTCCATTTCTGAGCCTACTTTACCTAATCTCCAGTTTTCAAAGGTAGGTCCACACAGACATTTGGTGGTTGGATGGGAAATAAGTGCCTTTAACGAATCCAGGCAGTGGGGCAAGGAGAAGATAAGATGAAATTCATCAGCTCATAACCAAGGGAAGCTAAGGACAGGTAAGAACCTTGGATAAACTTAACCTGGCCATTCTGTCCTCAGATTCAAAAAACCATTGCATGGCTTTAGGGGTTTTGCTAAAACATCCTTTAAGATGTCTGTCTCCTGAATCACATGGCTCCAATCTAGACTGGGTACTGTCTATTCCTGGTAGAGGAGCTATTGCCCTGAGATCTCCTTTACCATCCTAGAGGGAAATTCCTTAGCTTCTTTCCTGTGTTGACTCTGTTTCCTGTACTCCATATCTTCCTATGTCTTGGTTTACTATCTTGTTTTGATGGAGTACATCCTCAAGTAGTTTAGTGAGAAAGGTCGCATGGGAGGCAAATTATTTGAGATCTTGCTTACCTGAAAATGTCTTTTTTCTTCCTTCATAATACAGTTTCATCGTGTTTGGAGGTTTACATCAGAAATAATTTTCCTTTGGAATTTCGAGTACATTTTTCCACTGTGTTCTTTGTTCTAGGGTCACCGTTGAGAAATCCGAGGCTATTCTGATTCCTGGCCCTTTGTACCTGATCTGTTTTTCTCCCAAGAAACCTGTAGAATTTTCTGTTTGCCTTCAGTATTCTGTGATTTCACTAGGATGTGGCTTGGTATAAGTGTTTCATTTAGACAGTTGATGAGTCCTTCTCTGGCAACTTGTGTTCTTCAGTTCTGGGGATTTTCTTTTATGTGTTTAGTTCCTGATTTCCTCTCCTCCAATACTCACTGTTCTTTCTATTTTGATATACAGTAGTTCTTCCTGGATAGGACCCCTGATCTTTTCTCCCATATTTTAATCTTTCTGCTCTATTTTTTGGAAGATTTTCTCAACTTTCTCTTCCAGGATTCTATTTGACTGTTTCATTTCAGTTATGATATTTTTAATTTCCAAGAGAATCTTTTTTTTTTATCCTTGGCATTTCCCTTTTTAAAGTCACATCCTTTTTGATTTCAAGGATCTTCTCTATCTGGCGATATTAATTATATTTTTGAGGGTGTTTTTTTCTTGCATATTTTCTATTTCCTTCTAATGCCCCCTTTTCTTCCCTCCTCTTCCCTCCCTTCCCTCCCATTTCCTTCCCTTCCCTTTCTTTTTTGAGATGGTGTCTCACTTTGTCACCCAGGCTGGAGTGCTGTGACACAATCTCAGCTCACTACAACCTCTGCCTCCCAGGTTCAAGCAATTCTCCTGCCTCGGCCTCCCGAGTAGCTGGGATTACAGGTGCACACCACCATGCCTGTCTAGGTTTTGTATTTTTAGTGGAGATGGGTGGGGGGGGGGTCTCACCATGTTGGCCAGGCTGATCTTGAACTCCTGACCTCAGGTGATCCACCCACCTCCACCTCCCCAAGTGCTGGGATTAGAGGCATGAGCCACCGTGCCTGGCCCCCTAATGCCCTTTTCTGTTTTTTTATTTTAGTATTTATCTTCATGTTCGATTTTCTCAGAGGCCTGCTCAAGATTAAAATAAAAGCTGATTGGAAGCTCAGTGTGTGTGGGGAAATCTGGGAATTCCGAGCTTTGCTATGGGGTAATATGGGTGGGCAATTTGTGGGGAGTCCCCCTCTGAGTATATTTAGGCTTTTCTTTCAGGGATATCAGATTCTTCACCCTTTTGCCAGAAGGAAAAGGTCTTGCTGTTAGAGTTCTGGAAACTGAGGAGTAAAGGGGCCTGAGGATGGGATCATCCTTGACATGCAGAATCTACATGACCACTTGATCCTTCTGTTTTTGGTTGTCCCATACCCTCACCCTTGCTGGCAGACCCCAATCCAAAGACTCTCTGTTTTACCCTCCTCAGCGATAAACTGTCAATTTTCTGGTAGGACTGGGAGGAGCATTTGCCTAGGAATGGGTTGCTGGGAAGAAAAGTTGGGGATTAAGTTGTTGCTCAAACAACTTGCACACTGGCTCTCTAAAATCTCCCTCTTCCCCATGTATTCCCAGCTCCTGCTATGCGGGACCTGGTGTTGCTAGGGCCTTAGCCTTTGGAAGATTGGTGGCATGAAATGGACTGGTTCTCAGCTTCCCCTCTGCCAGTTCAGGATTTGTCTCTCTAAGCCAGTAATCACTTATGCTCTGCTTTCTACTTGTAAAATTGTGTTGCTATTTGTTGGACTGATTTTTTTAAAAATCATTTTTTGCACCATAGTTTTAATGCAGTTCTATTGGAAGTAAAATTAGATGTTTAATCCATACTGTTAACTTAGAAATCTCCTTATTTCTGTGAAGCTTATGGACTCATTTTCATATAGATACTTGATATTCGATTGTATTTAAATTTTCAGTAAATAGGAATTTTGATATGCTTATTGTGTTTTGTTTTAAAAGTAACATGTATTTACTATAAAAAATTTGAAAATATATTGACTATAAAGAAAATAGAAATTATAATTCTTATAATTTTTTTCAAATTTTATAATTTGTGGTTATTATTTTTAATTATTTTACTCTGTAATCTAGGTGAAGCTCTTTTGGATGTATGATGTAAGGGAAAGCTATACTTTGATTTTATTTCTCTTCCAAATAGTTAACCGATAAAATCCAAACCTAGTCACTAAATAATTCCCCATTTTACTGTTTTGTGATGACAGTTTATTTTTACTGTATTTTAGATTCTTCATGTATACTCATGGTATATTCTGAGTTATTTAATTTGTTTATTGAGTTTTCTATTCTCACATCTCATTATTTTTTAAAAATGTCAGCTTTAAACTGTTTCACTCCCTGAGGACACAGCTCCAATGATTTAAATCTTCTCAGAAGGGTTTTAGAAATTTGCTACATTACCACATAAAGCCTTGCCCGTAAGAATGTGACTGGTATTGCATTAGACACAGAAACAAATTAGAAGCTTGGCATGGTGGGGTGTGCCTGTAGTCCGAGCTACCCAGGAGGATTGCTTGACACTAGAAGTTCTAGGCTGTAGGGAGCTGTGATTGTGATGTGAATAGCCCCTGCATTCCAGCCTCGGCAACATAGCAAGACCCCATCTCTAAAAAAGAGTAAATAATTGTTTTCTTTTTTGTGCATGTAGTCTTGCCCTCTATGAGCATTGTATTTCTGACCATTTATTCAAGTTATTTATAGTAATTCATCATTATTTCATAGTTCTCTCTATATACATCTCTCTCAGATTTTAATAAGGCTCTTTCTAGATATTTCAGGCTTTTGTTTTTTCAAGATGGATGATAATTTTTCACTATGTTTTTAGACTTTTTTTTTTGACAGAGAGTCTCACTCTTGTTGCCCAGGCTGGAGTGCAATGGCGCGATCTCAGCTCACCGCAACCTCTGCCTCCCAGGTTCAAGTTATTCTCCCGCCTCAGCCTCCTGAGTAGCTGGGTTTCCAGGCACTTGCCACCATGCCTGGCTAATTTTTTTTGTATTTTTAGTAGAGATGGGGTTTCGCCATGTTGGTCAGGCTGATCTCGAACTCTTTATCTCAGATGATCCACCTGCCTTGGCCTCCCAAAGTGCTGGCATTACAGGCGTGAGCCACTGTGCCCGGCCTTAGACTTGTTATTACCACAATACAGGCAAATGATTTAAAAATATTCATTTTGTAGCTAGCCAGTTTCTGAGCATTCTCTCTTGGTTTTCCTCTTGATTTACTCATTTTTTTTTCTCTAGGTATGTAATGATATTCTCTGCAAATAATAATTTTATGTCTTTCTCTCCAATGTTTGTTTCATTACTGAGCAGGACTTCCACACAATGTTCAACAATAATAGTGTCACTGTATTTAAAAAATTTTTTTAGCTATATTTTGTTTTGACTTAAACATTTAAAAGTTATTTTGTGCATATATTTTATCAACATTTTCATTACTAATCTAAATCTTATCAATATGATATAACATTTCTTTCCCATTTAATGATTCTAAATTTATGTTTTCTGATATTGATGTTATTCCTGATTTGTGCTAATACGCATTTGCTTGATATATTTGTCTATCACTTTATTTTTAAACTTTCTATGTTGTTTTAAGGATAGTGTGGAATTAAGAAATTGGAATATTTCTTAATTTTTAAAAACCTAAAAATACTGTGGAGTTAGCAATAGGAATTCTTAACTCCATAGTATTATGTGACTAAATAGGGACATTTCTTAACTCCACAGTATTTTTCAATTTTTAAGAATTAAGTGCTTAGGCCAGGCATACTGGCTCATGCCTGTAATCCTAGCACTTTGGGAGGCTGAGGTGGGTGGATCATGAGGTCAGGAGCTCGAGACCAGCCTGACTAACATGGTGAAACCCTGTCTCAACTAAAAATACAAAAATTAGCCGGGCATGGTGGTGTGCGCCTGTAATTCCAGCTACTCAGGAGGCTGAGGCAGAAGAATCACTTGAACCTGGGAGGCAGAGGTTGCAGTGAGCTGACATTGCGCCACTGGGCTCCAACCTGGGTGACAGAGTGAGACTCTCTCAAACAAACAAATAAACAAACAAAAAAATTAGGTGCTTAAGTTTGGGACTGTTCTTTAAGAGGTGAATTAAAAATATTTACTTATATTGTCTATTATTTATGTTTTCTGTGCTTTTTTTCAGTTGTTTTTTTTTTTGGAGTATTATTTGGTTTCTTTATATACTGTGTTAAGATTTATGGGAATCACAATTCGTTTTATATATCTATGTATATCTCGTAACCTATATATATATATATGGTTACCTTTAGATTTTTAGCCTGTTTATCACATTAGGTCACTTTTAAATTGTCCACTTATCAAAGCCAAGAGTGGAGCAATAACTTAAATTTACTTCACTAAGGCAGAGGCATTTTGTATTTTTCTACCCTGTCACTTCTTTCACCCTCATTTTTTTTTGGTTTATTTTACTGAATCTTGGATTATGGACTTAGACAATGGTTATTATCTAGAATATGGGCTTAGATGATGGTAATATCTAAACCTATAATTTAGATATTTTTTTTAGCAAAGATTTATTTGACTTTAAGATTCATGTAAAAAAAATTTATAACCATTATGTAGATATGTTTCAATGTAGACCCAGATTCAGTGCTCATAGAGGGCCCATGACTGATTCATCTTAAATTCTCAGCTTTGATTCATCTCTCAGTCAGAGCTGGGGGAACTGGCTCACACAATTATGGAGGCTACGAAGTTCCATGATAAGCTGTCTGAGAGCTGGAGACTCAGAGAAGCCTGAAGCATGGCTCAGTCCAAGTTCCAAGACCTGAGAACCATGAGAGCCAATGGTGTAACTCTCAGTGTGAGGCCGAGACCTAGGGGTTCACTGTCGCAAGCCTGGGAGTCTGAATGAAGGCCAGAGAACATGGGGTTCTGATGTCCAAGGGCAGGAGAAGATGAGTGTCCTTGCTCCAGAAGAGAGGGAGAGAGGGAGGGAGAGAGATAGAGAGTGTGTATGTGAGAGAGAGAGGAGAGAGAAAGAGAGAGATTGAGAAGGCAAGAGGGAAAATTTGCCTTTCTTTTGCTTTGTAATTTTATCTGCACCCTCAGCGGATTGGATGATGCCTATCCACACTGGACGATGTGGATCTTTCTTACTCAGTTCAATGATTTAGGTGCCACTGTCTTCTGGAAACACCTTCACAGATATACCCAGATGTAATGTTTCACCAGTTGTATGAGTCTGTTCTCATGCTGCTATAAAGAACTATGTGAGACTGGGTGGTTTATAAGGAAAGATGTTGAATTGGCTCACAGTTCTGCAAGGCTGGGAAGGCCTCAGGAAACTTACAATCATGGTGGAAGGCTAAGGGGAAGCAGGCCACGCTTGCATGGGGGCAGGAGAGAAAGACAGCGAAGGGGAAACTGCCAAACACTTTGAAACCATCAGACCTCTTCAGAACACACTCACTATCATGAGAACAGCGTGGGGGAACCATCCCCATGATCCAATCACCTCCTACCAGTTCCCTCCCTCCACACGTGGGGGATTACAATTTGAGATGAGATTTGGATGGGGACACAGAGCCAAACCATATCACCAGCTATTTGTATATCCCTTAATCCTGTCAAGTTGACACCTGAAACTAGCCATCGAACATAAGCAGAATTTAAGCTATTACATACATACAGAAAAATACACAACTCATAAGTATACAACTCAGTAAAATATTACAAATTTATTATTCATTGGGTTGTCAAGGAAGACTTGCCTGAGCAGACGCTGCCTGACCTCTACTTTCTCCCCTTTAGTGCTTTGAAAATTTTACTTCATTACCTCTCAGTGTTATGTAAAAAAGTCTGATGTCAATATAATTTTGGTTCCTGATTAGATATATTATATATTCCTTCTGGATATGAGTCTTATATGTTCTTTATTTTTAAAATTAGAAAAAACGGTTCAATATATTTTGGGTATAACCTTTTAAAGTTAATTTTGTCTAAACCTAGTTTTTAGATGCACTTAAATAAATTTCCAACCCAGGATCTTTTTTCCCGTTAAAACTTTCCTTATTGTCTCCTTAATTTAGTCAGGTTTCTTTTTTGAAATTTCTGTTTTTCACATAATTTTATCACTGCTCCCTATCTTGGTTATCTAAGATTAATTTATATATATATAATTTAAATAATATATAACATGTAATATAAAACATATATAATTATAGATAACATATAATATAAAATATATAGTATATTATATAAAGTATATATTATATAATATATAATATGTATTACATAACTATGTAATGTATTATAATATATATTTTATAAAATATAAAAAATATTGTATAAAATATATATTATGTAATACAAAATATACTATAATATAAAATGCTTATAATATATATTTCATAAAATATATATTATATATTTTATAAACTATATAACATAAAATGTGTATTATATATTTTATAAAATATATAATATATAATATAATATACATTATATAAATATATTGTATAATATGTAATATATATAATATAGCATATAATGTATATTATATATAAAATATAAATATATATATATATATTTTTAGATGGGGTCTCACTCTGTCACCCAGGCTGGAGTGTAGTGGCACGATCTCAGCTCATTGCAACGTCTGCCTCCCAGGTTCAAGAGATTTTGTGCCTCAGCCTCCGTAGCAGTTGGAATTACAGACATGTGCCACCACCCATGAGTAATTTCTGTATTTTTAGTAGAGACAGTGTTTCACCATGTTGATTAGGCTGGTCTCAAACACCTGGCCTCATGTGATCCTCTTGTCTTGGCTTCCCAAAGTGTTGGGATTACAGGTGTACGCCACCGCACCCAGCCCCAATTTATATTTATCATTAATTTATTTCTTTGTTGATCTTCATCTGTATTCTGAGATAGCATCTCAAGCGGCTTCTCCATCAGTGGTTCCCAGAGACTAGTCTATGGATGGCTGCTGGACAGGATGCATCAAAATCAACTAGGAAACTTGTTAAGAATAGTTCCTCAAATTCCATCTCCAGAGATGTCTTTTTGCTTAATCTGATTTTTTAAAATGTGTTGATATTTTCATCGGTTTAATGTTGATGAGAAATGGGAAGACCAAGGCTATTCCAGGTAAGCAGGAAGCATAAGCGACGTCCCAGATTATGAGAATCAGTTAGGTATGGTATTAATACTGGTGGTAGGGAGGGAGGATGGTGGTTTGGAATACTGTGAGAGGTGGACTGGGCCAGGTCATAGAGTACCTTCTGTGTCACGCAAGAGAATTGGCACTTTATCTTATAGGTATGGGGGAGGTACTGAGGAGTGATTAGGGGATTAATGTGATGAGATTTACATTTTATAGAGGACCTCTTGGAACATGGGGAGAGATGGAAGAGTGACAATCGCTGTGTAATTTCAAAACATAGGTGTGTAGCAGTTAGTTGTGAGGTATGTCACATGTGGGTTGTCTTATAGTGTGTTAATTGCCAAAGTTTGTAAAGGATCTTTTAAAAAAAAATTATTGTAGATTCAAGATTATTTCTACAGTACTGCCACTGTTACATGCACCCTGGACCTTTTTCCGCTGCAAAGTGGCCATGTAACAGCTCAGCTCTTTGGAATTACATGACCGTGACCGTGGGGAAGATGTCATGCATGAGCCTTCATTCATCATTATGTGTGATGGCAGAAGTAATGCTATGTGTTCACCAAATCCCATTTCATTTTCTTTTCCATGGACACACAGAAATACTTCATTTTCCAGTCTCCACTGGGTTTAATTTGGGTCTGTGTGACTGAGTTCTGGTCAATAAGATTGGCCCTTAAACATTGCATGTATAGTTTTTGGCCTTCTCTTTTCTTTCATTGGCGACTTGTGCAACAGAAATACAATGCCAGCCACATTTTAACTGTATATTTATTGTAAAGACATTTAAAAATGTAAAAAGAAATAGATGAATTTGTAATAAATTTGATATGTTTAACCGAACACATTTTGACATTTATCAATATAAAAATTAATAAAAGATATTTTACATTAAAAAACTTAAGTATTTGAAATCTAGTATGTATTTTACACATAACACAACTCAACTGGTACTAGCCACATTCCACATGCGCAATAGCTACAAATGCCTAGTAGCTCCTGTATTAGACATTGCAGTGCTAGATGTTGCTGTAGAAGTCAGAGCCTCTGTGTCAGCCTGGGTCTCTCAGTGACCAAGTAGAGCAAAGCTCCCTGATGATCCCTGTTGGGATTGTAACATGCACAAGAAACAAACCTTTGTTTCTTTGGACTTCGTCTGTTGCAGAAGCTATTAATTACCTACTCTGACTAGACTCCGCTACAATTTGAGAGATACTGAATTATTAAATATGAGAAGCAAGGCAGAGAGGCCAGTTAGTGTTATAATATAACGCAACTGTAATAGCAGTCTTGGAGTTAGCGAGGAAGGGGAGGACACGTGAGACATTGATAAAGAGTTGGTCATTGATTGGATGAGGGTAATGAGGGATGACGCTGTTCCAGTAGATGATGAATAGATGATGCCATTCCAGTAGGTATAAAAGCAGTAGGAGGAGCCAGTTTGGGAGGAAAGCTAGCAAGTTTAGTTGTGTCTCTGTTGATTTGGAGGTGTCTATGGACTATTGGTTCGACGTTCAGCTGAGTATTGACTGCTACCTGCCATGTCAGGTGCTGATGTTTCTGTTCTTGAGGGACTGTAAACTGGCTAAATAGGTAAAGCTGATATAGTCTGTATGGTCAGTGATAAAGGACATGCACAGTGATTTTGGAGGCCATAAGAAAGACAGGGACTAATCTAGGATAGCAGGCAGTGATGGGTCCAGGAGTCTCCTTAGAGATGAGATCTAAGTAGAGTTTTAAAGTGTGAGTGGAGCAATAGGGGTTGGGGGAGAGTGGGGGAAGACAGCATGTGACCGGAGGGACAGCAAGGAAAAAGTGGCAAGGGCATTCACAGCAGAAGGACTGCAGAAGGGACAGGCATTGAGGCCAAGAACAACGTGGTGGTCACCACAAGAAGTTCACCACGACTGGAGGGTCAAACATCAAGGAGGAAGCACCCTGTGAGAGAGTGGGGAGAGGGAGCAGGGCCAGATTGCTGGGGGGCGCTTTTTGTTATGTTTGAATTTGTGTCATAGGTACGGGTGGAGGATGGATTGAGAGATGGGAACAATGGCAGCAAGAACAGGTGGAAGGTTGTAGCAATCATGGGAGAGAGAAATGAAAATAGATGCAGTCCCTGAACCTGGGTAGTATGATATTGGTGGGGGAGAAGGGGGTTCATTGGAGAACTTTTGGAAGTGCAAACACAGTGTTTGGTGATGCGTGGATGTTAGGAATGAGGGAGAGGAAGAGGAAAAAAGATTCAGGGAAACCACATAGATTTCTAGCTTGGATGACTAGGTAGATGGTAGTGCTAACTGGGGAAAATGAAGAGAGAATAAAAGCAAAGCGTATCAGGGAGGGATACATGGAAAGCAACTGCCTCTTCCCACCCCCGGTGCCCCCACCCAAAATATAGTGGGAAATAATGATTTATTATTAGGTCTATATATTAGTGGGAAATATATGTCTAGTGGGAAATAGACATATATATTTTTTTGCAACCCCCCTCTCCCAACAAAAATAAAAACAGTTTTTTTCTTTTCATCACCACCTTTGAGGGAAAGCTTGAAAACAAGCAGCAGGTTTTTAGCGAGAAGCTTGAAAACAAAGGCCATGAGGAACTATCCCTGGCAGCTGCCTGGGGATTTCCTGTAGGATGATGGTGACAGGGATGGTCACAGGAATCAAGATGTGAGCACAAAATGACACTGAGAGGAGGTGGCTGGAGAAGCTAACCCCCTGGATTTTGAACCGAGAAAGAGATGGAGAAAAGCCATGGGCCTCTGGGTGAGCTGGAGCATGCTGGATGGAGCAGGACGGAGTGAAGAGGAAGGTCTTTCAAGAAGCAGGGAGGCTGCGGAGCGGCCTGAGAATTTCCAGAGGCCTTCAGAAGTAGGGCAACGTAGCACGGTGGGCGATGGGGGCGATAATGGTTACGACGTGAAACTTGAAACTACTCTGGAATTGAATGTGATTGAGTTTTTATTTTACTTGGGCTGAACATTTCTCATACTTAAAGTTCATTCTGCCCCATCAGCTCCTTTCTGGGTTGTGGGGTGTCTTGATCAGACAGAAGCCAGGCCCTAGGAGTGTGACTTGAGGAAGAGAAAAATGTTTGTCTGTTGATCACTGAGGGGCCTTAATCTCCAAAGGAAGCCTGAGTGCAAGGGAGAGACTGGGCATTGTAGTCTGAAAATAATGTGTTTTCCCAGAACTTCTTGTATTTTGGGGAGAGTTTATTTTCCCCGTATGATCTTAGTAATGACATGTCATTCCTCAGGGCCATTATTTTATTTAATTAATTCTTTTCAAAATGCTTCTGTGTACAGCATTGGCTAATAGTATGAAAGCCTTGGTCGTCAGTCTTGAAGGCCTGTGAAATCGAGAACTTGGAACTGGGTAGTTCCAGGTCATTGTTACTCAAAGGCATGCTTTGTTTTGCTTATAGGAGAATTTGTGCAACTCTTCCCAATAGAGAAGAGCTGAGTTTGCTAAAATACATTTAATGAGAATGAATAAAGAAACATTTTCTTACCAAACTTTATTATCACAGAGGGATTTTATTATAAGGGTTTAACAGAACAGAGAGTTAGACTTGCTGTATCACTTGTAAAACCTCAACAAGTTTCAAAATTTAAATTAATAAATATGAAAGTAGGTTTAGTTCTTTTCAGCCATGTTTTAACTTTTAAAAGACAAAGAGGAGGAAATGCTGTATCTGTATGTTGTAAAGACTCAGAAATTTTCCACTGCCATTTAATTCTATCTAGCATTTCCATAGGCAGAACTGATAATCACATTTTTTCACCTTTTTTCTAAATAATTAAACATAAATAGGTCCTTAAATAGCTCAAATAAATAAAAGTTTTACCTTTTAAATAATAAAATTCCCAAGCCCGAAGTCTTGTTTCTTTAAAAAATACAAAATAAAGTAGATAATTCATTAAAATGGAATCTTATATCCCAAAGTTATCTCAGGGCATATTAAATACATAAATAACTTAAAGGCTTTAGAAAAGTATACAAGAAGCAAACTGGTACTTAGTCTAAACCTTCCTTCTTGGAAAGAGGGAAAGATAATTCAGATCTCATCTCTTAGCCAAGCGTTACCTCTGAAGCTTCAATTGGATGAATTGCTGTAAGAACTCTAATCAGTTTAGTCAGAAATGGGACTATGTCTTTGAAGGATGAGGGTTCCTGAGGGGCTGGGCCAGCTCTCCAGAAAGCCTAACTGCTTTGGGGGAGTGTGGGATTTGAACCAAAGCTCTTAGGCCACATGGCGGACAATGGGGGTGACGCAGGTGCAGCCCACGGACACCAGCATCTTCTCCAGCCGGAAGGAGTTGGGGCAGTGCTGAGGCTCCCTGCGCAGGACCAGGATCTCTTGCTGGATGGGAACGGAGTTCATGTGGTAGTCCATGTTCCCATCAGCATTGACGCAGCCCAAGTGGCGGCACTTCGCCTCCCAGATCACAGAGGGATATCTCTCAGGGTCCTCATTGCGGCTGCAGAGGGGGGGAGAAAAATCAGGAGGAAAGTGAAATTCTGGTAAAGTGGGAAAGAAAGAAAACAGGAATACATGAAGAGAGGCAAGTTCACAGGGTGACAAGTTATAGACATTGCAAATTCTTTAAGTGATGTTAGTTTGAAGAAGAACTTTGGGGACAATTTTGGATTTTTTTCAAGCACATGAATTGTTCTAGAAAAGAAGACAATGATCAGTTTTTCCCCCAATTTATTTGAAGAATGAATAAAATAAGGTAGACTGAGACCACAGAAAGAATTTAAGTTTGACACAAATAATAATTTTGTAGGGCATATCTGACAGACAGAAGAAGATCAAAGGAAGAGCAGACTTGGAATCATCTGGAATAAGATAGCTGTTTATCTGACTTGATGTTAAGTGTCTTTATAACCTTCTCTTCCCTCTCTCTTTTAGCTGAGTGAATGATTTACTTTGACTTTTGAATTGATTTATTTTGATTCTTCTTAGTAATGGGAAGAGGAGAAGAAATCCTACAATCAGACCAATCTGTAGGCTCCACAGAACTGAGACTTATTTGTATAAAGTCAAATGATCAAAATACATTTTGTATTTCACCCTTGATGGGGTCTAAATACTGGGTATACTAAGGACACAGCAAGCATAGGTGCGTTTGGAAGCAGCTCAAGACTATGTAACACACAAAGGGGTAGAAATACACCAGTGATACTTATTCTACTGGGATTCAAAAACAAAAATAAGCAAAAGAAAAAGTTAAAACAAACCTAATTACTAATTATTTGCAATAAATCTTTCCGATGGTGATGCTGGTTAAGAGAATAAAAACATTAATCCCCTTTGACAAATGTCTGTTTTTTGAATAAATAAACAATAGACTTGGGGTCTCGAAAATATTAGAATAATTAATTTGGGTTGGTTATTGGTGTCAGTGACAATTAGCTCTAACAGGATAGAGATTATTGGAGGCTGTCCTGTGCTTTGTTAAAGGAATTTGTAGAAAGCTTGAGAATCACTCCTCTGCACAGTGGTCCTTCCAGGTTTGACTGGTAATTCTAAATGAATAAAATCGTCCTTAAGGAGATTTAACCGGCAGTCTGATGCATAAGAAGGATGAGGAATATAGCATTTTTATCTGGAACCCTTACGTACTGGAGATTCCAAGGTGAGGAGGATCGGTTGTAGTAATCTGAGGGCCTTTTGGAATTGGTGTTCCGGTTACGGATGTTCAGGTTGACCATCACAGTCCGGGGGAAGTTCTTGTCCTCAGCATTTGGGCATCCTGGGTTTTGCGGGCTTGCTATTCCTGCCTTCACTATGGCCTCCAGGCTCAGCAGCAGCAGCAGTGACTAGAATTGAATGGGAAAGGAGGGAGAAGTTGGAGATTGGATTACTGTGTGGTTCTTTTTGATAAATTTAATTGTGATGATGATGCATTGCTAATGATAGAGAACATACCAGGACAATCTATACTACATTTTCAGATCAGTTAAAGAAAAATCTAGGTAGATGGCCAACATAATGTTAACACCATGGCTTTTAAATTTTTTTAAAAACCAGTTTCAACATTCTTCTTTTGACTTAGAAAGACATGTTATCCATCGGCTGGCAATAATTTTAGTAAAAATGTCAAGTCATGCCATGTCATCAGCCTGTCAGCACATGCATCATTGTCAGGTCTGCGAAAGAATAATGACTTTGATTTTCAAGGTTGCAGTGATCTCCTGCACCATTGTTCTCAGTCCCACATTCTGTGAAACTCAATGTGCAGTCAAACATTCACATTGAAAGAAAGAGCTATAGAAAATCTATGTGGTATCAACAGTCATGCTAAAATGCTGTTGGTGCTACTGGCAGACATCCAACTAAAAACTCGATCTCCTTCATGTTTTCTTAGGTATATTTTCCAGTTGGTCTAAATTAAACATGTATTGAGTCTATAATAAAATCAGATTTCAAAAAAGATACTTGAAGTTAGATATTAAAAAAAATAAACCCATTTATCCTAAAACACAGTTATACATATGTCTAGTTAGAATACGTAATTTCAATGTATCAAGAATTTGGTATGAGATAATGGAACCAAAGTCGCTGCTTCGGCTTTCAAAATCTTAAGGATAGTGACCCATTTTAAAGAAAAAGGATTAAAGAAAAATGCCGTGGGAGAATTATATCAAATCCTTTGTACTCAGGAAAACAGACTTTCAATAAATTTTCTTTCTTACTGCACAGCACCATGTGACACTTCTTGTGTGGTTTAGCCCCAATATAGCTGTCTTTCAGTTTTAATCTTATCTTTCAAACTGCTGTATATCAGTTCTTGAAAATGCTGCACAATGGCGTAAATATCCACCAAAGCTTTCATTTTCTATCCTACATATACAGTATTCCTGGATCTCCATAGTCAGAACGCAGCATTTCATGCCTAAGGTCTGGAAATATCTGCTCCAAATCAACAAGAGCATTGCACGTTAGTGCAGGACTCACCACCAGTGAGGTCTTCCCAAGAGTCATCGTTGCTTCTTCCAATCAACTGGGGATGGATGAGTTATTGCCTGCTATGAGATGGATAGAATGTAGCACTATCACCTCTCTTTTTATAGGGCTTCTTGCCTTCTGTGGTCACTTACGTAATGTGTCGCAGTGGGTTCAGGGGGTGACACCATTTTGGTTAAAATTTCCGCCCCCAAATGAGGTCATAGAACCTCTTCTTCTGAAGGAAAATGGAAGGGCAGAAACTCATGTTCCTAAAGACCATGTTCTCTCTTCATTCTTACTTGTTAGAAGCTGAGCAAAGGTGATATGCTATGGGTCTATATCATGTATTTATGAACATATGTACAGCTGCCGGAAGAGCTATGGTCTACTTTAATGGTTCATGGGGAAATAAAAGTTTGACATAACATGTAGGTCTTCTGATGTCATGCACCTTGATTTTCCATTTGATCTTTCTTTTCCTCACAGATTCCTTGGCCAGGTGTTGTAGAGACAATTCCAGAAACTACTCAAGTTCCCATAATATAAATTAAAAAATGAATAAATAATAATGACACGATATATCCTATTTAATTGAGTTCAACACCTCTCTTGTTGAGTATCTACTCTGCTCAAGGAATAAATAACTAGGTTCAAGAGACACGAGATTTACTGTTAAAGGCATGTTCTAACCCTGCATGCTACTAAGCAACTTGGTGTTTTGAGGCTCCATCTCATGCAGTTCTTCTAGAGGAATAAGATGGAGAGGAGAGAGTGAGGGGAGGTGGCGGGGCAAAGTGAGGAGGGAATTGAAAATGGGGGTGGAGACTGGACAAAGGTGATGAAGATGGAGAAAAGGAGGGCAGCCAGGAGCTTCGTTCCTCAAGTCTAGCGGAGGACTGCTCCAATCCCTTTGTCCCTGCAGCCTTGGGATGGTAACAGCCTCTTGCTGATGACAATCTCAACTACCAGTGTGAACAGTTCTCTGAGTCAAACTCCCTCTTTGCAAATGCCTGAAGGGGCTTCTGTTTCCTGGCCAGATAAACCCTGACTGATGAATGAGGGGAGACCATGAGCACTTGAATTTCAGTGGTAATGGTAGATATCCTTGATAGGTGAAGCAGATACAGATGGAAGAGGAAGTAGGATACAGCTTCAAGTGACTTCCTTGGTCCTGATGTTGGCATCACTGTCTACCTACTTTTCAAGACAAGAGTCACTGTGAGCCCTCCTGTCCTTCCTCTACATATGACCAGGCAGCAATCTCAGAAGCTGCAGTGTCTCTCACATCATCTATTTACAGGTTTCCTCTAACTCAGACTCTCACCCACTTGGACGAGCTATACCTGCTTTTCCCAATTGCTTTCCTCAGACCATCTTCGACATTCTCACAATAATGATTCTCAAAGCATGGCTCTCATTGTGGCTTTTCTTCTGCCATTAGCTTGCATACAGACTAAAGTGTAAAAGGCTTTAGCATTTGCATTATGTGAGTTTGTATAACTTCCTTTCTAGCCTTACCTCCCACCATGTCCCAGGACCTGGGCTGATGGTGTCCTGATTTTTCTCCAGGAAAATCAGGTAAGCTTTTCAAAGCTTACCCACCCTTTTTAAGGTATTTTCTCTGAAATCCCCTTCCCCATCCTCAGGTTATCAAAATGCTACTTGTTCTTCAAATTCCTGTTAAATGTGTCTTCTAGGTCTGGAGATTTCTCTTGATTACCTCAGTTGGAATAAGTAGTTTCATCTATCACATAACCTCTCTAGCAACTTTTGTTTCATTTTGTAGTGTGTTTTATTTAGCTTTAAAAGCTCTGGGTAAGACGTGTTTATTTCCATGTTTAGATTTTACTGTCAACCTTCAAGGCCAGTGTGTTCTTCATCTTTGTGACTCCTGTGGTGCCTAATGTGGCCCTTTATGCAACACGGGTCTTCACCGACTGCTTTTGTGTTGCTTGTCCCTCTCTGATACAGGGCTGTTCATACATATTTCTTGTGTATTGCATGCGTTTAATTTACATATTGATTTTCTTGTTTTCATTGTAGGTCATTTCTTGCTAGACTGCAAGCTATCTGAAGACAAGTAGTCTTACTGGTCTTTGTAACACTTAGCATAGTGTCTAGTAAATAGTAACTGTTCAACATTTTGATTAATTGACAGTATGAATAATGCTATTTGAGAAGTTCAGAATTTTCTCTATTATTCTTAGAACCCACCTGCATCTCAAAACCCTACTGAGTTGTCTAGTGCCTTGGCTCTGCATTCTGATCCTTTTGAATGCAGTGTG
The DNA here is from genome assembly GCA_036589455.1 of Ateles fusciceps. Lineage (NCBI taxonomy): Eukaryota > Metazoa > Chordata > Mammalia > Primates > Atelidae > Ateles > Ateles fusciceps. Next base: position 1,653,781 of record JAZHEH010001541.1, read on the forward strand.
GTGAAGCTATAGCCTATTCTGGATCACCCTGGAGTGGAGGATTCCTTGTTGTTGCTTTCTGGCAAAAAAGAAGGGGAGGAGAATGTATTTGCTGCCAATTATTTTGACTGAAGTTGAAGGGGGAAAAGCTAACTCTAGCTGTTTTCCTTAGTCTTGCCTCCTGTGCCTATGTAATTCAGCCTGTGTGCTATGCTTTGAAATGCCAGCCCTTGCTTTAAAATAAGAATGGGAAAACAAGATGGATATTCACAAAAGTGTAAAAATAATCATTTTGACATGGCGGTTGGAGCAGAGTGTGTCCGGCCTTCAGTATGGCTGATATTCCAGAAGTTTGCTTGAGCTGGAAGCTTGTGGCCCCTGGAGGAGCAGCTGGGAGTGTAAGAGTGTGTGCACAGTGGAGAGGGCTCTTCCTCTGCATTTGTCTGCAGAGGTAGCTGGCTCAGGTTTTGATCCGAGACTCTTGAGATAGAGTGTATGCTGGACCGGGCATTAGAGTGCCTAGAACACTGAATGAGAGGACACCTTTGTTTTCATTGTGAATCTGCCACTAACTACCTATGCCCTTAGGTACATCACCTCTTTGAGACTTAGTTTCCTGTCTTATAAAATGAGCTTTTACACCAGCTCATCTTTTGATCATCTATGATTTTCTGGAGAAAGAATATCATATAGAACAAACGGGAGTAGTAAGTTAGGGATGATTATTTTGTTAGTGATGGTCTTCCAGGTTTATCAATCTTGCTTCTCTGAGATTTTGAAACAGATCACCACAAACAATGGGGAACTACATGTGATGAGTTAAGAGCTTCGATGGCTGGGGGCAAGTGTGCAATTGGAGACAGGGAAAGATTCCCAGGAGCCACACATGCATTTGAAGGGATAATAGTGGTGAAACGTTTCTGCCCTTCTTGATTTAGAGAAATGATTTTCAAGGCTCCTTGAAATTATTAGGCCATTTAACAGTATTTCTTTCTACTTGCAATAGAGAATAATCTAAGGGACGGAAAGAAGAAAATTTCCTTTTGTATCCTGGAGAGAGTATTTTTGAGTCTTTTGTCTCAATGTGGTGGAAAATTAAGGCTTGCTGAAAGATAAAATAAATAAACTAATTTTAATTTTGGCTTAAGTGGTAAGGTTACCGTTGAGAGATTATTATATTTCAAATTTCTATTCTATAGCCATTTAATTAAAAAGTAACAATGGTCTCAGTGTAGGAGGAGGCATCATGCCATTGTTTCTGCTTAAAGTTAATGAAAGACAGTAGCTGTTCAGGAAGATTGGAGCCATTTTGTTTAATGCTGTGCATATCACCAGGCAAGACTCCTCTCTTGATCTTTACTTAATATAGAGGGGGGTAATGAGTACCTGGAGAGAATTCTCTTGGATTTTAAATGTAGGGGCTGATACTTTGCAAATGGGCCAGCACACAAGGGGCACTGTCAAACAGACACGTAAAAGGGAGACATGATGTTTAGAGAGGAGAAGATTTGCAACAGAGAGCCATCTGGAAGAACTTGGGGGAGTTGATAAGGTCAGAATTTAATTGATACTCAAATTTAGACCTGGTTTTTCAAGCTCTAGATCATCTACCCTGAATAGTATTGATAGTATATCAATACTATTACATAGTATATTACCAATATTGTACTATATATATATAATATACTATGTAATAGTATATTATCAATACTGTACTATCAATACTATTACATACTAGAGGTTCACCTCTGAGGTTATCAGTGTTGTCTTGCAAAAACCAGAACTTAATAGATATATAATTAATGTGGTTTCTTAAACAGGAAGTATCAATCCTGGTACCAGCCTGATAGCATCATTGTTCCTCTCCAGTGTAATGCTGTTTGTATTCACACGGCTGTGCTCCTAAGGGCCATCCTGAACAGTAGGTGATGGATGAGAACACTTTAGGGGTGAGTACAGGCTTCATCCTGTACTGGAATCCCTGCTGGAGAAAATTCTCTTTTTATATGACATGATGGATTAAAGGCATGATTAACAATGAGGATGTTTTTATAGAGTATTTGTTAATGGGCTGGTGAGTGCTGAGAGATGGCAGGCAGAACACTTTTTCAACATTTGGGTCTTGTTTCTTCACCACTGGTCATTCTAACTCTTGGCAGCTACTTTGTCCAGATGAAGACCATCTGTGCAGCTCCTTTGACTGACTAGTTTTCTTTTCTCTACTGTTTGTTTTTGGCGTTTCCTCTCTCTAGTGCACACCAGGCTGTTTTTATCTGATGGAACCAGATCACAAAACTGTTTGGATATCTGTGAAAAACAAACCCAATATGAATGGTCAAAAGAACATTGAACAGCCATTATTCATGTGAAGTGTTTGATAGAAAGGCATTCTGTGTCTGCTTACTTCCAAATAACGTGTAATGCCTTTATCGCCTGGGGTAAATGGGGCTTGCCTTTAATACGTTCTCTTTGCTAGTCTCAAAGCACTGAGATAATGACTGGAAGCTGTGTTAGAGACCAAGTCATTCAAGAAAGAAAATGTGTTACATCACGTCATCTTAAAACAACTGCAGACCATCAACAGTGTTTCCCCAATCCTTACATTAAAATCCACAAGCATATAATGTGAAATGTCAATTTCTCCTTTGAGTAATAACTACTAACCTCATGGAAACCAAGCCTCTTCCTTAGGTGAGTTTATCATTAGTCTTTTACTGAAACACTGATTTAAAGTGGGTCAGAAAACTTTCCATTTTTTTTTCAAACAATATATGTAGAATTATACACCTATACGTTAGCAGGCACATGCAAATTTGTTTTACGGGTGGCCTTTCCTTTGGTAATGCTGACTTCATCCAATACTCTAAGAATTAAGGTCAGTAAGTGACTGAAGCTTTAAGTCTGAACGGATGTCTCTGAAAAGTAGGGTCTAAAATTGAACAAGAAAACCAAACCACATATTGTGGTTGGGCTATCAAGTTATCAGCTTTATTTTCTTTTCAGCAATTTTGAAGTTAAAATGGTTTAGAGACAACCACAAAATATATTTAAAAGGAAGATACAGTATATGAACCTGGAACGAATTGCTAATTGGTTTTTTTAAAGGCAATATAGAGGATGTTATGGTGAGGTGGTAGCTTCGTGAATTGGAAATATGGAAAAATCAATACATAATGATGTATTTTCTTATCCCAAATGATTGATTCTTTTATTCTGAAATCCTCTAGAGAATTTAAGATAATTATAGCAAAAATTCAGGTAAGTAAAACAGAAGTAGGAATATAAATCAGGCTCAGAGGACGTGGAAACAGAGACAAAAGTCAAGATCTAGGAAAAGAAAACCCAAAGTTACTGTTTGTAAGGGCCAACATATTTACATTTGTCTCCAAGCTTCCTGGCAGCAAAAGAAAAAAAGGAAAAATATTCAATTACGTAAGTCTCATTTTCAGAAAGGAAGAAGCTAAAAAGGAGGTAGATTTTTTTCCTATCATCGCATTTTAAAATAAAATCTTTGTCTGAGTCTTATAGAAGGTCCAATATAGTATATTGACTAAGGGCATTTTTCTTTTTTTTTTTGCTTCAGACATTCCCATGATCACGTCCCAGTTCCACTTTAATAGCCGTGTGTCCTTGGGAAAATTATACCATCTACATTTCGGTTTCCATACCTACAACCTGAAAATAACAAGAGAACATGCTTTATAGGTAGTAAATGAAATAATACATGTGATCTGGCTTGTATACTCAATGAATATTGATTCAATATTAATATGAACAGGAATGTCAGGGTATGAGAATCTGTCAGAGGAAACTTTTTGAGGAAAAGGAGACTTTGTGTCTGAGGGACACTAGTTATCTGCTCATTTGAATATCTACTCTGTGAGGAAGTAGGGAGATATCTTCAGGCTTCCACATGGCTTAGATGAAATAAAGATTCATTAAACAAATGTTTCTTGAACACCTATTATGTGCCAGTCACTGTGCTGGACTCAGGATAGAGCAGGGCAAGCAAACCAAACTCTGTTTTTAAGAAACTGACATTCAGGGTGGTCTAGTCCTCATTCATATTTTGAGTTTACCAGACTATTTATTTATAATGAATTAGGCTTCTCAGTTAGGAAACCTGGAAACCAGGGCCCTGGATAGCAGACACAGGCATTCTGATTACTGGAAAGGAATAGTCCCTGCTACAAATTATGAAGTTGTCTTCCTGATTTATATATTACTGTACCAACAATTAAGAAATTTCAAGGTTTACCATAGATTATATTAAATTTAACCCAGAACTGCTATTCTGTGTATATTTTAGATCTCTATCTTTTTCTATCTAGCTGTCTATTTACACACATTCACATATATGCAAAAGAAAGCAAGCATAATTAATCCATAATCCTAGTTGTTAGAAATAAGCTTCTGGAGTACACCTTCTGTTACCTTACAAAATTGGGATCATTTTAAGTGTATTGTTCTAGTAAACATATTTTGTTTTACAAAATTGGGCCATATTATAATACTGTTTTGTAAGCTTTTTTCTCATCTTACAATATATTCTAAACACTTTGCCCTTTTTTAAAAACTGTGTATGTGTCTGTGTGTGTTCGACACAGACTGATTACCTAACATCCTGAGAGATGAGCAATAGACCACTTAACCAGTTGCCTACTGTTAAATATTTTGATTGTTCCCAAATTTTTATTTTAATGCTTAAGATAAATTGACAGATCTATGAAGCTTGTTAAACCTTCTAAGTAATGTTATTACAGAGGCAATAGTCATAAAAAAAGATATCAACAAAAATATTTACAAGACAAAGGCTAATGACTATGAAAAAGAGTAGTTTGCCATATGGTAGATACCAAAGATCAGTGACGTAAATACTATTATAAGCATCAAAGAGGAAGACTTAAAAAAATTATTCATTCTCTTATTCCATTTAATCTCTACAAAAATTCCTTAGGATACTACTGTCCAATACACAGGCAAGAAAACTCAAGGTTTGGCAGGTTTCAGTGACTGGCCTGAAGTCATCCAGTAGGCAGGTGGTGGCCCTGTTTGGTCACAGATACTGCTGACTTTTAAGTCTATGAGTTTTTCCACTATGGCACACTGAAAACACTGACATTGAAAACCATTTAAACACTATTTTGCATCTTACTTTCTGATATTTTGAAGTCTCAAAAATTATCAAATTATCTTTGGTTTATCCATTTGGTGGTGTTCCCCTCTTTCATTGACTCTTGTCCATTATCTTTGCTTTAGTGACAACCCCTCTCTGTCTAGTGCTAGATTAGGCTATTTCCTGTGCCTAGACTACAAGAATCCCAACATATATTTATTTTGTAATCCTATTGAAGTAGAGATTCTCATTAAAAAAAATACGGGAGGTGCAAAGAGAGGTGCATATATGTCTATGTTTTACTGAGGATCAAGGTAATAGGATTTGTGCTTAATTTCCTGTCTGGATTAGAAGATCATTAAACTTTTCCTTTTCTTTTTTTTTTCTTAAAAAGGGAGTTGAAGGAAGCAGAATTTACATATGAGAATCACTGAGGAATCTTATATGATGGCTGTGAACAGATTGGTTTTCATTTTGTTCTGAGTAACTAGGACATTATCATCTTAATGCATTTAGCTATACATTTAGTTTTTGAAGAAAAACTTTGCAGTAGTCAGCATTTTAAATGTTTGACCAGTATTAACTTGCTTCATGAACCTGATGCCAAGCAACAAATGTTTAAAATGTTTAAAAATGTTTGGCTAGAGGCCAGGCGTGTTGTCTCACGCCTGTAATCTCAGCACTTTGGGAGGCCGAGGCGGGCGGATCACGAGGTCAGGAGATGGAGATCATCCTGGCCAACATGGTGAAACCCCGTCTCTACTAAAAAGAGAAAAAATTAGCCAGGCATGGTGGTGCGCCGCTGTAGTCCCAGCTACTCGGGAGGCTGAGGCAGGGGAATTGCTTGAACCCAGGAGATGGAGATTGTAGTGAGCCAGGATTGCACAACTGCACTCTAGCCTGGTGACAGAGCAAGACTCCGTCTCAAAAAAAAAAAAAAAAAAAAAGTTTGGCTAGAGATCACGCCACTGCACTCCAGCCTGGGCAACAGAGTAAGACTATGTCTCAAAAAAAAAAAAAAAAAAAAGTTTGGCTAGAATTCAATAGTATGTATGTACCATAATTTATTTTGTCTCTTATGAATGCATTTTAAATTCATTCTAAATTATTTACTATTAATTAATACAGTGATAAAAAGCATATTAGTCAGATTTGTGCTTAAATATATACTACAGGATATATAAGGGTTTTTATATTATTGCCTATGTTTTGCTAAAGAATCTTGAAGATTATATTGTTCCCTTCTTTGCCTGTAATAGAAACGCAATAGAGATAGTTTAAGCACAAATGAGAAATTAATTATAAGGGTATAAAGATGCCCCAAAGACACAGTGCAGGAATTAAAGCAGGGATTCAGGAAAGCACTGGAACAAGGGCTAAAAACTAACAGGTGTCAAGGCAATTACTTTCTTAATCTCTCAAAATCCTTCTTTCCTGAACTGTATCATTCCCCTCTGCAGATTCCTATCATCTGTGTCTTTATACTTCTGGCTTTCCCAAGTTTACAGATTCTCAGGTCCCCTTTGATAGGCATTCTCAGTTCCAAGCCACATTTTAAGGAGAGTCTGATTGACTTGAGTCACATGTCTAATCCATGATGGTTGGACAGGATCGTGTAGTATACACAGGGATGCTGGGGGCCTGTTCTCAAAGAAGACGGGTGTGTGCTGGGCAGGCATTCTAAAAGGTGTGCACTGTAAGTTAATTTTCTCTGCAACAGAGGAAAAATGTATGTAGATGGCATAGTTTCTTTCTTTCATACCACTGAGACGTGGCAAGAATGCCTCCAGCTCTGAGTGCCATTATTTCTAATCGGTCTAGGTGTTGTCATTGCTTTGATTTTATTTATTGCATTATATTTCAATTATGTACACATGCAGATACAGCTTATATATAAGATGCATGTATATGTGTATTAAATAATCCACATATGTACTTTTTTGTGTATATCTATATCTATAAATTTTTTGGTTCATCTCCACTTAAATTTATTAAGTCATAGTTCTTAGTATTGTGCAAAAACATAAATGATAGATGTATAGTGCATGCCTATTATCTTTTCAGTATGCTTTCCCTGTCTGAAAAGATTGGATGTAGACATTTTGTCTGTCACCTTTAGAAATAGTTATGTGCTTTATATATGTCTATGTGGATCCTGCTGAACCTATGTGGTTTTTAAATGTTTTTTGGTCAGATATGCTGTATAAAGCATTGCAACCACATGTAGTGAGGTTAACACCTGAAAGTGAGAGATGAGGAGCAGAGCCCTATCTGGGCTAAACATAACATCTGTTGGAGATGATGAGTTAATAGCCACCAAGGAAGTGGTTGGGGAGACCACTTGACACAGGTGAGAAACACACTCATCTCCTGCCTTCATGCTTGTTGCTAGAACAGGCACTTCAGCTGAGTACCTGGTATACAAACAGGAAGGCTCTACAAATGTTTTTGTTTGGGAGCCAGTTCATAGCAGATATATATTGCCCATTGGTTGTCCTAATTCATCAAACTTCCCCATTCATCCATTTATCCATCCATTTGACCATCCTATCTATCCATCTAATAAACATTTACTGAAGAATTACTTTTAAAAAAAAAAGCAAAAAAAAAAAAAAAAAAAAGCAGGAGGAATATAGTTTTACAAGGATCACTGGTTTAGACACACCCAAACTGTTCACAAACAAATAGGAAAGCTTTGGAATTAAACACACCTGGATTTACTCTGTTGCCTGCTACCTACATGACCTTGGTACTTAATATTCTCTATGCCTCAAGCCCCTCATCTTTAAAATGGCAATAATAATAGTAGCACTTACATCATAAATTTACTGTAAGGATTAGAGTAGATACTGTGTATAATGCTCTTTGGGCAGAATCATAAATATTGTGTATTATTATTATTGTTTTATTTCATTAATTAATTAATTAATTTTGAGATGGAGTTTCACTATTGTTGCCCAGGCTGGAGTGCAGCAGCATAATCTTGGCTCACTGCAACCTCTGCCTCCCAGGTTCAAGTGATTCTCCTGCCTCAGCCTCCTGAGTTGCTGGGATTATAGGAGTCCACCACCATACCTGGAAAATTTTTTGTAGTTTTAGTAGAGATGGGGTTTCATCATGTTGGCCAGGCTGATCTTGAACTCCTGATCTCAGGTGATTCACCCACCTCGGCCTCCCAAAGTTCTGGGATTACAGGCACGAGCCACATAATAATATGCCCAGCCTGTATTATTATTTATAAGCATCATCTACAATAATGAGTTCTGATGAAAGCTAAAAATTTTATGCATTGTGGAATATATAGAAAATAAGTTCTACCTGACCAAGCTGTCACTATAAGTAGGAGATTGCTTCACATGGGGTGGATCCGTGAAATAACAAGACTTTTGAAGAAAGAAAATCCAGCTCATTAGAATGCCTTGCCTACTTGTTGACAAATATAACTTAGTTATATTCCATAACATCCAGATGGGCTGATTTTTCACTTTTCATCTGTAGCTTTGGGCAGCATGTCTACATGGCTTTAGACTCATGGACTTATAGAATGAAAAACAGAAACTGTTCTGAGAGCTTATCCAATTAATCTCCTCAGTGTTAGAAACTTGCTAAGCATTTATGCTTTATCTAAACACATTCAGTGAAAGAGTTGCTACAACTGCAGTGGAAATTTATCTTCATTTCTAATTGAACTCATTCCAGTTGTAAATCCAATTAATTTGTTTTGTTTATCCTTAAGCAGTATCTTCCAAATCAACTAGGCCCAAGGCTTTTTCATTATCTTTTCCTCTTCACCTTCTACCTCTCTCTGAGTCTTGTCGCCAATTTCAATTTGCCGCTGAGTCCTATTGATTGTCTATAGTTCTGCCATGTAGTTGGAGAAGTTCTTTCTATCCTTGTTGAGATCCCCACTCCCTCACGCTTTACCTTAGTCACCACACTATTGATTGTCTATAGTTCTGCCATGTAGTTGGAGAAGATCTTTCTATCCTTGTTGAGATCCCCACTCCCTCACGCTTTACCTTAGTCACCACACTATTGATTGTCTATAGTTCTGCCATGTAGTTGGAGAAGTTCTTTCTATCCTTGTTCAGATCCCCCACTCCCTCACGCTTTACCTTAGTCACCACACTATTGATTGTCTATAGTTCTGCCATGTAGTTGGAGAAGTTCTTTCTATCCTTGTTCAGATCCCCACTCCCTCACGCTTTACCTTAGTCACCACACTATTGATTGTCTATAGTTCTGCCATGTAGTTGGAGAAGTTCTTTCTATCCTTGTTCAGATCCCCACTCCCTCACGCTTTACCTTAGTCACCACACTATTGATTGTCTATAGTTCTGCCATGTAGTTGGAGAAGTTCTTTCTATCCTTGTTCAGATCCCCACTCCCTCACGCTTTACCTTAGTCACCACACTATTGATTGTCTATAGTTCTGCCATGTAGTTGGAGAAATTCTTTCTATCCTTGTTCAGATCCCCACTCCCTCACGCTTTACCTTAGTCACCACACTATTGATTGTCTATAGTTCTGCCATGTAGTTGGAGAAGTTCTTTCTATCCTTGTTCAGATCCCCACTCCCTCACGCTTCTACCTTAGTCAACACATCCTGCTGTGCACTTTCCTGTTTCTAGACCCTCGTCCTTGCTGTCCATCTTGCTCCTCAAAACCACATCCGTCTTTCTAAGCCATTGCTCTCCTCAAAGATTTTCCTAAGTAAAATTATGACACGATAGTTTGGACTTATCAGTTTTACATCAAGGCCTCCCTATGTGATATTGCCCTTCTTGTCCAGCCTTATCCTTTATAATTCCAGCTCTGCTTCTGTTCAGCTAGTTTTCTGTCTTTCAAAGTCCTCCTACTGTTTCTCCACATCTTTTCTCCTGTAAATTATTTCCTCAGAGAGTAGGCAGTCCCTCTCCTTTTGACCGTTGTATGGCTAAATGATTTGAAAACTGCGATGATAAAGGCTTCAACTTTTGTTATTAGTACATTGTAGGAGAGCAGAGTTGAGAAGACAGATTGATGACATGGAATTTGCAGCTATGAGATATCTGTGCTTACACACGAGCTATGTACTGTATGGTTTCCTTAGACCAGAACCTGGGAAAGATGGGAAGTTATGAGACAGGGGTTCACAGGACCTGTGAACTTCCTAAAATCACATGCAAAGATTCATGGGTGTGTGCATTTGTTTTCAGGGGGTGAATCCACAATTCTCATTAAAAGACATAGCACATTTGGCAAAACAGCTTTAATTAGGGATATGGCCAAAAGAATGTGGGAAGTTGGGACTGAGCCAGACCAACATGAAACTTGCCACCCCATGCTACACCATAGTGATGGAGTCTTTGCTTAGATGCTGTGCTTGGGAAATTCAAGGTGAAGAAGCCAGGTCTCACTAAAGGCTGAGCCAAGCACTATGTTAGGCCAGGAGAACACACAAGATAATCCTGAAGCCCCTAGAGGGTCAGAATCCCAAGATTTCTTAGGTCCAGACTGGAAAGGACTTTTCCCACTGGGAGAGGCCAGAGATCAGGGAAACCACAGATTTGGCTGATTCAGGGCATTGATTTTGGGGGGTAGGAAGCAACTGTTGGGGGAGAAGGGAATGTGGGGCATCCTCGAAAGGACTAACCTCCTTTTTAACAAGGCCACTCTAAGATACTTTCAGGCAGGGGAATCCTTGTAGATGAAAAGAGGTATAGGGACCTGTATGTCATCAGAACATGTTCTTAGTTAAGAAATTCGTGACTAGAATTTAGTTATCTAAGTTTCATATCTGTTATCGCCTATGTTCAGCTTTTTTGCTTTCATATTTATTTATCTTAAGTTTTCCTTTCAGTACTTGATAAAGATGTTTTGAAGATGTGACTCTGAAGAAGAGGAAATTTAGGAAAGTGGTAGGGTATAGGGGGAGGGTGATAGGGTCTATCTTACCTGAACAATGGAAAGCAAGTTCGTACAGCTGGTAGTGAGGAGAACTCCCTTTCTGCAGCTCTGACTGATGTTTGCCAGAAGGGGCTTTCACATACAGCACTCCCACACCCAATCTCCATAGCCTACCTGTCCTGTGATCACATTCAAATCCATGGGGCTATATCTCTGCTGACCTTTGACTAATCTCTCAGTCTTTCCTCCTGAGCTGCCCTCTTAACTAAGGACGAGGTTGGGAAGATTTCATCAAATAATCCTCACCATGCACTCCAGTTGAGGACACATATTGTGCGTATCACTTGTTTAAAAAAGGGGGTTTTAACATTTATTTCTGTTTCTCTCTCTCTTTGTGAGAGTGTTTGTCTTTTCCAGTAATATTCTAAGTTCTTTTAGGGTATTTGGAGTCAGATACATGGGTTGAAATCAAGGATCTTCTACAATCTAAGCTATTTAAAATAAAGATATTTTTAATAGAAGAACTTCCTAAACCACAGTTCTTCATCTTTAGTCAATTAATTGCTAATTGATGGGCATGTGATCAATTCACTGTAGCCATTTAAAAATACTGGATACTGAAAATTGAGATTGATCATATTTAAGGGCAGAAAGATATATTTAAAAGCAAAGTAGTTAAAACAATGTATCTTAAATTCCCATATGCTAAATATAATAAAAGTAGGGCTTTTTAATAAAGGGACACTTCAGAAGTAAATGAATTCAAATTTAACTAAGTAGAATTCATTGGTAAATTAGATCCTGTATTACAACTATGAGGTATAAGAGGAGAATGTCTAATAGGTTTCAGGAAATCAAGTACAAATAAGTGCAAAAGGAGGGAGTTCACTGTATATAGTTTCTTTATTAAGAGATATTATTAAGATTATTAAGGGAAGAAGCATCCATAGCTTATATCATCTGGCAGAATGATCTAATGTTGCTGAGTTAACAAAATAGGTTAATACTATAATTTAAACTGCTGGTTGCAGCTTGATAATCATTGAATGTTAGTAAAATAGGTAGATTCTAAATAGTTAAGATTATTTTATGACCTATTTTCCTTTTCTTTCCTCCCTCCCCTCCCTCCTTTCTTTCTTTCTTTCTCTCTCTCTTCTTTCTTTCTTCTTTTTCCTTCTTTCCTTCCTTCCTTTCCTTTCCTTTCTTTCTTTTCTGTTTTGGGACAGAGTCTTGTTTGGTAGCCCAGGCTGGAGTACAGCGGCATGATCTCGGCTCACTGCAACCTAGCCTCCTGGGTTCAAATGATTCTCATGCCTCAGACGCTGTAGGAGCTGGGACTACAAGTGTATGCCACCATGCCTGCCTAATTTATATGTATATATGTACTTTAGTACAGACAGAGTTTCACCATGCTGGCCAGGCTGGTCTCAAACTCCTGTCTTCAAGTGATCTGCCTGCCTCGGCCTTCCAAAGTGCTAAGGTTATAGGTATGAGGCACAGTGCCTGGCCTTTAAAATGACCTATTTTCTAAGAAAATAAAGTTTCAAGTTTACTAATAGAAACTATGCAAATGAAGAGAGATCATACCTTAGTAATGGGAAATCAACAAGATGAAAGATGTAAAAGTGTTGTATTTTCCCTACAAAAAGATTTTCTGACTGAAGTTAAAAATCTGACAATATAATCCATAGAAGAAATTAAAAAAAATTGATGAAAAGTTAGCAGATGGCATGGAAATGTGGTTTTAGAAGTATAAATAAAATAGCATGTAATGAGAAAGATATATTGAATAAGAAGAATATAATGACTCTGATTTTATATCTCAAACAACATGACAATTAAAAAGACAGCCTGAAAAATGTATCAAAGCTAAATGTTGGAAATATAAGAAGGAATGAAATTATAACTGAAAGGAAATCTTCACTGTTAGGATAATAAATATTTTATAATTTTTTATCTTTTGTAAAAATAATCTATTTTTTAATATGAATTAATACAAATGGAAAGGAAAAATGGTCAGAAAACACAATATTTTTCAAAATTTTAAGGATCTTTTGAAATGGATATAATTGTGAGCTTTTTTCTTCAGATGTCTCTGATGTAGGAGTTTGCAGAATACCAGCATCTTGTCATTACTGAGGAAAAAATAATCCTCTTTCTTTCATGTGACACTTTAGGAGGCCTCAGATGCCCTTGGATACCTTTCAGGTATCTGAGCCCCAGGCCAACAGGTCCCAGAGGCTGTGGATTACATGGCACATTCCTGGTCATTAGAATTAATACATTCTTCCATAATAAAAACTATCTTCTAGACTCTGGAACCCCCTTGGAAAGCCACACTCCAGCATTCTTCATCTCATGTAGCTGCAGATGAGTGAAGAGTTTGGTGGGGACCTGCTTGATTAAGTGAATCTTAGACTTGATGTTGTGACATGGTCTGGCTGTGTCCCACCCAAATCTCAACTTGAATTGTATCTCCCAGAATTCCTACGTGTTGTGGGAGGCACCTAGGGAAAAATAATTGAATCATGGGGGCCATTTTTTCCTGTGCTATTCTTGTGATAGTAATTCTCATGAGAGCTGATGGGTTTATCAGGGGTTTCTGCTTTTGCTTCTTCCTCATTTTTCTCTTGCTGCTGCTATATAAGAAGTGCCTTTGTCTCCCACCATGATTCTGAGGCCTCCCTAGCCATGCGGAACTGTAAGTCCAATTAAACCTCTTTTTGTTCCTGGATTTGTGTATACCCTTATCAGCAACAGGAAAAAGAACTAATATAGTAAATTGGTACCAGTAGAGTGGGGTGTTGCTGAAAAGATACCCGAAAATGTGGAAGCAACATTGGAGGTGGGTAACAGGTAGAGGTTGGAACAGTTTGGAGGGCTCAGAAGAAGTCAGGAAAATGTGGGAAAGTTTGGAACCTCCTAGAGACTTGTTGAATGGCTTTGACAAAAATGCTGATAGTTATATGAACAATGAGATCCAGGCTGAGGTGGTCTCAGATGGAGATGAAACACTTGTTGGGAACTGGAGTAAAGGTGATTCTTGTTATGTTTTAGCAAAAAGACTGGCAGCCTTTTTCTCCTGCCCTAGAGATTTGTAGAACTTTGAACATAAGATAGATGATTTAGGGTATCTGTTGGAAGAAATTTCTAAGCAGCAATGTATTCAAGAGGTGACTTGAGTGCTGTTAAAAGCAATTTGTTTTAAAAGGAAAACAGAGCATAAAAGTTCAGAAAATTTGCAGCCTGATGATGCAGTAGAAAAGAAAAATCCATTTTTTCCCTCTTTTAGGAGAAATTCAAGCCAGCTGCAAGAATTTGCAAAAGTAGAAGGAGTCTAATGTTAATCCCCAAGACCATGGGGAAAATGTCTCCAGGCCACGTCAGAGACCTTCAGGGCAGAGTTTCATGTCACAGCCCTGGAGGCCAAGGAGGAAAAAATGGTTTCATTGGCTAGGCCCAGGGTCCCCATGCTGTGTGCAGCCTAGGCATTTGGTGCCCTGTGTCCCAGCTGCTCTAGCCTGGATGAAAGGGGCCAAGGTACAACTTGGGCTGTTGCTTCCGAGGGTGGAAGCCCCAAGCCTTGGCAGCTTCCACATGGTGTTGAGCCTGTGGGTGCACAGAAATCAAGAATTGAGGTTTGAGAACTTCTACCTAGATTTCAGAAGATGTATGAAAATGCCTGGATGTTAAGGCAAAAGTTTGCTGCAGGGGTGGGGCCCTCATGGACAACCTCTTCTTGGGCAGAGTGGAAGGGAAATATGGGGTCAGAATCCCCACACAGAGTCCCTACTGGGGCACCACCTAGTGAAGCTATGAGAAGAGGGCCACTGTTCTCCAGACTCCAGAATAGTAGGTCCACTGGCAGCTTGCACCCTGCACTTGGAAAAGCCACAGATACTCAATATCAGCCAGTGAAAAAAGCAAGGACGGAGGCTGTACCTTGCAAAGTCGCAGGAGCGGAGCTGCCCAAGACCATGGGAACCCACTTTTTGCATCAGTGTGACCCAGATGTGAGACCTGGAGTCAAAGGAGATCATTTTGGGGCTTTAAAATTTGACTTCCTCAGTGGATTTCAGACTTGCATGGACCCTGTAAACCCCTTTGTTTTGGCCAATTTCTCCCATTTGGAGTGTCTATATTTACCCAATACATATAACTCCCATTGTATCTAGGAAGTAACTAGCTTGCTTTTGATCTTACAGGCTTATAGGCAGAAGGGACTTGCCTTGTTTCAGATGAAACTTTGGACTGTGGACCTTTGGGTTAATACTGATATGAGTTAAGACTTTGGGGGACTGTTGGGAAGGCATGATTGGTTTTGAAATGTGAGGACATGAGATTTGGAGTGGCCAGGGATGGAATGATATGATTTGGTTGTGTCCCTACCCAAATCTCAACTTGAATTGTATCTCCCAGAATTCCCATGTGTTATAGGAGGGACCAAGGGAGACATAATTGAATCATGGGGGCTGGTCTTGTGATAGTGAATAAGTCTCACGAGGTCTGATGGGTTTATCAGAGGTTTCTGCTTTTCTTCTTCCTCATTTTTCTCTTGCTGCCGCCATGTAAGATGTGCCTTTCACATCCCACCATGATCCTGAGGCTTCCCTAGCCATATGGAACTGTAAGTCCAATTAAACCTCTTTCTGTTCCCAGTTTTGGGTATGTCTTTATCAGCAGCATGAAAATAAACTAATACATGCTTTAACAGAGAGACTGAAGTGAGGTGGGGTTTGAGGAGAACGGATGCAGTTCGTTTTTCTTTAATGAGATTCACTTCATATTTGGGTGAGATGAGACCCATCCAAGGGTCTCTGAGACTAGAGACTAGAGACTGATTAAGACCATGTAGGGGAGTGAAAACTTCTTGCTGTCTACAGGGAAAGGAAACAGAAGGTTTTTGTTTTTGTTCTTAATAATTTCAACTTTTATTTTAGATTCAGGGGATACACGTGCAGGTTTATTACCTGGCCGTATTGTGTGATGCTGAGGTTTGGGGTGTGATTGATTTTTTCACCCAAGTACTAAGCATAGGACCCAATAATTTTTCAACCCTTGCCCTGCTTCCTTCCTCCTCCCTCTGTTAGTCTCCAGTGTCTGTTGTTTCTGTCTTTATGTCCACGTGTGTTCAATGTTTAGCTCCCACTTATAAGTGAGAGGATGTAGTATTTGATTTTTTATTCCTGTGTCAGTTCACTTAGAATGATGGCCTCCAGCTGCATCCATGTTGCTGCAAATGACATAATTTTGTTCTTTTTTATGGCTGCGTAGTATTCCATAGTGTATATGTACCACATTTTCTTTATTCAATCCACTGTTGCTGGGCACCTAGGTTAATTCCATGTCTTTGCTATTGTGCATACTGCTGCAATAAACATACAAGTACATGTACCTTTTTGGTAGAACAATTTATTTTCCTTTGGGTGTATATCTAGTAATGGGTTTCCTGGGTTGAATGGTAGTTCTGTTTTAAGTTATTTGAAAAATCTCCAAACTGCTTTCCACAGTGGCTCAACTAATTTACATTCCCATCAACAATGTATAAGTGTTCCCTTCTCTGAAGCTTTGCCAGCATGCATGTCAGAAACACTAACCAGACAGTGTGGGTGACCCTATTCTAAGCTCTCTTCACACTCAGTATTTCTTCTTGCTACTTTGCACTACATTAAATAATTATCTGTCCAGCCCTTTCTTAAATGTCTCTTCTCCTGCTGGAATTTAGGCTCCCTAAAGGTAGGCAATTGTTCAGTCTTGCTCCCATTCTCTCCCCCAGCATTGACCCTGTGCTTTGTGAACAGTGTATGCACATTAAGTATTTGCTGGGTGGATGAAGATGCTCTTGAGATTAGTGTCATCTTTTCAGTGGGTGTTGACTGGGGGCCAGGTTCAGATCTGCGCTTGGTCAGATAATGGGATGTGAGTGGGGGAGGGGTGTGTGTAAACAACCAAGTGGATGGGCTGTAGTTGGCAAATGAGTGTGAGGAATTTGACTTTTCCAGGGAGTGAGGCCCTGTGCTGGTCCTCCCACAGTCTGTCCACCCTCTTACTCCCCGTCACAAAGGGCAAAGCCTTGATTTTATCTTGCTGAATCTGCGAGCATGGACTGGCTTTTCTAGAACCTGGAGGAGAATGGACCCTGGTAGCTTGGTTTAATCATGAAACTTACAATATCAATGCATCTTAGGAACTATCTAGCCCACTCTGAGTGAGGAAGCAGGTGTGAGGAAATTAAACAGCTTGGTCAAGGCTAAGGCAGGTATATGACAGGATGAGCTTCCTGCTGTCTTACTCCCTAGCCAGTTATCTTTTATCTGCTACACATGGATATCACCACTGAGCTAAGAAATCTTGAGCCAATTTTTTGTGTCTTGTTCTAGCTCAAGCAAATTACATATTCAAAGCACAAAGGCATGGCACCAAGAAGTGTGTGTGACGGGCCAAATCCTCTGTTTCAGGCTCTTTCCTGATGATAAGGTGACTCTGAATGTGACCTCCAGAGTTCCTTTAGACCAGCACTGTGCAAAAGAGATATAATGAGAGACATACATATAATTTCAAATTTTTTTAAAAGTAAAAAGAGACAGATGAAATTAATTTTAACAATATATCTTATTTAACCAAATGTATCGAAAATGCTATCATTTCAACATACAATAACCTAAAAAATCATTCATAAGATAGTAGAAAAGACAACATAAGCCACCACATGCATACAACACTAATTATGTGACGCAATGGTGATGCAATCCCTGGATCATTCTCAAACCTGAGGACTTCAGAGAAAGAACACTGGTTCTTTGGTGCTGTTTGATAGAATTAAAGATCTGTTTATTAGTTGGTCCTTATGCGACAGGTGTCTTGCCCTGTATCTGCAGGAAATGACTGTCCAAGAAAGACACAGAAAAGAATCTGAACAAAGAGGACCTTGTTGAGCTCCCCCTGTTTGTTACCATTACATCATACTCCTTTCTGTCCAATCACATTTCTCTACAACCATCCACTTCTTTCATCAGACTTAGCGAAAACATCCACAATTTTCCTTGGGTCTTTGGGTCTTCATTTCTGACGAATCGTGTAAAACTTTGTTAAATTTGTTATATACATTTCTTTTGTTAATGTTATAGGGATGTCAGCCATGACCTTTGTGGGAGTGAGAAAAAATATTACTTTTTCTCCCCTATGGAGTTATAGTGAGGAAAGGAAATTGACTTTTTAACAGAACTTTACGAAGGTTTTAAAGGATGTTTTTATTTCAAGGAGGAAGCATTAGTCAAGTCATACCTGAATTGTCTTTCCTATTATCAACTGCTGTCATCTGGTGGCAAATTTGAGGAATAGCAGACATCTTCTGCATTGAACAGTAATGTTCTCTTGATATTTGGCAAAATGGAATTCAGACTCTGTTTGGCTCTAGCATATGATTAAATTAAGATTCATATGATTAAATTAAGTTTCATGACAGAGCTAGGATTTATTATAAACTAATGCTTTAGGTTATATTTCTTCAGGTAATAACAATAACCAATATTTACTGAAACTGTACTAAAGACCAGGATCTGTGTTAAATGCTTCACATGGATTATCTTATTTAGTATTTATGAAACTTCTATGAAGTGGATGTCATTATTATCTTCTTTTTATCTCATTGAGGCATTGACGGGTTGAGTAACTTGAACAGATCACACCACTGATAGATGGTAGAGTCAGAATTATAACTCCAGATCTGATTCCTGTGTCTGTGCTCTTAACCACTGCTTTACAATGAACAACTAAGCTAAGAGAGCCAATGAAGATAATAAACTAGAAGTGGGAGATTTGGTTTTGAGTTTTGGCTCTAATGCTACCTAGTTAATAATACTTTCTTGTTTCAAGAGATTTGCATTAGTCTGGCCTTGGTCACATTAGCCTTCTCTGGGTCCTATTTTATCTTATATAAAATCATGGGATTGGACAGGATCGTTGTTCTTCAAGCCTGGCTTTATGATGAGCTAGAGTTTCGACATACATGAGAGAGGGATGAGAAGGTAGAGGGTGTTTGACTGGTGGGGTTGAGAATCCTGTCAATACCGCTTCCTTTACTTCTTTTGCATGACTGTCTTCTAACTAAGGTTTTGGTTCTACAAACATTGTAACGACTTAAAGAGAATCTAGAAACAATTGGGCCAAGCTCTTTGCAGGACTCTCAGAAACACCAGGTGGAGAGAATATGCTTAAGCAATGGTAGGTGGAGGGCGTCACTAAGACAGCGTTCTACTGATCTTCAGGAGAGAAGCAGTAGAAACTCCATGTTATTTACATGCCTCCAGCCTTACATTTTGAAATACAGTTGTTTCTGTGGCATATTCATAATATACATTTGTAATTTGCTTAAAATGTTGCAAAGACCTGTGTCCATGGAAAACACCTAAAAGGAAAGTGTTAGTCCATTTTCACACTGCTATAAAGAATTACCTGAGACTGAGTAATTTATAAGGAAAGAGGTTTAATTGACTCATAGTTCCTCAAAGGCTGGGGAGACCTCAGGAAACCTATAGTCATGGCAGAAGGGTAAAGGGGAAATAAGGCATGACTTACATGGCAGTGGGAGAGAAAGAGAGAGTGAAGGGGGAAGTGCCACACTTTTAAACCATTGGATCTCTTGAGAACTCACTATCATGAGAACAGCATAGGGGAAACTGCTCCCATAAGCCAGTCACCTCCCCACCAGATCCCTCCCTCAACATGTGGGGATTACAATTTGAGATCAGATTTGGGTGGGGACACAGAGCCAACCATATCATTCTGCCACAGCCCCTCCCAAATCTCATGTCCTTCTCACATTTCAAAATAAATCATGCCTTCCCAATGGTTGCCCAAAATTTTAACTCATTCCAGCATTAACCCAAAAGTCCAAGTCCAAAGTCTCATTGCAGACAAGGGAAGTCCCTTCCACCTATGAGCCTGTAAAATCAAAAGCAAGTTGGTTACTTCCAAGATATTTTAAAATGGTGGTACAGACATTGGGTAAATGCTCCCATCTCAAATGGGAAAAATTGCCCAAAACAAA
Organism: Ateles fusciceps; assembly: GCA_036589455.1. Classification (NCBI taxonomy): domain Eukaryota; kingdom Metazoa; phylum Chordata; class Mammalia; order Primates; family Atelidae; genus Ateles; species Ateles fusciceps. Next base: position 1,673,814 of record JAZHEH010001541.1, read on the forward strand.
GGGGCTACAGGCCCCATGCAAGTCTGAAAGCCATCAGGGCAGTCATTATGTCTTAAAGCTCCAAAATAATCTCTTTTGACTTCATGTCTCACATCCAGGTCACACTGATCCAGGCCTTGGGCAGCTTCATCCCATGGCTCTGCAGGGAACAGCTCCCATGGCTGCTTCCACAGTCTGGTGTTGAGTGTCTGAGGCTTTTCCAGGTGCATGGTGCAAGCTGTCAGTGGACCTACCATTCTGGCATGTAGAGGCTGGTTACCCTCTTCTCACAGCTCCACTAGGCAGCACCCCAGTGATGACTCTGTGTGGGGAGATCCAATCCCACATTTCCCCTCTTCATTGCCCTGTAGAGGCTCTCCATGAGGACTTTGCTCCTGTAGCAGACTTCTGCCTGGACATCCAGGCATTTTCATACATCTTTTGAAATCTAGGTGGAGGTTCCCAAACCTCAACTCATGGCTTCTGTGTATCCATGGGCCCAATACCACATGGAAGCCACCAAGGCTTGGGGGATTGCACCCTCTGAAGCCACTGCTCAAGCTTTACTTTGGTTCTTTTTAGCTGTGGCTGAAGCTGAAGCAGTTGGGGCATAGGGCACCATGTCCCAAGGCTTCACAGAGCAGCAGAGCCCTGGGCCTGGCTCAACAAAAACCATTTTTTCCTTCTAGGTCTCTGAGCCTGTGATAGGAGGGGCTGCAATAAAGATCTCTGAAATGACCTGGAGACATTTTCCCCATTATCTTAACTACTAACATTCAGCTCCTCATTACTTATGCAAATATATGCAGTTAGTTTGAATTTCTCCCCCAGAAAATGGGTTTTTCTTTTCTACCGCATGATCAGGCTGCAAATTTTCCAAACTTTTTTTTACTCTGCTTCCCTTCTAAACATAAATTCCAATTTCAGATCATCTCTTTGTGAATACACATGACTATATGCTTTCAGAAAAAGCCAGGTTACCTCTTGAATGCATTGTTGCTTAGAAATTTCTTCTACCAGATATCCTAACTCATCTCTCTTAAGTTCAAAGTTCCACAGATCTCTAGAGGAGAGACAAATGCCACCAGTCTCTTTGCTAAAGCATAGCAAGAGTGACCTTTACTCCAGTTCCCAATAAGTTTCTCATCTCCATCTGAAACCACCTCAGCTTGAACTTCATTGTCAATATCACTATCAGTATTTTGCTCACAACCATTCAACAAGTCTCTAGGAAGTTCCAAACTTTCCCTTATCTGCCTACCTTCTTCTGAGCGCTCCAAACTGTTCCAACCTCTGCCCATTACCCAGTTCCAAAGTCGCTTCCACATTTTCAGGTATTATAGCAATGCCCCATTTCTCCCAGTACCAATATTCTGTATCAGTCATTTTTCACACTGATATAAAGAACTGTCTGAGACTGGATAATATAGAAAGAAAAGAGGTTTAATTTGCTCATAATTCCACATGGCTGGTGAGGCCCCAGGAAACTTATAATCGTGGCAGGTGAAGGGGAAGCAAGGCACATCTTACATGGTAGCAGAGAGAGAGAAAGTGAGGGGGGGAAGTGCCCCACTTTTAAATAATCACGTCTTATGAGAACTCACTCACTATCATGAGAACAGCATTGGCAAAACGGACCCCATGATCCAATCACCTCTCACCAGGTCCTTTGCTCAACAGATGGGGATTACAATTTGAGATGAGATTTGTGTGGGGACACAGAGCCAAACCATATAAGAAGAATGTTTGTTTTATATTTGAAATAGGATGCATAGTGAAAGGCAAAACTTTTGTTTTACGATATTTTAAATCTTTTATTTTGGGGAGGTAGGGTGGAGTGGTGGTTAATTCAATAAAAGCAGTAAAGAAACAAAACAAATGGTTCAGTATTAGTCTTAATGTTCCCATTTTTTTGCCTATCAAAATGCATTAATAGTTATAGATGTATTTACATTTCATTTTATATTACTTCACTTATGCCATACTTCTGATAATTACCGGGCATATAGCCTTTGAAAGTTTTGGTCCTGGGTAGTAGGTTTTATCTCAAATGTTGAAATTTGTACCCATTCCTACCATAGTACATAGTGTATAGTAGATGTCCTGTAACTAGTGAAGGAATATTGTCCTCGAGTGGGGAAACATTCCATATGGAAACTATTCAATTTCATTATTTGGATTTTGAACCTACCGAATATTCATTTGTTTATAAAATTAATTATTTTTCATTTACTGCTTTCCCCATTTTATAGATACAGAAATTGAGGCTAGGAAAATTACATTGTTTCAAAGTATTATTTATAAGTCAGGCAGAGAGAATCAGAACCTAGGTTTCTTGATGACTCTGTGTTAGATTTCCAAAATCAATTTCCTAAAAGTTAATTTGTAATGATCAATATACCACATTTATTTAATTGTAACTATTCAGCTTTGGTGACCTGTTTTCATTATGGTTTCGTAACAGCATGTTAAGGGATGTTAACTTTGCTCTTGCCTCTTGCCTGCTGCTGCAGTTAGATATTGAAGGATAGAGGGCCATGGATGCCGAGGAGGGCACAGGTGTGGTAATGGGCTTATTCACAGACAAAAGACTACTTATAAGAAAATTTCATTTTTAAGAGTACATTTAAAGTCTTCATGAATATATTATTTTACCCTCTTTTGTATCACAGAGTTGAGCTACTAATTATCAATTTATTAAACATTAATATTGGTTGACTCAAGGCGTCTTTTTCTTTCCTTCTCCTTCTCCCTCTTTCATCTCATTCCCACATCCTCTTCTCATCTTCAGCCACCTCATCCCAGGCAAGAATTAAAATGAGCTTAATATGTATGGTTTTGCTTGTATGCCTTTTTGTGAAACTCATATTGTTTTGGGCACCTGTATTTTTTAAACTTACCCAAATGATATTGTTATGAGCCGTGCAAATTGCTCCATAAACACCTTGACCATTGTTTCTGACCCCATGGTGTGCATCCTGTGCATTTCAGCCAGCCCCCTTTTTCAGGAATGGATATTGGGTTGTTGCCAACGACCCCTCTGCTTCTACTACAAATAAATATCCTTATATATGCAACTTACAGACTTGATAGGAACTTATTTAAGCTATATACATGGGAGTGGAAATTCTGAGTCATAAAGTCTGATCATATCTACTCTACGGAGATGTGTCAGAGTGCTCTTCAGTCTTTCTTCCCTCCAGAAGTACACATGGTTCTTGTAGCCAGCTCTAGATGTTATGCAAATCTACTAGTCAAGTTGTATTTCACTGTTGTCTTCATCTGTATTTCTCTGATTACAACTAACTTTGAACATCTCTTTTTAGGCTTGTTAGTTTTTTGGATTTCTTCATTTTATCGCTGAATGGTAGGATTTACTTGTATATTATAAATATTAGTTGTTTAGACTTGCAATACCTGTTTTATACTTTGAAAAGATCTCTGCATTAATGGTCTATTTGTTAGTGTTGGCATGGGTGTTCCTTATTGAACAGAAATTCGTAATTTTGATATAATCAAACTCATCCATATTTTTGTTTCCTGGCTGGAGATTTTAAGAGGTGCTTTTCCACTAGGCATTAAGGATGTTCTCCCACATTTTCTTCTATTAACTTTAAAGTTTTACTTTTCACATTTAACTCTTTACTCCACCTGGAGTTTACCTTTGTATGCGATGTTAGATGGGAATCTGGTTTCATTGCTTTCCATAAAATAAGGCAATTTTCTCTACATCCTCTTCATAATATTACGTTTTTTTTTTTTGCATTGACTTATGGGACTATTAAAAATCTTATATGAAGTTTTTCTATGTATATGGAACTGTCACTAAGCTCTCTAATATTTTTCATTAGTTTATTCTGTTTTTGTATTAATACTGCACTAAATTATGATTTTCTGGTAGGTCTTAATATCTTGTAGGGCAAGATACCTATCTTGTTTTATAGGTTGACCTAACCAGCTGTTGACAATTATTCTTTCATTAATTTCTGACTAAATGTAATTGGTCTGTTAAAAAAGTAACTCAAATATAATTTCATTTGAGAGTACTTTAAATGTACAGGTTGATGGAAATTATTGTCCACTATATGATACCAACCATCCAGTCCAAGTGCAGAGAATGCCTCTCCATGTATTCAGATCATTCTCTGTGTCCCTCATTGACTTTAAAAGTTTTCTTCAAAGAGAACTTCTCAGTTAAAATACTGCATAGTTTTGGTACAACTCCAAATGGTGTCTAATATTCAAAACATATTTTGCAGTTGGTTGTTACTGATGTTAAAGAAATGTTATTGCTTCTTTTTAATGCCTGATCTTGTATCTGTCCACTCTGCTGAATACTCTTTTTAATTTTTAAATTTTCTAATAGTTTATCTATTGATTCTGTTGGTATTTATTTGTGGGATAGTCATACCATCTACAAACAATGATAGTTTCTTCTGTTCCCTTCCAGTGTTTAGACCTCTCTTCTTTTCTCCCCCACCCAATGTTGTTTGAGACTTCTAAATCCGTGTTTGAAATAGTAGTGTGTGTGTGTGTGTGTGTGTGTGTGTGTGAGGAGAGAGAGAGAGAGAGAGTCTTCATCTCGTTCCTGATCTTAAAGAAAATGCATCAGAGTTTCTCTTTGAAGTGTTGTTTGCTGCTAATTTTTGGTGTATAACTTTTACCAACTTGAAATATTAACTTAGTTTGTTGAGAGTTGTTTTAAAAGTTATAAATAGTTGGTGAAATTTATCAGATACCTTTTCTGCACCTATTGAAATAATCAGATGATTTTGCTCTTTTAATCTATTAGTGTGGTAGATTACGTTAACAGATTTAAAAAATGAACTATATTATTTCTGGAGGGAGGAGTCTTCTTGATCATGATATATTATTATTTTATTAGTGTTTGGATTTGATTAACAAGTATTCTACCCACGACAATCACATTCATATTCAAAACTAAAAACAAGAGAATTTTCTTGTTTGTATAGTTTGTAAATGATTTCAGAATGAAGATTACACTAGTCTCATAAAATGGACTGGGTAGCATTTTCTCTTTTCCTATTTTCTGGACAATCTTTAAAGCGAGTATTAACTCTGTTCTGGTCACATTCACCTGTGCAGGCTTCTTGCGGGTTTTAGATTACCATTTATGTTCATTTAATATTCTTGTTTTATTATTGTATTCACAAATACGTTTATGAGAAAAACATATTAATAAGAAGAATATGGTCCTTGGAAATTTTTGTGATCATTTGGTGCTGGCTACTAGTGAATTCTCCTGCATCTTTTCTTGACGAGCCATTGAGGCATTTTTTTGGGTACATTTGGCACCATTTTGTAATTTTTAAAAAAATAAAAACAACTCTAAGACGTAGTCTTTTTTGATAAACCTTTGAAGTAAATAATTTCACTGATGACAGCACATGTTTTAGTAGCACTGATGTGTTAGTATGAGGTGGATGGTGAGATTTGCCACTTGGATTCCAGTGAGGGAACTGACCCATGAGACAGAAGCTCAAACTCTGATTTGTTACAAGGGCCCTGACTCTTGGAAAAGTGTCTTTCAGCATGTCTCTATCTAACAACCCAATACAGATAATTCAGTAAGCAATAACGTAAAGGCTGAAATGCTAAGCTGCTTAGTTGGTTGAACTTTTTTGTATTTCCTCCTTGCCTTGGCTATCAGGAAGCCTATGACTAGGTCACAGCAGTGACCATTTTTTCCTAAGTTCTGGGTTCTTCTCTCACGTACCTATTTCAGACCATACTCTGACTCTCTGTTGTTAAGTGCTCTAAAATCTTTGAGAATATCTAAATCTCAACTAACTGATTGTAGCATTTGATTTTCCCAGCTCATCGTCTTCAACATGGAGATAAAGATAGCCATTTGCTAGGTTGTTATCAGGATTAAATGAGATTGCGAATGAAATGAAAACCCTTAAAGCTGAGAGTCAGATGCGGGGTAGCCTGCTGGGATTCATTCACTTCCTAAATGACTTACTTCTACACAACAGCCTCAGAGGGAGCACAGATTTCTGTTTCAGTTGAATTATAAATGACTACATCATGGGCTTTTGGAGTCACTGATGAAGAGTCAAAACTGTAATACCAAGTATCTACAGTCTGTGTTCTTTGGGGGAAGTAGGAGTGGTATAAATGATGACAACACATGCTGGGTGAGTGCCGTGGAAATACGGTGCTCTATAGAGGCCGCAACTCATAGTCATGTCAGCTCTCACTCCCGGATGCTCTCGGTTTTTTCCTGGTCTGGTTTTATTTACCTCCCACTGCTCCCCACCTAAAGCTGACGCAGAGGGGAGGTTTGCTGGCTCAGTTCTTCCACCCTTCTAGCAGTTTGAAGCTTGGCAGATCCGACTGGAAGACTCAGTGACGTTCTTGCAAATGATTGAAGAACTGGGCTAGGTGGGGTCCCTGGGAATGAGGGGAACCAAGGCCCCCTCCTGGGAGTGATGCTCAGAGATTCGGCTCAGTCTGATGATGCTGTGACTTGTTATGATGTACACAATGAAGGTGGGGCCTCCCAGGGAGACCCATAAAGATGGAGGCAGGAAGGGACAAAGAGAAGTATAAGAGGAAAATAAGATAACAAAGAGAGATACCTGAAACTAGTAACACACAGAGATTTTTTTAGTGTTTACACTCTCCATTGGGTTTTTGTTTTCTAAATGTTTGCTTCTTGATAATTCTTCAAATCAATTCCCCTTGAGACTCTTTTGGAGTCCTTCTTCTTCATTGAAAAGCATTCTGTGGATTAAATAAAAAGTTGCTACTTGCCAACATGCAACTAGTTTTTTTGAAGATATACAATTCAGGAATGCAGTATTTGTTTCTTGTTCGGCTATACCCTCCTCCACCCTCCTTTCTCCACTCTTTTGCACCCCCTCTCACACCCTCAAGCCTCAGCCCACCCACTCCTTGCACACGTATGTGTGGTGATGAATAAAACACATTGATGAGCTTCAGTAGAGAGTGCCAGGAAGTGCCATTTGCCACTTGGAAAGGCCGGGAGCCAGAGGAATGTCTGTAATACAAGAAGCTTATTTTTAAAAGGACTCCCTTTCTTTCCTTCTCTGGGCTTTATTTTTTACCCTACACATGCATGTGTGTGTGTGTGTGTGTGTCTGTTTGTGGGCAGGATGAGTGTTGTCCATGGCCACAGGCAGGGGAAGAGAGCTTTCTTCATTGTAAATGAAAGTACTTTATTCTGGTGGGTGCCCCTTGTTCTGTGGGACATTCCAGTTTGGATGAGTCAAGCAGAAGAGTGGGTGACTCTGGCCAACACGTTTTATTGAGTGCCCTTGGTTAGGGAGGGTGAAGCTCAGGAAAAGCAGGTCAACAGGTGGTTGTTTTATTGGGGTGGCATTTTTCCAGTTCTCCAAGGTGCCCACAGTTGCTGCTTCTGGAAGAGGATGTGGAAAGACGGAGGGGGCGGGCCGTGAGGGCTGTCACATATGTGAAACAGCTGAGTCAAGCAGGGTCAAGCAGTTACAAGCACATTGCTGTGAGCTTAGGCCACTGGGTGGAATCTCTCTGACCAGTAGTCCTTCTCTACAAAGCCCGCAAAGGCAGGAAATGTGCACATTACTTAGAGGATGCCACTGGTCAGAATTTGATAGCTCTCAAGGGCTGTCAAACATCAGTGAAACCTGTTCCTTCAGGCACTTCCTGAGTACCTGTGGTTTTGTGTGTGATGACTGAAGGGATATTTTTAAAAGCCATTATGATGTGGCTACTGGTCTATTTCAATGAGAACTGAAAAAGGAGGCATGGGTCTTTAGCTCTTTTTATAAAAAGCAAGCTCAGGTAATCTGCCCACACTACCTTCAGCGCATGCCTCCTCCCCAACCAACCCCAGAGAGACAGGTAGAAACTTGGGACTGGAGGAAGTTTGGGGGATGGAGTGGGATCTGCAGTGCACTGAGGTTCAGAGAGAGGTAAATGTGGCCATTTACATAACTTGGTAATAAGGAAAAGCTGAAAAGTTAGTGGTTTGTTTTTAAAAAGACATGATATGGGTATAAATGTCCAAATCACCAGGGTCAAACAGCTGTGTCAAAATGACCATCATAAAATTTTAGATACTGGAGCTAATATGAGAAAAGAGAAGTAAAGAAATTTTAAGTAGCAACATTAAACATACATGAAGTTTGTTTTTCTCTCACATGGATTTTTTTCCCCCCTCTTGGAATTATGAGAAAACAGAAACTATTGTGTCTTTTGGACTAACTGTAAGAAAAGCCTATTGTGAAGGTTAATGTGTTAATGTGACTGGGCTATGGAGTGCAAAGATGTTTGGTCAAGTGTTATTCTAGGTGTTTCTGAGAGGGATGAGATGAGCGTTTAAACTGGTGGACTGAGTACAGCAGATTGCCCTCCATAATGTGGGTGGGCCTTATCCAGTAAGTTGAAGGCCCAGATAGACCAAAAAGTTGACCTTCCCCTGAAGAATAAGAGAGAATTCTTCCTGCTTGACTAACTTTGGGCTGGAATTACATCATTGGATCTCCTGGGTCTTCAGCTTCCTGCAGATTTTGAGACTTGTCAGCTTCCAAAATTACATGAGCCAACTCCCTACAATAAATCTTTTTTCTGTTTCTCTCTCTCTCTCCGTGTGTGTGTGTGTGTGTGTGTGTGTATACACAAATATATATGAATATGTACTTATATATTCATATATATTGGTTCTGTTTCTCTCTATGGAAGAATTTAATTTTTTGTGAAGAAACTATTAAGTTGGTGCAAAAGTGATTGTAACTGCAAAAACGCAATTACTTTTGCACCATCCTAATACCTGGGTGTGGTCCCGTGAGTCAAGCTGTGGAGTGTCAGAAAATTTAGTACATCAGCTTCTGTATCTGTGGTTTCATAAGCGTAATTTCTATTTATAATACTTTTTTTCTATTAAGAGGACAAGAATTCCTGATCTTTCAGTTGAAAACTCTTAAGTACTTGAGACCCACTTATTGGCCTTCTATGAAGAGAGAATTGAAAATTATTTTGGGGTGGATGAAAACGCAGCTATTCTTAGTTTCCCCAGAGGAAAATTCAAGAGGAAATGGGTTTACATAGCAGTAGGGGGGGGATTTACGTGGGGCATAAAGGCGCATGCTCAGAAGCAAGGTTCTGTCAAGGATGTGCATGGATCGTGTTTCCTTGGCATAGAGGGTAGTCAGCAGGGTCCACGTGGGGTCCTGGATGACACAGTGTCTAAGGTGGCCCCATTAACCCTTCTCTCAGCTCTCCCTGTCTGTAGGGATTTAAGGGGGCACTGAATGGTGATTTAGTGAATGGTGAGTTAGTGTAAAACAGCCCTGGTTTTGAAAGAGCCATCAGGCTGAGGCATGGCCAGATGTTCAGCAAGGATGGTGATATCTGATTCACAGCAGGCTGCCAAACTTCTTCTCCTGTAATAACCCATGTTCTGTCCTTACATATTTTTATTGTTTTAAATTTGGGTAGCACTGAGAGTTGGAAATTGGGGGGTGGGGCAGGGGACTGCTATTTTACATTATAAGCTTTAAAAATTTAAACCTTGTACATGTATAGCTTTGGGAAAAATAAAAATATATAAAAATAAAAAATCTCTGTGGCTTACTTTTTGTTACAAGTAATACATGCTAGTTGAGCAAAATTTAGAAAATTCATAGAGGCCTTCATCCCAAAATCCATTGTCTAGCAATATTTACTGTTGGACCTTTAGTCTAGATTCTTCCATATTTTTCTCAACATATACATACATGTATTCTTCTTAGAAACAAAATTGTATCATGTTAGTTTGCTTTCGTGAGTTAACAATATGTCTTTAGAGTAAACTCCAGAGTATGAAAGGGTATATATTTGATTCTATATGAGTTAGGGCATTTTTGTTTGCAAATGATATCATTTCAATGTTAAGTGCCTTAGATAAAAAGGAATACAGACTATAGGAACTGGGCCTTGGGAACAACCGTGTCCAGGATTGAAATACTTCCAGGACTCTGCATCTATTCTCTCTTTGGTTTCTTTTTATGTAATTGGTTCATTCTTCTCTCTTGCTGAGCCCTGTTGAGAAATACTGGGAAGAGTTTTGAAGCTTCACATCTTTCTATTTTAGCTTTCCAAGGAAATATAGCTTTAATTTTTATAGACCAATAATCTAAACTCCCATGAAAGGGCTCACTAGGATGGCTTAAGTTAGAGAAAGGTGCATGGTTGTAAAAGGTTCTCATGGAAACATGGTGAATGGAAGGCGGGAGAGGTAATTTTAAGAATAGTCAAGGGAGGGAGACGGAGCTGTTAACAGAGAAAGAGAAGATTGTGGGTAGAGAAGATAATAACCTCCTTGATGCATAAGTATTGATAAATGATGCTTTGAAGAGTATAGACCTGTATTCACTCCCAGCTATATATGAGCTGCCTGTTGGCTAACAGCCTTGCCAGCCCTGGGAGTTACCATCAGAAAGAAACACTTTGATGGACTGCACTAATGGGATTTTCTTGTTTGTCTGGATTTCTGCAGTTAGATAGTCCCCCGCACTATTTTCCGTCAACTCCTCTCGGGGAAGAGCTCCTTCAGCATGGGTGTGCTATCATTTTCTCCCTTCTAACACTCACCAGATGTGGGGGCTGGGTCCATTTTGAAGGCGACCCAGAGTTGTCATGTTTGACCGGCGTGACATTATAGGCCGCCTCTTACTGGCACAGGAATGATGATGATTCAGGAGCACACATAAAGGGACACAGCAGCAGTCACAAAACCACATGCCTCGCTGGGTGGCCTAACCTAGATTTTTGCCCTGAAGAGGGCTGTGGCAGGATGAGCAACCGCAGCCCGTGGGCAGCAGGCCCCATTCTCTGATTCGTCTTGATTTCTTACCGAAATGGAGAGTTCGGGCTTGTGGGACCTTTGAACATGGATATCAGTGTCATTCAGACTTACCGGAAAACATGTTTTCTTAAAGGTTCTGTCTGTTTTTATAGTGGTGAGTGGGAGCAGGAATACATTTGCTTCCCTCTTGGTTTAAGGAAAATCAAACAGAAATGTGAATGGAAGTTGAATTCTCAAGGAGTGAGTAGAGGGGCCGGTATGATATTTTGACTTTGGAGGCAGGCTATGACTAGAACTCCTTCCATCCTGTGTCCCTCAAGATGTGTTGGGCAAAGACCCTTGAGGGCAAGTGGGTGGGTAAAAACTTGGATGGCAATGTTTACCAGTGTTCTCTATCCCTTGCTAGAAGTGTGCTGGCTTGCCCCTCCCCTTCCCCTCCCCTCCCTCCCCTCCCTCCTCCTCCCCCTCCTCCCCTCCTCCCTCCCTCCCTCCCTTACCCTCCCTCCTCCTCTCCCTCCCTCCCCTCCCTCCCTCCCCCTCCCCTCCCTCCCCTCCCTCCCTCCCTTCCCCTCCCTCCTCCTCCCCTCCCATACCCTCCCTCCCCTCCCTTCCCCCTCCCTCCTCCTCCCCAACCCTCCCCCTCCCTTCCCCTCCCTCCTCCTCCCAATCCTCCCTCCCTCCCCTCCCTTCCCTTCTCCTCCCCTCCCTTCCCTCCTTTTCCCTCCCTCCCTCTCCCTCCCTCCCCTCCCCTCCATCCCCTCCCTTCCCCCTCCTCTCCCTCTCCCTCTCTCCCTTCCCTTCCCCTCCCCTCCCTTCCCCTCCCTCCCTCTCCCCTCCCCCTCCACCCCCTCCCTTCTCCTCTCCCTCCCTCCCTCCCTCCCTCCCCTCCCCCTCCCCCTCCTCCCCCTCCATCCCCTCCCTTCTCCTCCTCTCCCTTCCCCCATCCCCTCCTTTCCCCTCCCTTCTCCTCCCTCTCCCTCCCTCCCCTCCCTCCCCCTCCCTCCCCTCCCTCCCCCTCCCTCCCCCTCCCCTCCCTCTCCCCTTCCCTCCCTCTTCCTTCCCTCTTCCTTCCTTTTTTTTTTTCTTTTGTTTTTGAGAGAGGGTCTCATTCTATCACTCAGGCTGAAGTGTAGCGGCATCGCAGCTCACTGCAGCCTCAGACTCCTGGGCTCAAGCAATCCTCCCACCTCAGCACCCCCATCCCCGTGCCTGGCTAATTTTTGGTATTTTTAGTAGAGATGAGGTTTTGCTCAGGCTGGTCTTGAACTCCTGAGCTCAAGTGATCTGCCAGCCTTGGACTCCCAAAGTGCTGGAATTTATATACATAAACCCTCATGCCTGGCCTGGATGGCTTCTTTCTAACAGAGAAAAAGAGATTATTTAGTCTTAGCCTTTTATGGTCTTGCCCAGCTTTATCAGGTATTTTAGCCATGAAATCCCAAATGTGAAAGTGACCCTTTCTTTATACTCCTATTACCTATACCTGGCATTGTTTATCTAATCTTTACCTACATGACCTCTGCCCTTCCAGACAGAAAAGATCCCTCCTGTTAAGTACAGCTAGTTTTTGGGCATATCATGTTTGTTTTCTGTTCTTCCAGGTGACTTCCAGGTGACAGCTCTGCAACTGTGCTTCAAGATCACTCTGCATCTACTCCCAGAGGTGTACGCCTAGTTCTCAGGGAAGTTCCATCTCACCACCGACCTGGGAAGCAGAGAGAAGCTTGTCGCCACCCTTCCCCCACACCTTACTACTGCTTTGAACCAGTGTGCTGCATGGAAAGAGATAAGTAGATATAGTTGAACCCAAAATTACATGACCTGATAGTTTGTGCTTAAAATGAACAAAAAAGCTGATCTTTTAGTAAACGAGTTTTTATTGAACACCAATTTAATTTCAAGAACATTTCAGGTACATTGTCAAAAATAAAGACTCTTAAGGATGTATTATGTACCCAATAATGGTTTCAGGCCTTTACATGTATTTTCATTTTATTCTCATAAAACTCTATGAAGTAGATATTATTATCAATATTCCTATGCTACAGATGAGGAAACCCCGGCCCAGAGAGGTCAAACAACTTGACCAAGTGGCACAGCTGGAGAGTGGGGAGCTGGGACTTGAGCCCAGGTAGCTTGTCCCCAGCACCTACAGCTGAGCTCCATTCTGTACTGCCCTTTGGAATACACACTACATGGCCTTCACCCTCCTTGTACTACTTGGGATGACATGTGATTTCAACAGCACTCACAAATGAAGGCTTTACAGACAGGATATTTAGGATAGTACTATCAGTCTTATATGTAAAGCATTTTTTAAAAGTAAAGCATGTTACTTATTAGTCATATGTAATAGGATGAATGCATGTATGCTACATGTTAGTATAATTAATAGTTAGAATATAAAAATATCCTATAATGAGCCTTTATTTATTTTTTGGGTTCTCCTATTTTTTTTTTTTTAATTTGGCCCTCTCCTTCCACATACAAGTGCCTGTGGACACAGCATGGTCTTTGTGCTGCTGCCATTTGCAACAGCAGAACAACAGCTGCCATTTCTTGAGGGCTTATATTTGGCCCTTTATAAACACTGTCTGTTTTAAACCTTATGGTCACTGAGGTTGGTATCATTGTCCCCATTTTACAGATGAGTAAACTAAGACTTGTGCAATGTTAACTGAGCTGCAGAGAGGTATATCACAGCTAATATATGAGAGGGGGCAGCATTCAAACCCAGGTCCGCCTGAATGCACAGATGTGTGCAAGTAAGCTCTGTGTTCTCCTCTGAGGTCACTGAGGGGGGGGCTCTAGGCAATTATGCTATCCCATTTGTGTCAGAATACAGCATGTGAACACACGTCTCTATAGAATTTAAAACCCAAATGTTTACTTATTACTGTCTAAGTTCCAGACACACACCATAAAAGATACAAATCTTAAAAGACAAATTGGAAGGAGCAGGTCAGAATTCTCCCTTAGTAAAAGGTAGCAATTATGAGAACTTAGCTCACTGCAGCCTCCATCTTTTGGGCTCAAGTGACCTTGCTGCCTCAGCCTCCCAAGTAGCTAGGACTATAGGTGTGTACCACCATACCCAGGTAATTAAAAAATTTTTTTTTGGTAGAAGCAGCACCTTGCTATGTTGACCAGGCTGATCTGGAACTCCTGGCCTGAAGTGATCCCCTGTCTCAGCCTCCCCAGATGCTGGGATTTTAGGCATTAGCCACTGTGTCTGGTGTGACAGGTACTATTACCCCCATTCTACAGATCAGGGAACTGAGAAATGCACATTGCTTAGTGAGTAGGTATCTTGGGCTGAACAGATCAATAGAGACTTAATGATACATAATGTGCTAGGCATATTTGGTGGGATAGGGAAGAAGAATTATGCCTTGGAACAGCCATGCTCTGATTTGCCATTCTATTGGATCATGCCACATTTACATGTCTAATTTCTTTCCTTAGACTGTTAGCCCCTGGTAAGCAGGAGCCCTGTCTTCTGTGTCTCAGGCTCATCCCCTGGCTGGCTTAGGGTTGGCACAAACTCCATCCTCCAACTCTTTCCTGACTCTGTGTGTGTCAAAAGTATGTGAGTGGCTGCGGTCGTGAGTGAAAAGACGCAGAACACTGTGTGTTGAACATTAAAATCTTGCTCATTTTCGACTCCAGGACTCCTCTTTCTTCCTTCCTGGGGGCATGAGAGTATGGTGAAAAAAACCAAAATTGTTTTCTCAAGGAAAGTTTTAGTAGGTAATTTCAGCCACAGGTGAATCTCTTCTGTTTTTCCAAGGACTGGGCATTGCCAGCCCTGCTGTAGCTGGTTGAAGGGGGACCAAACCTCTCAGGAAGACGGACTTGGTTCCGTTTGACCAGCCAAAGCAAGGGGCATCTTTCTTTGGAGGTGACTGTAGCCTCTAGTGTGTAGGTACCTTGGTGTGTCTCAAGCATCAGTTGTCCAAGCCTGTAATGCAGAAAGAAGCAGCATTAGCATCTATCAAATAGGAGCTTGCCTTGTCCAGAATGTCTTCGCACATGATTTGTACATACATCTCATACGATTTCTACATAAAAATCATACATAATTTGTATTTTGTGTTGCATGGCTTCAATTTATTTTTTTCTTTAATCTTTATTATTTTTTCAAATAGGAACATCATGAAAGACAAATATGACATAGAATTATAGAATATGGAAAATGACAGTATGCCATACTGCTTCCTCTTCCCATTTTCCAAAAGAAATGTAACATTTTGGCATATATTCTTTGAATGTTTAACGTTTTTAAAACTTTATTTTTAATTCAGATATGCTATAGTTATAAGAGTATTTATAATATGTAAGTGATCGGTACATTAGTAATACCAATACCCATGAACAATGACCTACTTTTTTTTTTTTTTTTATTTTATTTTGAGACAGAGTCTAGCTCTGTCGCCTAGGCTGGAGTGCAGAGGTGTGATCTGGCTTACTGCAACCTCTGTCTCCTGTTTCAAGCGATTCTCCTGCCTCAGCCTCTGGAGTAGTTGGGATTACAGGCGCCTGCCACTACTCCTGGCTATTTTTATATTTTTATTAGAGACGAGGTTTTTCCTTGTTGGCCAGGCTGGTCTCAAATTCCTGACCTCAGGTGATCCGCCCACCTCAGCCTCTCAAAGTGTCGGGATTTCAGCTGTGAGCCACTGTGCCTGGCCCAACGATCTACCTTTTAAAAAGAACGATTCTTTTTACTGTTTTATGCTGTTGCTTTCTTTGTACTGAATGCTTTTTCCAATTTATTTCTTTATGTTTCCCCCCCAGAGGTAACTGTCACACTGAATTTATTTTTTCTTATAATTTTAATATTTTTCTTCATAGTTTTTACCATTTGTGCATGTATTTCCAAACAATATGTATGCATATTTTAGTGTATAATGGCATCGTATCATAGGTATTGCTCTGTGACTTGATATTTTCATTTAAAATGATATTTGCAAGATTCATCCATATTGATGTGGTAGCAGCAGTTTATTAATTTTCATTGCTTTACGGTTTCTACTATGTGAATATCCTATAATTTATTTATTCTCCCAGCCACAGACATTGAGGTTGTTTGGTTTGACAAGAGGGTAGCATTGACTAAACTGTTTGTCAGAGGAGGTGGGGAAATCTTTGATTCTTACAGATTTTAAAGGAGAACTCTGGATTTGTAGGTTGTTGCTCTTGTAAAAGAATGGCAACCCTCACCAGCCCCAAACATCTGGAAGTAGAGCCCAGAAATTAGTGCCGTAACGTGCCCTTCGGGTGATTCCGACGCATCTAAAGTGTGAGAACCACGGAACTAACAGGAGTACCCACTGGTTTGTCTCTGTTCCTAGGGAGGTGTGAGCAGGGGGGAGATAGCTAACTAAGAAGACACTCCCAGAAAGGTGGCCTGCCCTTCTTCACAATGTATGGGAGCAGGTGGGAAAAGAGGTAGGCAGAAAGGCTAGTTTGAATGATGCTAGAAAATTGTCCTTCTCCCTTGGGGCTAGGTGTTGTGGCCCTTTCATTTTCTCTTCCTGATGAAGACAAGTAAAATTAAGTGGAATGCATATGGCCTTGGAGTCATACTTATCTGGGTTCAATCCCACCAATGCTTCTCTGGCACTTCTGCTTCTAGGAAGTTACAAACATCTTTTAACCTGAGTTTCTACATCTGTACAGCAGGAGAATATTGTATCTACTCTGCCTGCTCGTTGCAAGGCTTAATGACAATGAAGGAAAGGTGCACTGAGTCCCCAGGGGGGCACAATGGACAGTGTCAGGGGTATGGGAAAGTTCTAGAGACAATCCTGACGGCTTTGGAGGCCAAGAGTTTCACTCTCAACTCCAGCCTTGTCCTTCACATGTTTCCCTTCCTCAGCTGCAAGTGTTTGCATTTCATGATTGAAGTAGTTGAAACTGCTGGTCAGGAAACAGAACAAGTTTAACCAGCCAAGCTGACTTCTGCAAGATGGACTCCAGCTTGGGAGCTCTGTATGGAATAACCAAGATATCCCAGACATCGAAGCACTCAAAAAGGCACTGTAGAAATGGCAACGAGGTGCAAGCCCATGGTGATGGTGGTGGTGAGAAAGCAGGGCACCACAGAACGTGACTTGGTTCTAGAATGGTCTGTGCAGGGTTACGTTGAAGCTTCTGTCTTGGTCTGAGTCCTCTCCTCCTTGGTGTGCGTCCTCCTGGCCCCATAGTCTTGGCATCTTACCTTCTCCCTCCTCCTGCCAGTGACATAGCTGTCTTGAAGCTGCTGCCTGCCAGCTCTTCCTCTGGCTAACCTCTGCTCCTTCTCCAGCTTTTCCTGGGGGAGCAAGGGAGCAGGCAGCTGTAGGGGCAGAGGGCAGCCAGATGGTCTGAAATCAGGACTGAAAAGCACGTGTGTCCAGCTCGCCAGCCAGAATCACAAGCCTATTTTGTGCAGTTTCCTCAGTTCTGCACACTTTCTCCCACCATCTCTCTCTTCTCTTCTTTACTCATGTCCTGCTCCACCCCCAGCAGCACAGCCACCAATACAACATACCCCCAGTTTCTGAGCAGAGGACATGAAATCAATTTCCAGGGTAGGAAAAGGAAGTGTATCATTAGAACAGGTATGATGAGGAAAGGGAAAGTGTCATCAGAAAGAAGCACAACCTTGAGCGATCTGCCTATTTTACAGACGTGAAGACCAAAGTTTTTAGAATAAAGGACAGTAATTTTCATTGGAAAACATAATGTGCCATAATATGTCAATGTCAGAGACTTCATTTATTCAAAGCACCACTATCAAAAAAGCCAGGTTTCTTGACCTTAGCATATTGACATTTTGGGCTGGATATTTCTTTGCTGTGTTTTGGGGGGCGGGGTTTGTTCTGTGCATTGTAGGATGTTCAGCAGCATCCCTGGTTCCCACCCCCTAGATGCCAGGAACCCCTGAGTTGTGACAATTGAGACTGTCTCTAGACATTGCCAAATGCTCCAGGTAATGACATTGTCTCCAATTGAAGGACCACTAATCTAAAGTGAGAAGTCTTGGTGCTTAGTTTTATAGCAGACCCATCTCTAGTAATTTACCATGTCTTTCCAAGTTCCTTCCACCACCCGCCTCAAAGTATAGGTTCTATGCCCTTAAAGACCATTAGACAATTCTCTGCTTTCTGGAAGAGGTGGGAGGCTTTCGTCATGAGTGTTGCTGAGTCCAGTTGGTGCAGAGGGAGCCTTGGCCCAGTGCTCTGGGCGCTGTCGCCTCTGAGGGCAGGGGACCTCTCATCGCCAGCTGCTCTGCACTCCTCTGCCATCTCTGTGCAAACATGGTGCATCCTCCTTTCTTCCTTTCCTTCCTCCTCTCCCATGTCCTTGTTCTGTTGCTGCTCAGTTTCATTTGACAGCCCTGTCTTGTGCATCTCTGCACACTTCGGTCAAATCGTCTCGGGTTTCCTTTTGTGGTTTTGCTTAAGAACTCATGATGTAAACTTAGTGTGGTCCCAGCCATAATCTCTCACATGCACTCACCCTAAAAACAAGGAGGCAGAGCTGTGGGATGCAGGAGCCAGCCTGGAACTGGGGTTTAAGTGAGGGAGGGAGGCCCCTTTATCTTCCTCCCTTGTTCTGAAACTCTTTGTGGGGTGATGTCATGAGCCTTGGGTGACTGCAGCCTCCCCCTCCTGCTCAGAGCTTCCCTCTGTAGGTTCAGCACTTTCTTGGTGTGGGTTCAAACTCTTTGGAGTCAGAGCTGGGAACACAGGGGTTTAGGGAAGAGAGGAGAAAGGAACTAGCCTGTTAGCAGAGTGAATCACTACTTTAGCATTTCAAGGCTTTCCCTCAAACAGCCTTGCAGAGTCCATTTGGGACAGGGTTGTGCTGCAAAGTGGAAAAGACAGCAGAGCAGAGTCTGGGGGACTGTAACCCAGGATGAGTTGTTTTCTATGGTTTCCTGAACCTCACTCACAGCACCTGCCTCTGTACAACAAAATCCCCCGAGAAATGCCCGTGAAAACACATGGCTTGAAAGAAATGATGATTCAGTTTGGTTGTAGAAACCTCTCATTTCAGGAGCAATATGACCAGAGGAAGGAGCTAGGAGGGTGAGGGCCGATTCTGTAAAAATCCTTTGGGGGGAGAAAGCCTCTCCCCACCAGGCTGGCCTGAGGAGCCAGGTCTGGGAGGCTGGTCATAGCGGGGGACTGTGGGACGGCAGTCAGTGTGTCTGAAACCTTGGGCTGAGCAAGGACACCTCAAGAAAGGGAGAAAGGGGTGTTCAGGAGGAGCCCAGGTGGGATTCAAAGGCTCCTACTTCCATTTGCTGGCACAAAGCCCTGATGAGGAAGAAAGTCACCAAGCCTGTGCTCCAGGTGGTACCCTGGGGATTAGCGAGGAGGCACTTGCCGAAACCACACACTTCCTTACATTCCATAGCAAAGTAATCCATATGGGGATATAAAGAAGCATGTGGCCTCGGGAAGCAGTGTCATCCAGAAGCAGCCTGCATCTCAGACGTGGGCCACTTACAGCATCTTTCCTCCTTGCCAAGGCAGGAAACGCTTAGCGGGAGGGGTCACTGGGATCTCAACTCATCCTAAATTCCCGGCCATCCCCCACCCCATCAAACCATCCTGATATAAATCTGTTGTGAGGAATGGCAGTGCTGCTTGGGACCATATCTTCCCCTGCTGTTTGTTCGCAGGTAGACGGCATTAAGTATCCCTGGCTTATTCTCATGCAGCCACAGTCTATCTAATTCTTTGTTATTACTCTTAATTAATTCACTGCTGCTGCTTTTGTGCATTTTGATGTGATTCTTTTTTAATGTTTGGGATTCAGTGAAGGGAAAATTAAAAATTTTCCGCATTCACGCAGAAAGCCACTCATGCTTAGAAGCACACCCAGCCCTCCTGTACTTCCTACTGTATGTCTGTCTGTCTTGGGTGCTTGTTGATGGTGGCAGCTGCCCATGCAGCATTCCAAGCACAAATTGTTCTTTGTGGGAAGGATCCTTTTGTCAGGCTTCTGCTTCCCCTAGCCCATCACCTGCCCCACAGTCTGTGAGGCCTGAGCCACAGAAGGGTGAGGGACATTGGCAGCTGTTGAGCCACTCAGGGTCTGGATGGCCACCCTGGCTGGAGGGGAGATGGAGTTTTGAACTTCATGGTATCTGATTCTCCGCCAGAAAATGGGGAAAAGGATGCCAAAGGGAAGAATTGGCCCCCCAAAAAGGTCTGAGGCTCACAGCACTGGCTGAGGTGGTTAAAAACATCTAATCACAGTAATAAAAATAAGAGGTAACTTTTTATAAGTATGCTTTCTGTAACAGGATCATTTCAGTGCTTTGCCTATGTGAGCTCCTTGAATCCTACCTACTCTATGAAATGTAGCAATTTTATCTGATTTTACAGAGGAGGAAAAAGAGAATTGTAGAAATGAATTAATTAACATATTTATAAATGGTAATTCTTTTTAAAAAACTAATCAGATTGGAGACACAGTTTTGGATCAACCCACGGAGAGTTAGAAAAAAAAATGTTGAGAAGGAAGGAAAGAAAACTCTGTGGGTTTTTGACTTGGTGTAGCTTTATCCTTTTGTGACTTTGTGTTTGGGGTGTTGCTGATAAAGGTGGCTTAGAAACCGTACTGTTTCTTAGGAAAATGTCTCTGGCATCCCAGTCAAAATCTTTCAGGGTGAAGTTGGGAATCATCCAGTGGCTCATTTAATCTGATTCAATGGCTATATAAGCCTCTGCTCTGAAAACACTGTTTTCTCCCTTGTCAAGTATGAGCTTCATAGAAGTTTGGGGCTACCCTTCCTCCTCTAAGTTTGGGAACAGTGGGCAACCACAAACACTGTTTTATCAGGGGCTGATAGCAGGGAGGCAGCTTGGTCAAAAGAGGAAGGAGGTGTGGCTGTGCCTCTGAGAAATTAAAATTTCTCATTTCTTTCACAGAACCAGGGAACTTAAGAGCTGAGTAAATGTCCATTTTATCTAGTTATATCTGTCAGATGGAGATCCTCCATAAGTGTTTGGCATGTGAGTTGTAAGGAGTGAGGGTTTGCACTGATGAGAGGAACCATTGAGTTTTATGTTCAAAGAATTAGAAAGAGCCAGCTTTAAGAGACTTGCTATTCATGAGCCAGACTGAACTTCATAAACTCATGTAAGAATACAAAAGAAAAAGATTTTCAGGGAAAATAGTTGAGATAGCCAAGAGAGTACAGACTATCCTGTCAGACTGTCCCCAACATTTGGGTGTGAATTGTTTTGGCTTTGCCAAGCCCAACCTCGTAGGGTGAAAAGATTACTTAAAAGTTTACTGCAAAATCTGCAGGAGAAAAACAAATGTTAATAACCAATTGCTTGACAATTCATGAGTCCAGGCAACTAAATTCTTATAAATTTAGAATGCAGAGAGAATTTTGAAAGTCAAGAGGAAGTTTGAAATGGGAATATCTGTGATGAAAGCCTTGTCTAAACCTTCCTCCCATTTTCCTGGACGTCTAGCTTAAGATGCAAGGAAGAAAAGTCATGAAACAGGTTGGAAAATGAAGAGAAAGGTAGACTTGAAAGACAAACTATGACAAAACCAACATATTTCAGACAAGACAACATAGTAGGAAAAAAAAATCTAGGATGGAGAACATAAAGACACGTTTCTCTGTGCTTTGTGTATAGAAAAGGGCATCTATGTGGCAATTGGATGTGGGGATTTTTCCGGGTTATATATTTGGTTTCCTATCTCCCCAGATCTTTTGACTTTAGTAGGTACTATTAATGGAAAGAATTGGGAGATGTGGTGTGTCACTTGGCCACTTGTGTGCTGAGTGATATTGACCAAATCACCAGCTTTCTGTTCTCACTCCTATACCAAATCCCATGCCACTTCTCTGTAAATAGGAGTTGTGTCCCCAGCTGCCCACCAAAGAATGGGTTGAAGATTAACGTGATAACACATGTGAATATCTTGAGTTTCTTAGGAGAATGTGCCAATGGCAATATAAAATGTCATTCAACATGTGATTGAAAACAAGATTTATTCCGCACCCCAGCCCTGCCTCATAATCAGACAACTTAAATTACTAACATGTCCTTTCCCTTGTCCTGAGAAGCAAGCACCATTTAAAAGTGTTCCAGACTTAAGTAACAGTTAAAAAGTAGCCTCAAAAGCAGAAACAGCAATAATGGTTCTTTTTCAGTTTATTTTGCTGAGCAGGGCAGTGTTTGAACATAAATGACTCAACATATTAAAAAGACAGGAGGATGCTCATTTCTCATTAATAATCCTTAGAAAGCCTGTTGGATTTGGGTAAAATTAAGGACAAGTTGAGACCGAGGGAAGACTGAGTTATACACAAACACAATGTTGCAATCTTCAAGGTTATTGGCCATGGAGGGGTTCAGGGAGAAACAGCATGTCTTGGACATCTGTGACTTGAGCAAGCTACTTAACCTCTTTCAGTCTCAGTTTCCTCATCTGTAAAGTGCAGTCAATAGTGTTTCCTCAATGGGAGGAATTAGATTTATGTAATGTGCCACCAGCATAGTATTTGAAGTCTAACAAATAGCCTCTATTACTATTATTAACATTATCTATTACTAAATATACAATCAACATAATAATGAGCTTAATAATTATATGTATATTAATTAATATGCAATTAACATTAATTAGTATTAATCCAGCAATGGAATCTACTTACTACATAGAAATCCTTATATTTGATTTACTTTAAAGGGTTTCATTAACATGACAATTGTTTTTTATGTAAGGGGTTATTCAAAGATACTTGAGAAAGCGTCAATATTATCAGAAACATGCCTTTCACAATTTTGGTATGCTTTTTAAAAATATTTAAAAATATTTTCATATGCGTTAAAAGGATTTGTTAAGGAAAGGTATTCATCACTATCATTTCTGACAAGAATCTTTACAGGTTCTGAATGTCCAGGATGCCAGTCTCATTTTTAGAAGTTTTGTGAAAGGATATATGTGATGAGATGCTCAGACTGTCTCCTTACTGGTCACATGGCATTTTCCCTCTGTTGTTAGACCTGACCTTAGTTTGTCTATCCTTTGGTGGTGAGGATAGAAAACCAGGATTCTGTGCAGAACAATCACCTGTAGCTGCCTCTCTGAATTTCTAATTCAGGCATCTTAGCTCTCCTTATTCCTTCTCTGCCCCTGGTGAATCTTGGAAGTTTTAAACAGCTGATACTAGTTTGCTAAAATGTAATCAGAATTGCGTGCTTTTATGGGAATTAGAACCCTACTAGTGTCTGCAGAAGGCGTGGCCTGCACTGATGCACCCACTTCAAAGTCTGATGTCTTATGACATTAAGCACTGGTATCTATTCCTGGTGTTCTTGGTGGCTGTCCACGAAACAGAAGTGATTCTGCTGCTCACCAAGTAAAAGCCAAATTATTTGAGGCTTACTGTCATCTGGCTGAGAAGGTCAGAAATAAAGTAGAGGTCCCTTCTTTTAAGGCAAGCATGGGGTAGTATGTTGGGGAAAGACCTTATTTTTCTTGGGGCTCAGCCAGAATGTCTTGCTATTTTTAGAGAACAGGCCAGTTCTGAATGTTGATTTGATCATAGGCATGAGTCCTGTTTAACTTCCCACGGACAGCCAAGAGCAATGCCAGCTCCAAGAGCCCACCTTCTCTTCCTGCTGGCATTCTGCCACCTTCCCCAGAAGAGGTATCAGTGGCATTTCACTATCACAGTTGTCCTTGCCCTGCTTCTCATCCACGAGAATTGAAGCTGGAACTTCAGGAGAGGGTAGGGCAAGGGGAGGAGAGGGAGCCAACATTATACTAAGCCACTTATTTAGAGGAGTCATGCTTACGACAATCTTGTGATAGGCATTTGATTACACAGGATAAAACTGTTGCAAGCAGGTTAAGTAATTTGGAGACAGAGTGGCTAAGAAACTTGCCAAAATCATTCAGCAAGTAAATGGCAGACTTTTGACTTGATGTTACTCTCTAACTCAAAGCACACATTCGTTCTAATATGCTGTATTAAACCTTGCCTGATTCTTGGTGTCTCTGAGGCACTTAATAAAATCCCTGCTCCCTGGTAGGGGAGCACTCTACTCCAGAGGCGTGGGATCAGAATCTCCAAGGTAATAGCTGGGGATCTACTCTTTAAGCAATCACTCCTAGGTGACGTCTATGCTCAGCAAATTTAGGAAAGAACAGCTCTAGGACAGTTGCATTCATGCATGAGGGAACATTAGAATCCCGAGTTTCTATGCAGATTCTTCTGACTTGATTTGACAGGCACTGAGATAAGTGACCTGGGTCAGGGCCCAGGAATCTGCATTTTTGCACACCACCATCCTCCCCACCCCTGCCTTTTTAGTCTGTTGCAAGTGGCCAGAAGACTTTGAAAACCATTGATCTAAAAACAAACAAGAAAGAGGGATATGGATTCTATAGTAATAAAATCATTAATCCTGGAAAGGACTCACTTCACAATAGTCCAAAGAAAATAACTTAGTTTGGATTAAAAGATGAATTTCTGCAAACATGGTGATAAATGGTTAGATCCAGAACAGGGTGATCCCTCTGTACAATATGAATAGTCAACATCTTAGTGACAGAAATGCTGCAGCTGACCACTACTACCTTACCTTTCCAATATTCCCTACGCTCAGTTTCCACCAGGAATATTCTTTTTCCTTTGCCCATTTCACTAGTTAAAATTACTTTCTTTAAGGTTTAGTTCAAAAATCACTTTCTTCCCAAAGTTTTCTCTCAATTCTCTTCCTCTTCTTAGTTCCTATGTCTGTAATTGGGCATGAATCACATCTCACCTTGCATCTAATTCCTCGTGTGCCTGTCGTGCATATATATCTCTTCTCCTAGAGGGCCAGCACTTTGACTGTTTCATGTTTGATTTCTCAGCCACCTGCCAAAGCCCTTTTGCACAGTAAGAGTCAAATGGATAAAGCTACCACCACTACCACCACCCTTACAGAACACTTACAGTGTGCAGGTCCTGTTCTAAGCATTGTTAACAAGTATATTAGAAATAGTTCTATTTTACAGATGGAGGGACTGAGGAACTGAGAGGTTGGTTTTTTTTGTTGTTGTTGAAAGGTCTCTTTTACAAGCTGTAGCTCTGTAGATGATCAGCATGTAAGGAGAACTGAATGCTATGGATTCCAGGAAGAGTTCCTTAAAAACTCTTAACCTTCTAATTAATTTAGTGCATCAGAATCACATGGACAACTTGCTGAAACACAGGCTGCTGAGTCTCATCCCCCAGAGTTTCTGATTCAGGAACTGGGGGTAGGAACTGAGAATGTTCATTTCTAGCATGTTGCCAGGTAATGCTGATGCTGCTGGTCTGGGGCCCACACTCTGAGAACCACTGCTCTGTGTCAATGTTTCTGACACTCCACAGTTTGAGGGCAAAAAACTGGCCCTTATATTCTGAGCTTCCTAAAAGCAAAGAGATGAGGGAGAGGAATAGAAACCACACAGAAGTTAGGAAGGTGTGAACCCTTTCCAAGGGCATGGTTGTAGGTGCTTTCCCTCATGAGGGTGCAGACAGGCAGTCAGCACTCCAAAGAGATGGCAACACTGCTGGAAGTCACTGTTTTTGGCTTGAGCAGTTGCTTGCCACCAGGAGTGATTTCATTGCTTTCCAAATTTTACCGGTAAGTCTTCTATGAGTTTTGGTGTAGAATAAGTATAAAATGAGATGTGTGTTTTTCTTGAGAAGATAGCCCAGCAGAGTCCACTGACTCACTTAACTTTTTATCTCATTTGCAGCGAGATCATAAAGATAATATAATACAATGTAATAATACAGAATAATGATGAAGCTTTTAATTATAGCTCCCAAAGCTCTTACTTAAAAAGCTTTTTAAAATTTTTTTATCTGCACCTATTAAATTGAGTGAGGATTAAAATTGCTTAAGGTCCATTGAACACGTCAGGATCATGGGGTTCTTGTCCTAGTTTTCCAAATAAATACATTGCTCAGGGACTTAATTTCTTAGTGGAATAGTTAAATTGTCTTAGTGGGGGACACCTATGGGGTCATCCGAAAACTCATACCCATTCAGAAATTGAATATTTGTGATAAATTACATATTACAAATAAATTCCTTTAAGTTGCTTGGGAAAAAAATTCAATCGATATTCAAAATACTTTGCCAAGGCATTCAAAGGGCAAGACACAAGTTCAAGGTCATATGCTGTCAGGTTCTCATCCATCTCTCCTAACACCAGTAGCTCTTCTTTAGGTAACTGACCAGCCCCTTTGGGGGATTATTTTGAAATTTCTCCCCTCTGGACCTGCCCTTCATTGTCTCTCTGTCTTCCAGGCCCACCCTCCTACCCCTCTGCTTTGCTTCAAGAAGCAAAGAAGCAAGTCCACTGTTCAATACTGGCCAACAAGTCATTCTCATGCACTGAGCCTGGGGGTGGGGGACCTTTCTCTTACTCATTTCCCCCATGCATGGCTCTGCCTGTCAGATCTGGACTCCAGCCGTCCTCCCCCGCTGTCTGAGATGCAGAACTTGGAGCTTCACCTGCTTCGATAGACGCTGCCTTGCTGGCTTCAGATGACAGAAGCAGATCGCCCGCGGGGCTTCCCAAAAATTCACAAAGAAAGAAAGACAGATGGGCAAGGCAGGAACGGCCAGAGGATGATTAGAGGAGAAAGCAGCGCGCCGGGAAAGCTCAGCACATACCTGGGGAAAAGTTCAGGCGGGTCTCTCCTCCGCTCTGGGCTTCCTTCCCGGCAGGCTTCGGCCCCCACTGAGGTGTTTAGGATGTGGGTAGTTATTTACTTATTTATTTATTTTCCAGAGCTTGCAGTGTTGGCTCGCATTTCTATGCCTTCCTGTCAGAATTCTCTCAAGGAAACGGCAGCTGGTGAGCTCAGAAATGTCAGTCAGAATCTTGGCCTAGTTTGGGGACTTGAAGATTCTTACAGAAAGTTAAAAAGGTTTCTGGGCCAGTGTCTCCTTTGGGTTTTCCCTCTTTTGCTTCTCACCTTTTCCATCTTCTATTTTTTTCCTTTTACCCCAGTAGCTAGCTACTTAAATTGCCTGCTTCTGTCTTTCTGATGGTCCCCTCTTGTGTACGACTGTGGCTCTTCTTCTGGCTCAGCCTAACAGCCTGGTGATTTTCTGAGCATTCTTGCCAGTACTTGGACATTCATTGCTTATTTCGTCTTCTTATTATTCCCTTTTCCCCTTTCCTCCCTCTCCTTTCACTCTTATCTTTGTAATTGCTATCCTTCTAGTCACACACAGAGAAATTATCTTCATCTGTCCTTTATGTACATTTCCTATCCTCACTGAATAGGCTGTCATTGCCCCATTTGTTCCCTGTCCACCCATTTCTCCTTCATTCTTTAGTTCCGTCACTCGGACTTGGATCCTGTCCATATGTGACCTACCTACAACTCCTCTCCTCTCCTCTCTTCCTCGGGCAGTTTCACTCCCTGCCTCCTCTTGTTTCTGCTCTCCTAAAGGAGCCTCCTCCTTTTGTACTCTCCAGCCCTCTGCCCACCCCCAGCACACTCTCCCACCTGTTCGTGTCTTTTAAGGGACTTGGTCCTGTCCATGCCTTCTGTCCACCTCAATCACCCCAGTGACGGGCCTCTGAAAGCTGTTAAATTACACCTCTTCAGCTGTCCCATTGCAAGGAGAAACGATCTCTGCTAAATCATTTTTCAGATAGGCAAATCTATATTAATGCCTCTGTTGATGGAATATACTGAAATGATGCATGTGTTATTTTAAAGCGTAAGAACATTAATGTTTCCAAATGAATGAATCCCTATCTCTCGATATTGGGGTTCTTTTAGGTTGTATGAGTATAAACAACCTCAGATACAACTCTTCAAGCTTGTTAATAACTTATTTGGGCCATTTTTCAAGTGGGAGGTAGTTGTAGTGGAGTTATGGAAAACATGGGTAGTTTGAGGCTTGACTGGATGCTCGATAACATGTATTTAGTGACTGCCTGTCAAGTCACAGTGCACCATATTAAGCACTAGAAATAAGGTGTTTATGTTCCCTGCTCTTGAGAGACTTACAGGCTCTTTTGGGGATAGGACTTGAATCTGGGGGAAATACACACACATACACATACACATATATAAAATATAATAATTACAGACTGATAAAATGGAAAATAAGCACTATTGGCATTCGGAAGCAGAGATTAGTAAGTGGTGGGCCAGGTAGTAAAAGCTTTGTGGAGGAGACGGGTTTCCGCTTGGTCCTGAATGATAGGGAGAGTTTACATATATGTAGAGGGAGGGGAAAGGCTTTCTCAGATGTGGGAACAGCTTGAGCAAAGACATAAAAGAAGGAATGAGCAGAGTGTGATCAGGAAATACTGATTAACCTATGTCTGGATCCAACCTTTGTGAAGGGGTCAGCCTGGGGAAGGCCTTGAGCATAAAGAGCCATTCTGGGAAAGCATACTCATGGTAGGAGATGACAATTTTTTAAAGAGTTCCTTTAGACTACACACTTACATTTAAAAAGAGTAGTGCTATTCTGTTTTGATATAGTTTCTGTAAATGCATATGAATTTGGATGGTTTGATTATTATTTGAAAAATCATGGTATGAAATTTGTTGCTATTGAATATTCAGAGAGAAATAGACATTTCTGTCCAATCCTCAGAATATTAAGTCTTATTCTTATTTTTTTCTGGCATGTGTTACTGAAGGTCTGCTGTTATAAATGTAGAAAACTGCTAGCCCCACTCATTCACAGTCCATCACCGGTTCTGTCTCCCTCACTTAGTTGGCCTTAAAGTCCACTCAATATCACTTTTTCCACCTGCTGAAAGCTTGATTCCACCTTGGCTGGATTGTGCATTTGTTATGGGTCTAGATATACCTTAACATGTCTTTATCCTGTTTAAATTTTTTTTTACAATTTCTTTTTATGGAAGTCTAGAATTCACAACACTGTAAACTTCTGGAGGTCAAGTTTATACTTATTTTGATTTATTGTCTTGTTTGCAGCACAATATGAGGATGCAGTGGCCTCCCAACGAATGGTTGTTAAAATCAAATTGGATCAAAGGTTCCCTAAAAGACTAAAACTCTACACTAGAATACAAAATACAAACCCAACAGCCACGTTACTAATAGGAGGATAAACATCTTCTGAATATTGTGTCAAGCCTTTAGTTCTTCTGAGATTTTTCTTGGGTCAAAAGAGGGGACTGATGTTAATTTAATAATTTATCTATATATAGGATTATACTTTAGGTTTTCAAGTAACAAATTCTTATGAGTCTCATGCACTATTTTGGGTGAGTAAGCCAAAGGTATTCATATTCAAATTTGGAAGATGAAGAATTAGATATACACAGCAATGAGCGGACTTGCTGAGGGCCGCATGGAAACAGATGAGATCATCTATTGAAAAACATGGGATCAAATTCAAGCCTTAGGATTCTTTTTAAATCTTTTTTCACCTCAGCACATTTTACGTCAGAAATTTTGGCTTCCTGATAAACAACTACGTTTGTTTCTCTAAATTCTTATGTAAATCAGGTTGATTTTAAAATGATGCAATGTGACGAGTGAAGTATTGGGAGTGAAAGTGAGGAGTGGGGTCTCTTCCTGAGATCTTTCCCAGTGAGATGATCTTCCCTGTGGAAATCTCCAGAAGCCGGGAGAAAGGTTAAATTAGAGCTGTCCTGAGCAAGAAGAATTCTTCAGGACAATCTTTCTTAGTTACTTACTCACTTAGTGTGTTAGGAAACCAAAGCCCAGTTAAGCAATGAGTCTTGCCCTTAGTCACAGAACCAGCATCTCCTGACTCCTAGGTAAGTGTGCTTTGTATTACACACAGGCATCATGGTTGCCTCCTGTTTGGTCATAAGCCTCTTGAAGAGCCTTCTCTTCCCCAAGGCCACCACTGGGACAGGGTGATAGTAGTGAAGTACTTAGGCCATCTCTTAGAGCCCTACAATAGTGAGAAGAAACTGGGTGAAAAAAGCCCCATAACTGTGGTGGTGGGGGGAATGCAGACAACAGACTGTTCCATTTTAAAAACAGTTTTAATGCTTTATAGTGGGTTCAGCCACTGACTTTCATAAGGGTGATAGTAATAATACTGAAATCATGGGATGGTAATAATAAATCCTTTCAGATGCTGCCAGAACTACATATTGCAGGCTTTAGATGCCAGTGCGCAGCTGCTTGGCTAAATGTGGCCCCCAGTTGTCAAGGATAGACCCACCCCAATACAGTAGAAACAAATCAACAAGTATTTGCAGGGCACAAACAGGGCAGAGCCCCTTGGAGGTGAAGGCTTCAATTTAGACACCATCTCTGTTTTTAAGGAATTAGCAATTTGAAAATGTGCTCAAAATGTCAAGTTTGACATAGATATATGTATGGCTCCACGAACTGGCTTGTGTAGACCAGAGATAAACTCAAGTATCATGTGCCCTAGTTGATTATCCTGCCTCTAACCAAATGGTTGACAGCTGTCAGTGTTGTGGAGCTGGATACCCATGAAGATAGTGTCAGAAGTAAACTTCTGCTAACTTTTTTGTTTGCAGGATGGTTTAGTTTTTTTGACCTAGAAGGCAGGATTTGCAATTGCTGTGTAATTGCCAGAAGTCGTTGGTTAATATCCTCTTCTAAAATCCAGAGGTAATAATAACCCAGTCACCTCTCTTACTAGGTTTGTTTGGAGGATTTAAATGCAATAGCTTCTTTAGTTTTTGTGTTGGTTGTTTTAGTTGTCCTTTGGGTGGGTGAGCAGTAAGTAGTGTGCTGAAGGCACAGAGATCACTTTGGGTTTCATGCAGCTAGATTCAGCAGTAGATGGAGTTGGAGGCATTTGCCCACAATTATACATTTTAAGGGGACATCCAGTCTGGGATTCTCATTGTGTAGTAAGGAAATGGGGTCTTGAGAGTTAAAAATTTTCCCCCCATTGGCAGTCTTGGGATACGTTATGATGTTACAGTCGGCCAGGTTTTCCTCGTGACCAAGTGAGAGCAAACGAGATAATGCTGTGAAAGTTATCCATCAGCAGCAGAATGCTACACAAATGTGAAGGGTTATTTTATTGAAATGTGTCCCCCAAAGCCCGTGATTGCAGAAAACTGACACTCTGGGTGATGGCAGAGCTGTGGGGTCTTGGACACCAGCTGTTCCCCAAGAGGTTTTCCCAGCTGCTGCTAAGGGCAACCCTGCGGTGGAGGAGTCCAGAAGTGGACACTCCAAGAGCACAGACTTCATATGGGATTGGGCCAAAGCAGGTCAAAGGCAAAACAGTTGAAATTATTTGGGAAACAGGTGGGGACAATGGAAAATTCATTTGGCTAAATGTGTGCTTAAATCAACACAAAAGTCATCCCAGTTGCTTGGTTTTGGAAAGCAGTGCTACAGTGTTTAAAAGCTCCCTCTTTTCCTCTCTCCCATTCTTCTTTTCTCCCTTCCCTTCTCCTTTCTTTCTTCTTCTTATAAAAAAATTAACATTTGATGGTTTATTTAGAATTTAAGAGAAACAGGAAAGGTGATTTAACTCTCTTTAGGTTGTGAAGATATATTAATGAAAGTCATGTAATTTTTTCCCCTCTGTAAAAGACTAGAACGTGTGATTTCAATGCAACAAAGGGATTTTAGTTAAATATAAGGGAAACTATGTCGTATCAGATCCCTGGTCTGAGACAGTTCCAAGCTGGGTGCTTTCATATACTTTTTTCATTTAACCCTTACAAAACTTCTCTTTGCCCCCAGTATATGCTAAACTTCAAGAAGAGGGGTGGTTTTCTTTGTCTCTCATATTCTACTGCAGCTTTCTGCCTTCAAATTATTATTTTAAAAAATATAGCCTATGTCTTGTTTGTATACTAGTTAAAATAATTTAAAAAATGACACATCCCCTAATACACTTGAAAATT
Source organism: Ateles fusciceps (assembly GCA_036589455.1). Lineage (NCBI taxonomy): Eukaryota > Metazoa > Chordata > Mammalia > Primates > Atelidae > Ateles > Ateles fusciceps. The sequence continues at coordinate 1,705,504 of JAZHEH010001541.1, forward strand.
TATATCTGAATTTTAAAATTATAATTATTTAAAGGACTTAATTTCTGCTGTGTTGTAAATATTGACATTTCAGTTCAAATGTTCTTTCATTCTTCCAAGTATAGCCAATGAAATCTAATCCACAGCAATTTGACCCTCACTCTCTTTCATTAAAGAAAGATAAATGCAAGCTCTTTTAAACAGTTGGAAATTTGCAGTATTCCTTTTCCTTCTGGAACCTGTGTTATCCCATTTTATTTCCCATGACAAATTTTATTCTAATGTAGTGCATTATGTTTGTAAATATGTTATTTATCACTCTATTGTAGACTTCAGCAGATAAATGTATATACAAATTTGAAATTAAACTTCAGAAACTTTCTAATTAAAAATAAAAGTAAGCCTGGACAACATGGCGAGATGCCATCTCTACAGAAAAATACAAAAATTAGCTGGGCATGGTAATGCACACTTGTGGTCCCAGCTACTCAGGAGGCTGAGATGGGAGGATCACTTGAACCCAGGAGGCAGAGCTTACAGTGAGCTCAGATCACACCACTGCACTCCAGCCTGGTGACAGAGAGAGACCCTGTCTCAATCAGTCAATCAATAAAATTGTTTTAATTTCTAGCAACTATAGAGCTAAGTATTAAAATTTTTCATGTGGACTGAATTATCATTATCATTATTACTAGTACACAGTTACTCAAAATATCATAAATATGTTACAAATAATAATTACTAAATATTAAAATTAACATTTATTGGAAATATATCTTATAAAATTGATAGGGCTTTAAATTTTTCCATGAGTTCATATATCCAGAATGGATATTACTAATTGCGTGAAGGTTTGGCATTGACTCTATTATTTTTTTCCATTTGCAAATGTGAGCACTGAGAGGGTTTGCTCTCACATGAACAAGAAGGTGGGAATGGTAGGAATTTTATTATGGCAATTTCACAAAATTCTTTTAACTATATCTGGGTTTTCTGCTGGAAACCATGTAATATTCTATTATCAAGATTATTATTAATGGTCCATCACTGATAACTTGATGAGGTTCTCCTTCAGTTTTGTTCAAGGTTAAGAAATGGAAATGATGCAACTTGTAGAAAAATGTGTTACCCACTCATGAGAGTATTTTCTTGGGAGAGGCATTCTGCCATGGGCCCTGAGTGTCCCTGCACTTTCTTGTTGAGTATGCCAAGAATGCAAGGCTCTTATTGCTTTTAGCCAGGGACATTTCTCAGAGTAAGGAGCAATACTGAGATGAGTTTACATCTCTCACCAGACCAAAAACAAACAAACAAACCCCACCAGATTTGCTTCTGCTTGCTAGGAAAGTGGTGAATCTCCCAAGCTCAGTGTGATACAAACCCTGTGCTCTGGCTTAGGGTGAAGAGGCTGCCTCGTGGGCCCTCACGGGGCAGTCCAGGCTGCAGGCAGGTCTGCATGCAAGCAGGAGAGGGTGAGCAGGGAGTCAGGGAGGTGGTGGGAGCATGGGAAACTGACATGAACAAACATCATGCTCATGCTTCTTGCTGTGTCGAGAATAATAAAGGTTGTGGTCTCTGAGCCAGGATTTCCATGTCTTGTCCATGAAATCATAGACTAGTTTATTAGCTTGCAAGTGGCAAAAAATCCCAGACCCTTCACAGACCCTGACTTATTTATGTTTTTAATTTCTGCGAAGAATGCCAAGAAGACATTACCAAAACTCACTGAAAGATGCTTAATTGTACCAGTTACTCTCTTACATGGAGATGTCCTATTTACTATAATAAGTTCAAAGTGTTGGTAAAATTTAAATTTGTTAGCTTCAATATACCTTTGTCAATATGACATTTTTGAAAATCACCTTAAAAATATTGTCATATTCTTTAACTATATATTCATCTAAACTTGGAGCCACAGACTTAGTTTATTCAATTTTTGGGAATGTCTGATTGGCAAAGCTGATTCTTACTGGTCAAAACAATCAGCCAAAATAAATTTATTCAGTGTCACTTATATGCCTTTATTTTTTCAATCCAAATAAACATGTCAGATGCCTTTTTGGGACATCCATTTCATTTCTGAAGAAAACGATAAATGGGTGTGAGTTTCCTCACACATCTCCTCAAAAACATGGAATTCTGTACTCTTAGCTTCATACCATTTTGCCATCTTAAAGGCAATAGCTAATGTTCTGGGCAAATTCAGAACATTTTGGCAACTCAAGTTTGTTTATGAATAAAATAGCATTTCATTCAGATTAAAAGAATGGATCTGAGAAATGAAGCCTCTCCCATGCCTGGGCGTTGAAGCAGCTCCATAGATGATAGATGTTCTTATTCACTCTTTCCAAAGAAAGCCCAAATCAACTCAAATGAAAGTAGGAAAATTTGAAAATAATTTCTCCAGTGCGAGACTAGAAAAGTCTTTGCATGCTATAATTTTTTTTAACAGTAATGCATTTCCTTTGGTGCAATAGTGGACATAGATTATTAATTGGGAGAGATTAAAAATATCCCTGGATTCGTTAATAGGTAAGGGAGATGTTTTGTCTACTGCAATTTTTGCCATAATCTACCAGCTGTTTTTTCAATGAGGTACCAAGGTATCTGATTAGAGAATCCCTTTAATTGCAAATATGCTGTTTCCTGAATTCCTAACGGCATGTTCGCCTGCCTGCTCAGTATCTCCCCCTTCATTTCCAATAGACATCTCAAACTCAGCATCTCTAGAACTGAACTCCTAATCTTTAATTCTAAAATGACTTCATCTTCAGCCTTCCCAATCTCTGTTGATGGCAGCTTCATCCTTCCTGTTGTTCAGGTCAGTCATCCCTGACTCCTGTCTTCATCTTCACCCCATACCCAATTCATCACAAAATCCTGTAAACTCTCTTTCAAAATATATCCAGAATCTGATCATTCCCCACCACCTCCACCATATCTACCTTACCCTGAGGCACTATATTCTTCTCTCTAATTACCAAAGTAGACTCCCAACTCCTAAGAAGGCAGAGCCCTGCTTCTGCCTGTCCCTCTTACAGTTTATTTTCAACAAATCAGCTGAAGTAATCATTTAAAAGCATAAGTCCAATGATGTCCTTTTTCTGCAGGGCACCCTGTAGCATGCCCTTTTTACCCAGAATAAAAACACTGTCTTTACAATGGCCCATATAACCCCCCACCCCATTCCCTGACCTCATCCCCCATTACTCTTCCCCCTTTGCCCACTCGCCTCACCACATTGACTGGCCTCCTTGATGTTTCTTCTCCCGGCCAAAGGTATTTCCACACTGGAGTTTTCACAATCACTGTTTCCTCTGCCTGAAAAGTTTTCCACAAATATTCATATGGCTGACAACTTTACTTCCTTCAGGTTTTTGTTCAGCTGTCTCTTTAATGAGGCCTACTCTGGGAGTGCTGTTGATGTTAAAAATTGCTACCCACATTCCTTGGCTTACACTCCTAATTCCCCTTTACTGTCTGTGGTAGGCAGCCTCTAAGATGGCCCCCAGTTCACCTCCAGATATTCACAGCCTTGTGTAATCCTTTCTCTTGGAGTAACTCTAACTAACAGAATATGGCAAAGTTGAAGGATGTCCCTTCCATGATTAGGTGACATGAGACTTTGACTTCTATTTTGCTAGCAGATAATCTCTATTCCTTCCCAACTTGCACTCTTTGATGAAGCAAGTTGCCATGTGGGAGAAGCTCATGTCTCAAGGACCTGAGGGGCCCTCTGATCAGAAGTCTGACAATCACAGGCTCTCAGTCCAACAACCCACAAGGAACTGTTGACTCAGTGTCAATAGCCACTGAGTGAACTTAGTAGCGGATCTTTCCACAGTGGAGCTTTCAGATGAGACAACAAATCCTGGGCTGACACTTTGATTGCAGTCTTGTGAAAGACTGTGAAGCAGAGGATCTAATCAAGTTGTGCCTGGATTTCTGACCCACAGAAACTGGACAAAAAAATGTATGTTTTTTTGAGCCATTAAATTTTGGGGCAATTTGATGTCTGTAATAGATAACTAATACTTCCCAATGCTTTTCCCTGCTAGATTATAAACACCATGAAGGCAGAAATCTCTATTTTGTTACTAATGTATCCTGATTACCCTGAATAGGCTTGGAATTTAGTAGTTACTTGTATTCGTTAGCTGAATGAATTAATGAATCACTGAGTTAATGAGTGATGCTCTTGGCATCTAGCATAATCGTAGTGCATGAGGAATTATAACTTTTTCTACAATCATATAATACTTTCCATTTTTTGCAATGAATGTTGCTAATTTGTAATAGATTTTCCAAAGTCAACTTTGGTAATTACATGAAAATATTAAAATTATTTACATTTTTGCCAGTCTCCTCAGTTTTCGTTAACAAAAATTTAATAGCTTTATTTTTCTAATCTGGATGTGTGAAAATAAAAGATATTGCAAGATAGTTTCATATGATTGTTTATATCTAATCTTATGTGACTTTTCTCAGGAACCATGCCTATCTTAATAATAGAAAGAGATAAAGTCATTAATTTAAAATTGTCATCACTCCTGCTATCCTAGTCTTCTACATATCTAAATTTAGAACATCTAGTATTGGCTCAAATTCCCATTTCTAATGCCAGAGTTTGTAGTAACAGAAATATATCAAAGAAAGCAAAGACAGGCAGCTCTATTGTAGTTTCATTGCCTTGATTGAAGCAGGTTTTGCAGACCCCAACATTTCAAATTGCCCATTTTCGGCACCCCAGAGTTTTTATTTTTTACACATTGGGAAAATCAGGAGGAAGATTCAGGAGGAAGAATCAGGAGGAATTAAAGGTGTACATCTCTTTCTGTACAGTGCAAAAAGTAGGGCTGTGGCAGGAGGAATAGATATGGAGTAGTGAGAAATGAATTTCAGCAGAGAGTATATGTGGGAGCCAAGGATCTGGGGAAGCGTTTCCCCTAGAACTGTCTGCATCCTTGTGCCTGTTAGAAGGTCTCTTTTTACTCCAGTTTTCAGACCGGTAGCCTAACCAACTGAAAAATGTTTGCTTGGGGTTGGAATGAGGACAGAGAATTGCTGAAGAAAAAAGCAACTGTTTTTGTGGCACTCTGGGCTGACTTCTTTCAAGTTAAAAACTTATATTATTATGGCCTGGAGCTGAGTGAAGGTGTTTGTCATCCTCAGAGTCTGATATTTGACAGTCATGGATTCTACAGATTTAAAGGTACTTGCATATAAAATGGTGGAATGAGCTTACTCCAGTGGAAAATGCCTAAAGGTACAAAAACAGGTAAACTGGAGAGACAGCCTTGTACATTTTTCAACCACAATGAAAAATCAACTTTCTTCAGAGTATCGGGTTGAATTCCACCATTTTGAATTATAGTTGTTCCTTTCATAATGGAGCAATAGTTTCCCACATCACTAATTCCATTTAGGAGACTTATCATACAAGAATTAATTGCTCTCTTGCTCCTTATGTATTTTTTTCTTTTTTGAGAGAGTCTTGCTATGTTGCTTAGGCTGGATTCCAACTCCTGGGCTCAAGGGATCCCAAGTAGCTGAGACTACAGGTGCATGCCACATTGCCCAGCTTATGTATGCATTTTATTATATTAATATTTGGTGTATGTAAATGTATAAAATTTAAATTTGTAGAATGGTTGGGTGAGAGGGAGTGTTTAATTATATTGCACAGAAAGTAGTATGGCATCCATATTTCGATCTTCGATTCCCAAGGAAGTGCCAGTAGCATCTAGCAGAGGCCACTGGTAGCTGATGTACTTATTTGTGGACATATAAAGACTTCTCAGAGGAGTGTCAGACATTTTAACATGTTGAGGGGGAATTGTAGGAAGCTAAAGTTCCACTGAACATGTAGATAAGTGTAAGTTCCTGTGACATTTGGGTTGATGACGCCACCCCATCTGCCACTACATTCCAATATATGTGGGGGACTGGGGACCAGTGGAAACTCAGGTTACATAAAAAACCCTTAGCTCTTGGTGAGCAGCAACTGGTGAAACCCCTTCCTTCTTCCCTACTAGATGCCTCTTGAGTTACCATCCCCAGTACCCTCCCACTTTCAGAAAAGGCTAAACTATTCATTTCCAATAATTCTGGGTGAAGCAAGCCTTTTCTCCTTTTTTTTTTTTTAACCCAAAGCAAGAGTGTATCTTCTGTCTAAACCCTCTGATGGACACATCAAGACAGATCACCAGTCTTCCTGGAAATCATTTGAAGGAGAAATGGGAGGGTGGTCCTCACATGGCAGCAGGAGAATGGTGAATGCAGGTTGCCTGGTGCCTGGCCTCCTTCCTGGGGCAGAAAGTGGCACTTCCTCCCACCTGTTTCCCCAGTCTCACCCTGCCCTCCAAGCCCAAGACTGGCAGGTCACCTAGTTAATATTTACAACAAAAACCTGTTGGACAGTAGGAAATTCCTCCCCAAAGCACAAAAGCCATTTATGCTGAAACCCCCCCTCCTGAATTTCTTTTGGGCAGAAGACACTAGATGTATTATCTCAAATAATGCCTGATGAGATGACAGTTCAGCTTCTCAGGGAAAATATTATCAGTATTTATGGCAGGAAAAGTAAAGTTCTGAGGAAGACCCTAGAATTTTAGAACAAACGTGGAGCACTAAGGAGGTCAGTGGATCCCAGACACCAGTGTGGGTCTTGGACTCTTTGAACACAAACAGCTACAAGGTTGGCCATGAGGTGGGTCCACAGAACAGCTAAATATTCAGTGGAGGACTCAGTTCAAGCAGCTTCTGAGAAGGATCATCCTGTCAGCTCTCTTGTGACAGGCAATCAATCATTAACCTCTCCTAACCACACTGGAATAATGTTTTGGAATTTTGATGAAATGTGGTTTATGTGGGCAATAAGAGAAAGAACTAAGTAAATGTTTGACATTCAGCCTCTGCTCTGGAGAAGGAGAGGTGCTGGAAGACTCTATTGAATAAACCGTATTTCATTTTGATTTGTTTGATAAGAATGAAAGAACATGTCCCAGGGATACCCACATCCCCTTTTTTCCTGTGGGAATTGTCCTAGCAGACCCCACATGGGCATCCTTGCTTTTCCACTCTGCTAGGGGTCTTGAGGTGATTTCTGGGCTCAGGGGTTGTAAGTGTATGGGGCATTAGTGGACAAATGAATATCTAGTAGAGAACTTTTACCTATAGGATCATGCTTCCATATGGGCAATATCTGGAGAGTGGATCGGTAAGGTTTCAGTGCACAGAAAGGATGATGGCTAAAATATAAATTTTGTTCACTGATGTATCCTAAATAATTACAGCAGTGTTTATCAAATGAATGACTCTCCTCATATCAGGAACAGCCTGCTAACACTGGCCCAGCTTCTGGACACCTGGGTGCTTCACATAGCGGTTGCTTTCCTGATGCACTGCTTTTGCAACTTCTGGGCCATGGTTCATCTTTTTCATGACTCAGGGATGTAGCCCAGGTATCCAACCTCCAGTACAGTTCCAGCGCGCATTCTCCAATTCCCCTAAGTATGTCTCTCTTATCCCTCATCTTAGCCTTATCACAAAAAAATGATCAAGATGTTTAGTCTACTCTTTATCCAAATTACAGCATTCCTTCTATTCTTAGGATAGCTGTCCTGATCCATACATATATCTCCTCCAAAGGGGGAGCTACCCTTACAGTTCTAAGATGAAGAAAAGGAAACAAAAACACAACTTTATAGTCTGTGAGGATTTTTGCTTCAGGGCAAATCCATTATCTGCATGTAAAGTCTGACTGGTCACCTCTGGGCTCACACTCTGCATTGACTTTATAAAAGTTCTTGGGAAGCCTAGATGCTATTTATGGGTATTTAAGGGGATAGAAGAAGCAACAAAACTTCATATCATAAGGGATAATAACTGGTCCAACATCAGCGAGGCTGTGTCATGGGCATATCATGACATATCATTCTTAATTCTTTTCCTGGAGTCAGGTTAGGTCTTTCCTGGACATGGTGGTACAATTGAGGAGCAGGAAGGTAGAGAGAAAATGCTATTCCTTCTCCTCTGTCATTCATTCATTCATTCAACATTTATTGCACATTTATTCCATGCTAGGCACTGTTGCTAGAAGCTGAGGATGCAGTGGTGACATAGAAACAAGATCCCTGTCTTCTTGGAGCTTAGTGCATTAGATAAGTTAGATCTTTCCTACTTAGGCCGTTGGACAACTGAAGCGAGAGGAAGTGTAGACAGCTATAAGGCCTATGGCAATCTGGGAATTCTTCCACAGGAATCTCTAAATAGAAGGCTAGGAGCCACTTGGATGCTAAATTAGCCTGATGTAATCTAGGTTGTATTAATTCCAGGAAAGACCTAACCTGACTCCAGGAAAAGAATTAAGAATGATATGTAAATAAGTTTCTAATAAAATCTGGGAGTAAGTCAGAGTATGTTCCCTGCCCCCCGCCCCTTCAGCTTTACTGTTGCAACTGTTAAGCTGAACCAAGGGGAAAAAAGTCTTTGTATTTGCATGGTAGAAAATACAAAGACTACCTCAAAAAACAAACTACAAATTGGGAGAAACTATTTGCATTGTATATACTAGCAAAGAGTAATATTTCTATAATATATAAAGAGCTCATAAAAATTATTAAATATAAAGTGAAATTATAATATCAAAATAGGCAAAGGTTATTGTATCTTCAGAGTCATGGTTCAACTTTATTGTGACTTAGAGTTGTGGCTCAGGTCTCTGAACTCCAGTCCAGTTCCAGTGCTCTATCCTCATGCCTCCCCCGAGTCTGTCTCTCTTGTCTGTCTTTCCCAGCAGGAAACAATGGCTTAGTCAAAGGATCTCGGTGAAGAGTTTAATGAAGGAACAGTCTTTAGAGTTGTGACCAGGTTGAGAGAATAAACAACAAAAATACTAGCAAAATCAGGAAGCCGTTACCATGTCTAGGTCTGCAGGCATCAGGGGAAGGAGTTGCTTATTGGAGCTTGGAGGAAGCTAGAGTTCTGGATGAGGGGACTTACTTCTTGGGTCTGAGCCTGAGTGGTGCAGTTCTTAAAAGTCAGCCCCCATTGTACAGAACAAAGCATAGGCGAATACAGAATGGATGTGGTGGGGTTGGGAGCAAACAGAGGATAAGCAGGACAGTCATAAATAGAGATCCACAGTTTAAAACTAAGTATCTAATAAACATTCAATTCATTTAAAAGCTCCTCAACCTCACAAATAAGTACTAAATTGTAATTTTTAGAAATATTTTCTCACATTAGGTTGGCAACATTGAAAAAACAGGCATAATATTTAGTGTTGCCAAGGATAAGAAGAAATGAGAACTCTCATACATTATTGATAGCTTTCTGGAGAATAATTTGCCATGAGTTGTTTATGTTTAAAATACTATTTAACCCAGCAATTCGGCTTCTAGAAGCTGCTTACTCAGCTTACACTGGGCAGTAGTGGAATTTAACTAGAGGAATCGACTGCTGTTTTAGGAGACACCATCCCTGCCTTCCTGCATTTATAGTCTATAAGGGAAGAAAGGCATCTCTTATGATTGTTCATAATTTGTGTTTCAAAGATGTCGGTCAACAAATATTTGCCATGTTCCAAAGCCTTCACAAGACATTAAGGTTAGAAAGAATGCTTGTCATGGTGGCTCACGCCTGTAATCTCAGCACTTTGGGAGGCTGAGACAAGGAGGATTGCTTTTGCTCGGGAGTTCAAGACCAGCCTGGGCAACACGGCCAGACTGTGGCTCTATCAAAACATAAAACAAAATTAGCAGGGCATGGTTGCGTGTGCCTGTATCCCCAGCTACCTGGGAGGCTGAGATGGGAGGATCATGTAAGCCCAGGAGGTTGAGGCTAGAGTGAGCCATCATTGTGCCACTGCACTCCAGTCTGGGTGATGGAGTCCCTCACTCTGTCTCCCCCCAAAAAAAAATTAGAAAAAAGATAAACCTTGACCCTTCTCTTTGAGGGCTTCTAATCAAGTGGAAAGATGGTTATATAAACAGATAATTTGAAAATTAAAGCGGTAAAGATGAGAGTAGCAGATACATTCATGGAATAATATGGAGGTGAAGAGGAGGGGGAGTATCACTTAGCTTTGGGATGTGGGGGAGATGTTCTTAGAGAAGTTAAAGTTTGATTTGATTTTTGTTTTGAGAGATAAGCAAGAGTTACCCAGGTTAAAAGGGGAAAAGGCACTCTATGTAGAAGAAAGAGCACGAGCAAAGTATGGGAGAAGGAAGCAGAATGGCATGCTGGGGAGAAAGAAAATCAGCTTATAGAGACTATTGCTTCTGCTAAGAAGAGTAACGGGGCAGACTTAGCTTCCTGCCTGGAATAACCAAAAAACTCAGACAAAATACGTAAAACACAGTTTTAAAGAACCTGGACATCAGGGAATGGACAGTGGTCCTTGAGAATGACCTCTAACATGTCCCCAGATTGCTGTGTTGAGACAGTTTCCAGGTTATCGTGCAGGGAGGGGGAACCAAGTAGAGGTAGACTTCCTGAGTTAAGGTCACAAAGCTAAGAGTTCTAGGAGACCAAGGTGGGTACATTTCACTGAAAATTATAAAACACGACCTGGTGTGGTGGCTCACACCTGTAATCCCAGCACTTTGGGAGGCCGAGATGAGTGGATCACCTCAGGTTAGGAGTTCAGCACCAGCCTGGTCAACATAATGAGGCCCTGTCTCTACTAAAAATACAAAAATTAGCTGGGTGTGGTGGCGTACACTTGTAGTCCCAGCTACTTGGGAGGCTGAGGCATGAGAATTGCTTGAACCCAGGAGGTGGAGGTTGTAATGAGCCGAGATTGCGCCACTGCACTCCATCCTGGGCAACAGAGTGTGACTCTGTCTCAAAAATAAATAAATAAATATGTATATGTATGAAACATTGTTGAGAAAAACTAAAGGAGATGAAATAATGAAGAAATATACCTTGTTCATGAGTTGGAAGACCCAGTGATGTTAAGATATCTATAGATTTGATCTACAGATTTAATGTGATTTCAAACAAAATTCCTGCAAATGAGTATTCCCAGTAGAAAAACGACAAGCTGATTCCAAAATTCACAAGGACTAAATCATAGCAACTTTAAAATAGAACGAATTTGAAAGTCTAATACTACTACCTAACTTTAAGACTTATTATAAAGCCACAGTAATTGACACAGCCTGGCACTGGCATTAACACAGACAATGGAACAGAATAGAGAGTACAGAAATAAAACCATACATATATGAACAACTAATTTTTAACAAAGGTGGAAAGGAAATTTAGTAGAGAAAGAATAGTCTTTCGACAAGCAGTGCTGAAACAATTGGATATGCATATGCTAAAACAAAAACAACTTTGATTCATGGTCTAATCAATAAAAGTAACTCAAAATCAATGATAGACCTAAATGCAATACCTAAAACTATAAAATGTCTCGAATTAGACATAGAAAGAAAATCTCTGTGGCCTAGGGTTATGCAAAGATTTCTTACATCTAATACCTTTTATGGGTCAAGCTTAGGCTTGATCCACACACACACACACACACACACACACACACACACACAAAGATAAATTAGGCTTCATCAAAATTAAAATCTTTTGTTGAGAGAGTAAAATAAAAGACAGACTGGGGAGAAATAGTTGTAGATATTTATGTCTCATAAAGAACTTTTATCCAGATTATATAAAGGACTCTCAAAATTCAGTAATAAAAAATAAACCATGTCCATTCCCACAAAAAAAGGGACCAAAAAGATTTAAGCAGACACTTTACCAAGGAAAATATATAGATGGCAAATAAGCGCATGAAAATATGTTAAACTTATTAGTTGTTAAGCGCATGAGAATTAAAACCATAATGGGATACCGCTAGAATGACGAAAATAAAAAGAAGTGATCATACCAAGTGTGAGCATGTGGAGGAACTAAAATGCTCATGTACTGCTGGTGGAAATGTATTGGTACAACTACTTTGGAAAACATTTTGGTAGTTTCTTAAAAAATTAAACATAAATTACTATATGATCTAGCCATTCTACTTCTAGATGTTTACCCCACAAAAGAAAGCACATATCCATACAAATACTTGCATACACAAATATTCACAGTGCATTTATTTGTAAAAATCAAAAAAGCTGGAAACTACCAATTACCTATCAACGGGTGAATGGATAAATGAAGTATGACATAGATACACGATAGACTACTCAGTAATAAAAGGAATTAACTGTTAACTGATATATGCATCAATATGGATGTGTATCAAAATAGTTATGCAGAGTGAAAGAATCCAGGCAGGAATAAGAAATACTAGATAAATTATTTATTTTAAAACTAGAGCATGCAAATACATTTATAGTGACAGGCAGATGGGTGGTTGCTTGGAAAGATGAGTTGGGGAAGGCAGGAGAGAGATATTGCAAAGGGGCATGAGTAAGCCTTTGGGAGTGATAGATATTTTCACTATCTTGATAGTGGTAATAGCTTCATGGATGTATATATATGCCAAAACTTACCAAATGACACATTTTAAGTAAGTATAGCTTATTATATGCTAGTTATATTTCAGTAAAGCTAGTAAAGCTGCTTAGTAAAGCGATGGAAGTTCAGATTGGGGGAGACAGGCAAAGGCCAGGTTGTGAAGTGTCTTAGATATCTTTGACATGATGCTGTACTGAATAGTTTGAATAATGGTCAGATTATGTTTTGCATAGCCCCTCTTGCAGTTATGCAGGGGGTGAATTTTAGGGCGGCAAGACTTGAAGTAGTGTGACCTATTATGAGGCCCTTGTGACATACCCCACGAGAGAGGATGAAGATCTGACCCAGGGCATGCCAGGGTTTAAGGACTGTGCACTGCAGAAGGAACACCACTGATTTAGAAAGAATGGGGTAGATAGCAGTAGTCAAGGGAGTAGGGGTTTGAAGAAGTAAATAATCAAATTGCTTATCAAGTTTAAACATGAATAAAGTATTAGTGATTTTATTGGTTGTCATTGCTAAGTAACAATTTATCACAAACTTTCTGACTTAAAACAATTCACAATGATTATCTCACAGTTTATTACCTGACTGATAAAACACAATGTAACTGGGTTCTCTGTGCAGTCTCACAGGGCTGCAGTCAAGTGTCTCCTGGTCTGCATTCTCATCCAGGGACTTGACAGGGGAAGAATCTGCTTCCAAGCTCAGTGAGTGTTTTTATTTTTTATTTTTTTCTCAAAATTCATTTCCCTGGAGCTGTATAGCTGGGAGTCCTGGCTTCTTACTGGCTGTCAGCTGTTGGCCCCCTTCATTTCCTACAGGCTGCTCACAGCTCCGTTCCACGTGGCCCTCACCGTAGGCAGTTCCCAACATAACTGTTTGTTTCTTCAAAGTCAGAAGGAGAATCTCTCACTTCTTTTGGCTAAGATGGATTCTTACATAATGCAATGTAATCAAGGGAGTGACAGCCCACCATCTTTGCCATATTCTATTTAAGCTAAAACAAGTCACAGGTCATGCACATACTCAAGGGGAGAGTGTTATACAAGCGCATGGTGCAGTGGGGTCACCTTAGGATGTGTTGCCACATACTGTTAGATGCAGAGATTTCCAAGATTTGAGAAAGTGAGGCCAGTTAGGAGACAGCGATGGTGATTCAGGCAAAAGGTATTGGGTGCTGGAGGGAGGGTAATAGCTGTGGAGAAGGTGAGAGGTAACTGTGTTTGAGAGATAAGAAGAAGACTTCATAGACTTGGCTCTTGTAGGGGGTTGGAGGGGGAGGAACAAGTATAGGAAGATGTCCATTTGGCAGAAATATTATGAGGGTAGATTATGAGTTCAGTTTAAGCATGTTGTGATGATATCTAGTAGGATACATGATAAATGGCTTGAATCATTTATCATGGGGGAGGGAATTTGGTTGAAGATGAAGTTTTGAACATCATCAGTGACATCTTTGCTTTACTTTATAAGGCAAGGAAGTTGGCTGGTCCTCTCTTCCACTCCCTTATATCTGCATCACTGAATAAAGAAATGTGTGGAGAACACTATGCCATGCTACTGAGTGGTATACATCCATCTTCCCAGCTAATTTCTGACCTTATCTGTAGAAGGTCAGAGTTGACACTCTATGCTGTTTGGATGGTAAGGGTGGAGGGGGAAAGACACATTAATCTTCCCCCTCCCCCTACTCAGAACATCTGCTGCCTTGTGATGGGAGTGGCTGGTAGCACACCTCCTAAGCCCTAGCAGATATAGGAGGGCTGTATGGAGCTGAGCTGACGGCTGAAACCAAAGAAGCCCCAAACCTGTTGTCAAAGCAGCTGCATAAACCATAAATTGCTTGTAGAAGCAAACCCAGTGGCCGTCAAAGGGGAGGAAGTGAAATGGGAGCAGCTATAGTTGGTATAGATTTCCCTTGGGTTTCTTCATCCAGCTCAGAGCTCGTAAGTGCAGAAATCCAGGTTCTTTCTTGAAGACAAAAATGCATGACCATATTTTCCTTTGGAGTCCCTTATTCAGGATGAGGCCGGCAAGCTTTATTGTACTGGTGGGTGGCTCTACCATGAGGCTGACTCCCATTCCCATGGAAGTACTGAAAAAAGCCTCGTTTTACAAACTAAATAACAAGGCAGCCCTCCTCTGGGACTTTCAGGGTTTCTTATCATGTTGATCTTTATGGCATCATAAATGTCTTTTTATGGATGAGGGAAAGGGATCTTGAATTTGTCTATGCTTCTTTTTTTTTACCCTTACTGATTGATTGCAAATTAAAAACTTGGCCTATCAAGTGGGGTCCTTTGCCTATCTCCGAGAAAGGGTAATACACCATACATAAATTGTGTGCTTTTGTGTGGATGGTGTGCATGTGTATTGAGAAGTGGCTTATCAAGAAATCCAAATTTTAATCAGTGCTTTAGTTTACTTGGTGTTGGTGAAGAGTGTTCAGTAAAAACCATTAGAACCATGATGGGGACAGTAATCTTTTTTTTTTGAAATTAATTTTATTGTGTGTATTTGAGATTTACAACATGATATTATAGAATACATATAGATAATAAAATTATGATGAACATATTTATCATCTCACATAGTTACCTTTTGTGTAAAATTAATTTATGTAACAAAAGTCCCTAATACAATTTTATTAACTGTGGTTTTTAATGTTATACTTTAGATCTGTAGACTTATGCATCTGGACAGTAACCTTACATCTTACAAAATCCCTCCCTCCCTCCCTCTCCCCTCCTTCCCTCCTTCCCTCCTTCCCTCCTTCCCTCCTTCCCTCCTTCCCTCACTCCCTCCCTCCTTCCTTCCTTCCTTCCTTCCTCTATCATTCATCCAACAAACTTCTATTGCATAGCTTCTGTGTGCCCATTATTATACTAGGTGGTGTGGATATTGGAATGATTTAGAGGCATCCTCTGTCCTAAGATGCTGTCTATCCTTGCTGGGTATTGAGAGCATCCCCCAAATTTAAAAGCAGGCTCGTTTTGTATGCTGGTCAACAATAATCAGCTGCATGTAACTTTGGTGCCATTGCTGATACACTCTTTTTATGGCCTGCATTTGGAATTCTTTCCCAGCTGTGCAAATGGATTTGAGTTGATTCATTCACACTCTATCATCTAGCATCCTAATGACTAAGGACAATCTTTTCCCCAATGACTGGCCACAGCTGGAGGCACAATCTATGGTTCTGGAAGGTTAGAGACATCAACTGGAATACACCTTTGGGGAACCTGGAATTAATTAGGACAAAGTCTGAACAGTACAGTAGGATTACACCCCTTACTGAGAATCATTTCCTCTCTCTCCTGGAACTTTTCCATTGTCATACAAGCATGCTTCAAGATCATCACTAAAAACAACCACCAGAACCACAAAAGCCGGCTGTAGCAAAGCTTCTTGAAAAAGTTGTCCATCATTTCTGTATCCACACTTTCAACTTATTTGCACCTCTTCACAGATGGGCTTCTGTTCTTCCCTGCAGTGAAATCACCAATGACTCTCAGATTTCCAGGCTCAACTATTGCTTTTCTGGTCTTGTACTGGCATTTCCGCTGCAGCATTCAACTCACTTGCTGCATCTTCTGTTACTTTTTCTTGGCTCTTTCTCTTTGCTTGGTCTGTAAATATTAGAGTGCCCGGGTGACTTCTTATACTTTTCTAGTTAGAATCCCTCTCTAGGTGATTCTACATAGCCCCAAAGCTTTACACAGTATCCACATGCAGATGACTCCAGACTTATTTATCCCCAATCTTTCTCTTCTATATCCAACTTCCCATCTGACTTTTCCATTTGGGAGTCTAAGAAGTACCTCTAACTCAATGTGGGCAAATCATACCATTTTATTCTCACCTCTTCTTTATGTTCTTCCCTATCTCAGAAAACAACCCTCAGTAGCTTAGGCCCCATATTCATGGTGGTAGCATCTTTGATTGCTCTTTTTCTTTACACTCTGTACCCAGTCTTTCATCAAGTCCTCCAAAATAGCCTGCATATCTATCTCCTCCCATGTGTCACCACCTTATTCCATGCCACTGGCATTTTTTGATAGATCCATATCATGTGGTTTTTGTCATTGGTTCTATTTATGTGATGGATTACATTTATTGATTTGCATATATTGAACTAGCCTTGCATACCAGGGATGAGGCCAACTTGATCATGGTGGATAAGCTTTTTGATGTGCTGCTGGATTTGGTTTGCCAGTATTTTATTAAGAATCTTCGCATCGATGTTCATCACGGATGTTGGCCTGAAATTTTCCTTTTTTGTTGTGTCTCTGCCAGGTTTTGGTATCAGGATGATGCTGGCCTCATAAAATGAGTTAGGGAGGAGTCCCTCTTTTCTATTGTTGCGAATAATTTCAGAAGGAGTGGTACCAGATCCTCTTTGTGCCTCTGGTAGAATTTGGCTGTGAATCATCTGGTCTGGGGCTTTTTTTTTTTCTTTTTTTTTTAGTTAGTAGGCTCAATTTCAGAACTTGTTATTGGTCTATTCAGGGATTTGACTTCTTCCTGGTTTAGTCTTAGGAGGGTGTATGTGTCCAGGAATGTATCCATTTCTTCTAAATCTTTTAGTTTATTTGCATTGAGGTGTTTGTAGTATTCTCTGATGGTCGTTTGTATTTCTGTGGAATCAGTGGTAATCTCCCCTTTATCATTTTTTATTGTGTCTATTTGATTCTTCTCTCTTCTTTATTAGACTGGCTAGCAGTCTATGTATCTTGTTAATCTTTTCAAAAAAACAGCTCCTGGATTCATTGACTTTTTGAAGGTTTTTTTGTGTTTCAATCTCCTTCAGTTCTGCTCTGAGCTTAGTTATTTCTTGTCTTCTGCTAGCTTTTGAATTTGTTTGCTCTTGCTTCTCTAGTTCTTTTAATTGTAATGTTAGGGTGTCAGTTTTAGATATTTCCCACTTTCTCCTTTGGGCATTTAGTGCTATAAATTTTTCTTTAAACGCTGCTTTAGCTATGTCTGAGAGATACTGGTATGTTGTGTCTTTGTTCTCATTGGTTTTAAAGAACTTATTTATTTCTGCGTTAATTTCATTATTTACCCAGTAGTCATTTAGGAGCAGGTTCTTCAGTTTCCATGTAGTTGTGCAGTTTTGAGTGAGTTTCTTAATCCTGAATTCTAATTTGATTGCACTATGGTCTGAGAGACTGTTTGTTATGATTTCCATTCTTTTATGTTTGCTGAGGAGTGTTTTCCTTCCAATTATGTGGTCAACTTTAGAATAAGTTGGATGTGATGCTGAGAAGAATGTATATCTGTTGGTTTGGGGTGGAGAGTTCTGTAGATGTCTATTAGGTTCACTTGGTCCAGAGCTGAGTTCAAGTCCTGAATATCCTTGTTAATTTTCTGTCTCATTGATCTGTCTAATATTGACAGTGGGGTGTTAAAGTCTCCCACTATTATTGTATGAAAGTCTAAGTCTCTTTGTAGGTCTCAAAGAACTTGCTATATGAATCTGGGTGCTCCTGTATTGGGTGCATATATATTTAGAATAGTTAGCTCTTCTTGTTGCATTGATCCCTTTACCATTATGTAATGCCCTTCTTGTCTTTTTTGATCTTTGTTGGTTTAAAGTCTGTTTTATCAGAGACTAGGATTGCAAACCCTGCTTTTTTTGCTTTCCATTTTCTTGGTAAATATTCCTCCATTTCTTTATTTTGATCCCATGTGTGTCTTTGCATGTGAGATGGGTCTCCTGAATATAGCACACTGATGGGTCTTGACTCTATCTAATTTGCTGGTCTGTGCCTTTTAGTTGGGTCATTTAGCCCATTTACATTTAAGGTTAATATTTTTATTTGTTAATTTGATTCTGTCTTTATGATGCTAGCTGGTTATTTTTGCCCGTTAGTTGATACAGTTTTTTCATAGCATTGATGGTCTTTACATTTTGGTTTGTTTTTGCAGTGGCTAGTACTGGTTTTTCCTTTCTATATTTAGTGCTCCCTTTAGGAGCTCTTATAAGGCAGGCCTGGTGGTGACAAAATCCCTTAGCATTCGCTTGTCTGTCAAGAATTTTATTTCTCCTTCACTTATGAAGCTTATTTTGCCTGGATATAAAATTCTGGGTTGAAAATTCTTTTCTTTAAGAATGTTGAATATTGGTCTGCCTCTCTTCTGGTTTGTAGGGTTTCTACTGAGAGATCTGTTGTAAGTCTGATGGGCTTTCGTTTGTGGGTAACCCAACCTTTCTCTCTGGCTGCCCTTAACATTTTTTCCTTAATTTCAACCTTGGTGAATCTGATAATTATGTGTCTTGGGATTACTGTTCTCAAGGAGTATTTTTGTGGTGCTCTCTGTATTTACTGAATTTGAATGTTGGCCTGCCTTGCTAGATTGGGGAAGTTCTCCTGAAAAATATTCTGAAGTGTGTTTTCCAGTGTGGATCCATTCTCTCCGTCACTTTTAGGTACACCAGTCAAACATAGGTTTGGTCTTTTCACATAGTCCCATATTTCCTGGAGGCTTTGTTCATTCCTTTTCATTTTATTTTTCCTGTAATCTTATCTTCATGCTTCATTTCATTAAGTTGATCTTCAATCTCTGATTTCCTTTCTTCTGCTTGATCAATTCAGCTATTGATACTTGTGTATGCTTCATGAAGTTCTTGTACTGTGTTTTTCAGCTTCATTCGGTCATTTATGCTCTTCTCTAAACTGGTTATTCTAGTTAGCAATTCCTCTAATCTTTTATCAAGGTTCTTAGCTTCCTTGCATTGGATTACAACATGCTCCTTTAGCTCAGAGGAGTTTGTTATTACCTACCTTCTGAAGCCTACTTTTGTCAATTGGTCAAACTCATTCTCTATCCAGTTTTGTTACCTTGCTGGTGAGGAGTTGTGATCCTTTGGAGGAGAAGAAGCATTCTGGTTTTTGGAATTTTCAGTCTTTTATTGTTCTGGTTTTCCCTCTTTTTTGTGGATTTATCTACCTTTGGTCTTTGCTGTTGGTGACCTTTGGATGGAGTTTTTGCATGGTTGTCCTTTTTGTTGATGTTGATGTTGATGCTGTTGCTTTCTGTTTGTTAGTTTTCCTTCAAACAATTAGGCCCCTCTTCTGGAGTTTTCTGGGAGTCCACTCCAGACCCTGTTTGCCTCAGTATCATCAGCAGAGGCTGCAAAACAGCAAAGAGTGCTGCCTGCTTCTTCCTCTGGAAGCTTTGTCACAGAGGGGCACCAGCCAGATGCCTGATGGAGCTCTCCTGTATGAGGTGTCTGTCGACCCCCTCCCAGTCAGGAGGCATGGGGTTAGGGACCCACTTGAGGAGGCAGTCTGTCCCTTAGCAGAGCTTGAGTGCTGTGGTGGGAGATCCACTGCTCTCTTCAGAGCTGGCAGAAAGGAATGTTTAAGTCTGCTGAAGCTGCACCCACACCCACCCCTTCCCCCAGGTGCTCTGTCACTGGGAGATGGGAGTTTTATCCATAAGCCCTTGCCTGGGGCTGCTGCCTTTCTTTCAGAGATGCTCCACGCAGAGAAGAGGAATCTAGAGAGGTGATCTGGGTACCATGGCTTTGAGGCACTGTGGTGGGCTCCACCCATTCTGAACATCCTGGCAACTTTGTTTACAGTGTGAAGGGAAAACCACCTACTCAAGCCTTGGTAATGGCAGATGCCCCTCCCCCAACTAAGCTTGAGCATCCCAGGTTGACTTCAGATTGCTATGTTGGCAGTGAGAATTTCGAGCCCATGGATTTTAGCTTGCTGGGCTCTGTGAGGGTGGGATCTGTTGAGCAAGACCACTTGGCTCCCTGACTTCAGCCCCCTTTCCAGGGGGAGTGAATGGTTCTGTCTTGCTGGCATTTCAGTTGCTACTTCGGAATGAAAAAAACTCCTGCAGCTAGCTCAGTGTCTGCCCAAATGGCAGCTCAGTTTTGTGCTTGAAACCCAGGGCCCTGGTGGTGTAGGCACTGGAGGAAATCTCCTGGTCTATGGATTCTGAAGACCATGGGAAAAGCGGAGTATCTGGGCTGGAATCACTGTTCCTCATGGCACAGTCCCTCATGACTTCCCTTGGCTAGAGGAGGGAGTTCCCTGACCCCTTGTGCTTCCCAGGTGAGACAATGCCCTGCCCTGCTTCTGCCTGCCCTCCATGGTCTGCATCCATTGACTAACCAGTGCCAATGAGATGAACCAGGTACCTCAGTGGAAATGCAGAAATCATCTGCCTTCTGCATTGGTCTCACTGGGAGCTGCAGACCACAGCTGTTTCTACTAGGCTATTTTGTCCAGGAATAGGCATTATTTACTTTTATTTTTCATATTTTTTTGAGACAGTTTTATTCTATTACCCAGGCTGGAGTGTAGTGGTACAAACATTGCTCACTGCAGCCTCAACCTCCTGGGTCCAAGTGATCATCCTGCTTCAGCCTTCCATGTAGCTGGGACCAGCAGGTCACCATTATGCCTGGCTCATTAAAATTTTTTTTTATTGTAGAGATGAGGGTCTCACTTTTGGCCCAGGCCGGTCTCAAACTCCTGGCCTAAAGCTTTTTAGTTAGAATCTCTCCCACGTCGGCCACCCAAAGTGCTGGGAATACAGACATGAGCCACCGTGTCTGGCTAGTGTTCTCTTTTATTTAAAATAAAATATAAAAAAAGCATTGCCATGATCTCCTTTATAAACTGCATAGACCCTGCTGTCTTCTCTCATGTCAGCCCCTGCTGCCACCCACAAATTCTCCAGCCACACAGGCCTCCCTTCCATTCCTCAGATACTCCTGCCCATGCCCATTTTACTCCCTCTGCACTTGTTCTTTTGTGCAGAATCTTGTGCCCCCAGATCTTCACAAGGCTATTTCCTTCTTTACATTTCAGTCTCAGCGAACACTGCCTTAGAACACCTTTCCCTGAATGTCTAAAAATGCTGAGCAACCTTGTCACTCCATCTCATCATTATAGGTTTTACTTTTTTATTGATAGTGTTTCTCAAGATCTGAGATTATTTTGTTCACTTTTTATTTACTGCATATTGCCTGTCTTCCCCCCAGTAGGATGTGACCGGGGGTGGGAACATAGACCTTGCCTGTTTCATTTAATACTCAATCTCTAGTGCCTATGACAAATCCCCAGAGTGCACAGTGGGTAATCATAAGTCACTCCCTTGCTCATGACCCTTCTCTTCTTCCCATTTTATGCTGAGTAAAGGCCTTGTACTTTTGATGACCTAAAAGGTCCTGTATGCAGCATCTCCTGTACTACACCAGCCACTGTCTCTGAGCTCATTTTCTTTCTTCTTACTCTAGTCACCCTGGCCTGCTCACTAAATGTTGAACATGCCAAGCAGGTTCCTGTCTCAGGTTCTTTGCATTTGCCCTTTTGCTGGTAACTCACTCACCCCAGACATCTATGGGCTTGCTATTTCATTCTTTCATGGCTTTCTTGACTTCCCTATCACAAATTCTAGTTACCATTTTGAGATGTCCTCTCTTCTTTTCTTTATTTTTCTCCTTGGCACTTTGTACAGTCTAACCTGTTATTTATTTTACTTACTATTCTTGTTTACTATCTCTCTCTCCCACTAAACTGTAAGCTTCCTGAGGGCAGGACTTTTTGTCAGTTCTATTCACTGCAGAATTTCAGTGCTTATGCCCTACCTACACATGGTGATTCTCAGTAAACGTTTACTGAGTAAACGTTTACTGAGTGAATGAAAAATTAGACAGATTCCAGGCCAAGTGCAGCAGCTTGCACCTGTAATCCTAGTTTTTTTGGAGGCCAAGGTGGGCGGATCCACTGAAGTCCATGAGTTTGAGGCCAAAGTGGGCAACATAATGAAACCCTGTCTTTGCCAAAAATACAAAAAATTAGCTGGACACGGTGGTATGCACCTGTGGTTCCAGCTACTCAGGAGGTTGAGGTGGAGGATTGTTTGAGTCCAGGAGGTGAAGGTCGCAGCAAGCCAAGATCTCATCCCCACACTTTAGCCTGGGTAACAGAGCCAGACTCTGTCTCAAAAAAAAAAAAAAAAAAAGTAGATTCTGGCAGGCAGCTCCATTACAAATTCTAGACTTTACTGGAAAGCCATTGAAGAATTTTGAAAAGTGCCAATTAGTTTGTCATTGAAAAAAGATGGCTTTGGCGACTTGGATTGGTAGAATAAGTGTAGGCATTGAGTGACAAGTTAGGGGTATCTTGCAGAAGTTTAGGGGGAGAAAGAGTAATAACCTAACTAGAGGTATGGCTCTGGGGATGGGGAAAGAGGGTATATTTGAAACAGTTAAGAGGCTAAATTGGTAAGACCTGGTGATTGATTAGAAGTGGGAAGCTACGCTGTGTCAATAACAAATCTCAAGTTTCTAGTACAAGTACCTATGTGAATGGTTGCTCTATTCCTGGAGACAGAAAATACTGGAGGAGGAAGAGATTTCAGGCAGAAGATCAAGGGCTCTAAGTCTTCGGACTTGCTGAGTTTTGGCTGTCTGAGAGATAGCCGAGTGGAAATACTGTGTGGGCAGTTGGATATTCAGGTCAGGAGCTCAGAAGGTTTGAGTCATCAGCACACAGATAGTAGGTGAAGCCATAGAAGTGAATGATAAACAAAAACTGGAATCAGATTGCACCTGTAAGACCAAAAGTCACTGAATATTTTTACAGTTCCAACATGGCTATTTCTCCTTGGGAAGATTCATTTGCTATATTGAGTGTCATATTATAGTACTCAGTCTCGAGTTGGAGCCTTCAAAGGTCAACCTTTTCCTTCCACTGAGTCCTATCTGTCACCCTCCCCATCAGGATTACTCTGGACACAATTGCAACCCTGTCATGAGATTCAGTTCTCTTTTCAGGTCTTTCTTCTGCATTACCCTAGAGCCTGACCCATCTACTAACTGGCTATAAAGAAGGAGTGCAGGATGGTGACAGTCACCCAGCCCTGCTGCAGATTGGAGAATTTTTCTCCCTTTGGGGCTTTTGTGTGTGCCTGAGATCAGACCCCTGTTATTCATTGTTATGAGGGAATAAGGGGATAGAGGGCTCAAGAACAAAGAAGTGCAGGACTAATGGAAGTGTCTTAAATGGAAAGATTTTGATATATTTCTGTGAATACTTAGTATTCTTGTTTATCCTAAATCAGTTGTAGAAGATCATGCATTTATTTTTGGCTTTTTTCCTTTTTCTGTTTAAAATACTTTAAACAATTTATTACATATTTGCTGTAAAAAGTTAGGAGTGGAAGGGTATAAGTGAAAAATATGAGTCCCTTTTCTTCCTCTTTACGTTTTTCTTTCTCTCTTTAAACGGGTTTAATTGATTGTCCTGTTAAATTTTATTTTAAATTCAAATTTGTTGGGTTCAGTAACTTGGCATGATTCACTCTAATCCTGCTCAGGTTTCTTAGGAGCAGCTGTGTGAATGAATATGTTGCTTGTGCTGGGGTCTTCCATGCGGCTTCTCCAGGCAGCTTTTGACTCCAAAGCACCTGGGAGTACAGTCAGATCTTTTAATTCTTGGGCAGGAGATGGCAGGCTCTGAGGACAGGCAGCTGCCGCCCTTCAGGAGGAGAGGGAGCAGGTGGGGCAAGCTAGCAATGTGCCACCAAATCCCTTGCAAATTTTCCCCCTTCCTCAGCAGAGACTGCCAAGCAGGCTGAATACCACAGGGAGATTTTTTCCACTGTGAACAACTGTCCCCAGGACAGTGAGCTGGGGATCACATTTCAGGAATCTCGTATTGCCCTTGAGAAGCCTCGAGGATGGCTGTGAAGTGCATGCAGGGCATCAGAAGGTTCCAAAGGGAGGTGATGAGTCACAAGGCCTTGGGCTGGGAGGGCAGTGGGAAGAGGGGACCAGAAACTTCCTGTGTTTTCTTCAACTGTGCATAGAGGTGAATGATGAGCATCATAACAACTCACACTTCTGTTTCTTTTAATCTTACCTTTCCTTTTAAACTTTTCTATTTCATTCCAATTCAGTTTCCAATCAAATTTGAAGTATAGTATTATGAAATCTAATTTAAATTCAATAATTTATTTAAATTAATTGAGCACGTAATGATATTATTGTATTTATGTTCTTTCTTATCCTCATTTGGCTCTGAAACATATTGTTAGTGTCATTCATTACCTTCATTTATTTCATTACCTTCATTCTTAGCACCATTCATCTCTATTTTTCGAATTACATCCATTATGCAGGAATATATCCTCTTAGTAAAATTTTCAAATAACACTAATCTCTTGCATTTGAGGGCACTTTATGTCTACAAAATATATTGATAATTGTTCTCTTATCTAATCTTCAGAAGAAGCAGATCAATTGCCTCCTTTATCTGACTAAGGAAGAATCTGAAAGAGAGATTGAGGGATTGCAGCTGTCAAACCAGGCTCTTTCTACCTCTCCAGAGTGGCTTTCCCTTCACCATTTGTACAGAGTGGAGGAGAATCTGAGCCCAAGAGGGGCCCATTGACAGTGGGATAGAGCAAAAGGAGGTCATTTACTAGAAGGTGTTCTCAGCTAATGGTGCGTATTTGTAGATCTTTTGAAAGACCCTAGGAAAACAGCTTCAGCTGGAAGACTTTTCCAGAGCAAATATAGGACAAGGAGGTAGAGGAAGAGGGAGAAGGTGGCTTCCTGGAGGTGGGAGGACAGAAGGCACATCTGGTCTAGTTTCTAATTTAGTTCAGTAACCTTCAATTCCTGTCAGAGTCTTGGTGTGGCTCCTGAGCCTGGCCCAGCCCCTTTGTAACAGCACTCCACCCAAATCAGGTGACTTTCTCAGATCTCATATCTGGGTGTGGTGAGTGATGGGGCACTGATTTGGGGTGTGGGGGATGGTGCATTCATTTGGTGATCAAGGAAGGGACTGGCATTCAAGGAAGCAGCCAGCTGGTGCTAAACAACACAGCACACAAAAAACAAGCCTTGGGGAATGGCATACATATCCCACACCACAACTCTTCCTCCCTCACTCCCTCGTGCATTACCATCAAGGCAAAACAAGCAGGCAGGACGGCTCCTCTCCATTTCCTCCCATTCCCTTCAAGTGCTATGTTACATGTCTTGAGTTATGCAAGTCAGCACTTGGAAATCATTTCATCCATATCTCACCTGCATGAGCATGTTTTTGGGGGAGACTCTGGTGTAATGAGGGTAAAA
Source organism: Ateles fusciceps (assembly GCA_036589455.1). NCBI lineage: Eukaryota > Metazoa > Chordata > Mammalia > Primates > Atelidae > Ateles > Ateles fusciceps. The sequence goes on from JAZHEH010001541.1 coordinate 1,731,074, forward strand.
CTCAGAGAATGATCTGTTTCTGGGCTTCCTACTTTATTAAAGGGGGCCAGCCTATCTGCACCCCATCCTTTGAGGTTTGGTGGGGTATTCATCATATTCTTCTGCTCCCTGTCTTTATATGTAAATTGCTAGAATTAACTCTCATGGCCCCTGAGATAGACAAATGGAGAAAACAGCTTATTCTAAAAGCATGGTGTAAACTGAGGCCAGGTTTGTAAAAGAAGCCAATGCCAAGGCCACAAGAAAAATCACACACAATATGCCTTAGAGTTTCCATTTATTCAGTGCCTCTGATAGGCAAGGAGGCCCATTTGAGGCAGTTAAGGTGCAATGGGCAAGCCATTGGGTTGGGTGCTGGATCTGCCTCTGCTCCCAGCCAGCTATGGAGTCTTGGAAAAGCTATTTTCTGCCTCTGGGTCACAGTTTCCTCATCATTAAAATGAGGGAGTTCGATGAGGTGATTGATATGATAATATTGACATTTCTAATCAATAGATTGATAATTCTGATATCCTTTGATGCAAATGTCAAGCTTCCCAGCCCATGAAATCAGCAAGACCGTGGAGCGGTGGGACGTCACTTTTCTGCTTTTAAACACCTTTGACTTTGTTTTGCTTTGTGACTCCCTTCAGATTCCTTTTCCCTCCCAGCCCCTGCTAGTGTTAATCTATGCAGCTACACCCTGTTCCTCTTCCAGACCTAACCCCCTTCATTCTGTTGTCCTAATATCTCCTGGGAATGATTCTTCTCAGGGGTCACCTGGTGATTATTTGCTCTGATGTCTCAATTTCCCCCCACATGGCTGAGAAGGACTATCTGAAGAGAAACATTGGAGTCTGCACACTTTTATACCATCACTTTTCTGTAGAAGGCTTAAATATCTGGGGTTCCCCCAGCTCAGAGTCCCATGAGAAACAATGATGCCATTGCCTACTTCCTAGAATGTCTCTAAGCTCTTTCATTGGTTCTACATGCCAGAACTTTAGAGATCAAATCTCTCTGCTCCTAGCTCATCTCATAAGTTCTTTCATGAATAAAGGATGTGCTGGCATTCAAAAGAATGAACAGCATGGACCAGGTAGCTAGTTCTTCTGGAAATGGTTGAACTCTACCAGCCTACAGAAAAATCAGTTTCTGAAATCCCATTTGGTGTTTGTACAATATGTTGCTTCTCCCAGAAAACATATTGGGGATTTTTGCATCCAAGTCTATAAATCAGAATTTCTTAAAGAATATTAAAAACACTAGATCCAAGTAAAACAATGGCTCTGTGATGAAATAAGTATTCGGGAAATACTTGAACAAACTTAAATAGGATTCCATTATGCAGGATTTCTCAGAGGCTTTAATAAGTCAGTGTACTCTGCAAATCTTTAGGGAAGAGTACAACTTTTATCATTTTCTAAACTTATTTGACCACAGACTTACTTTTTGATGGATTGCTCTTCTAAATTACTGAGTTGCACAGAATATACTTTTGAAGACTACTTCAAATGAAAGAAGTTGCTCTAATGCTCTCTGTGAAGTTGATTGGTGGGAACATATTTTGGGTGATCATCTTTTCCTAATTAGTATTTGCTTACCGCAGTCTGGTTCTGTGTTCATTTTCAGGGGCTTAATATTGCTTCCTAGTGGGTCCAGTGAGATCCTGAGTTTTCTATGCAATTTTCCTAAACTGGGAAGTGACCTTGGCAGTGTCTGCAAAATAAAATATTTTAAATCACAAAAAGATAATACTGTTATTGTACATGATGTCATTTCAAATCCCTTATGACACAGACAATATACATTTGTTTTAAAGTGAAAAAAATAAAGATAAAAATGAAGAAAAAAACTCGTCATATTACTGAATGATTAACCAACACCATTTTAATGTGTACGTCCTTTCAGTTTCTTTCATCTACACAGTACATACAAGTTTATATTCCCACAAACTAAAAAAAGATTTTTTTTTGCCTTTTTCCGGGGGGACATTTTACTTGAGCCTCAGTTAAGAACCTGCTCCTTGGACATTTTTGATCATTTGGAGAGGGTAGGAGGAGAGAGAGGGTGAAATATTACAAGGATAATGTAGGGGCTAAGTAACCCACTATGTTTTATGAATAATTGCACCCATGTCTTCTAAAAGGAACACATGCAGTCCTAATGGCACCAAATGATAATCTTTCTTGGCTGTGTTAGATGCCTGTAGTAGCTGTAACAAAGTACAATGAACTTAGTGGATCAGAACAAGGTTGATTTATTCCTTTACAATTCCAGAGGATGGAAGTCCAAAATCAGTCTTACTGGGCTAAAGTCAAGCTGTTGGCAGGACTTGTTTCTTCCGGAGACTCTGAGGTGCAAATCTGTTTTCTTGTCTTTTTTGTTTGTTTGTTTGTTTAGCTTCTCGAGGCACCTGCATTCTCGTGGCCCCTTTCCCATTCACATCAACCTCTTGCTTCCATCATCACAGTTCCTATGACTGACTCAAATCCTCCTGCCCTCCTCTTCTGAGGACCCTGTGATTACATGGAACCCACTGGACAATGCAGGAAAATCTCCCGTTCCAACTTTGTCACATCAGCAAGGCCGCTTTTACTGTGTAAGGTAACCTATTCGCAAATGTAGGGATTAGGAGATGTACATATTTGGGAGAGCCGTTATTTAGCCTCTACACTGGATTTTATTTATTTTTAAAGATTTTAAGATGAAAACTAATTGTTCATTTTCTGGGAGTCATGATCTCTAATGGACATGGGCTACTTTGGTAAACATGACAGTTTGTCAGATGGTGGCAGAAAGGCAAATAAAGCCCACTTGGATTGCCTGCCTTGGCTGAAAGCTAGACTTCTGGGATGGACACAAAGAGCTTTGGCCATCTACTACACTGGGGGGACAATTGGGCATTCTTGGCATGGTTCAGAGCCAGGTCTCAGAAGTTGTTGTGGACCGTTTTTTCCATTCTAAATTTGAGAACTTAGCACTTCAGAGTGTTCCCTCCATATCTCTGGCTTGGATATGTGCCCCCTTTGAAGTTCTGTGCCAGTTGTTGTCTATAAATAAGGCATGCCTAGTGCCATCAAAGCCCCAAGATGAAGGGCACAGCTCACTTACAAGAACATTGAAAGTGCAGGATGGTGTTAGGGAGGAATCCTGGTTTCATTCTTCTTCCTCAACCTCTGCTCAATCCTCCCGCCTCTGACTTAGTGTAAAGAATACATGAAGGCCCCAGAGAGAATAATCAAACCTCTGTCACACTCAGCAGTCTCTTTTTTGCTTCCCTTTAATAAGAAGGAAGAAAAAAGAAACGAGCATTTGGATGTAAGCCCAGTAGCCCATATCAATTCAGACTGCCTGCACAGTGATGCCTCTTGGATGCCTCCCTGGCAGGTGGCACTAATGATAACTCCATTGATTGGGGTTTACTGTTGTCTTATCTTTGACTCTACTAGGCTAGGCTATCTCATCTCATCCTCATGACCACACCCTGGATTTGGCCCATAAGAGTTTCCACTTCACAGATGGGGAACTGGGGTTACAGAGAGGTTAATCAGTGCTTCTAATTTATCCACTTCTAGGCATACATGAATGATGGTCAGATTTAAACTTCACACTGAGGTTAAGTGAGAAATGTTCACAGCAGGTAATTGGCCTTGGTCTCCCAGCTGCCCCAGGTGCCACCTAGCAGTGGTGCTGAAGATGGCAAGACCTCAGCATACCTGTGACCCATTAATGGTTAAGTAACTCGTCTAAGACTACAAGACTAGTTGTAGATTTGAGGCCATGTTTGCCTGATTCTTGATTCCAGATTCTGTTCCCTGCCCCAACCCTTTTAAAAATACCAGCTTCTCTGGAAGCATTTCAAATTAAAATTATCATCTTGCCTCTAAACCATCTTCTCTTCTTAGTTATCTTGCTGGCTCTATTAGGCTAGGTTCCCTAGGTCAGAGCCTGTGACAGGCATTCTTGGTCAAGGTGTTTATTAAGGAAAGAGCTTCAGGAGATAATTTGTAAAGAGATTGAGCAGGGGAGGAAGCCAAGCAAAGATATGGTTTAGCTCAAGTCTAGCCTGAGCCTGATCCCTTGGGGAGCTCCAGAGAGTGAATGCACTAGAGAGTTGTTCCTCTTTGAGGCAGGGAGGCTGGCCTTTGCCCTCCACAGCAGTCAGCCCATGCCTTTGTGCTACTCTGGGGTAAGGATGTAATCTTCCAGGGATTCCTGGACAAGGTGGCTCCCAGGGCTGAGAGTAATTCTTGGGAGTAGGAGGTGGCTGCAAGGGAACCCACACTCATAGCAGCCAGGGGGTGTGGACACCAGCCTGGTAAAGGGCATCTGACCTGGGCATCAACAGCCTCTGCCACATGATCCCAATCATCACACTGCCATTTATCCAGCTGCCCAAACTAGAAACCTCACTCATCTTCAATGTCTCTTTCTGTTACATTATACCATGGGGGAGACTTCTCTTGATCTGTGCTAGAAATTCCTTTCAGAATTCTAGAAACTTGCTCTCTTCCATGCCTCTGGCTCCTGCTGGAATTGAGGCAATCATCATTATTATATTCACGCATATATATCAAATTATTATCATTATATCAGTCCATTTTCCTCGGACCATTCTTAAAGCCCTGCTGTTTTCTGCCTTTGTTTTCCCCCTCTACCAATCCATATAGTCCCCAGAGTTATCCTTTTGTGTCTGTTTATATCATTTGATGGCCTAAAATCATTGATGGCTTTCCAAAACCAATAGGATAAAATAATGACTTCCACGGCATGGTCAGAAACACTCTTCATAAGTTGGCCCATCCCACCTGCCTGCCAGTGTCTCTCTCATTCTCCTTGTGCTTCTCAGAGACACATGTTCATCCATTCTCAGACACCCACTGAGTTTTTGTTGATGAATTAATGAATGAAGAGTGGTGGTTTTGTGACGAGGTTTACATTTCAGGTTAATACGGAGAAATTGTCTATTTCTAAAGGACTGTCTAAAAACTCAGATACTGGGAGTGGGGACTCTCGTTTTAATTCCAGATCTGAGCCATGCTACCAAGTGTGGACTCCAATGTCTCTTATGTTCCACTTGTTTTAACTTAAAAGAATCTAGTTAGTGTCTTATCCGATTAAAGTTTATTTGTTTGTTGGCCTTTGAAATCTGAGAAGGTCAGAGATTATTCCATAATGATCAGTCTTGCCACTTCTGAATCTCTCTAGGCTCTGCTCCCTTCCCCCACACTGAACTCATTTGGTTTGGCTTATTTTGGGGATGCAGATTGGTGCATCAATGTCAAAATAAAAAAGATATGGAGCAATCAATTATTTCTTAAGGTGATGCTACTGTCTTTACAGGAAATAACAAAATAAAGAGCTGATTATAGCTACAGCTACCTGCAGTCCTGGCCAGGAGTGGGTGGGGGTGGCTGAGAGACAGGGGGAGTGAAGCTTAGAAAGGAGTGTGAGATGCTGTCTAAGGGTGAGTGTGTGTCCAGGGCCACGGGAGCAGTTGAAAGGCAGCATTACTCAGCAAGGGAAAACTGGGCTGAGGGAAACCAGCTCTGCATGGACGAGTCTGCAACCAGAGGCAGACAGACAAAGAGAACAGGTTTGGTAGACTGAGGAGGACAGATTCTGGGAAGCTTTAGCTGAGGGGGCATAGAGCCTCCATCTTGGGTTTCGAGGGAGTTACTAAGGGCACCAAAGGAGGACTGGATCAAATTGTACCTCTTTTAAAAAAAAACTTTGTATTTTATCCATAGATATCAACCTACTAGTTAGTCACAGCTGACTCTATCTAGGTAGTTGTGACTTTGAAGAGTTGTCTGATGTTTTCTGGGTGCCACAATTTTTCCATCGGTGAAATGCTATGACAACCCACAGGGCTGTGATAAGGATTACATGAGCTACTGTGTAAAAAATGTCAAACTGAGAAAACAAAACAAACACCCCCGCTGCAAGAAAACCCAACTATATTATTATAGGACGTGAATTTCTCATGCATAATGTCTCACACTTAATGAATACAGCAGATGTGTTGCTATAATCTTGCTCATGATTTGTATCTTTATCATCTGTTTATCTGTCCATCCATCTATCCATTATTGGCACCTGTAGTGTACCAATTATGATATACCAACATTAAAAGGCTTATACAGCATATGGTGAGTCTGTGTGTACCACCTGGGAAGGTTGATTGGCACTCACACAAGTCCTTGCATTGACTGTACTCTCTTGGGCAAACGACCCAAGTCCGTGATGAAGCCCACTTCAGAAAGCTGATTCACCAGCACAGCGAGGAGAGCTATTGCTTAGGTGACTTCCTCATCAAATTTTAAGAGTCTACAGTGTTATTCTCCAATGTTCATTAGTTTGTGATATAAGTATCCTCTCCCTTTACACCTGCATCTGAGAGCCACACTATAATCAGAGGCTTGTATGGTGGCATGGAATTAGAAGTCAGGGCTGGTGATAGGATTTGAATGTTTAAGGGCATCCAGCTTACATATCTAATGCAACCTTCTCCACAAATGGGTGGCAACTGGAGCAGCGTCAGACAGATCTACCCCTCACTAGCGGGGTGACCTTGGACACTTCATAACTTCTCTGTTCCTCATTTTCCCTTTGTGTAAAATGAGGATAATGGTAGAGACTACCTAATAGGGCGGTTGTAAGGAATAAATGAAGTAGTAAAACAGTTAACAGAGAGCTCAATAAAGGCTAGTAATTACTAATGAGGAGTATTAAATGTCTGTCTTGAGTGTATACTAGTCCCATTCATTCAGTTATTCATTCAGCAGATATTTGCTGAGTACCTATTATGTGCCAGACTGTGAACAATATGGGTGCTGCCCCTACTGCTAGAGCCTATTCAGCCATACTTAATTAAGTCTGAGGAGGGGCTTGATTCAATTTGGAGGCGGTGGTGAGTATCTGACACTTTTTTGCCCTTAGGTTTCAGTCTCAGTAGCCAAACCCGGGGGCTGTTGCTTTCTATTATTATTATTTTTTTAAGGTAGGGTCTCACTCTGTTGCCCAGGCTGGAGTGCAATGCTGCAATCTTATCTCACTGCAACCTCCACCTTCTGGGCTCATGGGATCTTCCTGCCTCAGCCTCTTGAGTAGCCGGGACTACAGGTGTGCACCACCATGCCTAGCTAATTGTATTTTTGGTAGAGAAGGGGTTTCATTATGTTGCCCAGGCTGGTCTCAAACTCCTGGCTCAAGCAGTCCACCTGTCTCAGCCTCCCAAAGTGTTAGGATTACAGGCATGAGCCACTGCACCTGGCCTCTGTGGTTTTAAGTGAGTCTCAAGTCCATCCAGGTTCAGGGGGAGGGAGATATAGATCCCACCTGAATTTCAATGAGATCGTTGACAAAGAATTTGTGACTGTTTAATTAAAACCACTACACTCCCCCTCTTCACAAATTGTCTGTCTGAATGGTTTTCTACACTATATGTGTAGCTTTGATCCATTACTTGTTTTCATCGTTTAGGTGTGAAGGCAGTCTTATCTCTAGATTTTTGGAGTCTGCTTACTTTCATTGTTTATATATCCCTCATATCAGGTACTGGACTCGATGCTGTTTTGCCAGCTGTGCAACATTTGCCAGAGAAGGGGCAAATGTTTCTTCCATTTTTTAAAACAGTTTTCTTTAAGATACAAAACTTGACAGGATCATAAAATTCTGCTGCTAGAACAAGCGTTCCACTGGGCTGCAGAAATGTATGACTTCAATGTCACTCATAATTTTAAAACTAAGTGTAAGATGCACTTCAGAAATCTCAGTTGGGCTTCTGGACCTCGGAGAGTAAGATGGTAACAAACTAGAAAAAATTAATTGCTTTCGTGCTGCTGCTCCCTGCTGGTATGATTTATTTTAAATTCTGCTGAACCCTGGGAGAAGGAGTTGTACTGCAATTCGGAAACTGACATATGTTGTTTTGCCCACATCTCTCACAGAGGCACTGAATTCAAAGAAAATGTTTCTGTGGTCTGGAAAACATTGGATATTGCACAACTATTTTATCTGACATGGCAGAGATTGAGTTACTCCACTTCATTGAATTTTGTGAGCAACTGAAGTCTATAGCTTTGAGTGCCAAGTGTTTTAGAAAATGTTTAATTTCTCAGGAATAAGATCTGTCTAAAATATATTGAACGTATTTCCCTGCTTTCTTAGATGCAGAGTGATTAACCATCTGAGACTTTTCCTCTTTTAGCAGTAAAAGTTCTGGGTCTTGGGAAAGCTCCCAGGCTGACGTAGACTGGGACAGCTGGTCACCTTATAGTGAAATGTGAACTTGATTTCATAGCTTTCTTTTAATTTTCTTATTGTTTTTTGAGACAGGATTTCATTCTGTCACCCAGGCTAAAGTGCGGTGGTGCAATCTCGGCTCACTGCAGCCTCTTCCTCCCGGGTTCAAGTGATTCTCCCGCCTCAGCCTCCTGAGTCGCTGGGATTATATGTGCACAGCACCATGCCTGGCTAATGTTTTTGTATTTTCAGTAGATACAGGGTTTCACCATGTTGGCTGGGCTGGTCTCGAATGCCTGAGCTCAAGCAATCCACCCGCCTCAGCCTCCCAAAGTGCTGGGATTACAGGTGTGAGCCACTGCGCCCAGCCTTAATTTCATAGTTTTCTGATGACTCTATGTCACCACTATGAACTATTTATGCTGTAATTCAATGATGCCCTTGGGACAGTTGCAGTGTATAGCACTGGTGCCCCCAGACCACAGGATGTTAGAGTAGCCAGTTGGCTCTACTTGTCCCAGTAAGGAACTACCTGTATTTCAGTGCTATCCATGAAGGGCTTTGTAAGCTGTTTGCACCTGTGCCACCCAATGACCTTGTTGGTTTTCAGGACTTTTCATCATGTTTTCAAGACTTTTCAGCATGGAAGTCACCACTGTTTGGCTTCTAGTTAAGAGGACTCATTGTTCTCAAAATAAGATAATGAGAAAAGAGGACTTAGCACAGAGGCAATAATGATGAATTACTTTTGAGTAATTTTACTTAGTGGGAAAGAAAACTTGTCTTAAAAATTTAAATAATAAAACTTGTCTAAAGTACATATTTTACACACAGCTTAGACCTTCTTGTGGACCAAGTATTTTGCCTTCAAATTTGAGTCTACGTACTCATTATCTTAGGATCTAAATTTAATCAGAAATATATTAAACCACAGAGAATATAATTGCCTGAGTTTTGTATCTCCATCCAGAAAGGAGACAGAGAAAATTTGAGAAGAAGGAAAGAGGAGGAGTTGGGTCAATCCCAGACAGGTAAAAGGGGAATTTCCTGGGGAAGATTCTGACACTGCAGGGAATATGAGGGTGGAGCTGGGCCACAGCTCCATGGGATGAGCCTGCAGAAGAATAGGAAAGCCTGCTTCAGGGCCCCTCCTGCCTATTGAAGCTCTCACCTAAGTAAAAGGGCCATGCTGGTGTTGTGCTCTCCGGATGACCCACCTGCCTTCTGTCAGAAATGCCTATAAATTGAATAGAACATAATAAAACAAAATGAAACAAGTTTGATGAGAAAGAAAAAAAAAAAGCAAAAATGCATTGACCATTCTTAGTTTCCACTTAAAGCCTACATTTGACTTTGTTGCCTTCATTCACTCCCAAATCCTTTTCCTCAGACGGGTTCCTAAGACATTCCTATCCATGTTACTGTGTACCTATTCTATATAAGGTACAGGGCAAAATGTTTTGGGATATGAAAAGATAAAAAGATTTTTTTTTTCCTTAAGAACCATACCATCCTGTTTGTGAATGACGTGTATAACTTCAATGTTGCCTGGCATCGCCAGCCTATGCATACACTTGGGGGCGTATTTATAGTTGGACCTACATTTTTATGACTTTGAACTCTACATTGGCCCCTGTGTGAACTTAGCTATCTCTTAGAGTTTATCTATTCTAGTTAGGGTCTCACCAGGACATAGAGAGATGACATGTGTAGACTGAAAAAATAATAAAGAAATTATTTCTAAGAGGTATGGCCAAGGTTTAGGAAGAGCAAAAAGGGATGGTGCAGTGTATGCAAGCTAGGAAGAGTGGGAGCTGTTACCACCCTTAGGCCTGAAGAAGCAAAGACAGAAGGGGCACTAGAACCTGCAGAGAGAGTGAGAGAATGAGAGTGAGGGTGCCATATGGAAAGTTCCCTCTGTTAGAAACTGAGATCTAACAGGGATGGAAGTAGGGGAAAATACCCTTATCACATCTTGTCTCTCTGTCCCTTCCTCTGGGCTCCTGGTTGTGGCCTCCATTTGTGAAACCAACCAGATGCCAAAGGGCAAGGGAGCCCATTGGTGCAGCCCACATGGGTCACCCTCCAAGGACACACAGTACAGTGGAGAAGGGTAGAGAGCAGGTCTGAAGGGTTAAATGAAAGGTATCCAGCATGCTAATTTCAGAGTTTCTTAGATGATTCTTGTTTTGTCCTTCCTCTTCTATTCTGGCGTCCTTTGTTTCATATCCATAGCCTGTGAACCCTTCTAAAGAATCTTAACCACTGATACTGTTCCTGGGGCCACTAATGCAAAGTCCTAAGTCCTTATCAATAGTGTTCTCCTACCACAGTATTCCTGTGTTAGTCTGGGTCCTCTGAGAAGCAGATGCTAAAACAGCATGAAATGTGTAAGGATTTTATTAAGGCAGTGTCTGTGAGAGAAGATGGGGATGGAACTGGAGAACACTGGGTGAGCTGCCAGCTGTCCATGATATTTCAAGGACCACAGTGAAAGAGAGGGGTGGAAGCATCCTAGGTTGCCACATACTCTAAGGAAGGTTCAGCAAGGTAATCAGGGGAAGCTTTAGGCCAAAGTCACTGTTGGAGGAGTCTCCTCTGGATGGGCCTGTCTTACTATCCCTGCCATACTCAGTCCTTGACTGGGAGCAGCCTGTAGAAGCATGGCCTTGGTGATGAATTTTGCAGCGATGAATTTTGCAGCACAGAAACTAGACCCTTGATCAATTATGCTTCCTGTAATTGGAGGTCTGCAGGGTACATTCTCATGGGCCCCCATAGTTTTCCAGGAATTCAGAGCACTGTTAGAATCCAAGAGAAAGGGGTCAGAGATTGACCCTCTCTCTTGACCTCCCCTGAGTTTGCATCATAGGCCTGAGTAACAATTTTTGTGCTGAGAATTTCATAAGCACTCATAGGAATAGCTGCTTGCAGAGCATTGTCAATGTCTGTGGTGGGCATGGCTACCCTCCTTGGAATAGCAGAGGAACGGCACTCAGGCTGCCTCCTGAGGAGCATTTTTAGAGACTTCAGCTCAAGGCTTTAGAATTTCTATGTGAAAAAGGCTTTGGAGTATAAGGGGCTTATATACTGTGGAGCCCAATGACAGGAATACTGGAGGCTCTCCAAAGCTTCATGTGGTATAGCCACTTCCTGTAGAGTCCTACAACATTTCCGTTTACAGCTCGAGGCAAGAAATGACTCACTGTCCTTTATTTCTTTTACAGTATAGCTTGATTGCCCACCACGATATTCCTAGAACGCAGCGCACAGAAACCAAAGTCCTGGGTGTCATTAGGATTCTTTTAGTCAACAGTAGAGAGGTGGCTGTCTCCTCATAAGAAAATTGGGGTGATTTTAGGATGAGGCCTTGATAGCTAGGCTGCCAAAGATACTTATAAATATTTATTATAGGCTATTTAGCCAAGGATAGATGTGGGTCTAATTTATGGAAACCTCTTGCTGAAATAGCAAGAAATAAAACATAAGTCTTAGGAAGCTTATCAGGAGACTCTACAACAATATAGTAAAATAATCTGATTACATTTCTGTCTGTTCTGCCAGATGGTGAGCAGTTTGAAGACAGAAATTGTGTCATGTTCTTTAAAAATATAACTGAATTAAGTGATTCATGAAAATCTTTATACAAATAAAAGTTACTGATAATGTTGAAATCTCCTTCGACTATCACCTCCAAACTAGTCTGCCTCCTCCTTCCCATTAACCCACATGCCAGGCACACAAATGTGGTTCAAATGATGCTTGTTGACCTGCATGGGAGAGGTCCAGAGTGGAAACAGAGTGAGGTTCAGCAGGCAGGCAGGTAGCAGTGTGGTGGGGCAATTGACCCCTACCTGTCCCAATCTAGCTAGGCACCCTCTCTCTGCACCACTGGCTGCAAGGCTACAAACATTTTTCAGCTTGTCACAGGTTGCCAAATCGTGATATACAGCAGAGTTGATGTAAAATTCCACCCTTTCTGGAGGGTAGTTTTACTACTGTCATTAGAGTTGTGGTCATATTTCCATGGCTTTAATCTGGTTTTGCTACAGATACTTCTCCAAGTCTATTGCTGGTCCTCGAAGGTGGAGACTCAGGGCTATCAAATTTTACCAGAATGACTTATCTCTCAAAATAAGGGTGAGGATAGAAGATGAGAACACCTTCTGGTCAGGTATCGCCAGACATAGATGAGCATAATCATGAATCGGGTGATGTAAATTGGAATGGGCAGTGGGACAGGAACAGAGAAGTCAGAAGTGGACCAAGTAAGAAGGTGGTGGTGACCTTCCTAGGCCCACCGGTTCAACCCACGACGGAGGTCCATGGTCTGGGTAAGACTGGAGGGTGATGGGTAGAAGTCAAGGACTTCCTCTTGGTTAAAAAGGCAAGGTCAAGAGGGAGGATGAGGAGTAGAAAAATGAAGAGAATCAATCAACCCTTTCTAGCAAGACTTTGACTAAGTCACTTCCCTTCTCTACATCCTTAGACCCATACCCCTACAGTGAGTATACGAACAATAGCCCATAACCTGGTATTTATGAGTTACTCTTCGGGATGAAGAGTGAGAGAGCACTCATGAATGGGGGATCAGCCCTCTAGTGGTCCTTTCTCTTCGACCCTCTGTTCAATCACTAAGTTACGGGCAAATTCTTTCAATGTTGAATGCCTGTTTTTCTAATTGAGTGGACTTTTACTTAAAATTCTTATCGGGGGGTACATGCAGTAAGTGGAGAAAAGTGTAAGACATTTTTCTTTGGTCATTCCTAACGAGTCCTGAGGAAAAAGCCTGAGTAGCTTGTGTTAATGATTAAACTTGCCCATGGTCAGGTCTGAACTTTTACTCTGGTACACATTTGGTGGGGGACACAAACGAGTTAGGTGAGTTACAGTACAACATGAGTGAGCTACTTGCGTGGTGGCTGCAGATATCTAACCAGATAACACGGCTACCGGTTTTTGGCGAAGAGAAATAAGATCACTTAGAAAGAAAAGATCATTTCTCCCTTGAGCCACAAGGAGACAGAAACAGAAAAAAAAGGTACTGTTTGATCCAGAAAAGTCTCTGCTCTCTGTTTCCTAGGTGTTGTATCTCTTGTTAACGTTGTGGGGAATGAAAGGAAGAAATGGGAGATCTATAGAGATCTATAGTAGAGCCTTATGGCTTTGTCTCTCGGTGTCCCAAAGGACAAGCTGAGAGGGAAGGGAGGAAGAAAGGAAGAGGGGAGTGACAGCAGAGAGAGGAGAGGAGAACAAGGACGTGACAAAGTAAATGCACACCACTCTCCTCTGTGGTTGAAAATTTTGTACTTAAGAGAAGTAAAGAGACACTGAGTTTATTTTTAGGAAAAATTAGTGGATTGACTAATAGAAAATTATATTTATAATTGATATGAAAAAGATGTGGTTCTGAATGCAAGGTTTTAAGAAAACCAATATGCAAATGTTTATTTCTGTTGTTCTAAGCTTGGGAGTAGGCGCTAAGAGAAATGTTAAAATCACAAAGCCAGATTGAAAATAGACTCTCTTGTGCTGAGTATATTTTGTCTGTGTAAAAAGCAGATTAGATCTCGTGATTTTGGACTGAATAGCAAATACTCTTGGGTACTTTTCTATGCAGTAGATGTATTCTGAAAATTGAATGTTTATAAGTTGAATTCTACCTCAAATAGACATAAAAGCATAGGGAATTTTACAATAAAAAGGAACACTTGCTGAATCCACTTGAAAATACTAGAATTCCTTTTTTAAATCTAAGTGCCCTCCACACTTACCCTATCTGGTAATGACTTGGGGGGGGCAGGCATACAGATTATTTGTTTGTTTTCCCAGGTCTTAGTACAGTGCTTAGCATGTAGTAGGCATAAAATAAATGTTTGCAGTGTTGAATTAAATAGAAATGATTATATATTTTGAGCTATCTTAATCAGGATATGTGTGTAAGGTAAGTATATTGCAAATTTTTTTGCAGATTTTTTTTTCCCTGAGAGTATGTTGTGGCTTTTATATTTTCTGAAATGATGTAACTACTTCTGCTAATCTCAGAGTTTTCTTAAAAATATAAATTAAATGGCTGGGCACAGTGTCTCAGGCCTGTAATCCTAGCACTTTGGGAGGCTGAGGCTGGCAGATCACTTGAGGCCAGGAGTTCAAGACCAGCCTGGCTAACATGGTGAAAACCCATCTTTACAAAAAGTGCAAAAATTAGCCAGGCCTGGTGGCGCACACCTGTAATCCCAGCTACTCTGGAGGCTGAGGCATGAGAATCCCTTGAATCTGGGAGGTGGAGGTTGCAGTGAACTGACATCATGCCAGTGCACTCCAGCCTGAATGACAGAGTAATACCCTGCCACACACACAAAAGTGTGTGTGTGTGTGTGTATATGCTTTAAATATATTAAATATATTTATATACTTATATCTAATAAACATATAAATATAATTAAAAAAATATATAAAATGTGTATTAGTAGCATGTGTGGGTATTTAATTCTGTAATTTTCAAACTTTCAGAAAATTTCAGAGGCACTGTTTTTAAGAGGATTTTGTCTATGCCGTCTCCCATGGGGTGCTGGAGAGCAGCTTAGCATTCTCCCTAGAATAGGCCTCAGGGTGCCAGGACGTGTTTTTCACCAGGCTTTCATGGACTCTACCGTCCCACGAGAGTGAAAGCTGTTCATCTCAGATTAGGTAAACCCAGATTTAGGGTATTTAAATATGTATTCATCAACTCCAATGTACTCAGCCCTGTGTGGGACCTCCACACTTTCACACTAGGAAGGCTGTGGAAATAGAAGACTGGTTCTTGGGTCTCTCCGAGGAATGTGCCGTGTGGAAGAAGAGGCGTTATGTCTGCCACGTTATCTGGTCTAGGTTCTGCTGCACGGAAGCTAGACGTTAGCGGGGGATGGCCGAGGAAAGAATCAGTGGAGGAGGGGCTCCTGAGCAGCATCACGAAGGAGCCCCCAGGATCTCCTGAGGCCACGGAGAGAGTTGAGGGGAATCCAGGAAGGGACCAGTAAGGGCCAAGGCAGAGGCTGATGTGTGGAAGGCTTGTCTGAGTGATGGTGAGAATGGTGTGGCTGCAGTGCAGGATTCAAACTGGAGCGCAGCGCAAGGGAAAGCTGGAATGGCAGCACAGGGCAAAGCAAACAGACCCCACCACAAACTAGAATTTTTAGTATCTAGAATTCTTGTTTAAAGAATTCAGCTTTTGTTCAATAATGAGTTAATGAAAGAGATTATTATTTTTTATCCAGCTTAAAATAAGTTGGGGGACATATATACAATAAGCTGGTGGGACAAGGAGGGCAGAGTGGGAGTGATTTTATGTAAGGTTCTTAGACAATCCTTTTCTCCTGAGCTTAGAAAGATGGTGGGTCCATTTGAAGACACTAAGGCCATGTTTACCTCATATCCTTAATTTTCCAGGTTTCAGTACAGCAAAATAATAGTATGTAAACAAAATCATATTTTTTTACTTTATTTTTTATAAAGCACAAAAGTTATGCTGCTCCAATCAAAACTGAAAATGCTTTTAATATCTGAGCAATCTTAAGAGTATTGATTTAAGTGGACAGGATGTCTGCCTGGCTGATCTCTCTGATGAGTATTGAAGTACTACTTTTGGCAGGTGAGTAGAATGTGTTCTGAAGGAGTTATAGATAAGAACACAATAGGTTACCTTGAGAACTATTATTGACACTTAAAGTATTATTTTGGTTGCACACCATAAATAAATGCATTTTTTAACTTGCAAATAAAAAAATTGAATTAAAAATATTGTTTTTAGAGGAGGTGTTAAAGTATTTGCTTTTGGGTTTAAATGATCTGTTGAATAATTTTTTTTTCTGTTTAACAGTTGAGATTATGTACTAAAATGTTATGACTATATACTTCAGTTTTTAATGGGCAGTAAAAATTGCTGTTATAGTGCAGAGCTTTTAATAATAACTTATAACCTTTCTTTTATAATTCCTTTTGGGCTATGTGATGTAATTCTTTTTAGATTTTACTGACCTACCTTTCCAAAGAGAATAACTTGTCATAATGATTAGAGTGCTTGTCTTATCTCAAATCATCTGTTCAGTTTTCTCTGTGAATTTGGTTATTCTCTGTATGTTTCTATGGCACTTATTTTTGGGCTTCTTTAGATAGAAATATCTAATCATCTGTGGAGGATGGTCTAGTCTGTTTGGGGCTGCCATAAGTGGTTGTGCTAATGTAACATGGTTCCCCACTACTCTCGGCTGTGAAATGCATCATGAGAGTAACTGTACGTGGAAGTCCTGGGCTAGACACAGTTTCTGATAAGAAAACCACAAAGAATTCCGTCAGTAACACTTTCCTTGCTTGTTACCTCACTGAGCAGCTGAATGATAATTTGCTGGCTTCCTTAACTTGGCTTTACCTTCATCAAGGCATGTCCAGGAACATCTTCAAAGACGGAGGGATTGATTAAGTCACATGCTTAGCTGGTGATCTATACAGGAGAATCAAATCTAGCCTAGCATGTAAATTCCATACTTCTTTTTTTTTTTAATTTCTTAAAAAAAAAAAAAAGAAATTCTGGCAATGATCCATACTTCACTCCCTCTCTAAGCAGGCTAGGCAAAAAATCTAGGGAATTTTGTATTTATTTGGGAAGTCATTCTGATCTGATAATGAGGGGGAAACTAGAGGACAGTAAATTAAGCAGGAGAATTGAAATAGGAACAGCTATTAGGTTGGTGCAAAAGTAATCACGGTTTTCCCGTTAAAAGGAATGCAAAACCGCAACTACTTTTGCACCAATCTAATGGAATTCTCTTTTTCCCTCCAGGACTGGAAACAAGCGGTGATCTTTACAGTGAAATACGGCCACCTGATTAAATAGTGGAAAAGAGAGCAGAGAGAGAGAGTGTGGGTTTGATTAGGACCCAAATATGTCCCTGAGGCTCTTCCCAAAGGAAGTAGAAATTCAGAATTGTCCTGATGAATGCAAGGTTTTTGAATGTCTAAGATGAGAGAAATTAGTCAAAATTTTTCTTAAAATGGGGGCTTCTGATGTGTTCTCCATACCAGCAGTACCTGGTTAGAAATGTAAATTCTTGGGCCTGCCCCAGACCTACTGAACCAGAAACTCTGGGGGTGTGGCACAGCAACCTGTGCTTGATCAAGCCTTTCTGATGATTCTAATGCAGGTTAAATTTTGCTTTAAAATATTGGGGAAGCTAGTGGTTTTGAATCTGACCTTCAAAACCAGCGTTTTTCTCACTTATTTACAGTACCTCACCTGAGTTTACATATTGAACCTGAAGAAGGTAGCCTTGCAGGGGGGAACATGGATCACAGTCATTTTTGATGGTAAGTTGGGGTTTACCAAGTGCATGTTTCTTATTGACCCACAATCTGAAAGAACGTGAGTCTTCTTTAGGTGTAAAAGTGTAAGGACACTTTTTAAGGACAAGTGTAAAAGTAGGCCCGAAGGCAGATGGACAAACTGACCAACTTCTGTCTTTCTAGATACTGGCTTGCTAATGTCACAGAGCAAAGCACAGCATGCCATGACACATCTGTGTCCACTTTCAGATTCCATGCTGTGGGATGGGACTCGGATTTCTACATGAGATGATATAGAAGTGTGTAGCATAGCACTCAGCAATGTGTCTCCCAGAATCTTAACTATCTTCCTTAAAGACAGTCCTCTCCTTGGGAGCTTCTACCCCATTGCTTATCATATCCATCCCCAGCAGAGTAAAGAGTAAATCTGAGGGCTGAAAAATTCTTTTCTGGATTTAGGTGAATCTGAAGAGAGAAAACTCTTTCATAAAATCATAAATGAGAAAACTCCTTTATACAGCAGCTATGAGGAAATGAGGAGTATTAATTTAATCCTTGGGCAAATTTAATGTCTTACATTGCCCCCCAGAATCTTAGCACAGTTTTATATTATCCTGTGTGGATGACAATTCTATTCAGCCTGAGATTTCTTTCCCTTGCATTAGGTTTGGAGTTGGGTGCTCTTTACCCCAACAATGGCTCTCAACTGGAGATACACCTGGTGAACATGAATATGGTGGTGCCTGCACTGCCAAGTATACCCTGTGACGTCTTTCCTGTTTTCTTGGATTTCCCTGTGGTGACATGCCGGACCAGGTATACCTGTCGGGAATAGGAAGACCGGACAGCATGAGGGCTTTATGCTTATTTCAGTAGCTTTTAGTGACATATTAGAACAGCTTTTGCTGTGATTCAATTGCCAGCTATAGTTGTTAAAAAAGTTTCATGTGAATATACTTTCTGGGATCTAGAGCTTAAGGGAGGATATGGTGAGGAATTTTGAGATATTCTTAAGGAGAGGCTGGATTGTGTTTCCATTTTTTTTTTTTTTTTTTTGCAAAGAGTTCAATGGGTATTAAGATTTTAATAAATGGTGCTGTTTTGCCATTGCAAATACTCATCTTTGGAATAATTGCAATGATTGCACATAAACCCCAAACTGAAACTGGTTAGAAAGGAAATTTGCTTTAGGCTCTGTGTGCTGAATTTGACATTATCTCTATTTAGAAAATATTTTTATAGGATTCCAGGAAATCTATTTTTCTACTCAAGTTTTTGTTGCCCTGTGAAGTTTAGACTAGTTCATGTTCACTTTCATTTACTCATGCATGTGTAAATGGATGATTGGTTAAGGAAAAAAAAAAAACACTGTTATTTCCTTTTCTGTTCTTTCTTTGAGTAAGTCTCTGCATCTTCCATTTTTGGCTTTTGAAATCACCAACCATACTACAAATACCACCTCTTCCCTGAACTTCCAACTAAGTGTTATCTTTCCTTTTTTTTGAAAGAAGAAGGAACAACTTGTAGTAATTCATCCACAGGGTGTATGTGTGTGCACCCACACTCTTTTGTGCAATTCATCGCCTCTGAAGAGATTTTTTTTGGTAATTTACACAATGGCACAGCATGTGTAGCCTTAAGGACCCTGTGCCTCATCTCTGAGTTTCTCATGACACTTATATGTCAGTGACTCACTTGTCAGATTCATCCTCACTGAATTAAGTGCTCTGAGGGCACGGGATGTATTTAATCTCACCATTGTAATCCTCATGATGCATTGCTCAATACCTTATAAGTAGAAGATGTTCAATAAATGTCCTTTGAGTTGAACTTTTTTATAGCACTACTATTGGTTTTAAAACTGGGTTATATATTTTTCCTTAGGTTTTATGGTACATTTGGGCATAGACTTTGTGCAAAGACTTGCCATGAAATAAGTCAGAGCTCTGGAGATTTACATGTCCTATCCCAACATACTAATGATTTTAGGATGCACCATTGATTTTATGTCATCTTTTTAAAGAAAAGAAATACTACCCTATTAAATATACTAACTGATTGGAAGACAATATCAGATTCAATTAACATTTAACTGTGAAGCAATATACAGTTTATCATCAACAAAATACTGTCTTACTCATTGTTATCATAAAAACACATAATTGTTTTCTTTAAAACAGCCATTGCAGCATCAAAAGCAGCACTTCACAATCAAAATATAATGTGAGCACAAATGTAATTTAAAATTTTCTATTTAGCCACATGAAAAAGTCATCAAAAGAAATAAGTGAAATTTTAATAATGTATTTTATTTAACTCAACATGTCTAAAATATTATTTCAATATGTAATCTATATAAATTAATAATGAGATACTTTGTATCTTTTTTGCATACCAAGTCTTCAAAATTTAGTGTGGATGTTATAATCATGGCATATCTTAATTGGGACTACCTATATTTCAAGTACTTGATAAGTACATAGGACTCATGGCTAACATAGTGGACAATTCAGATCTAAATATTTATGGTCATACTCAAGATTTTGTTGGGAAGGTTTGGAGAGGAGGCACTTTCTAAATATAGCTTCTTTCTTATTTGTCATATCCCTCCTCTTACAAAAATCAACATGGATGTCAGCCTCAGGTGGCAAAGAAGCCATTGTGATATTTGTAAAAGAGGAGAGAAGATCCAGGACTCTCTGTTTTGATGGCTACATGACGTGTTTATGGGCTGCTTGGACAATTATCAGAAAGAGCCTAGGATTCAAGGCCTACTTTGTCCTTAAACTTTGAAGTTCATACACATAAGTCTTTTAGTTTCTCTGAGATTTTTTAAAACATGGAAACTGGAATAGATTATTTATCAAAGTCTCTTTTACTTCTTTTTTTAAAAAATTTATTTATTTTACTTTAGGTGCATACTATAGCTGGCATTTCTCCCCATGTTATCCCTCCCTACCTTCCCCTCCCTCCCCACCCCCCCATTGTCTCTCCCCTACCCCTCCCCCCAACTGTCCCGTGTGTGATGCTCCTCTCCCTGAGTCCACGTGTTCTCGTTGTTCAACACCCACCTATGAATGAGAACATACGGTGCTTGGCTTTCTGTTCTTGGGTCAGTTTGCTGAGAATGATGGTTTCCAGATTCATCCAAGTCCCTACAAAGGACACGAACTCATTGTTTTTTATGACTGCATAGTATTCCATGGTGTATATGTACCACATTTTCTTTGTCCAGTCTATCATTGATGGGCATTTGGGTGGGTTCCAGGTCTTTGCTATTGTACACAGGGCTGCAATGAACATACGTCTGCATGTGTTTTTATAGTAGAACGATTTATAGTTCTTTGGGTATATACCCAATAGTGGGATTGCTGGGTCAAATGGAATTTCTATTTCTAGATCCTTGAGAAATCACCACACTGTCTTCCACAATGGTTGAACTAATTTACACTCTCACCAACAGTGTAAGAGTGTTCCTATTTCTCCACATCCTCTCCAGCATCTGTTGTCTCCCGATTTTTTGATGATCGCCATTCTAACTGGCATGAGATGATATCTCAGTATGGTTTTGATTTGCATTTCTCTAATGACCAGTGATGTTGAGCATTTTTTCATATGTTTGTTGGCCTCATATATGTCCTCTTTTGAAAAGTGTCTGTTCATATCCTTCGCCCACTTTTGAATGGGGTTGTTTGTTTTTTTTCTTGTATATCTGTTTTAGTTCTTTGTAGATTCTGGATATTAGCCCTTTGTCAGATGGGTAGATTGCAAAAATTTTTTCCCATTCTGTTGGTTGCTGATTCACTCTAATGATGGTTTCTTTTGCTGTACAGAAGCTCTGGAGTTTAATTAGATCCCGTTTGTCTAACCTGGCTTTTATTGCCATTGCTTTTGGTGTTTTAGTCATGAAGTCCTTGCCTATGCCTATGTCGTGGATGGTTTTGCCTATGTTTTCTTCTAGTGTTTTTATGGTGTTAGGTTTTATGTTTAAATCTTTGATCCATCTGGAGTTAATTTTAATGTAAGGTGACAGGTAGGGGTCCAGTTCTGCTTTTGCACATTGCTAGCCAGTTTTCCCAACACCATTTATTAAACATGGAGTCCTTTCCCCATTGCTTGTTTTTGCTGGGTTTGTGAAAGATCAGATGGTTGTAGATGTCTGGTGTTTCTTCTGGGGTCTCTGTTCTGTTCCATTGGTCTGTGTCTCTGTTTTGGTACCAGTACCATGCTGTTTTGATTACTGTAGCCTTGTAGTATAGTTTGAAGTCTGGCAGTGTGATGCCTCCGGCTTTGTTCTTTTTGCTTAGGATTGTCTTGGCTATGCGGGGTCTCTTGTGATTCCATATAAAGTTTAAAGTGGTTTTTTCCAGTTCTGTGAAAAAAGGTCATTGGTAGCTTGATGGGGGATAGCATTGCATCTATAGATTACTTTGGGCAGTATGGCCATTTTCATGATATTGATTCTTCCTAACCATGAGCATGGAATATTTCTCCATCTGTTTGTGTCCTCTCTTATTTCGTTGAGCAGTGGTTTGTAGTTCTCCTTGAAGAGGTCCTTTACATCTTTTGTTAGTTGCATTTCTAGGTATTGTATTCTCTTTGTAGCTATTGTGAATGGGTGTTCACTCTTGATTTGGCTCTCTGTGTGTCTGTTATTGGTATATAGGTATGCTTGTGAATTTTGCACATTGATTTTGTATCCTGAGACTTTGCTGAAGTTGCTTATCAGTTTGAGAAGATTTTGGGCTGAGACGATGGGGTCTTCTAGATATACAATCATGTCATCTGCAAATAGAGACAGTTTGACTTCCTCCTTTCCTAATCGAATACCCTTTATTTCTTTTTCTTGCCTGATTGCTCTGGCTAGAACTTCCAATACTATATGGAATAGGAGTGGTGAGAGAGGGCATCCTTGTCTAGTGCCTAATTTCAAAGGGAATTCTTCCAGCTTTTGCCCTTTCAGTATGATATTGGTTGTAGGTTTGTCATATATAGCTTTTATCATTTTATGATACATTCCATCAATACCTAGTTTATTGAGAGTTTTTAGCATGAAGTGCTGTTGAATTTTATCGAAGGCCTTCTCTGCATCTATTGAGATAATCATGTGGTTTTTGTCTTTGGTTCCATTTATGTGATGGATTACGTATATGGATTTGTGTATGTTGAACCAGCCTTGCATCCCTGGGATGAAGCCTACTTGGTCCTGATGGATAAGCTTCTTGATGTGCTGTTGCAATCTGTTTGCCAGTATTTTATTGAATATTTTTACATCGATGTTCATCATGGATATTGGCCTGAAGTTTTCTTTTTCAGTTGTGTCTCTGCCTGGTTTTGGTATCAGGATGATGTTGGTCTCATAAAATGAGTCAGGGAGGATTCCCTCCTTTTGCATTGTTTGATACAGTTTCAGAAGAAATGGAACCAGCCCCTCTTTGTACGGCTGGTAGAATTCGGCTGTAAACCCATCTGGACCCGGACTTTTTTGGTTTGTAGGCTATTGATTGCTGCCTCTACTTCAGCCCTTGTTACTGGTCTATTCAGGGTTTCAGCTTCCTCCTGGTTTAGTTTTGGTAGAGTGCAAGTATCTAAGAATTTATCCATTTCTTCCAGGTTTACTGGTTTATGTGCATAGAGTTGTTTGTAATAATCTCTGATGGTAGTTTGTATTTCTGTGGGATCAGTGGCGATATCCCCTTTATTGTTTTTTATTGCATCTATTTGATTCTTCTCCCTTTTCTTTTTATTAATCTGGCTAGCGGTCTATTTTGTTGATCTTTTCAAAAAACCAGCTCCTGGATTTATTGATTTTTTTGAAGGGTTTTTTGTGTCTCTATCTCCTTCAGTTTTGCTCTGATCTTAGTTATCTCTTGTCTTCTGCTAGCTTTTGAGTTTTTTTGATCTTGCTCCTCTAGTTCTTTCAATTTTGATGATAGGGTGTCAATTTTAGATCTTTCCTCTCTTCTCTGGTGGGCATTTATTGCTATAAATTTCCCTCTCAATACTGCTTTAAAGGTGTCCCAGAGATTCTGGTAAGTTGTGTCTTCACTCTAGTTAGTTTCAAAGAACATCTTTATTTCTGCCCTCATTTCATTGTTTATCCAGTCAACATTCAGAAGCCAGTTGTTCAGTTTCCAAGTGGTTGTGTGGGTTTGAGTGTGTTTCTTGATCCTGAGTTCTAGTCTGATTGTGCTGTGGTCTGATAGACTGTTATGAATTCTGTTCTTTTGCATTTGCTGAGGAGTGATTTGCTTCCAATGATGTGGTCAATTTTAGAGTAAGTGCAATGTGGTGCTGAGAAAAATGTATATTCTGTGGATTTGGGGTGGAGCGTTCTATATATGTCTATTAGATCCACTTGGTCCAGCTCTGCATTCAAGTCCTGGATATCCTTGTTAATTTTCTGTCTCGTCGATCTGTCTAATATTGACAGTGGAGTATTGAAGTCTCCTACTATTATTGTATGGGAGTCTAAATCTCGTTTTAGGTCGTTAAGAATTTGCTTTATATATCTGGGTGTTCCTGTGTTGGGGGCATATATATTTAGAATAGTTAGCTCTTCCTGTTGGAGTGATCCTTTTACCATTATGTAATGTCCTTCTTTGTCTCTTTTGATCTTTGTTGGTTTGAAGTCCATTTTATCAGAGACTAGGATTGCAACCCCTGCTTTTTTTTGTTCTCCATTTGCTTGGTAAATCTTCTTCCATCCCTTTATTTTGAGTCTATGTGTGTCTTTGTATGTGAGATAGGTTTTTTGAATACAGCACACCAATGGGTCTGACTTTTTATCCAGTTTGCCAGTCTGTGTCTTTTGATTGGGGCATTTAGGCCATTTACATTCAGTTTGATCCTGCCATTTTGTTACTGGCTGGTTTTCTTTCTCATTAGTTGACTCATTTTCTTCATTGCATTTTTGGACTTTGCCAAGTGGTTTGCTTTTGCAGTGACTGGTACTTGTTCCTTTCCATGCTTAGTTTTTCTTTCAGGAGCTCGTGTAGGGCAGGTCTGGTGGTGACAAAATCTCTCAATAATTGCTTGTCCGTAAAGGATTTTATTTCTCCTTCACTTATGAAGCTTAGTTTGGCTGGATATGAGATTCTGGGTTGAAAGTTATTTTCTTTAAGGATGTTGAATATTGGCCCCACTCTCTTCTGGCTTGTAGAGTTTCTGCCAAGAGATCTGCTGTGAGTCTGATTGGCTTCCCTCTGTGGGTGACCTGACCTTTCTCTCTGGCTGCCCTTAGCATTTTTTCCTTCATTTCGACCCTGTTGAATCTGACGATTATGTGCCTTGGGGTTGCTCTTCTTGAGAAATATCTTTGTGGAATTCTCTGTATTTCTTGAATTTGAAATTTGGACTGCCTTGCTAGTCTTGGGAAGTTCTCCTGGATAATATCCTGGAGTGTGTTTTCCAGCTTGGATTCATTCTCCCCGTCATATTCAGGTACACCGATCAAGCGTAGATTAGGTTTTTTCACATAATCCCATATTTCTTGGAGGCTTTGTTTGTTTCTTTTCACTCTTTTTTCTCTTGTATTGCCTTCTCTTTTATTTCATTGAGTTGATCTTCAATCTCTTATATCCTTTCTTCTGCTTGATCTATTCGGTTATTAAAACTGGTGTTTGCTTCACATAGTTCTCGTGCTGTGTTCTTCAACTCCATCAAGTCGTTATGTTCTTCTCTAAGCTGGTTATTCTAGTTACCATTTCGTCTAACCTTTTTTCAAGGTTTTTGGTTTCTTTGCATTGAGTTAGAACGTTGTTCCTTTAGCTCTGAAAAGTTTGTTATTATCCACCTTCTGAATCCTGTTTCTGTCAATTCTTCGCACTCCTCTCTGTCAAGTTGTGATCCTGTGTTGTTGAGGAGTTGTGAACCGCTGAAGGAGAAGAGGTGTTCTGGTCTTTGGTGGTTGCACCTTTTTTGTTTTTTTCCCATCTTTGTGGATTTACCTGGCTGTGGTGTCAGAGAGCTGCTTGATGAGGTCGCTTGTCTGCCTGTGGGGGCGCTGCTGGGTTTCTAGGGACTCCTTCAGGTTACTAGGGAAGCTTCCTGTGTCTTTTTTATTTATGCTGGGAGATTAGGCCCACCTCTTCTGCTGACCTGTAGGCACTGCTGGTTTGTCAAGAACAGTGTTCTGTTGCTACGTAGGCTTCCTGTGTTTTTTGTTAAAACATGTAGCCCAGTCCCACCCCTCTAGTGGTGGGTTGTGCCCTTCCTCCACTGGGCTGGATCATTCAGGGTTCATCTCAGACTGTGGTACTGGCTACGCAACCCACTAGAGTCAGAGCTTCAGCCCTCTGGGGTTTGTGGGGGAGGTTAGGGACCCGCCCAGCTGCACCTGGCAGTCTCCCCCTTTCAGCTTTTCTCTCTCGGGTCATGGGGTAGGGGCCACCTAGCTGCTCCTGCTTACAACTCCCTCTCTCTCCAGGCAGGGGGAGGGGGCGATAGCTCAGTCTGCAGACTCTTATTCAACTCCACACTTGTAATTCCTGGCACTTGACTGGCAAAAATCCCCTGTTCTGTGTATTGCTGAGGCTTTGGGGGAAGTGCTGTATCTGGACTGGAGTGCCAGAGGTGGAGCCTGCGACTCGCTGGTCAGATGTGCTTTCTCAGTGAAGCAGCACCCCTCCCCACTTCGGTCTGCCCTGAGTGGGTGTTGCTCACCCTCCGACCAGACCCGTTGAAATGCACCTGGTACCTCAGTTGGAGCTAGGAGATCTCTGGGTTCTGCATCTCTCTCGCTGGGTGTTGTGCGCTAGAGTTGTGTCTAATCTGCCACCTTGGATCCATCTCTCTTTCAATTCTAAAGTCCTGTGAACCTATGATTCTGAGAAATATGACACATTAAAAACAATTCAGGGAGTTTCAACACAAAATATCATAACTTCTTTTGCTGAAGGACCCAGTTCTTAAAGTCTAACAATTATGAGAGGATCTGAGAGGTGAAAGGTGATTGATAGGAATCCTTGGTTAGCTCTGTTTTACAGGTGGAGGGAGGAAATTTGAAGTGGTCAAGTGGGCTGCTAGCTTTGGGAATTCGTGGTTTTTGATTCGTAAGGATTTCCACTTTCTGTCCTCAGATCTCTGCTGTCTGAAGCACACGAGGGTCTGTACTCCCTGGAAGCATACTTCGGGGGTCAGTTGATAAGCAGCCCAAGTCCAGGACTGCGAGACAGCTGTACTTTCAAGGTGGGTTCTAAGGCTGGAGGAAGGGTATGTTTACATAGTCTGAGGGTGTACTTGTGTTGTTGAAAGGCAAATTGTAAATGAGCCAGAGTGTCTGCTTGACTGGGTTAAAAAAATGGTGGATGGTAATGACAGTTTCTTAAATTCTACTAATGAAAGATGAATGTTGAACACTTGTATGTCAACCTCTAGCAAAATGCTTTATGTACATTGTCTAATTCAATGCTCACAATTTTATGAGGTAGCTATTTACTGTTGTGTTTTTATAAATGAACAACCTGAGGCTCAGGGAGATTAAATAATTGGCCCATGTCATCAGGTAGTAAATGGCAGAACCAAGATTTGAACCAGCATCTGACTCTAAATTCTCTTCTAAACAGAAGCCCATAGAGGGACCACCAAGATTACCTTTTTGGATCAGTGTTTCATGTTATAGCTAGGATCATGCTGAGTCTCAGCGTGGTGAAGAGACTCAAGGACCCACATTCCTTGGTGAAGAGACCCAATTTTCTACCTCTCCCCCGGCTTCCTGGTATATTTCTGCTAGTCTTTCCAACACTGAACTGAAAGGACATTTGCTGCTGGAATTCTCCTTCATGCTTAGGGAGATCAAAAAGGAAGCAGAGAGAGAGAGAAAGTGAGTTTAGGAGGCCATACCTGACTTATTTTACAGTCTTGATAACTATACCGGGAGTTCATTTATATTTGGTTCAGTCTAGTGTCCATTTCAGATTAGTTTTATATTAAAACAATCTCTGAAAAGGTAGGTCCTAGATAGTTTATAAAAGGCAGGGATTTGGCAGTACTCCTGTCGATGTGATTGCACTTCACATGCGGTACCTCTGTTTAAGAGCTGTTTCAAAACATACAATGTAGTCACTAATTAATGCTCCTTCAGAATAAGACTTCATCTTGTAAATTCATCTCTCCTACAATCCACATTTCATACAGGCTATTTGTTTTTAAAATTTGGAATTTGCTGTTGTTACAGGTTTAATAATTTGTTTCTTAATCCAAGAGAATTTTGTTTTCTGGGATTTTGCTTTTGCACATATGCAGCAGAAATAAAAATCATTATATCATTCTTTCTTATTAAGAGCCACACCACCACCTCTATCCTGTCTCAGGGAACGTAACAGAAAAGAGAAGGCCAAGCATGCTTCTTAATCACCATGATCCTTTTACCCCAGATGGTGGTTTTCCTACTTATTAAAAGATTGGTTAGAGAGAGAGGGGAAAGAAGAGAAATGCTTCCTAAAATTGCACATGAAAGAAAACAAGTCCATCAGTGGTTCAACTGTGCTGGCGAGTTGATGAAAAATCACCAGGGAATACAGTTAATGAGAGGCATTCCAAGCTAAAGAAAACACGGCGTGTCTCTTTGTTTTGGGACTGGGACTGGGGGAACCATGAGTATTAAAAATTAATCCCATCTTGCCAGTCCTCTGCAAAGAGCCTGCTGTGGGCACTGACAAGTTTGAATAACTCACAGAAGGTTGGTCACACAGCTGGTGGCTGCAGCTTTCTCATCCTAATCTGCCGCATTTCCTCTCCCCTCTCTTGCTTCTACTGACCTCACTGGGACCCGAGGAGCAGCATGCAGGAAGCTTGATTTGGAAGCTCATTAATTTTTCACTTTGTCATGTCTCTAGCCTGGTGGGTGACCAGGGGCCTGTTTCTCTTAGAAATATACTATGTGATGTTGTGTCAGCTCAGAGAGAATCACAAGTGAAGCCCTTTTTGAGGTTTAACCCCAAGCCTGGCCCACCACAATCTCAGGAGCTGGGAGGGAGTAATAAAGGAGTCGCTCTATTTCCCATGGAAGTCTGGTAGCAGGATTACAGACTGAGTGGTAGCTCTTATATTTCAGATTGAAATAGAGAGGTATGCTTCCTTATTTGGTTTAGACTTAGTTGTTCCAGCTGCCTCAGCTTCTAAACATCTTTGAGTTGGGTCAATAAACCCTACTCTGCTTCACTAGGCTCCTGTGATATAGTCCAGTTGAAATAATGTTGGTACAGAGGCCTAGGGGCAGTGGTTGGCTGGGAAGCCGGGGTGGGGATTGAATGTTTGGCAGGTGTGTGCATAACTGTATTAATCTTTATCTTTGGTGAGATCAGAGCCAGCTCCCAATTTGTGAAGTCACAGCATTGTTATTTTGACCCCCTTATGGCACATATTTTCTGTGAACTATTTTCTAACTTTTTCCTTTAGAAAGTGAGGAAGCTAGCCTTCATGGTAGACTGTACAGCATACAGATCAATACTTAAAATCTACACTTGGCAAGCCACCATCAGCTTTGTTGAAATGTCTGTTGATTCTCAGTGTCTGATTAGGGCTGTTGATTAACAACTGGGTTATTCTTTGGTGATATTCTCTCTGGGAAGGTGGACTCCTGGGGTGCTGGAAGCAGACCAAACAAAACAATTTGCGGCTGTAATTTGTTTTGCAAATGGGAAGCACTGTAGGTTGTGTGGAATGGTGGTAGTCTAGGCATCTAGAGGAGGTTGAGGGGGACGGGGGAGACTAGATCTGTTCCTTGGTGAGTCACTGGCTTACAGGTTAAGCCTTGGTCTGGCCATTCCAACCTTAAGCTTTCCCGTTTCTTCACACTGGCCCTGATGTGATTTTCTGATGGAGTAATGCACTAATCTTAGACTAACCCAGATGCCTACAGGTGAGATGGAATTCCTGGGGTTGCCTCATTTCACCTGTCCTTCCAGGCAGTATATCAGTCATCCCAGATGTGGTGACTCTATTCATGCACAAAGATTAGAATGTCGTCTACATACCAGTCTATGCACAGAGACATAGCAGCGATGCAGTCAGGCATTGCCCCTGCTTTAGGAGCTTATGGTTAGCAGAGGGTGTGCTTTGGGGACAGGGGCATTGTAACATGATTTGGAATGCCAACTTCAAGCTTTTTCAGGCTCACACTGCTCCCATTGATGCTGCTTTCCTCCTTATTGAAGCACAGTGTTGCTCCCCCATTCCTTGAATCTTTTGAGTCATTTCTCTCACAGCAGGTGCTCTCCATTTCCCTAGTAAGCACCTCAGTTGTGTGCCCATCCAACTCCTCATTTGTTGTAGCTTCCTGATACCTACCAAGGTGCTGGCTGATAATGATTTAAGTTTTCATCCAATTAAATAAGTGCATTCCTTTCTAGAAAAATCAAAATCTTAAAGGCCCCAAAACATCAGATTACAATAATGGAATTAAAAGACTCACATTCTGCATAAAAACCTGTCTACCTTTCTTCTAGTAAAACATGTTCTTGAGTATGAAAGGTGGGCAAGTAGAAACAGGCTTGTCAAGGTTTGGACAGTATGGTTCAAAATGGAGGGCTATGTGACCTTAATAAAATTACCTCTACCTCATCTATAGTAGAGATATGATAATATCTGTCATTTCTGTTTCATAGAAATATTACGAGGATAAAAAGAACTAGATAGATGTGAGGGTAACATGAGGAAAGGTAACCATTTATTACCTTCAAGTAATGCTGTCTGAGGAACACTTGTGCCTCTTGTGTTTGTGAATATTTTAATGACATGCTCATTTGTGGTAATATTTTCTAAACAGTTTTCCAAGGCACAGACACCCGTCGTTCACCAAGTTTACCCCTCAAGTGGAGTTCCAGGTAGGAAATATTCTATTAAAATAGGAATAATTGTCAATCTCTTTGCGAAAGCTTGTTGCAAACCCAGGTGAGTGGTTTTTATGAGTGGGGGAAATTTAGCTGCTTCTTTGATGCTGTTTTGAAAATAAGAGTCAACCTCTGGTTCATTTTTTAACTTGCTTTGGTTTTACCTCTTGGCACTTTTGCTCTTTTACTTCACTGATAACAAAAGGAATCCAAACATGAAAAGAAAAAGAGGCCAGCAAAATCAAATGAGTTGATGGTGGAGACTGGAGGAAAGGGGAATTATGCTGCTTTTAACTTTATAATCATTCACATAATAATAATCCTTTATTAAACCCTTACTGTGTGCCGGGCTCCAGTCCAAGCTCTTCAGATATCTTCTAGATCCTCACAAAAACCTGATAATAGAAGAGCTATTCTTATTCTCATTTTGCAGATGAAGAAATGAGGTAGCAAAAGGTTAAGAAATTTGCCTAAAGTCATAGAGATAATAAATATCACAGCTGAGATTTGAACCAGACAGCCAGATTCAGAGTGGCCCCTATATCCACCATTTTGTCATGTTT
Organism: Ateles fusciceps; assembly: GCA_036589455.1. NCBI lineage: Eukaryota > Metazoa > Chordata > Mammalia > Primates > Atelidae > Ateles > Ateles fusciceps. Next base: position 1,762,020 of record JAZHEH010001541.1, read on the forward strand.
TGAGTAACACTGGGTGCTACTTGGTAGGCCATTAACTCTAGTCTTCATCCAGGGGTTTTGTTTATAAAGTTAGAGAGCACACAGATATATAAAAGCCAGGAGGATAGAAAAGAAGATTATATAAAGCTGGGGGATTTACATAAAAGGAGAAGGGATTGCAACTGAGAAGTGGATTCAGGAATTGGTAAATCTGGCTTAAAACTAAGTAGTAAACACAACTAGGATTATATATAATTCGCTGTCTGATTCCTGCCAAATTCCAACCTTTAGTTAAGGTTTCTCATTTGTTAGGGTTTCCAAAATGGCATGAATGTGCTAAAAAGTTGCTGAATTTTTATTATAATCATGTCTAAATGCTTAGAAGGATCTTGTTGTTTTGACTGGCTTAATTGATCAAGCATGTCAAAATGAAGATCTAAGTTACTGAAGAGCATTTGTGTATTTTCTGTGTTTGTGTGTATAGACACAGATTATGTGTGAGTGAATTTAAATTGTATTTTGGAGAATGATGAATTTGGCAGCCTCTTACTAACGTGGGTTTTCTGCAGATCTGTTCCTTTCCATTTTTCTGAATAATCAGGATCTGATATTTTATGAAAAAGGGATGTAGTCTGTAAAAATCACCTAAAGACATTTGGGTCCCTGCTGCCCTGGTGTTAGAAACTCCTGTTTAGAGGGCAGACATCTTGTTAGGGTGAGGGATGAGGAAGCAGCCAGCCATCAGAGGTGTGAAATGGAATGTCAGCTGGCACCCAGATTTGCCAAGCCCATTTCTCCCACTGAGCTGGAGTTCTGCTCTGTGTCTCTTCCACCTTCTAGGGGAAGGATTGGTGGCTGGCTGGGTTGGAGTGGTCCCCCCTGGGCAGGATCCACACGACTGCATCTTTGCAATCGCTTTCCAGACAATTACTCTCATTTCATTTGGGAAGCCTGCCCAGTGTAGCAGCCAGGGAGATGGGGGAAGTGGCAGGGACAAGAGGGATGATGCTTTCTGAGCAGTTGGATTTCTATACGTTGTTAGCAGTCTTTCACTACAGCATGGAATCCCCCAGCACTGTGGTCTGGTGTGGCCATTTGTCAGCCTCTGTTGGCCATCTTTGTTTAGAAACAAAACTAAAACCCACGGAAGTTCCTAATTTCTACAACCTTTCATTAGTTTTTAAAATTGTGCCTGTCAAAGCTAGAAGTCATACCCACCAAGGCTAGGGAATGGATCAATTAGCCCTATTAAAATTATGATTATTCTTCCAGATTTTTTTTTTAGCAGTAACAGGAAACTTGAGACTCCAGTTTTCTGCCAACTCTGTAACCTTTTTCTGTCATTAGGTCTTTCCACCCATGCACCTATAAAATGGTAGCTGTAATATCTTCTGAAAGGTTTCTATTATTTTAGTGCAGTCATCCAATGACTGTAGATGAAAGTCACTTCTTCTTAATAATACACAAGTGCAGTATGAAGGGAACATCTTTTTGGTCACATTCTTTGGTGGCCTTCAGTGTCCATAAAGAGTCTTCTGGATTTCATGTCCTCATGAGTCCCTCAGTACCCTTTTCTCTTCCATTCCTTGAGGTTTGTATCACTAACCAACATTCTCTCATCTCTAAACATTGTGATGGTAGAAGATTAAGTATACATGGTTAAATACTGTAATTATTTGGAAGGCACATACTTGGGATCACTGAGCACCCATCCAATTGTGTGATATGAGCCTCTTCATGTCACATGTTCGTTTTAGCAAGTGTCCAGAGGAAAGTCTCATGAAGCCCGGGGGCATCCCAAGGCACATTGTTTTTAAATCTCATGTTGGGTAGATGGTTTTCACAGAGCCAAGAGAATGTAACAGGGCAGTATGTGGAAATGAGCCCTTCCTTTCTGAAATGTTCACACCTTCTGGGATTGTGAAGAAGACTCATTATTCCTTCTATGCTCCATGTGTAGATGATTATGTCTGTGATTGAAATAATTGCTTATTTTAGCTTTTATATTGTGTAATATTGATCACTAAATCATACCCTTGACCTTGCCGTTATACAATTTATTAAAAGTATTATTTTTCTGGGTCATGACCAGCTTTGCCATGTTGGGTATATGTAACCAAAAAGAAACACAGTTTTTATTATACACTGAGAGTTTGAGGTAAGTCCATTAAATTAAAAAATATTCTTATTCAAACAGGAAAACTAATACATGTATATGGCTGGATTATCACTGGAAGATTGGAAACTTTTGATTTTGATGCTGAGTACATTGATAGGTAAGCATGTGTTTGTTTTTGTGTTTAACTAGTTACATATATGCTGCATGGCTTCCTGGGACCACCTTCCCTGATAGCAATAAATTGTAAGCAGTTGGCACAGAATTGCTATTTTCCTCTTTGCAGTTTACGGTCCCTTGTGAGCTTGGCTTCAGCAAACTTTGTTAATGTAATTGTGACTGGTCAATGAAGTTTGTCCATTTATTTACTGACAACTAGTCATTCTGGGCTCAGTGTGAAATGAACTGTAATTGCATCTGTGGATTTTCTTTTTGAATTCTCACCCTTCCTTCGTTTCTCAGGCTGAAATAGATTCTTTATAAAATAATGTGTAAACCCAAAAGCCCATTATAACTTTCTTATTTGGTTGTTATCCATTTGTGCATTTAGAAATTGTGTTAGTGGGATCAGAGGAAAACATGGACACAGGTACTAAAAGCCATAGAGCATTTAACGTTTTCTGGAAATGGTTAGGATGTCAACATGACTTTCTTCACTGGAGATGTGGTGGAAAGTGTTACTGTTATATCATCTACACTAGAGAGAGAGGAGAACAAGACAAAAAGTGTTGAAATAATTGAAATTGTTGAGTTTGTGGGAAGCTCTAAGCAACTGTAATCATTCAACAAATGAATCAATTTTACTGAGGATTTATAAGGTAGAAGGAAAATAATCTTACTATATGCTCAGCTGCTAGCTTCTATACATGGTGTCTGATTTTTCCTTCACTCTGGATGGGTTGGGGGCATCCTCTTCTCTTCTACTCCATTTGTCTGATTTTACCCTATTTGAAGAGAACATGATCTGATTACTCTCAAGATTTACATTTTTGGCATTAAGCAAGAGTCAACTTACCTTACAAGAAAATTACTCTTCTTGTGGGGGATAGAAACACCTAGTACATCCTTGGCAATGTGCCATATTTGCTAATTGGTCCCATCTCAGCCTGGGTCTGGGATACAGCCTGTGAAAGAGGGAATAAAGGCATAAATGCCATATTATAGAACCAATATAGCCGGTGTGGAGATGATGAAGGTATTTTGGGAAGGGGGAAATGTTTTCTGTTTAGTGTGAAAGCATTAGCCATGAGTGCACCCCTACTCTCTGCTGAGAATTTGACTTGACATCCACTTGAGACACAGCCTTCAGCCACCTGCAATGGTGTAGAATAATTCATAACCATGTTTCCTCTGAGTTTTGTGAGGAATGTTTATTGGGAGCATTGCACAAATTGTCCCTTGTCTTTTCTTTTCTTTTTTTAATCCAGCCCAGTGATCTTGGAAGCTCAAGGAGACAAATGGGTTACTCCTTGCTCTCTTGTAAACAGGCAGACGGGAAGCTCGTGAGTGTCTTATTTATCTTGCCAATGCATATGCTTGTAAGTTCTTCCACGTGGATACAACACACACTCTTTCTTTCTCTCCCCCACTCAACACATATCTGTTTCTTTTTTTTTTAAAAATAGAAATCATACATAGCTATTGACTGCCTTATCTTTAGACTACTGAAAAAGGCACAGGGATTGATTCAAAGTGCATGTTGAAGTGGATGCCAGAAACCTTCCTTGAAAACACATAGCTAATACTTGTTAGAGGCTTACTACAGGCCAAACTCTGCTCTCATGCTTTACATTGAAGTCACCCAATAATCTTAGGAGTATGTACATTTATTAGTCTCATGTTACAGATGAGGAATTTGAGACACAGAGAAGTTAAGTAACTTGTGCAAGGTCCCAAAATGAGAAAGTGGCAGACCTGGGGTTTGAACCTTGTCTCACTAACCAGCCCCCAGAGTTCATGATTCTAATCACTATGCTTCAGTGACTAGCCAAAGGTAAAAATAACTAAAAAATTTAGAAATAAGTTTCTGCACATTCCAGTTCAAATACCCAACATTTTGCTGGATTTTTGCTTCACTCTGGACAGGGTGGGTTGCCCTTCCTTAGAGGCCATTAGAAGAATGACACTCTCTGCTTTCACTTTTCCAGAGTGGTATATAGTAGAGCCAAATGCTACACTTGTGTATAGTCTTCCTTGTGTCTGCGTTTTGTTAGCGCAGGATTATCCTTTCTGGGGCTCATACTTGATAACAGATTTTTTTTTTTTAATAAGTGTTTTGCAATACTTGTCATATAACACATTTGAAAAGAAAGGACCAAATGCTTAGGGTAATACTAGTTAGTACTAGGGCAAATGCTTAGGGTATTACTAACTAGTATATATACAGGGTAATACTAACCAGTATTAACCAGTATTACCCTAAGCATTTGCCCTAATGAACTCATTATACCTTCAGTACCTACCATTTTCTCTGGCAAATTTGTGTTTTCTTTTGTTTTCGACTTTCCTGGTTAATGAGTCAGATCTCGTGGCAATGAGTTGTCTGTTAATTCTTACCTCAGTTTGTCTTTTCCTTAGTTATCCTATTCAGGAGGACCACGGTCTTGGGACTCTGCAGTGCCATGTGGAAGGCGATTACATAGGTCTGTTAGAGAAGTAATATAATTTTAAAGTCTTATCCATTTCTTTCTCTGTATCCAACACAAAAACAATTGTAAGACTGAGTCTCATGAGGACAATAATAATAATAACAACAATTACTATTTGTTGAGAACTCCCTGGAAAACATTACTGTATGAAACAGCTCATATAGAAACTAATTTAATGGTCACATACACCTGTGAAGTTGATGGGCTTATTTTGGTTTTGCAGGTGAGAAAATTGAAGCTAGTTACCAGTAGATCAATATTTAAATTATGCTCCATCTAACTCCAAGCCTGGGCTCTTCCCTGCTATGCAATACTACTTTTGCCCTTTTATTGCTGGAAGTCCAATTGTTAATGATGCTAAGCCTCTGAGGTGGTTTTATTTTTTATTTTTTGGCAGTTGGGAGAACCACTAAAGAAATTACAGGTTTGGGTGGTAATTTGATGATATTGGAGTCTTTGGGCTTGTGAAAGCAATGGCCTGGCCCGGAAGATTCATGCAGATTCCTGAGTTAATATGGGTTTCTTTGTGTTACAGGCTCCCAGAATGTTAGCTTCTCAGTATTTAACAGAGGCAAGTAAGTAACTAGAAATAGAAATAGGCAAATTTGTCTTCATTTTATATTATCTCTCTCATCTTTCTTAATCTTTTTATGATGAAAAATTTTAAACATACACAAACAGAATAGTATAATTAACCACATGTGCCTTCGTGACTTTTTTTACTTTGAGTGAATAAAATTGTGTCCTCTTCTCTCATCTGTAGGCAATGTGTGTTTCAATATGGTGGTGGTGTAGAATTTTGGGAATTAAATCTTAAGTAATCTCAAAGTACTATAGGTTGAAAACTGCCAAATGTATCTTCTGAGGAGCATGGTTTCATGAAATGCATTGTACCATCCAGCAAGTGCCTTCTTCAAGATGGAAGGGGTGCACATTTCATCACACTTTGAAGTGATATATTAGGATTCTGTATTTCTGAATCCTTACCTTACACTTTGCCCATATATAATTTGACAGGTGCTTTAGTTAAAAGTGCAGGGTCTAATTGATAATAGTTGCATTGTAATGACAGTGACACATTATATATAGCTCTACAGCCCAAAGTATGGAGATTGTATCTGTTTCTCATTTTGGAAAAAATGAAATTAACGTCTATCGAGTATTGACTATAGGCCAACTAAGGACTAGGCTTTTTCACACTTATTTCACTGAACGTTTGTGACACCCTATGAAGTAGGCATTATTCCCATGTGATAATTTTATGTATCAGAAAAACAACTTTGTCTCATTGGTATTGTTCTCTGGTCATCCAAGGGAGCTGCTATTTCAACTGTGCTAAAGATCAGTAGAGGTTAGTTCCCAATCTTCCTTTCAGGCAACCGACCAAAAAAAATGCAATCCCAGATGATATTTTCATTCAAAACAGAACTTTGTCTTTTTTGAAGGTCAATGGTCCACAAGAAGGCATGGCTGATCAGTGCCAAACAGGACCTTTTCCTGTACCAGACACACTCAGGTACTATTTCCCTTCACCATGTACTCCCTTCCCTTGTGCCTCACTCAATGTTGGTCCCTCCTTCCCTATGTTTTGGCCATTTCCTGATGACCATTAACACCTGAAACTCTCCCTGCAATCATAGATGGCATCTTGGTTTTGTTGAGATTAAATTGCTTGTATCCATGTCAAGTTTAGTTAAAATATTAAAAAAGACTTGATAATAAGCTTCTATACAAAGTCTATGAATATACATTGAATAAAAGAAACAAGAGTCTTGCCTTATTCTATGTTCTGAAAGTAAAAGAAAAAAGATGGCACTTAAAAACTCTTACAGCACATCTTTCCAGTTACTTGAACATCCGTCTCTGAGCATTCATTCAACAATTTATGAATAAACGTTGATGTTAAGCTGTTCTGTTGCCATCTGATGAGTAAACCCTCACACTAAAAAAAAATGTGAAAATTGGAAACTTGCATGGAATTGTGAACTTGATTTGGTAGTAGAAAGCTGGCTACTAAAGAATACTTAGGTTGTAGAATGGAATACAGTCACACAGCCACTGAAGAAATGTCTGTGAGGAAGGTTCAGATTCCAGAAGCAATGAAAATCTACCTTTGTCAAAAGTGCAAGATAATTCACAGGTCATGGAGCAAATGTCATTTACTCTCCTGCAACAGCTGAATTTTGACCCTTATTTTTCCTTTCTCTAAACAGTATAACTAGTCTGTTTGGGTTAAGTTTGAAGAAGCACTCAAGGTGGTGGTGATAGTGATAGCTGCTGCAGGAAGAATGTCAGACCCTTGCTAAGTGTCTTACATGCAATCTCAATATTTATTTCACTTAACTATGAGATGGGGTAACATTAGCCCTATTTTACAGATGAGGAAACAGATAAACAAAGTATCTTGTCCAAAGCCAGAGGTCTTAGTGCTAGAATGTGTAGTTCTAATTCCAAATCTTATGTCCATAGCCAATATGTGGTGGGAAGTACACTCTTCTTGCCACCCCACTCCAAGGTTTGTTGTGAGCCTGCCCATTGCTATCAAACCCTGGAATAATTGATGGGCTGACAGGTGTCTCTGACGACACAGCTCTTTTACATTTCCAGGGCCAATGTCTTCTTGGGATCAGGACTCACAGGCCAGAACTTCTTCATAGCAGAGGAGGATGTAGGAAGAGAGGGCATGGACAACTGCAAAGAGCCCTGGGCTGAGCTCCTCAGGGGCTGACATTCAATCACTAGTTGAGCATGGTTAAGCCTTTTAAGCTTTCTGAGCCTCAGTTAAACATCTCTAAAATGGACAAAGTGGTGCTTATCCTTCTTATTCCAAAAGTGGCTTAAAGAGTTAGAGGAGCAAGAATCTTGTAATTCATCCAATATTTCTCTTTCCTCCTCCTTTCCATATCCATTCGATCACCAATTTCTGCCAGCTTTTATCTCTTATTTATGATGTATCTGCACAGCAACTGCCTGTTTCTGGACCCCATCACCTCTTGTGTTGCATGCTGCAGTGGCTTCTAGAAGCCCCAACTTGCCCTCTGCCTCCTCAAGCCCCTCCCCTCGCATTCTCTGCATCAGGCATATGTCTGATGCATGGTTCCCTCCTGCTCACCATCCTCTGATGGTTTGCTATCCCCCCACTGGAAATAGGCCAAACTTCTGATATCCTTCTTGTCTCTAGCTCTCTAGCTCTCTTTCTCTCTCTCTCATATTCCAGCAACACTTACATGCACTGTGCAATTTCTTCTCTCCACACTCAGGCTATCTTTTGCTTTAAATGCCCTCTCCTTCTCCTCTTTGCTAGGCCACTTCTAATTCATCCTTTAAGACTCAGATTAGTGTCATCTCTAAACATTTTCTTCTATACCTCAATACTTCCATTGTACTCCTAAACTTCTCTGTTCTTTTATATACTCTCTAATTTCTCCAACCTAAGGTATTAAATGATAGTTTTGCACACCTGCCTTACCATGCTGATCTTCTCAAGGACAGGAACTGTTTTGTATTCATCTTTATATCCCTAGTACCATATAATAGGTGCTCTGTGAATGTTGAAAAATATTATCAGTTATCTACAACTATGTTAAAAGTTAAAGAACTTTATAAATTGTTTTGTCTTTGATCTGTGTAATTTTAAATGCATAACAAAAGAATGTGTTAATCTCTACATAAAACTGATACAAAATTCCAGTGCTGGTGTAAAAAAAAAAAAGATTTATAAAATATTAGTTTAAAAGCAGGGGGTTATTATAATTAGTGGTGAATTTTGGTATTTGAGGGTAACGGATCAATCTTTGCCCCCATATTTCTCCTCTGCTTTGTCTCATGGGCAAAAAGCATTATAAAATATTCCCATAAAATGTCTGTTTTTAGGTAGTAACCATTCATCATTAGCCTTTGTACCTTCAGTTTACACAAAATACAACTCCTCTTTTTCCTGGAGGGAATTAATCTTAGAAATGTCAAAGTTTGATCACAGGAGAGGAAAGGATGAGGTAAGGCTAAATTCTGGGGACTATGTGTCACATTACTGTAGGTAATTTCTTTTCATTTTTTTTTTTTTTTTTGACAGGGTCTCCCTCTGTTACCCAGGCTGGAGTGCAGTGGCACGATCTCTACTCACTGCAACCTCTGCCTCCTGGGTTCAAGCAATTCTCCTGTCTCAGCCTCCCGAGTAGCTAGGATTACAGGGCACACCATGACATCTGGCTAATTTTTGTATTTTTAATAGAGACGAGGGGTTTCACCATATTGGTCAGGTTAGTCTTGAACTCCTACCTCAGGTGATCCACCCGCCTTGGCCTCCCAAAGTTCTGGGATTACAGGCATGAGCCACTGCACTGGCCACTGTAGGCAATTTCAAACAATTAGGAGTAGCATAAAAGAACTGGGTATGAGGTGTGAGGTGCACGTGGGAAAGGAGCATTCAGTGTGGGGGAAGAGTGGGAGAGTCCTAAAGACAGTGAAGTTCATTCTTCTGCTTAGAGTGAATCACAGATTAATGTGGGTGAACTGAAGCCTTTCCTGGTGTACCCAAAGTTGTTGCCTCCTTGTGTTGTAATTTACTGTTCCCTGACTTGTCAATATTGTCCTTGAGGTCAGGAGACAGATTTTCTGAGAAAAACATCATGATACTTAGGGACTTCAGCTGATACCATGAACGACTCCACATTTCCCCCTCCTTTCAAATATTGATCCTGGATGATACATATTTCTAGTCTTTTTCTTATTATGTGCATTTTAAAACAGTTATTACTAGAAAAAACTCAACTTGTTGCCAGACTTAGAAAGTTAAAGTAAGAAATAAATTATTAATGTCTCCTATTATTATATTATTATCTGGGTCATATTCTGGTCTATATTTGGAAGCTAACTTTTTTTTTTCAAACTCTTGCAGAAATATTATCTGTGTTTCCAGAAACCGGGAGCCTTGGGGGGAAGAACAGACATCACAATTACAGGAGACTTCTTTGACAGTTCCGCCCAGGTTACCATCGCAGGTAACTATATTGAAATGGCTGAAAATAGTTCATAGTTTCAGATGCTTTAGGAAATTATATGTCTGTATAGCATGAGGGGGTGCAGAAGGAAGCAAGTTTTGCTCCTTCTGACTTACCATGTTTGATAAGTCATGTGTTTGATTGAGACCAGGTGAGATCTCAGTCCTGCAGTACATGGGTTACAGGAACAGGATGTCCTGTAGACACACTCACAATGCAGAGGCAGTTCCCTCAGGCATCCCTAGCTTGTGAGTGAAGAGAAAGAAAGAAATACAGCTGCTTCTTGACAAAGGTTTACTCTTACTAAAAACAGCCCCTCTCTTCACTCTTCCTTGTTAGCTATCTTGATATAGACAAGCAGGTGTGGGTGGGCATTTGCTCTGCAGACTATTCTGGAGTTGCCCCACACCCCAACCTTGGCAAACCCTTTTGTGGACCTGTCTAGAGCCTTTTGTTCTTCCAGGTCCTGTAGTTGGTGGGATGCTTCTGTAGTTGGTGACACCAAGGATACAGGAGAGTGTCCTCACACTGTCATGCCACACTTACACCCCATGCTCAGCCAAGTGGTTCAGTACGTCCCCAGTGAAGAGCATTCCATTGTGTGGCTTTCCTTCTGAATACTCCAAGCTGCCCTATGCTCTGCACTCTCTCTTTCTCCTTCAATTGCGGTGACAACTTTTGCTATTCCATCTATATCCAGCCCTTTGCCTTAGAGTAAGAGCCTGTCTACTTCAGTCTGGTCTTGCCATCACATCTTCCCACTGCCTCTTCTCTCTCTCTCTCTACACACACACACACACACACACACACACACACACACACACGTACGTACACAGATATATACACATATCTGTTATATATATACCTATTCACACATACACACACATACATAAATTTCTTTAATTCCCTGTAGGTATTCCATGTGATATTAGACATGTGTCTTCCAGGAAGATTGAGTGCACCACTCGGGTTCCAGGAAAAAATGTGAGGCTCACCTCCCCTCAGCCAGGTAAGGAAGCCACCAGGGCTGTTCAATGAACTCTCTAGTTATAGCTTTAATCATGAGGGACTGGTGAGCAGAAATAAAAGTGTTTGAATTCTGATCTCATCTATTTGACTGGCTAACTCAGTGAGCCCTGGGTCCACGATACCACAGTCAAGGCTCTCCTTTCAGGAGGGCTCTTAGCTTTATTCAGGTGCTTCGTGACATTGTACTTCTAGCCCCAGCTGGCTGTATGGCCAGTGGCAGCCAGAAGAGACCATGGTCCAGAAAGCATAACTGCCCTCAAGATATTGTTACAGCTACTAGAGGAAACCCCCGAACTGCCCGCCTTCATTTGATGGGTCTGTTGCATGTCCACTGGCTAAGAAGGCAGGAGCATTAGAGTCCGCTCTGCTCTGCTCAAAACAACAGCATTAAACAAGGCAGGAGAGTGGGGCACAATGGGATGCATTAAAATATGAATTTTTGTTCCCTATCGGCATCTGCCTGCTGCTTTGAAAAACAGGGATGTGTTGTGATGCTGCCACCAGTTTATGCCTGAAGTAGGCAGAAATGGAGGCGGCAAGGGAGCTTTCAGCTGTCCTCTATTTAAAGTGTCCTACCCCACAGCAGCAAATTAAGAGCACAATACTGGAGCACTTTTCTGCTGAGCATTAGAACTGAAGGCTCAAGTGTAGTCAGGGATGAAGGGCGATTGGTGTGTTACCCAGCTGGGAACCACAGGCTGCACATCTGTGCCCAAGAGGCTGACTAAATGGTTAAACTACAGGTGGTGAGAGTCAACTCTAGAGGCACAGCACCTACAAGGAAAGTTGCCCAGCAGGGGAAGAAACCTTTCTAAAGAAAGGCCATTCAGGTGTGAAAATGCATGCAGAGTTTTGGCTTGAGAATTCTCCAGCTCCCAGATCTGCAATTTTAACTCAGGGAAAGCTCCCATCCAAGGAAACAAAACTACTGAAACAAGTAGTCGGGATAATGTGTGTTTCCTGTCAGGAAATAGAGAGGCTGTTCCCTTTTTGAGTATTTATTTCCTGCTTTAGCTGCTTGGGTAGTGGTAGGACAATTTTCTGAATGCAGCTGGTTTTGACAGTTAGTAATGTCCTTTAAGAAGGGCTTTTGAAGTTTCTTCCACAGAAGCCGGGCAAATTACTACATAAACCAATTGTTCTCGACCAGGGGCAACCTTGCCCCTCAGGGGACAGGTAGCAATGTGTAGAAGCATGTTTGGCTGTTAGACCAGAGGTGGTGGTGATACTGACATCTAGTGGGCGGGGCCAGCAAGGCTGCTAGACATTCTGTAATGCATAGGACACCCCCTCACAACAGTTACCAGCCGAAACAGTAGTGCTGGGGTTGAGAAATCCTGGTTTTGTTGAGAAATGCTGAGTGTATGATTGCTGAGAAATACTGAGTGTATGATAAAATTATATTGTTTGCTAAGAAGAACGATGGCAAGGAAAACCTAGCCCCCGCCCCCCTGCCCCCCCCACACCAAGTGGAAAACTGCCTGGGGCATTCTAAAGTAGCAGAACAGTATATGTATATCATACACCGGTTAAAACAATAAGCACGGGATATGGGATCCGCCCCCGTGGCTCCCTCGTGGAGAATGCTTTCTGGTTTGTCCTTGATCAGTGGTAAGTGGGCACCAGCTGCCTACCTAGTTTGTCTTGGTTCTATGAGAAAACACAGAACACCTGTTTGTTAATAATAATCCCCTGTTCAGAGAAAATAAATACGTGTGTCAGCATCTACTCGAGGCTCTCAGCCCGGAATGCCGTCAGCCCCTGAGGCTCTCAGCTGGGAAGGCTGTTGGCCCCCGGATAGTCCCACTTTGCTGTTCTATCTGGGTGTCTGCTTCTTAATTCCTTCAGCACCACCTGGGTGGGGGTCTCTATGGCTGAGATGGACTTGGTATGGTTTGAAGTAATATTTTCAAAATATGCTCTTATTTTTCTGTTTGTTCCTTATCCACCTCTCCCTTTTGGGCGTTATTGAGGAACAACAGTATAAGTTTAAAATAATAATTACCATAATTACCTTTATTGAGCATCTACTGTATTCCAAGCTCTTTGTGTATATATTTTCCCTTATTCCTAGTGTATTATTGCTATTTTATTATTGGTCCCATTTTGATGCATGAGAAAATGAAGATACAAGGACATCAAGGAATTTGCTGAAAGCTACATGTCTAGCTGTGATTCCAGAGCTTTTACCTTCAACCCAAGTTAGTATTCAATATTGATTGTCCCTATGCCTTTGGCCTCGGGGTTTGCTTTATAAAAATACAAATTAATACAATATCATTTAAAATGTCACGTAATAGCGGCATGCCACATATTTGGCTCTATGTGCACGTCCACAAATTGAGGCCATGGCACTTGAGAAACTTAAGGATTGCCAATGTTACAGGGAAAAAGGACTTTAGAGAATTGTATTTCCCCACTGAACTGGGCCTTAAAATATACCGAAGTCCACTTCTGGCTTTGAGAAGCACAAAGCCAAGCCATGTCACAAGCACACAATCACATTATCCTCCTCCTACTCAGCCTCAGCTTCTGTGTGCTCATTTACATTTTATCCAGGACTTGGTTCTCTTCTTTAGGTACTCTTGCTAAAAAGGCAAACTCCTACCCCAAGGAATGTTACTGATTTCCAGAACATTTATATTTAATATTATCTACAGAACCTTTCATGTGACTACTCCATCTGGCTCTAGGTTGACTTACTTTTACAGGTAGCATCTGGGTCATGTTTCACCTTGTAATTTGAAATAGAGTAGTTCTCCAATTTGGGAAGGTGTGCCCTGTAATGTTTACAAGATCTGCATGTCTTACAGGCAATCGAGGGCTTCTTTTTGAAGTTGGAGATGCTGTTGAGGGATTGGAACTGACGGAAGCCACCCCAGGGTACAGGTGGCAGATTGTCCCTAATGCCAGTTCTCCATTTGGGTTTTGGTCAAAGGAAGGACAACATTTCAGGTATGTTGTAGGAAAAGTGGGAGTCCACATCAAATACATCCTAGGTGAGGCTTGGAGACAGATACGGAGGGTATTGAGATTTCCAGGGAATTTATAACACCAGCCAATTCAACAACAACAGAGTTTGGCAGTATTCTCAATCAGTGTTGGTCATGCTAGTGCAGGGACAAATTTTGATCAACACGTAAAATTTATATTTTCCACAACTAAGTTTACAATCTGTTTTGGTGGTGATTATCAGCTAGAACATTGAGCTAGAGTTGAGCAGGCCAGGAGGCTTGAAAGACAGCAGGGTAAAACGTGCTTTAGGTACACGGTTAAGAGGTAAAACTAATGTCTGGCTGATGCCAAAGAAAGATCCAAGAATTTGCTCTTTGGGTGTATGAGGGAGCAGAGTCTAGGCAGCATACTGTAGTAACAACCTTCCAGTGCTGAAGGTCAACCCAATGGCCCTTGTATAGAGGGAAAGCTCTTACGGGTTCTGCGAGACATTGTTTTCAGTCGTAGTGATGGCATCATGATTATAATTTTCTTGTTTAATGGTGTGTAATTCCTTTAGTCTTTTTAATCCTTTCAAGGATGTAGCCAAAATTTCTATTATTCTAAAGTAAGCTTAAAAATCTAAAACCTTAAAAATTGCTTAGACACACAGTTTCCTTAGTGTGTTCTCAGTGTGTAGGCTGAGGGATGGATCCTTTACTGAATGAGGGATCTCTTTTCCCTTTGAAATCCTTCTCAGAGAGGATGGCTGTGACTTCTGAGTGTGAATTTCAGCCAGTCTGTGACCTCCTCCAAATATTTTATCATTTTATTAGATTGGCACAAAAGTAATGGCAAAGACCACAGTTACTTTTGCACCAATCTAATAGATTTCAACTCAATTTCATAATAAAAAGCTTGGGGATTTTTAGGCATTGAATAAGCCAAGTAGGGTTGGTAATCTGTGAACAGGAAAGTGTGTCTTGAAGCCTTGCTAACTAGGTACTTAATCACCAGTTTAGGATTTTAAAGTGGTAGTTAAAGCTGGATGCTATGGCTCAATTCTGTAATCCCATCTACTTAGGAGGCTGAGGTAAGAGGATCGCTTGAGTCTAGGAGTTTGAGACCGGGTCCTGTCTCTAAAAAAATTAAAAAATAAAAAATTAGCCAGGGACGGTGGTGTGTATCTGTAGTCCCAGCTACTTGAGAGGCTGAAGTGGAGAATCCTTTGAACTCAGGAGTTAGGGGCTGCAGTGAGCCATGATCACGCCACTATACTCCAGCCTGGGCAACAGAGTGAGATCTTGTCTTCAAACAAAGAAACAAATAAACAAAAAATGTGGGAGTTAATTTGTGGTCTATTGTAGCACTTAGTAATTCATCTTTATCATAGTTTTTAATGACTATTTAATAATACTCAAAGGAAAATCTTTCAGCTACATTTGGTGTCTTTGGGAGTGTTAAGGAGTGAGTCAGACCACCCCAAAAGGCAAAATAACATTTGACTTCTATAGTAGGTCTTGTAGGGTATGTCCCTTTAACTGCCATTTTGAGGAACCACAAGCCAGATAGTAACTAATTTTCCATTCCCTCTCTCATTAATCTCTTTAAAATCTAAAAATTTTAAATTAAAAAATTAGAATATTTATTTATATATTGGTAATTTGATGTAATTATATTGATGAACCCTTAAATTGTTATTTTTGAAGCTATTTTTAGGTTTAAAAATTCTATAAAAAATAAAGATAATGTGTATACATTAAAGCAAAGTTTAAAAACATGTCGATATTGATCATCTGAAGATTTAAAAAATTAGCATAATCAGAAAATATTCTTGGTATTTATTTAGGCAGTCTAATCAGTTCCTTAACTGTATCTGCCTATATTATTAGGTTGCTAGAATTTAAACATTAAAAATATGATATTTAAAAAAATATTTTATGAAATTGCCTGTCATCTTCTTCAAAGTTGCATTTTATGGGTTTTAATTTGAAATTGTTGACATTCTGAATTAACTCTTATCTGTGGATCATAATATTTTTAATTAGAAAAATATTCTCTGAAGGTGTTGAGGTATCTGGTTAGCTCAGAGCGAATTCTGATAAGCAATCTTTCTTTATTTCTAACAATAAGAATAATATTTACTAGAGATTGGGCTTATACATGATCCAGGGCCTGCAATAGATGTGTTAGGCAGTTTTATCAGCTAAGCCTCTGTATAGCTGTGTGCTGTGGCTACAACTTTCCCAAAGCTGACACAGCAGCAAGGGGATTTGTGGCCAGCGTAGAGATGTATTGGGCTGTTGAGACTAGGCTGGTGCTCTAGCTCTTTCTAGAATATTATGGACAATCATGTGGCATAAGAATCAGGTTGTTCTTTCTCATTACCATAAAAGAAGACAAAGTACAAGGGCAGTTATTTGTTGGTTCAGTGACTTGGGCCTTGGTTACCCTTGCTTGACTCTATGTTCTTCCGCTTTACAGAGCACGGCTCAGTGGGTTCTTTGTGGCTCCAGAGACAAATAATTACACTTTCTGGATTCAGGCAGACAGCCAAGCTTCCTTGCATTTCAGCTGGTCAGAGGAACCAAGGACTAAGGTATTCACTGTCTTCCCATTTTCCTTTTCTCTGTTGCCAGTCTTATACTCATGAAGAAAGAAAGAATCAAAGTTAAGGCTCTCATGTTTTACAGATAGTTTTAACATGCCATTGGATGACCAGGAACTTTAATTGCCGAAAAAGAACTTGGTTGAATGTGAACCTACTGTTTATTGAGTGTTTACTGTAAGCCAAATGTTATGCTACATCTTTTAAAGACCTTGTCTCTAGTTTTCACTGCATCTCTGTAAAATGTGTGTGTGTGTTTTATATTATATATATATATGCATGCATGTATATTATGTATGTGTGTATATACATACATATGTACATATGTATCTTTTCTGTGTGAGGAAATTGAGGCTTAGAAAGATTGTGTGGGCCAGTAGTGATGGCTCATGCCTGTAATCCTAGTGCTTTGGGAGGCTGAGGCAAGTGGATCACTTGAGCCCAGGAGTTTGAGACCAGCCTGGGCAACATGATAAAACTCTGTCTCTATTAAAAGTATAAAAATTAGCCAGGCATGGTGGCACATGCCTGTAGTCTCGACTACCCAAGGGGCTGAGGCAGGAGGATCACCTAAGCATTGGGAGTCGTGGCTGCTACTGCACTCCAGTCTGGGCAGCAGAGTGAGATCTTGTCTCAAAAATAAAAAAAGAAAGAAAGATTGTGTGCCCAATCCACTTGGATAGCAGAAGGCACATTCAGGATTCAACCCCAAATTTACTTGACTCCATAACTTGTGCCTTTTCCACTAATTTGGGGTGGAGATGTAGGCAGCTATATGTAGGAATTCCCCATGAACATTGAAGGATAAGAAAAGATGCCTTTAACAAGCAGCCAAAATGCACTTATGCCATTGACAAAGAATCCCAATATTTTCCTCAAATTGTTAATATGTTTCTCTGAAATTGGTTTGCTAGTTGGTTGGAGAAATGTCATAGATTTTAATGTGATCAACATTCCAGGTCTCTCAAAGCATCATGTAATCCTAGGGTTTAGACTGACAGTTCCTTCTCTAAACATGGCCCATCTAGTCTCATTTGAGCACTCTCAATTGAAAGAGAGAGAGAGAGAGAGAGAGAGAGAGAGAGAGGCGCACGAGTGCTGGAGAAGTATAAATAACCACAGGGCCCAGGTAACTGGGTTAATACATTAAAAGGCAGATCTGTTCAAAACTCTCTTGTTAGTAGCAGTTCAGACACTTAGTGTTTGAGAAAGAGATGCAAAGAAGCTTCATAGTGTTGATCATGATATGCTTATTTGGGCACAGGTGAAAGTGGCCTCCATCAGCATTGGCACTGCTGACTGGTTTGACTCCTGGGAACAGAATAGGGATGAAGGGACCTGGCAGCAGAAGACTCCAAAGTTGGAGCTGTTGGGTGGAGCCAAGTACTACCTGGAAGCAGAGCATCATGGGATAGCCCCAAGCACGGGGATGAGGATTGGTGTCCAGATTCACAACACATGGCTGAATCCTGATGTGGTCACCACTTACCTCCGGGAGAAGCACCAGATCCGAGCCCGAGCCCAGAGGCTTCCAGAAGTACAGGTCTGTGTCTCTTCCCAGTCCCTTGGAGCTGAACTCTGGAAGGAATAAAGTCCTGCCTAGCAGGAGCACTGACTGGGAGCCTGGGGACCTGAGGTGTCATTATAACTTTGCTGTCAAAGAAATAGGGTATCTGACAGCATTGTGAAGATGTCTACAAAAATGTAAAGTCTTATTACTGAGATTATCTTACTCATTGAGTTTGTTTTAGGAATTTAAGTTCCAAGTAAGTCTTTTTTTAGAAACTATTTCCCAGAGTAGAGTCAAGGTCCTCTAAACACACCCCCAACACGTGTGTATGCATGCATGTGCACATATACACATAAAATTCCATAATTTTTTGACTGATTCAGGTCCTATTTCCCTACGGGCTGTGTTTTCAAAGTTTGCTTTGAAAAAGTCAAGACCTTTAGGTCTCTCAGTTGTGCCCCATATTTTTGTTGAACAGTTTTTATGTATTACAGTTTTTGTTGTTCACCTTTTGGTGTACAAAGACAAGTCAATATGGATTCTGCCCTCTAAAGCTTACAGTCTGATAGTAAAACATGTGTGCAATCATAGAACAAAGTAGAAAGTAACAAGTGATTTAAGAAATTAAAAGCCGCATAGAACTTACTCCGTAGCAAAAGTAGAATGTTCCCAATAGGGGAATGTGTTGGAAGCAAAGCAGAGACTAGATAAGCCTCCAAGAGAGGGGGCATGCCATGGGGCTGCCTCTGCCTGCTGGTCTACCCTTGGGAGAAAGCAATTGGTGAGAGGGGCTGAAAGTACAGCTTTCAGTGGCAACCGTTACATCTCATACTCTCAATCGAGGGGCACAGACAAATAGGGAAGATTGACACCTATAAGATTATTCCAACAAAATAATATCAGTATACACATGTGAGTAGCAGCCCTTGTGCTTCTGGGTCAGGTGGGTAGGGATTGGTATTGCTCTCTGGATTTGAGAGAATATAAGATTATTCCAACAAAATTCTCATTAGGTGATGATGCTGTGTTCTTCAGAGATTTCTGAATGGTAGAGCACTAAAAAGTTAAAATTATAATAAAAAGGAAATAGCAAGCTGAGGAGGTATGTCCTGTGTTCTTAGATTGTCCCTCTGGTTTAATTAGCACCATCATTTAGTTTTATCTCTCTTGACTTTTTAGGTGCTGAATGTGTCAGGCAGAGGAAACTTCTTCCTTATTTGGGACAATGTCTCTAGTCAGCCAATCCCTGCAAATGCCACAGCTCATCTGGTGGGAGACTTCTTCAAAAAATGAGGGACGGGGGTGGGAGAACTGGGGGTGGTCTTTATGCTCATGATATAAGTTCCTGGTATTTTTTTCTTTGTAATAGATTCAAACAACCATTGAGGAATTACTTGCAGTCAAATGCAAACTGGAACCCCTTTCAGCTAACGTCCTTCTCCGACTTGGATTTGAACGAGGTGCCTTCCTGGTTTGACACATTCTGATTGTCTTTGTCGTCATTGTCTTCCTTCTTTCTATAAAATGAGAACAATCCCCCTTTCCTCTCCAAGATGCTAACAGAGTCAAACAAAAATAAGAAATCTGGATTTGGATACTGAGTGGCCGCGGGACTGGCACTGTGCATGGGAGGGTGATGCTTGTGGTGTGGGTGTCAATAGAAAGGAAAGGCGGCTGGGTGCGGTGGCTCACGCCTGTAATCGCAGCACTTTGGGAGGCTGAGGTGGGTAGATCACGAGATCGGGAGTTCGAGACCAGCCTGGCTAACATGGTGAAACCCCATCTCTACTGAAAATACAAAAAATTAGCCAGGTGGCATGCATCTGTAGTCCTAGCTGCTCGGGAGGCTGAGGCAGGAGAATTGCTTGAACTCAAGAGGTAGAGGTTGCAGTGAGCCAAGATCGCACCACTGTACTTCAGCGTGGTGACGGAATAAGACTCTGTCTCAAAAAAAAAAAAAAAAAAAAAAAAAGGAAAGGCATTCCTTCTGAGCTGTGAGGTAGAGTGCAGCACTCTCCCATACTCACCATGCCACACAGTGGGAAAAGGTCAAAGACGAAGACATAGGTGAGAAACATGCAAACATAGCCAAAACCATACTAATCTTCAGATTACACTAAAGGAATTACTACTTAAGAAAGTAGTCTTAAGAAGTTCTTAAAATGTGAGGGCATGTTTTTAAAACTAAGTTGAACTAAATTCTAGTTTTTTTTGAACATCTCCTACATCTTGATATTCCTTGTCTTTTTGCTTCTCAATAGTTCTTCAAGCCCTGGTACACAGAGAAAATGCTAAAGGACTTTCAAGGCTTCGGGGAACACAGAATGAGTTTCTTACAGCTGGAGCCTTCAAACCAGGGGTGCTGACCACTCATGCTGTGCCCAGCTCTCCCAGGGCTGAGGGTCCCATATCATAGTGAACAGGACAGCTCCTACAACAAAGAATTATCCAGCCCCTAAAATATTGATAATGCTGAGGTTGAAAACTCCTGCTCTAAAGTCTTCGTGTGCCAACAACTTTGCCCCTGAGTTAGAAACCAAGGATGCTGGGGGAGTTAGAGTTGAAGAACTGAGGCTCAGAGAGCTTGAGTTACTTGCTCGAGGTTGCATGGGTAATTGGGCTAGAACAGATGTTTTCTTAAGTGAGATACTCTAAAATCCTCATGCACACATGTCAGGAAGCTCTATCTTGTTTAACATCTATGTCTGTCTTTCTATTTTATCTGAACCGCATGCAGGCCCAGAAGTTTCCAGCTCTGATGGGGACCTCACCAGTGGGGATGGAGCCCTTCTGTGGCAGGTTCAGCCTCCGTCAGCCTCGACACCTTGTCCTGACTCCCTCGGCTGCCCAGAAGGGCTATCGGCTGGATCAGTATACACACGTGAGTAGCAGCCCTTGTGCTTCTGGGTCAGGTGGGTAGGGATTTGTATTGCTCTCTGGATTTGAGACTGAAAACACAGAAGCACAAAGGGGTGATTGCTGTGATCTACCCAAGGTGTTTCAGGCTGAGGTTCTAGGTCTCTCAACTGCTGTTTCAGGTATAAACAGACACCACTCGCCCCCACTTGTGTGTTGTTACCTGGAAATGCCTTTGTGTTAGCTGCAAGACCTGTGGAAGTTTTTATTTGCTACAATATTTTCTCTGATCTCCAAGAGTACAGACTGTCATTGTACTATCTGGTTTTAAATCCTGAATCCACACGCAATGTGTCTTCCATGTCTGTCTTAAGTACAGTATGCCTTCATTTACTCATCTGTAAAATGGACAGTAATGTGGTTCATCTCTCAGGACTGTGGTATAGATTAAATGAGAGAATCTAGTAAAGTGCCTGCACAGTTAGGACCCAGTGAAGGCTAATTATGGTTACTCTAGTTGTTGTTTTTATTGATGGATTGAATTGACTGATGCATTTATCAAACACCTCTTACATTCTTTGATTTGATAGCTCCACCATCCTCGTAAAAGAAGTGCAGCTCACTTGCCCTTTGGGAACCGGAGTGAGTTTTGCTGCAGTAGTAGAGCTCATGGCAGTAGTTTCTAGTCCTTTCCTAGCTGGGCTGCTACGGGATTTGGGGCTAAATGGTTCAGGGTTGAGTCATCCCTTCTTCAGCCTCATCTCTTCTGCAGGGGCACCCAATGGAGGTGATTTTGCACCCCAGGGAGAGTTGGCAGTGTATGGAGACAGTTTTGGTTGTCGCAACTGGAGAAGTGCTATTGGCATCTGGTGGGTGGAGTCCAGGGGAGCTGACGAAGATCCTGTAATGCACAGAACAGCCCCTACAATAAATAATTATCCAGCCCCTAAAATATTGATAGTGCTGAGGTTGAGAACTCCTGCTCTGAAGTCTTCTTGTGCCAACAGCTTTGCCCCTAACTGAGTTAGAAGCCAAGGATGCTGGGGAGTTAGAGTTGAGGAGCTGAGGCTCAGAGATGTTCAGTTACTTGCTTGAGGTTGCACAGGTAATTGGGTTAGAACAGGGGTTTTCTTAAGTGGGTACTCTAAAATCCTCACTGCCAAACATAGTGCTAGGCATTTAAAGACTGTTTAATAACATGTTTTTGGCCCCAGAAAAAGTATTTATTGTATTTTCCCCAGCTTTATTTAGCTAGGTAAGTAACAATTTATTTGTCTCTGGCTACACTGGTAAGCTCCGGAGGGCAGGAACTGGGCTGACTCTCTCATAGTCTACGGCAGGGTTCTAGGGATGTGGGCTCCTCACTACATATTGTTTGAATGACGGCTTCTTACACTAATAGAACTGAAGGACTTATTTGGTGTCCATAGCTGTGTCTTGCGTACAAAGGCCACACAAACAAGATCCTGAAGATGACTGTGTCCTTCACAATCGGCTTTCAAAACATGGTTAAGAACATCACCTGTGACTGGAGTCTCATGAGGACCAGCCCCAAGAGGTAGCTAATCGGTGGGGGAACCATGGTGGGAATTTGGTCAGCTGGGAGGATTAACTCTCTTGGGGGATAGTGAGGCCCTAATGGTCTTATATTTGGGCCTTGTGTACTAATTTGGGGATTTGAATATATTTTATTTGACCAAAAAGTTAGACTCCAGAGCAGTTAATTGTTAAGAATATACTATTTCTTACAGGGAGTCTGACATTTCTCATAGGAACAGAATCGTGAAACAGCACAGTTGGGGGAAACCTTAGAGAACATTCTTTGACATGCAGATAGAGGGAATTTGGGGCCCTAAGAATTTGTGATTCATCAAAATTCATTCAGCTAGTGACTCTGGAATAAAATTTAGCCATCTCGATCCCTTGATTCAGTGCTTCCCATGTAATTCTCATGAATGAATCTGGTAATGTCCAGAAGTATCAATCTTCTCTGTGGTTACAGCCTAACATTATAATTTGCTTAAGACACATAATTAAACTGTAATTTGAAAATGCTGCTGACAGTGCATGTCATGGATGAATGATTGACTTAAAAGGTAACTCCTGGTGTTATATCCAAGGCTGAGCTGAGCCCATCTTGGGTGGAGTGTTTGTACCTATGGCACCCAGGACTGCTTGGGTGCAGGGGTTCATGGGGTCTCTCTCCTGGCTGCTTAGCCCTCAGGCCCCTGCCCCAGGTTTGGGAACATGAGCTCTAATGGGAGAGGATTGCAGGCACTCGCTGAGAGCCCAATTCTACTCCACACTGTTTTTCAGCTGGCAGTTCCACTGCACTGACCTCTGGGAGACGTGTGTACGTTGCTCCAGGGATCTCCAGCCCCCTCTAGCAAACTCCCCAGTGCTGGTTCATCAGATTGACCTTCTCCCACTGGCTCAGGAGACAGGCCTGTTCTATGTGGATGAAATTATTATTGCAGACACAAACTTAACAGGTAATCATCAAATTCTCTCTCCTCTACAAGCCTGTCAAATGCCTACCTCAAACTTTCCTGCTAGGGGTTATTGTTTTTTAATGAGGAGGAAACAAGTGATCCTCCTTTTTGCCTGCCTTGGCTGAGATTGTGTGCACTTGGTTCTATGCCTCTCTAGCTAGTTCCTCTTCTTCCCTATTTTCTCCACTATCTGCTCTTGCTTGTGGTGTCTGTACTCTTACCAGTTTTCCCTTTCTTGCTGGGGGAGACTTGGTTTCTTCATCTGTAAAATGGGTATATTAAGGACCCTACTTCATTAGATTACTGTGACGATTAACCAAAGTTTAATATAAAGCACTCCTTACCGGTCCTGTCCATAGAGGTGGCCAATAAATATAAGCAATTATTGTTATCATTATTATCATTAGATAGCAGGATTTCCACCTCTCCATGAGTTAATATGTTATACCAGCTGCTGGAAGGAGCACAGCAGTGTCTGTCCCTGTAAATGGGCTAAGAGTCTGATTTACAACCTTCAAGACAGATGCAGTGAGAATTGGAAGGTAATCATCTTGAGAGAGAAGGCCTTGTCCTTTCTGTCTCCCTAGACTCTTGCCACTCATTATTTAGAGATAGCACCTGGCTCTTTCTTCCCGAAGTCTCCCTTGACCTCTCTTGGGCACAGTGGTCTCACCTGGCTCTTGCCCGCTAGTCTTAAGGATGAAGTCCTCCTCTGAGGCCCTGCTGAGGTGGCCGTGTGTGATGTGCACCCACAGCCAATGCAGAATGGTGCAGTTTGCCCTCAGTGTCTTCAGGCTTCCAACTTTTGCTCATGTTTCCTTCTCTGTGAAATCCCTTGTGGCTTTAGGGGTCAGCTAGCCTACTTTTTATAGTTTCTTTCCCTTTCCAAGAAGAAAAGATGATACCTTCATTTACATTTTGATTTAGAAAATGTACAACTTTCCAGTTTTGCCTACACATTGCAGTACAGAAGGCAGGGGAACTTGGGGGATGGGTGGCAAGAGGCTCTTTATCAGCTTTAAAATTACATTATCTTCGATTCTCATCAAAATCCCATCTCTCCTCTGTTTCTGCAGTTTAAGTGTTTTGGGGACATCTGGGTCATTACTTGTTGTTCCAAACCTGTTCGTGCTCCAGCATACTTAGAAAATGACACTATTCAAGTGACGTGCTGGAGTGACTGCCTGAATTTTTTAGTGCCCAAGACAACTGGCTGGGGATCTTTGGTGACCCCAAACGTTCCTCACTTTCCAGAAGGCTGAGAGAATCAATATTTCATACACTGGAGCCCACTGGTTGGAAAACTCAGGACTGGATAATAGGTGCTGCTCAGTTTTTCTTTTTTCTCCCTTGAATACCATTCTGCCTCTCCAAACACTTGAAGCCAAGGATTCAGAACCTTTTCTCAGTGCCCCACCTTTTTGCCACCAAATTCTCTGTGTATCTGGAATCATCCAGGGATGAGGTGAGGCGGGGAGCAGGGAGGGAGAGGGTGGAGACAAGAGAGATGGGGATGGCTTGCGTGAAACGGTCTGCCTCCCACTTTGTCACATTAACCCTGCTGGCAATGGCTTTGTTTTCAGGATTATTTAATGGCAACATAAACTACACAATTGGGCTCAATATTCATAGTTAATTGTGTATCACTTATCTGATCTCAATTTTATACTTGATGATATCCCCCCACCTAATGTCCTCTGTGAAACTTCTTTTTATCTCCCACTGCCACTGGATAGTGGTAGCTTCCATTTATTTCTCATTTAGTTCTCAGAAGCCCATGAGTTTGTCCTGTTATCTCCACCTGTGGATGAGGCAATCAAGGCTAAAAGGAGTTGAATATTTTGCCCTAGTTCACACAGCAGGGGTGTGGAGGAGATCGGAATCTAGTGATCACTGACCCTTGAACTGAACCTTCAGTGACTCTACCCAGTTAAGCAAATAATTATTTATTGACCACCTACTCTATGCCTAGCATGTGCCAAGCATCAAGCATGTGAAGATGATTTTTTGTTTGAGACGGAGTCTTACTCTGTCCTCAGGCTGGAGAGCAGTGGCGCGATCTCGGCTCTCTGCAACCTCCACCTCCTGGGTTCAAGTAATTCTCCTGCCTCAGCCTCCCAAGTAGCTGGGATTACAGGTGTGCACCACCACACGCAGCTAATTTTTGTATTTTTAGTAGAGACGGGGTTTCACCATGTTGGCCAGGATGGGCTCGATCTCTTGACCTCATGATCCGCCCACCTCAGCCTCCCAAAGTGCTGGGATTACAGGCGTGAGCCACAGCACCTGGCCTTAAATCTTAAGTCTCACTAAACTCTCCTTGCCTTGTAGATTGCTATCAATCATGCATGTCATAATCCCCCACTTTACAAATAAGAAAACTGAGTCTTTTGGAGCATATGCGGATTAGCTGAGTGGGTATCCAATAGAAGTCAAAAACTCAGGATCTGACCAGTGGTCTCTCTTAAAGCATGCACTCTTTCTGCACACGTGCTGGCCCCACACTGTGGATGGATAAACACCCAAGTACTCCCATGTGTGCCTCTGAGTTTAGTGCTCCTAAGAGGATCAGCTGAACATCTCTAGAGTTGCTAGGGGCTGTGGGAAGGAAAGGAGGAAAAGGGTGGCAGGCTACACTGCAATAGATTAACTGTGTAGGAGTGCCTCCAAGGGCATAGGGAGTGCTGGCTGGGGGCTTATTGAACTTTTCTATGGAATCAGTCTTCATCTGCTTAAATCAGGATCTTGCACTTTCCTTTTTGTACTAAACTGAATGGCGGATCCTGTTGCCTCCTCTCCATGTGTTCTTTACGGCGGCAGATAAGTAAAAATCTATGCTTTAGGTGTGTGCTGAGATCTGAGTCTCTCACATCTCCAGTTGGAATTTTCCACACAGCAAGTCTCCCATCTTGAGTCACTTGATAGTAATTGGATCACTGATCTCTAGTTTCTCAAGCTGATTCTGGAACGGCTCGCCCAGGGGGGAATCTGGTGGAATCAGTCTCTGTGGTGGGATCCCCTCCAGTCTACAGTGTCACCTCCTGGCTGGCGGGGTGTGGCATGGAGCTCCCGCTCATCACTGCACGGTAAGGAGTGGTTTTTGTACACCTTTCCCTTCTTAGGATTGCTTGTTGGCCTTGGGGGACACAGGCGAGACTTTTTATCAGGAAAAGCTACCTGTTTTGTTGCTTAAAGCAATGTTCTCAATCTTGAGAATGCAGCACCAGATTCACCTGGAAGTCCTGTTAAAATTACTGGGCCTACTGTCAGAGTTTCTAATTCAGTGGGTTTGGGGAAAAACCTGAGGATTTGTATTTTTAATAATAAGTTCCTTGGTGATGCTGATTCTGCTAGCCTGGGGACTACACTTGGAGAACTAATTCCGAGTCAGTTAGTTTTAAAAATTGTGGCATTTTGTGTTATTGAGAGGTTCACATCACCATTGTTCTTTTTGTTGTTGTTGTTCCCCTCATTGCATTCCTCAGGTATTAATCTTGCTGAAATCCTTTGAAGTGAAATACCTAGAAAAGAAAAATAGCTATTTCTAAGAACTCACCACCAGATGGCACTAGAGCCCCAAAAGCGTTGCTCTCGTAATAACCATTTCTAGCCACAGTTTACAAAGCAGTAACTAATGATCAGGCTCCTTCTAAGCTTCTGGAACACATGTATACTCTAATTTGTTCTTTTAATTTTTCACCTGAACCCCAGTGGAATGGGAATAATTGAGTGATCTGCTTCTGATGTATGTATATGTATAGGTGTGTAGGGACATATATATATATATATATCACACACACACACACTGTACATATGTGTATATACCTATATATCTAGATATACAGTCGTGTACCACATAACAATGTTTCTGTCAATGATGGACCAAATATATGACGGTGGTCCTATAAGATTATACTACCACATTTTTACTGTACCTTTTCTATGTTTAGATACATTTTGATACACGAATATGCACCATTGTGTTACAATTGCCTAGAGTATTCAGAACAGCTACAGGCTGTGCAGGCTTGTAGCCTAGGAGCAACAGGCTATACCATACAGCCTAGGTGTGTGGTAGGCTGTACCATCTAGGTTTGTGTAAGTAAACTCTATGATGATTGCACAATGATGAGACTGGCTAAGGATGCATTTCTTAAAATGTATTCTCACCATCAAGTGATACACAACTGTATAGGTTTCTTTCCCTCATCTTTTTCTTCTATGTTCCAAAATGAGTTCTCTTATCTACAGCATGCTGCAATGGCGTATTAAAGGCAGGTGCAGAAAGTTTCGAACCTGTGCTTCACTTTCCTTGACTAAATGTTTGTTTCATGGTCCTCTGGGCAGGAAAAGCAGTAAAACCATCCATTGAAAATGAAGGGGTGATATATCTTCAGTGGCAGAAAGGAAGCCCACCATATTGGCAGGCTCTAAATGCCAACGTTTTTAACTCTGAAATGATAGAGGTGAATTAAGTTACTCTGAAACGATTCTCACGTTGAGTGGTCCTGAAAACTCCCTTTCTGAATTTCCTCAGGTCCCTTAGCTCTTTCTGGAAGGCTCCAGCCTAAGTAAGACAGGACACCCCTCAGACAAGGTCCTCCTAGGTGCACACCCCAACCCAGACGTTAATGCTTTGTTTCTGATGTGCAACAGCTCTGTGCCCACTGAAGGAACAGAACAGGGATCTGGACTGGTCCTGGTGACCACACAGAGACGACAGCGGACGAGTCCACCTCTAGGAGGACACTTTCGCATCCAGCTTCCTAATACAGTGATTTCTGGTAAGGGGGCGATTGGGGATGCAGCACTTCTCACTCACATATTTAAGGGCATTCCAGGGGGGACATCCTGTGAGGTGGTCAAGTAGGTGATAGTATTAAAGGTATTGCGTTTATTTTCCAGAGTCTGAAAATGGCATTCTTAAAATGAAAGCTTTGGAAAGGGACTTACTATTAATACTACCCCAACCTTTACATTTTGGAGATGTGGAAGATGTCTAGATGTACACATCTGAGTCGGTGAGCTGAGTGGATCAGCTTCCCGGGACTATTGTAAGGAGTTACCACAAACTTGGTGATTTCAAACAGCAAAAAATGATTCTCTTCCAGTTCTGGGGGCCAGAAGTCCAAAATCAAGTTGTCGGCAGGACCACACTCCGGTGGAAGCATTTGCTCCTGCCTCTTCTGGCTTCTGGTGGCGGCTGGCATGTCTTGGCTGTGGCCATATCACTCCAACTGCTGCCTCTGTGGTTAAGTCGCTTCTTCCTCTCCTATCTCAAAATGTTCTCTACCTCTCTCTTAAAAGGATACCTATTATAATAGTATTTAGGGTCCACGTGGGATAATCTAGGACAGATTTCTCCTCTTAAGATCCTTAGCCACATCTTTTGCCATATGCAGTTTATTCTTTTAAGTTAACGTTCATATTTTCTGGGGATTAGGTTATTATGTCATCTTTCAGGGGGTTCACCATTCAGCCAACTACACTGAGGCTTGCTGAGAGGTCATACAAATAGCTGATGACGGGTCCAGTTGTGAACCTGGGTATTTGATTCCCGGGTCAGTCTTCTCTCTAGAGTTTTATAGGTCAAGATACATGGTAGCCATGGTCCTTTAGAGTTAAACTTAATGGTGACGTCCTATACTATGGAGGATTTTAGTGGTACTAACAAATGTAGAAATAACTTTCAGGTGCAATTAAAGTAGTGTTTATAAATCTTCAAGAATATACACAGTGCACAAAGAACAAGGATTAGAAGTGATAATGATATGTTACTTATTTGGTAGAAACATGAAGAATCAAAAGCAAGGCTCATGAGAACTTGGGGGGGGGGGCTATATAAAAGTTGGAACATGAGGCTGAGTGCTGTGGCTCATACCTGTAATCCCAGCACTTTGGGAGGCTGAGGCAGATGGATCACAAGGTCAGGAGTTCAAGACTAGCCAAGATGGTGAAACCCTGATTCTACTAAAAATATGCTCTTCAGCTTTTTCTTTTTTTAAAATTACTGTAGGGAAAACACCGAGGAATGGTCAGAGCTCCTATCCTGATCTTTTCATCAAGGTGCCTTTCCTAATTATATGGTTCAACTGTGAATGTAGAAGTGGGAGGGAGGGGGGAGAAAAAGACAACTGGCATTAAAGGATACAGAAAAATAAAAGTACAATTGTTACAAATAATGCAGACTTCAAAAACAAAAGAGTCACAATCCAAACAAAGCAAAATTTAAATGATCAGCACTGGCAGCACAAAGAAAATGCCCTCTCCTGACGTGTATTGTGGCAGTCTGAATGCCCCAGAAAATTGTGCCAAAGAGTTTAGAAAAACAAATGTGCAATAGAAGTCAACAGACACACACAAAACAACAAGCTTCCAGTCACTATTTTGGATTGCAAACTGGATAAATTCAATGTTCAATCTGATAAAATAACCATTTGGAAAATAAATACAAAAAATTAGCTGGGCATGGTGGCAGGTGCCTGTAATCCTAGCTACTCGGGAGGCTGAGGCAGAGAATTGCTTGAACCTGGGATGTGGAGGTTGCAGTGAGCTGAGATCACGCGGCTGCACTCCAGCCTGGGTGACAAAGTGAGACTCTGTCTCAAAAAAAAAAAGTTGGTACATGGTCCAAAAGTCTTTTGCCCTCCCAAGCAGAAAGTCACTAGGCCTACACAGGACCTTCTTAGGTGGGAGGAATAGGATCCATAATAGGATGACTCAGGAGAAGTGAAAGATCCCTAGGTGTTGACTCTGGCAAATGGGGGGAATAGACATCCACCGTGCCCTGCCTCTATGAGGCCCATTACTGTGCTATTTATATTTGATTTTACTTCTCATGGACGACAGCTCCTCCGTAGAGACTTTCTGCTAC
The DNA here is from genome assembly GCA_036589455.1 of Ateles fusciceps. NCBI lineage: Eukaryota > Metazoa > Chordata > Mammalia > Primates > Atelidae > Ateles > Ateles fusciceps. The sequence continues at coordinate 1,792,066 of JAZHEH010001541.1, forward strand.
TGATTTCTATCACTGATGATCCTCAGATCACTGCCTGCAAAACAACAAGAAAGTCGGCCTTGGCCTGGCCTTTTGATTGATAATGGATCTGAAATTCTGTATAAATATAGAAACACGTTTTGTAAAAGGATAAAAATTTTGTTCGCAATTTGGAAACGCAGTGTTATTGTATTAACCCTTCAGGACAGTGTGGAATTTAAGAGAAACACTCTTGAGTAGGTAGAAGGCAACCTGGGTTTTCACGTAAACTTGTCTTTCTGCGTTGGCAAGCTTCTGAATAGGTTGAGTTTCATTTTCTTCATCCCTAAAGCAGGCATTAGGGTACCCAATGACCCACCTCACAGGGCTGCTGGGATCAGCTATTGAAATGGGAACTTTGGGTAGAGTACACAGCAGGGTTCAAAGGCAGAGAGCTGTTATTCCTCTGTGGGGACATGGAATGGGGAAGCAGGTGGTTTTAAAACAGATTTGCATAAAATTATCATGATTGCTTTATGTTTATATTTAACTTGTATTTTTGTACAAACAAGATTGTGTAAGATATATTTAAGGTTTCAGTGATTTAACAGTCTTTCCAACTTTTCATGATTTTTATGAGCACAGACTTTCAAGAAAATACTTGAAAATAAACTACATTCCTTTTGTCCATTAATCAGCAAATAAAACATGGCCTTAAAAAAAAAAAAAAAAAAGAAAATTCTAATAGAGAAACTGAAGTTAAATGCCAACATTCCTCAGCTGGGCTGGCCAAGTTTTTATGGGTGTCAGCTGCTGTACGCCTCCGTCACTCCCTGTGAAAAGTGGCCAACTTTTCTCTGTTCACAGGGCCAGCTAAATTTTTCCAGGGAAAATCTAATATTTAATTAGACTTTCAGGCATTACAGGGGTGTGTGGAGTTTACATTTTGAGTTGACAGTTGAGATGGTTTTATCTGACATGGCTGTGCTCTCTGATTGCTATGTGATATGGTATGAATGAAAGTGTAATATAAAGAGTGGGCATTTACTTGTCTTTACCTTGGGAAAAAATGCTTTAACCAGGGCTAGGGATTCTAATGAAGCTCCATTTTGACAGAGGGATCTCCTGAAAATTTGATAGGCATCCTGGTATTTATTGTATTATCCTTGATGATGAAACTATAAGGTGGATTAATTAGTGTCTGTGTTTTCTGAATCAAAACCTTCTCTCACAGATGTCCCTGTACACATTTCTGCTCATCACCTTCACCAGCTCTTACAGAATAATGGTGATGACTTCACATCCAGGTACCTCAATGCCAGTGACTTCACTGTGAAGGAGGATGTAAACACTTGCTACGAACACGTATGGACCTTGTCCTGGTCTGCTCAGACTGGGGATTTGCCCAATTTTATCAGGGTATGTATAGTATCCATTTTAATGGTATGGATTTGCTGCCCTGGAGAAATTCTGCAAAAAAAAAAAAAAAAAAAAAGGAATCAGAATTATACAAATGGAAACTGTCATGAATTATTAATTTTGTTGGAATATTCAAGTAAAGGGATTCCATGATCTTTCTTTCTGGAAGTTTTCAACCCATATTTTGTATTTCATATCCCTGAAAAAGCAATTTAAACCCAACATCTCCCTTCCTAACTCAGTGTAGGTAGTGAAGTTGTTGGTCAGTGTCCACCATACAATAATTCTACATCTGTTATTGGATAATTTAAGCAGATGTGATTGACTTAGATGATCGTGGAAGCAGATGGCATAGCAGAAGGAAGTTTAGAAAAGAATTTGCTGTCTTTGTGTAATGACAAAACCAGATGCTCTTGCATATTCTAGGGTTTTAAAAAATAATCTAATGATCATCTAGCATTTGGTTATTATAAAATGAAGCCGAAGATGAAAATTTTTCCTAGTTGTGTGGTGTTGTGGGTTATCTGGTTTTCAAAAGAAATTCTAGAAAGGAGATGGAGGAAGAATGGGAGACCTTGCTCTTATTTTGTGGCACTGTTTCCATCCACTTTATTTTAATATTTTGGATTGCAAACATGTAAAATGGAAAGGCATGGAGAAGCAAAGTATCTCAAGACTTAGAAGATTGGTTTATTGTACCTCTTTGGCAATCCACTTGCAAATAAATATTTCTCTAATCTACTGGGGCTTTCCTTAGCTATTATTTACTGTTAGGTTTCTATGTTTCAATTCTCTGTCACTCCATTTTCACTTTCTAGCTGTCTGATATCTGAAACACAATGTGAAAAGACACTTCATTATTTGATTAGACAAGATTAGATTTCTGTTCCATGACAGAATTTACCAGAAATGTAACCATTTCAGGTCTCTGATGAAAACCTTACTGGAGTGAATGCTGCTGCAGCCACTCGTGTGGTATATGATGGTGGAGTTTTTCTTGGACCCATATTTGGAGATATGTTGGCTACTGCCAACCAGCATAGTCAGGTGAGAGTGTATGGGTCTCCCTAAGTGCAAACTCCAGTTGCAAGTCTGACTCAGCTCTTCACTGATTTGTAACATGGACCAAGTGATTTAGCTCTTAGGGGTCATTTTGCCAATGTGTAAAACAGGGGTACTTATGGCTGTCCTTTTTCTACCCTTACAAGATATGTACAGTTCTCCAAAAATATAAATGCCTTGTAACCACAATATTCTATTATAATTATTGATACTATTGTTATGGCAAAAAATTGAGAATCTCTATAGCTAAATATGATTTATGCTTCCACCTGGTAGTATCGAAAAGTAAATGCACTAAGTCATTCCTTTTGTCTTTAAAATGTCCTTTTATTTTTTCCTATCTTCCATATTCCTGTTATAGGTCATCTGCTTTTAATTTGAGAAAGTTTTAAAATACAAAAGCAATTAAGAATATTGTCAACACCTGGGTACCCAAACTGAAAATTGACATTGTCAACATTTTGATATATGTGTATTTATTATCTTTATGGAAAAAATGAAACAGTATAGATAAAATGGAAGTGTTCTTTATTGCATATGCCATTCCAATACCTCTTCACTTAATAAGGAAACACTGCCATAAATAAAACCTGTGTTCGATTAATGCATTTTTATTCATTAGAGAATCAGTGGAGTTATAGCTTTTTTACTTTTCTCATTTCCAAGTAGTTTTTGAGCTCTATTGGATTAACATTAGCTCCAGTGAAAGGGAAAGATATGTATTCTCTTTTTAGGGATCTACCATTCTATGACAAAAGAGACCCAAAATAAAGTGTACAAATACACTCTAGTCTTTAGTTAGATATTCATGTAGCGATGGTGGAAAGAACATTGCCAACTTTGTTTGTCTTTACTAGCAAATAAAGGGCTTGTCACATAAAGTGGATGCCTGGATGGAAATACAGAGTGATAAGAAGTCCTTATTCAGTTTAAGTTTATGAAATTTACTTCTATATGACAGAGAGAAAATTTACTCAATATTTAGCAAATTTAATTACAGAAATGGGTTTCAGCATGTCTACCATCATTTTAAGAAATCTTCATGTGTTTTGAGCCATTCATTGCATTTAAGATTAATTACTGGGAAAATAGGAAAAAAAGGAATAAGAATAAGCAAATCATTAACACATTTCAGCTTGGGAAAGCTTCACAAATACTTTATGAATACCCAGGTAGATATGAAATACATAAAATTGAAAAGAAATTTTGCCTCGTTTCAGGTGGTTGTGCGAGTGAATGACGTACCAGCTTATTGCTCAGGTTCCTGCTCTTTCCAGTACCTCCAAGGGTCAACTCCCTGGGTCCATTCTGTGTGGTACTCCATTGGTATGATTTATACTCCATTGGTATGACTTGGCTCTGAGATGGGCATAAACCTGGGACTTGCAGTGATTTTGTTAGAGGCCATGTAGCTGGTGATGGAGGGGAGGGATAGAAGATACATTAATTCATAGGTGCAGGTTGAGTGATGCAGCAGAAAGTGTATTTTTTGGTCCATCTAAGGGATATGGTCATGATTTGAAGTGGGGACAAGTGGACTTTTGATGACTAAAAATATTTTATTGTCTTTGTCCTTTATTTTGAAATATTATGTTCTTTTGAAAAATTGAGCAGTGATGTCTTCTCACTAGTTTGAGAAAATTTAAGATAGGAGCTGTGTACTACAATGATAAATACAGATATCCAATTTTTAAGTCAGCATTCAGCTCCTTGAATTTTGGGAGGGGAAGGGGGAAGAGAATGAACATCTGAGAGAGGTCTCTTAAATGAAGTGATATCGCTGATAGATTGTTTTGTTTTTTAAATTTCTTTCCTCCTTTAAGATGGTGACATCAACCTAATGGTTTATATTACTGGAACTGGTTTCTCTGGTGACTCCCAGTTCTTGGAGATTACAGTGAATAAAACAAATTGCAAAGTTATTTTCTCAAACCAGACCAATGTAGTCTGTCAGACAGACTTGTTACCTGTTGGAGTGCATCGGATCTTGATGTTGGTGAGACCCTCTGGTCTTGCCATCAGTGCCATTGGAGGAGACCTCTTCCTGAATGTGGAACCTAGACTGGATACCGTGGAGCCTTCCAGAGCTGCAGAGACTGGTAATCTGGGGAGGGTCTCATAGTGCGTCTGAAGCTAGTGTTCTTGCTGATAGTAATCTAGTCCTGCTGTGTAATAAATTCCATATCCACTATGATTCACAGTCTTCTGTTTTTCTAACATAAGAATTTAAACAAGCAACAGACATTTGAGCCCTTACATGAACTCACTTGCCGCATAAAGGATTATCGTTCAGCTGGTGATGTCAGGCACAATGGAGTCCTACATAACTTTCGTACATGGGTTGATATTTCACAAGTTTGTGAACTGATGCACACTTGGATACTTGGCTAGCATGCAAAACCAATTGCCATTTGAGCAGTGGGCAGTACAGAGGGTGGTCGGTCTTGTCAACAGAGACTTATAGATTGGGTTAGTTCTATGGAAAACCAAAGATTTCTCCATGACTTTCTGCTTTCTGAGGGATACAGCCAGTTAAAAACAACCCGTTGCAAGAATCTCAGGAATACTGATGCTTATGTATGCTAACAAATAAACATTAGAACATTAAACCCTTTTCTTTAATGCTTTGGATTTTTGTCGTGGTTTATTCTGGAGGTCAGAGGACTGCAGCTTAGAACATATTTAAAAGCATTGTGGTTTGGCCACAAACTCATTCTTCAAAAAAACAGACTTTTTTCTGACCCTATTTTGCCTAGAAGAGTGAATTATGAGGCCCACCCACCTTTTTCTGCACATAAAACAGAGCAAGTATAACTTACACTTATTTCTCCATGATTTAAGGAAGGTCAGATAATATATGAGCTCAGAGTGAAGATCATATTCTGTATTAACCCAGAATGATTGGTTTGAGTGTAGGGCATATAGTTTTCTCTCTAGATTTATAAGAGGCTTTGATCTTTCAAAGTTACCTTTGCCGTTCAGGCCATACATGCCGCCTTTAGCTCCCTCTACTAGACTGTAGACACTTTAAGGCAAACAGGTGACTCAGTCGTTTCAGTTTACCCTAGACAAAGTGCTTTGCTCAGGTAAGGTGGCTAACTCTCCCAGTTTGCTAGGGACTGAGAGGGTTCCCAGGACACAGGACTCAGTTTTGAAACTGGGATGAAGATCTCTTAGTGCTAAAACTCGGTCTTAGGAAAATTGAAATGAGTTGGTTACCCTATCAGAACATGCTGTTTAGTTAAGGGATTTCTAGGAGGACTGTACATTATTTTAGCAAAAGATGGAAAACTCTGAGACGGAATATGCCAAGCAGGTGCAAATTATCTTTTATTAAGACTATGGGGAAAGGGGAGAGGGGAGAGAGAGAGGCTCTAGCTGCTACTTTCCTTATTACTAGATTTAAACTTTTTCTATTAGTTCTTCCTTTGCCCTGCCACTCTGAGTCAGTACTCACTGAACACTGATTGGGCCATCCCCTACAGCCCTGTGTGAGCTGCTGAAGACCCTGGTCCTTAAAGTGTGGTCCTGGACCAGTAGTATCTGTAAAACCCATGAGCTTCTTAGAGATGCAGAGTTTCAGGCTCCACCCCAGACCTTCTGAATCAATCTGCATTTTAACAGGTCTTCAGGTCATCTCTATGAAGAATATAGTTTGAGAAATGATGCTCTAGGAGATTTAAAGAGAACCAGGCTGGGGCCTACCAACAGGAAATTTACAGAATATTTGCATATGTAATGAATGAGGACAATAATGTGATAAATCACCACCTACCCATTTGCAGAAGCAAAACCGTTGAAAGGATTTTTCTGAGGAAAATCTTGGCTTTGCTTTGCATACTTTCTTCATGCATTTTTGTATTGAGATAGCCTTGTCTTCTTTTAAGGTATGGACCCTTGTGTGGCCATAGTCTAAACTTTCAAGTGAGAGTGGCAAGATATCATCACCTCTTCAACTTTTAATTGTTACCATCAACAATAATCATAATGACAATTTAGCTGATATGATATGCCAGGCATTATTAATGCTGGGGATACAGTAAATAAAAACAAAGGCTCTGTTCTTGGGGTGGTGATGGTAATGTGTAGGATGAACATCAAGAAGGGAAGGGGATGAAGAGAGATGGAATGAATGGTTGTGATGGGATGGTCATTGACACTGGAGAAATGACATGAGAAGCCTTAGAGAAGGGAGATAAGGGTGAATGAAGGAATGAATTCCGGGAAAATCTTGGAGAAGACAGTTCAAGTCAGAAGGAACATCAAATGACAAAGTATCTTGAGTCAAAGTGAGCCTGGCTTGTTCTAAAAATGCCATGGAGGTTGCCATGGCTGGAGTACATTGAGTGAGGGGAGAGTGGTAGAAGAAGACCCAGAGCAGATTATATGACCTTGGGGGATATGAATGGCCCTCAGTTTACTCAGCTTTTATTCTGAGTGAGATGGTGGCCATTGAGGATTTCAAGTGAAGAGACATGATCTGACTTAGGCTACTGTGTGCGAACTTACTATAGGGAGGCAAAGATGAAACCAGCAAGACCAGTTAGGAGGGTATGACAGACATCCAAAGGAGAGATAATGTTGGCTTGGCCTAGGGTAATATATCTTAGAAGTAGGTAGAGATGTTTTATTTTCTTTACCCTGAGGATCTCTTTTTTAACTTAAAAAATTGAGATATAATTCCCATATCATAGAACTCATTTTTAAAAACTGTAAACTCAGCAGTCTTCAATATATTCACAAAGTTGTATACTTTGCCACCATCTGATTCGCCAACGTTTTTATCACTCTGGAGAGGAACCCGTATACATTAGTGGTAACTCACTGTTCCTTGCTCTTCCCAATCCCTGGTAACCACAGATCTATTTTCTGTCTAAATGAATTTGCCTATTTTAGACATTTAATATAAACAAAATAATGCAATATGTGACCTTTTGCATCTGGCTTCTCTACTTAGCAAGATATTTTTAAGGTTCATGTTTGTTGTAACATGTATCGGTACTTTATTCAGTTTTATGTCTAAACAATATTACATGGTATGGATATAGCATATTTTGTTTTCTATTCATCTCATCATGTGCATTTGAATTGTTTCCACTTTTTGGTTATTATGAATAAGGCTGCTATGAATATTTGTATACAAGGATTTGTGTGAATATATACTTTCAGTTCTTTTGGGTACATATTTAAAAATGGAATTGCTGGGTCAAACATAAACTCCATGTTTAACTTCTTGAAGAACTGCCAAACTGTTTCCAAAATGGCTGCATAATTTTACATTCCTACTAGCAATGTAAGAGGGTTCCAATATGTATTAGTTCATTCTTTCACTGCTATAAAGAACTACCTGAGACTGGAAAGTTTATAAAGAAAAGAGGTGTAATTGACTCACAGTTCAGCCGGCTGTACAGAAGGCATGGCTGGGGGAGTCTTCAGGAAACTTACAATCATGGCGGAGGTGAAAGGGAAGCAAGCATATCTTCACATGGCGACAGGAGAGAGAGAACAAAGGGGGATGTGCTATGCACTTTTAAACAACCAGATTTTGTGAGAGCTCACTCACTATCACAAGAATAGCAAGAGGGAAGTGTCCCCCATGATCAATCACCTCCCACCAGGACCCTCCCCGCAAACATTGGGGGATTACAATTTGATATGAGATTTGGGTGAGGATGCAGAGCCAGACCATATCTCAATATTTCCACACCCTCATCAGCATTTGTTATTATTATTACTATTTTTCATAGTAGCTATCTTAATGGGCATGAGGTGATACCTCATTGTGGTTTTGATTTTTCTAATGGCTAATGACTAAAGATGTTGAGTATCTTTTCATGTGTTTATTGGCAATTTATACACTTTGTAGAAATGCTTATTCAAATCTTGCCAATTTGTAAATTGGGTTGTCATTTTATTGTCGAGGTGTAAGAGTTCTTAAAGTATTTTGGATACTAATCACTTATCAGATAAATAATTTGGAAATATTTTATTTCTTTTTGTGAGTTGCCTTTTCACTTTTTTCAAATAGTGTTATTTGAAGCACACAAATTTTTAGTTTTGGTGAAGTTCAGTTTATATTTGTTGTTATTGCTTGTACTTTTGGTGTTAATATCTAAGAAACTGTTGTCTAATCCAATGTCACAAAGATTTATGCCCATGTTTTCTTCTGAGTGTTTTATAGTTTTGGCTCTTATATGGGTACCCGATTCATTTCGAGTTAATTTTTATACATGGTATGAGGTAGGGGTCTGTATTAGTTTGCTAGGGCTGCTGCAATCACATACCACAAACTGGCTGTCTTAAACAACAAAAATTTATTGTACCACAATTCTGGGGGCCAGAAGTCTGAAATTAAGGTGTCAGGAGGGTTGGTTCCTTCTGAGCCAAACTTTGAGGAAGACTCTGTTCCATGTCTCTCCCTTAACTTCTTGTGTCTTACAGGCAATCTTTGGTGTTCCTTAGCTTATAGAACACCACCCCAATCTCTGCCTTCATCTTCACACAGTATTCTCTCTGTGTCTTGTTTGTGTCTAAATTTCCACCCCCTCCCCTTTTTTTTTGAGACTGAGTCTTACTCTGTCACCCAGGCTGGAGTGCAGTGGCACAATCTCGGCTCACTGCAACCTTTGCCTACCGGGTTCAAGCAATTCTCCAGCCTCAGCCTCCCAAGTAGTTGGGACTACAGGCAGGCACCACCATACCTGGCTAATTTTTTGTATCTTTAGTAGAGATGGGGTTTCACCATGCTGACCAGGCCAGTCTTGAACTTCTGACCTCGTGATCTGCCTGCTTCACCCTCCCAAAGTGCTGAGATTACAGGTGTGAGCCACCGTGCCCAGTCCATATCTTCCCTTTTTATAAAGACACCAGTCATATTGGATTAGGATCTTATCATTTTGTTTTAGTATGACCTCATCTTAATTTAACTAATTACATCTGCTAAGATCCCATTTCTGAATAAGGTCACATTTGGAGTTATTGGGAGCTAGGGTAATAACATAAATTTTGGTGGGGCTGCAGGAGACAGGGCCCAACTTTATTATTTTGTATGTATGTAGTTGTCCCATTTTGTACACGTGTGACAATATTAGTAGCATAATTTCTTAGAAGTTGAATTGCTGAGTCAAGAGGTTGTGTGCATTAAACATTTTGATAAATATCAAAATATTCTCTTAGAGATTGCATGATTTATTACCTATGCAGCAATGCATATGAGTGTGTATTTATCACATTTTACTAACATGATGTGTTCCCAACTCTTTCAACATTTACCCATTTTATAGGAGAAAAAGAATATTTTATTGTAGTTTTAATTTGCATTGATTTTATTGAGAAATTGAATATCTTTTCATGTGTTTAAGAGCACGGTGTTTATTTTGCAGTGAAGTGTCTGTTTATTTCCTTAGCCCATTTTTTCCCAATGGGGTTATTGTTCTTCTTACTGATTTTTGAGAGCATTTTATGTATTAAGGATATTTGCCCTTTATTTATTTTCATTTTTCTCTGTTTTCTATTTTGGCAATTCATAAATATTTTTAATTTTCACATAATAAAATATATCTTCCTTTTATGGATTTAGGACTTGTATAATAGTATAGACTTTGCAGCTCTGAAATTATGTGAAAATAAAAATTCTGCCATGTTTCCTTCTAGTTAAAAACTTCTCTTTTTTATGTTTAAATATTTGACAAATTGGGAATTTATTTTGGTGAAGCATATGAGGTAGAAATTCAGATTTAGTTTTTTCGGTGACATTTAGTCATTGTATTTACTGAATAAATAATCCATTTATTTTACACTTATGCAAAATGTCACTTGTATCATACCCTATAGCCTCATATTGATCTGCATTTCTTTCTGAACTATGTTTTACCACATAGTTGATACCATAGGTATTGTATATTTTAATATCTGGCAGAAGACCTCTTTACACTTATTTTTGAAATTTTGTTTTCTGGCTATTCTTGTTTATTTTTCATTAAACTTAAGAATCAGCTTGTCTAATTACAAATTCTATTTATGTGTTTATTGAAATTGCATTGATGCTTTAATTTACAAAGATATGTCACTTTTATGGTGTTCACTGTTTCGGTCCGTTTATTTTCATTTTCTTATGTAAGTTTTAATACATCCATTAAGTTCTTCAATAGCATTTCAAAGATTAGTTTTCAATTATTTTTTACCTTCTTAAGTTAGTTTTTTGTGAAGTTTGTTTCCAGATATTGTATCTGTTGTATTATGATTGTATATTGCTCTTAGTTACGCATTTAACTTCAGGGTATTAGTCCACCGAGTCCTACTGTCCTCAAAGGTTTTCATCAGGTTTTGTACATTCCCTTTCTGTCCCCGACATGCCTGAAGATAATCTTGCTTCTGCACCCCTCCCAACCCTCAAGGGGTGCAAGGCTCTATTTGGTGGCCTCACTGCCTCTCTTGTATCGCCATCTGGGGAGATGGCAGACCAGAATCATCATTATACATCAGCTAGATCAAAGGCTCCTCCTCCCCATGAAAACGTGTGCCATGATAGAACTGGAGCCAATTCTATTCTTGCTAACATCTGCAGAGAAGAACTGGGGGTTTCTGTGGTTGCTCTTTAGTGGTCAGTAGAGATATTTTGATGGCAGTGGGTGGTGATGCCTGTCATTTCTGTATTTTCATAGTAACCTGAACCTAGTATGTGTAGTGTCAAATCACAAGGCTGGAAGAATTAACACTATTATTTAAAGATGAGGAAAATGCTGACCCTTCAGCTCAGGGACCATACTACAAAGACCTGCTTAAAGTGGCTGAGCAATCTGTGGCCCTGATCCCGACTCTCAGCCACCATTCCTTCTATGATACATTTTTATACTTGGTTTCTTAGGAAAAGAGTATGTTTTATAGGATTGCTGGAATAATATTTAAAATCTAGGGCAGAAAGAGTTTTCAGAGACTATTACCTACCTGTTCTGACTCGTGGCACGATTCTGTCCCTATTTTACTCTTAAAGGTCTCCAGGATGCAGAGTACCTGTCTCTGCTCTCCTGTCGCTATTTCTCCCTTTCTATATGATAGTTGATATGTTTAACTCTAGTTTTGTCCTGCAGTTTGAGCATTGCCTTTGTTTTGACTAAGGAGTTTTATATTTTAATTTCACTTTATCCATCTTGCGCATAATTAATTTTTGTCTGCCTGTATGATTGGTGATTCCATATGAATATGCTGTTTTTGTTACAGGAGGACTCTGGGCCACCATCCGAGGCTCTAGTTTGGAAGGTGTTAGCCAGGTATTATTTGGATCTTACTCGTGTGCCATCAATGTCACTACAAGCAATTCAAGCAGAATTCAGTGCAAAGTTCCACCCAGGGTAAGTGGATTCCTTTGATATCTCTTTCTCTCTGGTTGGGTGACCACTATTAATATAACATTTTCAGTGAATCACTTCTTAGAACTAAATTAACTGATGTAAACTTCTCGTCACGATAGTATGCTTGTAGTAGTTATATTGCCTGTTTTGCTATGAAGTGGGAAACAAGCACTAATGGAGCTTGTAATTAACATCAATTAATTTATTTGAAAAGAAGGCAACCAGGCAGTTCTGGTCCATACTCTCAGTGAGTATTAGTGACACATAACAGATGAATTTATTGAGTGCACATTCTGGGTGTTGCCTTGCAAGGCTTATGTATCTTGATATCTCTCTTCTCTATTAAGCAAACAACAAAGTTTTCACTGGCAATTTTATTTGCTAGCATGGAACTTAGAAACTTCTAGAATGTGTGATTCCTAAGAAATATCTTCCTAGTTATTCTCCATTGCTTCCTTTTCCCCTTAAAAACAAGTTCCTGAGTGCTACCTTTCCTTTCAATTAGTGCTATATCATGGCCTATTAAGGGATTTGAGTCTGGGCCTTTCCCTGGTGCTGTTGGGGGAAGAGTTACACTTACAACTGCTGTTGAACTTTCTATTCAGAATTGACTTAAGCAGTATCAACATTCTTAGCACACCCATGACCCCACAATAAAGATCCTCTGGGAGATAAGGTTCAAAATATTCTTTGATCACTAGTCCTACATTTTAATCTCATCTGGTTCCTTAAATATTATGAAAAGCTAGCTTTTATATATAAACTACGTTCAATTCCAATATGTGATTGTACTCTAATTTGTTTAACTATTCCCTATTACTGGACATTTAGATAACTTTTAAATTTTCCTTACTGTAAACAACAGGACTTTAATCATCCTAATAACTATGTTTTGGGGTCACATTTATTTTCTCAGGATAAATTAATCTAAATTCTAAAGCTTTTGATATGTAGTATCCAGTTGTCTGAAATTCCCTTTCAAATTATACTCCCACCATCATTGTGCAAGTGTCTGATTTTTGGCATGTTGGCCAATCCTGGGTTATCACTTTATTATTTTAATATATATTTACGATTTTAATGGGTAAGACATGTACTGATTAATTATTTTTACCAGAGAAAATAAACATTAATAAAAAGCAAATTTTACTTTTGATCCAAGTGATAGATGCATAGGTTAAAAGGAAAATAGTAAGTTATGCCCTCCTGCCCCTCTTCTCCATTCTTCAAGTCCCCTTCCTAAATCAACCACTTTAATTCTTTTGAATATAGTTATAATACCATATTTATATTAAATCAATTAAACATGTTTACATTATTATAGCTATTTAAATGATGCTGACAGAACCAGGCAATATATTTTTTCTTTTATGGTTCTTTGTTCTTTTCCCCCTAGAGTTCATGTTTTATTTTCTAAACATGTCTTTCTCATAAGTAAAATCCACCATTTTTTAAAAAAAGTTCCATTGTATCAGTTATTCATTTTCCTTGAAGCCATCTCTGTTCTCCTGTTTCAATCTAGCCTAGTTATTTTCTAGATTTATTCTACATATTTCATCCTAATACTTACTTTAATTGCATTCTTGGGTAGAGTCACTGTTTCTTGGATTTCATGTGTGTGTGTGTGTGTGTATATATATATATATATATATCTTTAAATTATTATTTATTTTATAAGATAATAACCATAAGAAACATCCTATGAAAGAGAGTGTTATAGGGAAATTTTCTGAGTTGTCACATGCCTGAAAGTACTCATACTTGATGGGTAGTTTAGCTAGCTATAGACATTTATTTGAAATTGCTATATTTTTGCAGAAACAATTGGTGCGTTAATTGCAAATCACTATTATTTACCCCTCAGAGGATGTCCTTATGCATCTAACATTGCACTTGCCTACTAGTCCAAGCACTTAGCACTGTGTGCATGGGGGACAGCATGGGGAGGGTATGCAGGATTGGGAGGAAGGGAGAGACTTGGAGGTAGCAAATATACTCTTTAAAAACAACTTTCTTAAAATTAACTTTTTAAACCAATTCTGTATGGACTTCTCTTCCCTCAGTCAGTCCTACTTTAAAATAACACTGAGGTTTAATTTTTAAAATTGATTTTTCAGGGAAAAGATGGACACATTGTGAATGTGACTGTGATCAGAGGGGGATTATTCTGCAGTTCTTCCCAGAGCATTTACATATGTCTCTTCCTTAAATCCAGTTATTGTGACTCTAAGCAGAAACACAAGCAACATAGCAGGTAAAATATGTGATACTGCAAGATGTTTTTCTTCTTAGAGCATTGATCCTATAAAAAGAGCAATCAATGTCCTGTGAAATTTATTGTATTTTGAAGTTTTTTCCTGAAAACTAGGAGATTGGTGTTTTCATCGTAGCCATTATCAAATAAATCTCCTTATACTGCTTTTCCATCTGTAAAATAGAACCATTGTACAGATGGGACCATTTCCATCATGAAAAGAATGTGGGAATTCAAAAGTTGCAATTCAGAATATATTTCTCAAGCATTTAGTATGTGTGAATAATGATAGCATAAACATAAATGGACTTAATTTAATCCTTGCCACTAATTTATAGGATTATTAGTTTCAATTTACAGATAAGAAAATTAAGAAATAGAGAGAGTAAGTAATTTGTCTAAGATTTGAACACAGGTCATCTGTTTGTATATACCAAGTACTTATCTACTTGTAGTTAACTGTAAAATACTGTTTTTTTGACAGCAAGTTCTATTGTAGCAGTTATTTAATATGATTAGGGAATAGGATGTTCTGACTAAGAATTCTTGTTTCTTGAGACATCCTATGTATAAAAAGAATGGATTAGTTAGCACCAACTACATGAAATAATTTTTCTTTGATGAATCAGAGGATATTACAAGTCAGAATTATAATGATTTCTTATTATGTAATACCATATAGATTTGAAAGAATAGCAAGTAACTTCCCTTTCTGGTGAACTGAACGCCAGATAACAGGGTTTGTGGTAGCCATATCTAAGGGTTTATTATAAAAAAAACCATCATATTTCCCAAAGAAAAATCCTGAACTCAATTTTTCTGGTACTATTTTCATTTTCCATAGCTCAAGAGTACATAAATAAAGAGAAGTGTCCTTTAGCTTCCAATATTATTCAGCTCAGATAGTGCAGAAGAAGAGTTTGCTGCCTCAGGCAGCTGAAGTGTGTAAAATTCCTCAGCGGTATAGATTCTTCCCAGCGAGGTAGGAAAGGGAGCGGGGAGCTCAGTTATATTCAGATTTCAGTGATTTTGACTTTTAGTAAAATTCCTTACCTGTAATGAAAAGAATAAATACGTTGCATCAGTACCTCAGAGGCATCTAGGATTAGCTTGACAATGGACCAAGAGCTCCAGAAGTTATGTTGGTGATACAAACAATGCAAAGCATTCTTTTCATAATTTATACTTGCATTTAAATCTTTCTCCAAGCAGAATAAAGAAGAACATGTTACAAAATCCACAAAGTGTGGTAGCCTTATGGAAATGCCTCTTTTAAGTTGGAGCATTGCAGATTTCCATCCAAGAGATGATGTTGATGATGACTGTGAGGCTGAGATGAAACGAAAATAAAAGCATAAGAGGGACCCAGCATCGGGGGTGGCGATGAATTTGACGTGCAGGACCATTAGTGTTGGTTTTGCAGTCAGGAAAGATGGGATCTGCATGAATCCAAGCTCAACCACTTGTTATAAAGAATAACTTTCAAGAAATTAAATTTAATAGAATTTGTTTGAAGAAAGACTAATGGTAACCCTTAGAACCAGAAGAGATTCAGAGAGATGCACGATGCCACGTGGGCTGGCAGCATTTATAGACAGAAAATGGAAGTGAGGCCAGAAACAACCTGACAGGTTACAACTTCTGTTTGCCTTGTTGGAGCATGGTCTGATCATTCGGCAGCCTGTGATTAGCTGTGGCTCAGCTAGTTTGAGGCTTTTGGTTTATCACAAAGTTGAGTTGCAGTTCCGCATGTAGAGACTCAAGGTACAGAGGACAGCCTTAGGCCACATTTAGTTTAACTTACCATACTCAAGATATTTAACTTCATTTATCTTCAGTTTCTTCATTTGCTAGGTGAAAATAATTCAAGGTAATCATGAAAATAGGAGAAAAAGCAAGTAAAAGTACTCAGCCCAGGAATTGACATAGCGTAAGCACCCAATAAATCTTCGTTGAAGTGAAGACCACCATTCTTCTAGATAGCAAACGCTTTATAAATGAGCTAAAGGTGGGCCCTGCCTGTTGGCCCTATGTTGTTTTACTTCTCCATAGCATCCCAGGATCCATTAGCTCAAACGTCCCCCAGTGCCAGATTCAAACTTTGACACATCCAGTCGTTTTTGATGTAGCCAAAATAAGCATATTTTCAGCCATTTAAAATCCTCTTGCTTTGCATGCCCCATAGAACTGCATGCATCAGTCAGCCATAGGTAAGAAAACCTGGGGCTATAAAATACTCTAAGCCACTGATGCCTTTGGAGCTCTCTGTCCCGGAGGTTAACCACCAGGCTGCTGAGTGACATCTGGACACAGAACCCCCATCTCTCATCTTCCCACCCTCTCCCATTTCCCTTGCCTTCCTCCGTTTCTGGATGGTGGCCCTATACCGTTGCCTCTGGAAGGTCTCATGCTGGGAGATTTCCTCCTGCTCTGTGAATCTGTCAAAATATCACCCAAATAATGCTTGTTTTCTGCTACTGCCACCTCACAGTCATGTCTTTTTCCTTGGTCAGCACTGAAATTCCTTGTACTCACTGCACTGAAGCTTCAGACTTCCCAGTAGAGATTGGGAGGACATGCAGCCAAGAGAATGTGGAGTGAGGAAGAAAATGGAACTAATTGAGGACCTTTTGTGTTCTGTATCATGCCATATACTTTCCCAGGATATCTAACCTAATCCTTACAACAAACCACATGGGATGGGCTTTATTAACCATGTTATTGATGGAAAATCCAAGGCTTTGGGAGCTGTAAGTAAGTAAATCACCCAAAGTCACAGAGGTAGTAAAATGGCACATCAAGGATTTAAATGCAGATTCATAGTCTTCCCACCATACCACATCGCTCTTTTTTGACTTTTCTCTTTCAAGCAACCTCTTTCTCCTCCTCACCTAATTGGCCTTGGCATCCCATAGATACCGGCTCTGCAGTGGTCCTCAAATGTTACAGGCTAAAGGAGCTAGAGATGCTCTAGCCCAAGCCATGTCTCAGAGGCCACACTGGGACAAAGGAAAGGTAAAGACATTTATTTCCTCTTATGCTGTTACACACTTGATTTGGTCCACTTCATTAAGACTAAAAATGCCTGCAGACTGGATTTCTCCCTCCCTATCTTTTCAATTTATCTTATAGACTGGGAGAATAGTTTCAGTCTTATCTTTTCTTTGCTTTGAAGTGTTCAGTGGTCACCACCATCCACTGAGTTAAGCAGACATCCCTCTGGCTTGGCTTTCTTGGTCTTTGGCCCTAGAGCTACCATCAACTTGGTCTATCCCTACAACAAACCCCTACCTGTACCTTCCAGAAAGTCATCCAATTTTCGTTTTTCTTTCCAAGCCACTGGGTGATTAAGTGAGAAAGTTCTATGAAGGGCTTTGGATAAAACTGTGAAATTTCTAGAAATAAATGATAAGCTCCCCTCTTCTCTAAGGGGGAGCTTATCATTTATCTAAAGATAAATTTATCTAAAGATAAATCGAAACTTTCTTTTTGGATGTACCTTTCAAACTCCAATTCAACTATCATCTTGCCCATTCAACCTTTCCTAATATGTTGATGTGATTTGAGCAATCCCAGTGCTTAATTTTTACCACTCTTATAGTATATATATTTACTGAAGCGATTTTGTCACCTATTTTACTACCGTTGAGGCTTCTTTGAGGGCAGGGTCTTTGTTTAACTTATTTTGTACTCCTTGCAGCATCTTCCTCATAGTACTCAATAAATATTTGAGTTAAAAGAAATCGCATTAAAGTGTTCATAGTATACACATTTTAATAGAATTGTTAATTAAACTAAAAAGGCATTGAAATGTAAGCCAGAAGACTGGGCTCAGCCCTTGACTTTTTAAATTATTAATTATTAATAGTTATGAGGCTATGGCTGCTGAGCTTAGTTTCTTCAAATGCAAAATGCCAGTCATATTAATTGGCCCATATAAATCATCAGGGTAGTATGTGGACCAAGTGGGATAACATACATGAGACTACTCTGTCAGTTGTGAACTACTAAACTCACGTGTGGCATTACTGTAAAGTTCAGTGCACATTCATGACATAGCTTCAGATTTCTACCAGTAGAAAAGTGGAGGTTAAAAAACCAATATGTGGTGCTATTTGCTGGTTATGAAGACCGGTAACTCTGCAAACTACTTGATTTGCCTTTGCATGTAAATAAGTTAATGTCTCTTTAATACAATTGTCCTGCCAATTTTTGTTTTTATACCTTTGAGGTTATAGGCCATATCTCTGATAAAAGACTTGTTAGGCCAGACAAGTTGCTTACTCCTGTAATCCCAGCACTTTGGGATGTTGAGGTGGGCAGATTATTTGAGCCCGACAGGTTGAGACCAGCTTGGGCAACATGACAAAACCCTGTCTCTACAAAAAAATACAAAAATTAGCTGGGTGTAGTGGCACATGCCTGTAATCTCAGCTACTTGGGAGGCTGAGGTAGGAGGATTGCTTGAGCCCAGGAGGTCGAGGCTGCAGTGAGTCAAGATTGCACCACAGCACTCCAGCCTGGGTAATAGAATGAGACCTGTCTCTAAAAAAAAGTTGTCAGAAGTTTCTCAAAAAATTTAGGTTTGTATCAGAACTCTTGGAGTATTATGTATAGGACTGACTGTGTATTTGATCCAAAAAGACAGTTTTAGAATTGAATAGGTGGTTGAGCCCACAAACTCACATCTCAGAGGCTAATGGACTTTTCTCAACACAGGCGGTGAAACTCTGGTCATTGGAGTGGCGTTGCTGGTGAACTATACAGATTTGGATGTGGAAGTCCACATCCAGGATGCCTTGGCTCCGGTTCACATGCAGGCAGCTTGGGGCCTGGAGGTGACACTGCCACCACTGCCAGCTGGCCTTCACAGAATTTCCGTCTCTATCAATGGGGTCAGCATTCGCTCACAAGGGTGAGGTGGCCACTTGCATTAATTTTAGGTTTGTTTGATGGTCTAGCATTCAGCTAGGTAATTCTAGTTTTGAGTTAGGTCTTTTCTTTTTTCCTCTGAAGTTAAGGGTTAAAGACATGAATATCATAACATTTCAACAAATCTTAGAGACCTTACAGCTTTCTCTTCTCCTCAAAATACCTATGGCTCTTCTGGGTTACTCTTTCTTATCTCTGTCAGCGATTTCCTAACCATCTCCCTGTCTTCTGTAGGGTTGATCTCCACATCCAGTACATCACAGAAGTTTTCAGCATTGAGCCTTGCTATGGGTCCCTGCTGGGTGAGTGGCTCTATGTATATGACTGTTATCAAGTCTCCAGAAATTCTATTCACTGGATATTCAGATTTTGTTTCAGGATTAATTTGCCGGTGATGTTGGAGAGGGGGAAACAGGAGAGAGACTTTCCTCAGGCTCTAGGAACTGAGGGGGGTTTTTAAAAAGGTGTCAAAACTTGGTGATTCCTTTGCTCAGGAAATTAGGGAATTTTTTATGACAAGGAGATTTGCCTTTTTCTTTTTCTTCTTTTTTTTTTTGAGATCGAGTTTCACTCTTGTTGTCCAGTCTGGAGTGCAATGGTGCCAACATGGCTCACTGAGACCTCTGCTTCCCAGGTTAAAGTGATTCTCCAACTTCAGCCTTCCAAGTAACTGGGATTATAGGTATCTGCCATCATGCCTGGCTAATTTTTGTATTTTTAGTAGAGATGGAGTTTCACCATGTTGACCAGGCTGGTCTCGAACTCTTGACCTTAGGTGATCTACTCCCCCTCGGCCTCCCAAAGTGCTAGGATTACAGGCATAAGCCACCGTGCCTGGCTGAGATGTGCCTGTTTTTCCAATGAAAAGAGGATGAAGCATCTGATGGGTGGGACTGTAGAGCATATATGAGGAAAACAAGGGCAGCATGTTTTACATTTGCCATTTAGATGCTGCGTGTGCAAGGAGGGAAGGAATGAGTCTGTGGGTCTTCACTTTCCGTGAGGGATACAGATGAAGGACTCAGAAATAGTCAGAAATACACATGCTGATATAGGAGATGGAAGGACAAGACAAATAGAGCAGTCTCTAAAACTATTTTCAGAAAGAATGGAACACGATCTAGTGGCATGTGAATGGTCACTGTGATCGTGTGTAAGACAGCACATTATCATTTTTGAGTATAGTAAAATCCTCTTAAAAGCTGCGTTGCACAGTTTGGTTATGCTGTGGGTCATGTTGCTCCAATCCTATCCTGAAGATGGGGTTTGATCTTTGGTGGCCTCTCTACTGGAGAGTAAGGCAGATTCTATGAAGGTAGCGGCAAATTCTCCAGCATGATTCAATGCCTTTTAATATGTCTCTCATATACATGGAATATAGAATATATGGTACAATAAATAGAATATGTTAGAATGTATAATATATGAAATATTGGAATATTATATAGAACAACATAGAAGATAGAAGATTTCAATGAATTAGACTTTTCATTAGTATATAAGTTGAATGTATACAGAATAATGTACAAATAGTCTATATATGGCATACAGGATAATATGTCCAATAATGTAACACGTAATAAGAAGACTAAGAAACTTGATTTTTCATTAGTTCATTGAAGTGGTGGCTTCTAGGATATACAAAGGTACTTGAAAAATTTGTGTTAGAGATGTCCTTCCTATATAACAATTTATATTATTTTACTCTTTTATGAATTTGCCACATCTGACTCCTGTCCAAATAATCACAAATTAAACATTGGTGGAGGTGAGAAAAAAAATTGAGGTTTCACTAACACATGACCCACCTTCCTCTTAATTGCCCCAGGGACTTTCATGGGTGCTGTGAGTTCTTAATTCAGAATATCAGCTGTAATATTTTGTTTTCTATATTCATACCTTAGGAGGGACCATCCTCAGCATCTCTGGAATAGGCTTCAGCAGGGACCCAGCTTTGGTTTGGGTACTTGTAGGCAATCGGTCCTGTGATATTGTGAACTTAATGGAGGCGAGCATCTGGTGTGAAACCCCCGCCAGCCCCCAGATGCCCCATGCAGGTGCTCACACTGTCTCAGCTGCCGTGGAGGTCTGGGTTGGCAACAGGTCCTTCACCCGTGGTCCTTCACCAAGCTTGGTGGGGAACAGTTTCACCTTCACTTACGAAGCAGCGGCAACACCAGTTGTCACTGCCCTGCAAGCAGAAATCACAAATAGCAGCCTGCAACTGCATGTGGGAGGAAGTAACCTCTCCAACTCAGTCATCCTCCTGGGGAGGCTGAACTGCGACGTCAATACACAGTCCTTCCAGAGCAACACGAGCCTGTCTGGATGCTCCATCCCTCTTCACAGTCTGGAGGCGGACATCTATCCTCTCCAAGTACGTCACAAGCAGATGGGATTTGCTAATATGTCTGCGGTGCCCCAGCAATTTGCAGTGACGCCTCGGATAATGGCCATCGTCCCATCGCAGGGCTCAGCATGCGGTGGGGACCATACTTACTGTGAGGGGGTTGCTTTTTAACTCTAGAAGGAGGTGAGTTCGGGTTGACCTGTCGGGTCCTTTTACTTGTGTGATTTTGTGTTTGGGAGACCGTACCATTCTCTGCCAGGTTAGCCTGGAGGGTGACCCCTTGCCTGGAGCTTCCTTCACCCTGAATGTCACAGTCCTGGTCAATGGGCTAAGAAGTGAGTGTCAGGGGAATTGCACTTTCTTCATGCGGGAAGAGGCAAGTCCTGTTATGGATGCCTTGACCACAAACACCAGTGGGTCTCTGACTACTGTGCTGATGAGTCAGAGGTTAGGCACCACAGCTGATGAGCTGTTGGTGTTTGTGGATGATCAACTTCCTTGCAATGTAACTTTTTTTAATGCAAGCCACGTGGCATGCCAGACAAGAGACTTGGCCCCAGGACTCCACTACCTGTCAGTTTTTTATGCAAGAAATGGATATGCTTGTACTGGTAATGTTTCCAGACACTTCTATATTACGCCTCAAGTGTTTCATTATTTTCCTAAGAATTTCAGCATACATGGCGGAGGCCTCTTGACCATAGAGGGCACAGGCCTGAGAGGACAGAACACCACATCTGTCTACACTGACCAGCAGGCCTGCATGATGGTGAACATCAGTGCTGAGCTCATCCGGTGCATTGTTCCCACAGGGAATGGCTCTGTTGCTCTGGAAATAGAGGTGGATGGACTTTTATATCACATAGGAGTTGTTGGTTACAGCAATGCCTTTACCCCAGAACTGCTCTCCATTTCTCAGAGCGATGACATCTTAACCTTTGCAGTGGCCCAGATCTCAGGAGCTGCAAACATTGACATTTTTATAGGGATGTCACCCTGCGTGGGTATCTCTGGTAACCACACCGTTCTCCAGTGTGTAGTCCCCTCCCTTCCAGCTGGGGAGTACCACATCAGAGCCTATGACTGCATCAGAGGGTGGGCCTCATCTGTCCAGGTGTTCACCTCAAGAGTTATTATCACAGCTGTGACCGAGAACTTTGGTAAGTCAAGCAAATAAGAGAGTACACTTCCTTATGTAAATCAATTGGTAGCTCCTTTCACTTCTGGGAAGTAGAAAATTAACATGAATCTGCCTGATGGAAGGAAGGAGAAGCCCATGGGGCTTCTTACAATCCCAATTCCTTCCTGAGGCTTGTCTTGGTTATGCTCTGTTTATGAAGCTTTTTTTTTTAATAAATGAAATTTCATATATTCTCTAAATGTTTGATTGTATTTGAATTTGATGCGTTAACTGGATTTGTGTTTTAAATTAAATAACACCATTTGTAAGAGCTCATAATTTGATCATTTAAGAACATAAATGCTTTCACCTAGTTTAAGATCCTTATCTGCCAATTTGCATTGTTTAAAATTTAAATATGATTAATTTTTTATCATTTATAATATTTCGCAGGTGAAACTCATGTTTCACCAATAATAAGCCAAATGCATAGAACAATTAAATTGGTTGAATTTTTTTCTCCCCTTAAATATACCAAAATTTGCCTAGCCTTTTCTTCCAGTGAAGAATAGGTTTCAATTTCTATTCACTTAAAGCCTTATTGCACTTGAGATAGCTCAAATTTGGTTGCGATTTAGAAAGTACAGAAAAAATTATAGAAGCAGAATCTTAGACGGATGGAGTACTGACCGAGTCATTTCCTAGAACAAATCTGGTCTCAGTTTGGTTGGAACACTGTGGGAACTGGGATTTGGCTGTAGTCTGTTACTAATTTAGCTAATTTACACTTGACTTTTCTAAGACTCAGCTTCCTTATTTGATAAAAGAGTTTGGGCCGGATGATCCCTAAATTCCCCTTTCTGCTCCCTAAGATTCCATGTTTTTTATGATGGAAGAGCAGTGAAATAGGAAAAGCATCTTAAACAAAAAGCATTATTCCTGAGTTAGCCAGGTGGCTAAGTACCACCTAGACTTGATGTACCACCTAGACTCTGTATCTCAGTGTGAACGAGAAGCGTGGACTAGTTTCACTCATACAAATCTCCCAAAACATGTACAGTTATTGCAGCACTATTAACCATAGCAGAAGGGGAAAAATCATTGAAATTTCTATCAATAGAAAAATTGTTAAATGGCCCTATAATGGAATTCTAGGTAGCTCTTGAAATGAACTGGATCCAGAGAGGTTTGAAAACATATCTATGCTATACTTTTAAGCAGAAAAGCAAGTTCTAGAATAATATGGATAGAATAATCCTTTGAATCAGAAACATAGATGCTTAAAAATTCTAGAAGAAGCTATAAGAAACTCCATACCTGGATACCTCTGGGGAGGGAGACAGGTGGTTGGGAGAATTTTTACTTTCATTTCATGGTTCTTTGAATAAAAGTTCAAAAACTATAAATAAGCATTAATTTTCTCCATAAAAATTGTTACATTAAAAAACACCTCTTTAACACAATAGGGTGTTGAATGCAATTGGGATTGGACAGAACCTAGGGCAGAGCCTAAGTGGAGAGGAAACTGAGGCCAGCAGGCACCTCAAGCCAGTTGTGTGGATTCTGAGGATGTGAAAAGGATGGGTAGTGAGGAAGCCAAGGTTTGAATTTTGAGTTACGTAAAGAAGGGAGATTTGTCTGTATGATCATGAACTTGTACCTTTGTCTTTAAAGGCTGCCTGGGTGGAAGGCTGGTGCATGTGTTTGGAGCAGGATTTTCTCCAGGGAATGTCTCAGCTGCTGTGTGTGGTGCTCCCTGCCGAGTCCTGGCTAATGCTACAGTGTCTGCCTTCAGCTGCTTGGTTCCGCCCCTGGATGGTGAGTAAAGATGTTACACACATACCTTTTAAAGCATATATATAGAAATGATGTTCTTTGGTTAATTCTATTTTTGTGATTGATGCTGTACTGACTACTAATTTCTCTATGTGTTCCTAGGAAAATAATTTCTCTACTCCCCCATCTAAAATGATAGAATCTGGGGCCACCTGTTACAATGATTCATAATAACTTTTGTCACATTAATAGGTCAGTGTTGAATGAATATTGAAAAACTTATCACCTGTGTTCTTAGCTGCAGTCTTAGGACGATGGAGGAAGTAATTCTGAATTCAGAATATTAGTTTCAATGACAGCTATAGGAGTCATGGAGGAAACAAGCTCTTGGCTTTGTTTTGAGGTGAGGTTGCTGAAGACATCTGCTTTTGGAGGAACCAGTAAAGGGATGGAGGTTGTCAAGCTGGATATCACTTGAAAATTAGCTTTGTGTGTAAAGTTTTTGATTTCTTATATAGGCAAAAGAGCCAGCACTCATATTGTCTTCTCGTTCTGCAATAGTAACATAATTACTTCTTAGTAAAACACCACAATTGCTTACTACTTTAAGCTGCGTAGCCATTATATAAATTGTGGTATAAGAATCCATGTCTTTGTGGGGGAAAGGGATGAGAGAGGAAGTTGCAAAGCTTGGGGTTTTACAACATGTGGTAATACCCCATTGAGCTTCAGGAAAAAAAAAGTCAAAGGGAAGAAATTACTATTATTATCACAGGACCTTACTGCATTTGAGATAGCTCACATGTAGCCAGCCAGGTGATTATCTTATTTGCATAATCATAGATCTTGTACCTGTGCACTTAACCATTTACACACCTCCTATGTCATGTTTTAAGTTTTTATTCCTAATTTATTTTGCAACTTGAATGTGAGCTAAAGATTTACAAAGTGATAAAAGCACCACATCGTCTGCGCATGGACAGAATTTTATGATGGATAATGCTATTGTGATGGAAGTTTGCACTATGTTGTCTTATACAAAGAGGAGGAGGAGGAGAGCGAGGAGGCAGAGGGGTAGGAGGAGGAAGAAGGGGAGGAGAACAAATTTTTGTTTAAAATACTAGAAAGTGAGTTTCCTATTATCATCATGTATATAAGCACAACAGTATGGAAGAGAGATAGATTCCACAATGGGAAATTTAAGATACAATAGAAGATTGAAGTTCAAGACATTGTCTTGATTTGTTTGATTTGTTTGATTCACGGCTCTACCTCCTTTGCTTGGAACAGTGTTGTACAGCATATGTGCAAAATGAATGCTTGATGAGGAATAAATGAAAGATTGGGAAACAGTGGAAACAGAAAGCTAAGACTGCACTTTGCTAGGCTCTAACTTGTAACTAATACTGCCACATTTTTTTAAAAAAAGCTTTCACATATACACTGCTCAAATTAATACACTTTAAAAAGCCCTGTGTTATTATTTCAAAACAATTTCAACTAGTATAAGATAAAAATCAGTGAGGTTTTATGGTCAGGTAAATTGTGATATTTTAAGTTTTATAACATCTAGGGGAAGAATAATAAAAAATTATTGTGTTTAGAAAGATATGATTAATTTTTAGAAAATAACCTTGATTTTTTAAAGAGGAAAATGAGTTGGAAACTGTAACTATTTATATGGCCACTAGGTGTCACCAAATACTAATTGATTGTGCAAGGCACACATTTACTCTAGAGAGATGCATAATTTGGCTAATTTTCCCTTCATAAAAAAGTCTTTTAAAAGACTTTTAATCACAATGTCTAAAGATTGAGAGCAATTTGTGAGAGCCAGCTTCACAGGTTTCTTACTTAAGATCCAAGATGGAGATTTGGGGATTCTGTTGAACCTGCTGAAACTGGATGAAGCATTTTTAGTACATGATAGTGTATTTTTTTTTTTCCCCTAGGAAGTAGGTATATAATGGACATCAAATTGCCAAAGGGGTTATGTCTTAGACATTGTTAGAAACGACTACGAATTTCTCCATTTTCAGACAGGATTGAATACAACCAAGTTAGCCAAGAATCGGTTGTATTTTTAAAGATTTTTCAAAGGAGAATTTCCCAGCAGCAACTCTTACAAGTGTTTCACACTTGCTCTTCTCAGAGAAATCCATCCTCTGCCTGATGGATGCTCCCCACTCTACTTTTTTCAGCCTTGATCAGCGGGTGGTTCTTTAGAAAGCTGAGTAATCTCAGTTACTCTCAGGCAGCGTTTCTGGAAGTGTGCTTCCCGGCGCAGTAGCTGCAGGGCCCTCACCTGGGAGCTTGTTAGACATGTGAATTCTTGGGACCGACTGAATCAGAGACTTTCCAAGTAAACATTTTAGTGTCTCACTTCTCAGCCATCTCTGAAATCCTATATTCTTTCCTCATTTGAAGCCCCAAACGAGGAAGCTCTTCTATACAAGCAAGTTCTGGCCAAATTGGGTAGCATCATAAGATGCCTGTGTATTGTCTGATCCCATATTTGTTTGTAAAATTATACTGCAGTGTTGCTGGTTAATAAGCTTTCTGTTACCTACCGTTATCCCAAGGGGTGTGTGTGTGTGTGTGTGTGTGTGTGTGTGTGTGTTGTGCGTGCGCACACACGCGTGAGTTCTACCATGGCCGTGCACAGCTGGACTTTCCTCATATTTATATGATTTCTTTTTTTCTTTCGTAGTTTACTACCTTACTCTTTTGATTTGTTCTTTTGTTTATATCTGTTAAGTTCTCTCATTTACCAAGGTCACTTTGAATTCTGACCCGTGCTTTTGAGTTTTTTCTTCAGTTTGACTTTGCACAATAGAGTGATGTTTCACATTCCAGGTTACAGATAATGACCCGGAACTCAGACTTTCCTAATTATTGTTTTGTTTGTGCCTGTGCTACAGGACTAATAGGTTTTCTTTACATGAGTGGGGCAGGGGGATTTAAAGCAGGGGGCTCTACAAATGTGCTTTTGCTATTTTGGGGGTCACTCATTGTTACCATCCCCCACAAACTGTACTTCTAACAATAGGAGAAATTTACTTTTTCTTATAATGAGTTTCCAAAACATCCTGTTAGGTGAAACTAATACTTTGTGTTTGTTTAAAATGAGCAAAATCTTTGATCTTTGGCTTTCTTGCATTTATACCTTGAATTATACCACATGACATTTTCATGGAAACTTTAGCTTTTCCATAAGGCATGGAAAGCTAAAGTGATTAAGGTCACACAGCTATTTAGCAGCAGAACTTTGAGTAAAACCCATGGATTTTGATCCCCAGCCCTGGGTGATTTTCATAATCCAGCTTGTCAATTTGCATCTACTTAATCACCTTTAACAAATTCATTATTTTATAGGTGTGGAGCTTGTTTTTATTTGCCTTAGGGCTTACTAACTGGAAAGTTCTTACGTTTTGTTTGTTCATACAAGAGTCCTACTGTCAGTCATTTTTTTTGCTCTAATTCATTCAAAACACATTCATAGCCAACCTCCTAGGTGCCAGGTGCTTTAGACTATAACAGCAACAATAATACTATTTGGGCATGATTGCATAACTACAAACCGTCTTCCCCATACTTATCTCATGCAACCCTCGCTGCAGCATGGTAATGAGGTAAAGAAGCACAGGTCTAAGCCCATACGGTAATGAGGTAGGGAAGCACAGGTCTAAGCTCATGGCCCTTGATAACCTTTGTTGCATACTGACATGGGCAGGCTTGCTGCAGAGGAAGCAGGCTACAGAAATTTTTTTCTTTTTCCCTCTTTATTAAGGTTTTCAGACAGAGCTGCTCCTAAACCATCTCATGTAGCTCTTTGTTCATCTTCTAGTTAAAGATCATTTGCAGTCTGTCTCATGATGCTTTTTGTGTGTCTCATGACCCAGAAAAAAACAGCCCGAGAGTCAGTGTGCTTCTAATACTTGCTTTTTATCTCTATAACATGTTAATTGTTATAATTATATGAAAATCAAGAAATCCATAAACTTATCCAAGTCAATAAGCACAAATAGCCCAATAGAAAAATGGGCAAATCACAGAAACGGGAATTTCACAGAAGAGAAAATATGAGTTAAAAATCGGTCAACTTGGTCAGGCATGGTGGCTCACTCCTGTAATCCTAGCACTTTGGGAGGCCAAGACAGGCTGATTGCCTGAGCTCAGGAATTCAAGATCAGCCTGGGCAACATGGTAAAACCCTGTCTCTACTAAAATACAAAAAATCAGCCAGGAGTGGTGGTGTGCACCTGTAGTCCCAGCTACTTATGAGGTTGAGGCGGGACAATTGCTTAAATCAGGAAGGCAGAAGTTTCATTGAGGTGAGATTGTGCCACTGCACTCCAGCCAGGGCAATGAAGTGAAACTGTCTCAGAGAAAAAAAAATTGGTCAACCTAAAAATAATGATTGAAATGCAAATTAAGACCACAATAAAATGCCATTTTACACACCTGATTGGCAAAAATTAAGAGTCTGATAATTTCAAGTGTTTATATGGAACACTGGGAACTTATAAATATGGCTGGTAGGAATATAAAGTGGCACAGATACTTTGGAAAACAGTATGGCACTATCTTGTAAAGTTGAATGTGTACCTACTCTTTTGAATAAGAAATTTTCTTTATAGGCATGCACCCTAGACAAAATTTTGTATATATTTTTAGTAGCAAAAACTGGGAAATATCAAAAAGTTCATTGATAAGAGAATAGATAAATATACTGTGGTACTTTCATGCAATACAATATTGAATAGCAGTGAAAATGTATTAACAATAGTTATATATAGTAATATGGATAAATCTTGGAAATATACTATGGAATGAAAAAAGCAGGTCCAAGAATACTTTATCATGTATCATATTTTATAAGTTCAAAAAACAGGTAAAACTCAATCTCTTGTTTAGGAATACAAACGTGTGTGATAAAACTATTTAAAAAATGCCAAGTGGTTATTTCTGGAAATGAGGAGGAAAACGACAGACGGGGGAGAAATACACAGATTTAAGGGTATTGCAAGTATTTTAGATCTTACGTTGGCTGGGAGATTCATATGAGTTTTTTGATGATGATAATTTATATTTTACAAAATGATGCTTGTATTTTTCTGTGTACATTACACATAATACATTTTTAAAAAAGTACACTGATAATTTCATTTTCCTATTGGTCAATGGAGGACACAGGAACTTCATTTGTGAAGCTGACTGGAGGCCTTCAGTTCTCTCTGTGGTTCTTTCCTAACGATGACTGTTTCCTGCAGTGTCCTTGACTTTCCTGTGTGGCATGAAGCATGAAGAGGACAGCTGTGAGGCCGCCAGACACACCTATGTGCAGTGTGATTTGACAGTTGCCGTGGGGACAGACCGACTGCTCGAATCGTGGCCTTACCTCTACATTTGCGAGGAAAGTTCCCAATGCCTCTTTGTGCCAGATCATTGGGCAGAGTCAATGTTTCCATCATTCTCAGGCCTCTTTATCAGGTAACCCTACCTTTTCCCTCGATGAACTTCCCCACAAATGCTTGGCCAGTGGACCAATGGAGCCATCAGAGAGTGTAGGCTGTGTGGATGGTGGGGACTACAGCTCTCTTGGAGGGCCCGTTGCATTGTGGATTCCAGCCAGCCTGCGTATCAAAACATCTCCTGTCTTTTTCAACTGTTCAAGAGAGCATCTGAAAAATCTGCCCAGTAAACAACTTGCTTTGTTCTTGCTTAGATTTTAATATTTATCTTCCGATCCAAAGCAACATCTGGTGAATGCCAATGGGGAAAAAGATTAGACGTTATGAAAAACAGAAGGCTTTTCCCCCCCTTTCCTTTTTCTTTTCTTTCCAAACAGATTCACAAGTATGAAAAAAAGTCATAGAGAAATCCAGCAGATTGTACAGTGTTTATTCAAAAGAAGGGGGGGTTGCATAGGCAGAATTACTGTAGATCTAGGATTTAGAAGCCATAAGCTTATAAGGATTTTTTTAACTTAAAAAAAAGAGCCTGACAAATAAATACCACAACTTTCCAAGTTAACTCCCCTTTTCTAAACAAATAAAAAAGAAGTGTGACCATGTTTGTAATTCTGGATTGCTTTCATCTCAGCAAGGAGTTCTTTTCCTATGCAGGGTGATGTCTCATGGCTGAACATTGTCCTGTAATCTTTATTTCTTACCTGGATAGAGTGGCTACCTTTGATTATCTAATGAAGGCCCCTTTTCTTTTTTCTTTTTCTTTTCTTTTCTTATTCTTTTTTTTTTTTCTGAGACAGAGTCTTGTTCCATTGCCAAGGCTGGAGTGCCATGGCACGATCTCAGCTCATTGCAACCTCTGCCTCCCAGGTTCAAGCTACTCTCATGCCTCAGCCTCCTGAGTAGCTGGGATTGCAGGTGTGTGCCACCACAGCTGGCTAATTTTTGTATTTTTAGTAGAGACGGGGTTTTACCATGTTGGCCAAGCTGGTCTCAAACTCCTGAGCTCAAGCAATCCATCCACCTTGGCCTCCCAAAGTGCTGGGATTATAGGCATGAGCCACTGAGCCTGCCCTCTTTTCTTATTAAAATATGAAACTAAACAAGACCACTTCCTCACTATGAAAGAGATAACCAGATCTTTTCATGGCAGTCTGACTTTGTGATATCCTGAGACGGTTTGTATTTTAGTGTGAATTTGGCACCAGAAGTTTAGGTTTAGCTGCAGTAGAAGAGGAACCTCCTTGGCTGGTTGCTTTCTAAAAGGGCAAGAAGAACTCTGTTTAGATCACACAGGAAATGGAGTACTGGGTATTGTACTCAGGTGAGACTGGATTTCAGAACTTACTGATGCTGGACACCAGGAAGTACATGTCAGTAGTTCCTGCCTCCATTGAATTCAGAGGCTTCATCCGAATCCCTAAAACTCTTCCTTTGAGGTTCTTCCATGTTCTTCCTCTTCATTCTATGGGGCGGCTGAGGCAACTCAGCCTCAAACCCCATGAAAGATTATACTTTTGCCTATGAATATCATTTCAGTAGTGCTGGTGAATGTTCTGGCTATTGAAGTAGGCAAAAGTGGGTGTGTTTTCTGGAGTAAGAATTACAGTAAGTGCCCTATGATTTAAACAAATGAAGCTTAGTGGGGATGAGAATCAGGGGAACTGGCTGTGGTCTTTGCTGCCGGCGGGAAGGTAAGGTAGTGCAATCTTCAGAGGACAATTTGCCAATTCACGAGTAACCTGAAATTTTTTATACTCTGTAACCCAGCCATTTCTCTTCTAGGATTTTATTTTAAGAAAGCAGATAGAAATGTGTAATATTTACAAATAATCTTTAAAGTTTCAGATATCAAAAAATATTTGAAATGAAACAAGCTTTAGTAATAAAGAATGTCTCCAAGTGATATGATACTAAGTCACCTTTAAAAATCAGGATGCAGAATATTTAACCAGACAGGGAAATGTTTATAATATATTGAGAAGTGAAAATGATAGCTCTTAAAATAGCATTATCAGTTTGATCCTACTGTTGTACATGGTATATGTGTTTGTACACACATAGGTTACTAGAGAAAAGACTGGAAAGACATGTCCGAGAATGTTGATGGTGCCTGTCTCTAGGTGGCTGGAGCACTGATCCTATTTATTTTCTTCATTGAGATTGTATCTGTTTTTCCAGGGAATGCAATGCCGTATCTCCCTGACATCCACAATGACTATGGGGTTGGATGTCATTTGGCAAAGGGAGAAGTGTATCTGTGGCAAAAATTATACCCTGTATGTTCATCCATCTATTCATCCATCGGTCCATCTGTCCTCCCATTCATCCATCCATCCTTCCATCCATCCATGATCCACCCATCTATCCAGTATTGATCACGTCCCTACTCTGTTCTACGTGTTGTGACAGGTGCTGGTGGCTCAGTGGTGGATGTCATGATAGTCCCTGCCCTTGCGGGTGGAGAAGAAAGTCAGATAATAAACAGGATGATCATGTGTTGTGATAAGTGCTCTAAAGTGATAGAAATGTAAAAGGTGGCTACTTTAGAGAGTGTACTCAGAGGAGGCTTCTCTGAAGAAGTCTTTTGTGTTAAGAAGAGAAGCAGGTGTCATTATGGAGGGTCAGGTGGTGGCAGCAGCAAATGCAAAAGAACTGTCGAGTTTGATGACTGTTCAGAGGCCAGGAGGATGGGAGTGAGTGAGAAGGAGGAAAAGTGGCCCCTGATGAGCACGGAGAGAGATGTGAGGCATCGAAGGCTAAAGTAGAGTTTTGATTCTCTTCTAAGTGAAGATTAAGTAACTTTCCAAAGTCACACACTCAAGCCATGGCAGTGTCGGGACTGGAACGCGAGGCTTCTGACGCAGTGTGCTTAGTGCAGTGCCGTGCTGGCAGCCTCAGTGTGAGAGCCCTGGCTGAGCTGTATGGGTTCCGTGAGGTTTCAGAGCCACAGGAAGCAATTTCAGGGGAAGTGAGGGAGAGGGAATGCCTGCACAGTGTTTTCCCCCCATTCTAACGAGCACAGCCAAGATTACTTGCTTATTTTAGGATCTGATCAGATCAACTAAAGAACAATAGTTTGGGAGTCAGGAGTCTTAGATTCTAGAACAATCTTTGCCACCATTTTACCCAATTTTTTTTAAACCACATCCCCCAAAATATTTGTATGTGTGCAGTGTGTATGTATATATATCTGTATCTATATCTATACATATATTGATCTCTTAATATATGCTTATATTGCATATATATAGATCCTTATATTGCAGATATATATGCTTACATTTATATTTAAATATGGCCAACTGTGCTTCTTAACTCATAGGATTATTGTGGAAGAAACCATGGAAGGGTAGCTAGCTATTTAGAAGCTCTGAAATTTTGTAAATGTTAATCTATTTTGGATATCCTAGTGTCTCAGCCTTTTTTGGTGATGGCTTTTTAATGAAAAAAATTTCTAGCAAGGTAGTTACAAATATGGAAAGAAGTGTGAGCTGAAGCTGGTAAGCAAAATGTCCAAGCTAACAGAAAAAGGTTTAATTCTCTTCAGAGCAAGAATAACATGCTTAGCGAAGACACTGTGTTTCTAACAGGCAAACAGAAGGCAGAGTGATTCAGTCCATTTTACTTATACCTTTGCCAGTGAAGATTCAGGAAAGGGCATAAGAAGGTTTATGAGGAGAGTGGAAGCCTGAGTCCAATAAAGGCTGTAAAGGAAGTTGGTCCCTACTTTTCTTGAGTTCAAGTCTGTAGTCTCAGATCATTCATAAACTGGGTACAAAAAAACTTGCTCTTAGGATTGAATACCTACTGCTGGCAATGAACCATGAGAAGGGGTTGCATAACAGAAGTGATGCACAGATATTCTATGAACCTAACAAAAAGGGAAGAATTCTGGAAATTTAGACTACTAAGCTTGATGTTATCCCTGACAAAATTCTAGAAGATGGTTTGTGAGCCTTCAGAATTGAAAGCAATCTGGAAACTGATTCACGCAGAGTGTGATGGTGTGGGAAACCAACTTAATTTCCTTTCTGATAGCTTTAGAAGTGACTTATGCTATAAATATAGAGGGAGACCTTCACAAACGATTCCAACAACTTCTCCACCCCCAGCAGCAAAATAAGGTTCTAGGTACAAAGCTCAAAGTGGCTTGACGCAAGCCTCAAGTTGCTCTGAAGTGAAGTGTTTTAAAAGTCCACATGGATTTTGCATTTGATTCTATCACATTTCCATATTGATCTAAGTATCACATTATATTTTAATTTAAAAGTTAAATTGCTTTGCTTTTCCTTTCTGAATCCTGGAATATGACTGATGCTCCAGGAGCAAAGGCTGGATTCATCCTGTGGCTTTGTCTACCCTGTGGACGATGGAGCAGCTAATGGATTTATAGCTAGATCGCAGGCTACAGATTCAAAACATATTTGAGCAATGGGTCTAAACCAGTGGGAGAAATGTAACAATGATAAATGTAAATTGTCGCATTTACATTTTTAATAATAATGGTACACACTACTACCTCCAACAGCTATAACGCAAGCTGCCTTTATTGGATTCTTATTGTGTGGCAGGTTCCATGCTAATCGATTTATATGCTTCATCTCGCTCAATTTCTTCAACACCTCCACAAAATAGGTACTCGATTATTGGCAATTCCATTTTATAAATGTGGAAACCAAAGCTTAACGAAGTAATGTCTTCAGTGTCATGTAGACGGTAACCATCTGCTCTGGGATTCAGATCCAGCACATCTGCTTCCGAACCTAAGAGTTACATGCCAGTGCTTCTCAGAAAATCATCTGAATAAACAGCATGGTGAAATCCTCAGAAAACTGCATCTCTGAGACTTTGAGTTGACTATCTAAGTATGAACACGGTGGCCTTCAAAATGAACATGGTATTAGGTGCCGTGAGAAAGAGGCTCAGATAAAGGTGGACCAGAGCCTCAGTGGTCAGCCCAAACAATCTGCCTTCAAATCTGGGTGGCCTGATGTTAACATATTGACAATCTACATTAGTAGGTCTAGAGGACTCTGGGTTTAGAAGTCATGTCTTAGGTAGATATAGAGTGGAGAATACTTTAGCATGAAGAAGAGAATACTAAGTGGTGAGATGTACTAGTTATCCTGCTCATTATTTCTAGCAAATTGTGGGAAAAAACATTTTAAAATGGATTTGAAAAAAGATGCTAGGGTTTGACATGGTTTACAGTTTCTCAAGTGACGACCTTTTTGCCCTTCTCTTCACCCTTCCTGGTCTTCTCATGGGATCTGCCATCTTCCTGGCTAATGTTCAATCAGCATTTCAAAACTTGAGAGCACTGCTCTAGGAAACAGGACCAGCTGGTTTTGATCTCAGAGCTACAGTAGTTCTGTGTTTGACTTTCTGAGACTCTCTTGATCTCTTTGGGTTACATTTTTATACCTCTTCCTAATTTATAGGCTGAAATGAGATCATACATATGAAATTGTTGATAAATATAAAACATCATGCATTATTACTGATAATTTTTGAGTTAGTTGCAAAAAAAGTCTATAGCCAGGATTATTCTTGAATAAATATCACACCTGTTGGGGATGACATCCTTCACTATCCATACCCTGCCTTCTCTAGATGGCATATTTTTAGACTTTCTGTAATGTTACACTGCTGTTTTTTATTTTAAATCCAGTCTGGCTTCTCCCCTTAAAGCAAGAGGACTTTTAAAGCGAGTGGCTGGTAGTATAACTGGCACATATATCGAATCTCCT
Source organism: Ateles fusciceps (assembly GCA_036589455.1). Lineage (NCBI taxonomy): Eukaryota > Metazoa > Chordata > Mammalia > Primates > Atelidae > Ateles > Ateles fusciceps. The sequence continues at coordinate 1,827,511 of JAZHEH010001541.1, forward strand.
TAGTCTGGGCTGTTAAGTAAGTTTAATTAATTTACTAAGTTAATGTTCCACTGCCAGCAACAGAGCCTCATTGCCATCAGCTGGGGAGAGGGAATTGAAAGCCTAAATGAGCTCATTTTTTCACAGTTGGAATTAGGGACCAGTTAGCCAGTTGTGTGGGTTTTCCAATTTCTCCATCTGCCCTAGGGGGATTCAGGCAATTACTCCCCCAACACAAAGTATGAATAAGAGCAGGAAGAGGGAAGGGGAAAGGGATAAAAAAAACAACAAAAACTCTCCCCAACATTTATTTCCCTTTTTGGAACTGGAAGTATCGTCTGTGCATTGCTTGTTAAGCTGGGCTCAGAGTTGCTTTTGCTAATGTTTTTAATAGATTTGGAAAAGAGAAAGGCCTTAGTGAAAGATATTTACCATGTGCATTTTCATTGCAGGGTGTGCAGATAAAAGGAAAAACAAATAAACAATAAAAGAATGGAAACAAAATTACAGAAATTTGCAAAAGTTGACAAATGGTGGCCTGTAGTTGCCACAAGCTAATGGCTTGCAATGATTAATAAGAGTAAAAATAATTGCATTTCATTAAGATTGATGACACCCCATTTAACCTCCCCTCTCGTTTCAGCCCTAAAGTGGAAAGAGATGAAGTTCTCATCTATAATAGCTCCTGTAACATTACCATGGAAACTGAGGCAGAGATGGAGTGTGAGACGCCCAATGAGCCAATTACCGTCAAGATTACTGAGATACGGAAACGCTGGGGCCAGAACACTCAGGTATAATCAAATCTTTTTTACAGACTGATTCAAACAGCTCAAATTAAATTTGTAATATTGTGTACATTAAAAAAACAATTTGGTCCAAATGGCAGCGATATATAATATTAAATGCGCTCAAACTTTGAGGAGCTGGTCTAATGCACAATATCTGAATTCATAGTTAACTCTGGTTAATCATATATTTTCTCAAAAATAAATGAGTGCTGCCCAGGCTCTTTTAAAGCAAATTCTGAGCAGATAATCTCCTCGGCATTTTGTCCTGATTTCTGCATGCATGTTTGAAAGGGGCTCTCTGTGGTTTATTTCTTCACAAAATAAAGGGCCTGTGATTTAACCAGACCCTACTGGAAGGCATCCAAATCACTCAGCCGTCGTCAGGTTGGTGGGACAATAATGTCTGTGGGTCCCCCCATTTGGTTCATCTCTGTGTCATGGGGGAGCAGAGTGGAAACTTCAGCTTGTGGGGGGGGATTACATGGACATCAGAAATGAAGAGGACCACAGGGTCATTCGGTCTACCCTCTCTGCCTCAGTTCATCCATTTTGAAATGGTCTAAACCACTCCCTCCAAGTGGCTCTTCTGAAAGTGTGTTTGTAAGTCTCCAGAGAGGAATTCCACAGCCTTCCCTGGGAATTTGTGAGAATTGCAATCAGAGGCTCAGGGCTCTTTGGAAATGGATCAGATAATCTTTTATAGCTCCCCCAGGCTTCTCACGGCACACAGATAAAAAAATAATATTTATTGAGCATCTACTCCCTTAGGTGCCTTTCTCTTTATGAAAGCAATTCTCAGATTTTTCTCTTTTGTCTCTTTTATTTGGAACAAACATTTATTGAGTGCCTATTATGTGGCCCTCGCCATACCAGATTCTCTTGCGAATGCTGCTTGGGTCAAACCGTCCCAATCCAAAAGTCAACATCCTGGCTTCAAAATGTATGTTTTTCTGTAACTTTATACTGGTGCTAAAAACGTATGCGATGGCAAACAACATTTTTTTTCTGTCCTTCCTAAACTGTTCTGTGCCTACCTTCCCATCCTCCAGGTCCTCACTGTCCACTCTGTGGCCTCTGCAGGCTTCTCCCTCACCTTGACCATCCTTTCAGGTGATAGCCTGGGGTTGTCACTTCTCGCTTCATTGTGTCCCCCACAAACACCTCTTCCTGTCAATTTACTGCCAGTTTTTATTCTCTCCAGAGCCACTGTCCCCCAGTGGCACTTCCACTTTCTTCTGTGCCTTTTCTCAGCAGTCGGCTGTCAATGACATTTCAAAAGTGTATTGTAGTGCGCTGAGACTGCTGTGGGACACTGGGTGATCTTTGAGCCTCTCTGAGCCTCAGTTTCTGCTGGGTGCATAATAACCTGGTGTTGGGATGCTTAGGTGAGCAAATGCTTGTGAAAGAGAGGGAGAGGCAGGCTGACCTAGTGTTTAAATGCATGGACTTTGGAGCTAGACTGCTAGGGTCTTAATATGTCACTAGTTTCCTGGGGGACTTCAGGCAAGTTCTTTAACCCCTTTGTACTTCAGTTTTCTCACTATAAAGTAGAGACAATAACAGTTCCCACTTCATGGGGTTGGTGTGAGCCACTGAGAGCTGCCTCTCACACATGGTAAATGTCTAACGTTAGCTATTATCGGCAGCACTAGTTCACTAGTCATAGTGCTAGAAAATGATATGAATTTATTTCTCTATAGGGCTTGCTGCTTTGACCAGATCATTTGACTTCTCAGATTTATTTAATATCCCATCATCTCAAAGTCTAATTTTGAATTTTTTTAGGCTTCAATGCCTCACTGATTTAAAAATCTTATGTGACATACATTTGAGTTCCAACCATGTTGAAGGTTATCATGTTCCGAAGGAGATTAAAAAAGTGATTTGGAAAGAGATCCTATCTTTAAGAGATATTTGGGAAGTGAGGCCTTATCATCCAGACCAGCCAGCTTGTTTCAGAGATAAGTTAACTGAGATTCATAAGGAGAGGCGATTGATAAAGTTCACACAAGTAGTTATCTGGCCTCATAACCCATGTGACTATAGTCATTGTGGGGGAAGTAAACCATTTAATCTTTAGGAACCAGGGATGTGTGGTGAGGCTACTGCCAGTGTGTAGGGAACTCCAGGCACGAGGGGGTAAAAGGGAGATAGGTACCACCATCGTAGGTTTCAGATGTGATGTGTTATGCTCAAGTGTTGGTGATAATGTCATAGTTTTGAACAATCTATTGGGAGCAGGGCCCTATCAAGTAGCCAGGAGTACATGGGGAAACAATGACAGGGATTTATGGCAAACTCATCTGAACTTATGACTGAGTTAACTCCAATGGGACCCTAAAGAATAGAACAAGAGTCTCAGGCACACGTCGTGTCACGTCGACTGGATCAATATGGTGGAAGTTAGGAAATAACTATGGCTGGCACAAAGTGGCCTGGAGTCCAGAACAACAAAATTCTGTGTAATAGGAAAATTGTTAATTCTAAGTTCTTTTTTTTTTTGAGATGGAGTCTCACTGTGTTGCCCAGAGTGGAGTGGTAGAGTGCAGTGGCACGATCTTGGCTCACTGCAGCCTCTGCCTCCTGGTTTCAAGTGATTCTCCTGCCTCAGCCTCCCAAGTAGCTGGGACTACAGGTGCACACCACCACACCCGGCTAATTTTTGTATTTTTAGTAGAGATGGGGTTTCACCATATTGGCCAGGCTGGTCTCAAACTCCTGACCTCGTGATCCGTCCTCCTTGGCCTCCCAAAGTTCTGGGATTACAGGCATGAGCCATCGAGCCCGGCCTAATTCTAGGTTCTACTCTTGTTAGGGTGGTTTGGTTTGATTTAGAAATTGGATATTATGAAGTTTATAAGTGGCGTGCTTATAACTAAGTGACTATATAATTTATACCCAAATTAGGATGCTTTTGAGTGCAAGGCTGACAATGAATTATTATGCTGGGATAGTATGTCACTCTTGTTGGGATATGTGATTACCCTACTGGGCTTGGGAACAGAACAACTTGTCATACATATGTGGTGCATGGTTACCCTACCCATGTTGGGATGTACAATTTCCCTATCTTGGCCTGGGAAAAACATGCCACCAGTATTATGATGCATGGTTATCTGGGCCTGGGCCTGGGCCTGGGGAAGACCAGCACCAACACGTGCTTAATCAGGACTACAATCCAGGTACCCAATTCAAAATTCAAGAATTCATTGTGTGAGAACCTTGGAACACTAGAAAAAGAAACACTTCTATACTGGTGGTAGGAATGCAAACTAGTACAACCACTATGGATAACAGTGTGGAGATTCCTTAAAGAACTAAAAGTAGAACTACCGTTTGATCCAGCAATCCCATTATTGGGTATCTATCCAGAGGAAAAGAAGTTATTATACAAAAAAGATATGCTTGCACATGCTTGTTTATAGCAGTACAATTTGCAATTGTAAAAACATGAAACCAGCTCAAATGCCCATCAGTAAAAGAGTGGATAAAGAAATTGTGGTATATATACATACACACAGACACAATGGAATACTACTCAGCCATAAAAAGAAACAAATTAATGGCATTTGCGGCGATCTGAATGTAACTGGAGACTATTATTCTAAGTGAGGTAACTCAGGAATGGAAAACCAAACATTGTATGTTCTCACTCATAAGTGGGAGCTAAGCTATGAGGATGTAAAGGCATAAGAATGATATAATGGACTTTGGGGACTCAGGGGAAAGGGTGGGAGGGGGGTGAGGGATAAAAGACTACAAATTGGGTTCAGTGCATACTGCTCTAGTGCTGGATGCACCCAAATCTCACGAATCACCACTAAAGAACTTACTCATGTAACCAAATAACATCTGTTTCCCCAAAACCTAAGGAAATAAAAAATTAAAAAGAATATTGTTGAGTCAGGTGCAGTGGCTCATGCCTATAGTTTCAGCACTTTGGGAGGCCGAGGTGGGTGGATCACCTGAGGTCAGGAGTTTGGGACCAGCCTGGTCAACATGACGAAACCCCTTCTCTACTAAAAATACAAAAAATTAGTCAGGCATGGTGCCTTGAACCCAGGAGGCAGAGGTTGCAGTGAGCTGATATTGTGCCATCACTCTCCAGCCTGGGCAACAAGAGCAAAACTCTGTCTCATATATATATAATTTTTTTTTTCCTAGTGACCTAGACGGGAGGGTGTGAGGCAGTGTGGGAAGATTGATAAGATCAGTATTTTGTTAAAGGCTATCAAAGTGGTTCAACAACTTAATTTGAGGTCCTGATGTGTTTATAAGCTAGATGTTCCTTTCCATTGCTCCTTTCCATTGAAAGGGGTACAGTCAAGTTAGGAAAAAGCCACTCCCACTTGCTTTAGGGCCACTGGACTGCCTACTAGATTCTAAGAAAAATGGCAAGTTGTCTTCTTATCATAATATAACTGGTTAATATGTTCCTTTTCAAGATTGGCAATAAAAGTTTAAACCAAAAAAAAAAAAAGGTTATGTATGTTTTCCTACCAAAGAACTTTTACGATCCTTTAACACATGAATACATAATATGGATTTCTAAGGAGTGCCGTGGTGTGAACATTACCTAAATTTCTTTGCCTGTGGACCTCTTTATTCCTGGATTTCTTCTGGGGCTGGCATCTGTCCTGCTGCCTTCATTCTGGGAAGTGTCATGTATCCCATGCTCTTCCCCCTCTCACAGAGTGGCGCTCTGAGGTGGGAAAGGTCATCTTCAGATGGGGCAGCCAACTAAGCTCTATTAACATCAGTGGTATTTGTGCTATGCCATGAAGGACAGGGTTTAGGTATTCAGGATGCAGAGGAAAGGCATTTCTGGTGGGGGAACCAGCATGCACAAGGCACTGAGAACCCACAGGAATAGCAAGGAGCATGGTGTGTGTGAAGGGATGGTGAGTTGTAGATTTGGAAAGGTGGCTGGGATTGGATTGTGATCTAGAGGTAAGCATTTGGTCCTTTGATTCAGCAGGTGAGAAGTAATCCCCAAACAGTGCTTGATCAAAGGTGAGCTGTAGTCACATTAAGCTGGCAGTGAGCTATGGATGACGTGATTAGTAAACCCATGAGAGGTAGAAGCATCTCAGCTAGGTAAGAGATAACTGGGGCAGGGAGAAGGCAGAGGCTATGGAGAGGTGACACACTCAGTAGTCAATACTTGATAACTTGTGCTGGACAAAGTGTTCAAATTTAGGGGAGATTAAATGGGGTAGGTAAGAAAAATTGTGTGCCGGCTTTTCAAAAACCTTTTCAAAAATTTCAATGCTAAATATCTGTGCTCATGACTTCCAGGTTAGATTCTCTGATCTAGAATTCTCTCTTGCACTTTGTTTTTTATTTTATTGACTTATTTTTCTTGAGACAGGATCTTGCTCTTGTCACCCAGGCTGGAGTGCAATGGCATGATCATGGCTCACTGCAGCCTCAAACTCCTGGGCTCAAGTAATTAATTCCCCTACCTCATGCTCTGCAGTAGCTGGGACCACAGGTGTGTTCTACCACACCCAGCTGATTTTTAATTTTTTTGTGTGGAGGCAAGGGTCTCACTATGTTCCACAGGTTGGTCTTGAATTCCCGGCCTCAAGCAATCCTCCCACCTTGGCCTACCAAAGCACTGGGATTATAGACTCGAGACTCTGTGCCCGACCTCTTCTGAATGTTCGATTCTTGTACCTCACTGCCTACTGCTATTGTCACTTTGATATCAAAATGACACCTCAAGTTTAGCAGGTTCTAAATTGAACCCTGATCTCTACTACTTTCTTCTCCATAATCCTGAGCTGAGTTGGTGGCAGCTCTGTCCTTTTAGTGCCCAGGACATGGAGGCATCCTTGACCTTCCAAAACTCACATCAAATGTATTAGGAAATTCTGTTGGCTCTACCTTCATTTGGCCACCTTGCAGCAGTTCTACCTCTGCTGTCATCAGCAGCATCATCTCTTATTGTTTACTGCTAGGCCTCTCAGCCCTCCTCTCTGCTTCTACCCCTGCCTCCGTTTGGTCTATTCTGTTTATTAATAGAGCCACAGTGATCCTTTCAAAATATGTCAGACAATTTCCCTCTTCTTCTCAAAAACCTTTCAGTGGTTCCCAGACTCTCATAATAACATCCAGTCCTTATACTGACCTCAAGGGCCATTCCCTGCACCCCTCACCTCCCACCCCAACATCCTCTTAGCTTCATCTCTCACTTCTCTCACCTTTGCCAGCTCTGTTCGGGGCACACTGACTTCTTGCTGTTCCTGCAACAAGGCAGGGATGCTCCCACACTGAAGCCTTTGCATTTGCTGTTTCCTCTGCTTATAATTCTTTCCCCCCTCCTTTTTCAAGTACAATCTCCCGCTTGAACTTTTTGCTGAAATGTTACTTCCTCTATGAAGTCTACCCTTGCCACCCTATTGAAAATGGCAACCCATTGTCACTGACCCCATATATCATGCTTCTGCAGCGTTTGTATCACCTGCTAACATACTACTTAAGATACTAATTTATTATGTTCGTTGTTTGGTGTCTGACTCTTCTTGCTAGAATACGATCTTTAAGAAGACAAAAAGATTTTCCTGCTCTGTTCCCTGGTGTGTCCCAAGAGCCTGAACCAACTATACTAACAAACAGAAATGTATGCAGAAATACAAATACAGAAAGTTTGAAAAGTCTTCCCCTATGTCCCTTCTTCAATCTTATCTCCTGAAAACTATATCTGAAAGGAAATACGCATGTACACATACATGTATATATACCCATTTGCACACAAAGACATTTATGTTATTTATATTGTTTTTCAACTTATATGTTTAAAAAATATAGTAGAACACTATAACGTGAGCTCCTTGAAAAGAGGTTCTTTCTTTTGTCACTGCTGCTTTCTCAAGGCTTAGAACTAGGCCTAGTACATAGCATAGTACAATAAAGTTTTGATAGGTTTCAATTAAAATTATTAAATGAATGAATGGATTTGTGATATGAATGAATGAAACATGGTCATCATTCTAGTTTAGCACATGTAACATTTTCTTTTCCTTCAAAAGATATTGATGATACCTACTAGGTATCACACACTGTGATTCAATGAAACAAGAGAAAAGGTATTAGAAAACAGAGAAGAAAATCCTGAAGAGTGCTGGAAAACCCAACAGGGTGCCCAAGACAATCAGAGGTTTTGAGGGATTTCTGAAGCACAAATAGCAGTTTGGGTTAGATGGGCAGAGAAACCACAGCAGAATAAACACAACCCAAAGCAAGTTTAGAGGAAATTAGAAAGAGTACAGCTACTCTTTTCAATGGAGCTCTGGGAGAAATTCCACAGGTAGGCGGGGACAGACTTCAGGGAAATTAATGAGAACGGCTATATAGACATCTTCCTTCTCTCTCTCCCTTTCTCTTTCTCTGTCCCTGTGTAAATGCTTGGATCTGTGGCTCTCAGGAGGAAGTGTTAAGAGTGGCTTATAAAACAAAGGGGGAATATTTGTCTTGGGACAGGAGATAGATTCAGTCCATTGTGGATGTTAGGGCCGACGTTAATCCAAGACAAGCCTGGAAACTCCATGGCAGACTCAGAGAAAGGAAGAAAGGCAGCAGAAAGAAGTTTCTCTTCATTTCTGCCTCCAAAAATATTCCTCTACTTTGATTTTGCTCATCCAGATGTCTTACCTAGAAATTTCAGTTGTGGTAAGTTGAAGAGTTTTCTCTGAACATCTAATCTGTCTTATCAGTGGAAAAGAAAGTCTGAAATTATGCTACTAAATTTCTCTGGGAAATGATTTTGACCTTAGAATTCTATACCCAGTAAAATACTGTTTGAAATAGTAACTAAATAAAGACATATAAGCTATACAATATTTAGGAAGTTTCTCTCTTTTGCACACTCTCTAAAAAATAATGCACTCTGGTGAACTGTAAATGGATCCAAGAAAAAAGATGATATGGCATTCAAGAAAGAGATGAATAAAGAACTTGGAAAACAGTAAGAACAAGGTAAAAATTGTTGATAATGTCATTGTGAAGCTTAATATAGTTGTTAAGAATAGATTCTTAACCAGACAGAAGCAGGAGCCTCCTGTTTCAAATGAGTATAACAAAAGAACAAGAAACAGAGGCATAATCTCCTTCTTTGATAAAATGAAAATACATTTGTAACACAAACCTCATTGTATGAAGAGGAAAAGTAAATGGGAGAATGGCAGATGACTTAACAGAGTGAAGGAAGGTCAAAATTAATTGCCTGAAAAGGGAAATTTAGATAAAAAGAAGATAATTTGCCCCATAATACTCTAGAAAAACTTTGGATTTAGAGAATTTTAGGTATCAGAAAATGAGCATGAGGAAGAATGCTAAAATGAGATGATGGTTTAATGTCTATATAAAGTAGCTGTATCCCCCAGGATACTATTCCTTGCTGGCCAAGTCAGACATCTATTTCTACACCACTGTCCAGGAAGCAGATGCACAACTTCTGGGCAAATTTAAGTGAGGCATTAATGAGGTTCTTGATTAGGCACAGGGGCAAGTAGGGATGGGAAATGCAACTGAAATCTGGAGGATGAATGAAAGGTCGGCTTTCTCTTTAAAGAGAATCAGCCCATCCATTTCCCACTAAATTCTTTCTTCTGCCTAACTCCAGAATCCTGACAAACCAAATTCTACTCCTCACAGAAAGAGGACTACATGATACTTCTCTGGAGAGATGAAAACAAAGTAAAGGTCCATAACTATTGGCATTTGGAAGTCTTGTGAAGTCCCACTTACAATGATTACCTACTTGGATTTTATTGCATTGCTATTAAATATAGATGGAGAGACTTCTGGTTCTGGCTATGAGACAGCAGTGAGTTTCAGCCTTGTCCTTTTGTCATATCCCACCATGTAAATATAAAAACTAGTCAAAGTATATTTCAGGCATTGGATAACAGATAGCACAAGGCTGTGATCCTTGAGCAAATGGAAGCACACAAGGAATGTAGCTTTCTGTCTGAGATCAGAGTTCAGAGGAACCCAAAAAACTCTTCCTGGGTTCTATTTCTCTGTGCTTTCAGTTTCCAATCAGAGATTAGAGTTCAGGGCTGCTAATATTGGTGGAATTTGCAGGGCACGATACCAGAGAGGAGAGAGCTGTGCAGAGAAGGAACTCTAGAAATCTGCAGGGGTCCCTTGAGTCTTTTGCCAAATACTTAACCAATCATGTAGTGTGTACATTTCTGTGAGGTCTAGCAGACTATAGCTACTGGGAGGCTTGAAGTGAATATAGCCTCTAAGATACTGGGAGTACTTTGGAACAGCACAGTACTAGATAATTTCAAATGCTGACTGGTTAGAGTGGAGAAACCCCACTCAATAGCAGGGCATTGAGTTGAGACCTCAGAAAGGCCACTCTTTAGGAATAAAATATTCTACCCCTGGAGTAAAGCTACTCTAGATTCACTGAATGGACCCTGAAAACAGGACTTAACAAAATTAAACTGCTATTTCAGTAAAATTTTTTTTTTTTGAGATGGAGGCCTGCTCTGTCTCTGAGGCTAGAATGCAGTGGTATGATCTTGGCTCACTGCAACCTTCGCCTCCCAATTTCAAGCAATTTTCCTGCCTCAACCTTTTGAGTAGCTGGGATTACAGGCACCTGCCACCATGCCCAGCTAATTTTTTTTTTTTTTTAGCAGAGATGGATTTTCACCATCTAGGCCAGGCTGGTCTTGAACTTCTGACCTCAGGTGATCCACCTGCCTCTGCCTCCCAAATTGCTGGGATTACAGGCATGAGCCACCTAGAGCAAAGCCCAACATCCTTTAAAGGAAAGAAGATAACAAAAGTTACACCTTTAAGAACATGGAATCCACAATATCCAGCATACAATCAAGAACCTGGGAAAAAAAGTGAAATATGCAATCAATTGAAACAGACCTATGGATGATAGAGATGTTGAAACTTACTAGATAGGGAGTTTAAAACAACTGTTATAAGCATATTAAAGGTTTTAAAGGAAAAGACAGTTGCAACAAGAGAAGTTATAGGAAATCCCAGCAAAAAAATGAAAACTATTTCAAAAAATCAATAAAAATTATGGAATTGAAAGAAATAATATCTGTACTGAAAATTTCACTAGATAATATTAGATTGGACCTTGCAGAAGATAAAATCAGTGAACTTGTAGACAAAACAATCAAAGCTATCCAAACTGAAGAACAGAAAGAAAGGGGAAAACATGGATAGATAGTGACCTCTGGGTCAATAACAAGTAGTCTAATGTTTGTGTTATTGGAGTAGCAGAAGGAAAAGAGAGGTAGAAGGGATAGAAAAATATCTAAATAAATAACGGCAAAGATTTTCTAAATTTGGTGAAAAGTACAAATTCACTCTTGTAAGAAGCTGAATGAATCCAAATCAGAAGCAACATAAAGAGAACCATTATTGGAGTTCTCAATAATGTTAAGATGTCAGTTCTTCCATATTAACATTTAAGTCAATGCAATTTCAATAAAACATCTCAATAGGTTTTTTTGGTAGAAATTTCCAGTCTGATTGAAAAATTATGGAAATGCAATAAACTAAAACTATCCTGAAAAGAAAACTGGAGGACTTACACTGCCTGATTTCAAATCTTACTATAAATCTATGGTAATCAGTTGAGGTTCTAGGCAAGCTCTTATATGAAAGATTTTCCTGATAACTGTGTGCTTGAAAATTATTGCTATAGTGTCATGGAACCCAGGTGAAGGAAGAGTTTGAAGAAATGTGTGTTGAGAGTTATCAAAATGTACTGTGATGAAGAGGTCCTTAATGACATTTGAGGCCACACCACAATATTGGTGGGGAAAAAACCAGATTTTTTGGGGTTAAGGAGAACATGACTAGCAAGGAAATGCAGGCAACTGACATAGATCACAAGTAGGAAGGGAAGGAGGAGATACAGATCAACATGGTGATTGAGCAGCACCTTCTCATGTTCACAACTCACTGTCATTGGTGCTAGAGATGATTTTCTTAGTTACAGGTACTTTGATTGAAGCTGTGGTCTTTAAGTATGTTACTTGATTTGACAAGATCAAGACTCCACAGGTTTCTCATCTCATCTGTTTTTCTAGTGACTACAAAATAGCTCTCAGACAACCCTAATGTTTGGTTAAGTAACCATCATTTTTTCCCCAAATATTTATATTTTTAAATTCATTTAGGGTCTTCAATGCATGTCTCCCATAGGAAGATTTTCCTTTTCTTAAAGTTGAAGAATTTTTTTTTCTTTTGAGAAGTCCCATAGTTCTTAATTATACTTGTTTTAAGAAATTTATTTTTTTTACATTTAAATTGCATGTTTTACTGAAATATTTAATCTTTCAGATAGACATTACTCTCTGAGCATGAGCTTCATGTTGGATTCCTCTTGGATGAATGAATGGATGAAGGCATATATGTCTGTACTGGCTTGTTTAAAGGGCAAACCACACTGCTTATTTTCATCTCCACATTTTTGTTCAAGTAGATTCTCCTAGGAAATTCATGTACTCCAGTGATGTGACACATTTTATATTTTCTTTATAATATGCATAACTATTTAGAGGCTAATTTGAAAATTCTTTTTTATTCCCTAATTGATTTTGTTTCTCCTATTACAGAAATCCAAAAACAATTTTTCCCTTTTGTCTTCCCTCCCTTTCCCCTCCCTCCTCTCCTTCTCCTTCTCCTTCTCTCCCCTCCTTCTTTTTCCTCTTTAGACCCACTTAGTGTACATCTTCAGGGCTGTGTGCCTGCAGAGAGAGGTCCTGCGGAAAGCAAGGTTGAGCTAGTTATTAGATTAGGAAAAGGGGGTATAGAAACTTGACCATTGACTCCTGACCTGGCTGGCCTGGAGGAAACTTACTCAGTCCCCTGTGCCTGTATTTTCTCTGTGAAATGAGGCTCTAAATGTATGAGAATTACCTACTGCAGAGGGAGGAGGAGCTGGAGGGGCAGTTTCACATCTGAAAGGGCTTTGCCTTCTTAGAATAATTACGCAGAATAGGATGCACAGTGAACAGGACTCCTGGGGCCTCCCTGCTAATTCTAGCGATGTCCCTGTCTGACTACAACTGTTTAACAACCCACTTAACCTTTCAGTTGATCAGCACTAGCTGAGTTCCAGCTTTTGGAGGGAGAAAAACAGTACCTATAAATGCATAGTAGTAGGAGAAACCTCAAAGTTCAACAAAGGCATTATGATATAGTAGTTATGAACTTGGACTCTAAAATCAAACTGGATTTGAGACTGATCCTTCTACGTACTTGTTATATAACTTCCAGAAAATTTTCTTAACTTCAATGAGTCTGTTAATTCCTACCTCGTAGGGTTGTAAGAATTAAATGATGCCTATAGAGCACTGTCACAGTGTCTCATTCATAGAAAGCTCTCGAAATGTGCCGGGGATTATTATTTTTGGTTAAATGCATAACGAGACTGTACAATTACAAAAGACAATCAATCTGTGAGTACTCTGCAAATCGTTATGCAAAGTTAAGGTGTCACAATTTATATCATTGTTTATGGTGGTGAAGTCATAACCAGAACTTGCTATGTGAAAGAGGCTTTGTCAACTATTTGAACTTAAGACTTTGTATACATCTGTTTCTCACTGTTTTTATTCTTTTTTTCTTAATAAAAGAAGGAATTTTTTCCTTTTTCTCCTCAATTGCTCTGAAAAGAGTTTTGAGAAAGCGTTTTGCTATTGTGACTTTGTTCCTCCTATCTTTGTCTCAAGAATGTGATAAAAGATTTGAAAGAAAATCTAGCTCTTCAGTTTGTACAATCTTCTTGCCCTAGGACATTATTACCAATGATTTTAGGTAACATGTTGTTACTGCTACTGATGTTTTGTTATTATTACAAATCGGTGTAAATATTACAATGCATTTTTATTTCATAGATATGGAATGGCAGGTCTGCTATATCTAGTAATATGAAATAAACTGTTACCTTTAACTATTCAGCAACGACACAGTTATAGTTCATGCCAAAAGTGTTTAGAATCATATAAAGGATTTCTATATTCCATGTTAAAATAATTCAACTTTGAATTTCCCATTAAATATAATATTATAAAAAAGATTTAGGTACAGTTCCCTGGTGTGTTTGAAGCTGTGTACTCTGCAAACACATAAATAAAAGTACATCCAATTGGAAGAAAAAGGGGGAATTCAGGAAGTTAGCCTGAATGCAGCTTACATTCATCTGAACAAGTTAATTGTGCCTGTCTTGTTTCTCAGGGACTCTTTGTGTCAAATGAGTTTATGATATTAGCCTGCTCCTCTAATATCAAGGTATGTTACCAGTAAATGAGGCTATGGTTTTGATGAGACTTTGTCATATTTCGGCCCTCAAATGTCCTTATTTTTCTTTATAATGTGTTTAAAGTTATTATAATATCACTGAGTAATTATTACATCACCATATAGGAGTTTGAATTATATCAGGAAAACTACTCTTAACTAACTCTTAATTACAGTGCTCAGTGAAAAACAGTGAGCTTTATTAGCTCTGTGAAAATGTCCCTATTAATGATAGGCAGAGGGTAGTCCCATTGGGACGTGACATGATTATTTATTTCTTTCTAAAGTACAACTTTATAAATTGAAATTATTTTTATCTACATAAATACTGTATAGAATTTTCTCAGTGAAACCATATGTCGTGGGCTTATTTTGGTTTTGACTGTAGGAGTATAATGCTTACATTTTTCTTTTGTCTGAGCCTTTTCAGATATGAAACTTTAGCTATCCTACAGAGAGGCCTGCTTGCTACGAAATTGCTATGGATGGTGCAATGGCCTCACAGGGGTATTCTTTGGATTCTACAGGGGGAGGTGAGGCTTGGTAATTGAAGAATCAGAAGTGTTCAAATTAGTTTGCTTGCTGACTCATTGGGTGACATTGGATAACTCAGTTTTGTAATCTCAGGTCTCTATTTCCTGACCTGCGACAGGGAAAGATTTTTATGGAAGTCCTTAGTAACAGAATGTGAAAACTGTGATATGTGAATATGTTATTTTGTCAGTATATTTAATTCTTCATGTGCGAAAAAAGCTTGGTTTTCCACAGATCCATTTCTTGAAGGAATAGTAGTAAACCACCATCTGCCTGAAGCCTGATGAAGAATTAAGGGCACCCAACTATGAGTAGGTTCTCTTCCCAGGTATGAAGGGTCTCAGATCACAGCTGAATGGGTTTCAGTGGTGTATGTGATGTGGTGTGGTAACAGTGGTAGTTGTGGTATGTGTTGCGTATTTGTGTTGAGTAAGGAGTAATAGGAGTTTCATCAGTGTTTGGATATGTGGTTCTATACTAGACATATTAAATATTTTTGATTTTGCTGAAAGCTCTAAGATGTTATCAGTTTTGAGTCTAATGTACATAGCATTTCTAGTGCAAAAACAAATAATCATCTCAGCCTTGAGATACAAAAGGCAATTCAGTCAATTTGGAGAACTTGGGTTTTCTCCTCAGGGTTGTCCGCTTTTTAAATCTCATTGATTCAGTCATAAATCTTCCCCCTCCAAAGACCTTGCTTTTAGCCCCACTGCACTGAAGTCGGCTCTTACTTTAAGGAGCCCCAGTAACTGCTCCTAACATACACATCTTTATTTGGAAATGTGGGGAACCTTGACCAGATAGCTGCAGAACAGCTGGAGCCTGGAGGGTGAAGAAATTTGGGTAAAGATGAATGAGTTATTCATCTATTAAAAGTGTTATGGTAACCGACTTCATCAAATTGAAAATCAGCTCAGAAAGAAACTCCTGTGTCTCAGGGAGTTAGAGGAGAAGAGAAGGGGAGCTAGAGGGGGAGAGGCAGGAGCATTGGGTGGAATGAAGAATATTGAACTGGGTTTAGATAAAGGCTATTACTTGGAGATAGAGATGACCTTTATGGTATTACCATATGTATGAGTGGATGTTTACTTGCGTTGATTCTATAAAATGGTAGTTTCAGGCGTAGGCTTTTTCCACTTTCTGTTCTTTTTCCACTGGTGCAGTCCAGCTTTGAGGAGACTTAACCCTTAGACCTCAGGCAGGTCTAAAAAGAGTGTGTAGGTACAACTCCTCTAAGCACTTATTTTAGTTACTGTCTTCCTGAATTTCTTTGCTGGTAGGAGGGTTAGGCAAGACCTCTTCTGGTTCCTTGGTTGTCCTTGGCTGAAGTTAGCTGATGGTAGGCTAGTGGCAGGGTTGTTGATACCCCAACAATGCCACAAGGCCCCTTTCTTGTTGTATCTCTCTATGGAGCCAACGTAAATGTAAATCAGCAGAAGAGTGTGCAGATGAGAAGATATTGTCCATAAAATATACATCAAGGGATCATTTCAGCTGCATCAGAAGAAAGAAAATTGTCTTTTCTAGGGGAGAAAGGAGAAAAGCGCATAGAAGTAGCCATTTAATGAGGGAATAAACTGCCCTGAAGAGTGCATACATTAAAAACAGGAACAAAGCCAAACAAAATAAATAATAACAGGAAAGGTGTACCTTGATTGTATATGTTTTACAAAGAAACCTCTGGCCTTTCTAGAATATGATAATCACTAAACTAGTTTACTCAGGTTTTCCCTTTGATGGGAGATGCAGAATAACTCAGAAGGAATATTTTGAAGAGTTTCCTTACTTCCAGTTAAGTGCTAGTAACCTCCTCAAATTAACAGATACTTAATTGATTTTTTAGACTCCTTTTCTCCTTTACCTAAAAGAACTCATAGCAGCTCTGCATTTATTCCCCTCTGCGGCATTGATCTCCACTATCCAGTTCTTTATTTTGAGTTCCAGGAAGCACTTCCCTTCCTCAGCCTTTTAAAGTTGGATAGGGCCTTATGACTTGCATAGAATGTGGGTAGAAGCACTGAATTTCTGGAGCTGGAATCTCTAGCCCTCTTTTCCTTTGCCATGTTGACTAAATAGCCTAGAGTGTGGGCTGAACATACGTCCTCAACATATGGAGGACAGTTGTTCTGTCCAAGAGATTTGCCAACATCTGTAGTGGACGTTGCGTGAACAAGACATAAGCTTTTGTTGTATTGCTCCACTGAAAACTTGGGATTATTTATTGCTACATGCAATCTAGTCGTGACTGATGACACCATTTTTAACAAGTGGCTCTGCAGCCTTGGCAGACCCACTCTATTCCACATGGCATCTTTAAGTGGTTTTTCTGTGAGTCTACAGGGAATCATAACATTCATGATAGAAAGTATGACAAGTTTAACTATGAGGTGGAACCATTAGGCAGAAACTATGGACTGATGGGACTTAGTGAGAAAGGTGGCTGGACATTTGATATCATTCAGCCTCTTTCCATCCTGTGGACTCCCACTCTCCTCCTGTGTCATTGGTGATGTGTTTCCATCCTCTGGACTCCCACTCTCCTCCCATGTCATTGGTAATATGTTTCCACTCTCACCTGCAGTCCTCATGCCTTGAAGATCCTCTGTGGGATTTTCCTAGTGCTGAGAGATTAATCACCTTCTTTGCAATATTGTTGCAAACAATGGGAGTTTCTTGGGGAGATGTGATTATTCTTGGCATTTCTGCCTGTGCTAAGTCTCTATTTATTTCCTTCTAAGAAACACACTGGAATGTTATGCATCAAGAAACTTTACCCAAATAAAGCATATGTCTATAGTCTACATCTATTGTCATAGCTCTCTATGATCTATTTATAGATATTTTCCATACTTAATGCTCTCTCATTTTTTTCTCTTTAAATTTTACTTAAAATTTTTGTTACAAAGACTTAAATCTCAAGGAAAAATGACTCAACTCATTTGATAAAGAGACTATGTTGGCTCACGGAACTGATGATAAAGATGGTATACTGGCTCTCAGCACAGGAAAACTAAGGAGTCATAGGAATGGCTTGATCCAGCAGCTCAGGGCACACTAATGAGATGGCTCTTTCCATGTCTCTGCCCTGCCTTGCAGAGTGTCAGATTCAACCTAAGGCTTCTTTCTTTGTGGCCACAAGGTGGTTGTCAGTAGCTTCTAGGGCTACTTGATTTCCTATTCATATCACATGGGAATGAAAGGGTCTTTCATGGACACAGTTCAGAAGAAGGAAGTTTCTTCCCCAGAATCCCCCCAACACATGTGTCTTCATGACTCATTGATCCAACTTGAGTTAATTGACCAAACTTCCCTCTGCTCAGGGTGATGGACTTTGTTGGTTAGTTTTGGCCAATTAATGATCACGATGCGCTTATAGAATAGAGCTAATCCCATCCCAAACACCTGGGTAAGAATATAGTAGCAGTGATGCCTGGAAGGTCAGTCTTGACGCTGTTGATAAGTAGAAAGCTGGAGACCAGACACTGAGTAGTCAGCAAACACTTGGCCACAGTGACCTTGCTTTTCTCTTTATAGTTACACTAAAGCCGCTTTCTCTGATCCTCCTTACTTCTACTTTTGCTAAATTAAATCCTTGCTGTTTCATGAGATTTTGAGAGGGTGAAAACAAGTCACCTTTTCTGTGTAAGAGGGTCAGGGAAATGAAAAGGAAACAGAGTTTGATAAGTCTTCCTTAGAATTCAGTAGGAATGTCTGCTTTTAACAAACAACCAAATGAGAACGCATAATGACTACATAAAACACACATACCTTCAGTGGCCTGCAGGACCTTAAAATCAGTTAGGTATTTCTTTGGTGATGTGCGTCTTCCTGTTTCAAAATGACAGCAGCTGATTTTATGATGTACCAGCTCCCAATGGGGATGGCTCATCACTCAGTCTGTGCAAGACAACCCTCCTCTAATAATAAAGAAAAGAGCAATCTAGGGAAATAAATGGCCTGTTATAGTGTTTGCTTCTCATAGTGGGTCTTCCCAAATACTATACAAACATTAATTAAACTTTCTGGCTTCCTCATGTAATGAATACCTGTTTATACAGAGGGGGAGTAGACAGAGTTAACCGACCGTGGCCCCTCCATGAATTAAAAGAAAGGGTCTCCACTGTTGGGGCTCACAGTCACCTGGAAACATTATCATTTAACTTTTTTTTTCCTTCCCAGAGGGGAAAGTATGCACAGCCAAGCAAAAGCAAATATATTTTGTTCTGTGTCTTCTTGGCACTGATTAATACGAGTTGGAAGGATACTGCCTGATAACTTTATTACGACATGGAATGAATGGAACAATATGACCAGCAGAGCGGGCATGGTACTCCTGTGGCTGGAAGAGAAAGTCACCATTCTTTATTCCTTCCAAAACATTGTTTACAGATCGCTCAGAGGGTTCCAGGCATTGTCTGAGTCCCTCCCAGGGATTTTCAGATGGTCGTTTTGAGAAATAACCAGAAACTAGGAAATTATGAAGGACTTAGGTAAACTGACGCATTAAATATCTAGAATGTTAGACCCAGTCCACCCCTTTGGACTTTGAAAAGGTTACTTTAAGTCTACAGATGAATAAAATACAACTGCTACCTTGTAGAATGTACTATTCAATAGGGGAGATTAAAAAGCCCAATAACCATGCTATAAGCAAAATATAATAATGTGATAATAAAGGTATGTGTATTTTGATATGGAAAATCAGTGAAAGAAAAGAAATCTTCTGGGTAGAAAAATTACCTGGAAACTCCTTGGAAAGTGTAGGATTTTATCAGGGCCTAAAAGGATGGCCAGGATGTGGATAAGGGAAGACAAGGAACAAAGGTATACTAGCTATGAGACTAGTCTTACAGAGTCTCAGAGATGGGAAAACGTCGTTTATGTATAAGTGATTTTATTTGGCTGGAGTGTAAAGTTTAAAAGAAAGTAATGAGGAAGGCAGTAACTAGAAACAAAGGTTGGAAAACATCATGCACAATCTTGAGTGCCAAACTAAGGAGTGTAGATTTAATTCAGGAGGAAAATAAAGCTGTTAGAGGCTTTATAAATTTTGTAGCCACCACTGTATCTCATAAAATGTTCTTCAGATCCCATATCGGAGTCAGAACTCTAGTCTTGCTGAGCTGTGGCCTGATGATAGGTGAGGTGAGCTCTAAAACATGTAGCTGCTGTTCTCTTGGAGCTCAGATGCAATTACATGAAGGGCAGTGCTTCCAATGGAAATGAGAACATAAGGAAATGAGGTGTCTTAAGGCTGCAGGTGAAAGGATGAAGGATGCGTATTCTGAAGGTAACACAGGGAAACACACAGAGTGACCTTCTGAGTGACCGGAGAGCATAAATGATTCTCATAGGTTGTTTTAGATTCCTGGTAAATTACAGAGAGAGGCAGTATGGTGTAGTGGTCTGAGAGTGGATGATCTACATCCTAATTCCAAGGCTTGGGTGTTACCTACCTATATACTTGGAGGCAAGTCTCTGGGAAAACCTCATGGCCAGGGGGAGGTGGCTCATGCCTGTAATCCCAGTGCTTTGGGAGACTGAGGCAGGCAGATCACTTGTGCGCATGAGTTTGAGACCAGCCTGCGCAGCATAGGGAGATCTCATCTCTACAAATAATGCAAAAAATTAGCTGGGCATGGTAGTGTGTGCCTGTGTTCCTAGCTACTTGGGAATCTGAGGTGGGAGGATTGTCTCAGCCTGGGAGGTCGAGGCTTCAGTGAGCTGTGATTGTGCCACTGCACTGCACTTCAGCCTGGGTGACAGGGTAAGACTCTGTCTCAAGAAAATAAACAACAACAACAGCAACAAACAACCCAAAAAACAAAACCAAAAACCCCTCTGTTTCCCCATTTGTAATTGGAAAATTACATTTTCCAAATTACAGTTTTGAAATTGGCATTTTCCAATGTGAGTTCTGTAGGCAATTAGTAATGGAGCATGTCTCATTAGGAAAAAAAAAGTGTTCTGTAGTCAAGTAAGTTTGGGAAATGCTGCAGATTCAATTCTATGTCCAGTCATGCATTAAAAGCTTGGAGAGTCCTGCAGAAAGGAAGGCAATTTTACTCTGTTGAAACCAGTCTTTCCTAAATGTATTTGGTCATAAGAATCTTATGTTTTTTTCTTCCATACAACACCTATTGGTTCTCTGTGAAACACTTCAGGCAATTTTGGGCTAGGTCATTTTTAGCTCCCTTTTCGCTTTCATATTTTCTGATTCTGCCTTATCTCTGAAGGTTTCTTTTCAGTCCAACATCTTATACATCCAAGGGAGTTTTCTTCTCCAGTAAAATTTCCTCTCTAAACTATAGGATTGACTATCATCCCCCAATTAACTTTCTGTCAGAGTTGAGGCAGAAAGTTCTTTAAAAGTGTTTATAAAAGTGCTTTGAGATCCTTTCAGGAAGGAGATCCCTGGTGGATTTGTCATATGACTTCATTAGACACCTTGTATGCTAAGGAGCGATCAACTTCAGCTTCCAGTTTGGCATCCTCATATTTCTAACTTATTCTATGAACTAGGAAAGAGCTGAGGGATTACTTTTTTTTTTCTTCTCCTTTTTGCATCTGTATATAATGTAATTTAACCTAGCAAAAAAGACACTGATTGCCTGTCCCACAGGACTTAATTAACTACCAGCTTCATGGTGCTCCATGGAAATAATAAGAAAAGTAAAAGTTCAAATGTTCTGTACCTGTCCACTTCCACCTCTGGTGCATAATGAGACGTCAGGAACAGTGACAGTGATGAGATGTGTAAAAGATGCTGATTATAGAAGGCGGCAAGCTGCCTGCTCGGCTCCTGGGAGGTCTGGCCAGGCTGGAAGAATCGCCAACCCAGCAGGCAGCCTTTGCCTTCAGATTACAATTTCCAACATTCTCCCCACTCACCTCCCTGCCACCTGAGCAGTGATTTTGTTAACCTTTAGCTCTGCCTTCTGCACCCTGGTCAGATGTTATGACAATTGTCATGGGGAAGATACCATGTTTATTAAGCTGCCTGTAGCAAATCCGGACTGGTAGTGCAAGATTCTACCAGCTAGCCCTCAGGGGAGCCCATTAAGAAATTGCAAGGCTAATAAAAATCATGCTGGATGAAATTGCAGTCCTCTGGTGCCGCTCCGTGATGGGTTGAATCTGGTTTTACATTTTAATGGGGGCAGGGACTGAAGGTTTGAACCAGGACCCTTGTACCAGCAATTCTGAAGGTTGTACCTTCTTAACCCAGAGCTGGAATGGGGCAGCAGAAGGACAAGCTTGCTTCTCTCTTTGTGTGAATTTTCTGCACATTTGAGATAAGAATTTATTAATGTGTCTGATAAGTTAACACTGCACTGCTTCTGGAAAAAAGCCTCACTCTGCCATGTGGCATGAAATTTGGGCCACAGTTAGTCTTCCAGCCTCTCACTGAAGCCTTCAGTGCCCATGCCGGAGGGGGAGACTGAGAAAGCAGGGGTCTGGTTTCTTTTCTCTTGGTAAAATTGTTCTAAAATTTCCCTGTACTGGTGACTTTTCCACAAGGAAATTGTGTGGAAATTGGGAGGGCCGTGCCAGCGTTTAAACTCATCTTCATACTGCACCCTTTCAAATCCCGGCACCACCGAATCCAGGAGTGATTCTTGATTTCTTTGCCGCATCCTTTCTGCTCACAGAATTAATAACTTCACTTGGATAAATTGATAATTTTCAAATATTAAAATGAAACAACCGAGTATGTAATTGCTGTTTTGGGAAGATTGAGAAAAATGGAAAGAAAAACGTATTAGGGTATTCAGCACTCACTATGATGCCATCTGGAGAAGCATATTCTGTATTTTATTGTAAAGAAAAATTTCTACTAATAATAATGGAAAGAGATAATGTTAATTGAATGCTTACTTCTTGTCTGGGAACTGTGTGAAGCCCTTTACTTGATCTGCCCATTTAATCCTCAGAATGAAACTTTAAAGTGATGACTATTATCATCTCCATTTTACAGGTTGGTAACCGTTCAGAAACTTGTAGCAGCTTGTCACAGGACCCACAGCTGGAAAGTGGCAGAGCAGGGGCTCAAATTGAGACATAATGATTCCAGAGCCTATGCTCTTTGGCACTCTGGCCCCGTCACCTTCAAGCTGGAGAGTTTAGAGATAGTAACTCCTGATTTCAATGTCTACAGGCATTGATTGTAGAAGTAGAAGAATATGATGAAATAAAATAAAAAATGCTCTCAGGGTTAGGGTTAGGATAAAAAGAAAAAAATAAAAAAAGAGAAAAAGAATGCTCTCTGTATGTTGAATGAATAAATCCAGAAGGTTCATAAGATTAATATTGACAATGCTTGGAGTATTATATTTATTTCTATGTCTATGACTATATATTTAGCCATAAAGTCCATCATTAAGGTACAGTTTAAGATTTCTTTGTGAAATCCTAAGAAACCATCCCTTTCAACATCAGGGGAAATTGACTCTATTCTTTACTGAGCTTTGGCACAACTGGAAGTACATCACAATTAGCCTATTTAAGGCAATATATTTATTGGGGCCTATTTTTATTTAACTTTTAAAATAATCAATTTTAAATATGTGGCAATAGAGAGAATAGCATAATGAGCCCCATGTACCCATCATCCACCTTCAACAGCTATCAACTTATTTACTTTCTTTTCTTAGACTTTTAAGTGAGGACTATGTTATGTAGATTATTCTTTGAATAGAGGAATCTGCTAGTGGGGATTTTAAGGGTGAAGGTTAGTTTTAACCTGGGGGATCTCTCATAGCTTAGTATGAAAACAGTGACTATGTTTTGCATTTATGTGAATTTCTAGAAGCATGAGGCACAGGGTTGATATTAAAAATTAGAGCACAATACACATAAACCAAGTTTTCCTTTGAGTCCCTTTTATTTTCTCTTTTTTTTTTGTTTCTATCTTCCATTCCACTTTTATTTTAAGGTTTAAGTTCATAAGGCCTAAAACTTCCCAAGTGTATTTCCATTTTTAAACAGATTTCTTGGAGATCCAAATAAGTGAAGTTATAGTGGTAGAAAAAGTAGCAATGAAGATGAGTTTTCTATATGGGGTTGTCCATGCTTGGCACTAAATTCCATTGTCTGAGCAACTAACTCTTCATTAACTTCAAGACAATAAGTGGTAAGTCAAATACATTGAACATTTATATGTGGCAGTCACATGGTATTTAAGTATTTTTTCTACCTTATTTTTGTAGCACTCTGAGTAGATAGTATTAACTCCATTTTGCAGATAAGGAAAGGTATGCTTCAAAATGTTAGGAGACTTGCCCTAGGCCCTGTAGCTAGTAATGTTGGAGCCGTGAGTTTGAAGTGTAGTCTGCCTAACTTTAAACTTTCTCTTAACCTTGATGCTGTCTGCTGAATAAGTTACAAAAAAAAGGAAGTGAATGGTATGTTGGGGGTGGAGAGAGCGAGAGATGGGGAAAAAGTGGGATAGAATGGAAAATAAATGAGTTCATAAAAAAACTTCTGATAAAATCTCATATCCAGTGAAATAAGAGCAATGCTACATAAGTTCACTTTAACTTCAAGGGTATGACTATTTACTAAGGAACAAAAGTGTTTTGATTTTATTTTGAAAATACTGGTACAAAGAGAAAGCTTCTTTTTATAGCCCATAATTATTTCCCTGGCCCTGAAATATGGAAGGGCTCTGAAACATGGGAGGGGCTTCATCCATTCCTGCCCTGATTTAGTATGAAAAGATGTCCACAGGAATAAAACAAAGAAATATGCCAAACAAGGAAAGCAAAAGGACTCAGGGAGCAGATATCAGTGTTGGGAGGGGGCAACATCTGCACAAGGTTGTTAAGATGTAGCAAGTCAAGATGGCCACTGCAGTAACCACAGGCTATGTGAAGAGATAAATGGTTGACCCCAGCCCGTGTCAGGCTACGATTGATGCCACTATCAGCCCTAGTGCCTTCCCAATGATTTTTTAAAAACATCTTTGATAGAGTATGTTATCTAGTTACTGGCATGAGGGCAATAGCCTGGAGGGGTGAAGGAAAAGGGAAGAATAAAAGGTCACCCCAGGAGGACAATCTCTGTCGGACTAAATGAGAAGAAAAGGATCTAGCTCAAAAGGGAGGAAATAAATAAATAACAATAAAAGCAGCTGCTAGGTGCATGGATGGAATAGTGAAAGTGCTGTTTCCCTCCCTCCCTTCCTCCCTTCCCTCCTCTCCCTCCCTCCTTCCTTCCCTTCCTTTTCTTCCTTTCCCTTTCCTTCCTCTCCTCCCTCTTCCTCTCCCTTGTTTCCTCCCTCCCCCCTCTCCGTTCATTTTCTCTGATTTAAAAAAATTAAGATAAACCTGAGTTATTACTGAGAGTTAGCAGATATAGCTATATAGTCTTTGTTTTTCTCTTGAGATATTTTAATAGTCTAATTGGGATTGTTAAGTCTTTTTGTTTAAACCTCTAGAAGTGGTGAAATCAAAGGCCTTTATTAGCCCTCCTCTCTGTGGGATACTGATGACTCAAGAGTGACAAATAATTTAAAACAGGCAAAACAAAATTTCTCTAGATAATGGGAAAATAGGTCTTTATAATATGCCATTATTAATTTATTTGTGGTGAATGTGTGGGTTCAATTCTATGATAACTCTCTGGTCTTCCTTTCTACACATATCCATGTGCACAGAGACACCTCTGCAGGTGTGCCTGCATGCATAGTTTTTTCACATGTACCTATACATATTTTTGGAAGGGCAGGAATAAAATTGCTTTTGCTCAGTATCACTGCACCAAAAGAATTGTATTTCATGATAATAGAAACTTTAATTGGCTCCTTTTTAGCCTTGAAACATGTTTTGCAGCAGAAAAAGCAAGAAAGGACTGAAATAGTATTTTTGTCTAAAAGAGTATGGCTTTAATTAGTATAAGTGTTTTCTTTTTATTTAACCTGGAAAAATCTGTTTTTTTTTCTTTCTCTCATGAACTTTTTGCAGAAGGTAAAATGTCAGTGCCAGGGCAAAGACCCCGGAGACTGGAGTGGATTGGTAGCATGAATGCGTACCTTTGAGAAGGATCATATTGGATATAAAAATATCACTCCCAAAGCAACTCTGGGAAGACCAGAGAAATATTTTTTAGGCAGATTTCAACCTTTTCTAAAGCAACAGACTTTAACAATGTGAAAAAAGCTAATGAATGGTATGTTGTTGGTTTTCTCTAGCTAGTGCTGTGCAGGGTCATCATTAGTTGGCACAAGTTAGAGGACTTGTCTTGCCACCCCTTCCTCTGTCAAAGGTATCAGAGTCATGGAAAAACTGAGTCTTGATGTTGGAAGACTCGGGTCCTAGTCCCTAACAACACCAAGGTCCTGGGTCCTTGACTTAATTTCTCAGAGCCATCATTTCCCCTCAGTGATGGCAATAGTGCTTAGCCATATTTTCCTGCAAGGTTTTTGAGTTTTAAATGGATCTACAGGTGTGAAGCCCTCTGTAAGTATGAAAGTGCATTCAACTCTTAGTTCTTTTGTCAGTGTGGACTCCAGTGACATATGGTGGTGGTAGTTGGGTGTAATGTGGCCAAAGTGCTTGCATAGAAAACTGGAATGTGCTACTTGCAGAGCACAGCACTAAAACAGTGGCTCTTGGAAATTTCCTTAGGATTGTTTAAAGTGGGAGCAAGGTAGGGGAGTGAAATATTAGGGCTAGATGAAAAATATGTAGTATGTATTTTTTATACTTTTAACAGTTTCTAATTGGCAATACAAAATATATGCTGGATAACTTGATTTGCCAATAGAATTAATTAATATGTTTGAGATATTAAATTTAAAATAAAAATTTATTTTGTCAAGAATTTGTCTTATGTATTGAGGCATAAATGACCTATAACAGAACATGCAAATCTTAAGTGTATAGCTTATTAACATATGTATATACTGCGAAGACCAGACTCAAAGTGAAGACATAAGGCGTTTTCATCACCAAAGAAGGTTGATTTTGTTTTCATTTCTCTTGTTTTTTCCATAAATGGTGATGCAACGACTAGATCTTAAGAAATATATCTTTTCTTTGTTTTAGTTTAAGGAAAAGATGAGGAAGGCAAGAAGTGAGCAATGATACTTACTAAACACCTGTTATATGTCAGGCACTGAGTTAGTCTTCAGGTACACTATTTAACTCATTAAGAGTTCTCAAAAATCTCTATTTTACAGATAAGAGATTGAGCTTCAGAGAAATTAGGTGGCTACCAAAGGTCACACAGTGACTATTCGGTAGAGTTAGGATTTGAATTTATGTTGCTGCCTCCAGAGCCCATTTTATTCAACTAGTAAAATAAAACAATTGCTAGGACTTAGAGACTTGAGGATCTTCTGGAGAATCAGGAATACTGAAAGTTCACAGTTTCAGTTTCAGGAAAATAAAAAGGTCTTAGAAAAAGAAGTTTTTCCCTGTGAAGGGAGAAAGCTGATTGGGCTCTCCGTTTACTGCAGATTCAGTCTGATTTAACCTTTCTGTTTCTGAGGCTGTATTTTTCTCATCTCAGATTTATGAAACTTTTGTTATTATTGAGACAAGTTTTAAATATTGCTTAAGGGCACGTGCTGCTAAAGTCTGATAACAGATCGTCAAAGCCTTGGTTCCACTAGTTTCCAGCGTTTTGTTTTTGGGCATGTTACTTTGCCTCACAGGTCTCAGTTTTCTCATCTGTAAATATGGCTAAGAAGGTAGACTCTTGGAAGGTCATTGTGAAGTTTAAACAGGTTATAGAAGTGAAGGTTTTTCTGCGGTGCCTGACATCTAATAAATGCTCACTCAGTGTTTCTCATTATTATTCTTGTTATTGTCATTTTTCCCAGCCTGATACCTTCATCTTTGAGTATTTTAATTGTTGTTCTCATTTTCATTTTGATATTTACCAAATCCAGATCAATTTGTTTAATGTGCTACCAAAATGGGGGTATTGGAGTGAATGAGAAAACCACTGGCCTCTGAGACTGTGCCCTGCATGTGCCATGCCCCCAACCCTGGAGGGCTCTCTCAGCCTTGCTGGCTGGAGCTCTATCTTGATGCTCTCATATCCTGCGTACTTACTGCTATACCTAGTATCGGCTATTATACTTGTTTCCTGCTAGACTATGTACATGTCAGAGGTAGTCTGAGCACCTACAGCCATGCCTGGAGTTTAGTAGATGCTGCCACACTATTTGTTGGATGAAAGGCATTTCCAAATTTCATTTCTGGACAAAACTCCTGATGGTGTCATTTTGCTAGTTTTACAGTTTCCTAACATCTCACTTTTCCATTTTCCTTAGGGAATGGGAAATACCACAGAAGTTAATTCTCTAGGCAACTGAAAAATTTCCATCAAAATACCAACCAATGTTTATTTTTGATATTGTCTTCTAAAACATAGCAAAGGGTTTTCTGTCCTTTTACCTGAACATAGGTGGTAATATCAAATATTTTCTTGATGCTTCTGGATCATCAGCACAAACTTCAGTTGTTTCACTTTTTAAAAAATAACTCTATCCCAGGTGGTGCTATTGAAATTACTAAATGGCCCATGACGTTATTGATGTATTTTGTCCTTTCCTTTGCTGTGAGATTGCGACTCACATCTGGATGCTGTCAGTAGCCCCTACTTCCTTCTAATTGATCCTTCTGTTTTCTTCACCAACTGACAAGATAACAAAATTTTAATAGATATATACAATTCTGAGTGCAGCCTTGAAAGATACATCTTGAAGAAATACGTGAGGTTTGGTATGTGGACACTGTGATCTATTCCCCATCTCTCCCCTTCATTTCTCATTAGTCACCTTCATGACTGAGATTGTGGGAGATTAAATATATACCTCTCCACAACAGGACTGAATATGGTGTTTCTATAATATTAGAGACAAACGCTATATATTACCTACATTTCTGTGTTTTTAACTTGAGATCATAACTACACAGATCCCCATAGCAAAATTATTCCTATTAATCTAATTCATTTTTACCTTACATTCTCACTTTGCTACTTGGAAATATGTGGATTACAAATAAATTATTAATATGACCTGTACCATTTGTGAATTAATAACCATCACAATTATATTCTTATTCACAAATGGTTACATAAATTATTTAAAAAAATGCTGTCCATTTGTATAGCTTCTAGAAATAACTCATATCGCATGTGAGAATACAGTATCAAAATATCACATATATTCCATAAATATGTATAATTATTTTGTGTCAGTAAAAAGAAGCCCTTCTAGTTTAGATGATATCCCTGTGTTTTATCATTTAGGGTAGCATATGCTTTATTTTATTTTATTTTTTGAGATGGAGTCTTGCTCTGTCGCCCAGGCTGGAGTGCAATGGCACGATCTCTGTTGCCCAGGCTGGAGTGCAGTGGCATGATCTCAGTTTACTGCAACCTCTGCCTCCTGGGTTCAAGTGATTCTCCTGCCCCTTCTGAGTAGCTGGGATTATAGGCACCTGCCACCATGTCCGGCTAATTTTTACATTTTTAGTAGAGACAGGGTTTTGTCACATTGGCCAGGCTGGTTTTGAACTCCTGACCTCAAGTGATCCCCCCTGCCGCGGCCTCCCAAAGTGCTGGGATTACAGGCATGAGCCACCGCGCCTGGCCTGCTCTCTTTTTTATACATTCATTCATCTTAATTTTTTGGTTGTTATATATTTCTTAAACCATGCTCCATAAGCCCAGAAATGATTGTTTATTCACTATTGTATTTTTCATGCAAAATAGGTCAAAATAAAGATTCAACAAATATGTGGTAATTGTTTTGCAATAAATATTTCAAGAAATCGATTTCTACAAACAGTACTGCAGCAGACATCTTCTACATTTATCTTTCCAAATATTTTGAGAAAGTATATGAAACTCAGAGATAACCTTCGATTTGTATGTAGTTTTTTCTAATTTTTTCACAGATCATGCATGTTTCAAAATAATATAGTTTACTAGTTTATACATTTCCATTAAAAAAGGAACATATGAAGATTTCACTTGTAATTTTAACATAAATGGTAATCTAATAATTTTTGTTTTTTCTATAGAAAAATGTAATGACAAAAATATCTTTGGCAAAGAATCCAACTTTCTTGCTTTCACCTTATTTTTTCTCTAGTTGCAACCACTGAATCGTCTTCATTGATTTAGCATCATCCTTGGGCATTTTCTCCTTTGTATTGTAGGGGTAACCCAATCTTAATTTGGTGAATAAAAACCTTGAAATTATATGTTATTTCTAGTTCACAGATTCTGAACTTCCTTTTCTTTGTAACTGAGGTTTCCTCTTCATTCCTTAGAGGCATTCCAGATTAGGTTATAATTTCTGCTTTTACTTTTACTTGGTCCAGGAATGCCTCAGGCAAAGGATACTCCTACATTCTCCAGCATTAACACTGGCTTCAGGGAAAGGGGGGCAGTTCTGAATTTCATACTGATATTGGCATCCAGACATGTTCAAGGTCAAGAATCTGTACAGGATCACTGAACACAGACCATTGTTCATACGACTGTGTCATGAGATTCAGAATAATGCTCCCTCTTTGTTTTAATAAATTATGGAGGTAGAAACTGACAACATGTAAATTTTGTGCAAGAGCAGGGTATGTGTGAGTATCCTTTTATTTCAAACTCAATCCCTCTTTTTCATTTTACTTCTTAAACAAGTCAGGATGCCTAAAGCCTTCTTTGTTGAGTAAAGCGAATAGCTTCCTTCTAGGCCTTTCTCTTGGGGAAACTACTTGGTTAATAATGGATTCACTTTCATTCAATGAACCAAGATTTTAGCTAAGAAGAATCCGTGCAGTCTTCCCAGGTTTATTGATCTATTCACTGTGTTCTCTTTTGGGAAAGGATAATTTTAATGGCATTGCCAATAAAAAATATGTGTTTTTATCTTGTCTTTCTAATGAGCGAATGCTAGAGCTAAAGTCTCTCTATGGGCTTGTTCCCTTTTGCCTTGTGGCCTGCCCCTTTGCCATAACTCAGAGTTTTCAAATCTGTCCTTATAATCCAGGTTGCTGTAGAGCAAAGAACTTCATTAACATTTTCCTGCTAGACTTGAAAACAATTAGAACAGTGTGACTAGAGAGAGTTAAAGAGGACCCCCCAGACCCTAAAACCAAACAGACATCACAGAACAGGGATAGCAGGTAAAGTGGTTGCTATAAACACTTTCTCTTGAAAGCTGTGCCTTTTCAATAAACACGCTGTTAGGCCTTAGCAAAATATTTCCAGTTGCCTTCATGGGTGGTGCAGTGCTGGAAGCTGTTAGCTTGTGCTCAGTTAAATTTCAAATGTCAAAGCTCATTAATAGTGATTTTAGCCAAAGACAGCTTGTAAGGAGCTGTGCAAACTTAACTTCCTCAAATAAAATGAGAAGAAAGATGACCATTTAACATTGCTTTTCCTCTCCCTGCTTTCTTCACCTCCGCTTCGAGTTTGTTTTGGGTTTTATTGACAGTAGGTTTCAAGTTTATATTCCGCATTTCCCTTAATTTGCCTTGTCCTTTTATCTGCCCCCCCCCTTGGGAAATAGGCCTATTACAAAGGTGTTGCGATATTTCTTTGAGTTTTAGAAGGAGTGTTTTGTCTGTTTGAAGCAGGCCAGGAGGAGTCTGTGAAAGTGTTAAGGCAGAAGGTTCAGCTTTTGAGAGAGAAATACACTGTGATATGATTATGTGCTCAGATGCTGTTTCTAGCCTTGTCTCTGAATACAAATGTAAAAGGAGATTCCGTTTACACAATAATGTTTCAAATTAAAATATCAATATAAGCAAGCTCCCTTATGTTTTGCAGTCCGGGCAGTTCTCTGTAGGTACGTAGAAAATTAAATTTTTAAAAAATTTTGTTTAACCTAGTCTCAATTTACTTGTGCAGTTGTGAGTGTGGATTGGCCTGCTGTGTTAAATTCTCTGACAAATTAATTAATAATGGAGCTACCAATTACAAATTTGACATTGACTTGGCCTTGCTGTTGACTTTGGGTTTTGTTAACAGTACACTTCACTGAGCTTCCTTCCTGCATCTTGCAAAGGCTTCCTGGGCCCGGTGTAAGCAATATCTGGGATTTCAGAATGTGTTGTGGGAGGCTCAGGGAACCAGTACGAAGGCGTCAGATGTGGTTAAGATGTGGATATTTTGGAGCCTCTCTAAAGGCCTCTGTACCATAGTGCCTTTGAAGAATTTGAGCTTGGGTTGCACAGAGGTTTTTGCAAGACTCAAATCAGAGTAGAGGTAGAGTGTAGTGGGAAAAGCATGTAGATCTAGTGTTTATCAGGGGATCTTGTGTCAGAGGTTTCTTCTGAGGGTTTATAGTGAGTCCTTTTTAGAGGCAGGCATGGGTTCCAAGTAGGTTATAAGCACTGTAGCTTTTTCCCATTTTTGATCAAAATATAGGAACTTAACCTTTTTTTCCCTCCAACAGTTTGTTTAGACATCTTAAGAAGCTGATTGATATTGCTATGCTACTAAAGGCTGTTAATTGTAAACATTCTACCATCTTGATATTTAAAGGAATCTACTTTCTTTAAGTGGACTGTATTCAGTTATTCTTCATAGATTTCAATGATATTTGGGTCACAGATAAAGGATTTAATAATAGGGATCATGTTGAGTAGGCTGTGCTGTTCAGAGTATCAAAGTTTGCATGATTTCTTTTAAAAGCCAAGTAATGAGGTATTTCTCCAAGTAAGATCATAGTCTGGTAAGTATCCCTACAACTACTGCCTTTCAGCTTTCATTTTCTCTACCTTCCCTTGTAAACATCCAGATTTTGCCCTTCTAAGAAAAGATACAGGCCTGTCTCATTGTAATGCTTGGCTTGTGTGTTAGTTTCTCTTCAACAGTGAGCTTCCTGAGAGCAGGGAATTATGTTGTTTATCATTTTATCCTCAGGGTCTAGCACAGTACCTGGCTCAGTAAGTGTTTATTGGTTGAATATAGTAAAACTTTATTAATTGATACATGAACAACATTGTAGGTAGAATATTTAACTTAAGAGAAAAATTAATTTCATGGACTCTAGCACATTATTTGCATGCAAATGGGGGCTGCAAATTATAAATAAGTGCTATTAATTTATTGAAGCAGGTCTACAGGCGTTCTGCTGGCAGACATGGTGCCAGGAGTTTGTTTAAGTTATACCTTGATGAATATTTTCTATAATAACACTAAATAGTTTTAACAGAGGACAAATTATAAAATTTCAGGCAAGAGAAAGCATTTTGGTGTCACTGAAAGCCCCGCATTTGCTGATTGCTTATTACATACTGGTAATAAATGGGTCTAATTCATTAATTTGATCTAATTAATTTGGCAACAGCCCACTATGTACCAGGCAAGGTGCTAGTGATTTGTAATACACATGTGATTACCAGATAGTCCTTGTCCTTAAAACTCACACTCTAGCAAGGTGAAACATTGATATAAATATGGAGCACGAAAGCAGGAGCACTGAGTGCAGGGCAGCCTGGAGGGAAGATAGCTTCTCCAGGGTCCAAGAAAATCATTCTGGGGAGATTTAAAATGGAGCCAGGCCTTGGAAAACAACTGGACTGCTCAGGAGAGAAAAATCATGTACATACAAGTCATGATGTCCGGGGACACTATGGCTTTTGGTGTAGCTTGAAGATGACACATGATCCAACAGAATTATGGGGAGAAGCCAGGGAGGGTACTGGGAGACCACTTGTAGGGTAGAGAATTATATGCTTATTTGAATTTGGACTTTGGTTTCTAGGCACTGGAGTCAGCTCTTCTCTAAGCTCTACGATCTGTGTATTCTAAGGTGTGTGTGTGTGTGTGTGTGTGTGTGTGTGTGTGAGGCAAGTCAGGTGGGTGACTGTATGTGTGGGTGACTGTGTGCCATGGGGAGAGGAGGAAGAGAGAGATAAGGAGAAGGACAGAGAGAGAATGAATGCGTGAGGTTAATTTTCCTGGGTAGACAATAGTAGCGATGCAGAGGAGAATGAAAGGATGTGGGGGAGATTGGAAGCAGAGAGATCAGAATGGCTGTTGCAATCAATGGTCATCCATTTAACATTCATTCATTCACATAATAAGTGCTTATTAAAAACCTACTATGTACCAAGTCCTGTGATATACCCTAGATGCATAATCAGTGTGTTTTCTGTTCTCATGGAGCCTACAGTCAAGAAGATCTGGGTGAGAGATGAGCATCTCTTAAACGAAGGCCTATGTGAGAAGGTACAGAAATCACCTGTCGTCTTCAGACACACTCTGTATGTTCTGTATGGTCTTTTCTTCTCTGTGTAGCTGCATACAAAGCTGCATACATAGAGAAGAAAAGAATGAACGAAGAGGCATTTTTGAGGTCATGGACACAACTTGATTACCTATTAGATGTTGAAGATTAAGGACAGGACAAGTCAGGTGATTATAGTTTTGGTGTTCGGTAACTCTGTAAACTTGATATTGATGGCTAAGTGAGTAAGTTTGTGGGAAGAGGAAAATAATGAATGTCATTATACACATGTTATGGCTGAGTGCTCCATGTAACATACAAATGGAGATGTCCATCCATTTAGAGTTTAGGAGAGAGTTGAGACACTCTCTCCTTTAGTTCAAACCTTTCAGTTAATAGTTTCAGATACAGATTTGAAAGTTGTTATGAGGTGGGTGATAACAGAAGCCACAGGAGGTGACAATATCCAGGAAGAATGTGCAGATGAGGAGGAAGGGGATGGATGCCTGGGACTGCCAGTGTTTGTGAGAGGAGCAGAGAAAGGGACTGATCCCTACTCGTGTTCTAGACTGCCTCCTCTTCTCCTTGGTAGCACTTGATGTCAAAATGGCCCAATCTCTTTTCTGCATTTCTCTAAATACATAAGCTTTTTAAACTTAAATAAAGAAGCCCAAACTTCCCCTAACCCTTCTTTGACTTTATGGCCCCTTTTATCAAGCGATTGAGTCTCTTCTTCCCTCACAGCCCATGTTTGTTGAAAGCCTAGTGACATTGGCTGTTTCCTTTTCCTTACCTCTAGTCCAGCCCCTGCCAGCTCCTTGGCTTTGACATCCCCCTCAACACTGAAATGTGCCTGGCCAGGGTAGTCTTCAAAGATGATTTTGAAGTCTTTATCTCATGACCTGTTTTGAATACATTAATCTTGATGGGCTCTAATAATCTCTTAACTCCAATTCAGTCCAATATAATTTTGAAACCCCCACATTTATCCAATTTTTAAAGACTTCTTCACTCCTAGATGGCTTGGAAACCTTGGTGTGGGGTGGGGTGGGGAATAACTATTTCTCTCTTCTCTCCATCTCTTTCCATCCTTCCTCTAGGAGTTGGCCCAAGGGGAGAGATGAGCAGGGCCAAAGGAGACACCATGTGTGTCTTTGGTGCAGCTTCTATCTGAGGTGCTATCTGGGTGGGAAATGCACAGGTTCTCATCTTATGGTCTTTTCTGTGGCTTCATCAGAGATCCTCCTGCTGGGTTCCTAAGCCTGCAACTCTCTCTGAATGGCTGGCCCATTTTTTTTAGAGCGGGGATGGTGGTGAGGAGCTTTACTTTTCCCCTCACGAATCCGGTCTGCTTCTTGGGAAACATCTCTTTAAATCCTATCAGTCTGTTCCCTTTGATGGGATCTACATTTGCCTGTCTCTCCAGCGGTGACATGCAGCTTGTCCTCAAACCAGTGCCCCCTCTTCCCTCTGCCACTGGGCAAGGGCAGCTCCAGACAGTCTCTTGTCTTTAGACTTTCCAGGTGGGAATCAAATACTAGTGCCTTTTCCATTAAGCTCTCCCATAGATTCTCTTGCAGCTCCACTCATCTGGCTTAGGTAGAGTGAGAGTGGAAATAGAAAATACTACAACGTACTAAATTTCATAATATAGTGTGGGGGAAAGGACTACAGCAGTATGTGCAAAGCCTGTGGAAGCAGTAAGAAGGGTGGGGGTAGCTCTGCTTTGGGGTGAAGGGACACTATCAAAAGCTTCTCAAAGAAAGAATGACCTGGCTTTGAAAGAATGAGTTTGTCTGGTATAACAGGGGTGAAAGGCTGTTCTAAATGAAGGTGATGGAGGCAAGCTCTGTCAATAAAGGCATGGGACATAAAGTAATAGTGTGTCTGAAGACTACAGGTGATTTCTGTAAGTTTTTAGGTTGGGAGTAGGGGAGCAGGGTGGACAGGTGAACAGGGCTTGTGAATACACACACGTACACACACAGAAACAGGGTGTACAGACCCACACTTTGCAGAGCAATGAGGGAGGCATAGATGCTGAGGGTTGCCTTCTTTTCTGTTTTCTCATTGTTTTATCTGGGTTTAGACCATGAGAAAGTCACTTTACCTCTATGGGCTTCAGTGTCCTCATCTGCAAAAGGAGGGTGTTAGATGTTCTAAAATTCCCCAATTCCAAATAGGCCTTACAGAGAAGCACCAAAGAAACTGAGTAAGTTTAATTTTTTAATGTGAGGGTTTGATCTGTAGAATTATGGAACCCAAGAATATTGGTGATTTTATTAAATATGAAGAAACATCTTTTTTCAGTTTTTTTTTTTTTTAAGATGGAGTTTCACTCTGTCACCAGGCTGCAGTGCAGTGGTGCAATCTCAGCTCACTACAACCTCCCGGATTCAAGCAATTCACCTGCCTCAGCCTCTCGAGTAGCTGGGACTACAGGTGCATAGCACCATGCCTAACTAATTTTTGCATTTTTAGTAGAGACAGTGTTTTCACCATGTTGGCCAAGATGGTCTCGATCTCTTGACCTCATGATCCGCCTGCCTCGGCCTCCCAAAGTACTGGGATTACAGGCGTGAGCCACCGCGCCTGTCCTTTCAGTTTTTTAAATTGTAGTAAATATGCACAACATAAAATTTTACCATTTTAACTATTTTTAAGTGTACAGTTCAGCAGCATTCAGTACATTTAGATTGTTGTGTAACCATCAAGAACATCCATCTCCAGGATGTTTTCTCTTCCCATACTGTAATCTGTTAAACAGTGACTCCCTATTTGGAGTGGTGATTTCCTAGATTTTGGTGTACCCATCACCCAGACAGTGTGCACCTTCCCCCAGCACCTGGCAACTACCACTCTACTTTCTGTTTCTATGAATTCGACTAATAGGCACTTTATACAAGTGGAATTATGCAATATCTGTTCTTTTGTGTTTGGTTTATTTCTTTTAGCGTAACATTGTCCTTAAGATTTATCCATGTTGTATCATGTGTCAGAATTTCCTTCCTTTTTAAGGCTGAATAAAATTTCATTGTGTGTATATATCACATTTCGTTTGTCTACGCCTATGTCAATGGACATGAGTCGCTTTTACCTTTTGGCCATTGTAAATAATGCTGCTATGAACACGGCTGTGCACATATCTCTTTAAAACCCTGCTTTCAATTCTTTTGGGTATATACCCGGAATTGCTGAATTATAATCTATGTAACTTTTTGAGGAACTGTCCTACTATTTTCCACTATGACTATACCATTTTACATTTCTACCAGCAATGTACAAGTTCTAATTTCTAATTTCTCACATTCTTGCCAACAGTTTTTTTGTTTTGTTTTGCTTTTTTAAATTAGAGACAGGGTCTTGCTGTGTTGTCCTGGCTGGAGTGCTGTGGCTATTCACAGGCATGCTCCAACTACTCTCGTGATCGGCACAGGAGTTGTGACCTGCTCTTTTTCTGGCCTGGGTCGGTTCATTCCTCCTGAGGCAATGGGGTGGTCCCTGCTCCAGAGAGGTCACCATATTGATGCTGAATTTAGTTTGGACATGCTTAGTGCAGAGTGCGGTACTACAGCACAGAACTCCTGGATTCAAGCAATCCTCCTGCCCCAGCCTCCTGTGTAGCTGGGACTGCACTTGGATTTTTTTTTTTCCTGTTTTTTTTTTTTTTTTTGTTGATAGATGTCTTAATGGATGCAAAGTATTATCTTGTGGTTTTGAGGTGCATTTTCGTCATAATTAGTGATGTTGAACATCTTCATGTGCTCATTGGCCATTGTATATCTTCTTCGAAAAAATTTCCATTCAAATCCTTTGCCCATTTAAAAAATCAGGTTTTGTTGTTATGGTTGTTGTTGAGCTATAGAAGTTCTTTGTATATTCTGGATATTAATCTCTTATCAGATGTATAATTAGCAAATATTTTCCCCAACTCCCTGGGTTGCCTTTTCCCTCTATTGATGATTTCCTTTGATACACAAAAGATTTTAATTTTGATGAAGTCCAGTTGATTGATTGACTGATTGTACTATTTTTGGTGTCATATCCAAGAATTAATTGTCAAATACCATGTCATGAATGTTTATCCTATGTAAAAACAAAGAAACATCTTTTGCATGAATTATAAATTAGCTTAAGTTCTACCTCTAAAATTCAATTCTCTTGCTTAATCTGCAAAATGTAATGAAGCTTCATTTATTTTATTTTTTTATGTTTTATTTTTAAATTTTATTTATTTAGTTTTCTGTTGTTTAAATAAGAGAAATCTATTTTCTAACAATTCTGGAGTCTGGAAATCTAACATCAAGGTGTTGGTAAGGTCTATTTCTTCTGAACTTCTCTCCTTGGCTTGCAGATGGCTGTCTCTTCTTGTATCTTTACATCATCTTTCTTCTATATCTGTGTTGTAATCTCCTTTTCTTTCATTTTTTATTTCAATAGGATTTTGGGAACAGGTGGTGTTTGGTTACATGCATACATTCTTTAGTGGTGATTTCCTAGATTTTGGTGCACCCATCACCCAGGTAGTGTGCACTGTATCCAATGTGTAGTCTTTTATCCCTCACCCCTCTTTAAACCTTTTCCCCAAGTCTCCAAAGTTTATTGTGTCATTCTTACGCCTTGGCAACCTCATAGCTTAGCTCCCACTTATGGTTGAGAACATAAAATGTTTAATTTTCGATTCCTGAGTTACTTCACTTAGACTAATGGTGTCCAATTCCATCCAGGGTAAGCTTCACTTATTTTCTACGTTGACCTCCTGTCTTCTAAACATACTTCTGGTGTCTTCCTATCATCTTGATTGCTTAGGGAATAGGGTAAGCTTTCAAGTCTGTGCATATTACATTGTCATTAAATATTCTCAAATTGTTCAAAAGGTTTAAAATAATTCTTTAAACTAAGGATGGTTTAGGTTTGCTTTGGTTTGCCCACCTGAGAAGCTTAAAGACTTGCAGACAGGCTGAATATAATGGGAAAGAAAAGGAAGTAAGAAGGTAAGTTAATTCTTTCTGCTTCATGGTGATTGATTAAAAAGTGTTTATTTTCTTTTTCAATTTTCTAAACCAAATCCACATGCACGCATACACACACACACACACATACACACACACAACTTTAGGTACAACCCAGGTAAGGGAAACTTCTTTTGGACGGGGGATATCAGAAGGTTATTAATAAGTAGGAAATGGTAGAATAATAGAAAGCTGTGCTACATTCTTACCCCCTTTTTCACGGGGTCTGTGATGTGATTCATCCATACTGGGATGAATAGTGATTGCTCCATCAAGAAAAATTTAAAAAATCAAAAATCACTTTGATTTGGTGTTTGTCCTAACCTACCCCTATTCAATTCATTGGGTAATCTTTTATTAGTCATTGAGTTTCACATTTATAAAATGAGATATTGGAACAGATAGCTAAGCTTTTATTAACCCTGAACTAACACAGATGCTTCTTGGGAGCTATATTCCTTCTAGTTGAGAAAATGTGGAAAGAAGAAATCTCTATTTTCTTTTTAAAGCAAAACAGAGCCACATGAATAATTAATCCTCAGCAAGTTGAAGTTGGGAAAATTCTGGAAAAAGGTATTTTGAACATGTGTCTGTAAGGTGTTGTGGCCTCTGAGAAACCTTTAATATGGTTTATTGAGTTAATTCAGCCTTGAATCCCAAGGTAGTTGACTATTGCTGTGTTAAGTCTTGTTTCATGGGGGTCTTTGTGGCTTTTGGATTGCCAAAAGTGTGATGGGCTTCCTGGAAAAATATTATGCCTGTGGATTGCTTAGTATTCGCCAAAGATTCTGAGTCTTCTGCCTTTGACGACACATAAAAAGGGAATTTTGTATAAACGTATGTGTGTAAGTTACATGCCCAAGTTTATACATTATGTGAATTGCATACAATGAATTCCAGGTGACTGTAAAGTAAATGATTAAAGTGCATTTTGCTATATGGAAGTTATATTGAGCTTTATGAATTTTTGGAAGGGCTTTGGAAAATGTTTGCTTTCTGGAGTTTTCTCCAAAGGAGAGTGTACAGCAAAAAAAATGCATATATTTTATTAATCTTCTTCATGAACAGTGAAAGCAATAAATCAGATACATTTTTAAAAACCCAGCTTTAT
The DNA here is from genome assembly GCA_036589455.1 of Ateles fusciceps. Classification (NCBI taxonomy): domain Eukaryota; kingdom Metazoa; phylum Chordata; class Mammalia; order Primates; family Atelidae; genus Ateles; species Ateles fusciceps. Next base: position 1,867,435 of record JAZHEH010001541.1, read on the forward strand.
ATTAATGTTTTGATGTATTAAAAACCTGATAGTTGATTTTGGTATGTTTTATTTTTAATTGCTGGAGTATTTATGTTACCACCTGCTTGCTCACTGCTTCTTCCCATATTAATAACTGGCATATACATTTTGAAAAAAATAAAATGCAGTTTTTTTTTTTCTATCTTGTCAAAGTGGCATGCAGTTTTGATCCTGACATGGAGGGTTCCTATCAGATTGCCCTTTCTGAAATCTCTGAATCTATTTCCTCTTTTGCCTGGACTGCTGTTACTGGTAGTTGGTGTTATTCAATTATCTCTACATTTTAACCTTGGTGTTTACCTCTAATGTTGCTCAAGTCAGTAAGTGATTCATTGCACTTGGAACCAACAAACAGGGTTTGGCAGAAAAGGGACAATGTGTGGCGGATGTGTTTGGACTAAAGGGAACAATGCATTTGAAACTGGGCTCTAAGAGCTCAGAAATTCAATTATGTATTCATGGAGACAAGGCTAGGTACCTCGGTTCCTGGCTCAGAGTGAGCACCCAGTGAATGTTCACAAAGATGAGGGTGATGGTTTTATTCAACAAAATCTGCCTGTACAAGGAAAGCATCTGCATCACAGTGCACAAGCAAGTTTCTCAAATTCTATGTTTCTGAGATTTCGTCCTCACCTCTGAAACATCTTTCTGGGTTTTCTCATTCTTTAGGTACAATTGATAATTTCATGGTATTAGCATTAACACAAATAACTTTGCATATTATCAAATACCAGGCAATACATGCATGAAAGCTTAAGAACACATGATGCTGCTTTGAGGATAAACAAATGAATTTCTTTTCCTCTCTAAAAAGTACATTAATATCTAACCTGAAGGTTAAAGAATGAGGAAAAAGTTGTTTAGTGAAGGCTAGTGAAGATACCAGGTACAGAATGAGTTTCTCTTGTTTCTGACCTTGGTTTTTCCTTGAAATACATTGCCTTATCTTTCTTTCTTTTTTTAAAGTGAGAAATAAGAAAAAAAAATCCTTCTCTCAGGAAGCAATGCTAGTGGAAGAGTAGTGTTTTTCTTACCATTTATATTCAAATATCATTTTCAGAAGTAGAGTCAGAATATGGGCTTTTAAAAATTCTTCATATTGGGCTGGGTGTGGTTGGCTCACACTTGTAATTCCAGCACTTTGGGAGGCTGAGCTGGATGGACTGTTTGAGCTCAGGAACTTGGGACCAGCCCGGGAAACATGGCAAAACCTTGTCTCTACAGAAGTATACAAAAATTAGCTGGGTGTGGTGGTGTGTGCCTGTAGTCCCAGCTGCTCAGAAGGGTGGGGTGGGAGGATTGGCTGAGCCCAGGAGAGCGAGGCTTCAGTGAGTTGAGACTGCACCACTGTACTCCAGCCTGGGTGCAGAGTGAGACCCTGTCTCAAAAAACAACAAACAAGCAAAAAAACTTTATTATCTCCCTAGGGACACATATCCTGGTTGTGTTCAGGATCAGAAAGACTTTTCATTTCTTCAGCCTAGATAGAGAGTAATAGTGACTACATGGAAGCCGTTGTGGTATTTATTGTATATTTTTGGTAGTCATAATTCTTTCTGAGCAAAAGAAAGGTCTGCATCAGGTCTTACTTTACATTTTGTGGCATCATAAATTGAAAAATTCCATGTTGCATGTCCTGCGTAAGAAGAGTTTATGCAGCCAGAGAATGACCTGTCCTTCTGCCTAGCACTGGCACTCCACCTTGATCTTGCTGTTATTTATGCTTTTGAGCAGTAACTTTAATAAAGAGGGAAAAACCTAAACATGTTCTCTGTGAAAATTGTTATCTCAAGAAGGTCCTTATGGTGGGATGTTAATTTTCTGTTTCTGCATAACAAATGACCACCATCTTAGTGGCCTAAAACAATGCCAATTTATTATCCATGGTCCTGGAGATCAGAAGTCTGGGCACATGGAAAACCAAATAAAATACTTAGGAATATATTTCCTAAGAAGAAGAAAGAGGTGAAAGATCTCTACAAGGAAAACCACAAAACATTGCTGAAAGAAGTTGTGGATGACACAAACAAATGGAAAAACATCTCATGCTCATGGATTGAAAGCAATTTACAGATTCTATGGAATTCCTATAAAAATGCCAACATCATTTTTCACAGAGTTAGAAAAAGAATCCCAAAATTCATATGGAACCAAAAAAGTGCCCAACTAGCTAAAGCAATCCTAAGATAAAAGAACAAAGGTGGAGGTATCATAATACCTGACTTCAAATTATACTATAAGGCTATGGTAACCAAAACAGCATGGTACTAGTATTAAAATAGACACATAGATCAATGGAATGGAATAGACAACCCAGAAATAAAGTCATATGCCTACAACCAACTAATCTTTGACAAAGCCAACAAAAACATACAGTGGGGAATGTCACCCTACTCAGTAAGTGGTGCTGGGGAAATTGCACTGCCATATGCAGAAGAATGAAACTGAACCCCTATTTTTCACATTATACAAAAATTAACTCAAGATGGATTGAAGGCTTAAATGCAATACTCAAAAGTATAAAAATCCTAGAAGAAAAGCTAGAAAAAACTTTTTTGCATATTGGCCCAGGCAAAGAATTTATGACAAGACCTCAGAAGCAAATGCAACAAAACCAAAAATAGACAAATGGGACCTAGTAAAACTAAAAACCTTCTGCACAGCAAAATAAGTAATCAACAGAATGAACAGATAACCTACAGAATAGTAGAAAATGTTTGCAAACTATGCATACAACAAAGGATTAATATCTAGTATCTGCAAGGAGCTCAAACAATTCAGTAAAAACAAAAACCACCAAACTAACCCTATTAAAAAGTAGGCAAAGGAGAAGAAAAGACATCTTTCAAAAGAAGACACACAAATGGCAAGCATGTGAAAAAATACTCAGCATTAGTAATCACCAGAGAAATGAAAGTTAAAACCACAGTGGGATACCATCTTATACCAGTCATAATGGCTCTTATTAAAAAGTCAAACTATAGCAGATGTTGGTGAGGATGCTGAGAAAAGGGAGCATGTATACACTATTAGTGGGAATGTAAATTAGTACAACCTTTATGGAAAACAGCATGGCAATCTCTTAAAGAACTAAAAATAGAAGTACCATTCAAACTAGCAATCACACTACTGCATATGTACCCAAAGGAAAAGAAATTATTATATCAAAAAGATACCTGCATTCACGTGTTTATTTCAACACTGTTCACAATAGCAAAGATATGGAATCAACCTAAGTTTCCATTCACAAATGATTGGATAAAGAAAACCACACACACACATATACATTGGAATTCTACACATATATTGGAATTCTACTCAGCAATAAAAAAGAGTGAAATGGCTTTTGCAGCAACATGGATGGAATCATTATCTTAAGTGAAGTAACTCAGAAAGTCAAATTCCATATGTTCTCACTTATAAGTTGGAGCTCAATAATGTGTACACATGGAGGTGGTGGAATAAAAGACACTGGAGGCTTAGAAGGGTGGGGAGGGTGGGAAGGAAGTGAGGGACAAAAAATTACCTAATGGGTACAATGTATACTCTTCAGGTGTTGGTCACACTGAAAGGCCCAGACTTTACCACTATGCAGTCTATCCATGTAGCAAAAACTGCAATTGTACCCCCTAAATCTATTAATTTTTTTTTTTTTAAATCTGGTCACAGAGTAGCTGGGTTCTCTGCTCAAGGTCTCTCAAGGCTGAAATCAAAGTGTCAACCTGGCTATGTTCTTATCTGGAATTCAAGGTCTTCCTCCAAGCTCATTCAGGTTGTTAGTGAAAGTCAGTTCCTTGTGAATATAGCATGTAGGTCCTCATTTTCTTGCTGGCTATTGGCTGCAACCACTGTCAGCAATTAAAGGCTGTTCTTGGGTCCTAGCCTCATGGTCTCCTCCAAGCCACATGGCAGGTGACTCCTTCAAGGCCAGTGGGAGAATCTCTCTTAAGGACTCACCCGATTAGGTAAAGGCAGTCTCCCTTTTGAATAACTCAAAGTCAGCTGATCTCTTACTTTAATCATATCTGCATAATTCTATCATCATTACCATAAAACATAACCTAATCATGGGAGTGATAGCCCATCATATTCACAGGCTCTGCTTTTGCTGAAGGGAAGAGGACTACATAGGATGTGTATACCAGTGGGTCAGAATCCTAGGACATCTCAGAATTCTGCTTCATACAAGTAGTATGTTTGAATTTGAGGATTTGAGCAGGTCACTAGACAGCCTTTGTGAAAGTGACATTTCTCCTGCTGGCATTGTAGAAATCTATTCCATGTCTTCCTGGGCTCCATATATTTCCCTTAAATCTGAGGAATGGACCTGGTCTGCATCATTTTTGTTCCTGGAGACTTTACTGAGGCTTAGTGGGCTCTAGCTTCTTTAGAGGAGTTCGTCTGTGGAGGCCCCTAAGCAGTTCACCCCATGAGGTAATCCAAAGTCTTGGTAGAATACCCAGTCCTATATTCAGTATTAAAGCTGGGACATGTCTAATGTCAACAAGAAGACAGGGAGAAGACTTGGCCTTATCTGGTTCTGATCAAATGTAAGGAATTGTGTGGAATAAACTTAGACCCAGAAATATGCCTAGTCAGCTCTTTGCCCTCTGTGAGTTATATGCACAGCTCTTCCAAAGAGGCAAGAAAAGAAGAAAAGGGCAGGGGGGAACCACCAAGGGGACCTAATTTGTTAGTGTTAATCGGAGACCTACCCATTCTCCTAATTGATTGTTCACTACAAAATAGCTTGATGCTTCTTTAGCCTGGGAGCTAAATGTAATCAACTTTTGTTTGTTTCCGTAAAAAAAATTTTTTTTTTTTGCCCTTGAGGAGATCATTATTTCTATTGTATGAAGATGGTAGCCCAAACATTAGAAGTAATTAGAGCAGATGGCAGTGAATACTTTTATTTTAAAATATACTGAAGCTTATAAACTGGTTTTCATTCACTGGGCTGCTTCCTTTTTCCTTTGCTACCACATATTCATTTTGCTTCCCTTCAGGTATAAAGAGAGGAAAAAAGCAAAGGAAGAAAAGAAAGAGTTTCCTAGTATATGAAACTGAGGAGCTGTCAACGTTCATAGCAGGGAAAGTACGCTCCTGTGTATTCAATCACTGAAATTAAGTGTTTTAGAAGGCGGTGCAGTCACGGGTCCATTGCATGGGGAAATAACGTGTTGTAGTCCATCACTTAAAATGTTAACCTTGTCTCTTACTAGTGACTGGGAACACAAACACGTGCTCCATGCTCGCTGGTTAAATGGCAGCTCTGTGAAAAAGGCTAGCATGTATCTGTCAATCTTCTGATTTGGCTCTGTGTGTGTGTGTGTGTGTGTGTGTGTGTGTGTGTGTATGTATTCATGTGCATGCATGGGAGTGCAGGTTATTGTGTATTGAACAATGGGAAGAATTGAATCAGTTTCCAGTTTTTTAATGTATATCCTTCACTAAGATGTTTTTGCTTGCAGTCCATGAACTCTAGATAGCAGTATTATAATTACTCATTTTCAGTTACAGAAAGTTCCATTTTGACGTTTTAATACTGATGTGCTATAGATGTACTATACTGAGCATATTATAGGTACTATGCTGATAGTATGAAACAGAATATACCAGGGTCCCCCAAGCTTTTTCCATAAAAAACCAGATAGTAAATATTTTAGGCTTTGTGGGCCATGTTGCCTCCGTCACAAACTGAAAGCATCCATAAGCAATATGTAAATGAATTGTCATGTGCCTTGTGCCAATATCAAAAAAGTGGGTGGGCTATGTGCCAATATCAAAATAGTAGGTTGTGGACTGTAGTTTGCTTACCTTGTTATATGTTTTACTGAGTTATATATACTGAGTGTTTTACTTGATTCTTTTTTCTATGACGTATGAAGAACTTGATGTCTTCCTAGGTCTTTGTGCAGTGTTTCTTGTTGCATCAGCAGAAAGACTATCTAGCTGGACAGCGTTCCTTCTTTCAGGGACAGCCGCCTATCTGTCCTTGCTGCACCTGCAGCGCTCCAAGCACACTCCTTCCTCAAGGTCCTCCCTCGATAGCCTCTGGCTCATACTCTACTTCTCCACTCCAATCCCAATCCAATCCAAGCAGGGCAGTCCCTGATCACTCCATATCAAATAGCTCTTCCCACCCTGGCACTTCTGATCCATTTCACCCTGTTTCTTTTCTTCTTCAGAGTACACTGTTAGTTTTATATATTTGCCTGTTACCTCCCTAAAATATAAGCTCCATGAGGTCAGGAATTTGTTTTGTGCCGGGTGTGTAGTGGGTGCTCAATAAACATTTGTTGAAGGTAGGGATCCATCTACTGTGTAGTTCCTGGAGAACAGTCTGAAAAGAGTCTGTGATTGAGATGATACCTGTTAAGTGCGAACAGTAGATGTTGGTTATTATTATTAATTAAACTTTAAGTGGAAAGAATAATATCTACATTTTTTAGTTATAAGTATGAAAGGAAAATAAATCTTGGGATCTCCCAAATCTCTAAGCTAACGGGAAAAGTCAAGCTGGGAACTGCTTAGGGCAAACCTGCCTCCCATTCTAGTCGAAGTTTTCCCTCTGCTCACAGAGATAGATGCATGTCTGATTGTGTGCTTTGAAAAAGCTAATAAGAAACTTTAAAAATTGCCATCGTTTGTCTCTCATTTACCTGTGACCTGGAAACCCCCTCCCTGCTTCAAGTTGTCCTGGATGGAACCAAGGTACATCTTACTCATATTGATTGATGTCTCATGTCTCCCTAAAATGTATAAAACCAAGCCGTGTCTCAACCACCTTGGGCATGGGTCATCAGGACCTGCTGAGGCTATGTCACAGACATGCATCCTCAACCTTGGCAAAATAAACTTTCTAAATTAACTGAGATCCATCTCAGATATTCAGGTTCACATAAGGATTAGTGACACTGTAAGTAAAATGTATAGCATTGTGCTTGGGACATTAGAGACATTCAATAATCAGTAGCTATCATTATCATTTTTTTCTTCCACAAGTGGAAAGGTTTTTAGACTTAAAATTTAGAAGAGATGCTATTAGAGGAGATTTGAAGATTCAAATAGAGGAAAGTATAAAGGAGGACTATAAATTTGTCCTGTCTGCAGATTTTGATAATCCTCTAAAGCTTAAGAGTGCTAAGAACTTAGATATATGAAGCACTGAGGTGGTGTCAGCGATATTTGAGAAATAGCAGAGGATAGGAAGTGTATAGAACCTAGAGATAAGCCAGTGAATTTCCCGGTTTTGTAAAGATGAGAAATGGTCAATTTGAACTGGGCAGGAATCTCCGACAAAAAGCACTGTTGACAATTCTGTGAGTATTCCATGTGCTAGACAGTGCAGTGTGGAAGGACTTTCTCATGTTATCTTGTAATCATGAGGGGTTTATAAGCACCAAGAAAAGAAAGTGATCACTTAGAGCCTGCATGAGGTCAGTAAGAATAAATTATGCCAAACTAATTCAATTTCCTTTTGTTCCCTAAAGAGTTATTAGATTATATGCTAGGGGCTCTATTCATAATCCTGGATTTGTAGATAGTTGACTTTTCTACACTGAGTATCTTTTGTTTTATAATCAGCCGAAATAATCTCAGCCTGTGTTACATTATCTGTTGTGTCCAGATTAAAATGAGAAAACGATGTTTAATGCACTTGATTTTCCCTGTAAGGCCATCTCCACCATGGTCAGCCATCCAGTTTCTCTAAACTCCTGTAGCATCTTGGTTATGCCTTTAATTTTTAAATCAATCAACTTTAATTATCTGACTATTTGTATTTTTTTTCTAAATGACAATATAAGTACCTTAAGAACAAGGATGAGGTCACATTTATTTGGGAGAAATGCCTTTATATTAGCTCATACACAGGTTTAGGATTTTAATTGGCCAATAGGTTTAATATCATCCAACATTATAATTCAACTATTAAAATAGCCAAGAGGATTAATTGGGAGAATAAATGTTCAATAAATGATATGAAGATAATCAATTAGCTATTTGGGAGGAAAAAGCAAGCAATAAAAACAAGAAAAAAGTGTAAAACTTTCCCAACATAAATTGTAAGTTAGTTGAGAAGTAACATGCAAATAAAAAACTCACCAATCAAGAAGGGCATATAAGTGATATTTATGTCAGAAAGAAAGAGGATGTTCTATCTATAACGTAATAAAAAATGTCACAAACGGTAAATAAATTTGGTTTTGTAAAAATTAAAACATGTCAATGTAAAGAAGAAAAAAATTAAACTATAGCTTCATATCACATTATTTCAGTTATTAGAGTATTTTAAATTATGGCATTATGATTATAAGTCCAAATAAGAGTTGACCATTTATTCATTCAAACATAGTTCTGGGTTAGGAAATAGAGGTCAGGCATTGTTGTAGGTACTAGGGATACGGCAGAAAATCAAGACTCCCTTGTGAAGTTTATATTCTATGAGGGGTTGACTGATTATAAACCAGTATACATTGTATTAAGTAGAGATGAATGCTTTGGAGAAAATAGAGAAGGCTATGGAGTAGAGAACATGGTTACAGGGACTTGTCTTTTCCTATTTCCAGGATTTGTATGCTGAGGAAGAAGACATTCTGGTGAGGTGTCAGAACAGTTCTTTCTTGTCCTTGTCACCCAGAAGACACTGTGATTAGAGAGATTCCCATACCCCACCTCCTCTGCCACCCCAGCTCAATGCATACGCTCACTAATAGGTCTTTGCTTTGCCGGGTGTTCCAACTTGCTGATCAATGACTTCTTTCAAGATAACTCTGGTGGTGTCGCAAGTACATTTAAGGTGACATGTAAGATTTGCAGACACTGCACATTCCCTGAAGTTCAGAGAAGTGCTGACATGCTGTAAGAAGAAAACAAATTGCATAAGCTTCCTAGCTGAGGCAGGAAAGTTTTTTTCTTGCCTTTTTTTTTTGGGTTTATTTGGGGTTATATGCAAAGACGAGGTCATATTATGGGAAATTCTTGTATCTGTATTTCCATGCCTGTCCCCCATATGCCTATGAGGAAATGATTTTCTTCATCTGCAGAATAAGAATGAGTGATGTGTTTATCTCAAGGAAGAACACTAAAGCTAAAGACTGAGCGTCTTGGGAACTATATAGGAAAGAGCTTATATTAGGTGGAATTAAGCTGGGTCGTTGACACAGAACCATGGCCTTCACCAAAAATATGTTGGTATCAACAGTGACATTCTCAAATATATTAACAAAATCTTTAAGCAATGCTGTTGGAATTTTTTTCTTGATTGGATCAAAGTGACACGGATCGAAGGATGAAGATGTTGGAAGGGAGCCATCCTCACTGTTTCATGGAACATTTCCCTGGGAGGGAATGATACCACTAGCTCTGTTAACTGTGAAAGTGTAGGAGAGCTAAAATTCTTATGGCAACATGCATGTAATCATGGATTACACTGACAACTTGCAATCATAGAGATATACTGCTCTTCCACTTCCCCAGGTGGCTGTTAAGCTGTAGAGGCTGCATTAATTTTTAGTTTTTTTTAGTATTTAGTCATTATTTTGTGTAAAAGCATGAGTACATCAATAAACATTTATATATTTCAAGATATCTTTGTTATGTGAAGGGGAATTCAGGGCACAAAGAAGCTTAGGCTTCTTGAAACTGAATACTTAAACATCTGTATTTATTTGAAATTGGTCACATTAACTAGAGAAACTTAAGGTGAAAGAAAAAACTGGTGGAAGATTTTATGAGCTCGAAACTGAGTCTCAGGTTCCAATTAAGTAGCACTCTTCATCATTTGGTATATGTTTAAATAGAGCTTGAGAACACGAAAAGGAATGTAAATGTTTCAGAAGACCTAGAGGATACAGCATTTTTAGTCTTAGCACCTGTATGTTCACCTATTGTATTAGGAAGAGGTGTGTGTGTGTGTTTGTGTGTGACATCTGTAAAAGTATGTATGGCACCAGCGGGTACAAGATTAATTTAATAAATTATTCAAAAACATTTATTGAGCAACTACTATGGGCTAGACACCTTTTAGGGGGGTGGGGATATAACAATGACCAAAACCAAGTCCCTGCTTCATTTGAGTCACTTTAATAAGTGATAACCAAATATGTAAGGAATTGTATGATTTAATACTAGAATGAAGCATTATTAGGGGAGAAGGAATGATTGGGTGTACCTTTTAAAAATAATGATGCAGGTAAGGAGGTGATACTTGAGCAGAGGCAATAATTAAGTAAGGGAGTGAGTTGTGCAGATTTTTTTGGGAAAGAGCATCCCAGGAGAGGCCACAGCGAGGGAAAAACTTCAGGTGGGAGCCTCCTTTTTGTGACTCCAGTTTGTCTCCATCGTTGTGAACATTGACACATCATTTAAACACTTTGAGCCTTTGCTTTCTCCACTGGAAAGTGGAGATGACAAAGTAGCACTCTTCATCATTTGCTCTATGTTTAAATAGAGCTTGAGAACATGAAAAGGAATGTAAATGTTTCAGAAGACCTGGGGGATATAGCAACCTTTCCACCTACTAGCTTGGAACCAAATATAGCAATTTTTGAAGGTTGACAGGCCAGGCCAAGTATAGCACCTGGAAGGCAGCAAATGGCATAAGCAGGTGCTTCAGAGCAAGAAAGTCTCGAAAGCTTATTGAGAGCTAGATAACAGATATCTGTACTAATCATAAAAATTTTTAAATGTTCTCAAATTAACTAATGGATAATGCCATGAAATAGTCTTCCTTTGACCCACTTAGTAGTGTCTAACTAATGTCTAATTGTTCCAGATCATTTTACTATGTGTGTCATGAGCCCTGGTTTTCTTCGTAGTTGTGTGACTGGGTTATGGATCTGACCACCAGGTTAAGGTCTCAGAAAGAGTTATGCTGCTGAATTCTTCGTATTTCTTATAGTTCATCTGCACATCATCTTTTCTAGCTTGCTGGTCTTTGGGTGACCCTGGCCAAAGACTTTAAGCTTTGGATGTTGGTTTGGAGAAAACTTTTTGTTTCCTTTAAAAGATATATCTCCTTCCCCCTCCGGCCCTTGCCCTGAATTGTTCCTTAAATTTTGATGCAGAAGTGTCATCTGAGGAGATCATTAAAATTGTAGATCTCTGGGTCCCACTTCTTGAGCTTTGGATTTCATAGGTGTATGATGGCACTAGAGGAATCTGCATTTGTTAAGCTCTAAGGAACACTGCCTAAAATAGCATCTGTAAGATGATGGGATAAGATTTTGCTAGAGTCTTTTCCATTTCTGGCCTCCTGGAAATTCAAGATTTTTCAAATGCCCTTTCATCATGGACTCCGAGCTGACAATATAGATAACCCGATTCACCCTGTTCTGCAGTTTACTTTACCATCTCTGGTTTTTCCCACCTTCTTTCATTCCAGTTTCCTTTGATTTGCTTCCTTTTCCTCTATCTGTATTCTACAGGGGTAAATTAAAGGGTTATAAGAATGTATAATATATGTAGCCTTATAAGAAGTACGGTTTATTATTTTACCAACCTAAAGCTAGTCTTATAGTGAAATCATCTAGAGTTAAAATTCTCTCCTACTTCTGTAGCCCACAGATAGTCGCCATGGGGAACGTGGTTCCTGCAGTTCACAATGAGGCTCCTGTATAACCTATTCTTTTTTCTGTGATACTGGAACTTATTATCACTATGCCTTATTTCTTTCCATCTCTTAAATTGTGATGAGTCATAGACTGTTATTTCTTTGCAGATGTAGAAAATGAAAAAATCACAAAGCCTTCTCAGTGATTGTGCTGGGTTTGCAACTCAGGACTGTTGACCTTGGGGTTTGTATCCTCTTCCGGAAAGTGTAACGGCTCTTCTGGAAACACAATTTTCCATTTTCTGTCTCAGAAATACTGTAGAGCGCTATTCTCTGTGTAGGTGTAGTTGTCGATATTACAAACATGCCTTCCCTTCTAATGATCTTCTCCCATCTGCCTCTAACACATCATGAGAGGACCTTCCAGGCGGTTCATTTTTATAGGAACTTGGGCTTCACATTTGGTTGGAATCTGAATGGGAAGAAGACTGGAGAGAGAGGCTTACACATGTCCTATGTATTACCTGGAAGAAATCACCTTCTCTATTTTGATTTTATTTATCATAATTATACTTCCACAACTTCACAAGGCATTTAGACATGTTCCCAGCCTCTTGCATGAGCTGAATACTGCTTTCTGTAATTTTTATGTCTCTATTTTAAAAAACATATGACATCAGAGTGACCATAAATTAATAGGAAAGCCAAAAGTTCTGAGAGAGGGACTGAAGGCTGGGGTGGAGAGGGAGTGCTTCCTTTTCTGGCTCCTTCTGTCAGTATGGCTTCCTGCCCCTCACTCAAATGTTCCAGGCTGTTTACTTGTCATCTGAAGTCGGTCGGCATTCTGCCTATGCCTGCCTGGGCTTTGTTCAGCACTGATGCACCAGGTACAGGGGGAAAGGCAACAATAATATCAAAAAAGGCCGAGTGGGAGGATAGATCTGAGCACTTGGGAAGAGGAATGTTCCTATAAAACAGGGACTCTTGGCAGTAGAGCCAGTGAAAAATGATACCAATTACATAAAGCAAAATGCCACCCATCAAGCAGAACATTTTAATTCTCCCTATTCCAGGCTATTTATGACTTTTTGTCTAAGATTCAATACATGTCTGTAAAAATAAATGGAATCAACTTCATCTGTTAGGTAGAGTGGGGCCTGCGCTAGAGGGGTAAAAAAAAGGTAAGAAAACATTACCAGCATGTTATTGGAGAATTCCAGGGGCTGGGCACAGAAGGACTTCAAGTATAATTTTGCCTCTCATATTTTTTGTTTAGCTTAGTTGTATGAAGAAGAGAGAGGTAACCAATTTCATAGAGACATTTAAATTATGTAAATGAATTTTACTTTCTTTGAGAAGTTTCTATTTTGATTCAATACTTATACTATCCCACCTAAAAACAATGAATGAACTAGCCAACCAACGTACTAGCCAACGAACCAACAGACCAGCCAACCCACCAACCCACCAACCCACCGACCTACCAACCCACCAACCCAGCTCTCTCTTTTCCAGGGCAACTTTCCTTTACAGTTCTGCTGGAGATGGTCCAGGACTCACAGCTGGTTTCCTGAAAGGCTGCCACAAGATGGCGACAACGTCACAGTGGAGAAAGGCCAATTGCTTCTGCTGGACAGGAACACAAGCATCCTTAACTTACTGCACGTTAAAGGTCTGTGGAGTTTGAAGATTGGTGACACTATTCTATGTAATCATATCACTTGTAGGGGAGAGGGAGGAGGGAAACTTTTTGGATAAGTTCCAGAACTTAGTTGACAATTTATCTTCAACCAAACTGAAATTTTACGATGTAAAGGAAGAAGTGGTCAGAGGGTTCAAAGTGAAAGGCCGTTCTTTGGACTCATAAAAAGCACAGAACTTGATTATTTTAATTTTTCAAAAACAAGAAGGTTAACAGTGTTCTCAAAGAATATAATTCTTTATTCCAGCACTTTTTAGTCATGCTTATCCAGGACAGCCCCCACAACATAGCAAAATGCCCTGAAATTGGTTAACGTTGCTGCCTTTGAAATACCCTGCCAAGAAAGCAATGTCTTCCTGCTTTTACCCTGTTGTGGTTTTGACTTCTTGGTCCCATGGAAAGTCATATAAATAGGCTTTCTTATTGCAAAACCGGCTATATAGCTCTAGGGTTCAGGAAGTTGGAAGAGGCTGAGATTTCAAATCTCAGCTCTACTACCACATCTTCAAATGGTGAAGTCAGATATTTCACCTCTTTGTGCATTTCTTTCCTTATCTGTTAAATGAGAATAAAAATCATGGCCTACTTTAGTGGCTGATAATAAGGAATAGTTATCAAAGTGCCTCTGTTCATTGGCAAATGAAAATTACTTAGGAGATATGATTAGTTATGGATATCTATGAAGCTCTGCACTAAAACAATGTTCTTTGCTATAAATATGTTTAACATTTACACAAACATTTATTCTCATTAAAGTAAGAATATGGCTACATGAGGGGGAAAAATAAAATATTTTAAAGGGGATAAACTAATGTAGTTTTAATACCTGTCTCTTTTAGACTCAATCAGGGTTTAGGCGTTTTGTCATTCTCTATTCTGGAAGCTATTTTTTTTTTCACTAGTATAGCAAGGAGAAGTTTTCAGTCAAATCAGTTAATTAGTGCCCTTTGGGGGATAAAATGGTCTGTCAGTTTGGGCTCTTGCTCTGTGTGTGTGTGTGTGTGTGTGTGTGTGTGTGTGTGTGTGTGTAGCTACTGGCTGTGGCAATGCCACTAGAGACAGTTACCAACTACCTAAGGACCAGCAATGACAAAGGAAAATTACAGATCTAAAGCCTCATTTCAGAGAAAAGATGCTCTTGGCAAGCCGTTAGCCAGGGCTCTCCCCATATGAATCAAATTCTGCAGGAGGATGGGCTGCCCTTTAGGCATTCAAAGGTCTTGGTCTTATATTGCTACTACCGTTTGGGAGAAGTTTCCCAGCTGAAAGTCTTGGATTACTAAGTCTCTGGATGTACTGCTACTTCCGGGTAAATGTTCATTCAGGAATAGTGTTGACAGGACCAGAGGCTGAAAACGGAGAAGAGGCATCAGAAGGAGAGAAAAGGGTAGGAGAAAGGCAGGATAAGTATAACATTTGTTTGACTTCCCACTCTTAAAGATTTAAATATCTGAACAATCCCAATAATTTGCCCCAACCTGTCACCTTCCAGTAGTGGTTTTTATTAGTATTTCTGGTTTAGTCAATATTTCACTCTCATATTATTTAGAATAAGTGAGTTAGGTTTGGGAGGGCAAACTCTCATCTGTGGAGAGGGACAGTAAGTCATCTGAAGGAGCTCCTCTTTCTCTTGGGGAGGAAGAGTGTGTAGGAAGTAAGGCTAAGTAGTAGATTCCAGTTTCTACACAAATAAGATACAGGAGTTGTTGGCAAAAAACAGAGCTGCCTAGAGTGAAACTCTGAGATTTTTATCATAAAGATATGGGTCATAACTTCTAGAAAGAATGAGAACAGGGCAAGGGCACAGATCAAATTTTGTTCCACAGATAATTTGTGAATGCTTATTGAGTGGCCTAGAATCCCTGTGGGAGATACAAGAAAAAAATGAATGATACCAAATGGCAGTAACATGTAATATTACCAAAGAAAAAATAAATAGAAAGTAAATACAAAAGACTAAAACTTCTGGTTCTAAAATAAGTGATGCAGGCAGTGAGGCAGAATGTATACTGGGGTAATCTGGGTGTCAAGAATGTAAGATTAGAGGTGGAAAGTGGAGAGGAGGTGAAGGGCAGATTATTTATGTCTGAGACATATTGTGATCACAGATATTAATATATACACAGAATCAAAGTTTGAGGAAATTCTCCACCTCACTTATTGGAATTGTATGTGTCTAGTGGCTCAGACCAAAAACCATGGAGGCATCCAAGACTTCTTCCTTTCTTTCACTTCCTGTGCCCACCCCATCAGTGAACCCTGTCAGCTGGATCTTCAGCATTTGTCCCACGTAGCAACACTTCATTGGTACCAACCTAGTCTTAACCACCAGATTTTTTTGGCCTAGACCATCTTAAATGGCCTCTTATCTGGTTTCCATGTTTCCAATTCCTTGTTTTTGTTAGTAACAAGACCCTAATTTCATTGGTGGCAATAACATACTCAGCTGAAATGCTCTATTTCCTGAACATCTTTGTAGCTAGACATAGCCGTGTTGCTAAGGGCTTGCCATGAGACAGAAGAAGTACCCTGTAGAACATCTGAGAAATTTCCAAAAGTAGAGATGGTCTGGTAGGAAGTATACCCTATTTTCCTTTCCTTCTTCTGCTTTCCCATTTGCTGGTATGTAAATGTGATAGCAATGCTTTCAGCCACCATTTTGGACCATGATGCTACTTGTTAATTAGAATGGAATAGCAGAAGAGTAGGAGAAACCCAGGACTCCGATGACTCTGGAGTTGCCATGATAAGGCATTCAATTGCCCACCTCTGAAATTACTTTTTGTGATAGAAAAACAAGGCCTCATGTGTTTAAGTCATTGATATTTGGCTTTTATGCTATATTCTAAATTAAACCCCCAACAGTTTATAGTCTATTTCCTTTAAAAATTTAAGTCAGATTTTATTACTTCTCTCCTAAAAATCTCCAGTGGAATTTCAACTCACTGGGAATCAAATCAAAAGTCCTTACCATTATTTAACCTCTGATCCCTTTGTTGACCTTGTCTTCCTCATTCAATCTGCTCTAGCTCTTCTATCAATATACCTGCCTCAGGACCTTTGGATCTTTGCCCATAATGTCTATGGTCTGGAATGTTCTTCCAGATTCATATGGCTGGCTCACCTATTTCATTTGCTCTTTGAGAAAATATCAGCTAATCTGGAAAGATTTGCTGGCCATCATTTCTAAAATTACAGCTACTCCCAGGGCTCTTCATCTTTTGATATTGCTTTACTTTTCTTTATAGTACTTATCATCACATGGTATATTATAAATTTACTTGCTTATTTATTTTTTTTTATTGCATTTTAGGTTTGGGGGTACATGTGAAGAACATGGAAGATTGTTGCATAGGTACACACATGGCAGTGTGATTTGCTGCCTTCCTCCCCATCACCTATATCTGGCATTTCTCCCCATGCTATCCCTCCCCAACTCCCCACCCCCCCACTATCCCTCCCCTTTTTCCCCCCCGACAGACCCCAGTGTGTGATACTCCCCCTCCCTGTGTCCATGTGTTCCCATTGTTCAACACCCGCCTATGAGTGAGAACATGCGGTGTTTGATTTTCTGTTCTTGTGTCAGTTTGCTGAGAATGATGGTTTCCAGGTTCATCCATGTCCCTACAAAGGACACGAACTCATCGTTTTTGATGGCTGCATAATATTCCATGGTGTATATGTGCCACATTTTCCCTGTCCAGTCTATCATCGATGGGCATTTGGGTTGGTTCCAGGTCTTTGCTATTGTAAACTGTGCTGCAATGAACATTCGTGTGCATGTGTCCTTATAGTAGAACGATTTATAGTCTTTTGGATATATACCCAGTAATGGGATTGCTGGATCAAATGGAATTTCTATTTCTAGGTCCTTGAGGATCGCCACACCGTCCTCCACAATGGTTGAACTAATTTACACTCCCACCAACAGTGTAAAAGCGTTCCTATTTCTCCACATCCTCTCCAGCATCTGTTGTCTCCAGATTTTTTAATGATCGCCATTCTAACTGGTGTGAGATGGTATCTCAATGTAGTTTTGATTTGCATTTCTCTAATGACCAGTGATGATGAGCATTTTTTCATATGTTTGTTGGCTTCATGTATGTCTTCTTTTGTAAAGTGTCTGTTCATATCCTTTGCCCACTTTTGAATGGGCTTGTTTGTTTTTTTCTTGTAAATGTGTTTCAGTTCTTTGTAGATTCTGGTTATCAGCCCTTTGTCAGATGGGTAGACTGCAAAAATTTTTTCCCATTCTGTTGGTTGCCGATTCACTCTAATGACTGTTTCTTTTGCTGTGCAGAAGCTATGGAGTTTGATTAGGTCCCATTTGTCTATTTTGGCTTTTGTTGCCACTGCTTTTGGTGTTTTGGTCATGAAGTCCTTGCCTACACCTATGTCCTGAATGGTTTTGCCTAGATTTTCTTCTAGGGTTTTTATGGTGTTAGGTCTTATGTTTAAGTCTTTAATCCATCTGGAGTTAATTTTAGTGTAAGGTGTCAGGAAGGGGTCCAGCTTCTGCTTTCTGCACATGACTAGCCAGTTTTCCCAACACCATTTATTAAACAGGGACTTGCTTCCACATTGTTTGTTTTTGTCAGGTTTGTCAAAGATCAGGTGGTTGTAGATGTGTTGTGTTGCGTTGGAGGTCTCTGTCCTGTTCCATTGGTCTATATGTCTGTTTTGGTACCAGTACCATGCTGTTTTGATTACTGTAGCTTTGTAGTATAATTTGAAGTTATAGTCTGTCTCCTCTATTCAAGTAAGCTCAAAAAAGGCAAAGGATTTGATCAGTTTATTTACTGTTGTCTCTTTGGAGTCTAGAATAGTGCTTGACACATGACGAAGGCTCAAAAATTACGTGTTGATTGTAGAAAGAATAGACAAGTAAACAGGCCTAGGTGAAATTTAAGAAGTATATATTTGAAGCTCTTGCTCTCTTAAATACCACTTTTCCCAGCTAATTTACTTTCACTGTCCTTAGTTCTCACTGATCACACACACACGCGCACACACACACACGTATGTATGTATAAATACACACATATACACTTATATATTCACATATACATATATACACACACAATATGTGCATACACACACCTGTCTATATATATGCACATTATGAAGAATTGTTAGGAATATAAAATCTGTTGGTAAGTTACATTTCTGTTTCTAAAAGGCATTTGATGAAAATCTTCACCGGTGAAGAACTACTACTGTCAAATATCTGGTCCATGTAACATAGCTGTATACCTCTTTTAATGTCTTCCCTTGGTCTATAATATATGTGAAAGTACTTGAAAGATAATAAAGAGGTCTTCAAATATACGAATAATCCTAATCATCAACAACAACAGCAACTTACTTTCCAAATATCTGTTACTGCCTATTTTTTTCATATATATTCACAGTGTCATAAAAATAGCTGAATGAAATTTTTTTACTTCTTCTGATACCATTTGCAGGTTTAGATAAAACCTGAGAAATTTCAAGCCGAAAAATAATTTCTTCAAAAGATTTTGACCAAAAAATTATGAAGTATTATAGTGGAAGTACTTTCTCAGCCATTTCTATGTTACAAAGAATACATTCTACATGAAGTATATGTGTTTTGAAAAGATTAGTGCTAAGTAACAGTGAAAGTAGATCACCTAAGAGCTACATTTGGAACTACTTTATGAAGATATTACATCCTCTGTATTATTTTTCCATTCATGGAAACCAGCATCCTGATATGTAGAGGACTAGGCTCACACAACAGGAAAACCAGCACTTTATGGACCCTCAAGAGTCTTGAATTCTCTGTGCCTTACTCATATTTTCATCTATAAAATAGAAATAACATTTTTTTCTTACAAATATAACTTATATAGTAGAAGAGAGGATCATAACATTTTGGGGGGGTAATTGAGAAGTGGCCCCAAAGTTTTGTGTCATTATGAAGCTATATGTACTGATACCTGAACTTAAAAAAAAATAGCAGATTCTTTTGGGATGGTGATAAGAGCTTCAGCTGCATTTATTATTTCACTTCAATTAGAAAAAGATCCAGAACTTTTGTCTACTTACTATCTCCACTTCTTCCCTCCTTTCTACCCTCCCTCCCTTTTTTAAAAAAAAAAATTCGTTTTTAGGGGTACTGTTAACGCAAAAGAGAATTAACCCAATCAATTAATACTAATGAGCTGGGATGGAAATAGGCATATTGCCTTGATTTAGTTAATTATATTTTCATTCTTTTATGTTAAGATGCCCAACGGCCATAGGCATTGCTGAATTAAAATTTATTATTTTTATTCCAAGTAATTATGATGAGCCATAATCACAAAGAAGGAATGTTACCCTCTTGTCAGAGCATTCTGCATCCCGGGCAAGGATCTCGGGTTGTGATCTGTATTGGAAAAACATTCCTGTTTCCTGAATGAAGCAATCTCTTTCTGATCTGGTCATCAAGCAGCTTGATGTGAAGTGGTGTAACGATAATGATTAATAAAAGGGTCAATTGGGGAGAATGAACCCTCTCCTTGGTGTTGAGCTGTTAGGTTTAGGTACTGTTGTCACACACACAACACAAAAGAAGGTAACTATGTGAAGTGGTTGATACGCTAATTTGTTTGACTGTAGTAATTATTTCATTATATATAATACATATCTATTCACACACACACACACACACACACACACACACACACACACACACACACACCATCCTGTTGTTTGCCTTAACTATATACAATAAAAAAGGAAGACAGTTTGTAGTTTCTTACTACTCACAATGCCAGTGCTTTAAAGTGCCTGAGCAGAAACTTGTTTCCAGTCTCTGCTGCTGCTTAATAGCGCACTGGTTTCCTTTAATGTGATTTTCTATTTCTTGGTCTACTGGCATATACCAAAGCAGTTAAATGCTTCTCAGTATTTCTTGCCACAAAGAAGTGAGCCTGAATCTGGGCTTCACTACTTCCTAGCTCTGTGACCTTGGGCAAGTTGCAGACCTGTCAGTCTCAGGTTTTTCCTCACCAAGGTGATGCGTGTTTATAATGACAGTAATAGTAACAGTGACAGCTAGCGTTTATATTGTTGCATAGCAATATCACAATGTATTGCCTGTCTCATGTGGATGTTTTGAGTATTCAACGATGCAATATTTGTAAAGCCTTTAGCACACAGCTTGGTGCAGAGTAAGAACTCAGTTAATGTTAGTTTTGTTACTTTTGGACTGACTGAGATAACAGGAGATATGGCTGAATATCAGGCTTAAGTTACAATTTTACTTACAGATAGTGGCTGCTTCTATATACAAAGCAAACTGGATTACTGAAAGAATTAGCTGGGTAATGAAGACCCTGGATTGCTTTTGCCTCTGTTATCTTCAGAATGCATATTGAAGTGTTTTTCCTTCCATTGTGAGGGGCGGATGCAGAAGTGGAAGTGGCAGGGTCTAACCAGTTGCTTGCCTGCATTCTCCTTGTTCTTTGACTTCACAGAAACATGTTTTTCTGGTGTAGCTTGGAACACAATCTCATTTTCTCTCAACTGTTTTTAAGTCCACAGTTTTGAGGACATTCAGATCTTTTTGAGTCCGTTATATCTGGGGTTTCTATGGCATGGAAATGCATATTCTTTGTTTATTGAGATGAAGCATCTTCTTCTGACTCACTGTCAGGTTCATTGTAGAGTTTCTTCATCCTTGACAAGCCTTTGAGGATTTCAGAGTGAAGTATTAAGTGATGAACCTAGCACAGCCTTTTTTTTTTTTTCAATCCCAGTGATTGTATACTTGGTTGCTTCTAGTTAGCACTAAGCCAGCCTCAGATTCAGTAGATGCATGCTTCAGATAATGCTTTCCAGTGCAGTGATCTAGAAATGCTATGACACAGAACTTTCCTGAGATGTTACTTGTGATCTCCTTGTGCATCAAGCCTGTGTGAGTCACTTAGCGTTTTATCCTGTGCCCATAGTTTCAAGACTTCATAGATACCAATTAGGATAAAAAATCTGAAGGCAGGCAGTAATTTTGATAAAAATACGATATTCAACATTAATTTGTTTTCCTCTAACTGTAGAACATCTTGGTCAACATGAGGGGGTTTTGTGGGCTGGTAACATTGTTGCAAATTGGTAAATTCAAAATAATTTATCTGCAAGTTGGCTGTAAAAGAAGATGGACTGAATTGCCCTCATTGTAGCCAAAACATAGCTACCCTTCAAGCTAGAAGATAGGCTGCTTCTGTGCAGGCAATACAACAAGGTAGATTCATTGCAGTTTGGTCAGCAAACTGGAGCCTGACTTCAAATTTGAGGCAGTCACAGACTCTTTTACGGTTTTGGATAAGGTCCTCAAATCAATGCACAAAATGGAAGTGATGGTGATTCCCTTCCCTGTGTAGGGAGAAGATGTCTTGTATAAACCTCTACTGGATGTTAATGTTGTTTGTGTGTGCAACCCTGTGGAGGAAGAGCAGTATAGGAATTAGTAAATTTTCTTCCCAGTTTTGGTGGGCATAGTACTCCCTAAGGGACTAGTCTGTGCCATTATCCAGAAGGGAAGCCTGATGAAGAAGTTAGCATCAGAACTAGCATGAGTTTTTGAAGTCCACTCTTTACTCTTGGGTATCTCCATGTGCTGGGCTTTTCTTGGTGACAAGTAGGTATTACTTATTTTATGGGAGGGGGGACTTTGCTGATGTTGAAAGCTAAGTGGATTACTGATAGAATTTTTAATTGGTTAAAAACTTGAAATTACTTTTATGTTAATTCTTTACAAATAGAATATCAAGGTGTATGTTCTCTTCCCTCTACCTTTTTGGAGGCTTATAAAGGTCTAGGCTGTAAGCTGAAGAAAGCGGGAGCCAGATCTGTTTTTGCTCACCTTTGTATTGCCAGCACCATTTTCTCTCCAGGCATGCAACAGGTACTCAAATAATAGCTGAATGAATAAGCTAATAAATGAGTTTCTGACCTGAAGAGGCAGACTCATGTTTGTTGTGAATTTCTCTATAATCAGAGTCCTTCCTGGTACCCTCAAATGTTAGTGGATTAGTCCAGACAGTAACCAATTTCATTTACTATTTGTGTATCAGGAGATCAGAGACAAAGGCTTTTTAATGTGGGGGACACTTGGCTCTGAGACCCCTTATTTTTCCAGTCAGACAATGACTTACATTATTTACCTCCAGAGAACAGTCCCAGACACACTTGATTAGCCTTAAATGAAAGATAAGCCATTGCTATGAGAAAGGACATGCTTTCAATAGATGGGCACACAGACAGAAAGATAGATATTAAACAATTTACAGTTTTATGCCTTGACAACTTGGATATTGTAACATGAAAAATGCTACTGAAAGGGACCAGTCCCTTCCTAGCACAGAAGCTATAATATTTTCAGTAATGAAAGATAAATGTTTCAAGCTTCCTTACTTAAAACCTTTCATTGGCTTTGCATTAGCCTGTTAAGTTCAAGTCCAAACTTAATATGGCTTATAGGGTCATGCAGGACTTGGTCTGTCTTTACCTCTCTATCTCATTTGTTCATTAATGATCCCTATATCCTATTCATCCAGATTGGAGGTGGAGCTAGAAATCTGAAATTCTTTTGTATTTGGGATTCTTGCGCAGATAAAAATATGTTGGCGACTGAGCATTTCATTATTATAGTTTCTATACAATATTGCTGGGGTCAGGTAAAGGTAGGAAGTACGGTATTCTCATTTTTTAAATTAATAAATACTATTAGAAAAGTATTGTTAGCTTTTATGTCAAATAGTATTATGCTATAGCCAAATCATTTTTATAATATGTAGACAATAATTATATTTGGAAGCTTATGAAAAAACAGATTGCTTAGAAAAGTGTATCAAATTGCAGGCTGGTCAAAAATGGGATCGTGTCAGTGCTAATTGAATTTTGATAAAGAGAAAGAGGAAGATTATCTGAATGAACTTGGTGGCTAGGGGGATTTTTACATGCTTGATATAGACTTTGGGAAAAAGATGATTTTTTTGGTCTTTTCTGTTTCTCTTTAGAAATAGCTTTCTTCCAGAGATTTTAAGTGACTTTTTAGAAAGCCATGGAACAGCTGAAGGCCTTGAGCACTTAAATGCCAGCAGCTTTGTTGATAAAATAAGTCATGGTTTTCTGGAGATAGAAAGGAAATCAAGGTTTAGTTAGGTAGTAATTGATAACAGTAACTATAATAACAAAGGCACTTATTTATATCTTAGTATTTGAGTTCCTTTAAATATTTCTGTGTAGTTTCACTTCCACAGATATGTTTACACTTTGTAATTAGTAAAGAGTGAATTCAGTTATGAAGTTACCTTAATGAGTTTCATATTTTGTAGAAAAAGTAAAGAGCTGAGTCATAGCCTTTATCTTCTCTTACAGTTATCTGCAAAGTGGGACAATTCACTAAAAACAGCACAATTCCATTCATCCAGAGGAGCAATTCTACTTCACCGTGACCGTCAGGAACTGGAGACCATATTTTACATTTTTATTCCAGTACCTAGCAGAGGGGCTAGAAACTAATGGCAAATATTGGTTGAGTGACTAAGGGAATTAATCTATAATTCTAGGCTTGTATTTTCTCAGCCTGTTTTAGATGATACCCAACATCACCAGCCTACGGACACCTAGAGCAATCGCTTAATTTACTGATAGTAGTGATTCTCAAAATGTGGCCCCCAATCAGCAGCATTGGCATTACCTGGAAACTTATACAGACTACAAATTTGGAGGCTCCACAGTAAACCTGCTCTAGGAATGAGGCCCATTAGTCTGTATTTTAAGACATCCAAGTGATTCTGATGCATGTTCAAGTTTGAGAACTACTAGCCTAAAACAATAAAGGGAACCCTATAGAATTGTCAGGACTAGAAGCCAATTAACCTGGCCCAACTACTCATTTCCCAAAGGCTGTGAGACCTTTTCCAAAGAACAGTGGAAACTTAGCTGGCCACATTGAATGGGTTTATCTTGAGCATAGCATTTTTAGTTGGATGCACAGGTCTCTATCCTGCCAGAGAAATCTGTGCTGATGAAAACGGTTTCTCCCAACTGCTATTGTTTGCTGCTCTGAGTCAGTGATTTTATTTCACATGTATATATATATATTCTCTATATTGCCCATTTGACTGCAGTACCAGGCTAATTAAGGAATTAGTATGTGGCATCCATTCTCGGGGAGGTGTCTGATTCTTTTCCTGCATCCTGTGAACATTTTTGCAAACACTTTCTAGTTCATATTTTCTTTTTTTAATCAGGCAGAGACATTACAATTAAAATACCGTTAAAGTGATTCTGGCAAGTATTGCAATAAGCATGTTTTTTAATTAAAGGAAGAACAGGGGGGATGCATAAGCAGTATCAGCTAAAGGGGAAAATTTCTTCTGATATCTATTTTAATTGAAATTTTGAAAAATGGGAGAAGCAGCAGCAGCAGCCTCTGCTTCTGTGTGTGTGTGGCTCCATCCCAGGTTGCTAGGTTTAGGTGTTCTGTGCTTGATTAATTAGTAGCCAGCCAGAGAGTCCATTCCCTTTGCCCCCAATCCTTAAAGCCTGATTTATGCCTCATATCCCCCATGAATATGTGAGGGCTCAGGCATCTATTTCCTGAGCTGCTAGTGGATAGGATTATGGAGCGTGGACTAAGCTCTTGGGGGCTCTCGTTTACCAGCCAAATTGATTTTCCGCCTC
The DNA here is from genome assembly GCA_036589455.1 of Ateles fusciceps. NCBI lineage: Eukaryota > Metazoa > Chordata > Mammalia > Primates > Atelidae > Ateles > Ateles fusciceps. The sequence goes on from JAZHEH010001541.1 coordinate 1,892,409, forward strand.
TCTGGCCGGGACAAGCCCACCTCGAAGGCTTCCTAGGCTCTGCTCCAGTGGATCAGGCACAAGTCTAATCCGGATCTTGCCAACAAAGGAAGCTGTGTGCATCCCTGTCACAATGCAGGTTTCTTTGGGCTGTGGATGTCTTCTCTAAATGCTCCTCTCTCCTCCTCTTCCTCACCTTCTCCCAGCTCCTGCCCCCAGAACACCACAGGGCAGTAAGGTACAGGGATATACCCCAACTCTGCTCAGATCACTCAGCCAGTTCTCCTTACCCAGGCAGAGCAGGATCTGTCCATCTTGAATGGATGATCGTCTATAATTCTCCAGGGAAAGGGAATACCATAGGCTTCCCCCAACTATCCATTTGACTATTTAACAATTGAGAGGTAAGAAGTGATAGGCTGCTACATTTTTTAAGAAAAAATGGTGAATGAAGGTTAATCAATGTAGGCAAGTTAATAAGATAGTTTACATCTCAAAATTTAGGTAGTTCAAGCTTTGAGTAAATGAATTATCTAGCTTGGTGATACAGATTAATCTAATGAGTTGGGGTTCTCAGATCCCTCCCTGGTCTTGCTTCTGTTTACCTCTCATGTTTCTTCTGTTTAAAAATAGAATCACTCTCTCTTGGTTTATTTTATCACCTGACATTCACATCATAACCTAGCACATGCTGGCTGTGCACTTTCTCTCTGGATCCTCCTAAAAATGGCATTAAGGGTTTGACACACCCATCTACCTCTTTCACAGTTCTAAGGCTCTTCCATGAGCCTGTGTCTCTACAACCTTCTTATCCTTCAAATTCACCTAATTCTTTGATCCACTCTCAAGAATCTTGCTACTTCCTTTCCTTATTCTAGCCTTTAAATGTTGATGGTTGATAGTTGTTTCCCTACCCCTACCCACCTAATCTTTCTTCTGTTCTTACTCTACATGTCCTCCCTGGGAGACCTCATTTGCTTTGATAATTTCAACTCCTCGTCTTCAACAAGTATTGAGTGATCATTTACCACATTCTCCATGTGCCAGGCACTGTTCCAGTGAACAGTGAACAAAACAGGCCAAAATCTTCCTTTCATAGTGTTTACTTCTAGAAGGAAAACAGTCAATAAACAAAATAAGCAAATTACATTTTTGTTAAATTTGTTTCGTACCATGGAGAAAAATGCAGCAGGAGAGGCGGATAGGGAATACACATTGGAGGTGGTGGTTGGGAATATTTGTACACAGCGAGAGCAAATGTTGTGATGCAAGGCAGCAAAAAGGTCAGCGTTTCAGGAATACTGAAACAAGGGGGAGAGCAGAGGCAGATCGGGCCAGAGAGAACCAACCCTGTAGGGTTTGATAGGCTTTGACTCTAAGTGTGATGGGATCTAATGAAGAATTTTGGCAGAGTGGTAACATGATATGGTTTACATGAAAGAAGCAGTGACAACACTGAGTGTTGTTTTGGGAATTGACCCTGAGGTAGAAGATAAGGGCAGAAACAGGGAGCTGAGTTTAGATGCTGTTACAATAATCCATGGGTAAGATGAGAGTGACTTCGACCACAGAAGTAGATGTGGAGGTGGTAAATGGTTGGGTTATAGGGGATGTTTTGAAGGTGAATGCATAACATTTCCTGAAGTATTGATTATGCAATGAGAGACAATGAAATTTAACTCTACGGTTTTCAGACTTAGCAATTGCAAGGATGAAGTTACCCTCCATGGAAATGGGAAGGACTGAGGGGAAGATCTGTGGGGCAAGACAAGGAGTTCATGGAGATGCATAGTTGAGAAGTAAGAGACATCCAAGTAGAGATGTTGAGTAGGCAGTTGGGTATGTGAATCTTGAGCTGAAGGCACAGTCTTGGAGATATAAATTTGGGAGTCATTGACAATTAGTATGCAATGGTATTTAAAATCTTAATGCAAGATGAGACAACTGGCATGGTCTACAGAGACCATAAGAAAAGTGTTTAGAGAACTGTGGCTTGGGACTCACCAAATGTCAGGGATTGGGATAATCAGGAGGAATCAGACAGAAGAGGCTGAGAAGGGGGATACCTAAGAAGTAAGAGGAAAACCAGCTGGGGTTTATACGCAACTTACTTAAAATTAGAAAAATCCCATGTGCTCACTGTCATTGAGTCAATAGGAGCTTTCCTAGGATTTGCTAACTATGAAGACATGAGGCTGGGCGCGGTGGCTCACGCCTGTAATCCCAGCACTTTGGGAGGCCAAGGCAGGTGGATCACGAGGTCAAGAGATCGAGACCATCCTGGCCAAAACGGTGAAACCCTGTCTCTACTAAAAACACAAAAAAATTAGCCGGGCGTTGGCACGCACCTGTGGTCCCAGCTACTCGGGAGGCTGAGGTGGAAGAATCGCTTGAACCCAGGAGGCAGAGGTTGCAGTGAGCCGAGATTGCGCCACTGTACTCCAGCCTGGTGACAGAGCAAGACTCCATCTCAAAAAAAAAAAAAAAAAAAAAAAAAAGACATGAAAATACATACCAGGTAAAGGAAAGACAGAGGTTCTAAATAGAAGAGTTTATTCTTCAGTTCTTTTATGAGTTACTAGCATTTTTGCATTTTATGAGGTTTTCTTTAGAGATTCAATAGAATGTATAGAATATAGCACACAATGAACATTTGATAGAAGGATAGAAATATTGGATTTTTAAAATGTAAATGAGAAAATGAAAGAAAGAAAAACGAAGAGGCTGGGCAAGTGAGGAGAGGGAGTTTTAGGAATGGAGTGACTAAAGTGTGTCACATGCTGCTGGTCACTCAGGAAGGGTAAGGACTGAGCACTGAGCCTTAGATTCACCAATGTGGTTGCCTCTGTGGCCTTGACAGGAACAGTTTTGCAGGGTGATCAGGTAAAGGCCTGACCAGGAGGGGTTCAAAAGTCAGTGATGAAAAGAATTGAAGATAGTGAGTATAGCCACTGTTTTGAAGACTAGTACTCCATGGTAAAATGTTTATACTTTTTTTTACTGTAAGGGAGGAAAATAGAACTGTGTATTTGTTTTCTTAAAAAAAAACCAACAAATTATTTTGTGGTTATTACAGAGGATGACTAATTGTTGGCTTAGCCAAAAGTAGGTTTTGATGTACTTTGCAAACATTAGCTAGCTGCTAAAAGTCTCTTTTACTTCCCTTTAAAAGAAACAAAAGAGAAGTTTAATGGAAAGAGGTGATTACATGTAAAAAGTTGTGTTCATTTATTTATTTTAGAGGGAAGTAACAATAATGATGGTTGATTGATTTTTATAAAATTACCCAAGGTTACTTGTGGGACATAGTCAGCTTTCATGAAAGTCATACCAAGCAATTTAAGGGTCACAGCCAAAGGCTGATTTCAGCCCTGCTCTTTATTTCAGCATTTAGAAATGGGGTCAAGCTCTATAAAGTAGAGAATAAAGTCCTCCCATGGCCCTCCCATGCTCAAGTAACTATCCTTTAAAGCAGCCCATTGTATATTTATTTTAACCTAATAAAATATGAGGATGAAAATCTAGGTGCCTTGGCACGGAGATAGATTAAGAATAAACTTTATATTCTTTCACGCAAAGAAGATTTTATTTGTTTATCTAATTATTTTAGGCAAAAATAGCTGAATTCTTCATCAAACTTCCTTCTAAATGTACCTAGATTTTCTTATATTTGCCACTAATAAAGCAGCGTGGGCATGCTTTTGAGCAGGAGTTAATGATGTTCATATTAATTAATTAGTCCTGTTTATCACATTCCTGACAACACAAATAATTCATTTTCTTTGGTATGAGTTTTTCTCCCTTCATTAGCATCATTATTAGTTCCTGTCAGTAAATGATGTTTCAAAATTTCTACCAATTTGTTGCAGTGTATTTAATATTTTCCTTCATGGTAAAAGGGACCAAGCCCAGGTTTATATATTTATTCACTAATCCTTGTAATCTGTTTCAAATCCTTTTTGGAATAAGGCAAGATATATCTTCATTAACAAAATTAAAATAAATCATGTATAAACAAGCCATAGGCAAACTTTCTTAGGTTCACACATGTTTTTCCTTAAATGTAACTCTGAGAACAAGCCTAATTAATTGAAAACTACCAAGGAAGGTTTGTGGAAATGGATAGGATCGGAGCCTTTTGGTTGGGTGGTCCTGGGTTCTAATGCTTGGTTCTGCCTATTCTGGGCTGGAATAGATATGAAGTCCTCTTAGCCATATTCTGCTCTGTGAAATAAAGAATGTGATTTTTGTCTCATAGACTGGTTTTGAAGGTCATTTCAGACAATATATCTACAGATTTTGGCACATGATAGGTGCTGAATAAACAGTGGCTTTCTTGTTTTCCCCGTAGTCTTATTCGAATTCCTGACCGTGCATCTCATATCTTGCTCAAGTGAAGCTCAGTGATTACTGCAGCACAGGCGGTGTCAGGAAAACGAGCCTCATGCCTCCATTAGTGTCCCATGCACATCTGACTGCATTCTTAAAGATGTAGACATCAAGTGTTCTAGAGTTGGAAGGAACCTCAGCAAATCCATGATTCTACCTTCTTTGTGGATGAAAACACAGACCACTGATAGGCACTGAATAGGAGAGATTTCGGTCCTGAATAATCTGAGGCCCAGCAATTGTATGGGACTTACTGAGGGTCATTCAGAGGTCAGTAGCAGACTCGGGACAGGACCCTCGATTTCATTCCCTGCCTTTACCACTTTCTCATCAAGGTCAGTTTAGATTTCCTGACAGCTTACAATGTGGGAGTCCTGTCATGCAAATCCATTTTCTACTAGTTGAATATAATTATGTAGGACGTTAATGACATGTGGCTGTGAGGAAAAAATTTTAGTTAACATAAAATGTGACCTGTAGGACAGGTCACATTTCTTCCTTCTTGTTCTCAGTGGGTTTCGTGATTATTACTGAATTTCTATGTAATCACAATGAAAGGAAAAATTGAAGTCAAAATGGGTAGGGAATCCTTTGGAAGTCTGGTAAGAGTGTGGTACTGCTCTGGCATTGAGCCTGTGGACTGATCTTGCTGCTTTACCTTAGAGTATGAAGTATTATACATGACATATTTCAAAAGGAGCAGTAACAGAGAAATGTTAGATGCAGATGGTCTAGCAGTGCTCAGGTAGTAGGGCACTTGTAGAAATTGAGCAGTTTGTAGATCTAATCACCTGGTGGGTTCTTCTTGCCAGCTGCACAGACAAAATAAATTCAGCAAGACCATAGCATTGCATGCAGTAAAGAAGGCGTTTAATTGATGCCGAGGCCATCCACAGCACTTGGGGGATGGGGTTATTACCGAAATCAGTCTCCCTGAATGCTCAGCCATTACGGGTTTTCAAGGATAGTTTGTTGGGCAGGGGACTAGGGTATGGGGAATAGTGTTTGGTTGGGGATGAAAGCTTAGGGGTATGGAAAACAGTCCTTGTGTGCTGAGTCTTGTCTTTAGGTAAGGGCCACAGGATGGGTTGAGTCTTGAGTCATGAATCTGAGTGAAATCAGCTGGTGATCAGAAATACAAAAGTCTAAAAAAACTCAAAAGATCAATCTTAGTTTCTACAATACTGATGTTATCTACAGGAGTAATTGGAAAAGTTGCAAATCTTGTGACCTCTGGAACAATGGCTAGTTATTGTTTAAATATGCTAAACATCTTAGCAGAATTTTGGCCCCTCTTATAATCCTAATTTTGTGGCCTTCTTTAGTTTTACAAAGATGGTTTAATTTTGGAAAGGGCTATTATCATCCTTGCTTTAAGGTTAGACTATAAGCTAAGTTCCTTCCTTGGTTAGCTTGGCTTACACCTAGGAATGAGCAAAGCCAGCCAGCCTGTGGGGCTAGAAGCAAGATGGAGTAAGCCATGTTAGATTTTTTCTCACTGTCAGAATCTTTGCAAGGATGGTTTCATAGCAATAATGGAGGAAGTGAAGATGGTAAGTGTGATTATAGCCACAGAGACCATTGCGTTAAGGGTTGAATAGGTATCAGACTCTAGACCAGGGATCTATAGGAAGTATTTCAATAAATCTCACCTTAATCTTCTGAGGGTGAAATTCTTACCATACCCATTTTACAGTTGGAGAAATGGATACTCAGGTGGGGGTGTGTTGTTCTAAATTGTGGCTGAAAGAAAAGGGCCCTTGAAGGAGTCTGGTCCAAGCATACATCCCATGACTGTTACTGATGGCATATGGCTTGGACTTTAGAACTGAAGCAAAGAAGGTTTGAGGAAGAGAGCTGAGGAAAGCTGAAGAGAAATTAGGGAAGAGGTGGACTCCATATTTGAATATTGAGTCAAACATTTATTGATCACTATCTCTGCACTAAGATGGAGGTAAACAATTGTCAATGAAAAGACTCAAACTCTGTAGAATAGTTGAAGAGATTAATTCTGAGCCAAATTTGAGTGGCCATGGCCTGGGGCACAGTCTCAAGAGGTCTAAGTACATGTGCCCATGGTGGTAAGGCTACAGCTTTGTTTTATATGCTTCAGGGAGACATAAGACATCAATCAATACATATAAGATGTACATTGGTTTGCTCTGGAAAGGTGAGACAAGTAGGGGCAGGGGCTTCCAGGTCATAGATGGATTCAAAGATTTTCTGATTGGCAGTTGGTGGAGTTAACTTATTAACTTATCTAAAGACCTGGAATCAACAGAATAGAGTATTTGGATTAAGATATGTGGTTGTGGAGCTCAAGGTTTTTATTATACAGATGAAGCCACCAGGTAGCAGGCTTCGGAGAGGATAGATTGTAAATGTTTCTTAGCAGACTTAAAAAGGTTTTAGACTCTTAGTTTGCACTTTCCTGGATCAGGGTAAAGATCTGGAAAGGGAAGGGAATTCTCTGCAGGATGTAGATTTTCCCCACAAAAGACAGCTTTGCAGGACCATTCAGGGCCTGCTATCTGTCATGTGATGCTATACTAGAGTCAGGTTGGAATTTGGTGTCTTATTGCTACAGAGTCTGTTTTGTCAGTCTTAATGTCTTTGTTCTAATGTTAATGCTGGTTAGTTGTGTCTGAATTCCAAAGGGAGTAGGGTATAATGAGGTGTGTCTGACACTCCCTTCCCATCATGGCATGAACTAGTTTTACAGTTTAACTTTGGAATGCCCTTGCCTAAGAGGAGGGGGTCGATTCAGTTAACCTGGGACTTAACATTTTATTTTTGGTTTACATGGTAATGACTAAAGTCATTTTTGCCTTTTTCTTCTCTCCCTCTCATTTCTCCAGTATATGTTTAACTATTTCCAGCTGTAATTTCTGGAAAGCAACAAAAACTCAACTCAATAACTTGGCACTCAGGATTTATGACTACATTTAGCAGATGAAGAGTCTTTTCTCTCCACTGCCTCTCACCAAGATTCTTCTTATTATAATGGAATCTGGCTTTAGAGCTATTTTGGATGCCTTGCTCTCTTTACATCCTTTGCCCCCACTTTGCTCGTTGAGATGCTGTGTGGACTTATAGATTAAGTGTAAGAACAACATCGTTTCTGAGAAATTGGGAGTATGTGTGTGTTTGTATATAAAGGAAATAGAGGTGCTTAAATCAGAATCTCTAAAAAGATGTGTCCATTTACTCATTCACTCAACAGTTAATTTTGTATTGAGTGCCAACTTCAACCAGTCACTTTTCTAGATACCAAGAATTTAGAAGTGAACAAAACAGATAATTCCCCCTCAGGAAGCATGCATTCTGGTGGAGAGAGGGGCAGAAAATAAACCTGTAAATATATAATATGCCGGATATCAAGTATTACAAAGAAAAAGACATTTAAGCAAGGGGCTAGAGTGTGCTATTTTATATAGACTGGAGACGGAAGGCCTTGGTGGAGAAGTTAACATTTGAATAGAAACAAGGGAGAGCGAGCCATGGGACTATCAGAACATTCTGATAATTCCGATAACATTCTAGATATTTCTGATATTTCTGATAATTCTTATTCATGGGAATATCAGAAGAACATTCCAGAGGGAAGAGCTCATGCACAGGCCCTGAGGCCTGTTTAAGAACTAACAGGCAGGCCAATATGTGTGGAGCATATGCATGAACAGGTGAGTTTTAGAAAATGATATTAGAGAGGTACTGGAGATTGAGCAGTAAATCATGAGGGACCTTTTGTTGCCCAATATAAGGACTCTGACTTCTATTCTGAGTGAGATGGGAAACTACTGTTGGATTTAGAAAAGAGGACCTCTGGTATGTCGGATATAAAGACACAACTCCTCTGACTCCTTTGTTATAGGATGGAAGAGTCTAATCTGGTGCTTTTGCAAACCACTCCCAGGAGGAAGATGGACTTAATAGCTTACTGAAGTTAAAATGTTTATACATATGGGATGCTTTAATTATTTTGACATTATTGAGAAAATTCTATGTGAATTGTAAATATTCTGAATCCTTTTGAAGAAACATGTTATAAAGATGAAAATACCGTTTTAATTTTTAAATCATTTAATATCACAATACAAAATAATTCTATTATTAACTAATATTGTTGTGTTACTGAAAATTTGGACACCAGAGCAAAGTGGTTTATGTATCAGTTAAGGTTATCTGATTGCCAATAAGAGAACTCAACTTTTCTTTTAAAAATGATATTTATTGGGTTTACACTGTTGATGGGAGTGTAAATTAGTTCAACCATTGTGGAAGATGGTGTGGCGATCTCCTCAAGGACCTAGAAATAGAAATTCCATTTGATCCAGCAATCCCATTACTGGGTATATATCCAAAAGACTATAAATTGTTCTACTATAAGGACACATGCACACGAATGTTCATTGCAGCACAGTTTACAATAGCAAAGACCTGGAACCAACCCAAATGCCCATTGACGATAGACTGGACAGAGAAAATGTGGCACATATACACCATGGAATATTATGCAGCCATCAAAAACGATGAGTTCGTGTCCTTTGTAGGGACATGGATGAACCTGGAAACCATCATTCTCAGCAAACTGACACAAGAACAGAAAATCAAACACCGCATGTTCTCACTCATAGGCGGGTGTTGAACAATGGGAACACATGGATACAGGGAGGGGAGTATCACACACTGGGGTCTGTCGGGGGGGGAAAAAGGGGAGGGATAGTGGGGGGTGGGGGAGTTGGGGAGGGATAGCATGGGGAGAAATGCCAGATATAGGTGATGGGGAGGAAGGCAGCAAATCACACTGCCATGTGTGTACCTATGCAACAATCTTCCATGTTCTTCACATGTACCCCCAAACCTAAAATGCAATAAAAAAATGATATTTATTGGGAAGGTATTGGGTAACCTGCTAATCAATGGAAAACAGTCTGAAAAATCAGGAACAGAAATACATAGGAATCAAAGCATTTGATGCAAGTAGGGGGCAGTGGGGCAGGTAGGGAGATTGGCAGGTGGGTGTCTCAGAAGCAGGTGTTCTTCTCAGGCTCTTTAGAATGCCACCACTGGAACTGAGATCTAAACATTTCCTACCTCTCTTCCCCCTTTGCTCCATATTTCTCTTAATGCCTGAGTATGTGACTCTGGCCATGGTAGGATAAAATGTCTTGCTTGACAGTCCCACTCAGCAGTAGTCAATGGGCAGAGCAATATCTCAAGGAAATTAGCATCTGTTAACAAAAGAAAGTATAATGGATGCTGGTCAGCTAAAATGCTACAAATGCCACAGTGTTAGCCCCAGTTACATTTCCTTTCACTATAATTCTTACGATTTTGGCACATCTTCTTCTATCCGTATTTCCTGTGTATGTCCCAGTTTTTTTTTTTAACTTAATTTTGTGTGTTGTTAAATGGTGAAGTTGGTAGTCTTGTCATACATTATTTAACCATTCCTAAATTGCCCAACATTTAGATTATTGTTATGAAAATGTAATAAAAGCAGCAGAGAATAGTAATAGCTAACCTAAGCTGGGTGAATAATAGTACTTCCACTCCTGGATGTCTGGTCTACCGTACTGTACTTCTACAAGAGAGAGAGCAAGATAAAATAAGCCTACATTCCAGCAGAAATATTTAAATAAAGGGGATTTCATTAGGCATTGAAACTGACAAAACAGTAAGCCTTATTCTCCCAGGGACTGACAATTTTTTCTTTGTCCATTAGGGGGCAAGCTGATTTTCATGGCCCCAGGACCCATCGAGCTAAGGGCACATGGGATCCTTGTTTCTGATGGTGGAGAGCTCCGGATTGGATCCAAAGACAAGCCGTTCCAAGGCAGAGCTCAGATCACACTCTATGGGAGTTCCCACTCAACTCCTTTCTTTCCCTATGGAGTCAAGTTCCTGGCGGTGAGGAATGGAACTCTTTCCCCTGCATGGTGAGTGAGGCAATTGATCAGAGGAAATGAAGTAGAGCTGTGTCTAGCAATGGAAACTGATAAAATTATTTAAAAGTCTTTGATGATAGTTACTGAGCCAACCAGGTCAGTTAGAGCATGGTACTGTTTCCTTAAATAGCAAGTATAACTGTTATGGTTTTGGTGGTAGATTATACTACAGTTCCCAATTGTTTGCTCCCTTTCCTGTAAGAGGATTGTGTAAACTTCCACCCACTGTGAGGTGACTTTCAGTGCCTTCTTGTGAATGGACCACACTTCCCGGCCCCTTTGCAAGAGCAGACTTAGCCTTGGACTTGTCAGTGGAATGTGAGCAGAAATGGTGGACTACATGGCCAAGGGAAGGTTTTAAGACCTGTTATGATGCTTTAGCCATTTCGTTATCTTCCTGCCACTTGAGAATAGCCTGTCCCAGATAGGGGCAGTTCCATCAGCTTAGAACCTGAATGAAGACAACACAGGGCAGTGCTGCAGCTGACCGACTGCTCTCATGTATGTGAGTGAGAAATAAGCGTTTGTCGTAAGCCACTGAGATTTGCATTTGTAATTGCAGCAAAACCTCGTGAAAACTGACTGATACAATTACTTAGCATGTACTGATATCTCTCAACATGCAGTAGCCTGGTATCCCAAATCAAATGCAGACAACCTCATTTAGTTGTTGAACCTCTTCCTGTCTCCTCCCACCCCCTATCCCGTGAACAGGGTTTAATTACAGTTCTACTTAGAATCCTCTTACAGACAGGAGGGGTGTTTAAGGATTCCTAGGAGAAAACAGATTAGGCTACTGGGTGTTTCCGCTCCGACTTTATTTGCCTTCTGATCATCTAACTCCACTTTGCAAAATGGACATTTTTTCTCCCTTGAGATTCAGGAAATTACTGAGTGTGCCAGGATAAGCCTTATTAACAACTGTAAAATGTCAGTATAAAAAAAATGAGTAAGCATATTTCAGTGGGTGTTTATATGTTTTTGGTTGCATAGCATGAGCCAAAGGCAGATCAAAAATGTGGTCTCCAGATAGAGACTCAATCTCCAGAAAACATAATGTCGTCTACATTGATATTTCTATATTGGCATCACAAAATAACCCACTTATAGGATAATTGCCCTAGATGTGGGCATGGAGCTGTGCCGAGGAGTCTGCCATTTTTCTCTGTCCAGACTCTGTCTTATACCAACCACAGGCCCCAATCATTGTCTATCAAAAAGCACTCTCACGCCTCTTTTGGCTTACTGTGAGAGGAAGCAAGAGCTTTCCCTCATGCCCACAGTGTTGACTGCAGGCTATCCAGTGTGCTACACACTGGGCACCAAATTTTGTGAGGTTAAAAATACTCCATAACTCATTGGACAGAAATTCAAAATGCTTACTCTATTGATTCTGTCACCAACTTTCAAGAGACTTTTTCCTCCTATCTTCATCAGCAAGCACCTACACTGATTTTGTAGCCCAGGATCTATTCCATGTCAGCCATGGTTTTCAAATGTTTGCTGTAGCCCAATGGCCTCTTAAGCCACCAACCCAATGTGCTGCTTTTACCACTAAAAGAATGCAGCTAGGGAACAAGTTGGTATATATTTGTGGTTCAGCCAGCCCATAGATGGTCCAGAGGACCCCGAGGCTTAGGAGGAATCCTCAGATTTGAGAGCTACTGTCCTATATGACGCCGATAGCACAACTTTTACTGCAAATAGGAATTCAAATGAGGAAAAATAAAAACTCTCCTAATTCTTTTATTCTGACTCTTTCATTCCAAGCTCGTCTAATTCTCATGCTCTAGTGTGAAGAATCAGTGAAAGAGCTCATAAATGGACCTTTTGTGCCTATATTTTAAATGTACCCTGTGCTGGTAAGCCTTTGTGATTAAGCAAATGTCAAGAAAATCCCTAATCCATCAGTTATAGTCAACATGGGGCAATTCAAGCAAAGTAAATGCCTCTAATATGTTTTGAAAATTCTGAAAGTTAAGAAAAATGTTGCTACTCCAGCCATCTGATGTTACTGGATATTGAGAATGGGACCTTGTCTTTCTCTGCTTTCCTCATTTTCATCTCCTCCTTCCTCTTACTCCCCCCCTCCCTCTCCTTTATTCTCATTCTCCCTCCTCTCTCTCTCCCCCTTTCCCCGTATTCCCAGATTAGGCCATTTTCAAAACTGGTTAAACAGTCCCCAAAGCATTTAAGACGGGGGAACTGACTAGGATCTCACCTGAATCACAGAGCTTGCCCATTGAACACAGGTAAAGATCAAGCCATTTCCTGTCTGATGTGCTGCTGCAACATCTCATGTGTTTGAAAGAAATATTATGTAGAAAAGAGCTCAGCCATTTGGGTGAGAGGCCCCTTCCTGATGTATCTATCAGAGAATCACAGTCCTACGTGCAGCTCATCAATTCTCTCCTGTCACTTCTCCCTCACCACCTGAGGTCTCAGACAGATTTCCCCTCCAGCATGGTGGTATATCATGGCTAAAATCATTACATAATTTCACTGGCCTTTTGCTAGGGCCAGAGGTGGGTCTGGTAACACAGGGGCTTTAGGAAAAAGCTAATTTTCTTTCACCATCAAGTATGCAAAATAGTGAGCAACTTGATTTACTGCTTTGCACCCAGGAAGTCCCTAATGACCCAGCATTCACTCAGCTTCCCAGGATAACATAATGAGGATATTTACCAACTTTGGTGCACAGAAGACCCTTTTGGGGGAGATTTTTGTAAATCTAGATTTGTGGGCCCGGTAATGGACATGTGATGTGACTCAGGTGGCCCATTGACTACACTAGGAGAAACACTGGTTCTAGTGGTAATTGAATTGGAATCAGAAACGGGCCCAGTTCTGCCACATATCAGCTATGACCTTCAACAGATCTTTAAAAAATCTGAAAAACACATTTCCCACTTCACATCATTTACTGCTCATGAAGTGCTCCGGAGTGTTGGACACACAAAACACAGTGTTAGCTATTGCTCTTTTGATTATATATATATTTTTCCAAAAGCACTGAGTACCCGGTGCTGATTAACGCATATTTCTTTTGGGGGTGAGAAAATGTGGGGCACGATGGTGGTGGGGCGTATGTCTCAAAATCTACCTAGAGATTTTTCCCCTGATTAATTTTCTTGTCTATCTCTTTTCATCAGAATAACAGAAAGGTTTTAACTTTGGAGATCATGTGCTAACAACATTCCCAGGCATCTTCTGTTCTCTTCCCACCACCCAGTCAACACCTTTAGATTTTAATCTCTCTTGGTGCAGCTGCTTCCCAGCCGTGGATAACCACCATTCCTGGGTGTGGTTACAATAAAGGCTTCTTAGAAACTATTTGCATGGGTTCCAGTGTAGTCAGAAGCACGGCACTGCCCTGCAAACGAGGCCCTTGGCAGACCTTTGGTTTCTAATATTCAGCAGCATGTGGGCCGATGGATTCTAATTTAACTCCAGCTCAGGTCCTATGGAATCACACAAACGGTCTGCATGTCAGTCTAGTCGCTTTCCCGCCTTCTGCCTCCATCTCATTCTTCATTATTGCCCTTTGAAATCTTTCTGCTCCAGTTGATTTTTATCTTAGATTAAAATCGCTAAGCAAACAGGCTTTGGTGTTCAGCTGTCACAAAGCAAGATGGAGTTGAAAGCACGTTTCACGTATTTCTTTGAATGTAGAAAAAAAATACCACACCCTCATACACTCACAGGTATGCACGCCTGCACACACACACCCACACTCAGCACTGTCTTTTCTGTTTCTGTTTGTTTTGGAGTAGATGGGGGACAGGTTCTGAGTTGCTGGTGGAGTTCAGATGGTTTAGTAATTCTGTCAGCTGCTCACTTGGATGTGTTAATATGACTAAAGGGTCTCAGGATTCCTCCAGTGTGGCGGTCTGGGGTTTGGGTAGCTGTAGTCAATAAAGAAATTTCACTCTTGCCTTTTGCCTTCATCACTCTGTCTGCCAATCCAGGTTCACCCTCCAAACTGAGTGCCAATCACTTGTCACTTTTCAAGAGGGTTGCTGTCAGCCTGGGCAACTTAAATTTTTGACAATGTAATTACGGCTCTTGCTTCCACAGTGGGAATCTGGGCAGGATGGTGGAGCTTTTATTGATTGTTCAGCAGGGAAATTTATCAATGTCTCTCACTTCATTTCCAGTTCTTCCCTGAGAAATTTGGCTGACAGTTTCTTAGGAGAAAAACAGTCTCATGGCCTTGACTGGACTTCTGTCTTTGTCCTTTTCAAGAAATTACAAGATACAGGCATTAAATATAAATGGAAATTCCTGAGAAAAACCAGTATGTGGGGCATGATTGAAGAAAGCATGAGTATAATTGCAAGGAACATAAGCATTTGGTAGGAATAAATAAAAAAGCAGTGGTCTAAATAAGCAAGCTTAGATATGGTTTGTTTTCCTTCTAAAAGTACCAAGTGTCTGCATGTAAATTCTATGATTTTAATGAGTACTGTGTTATGTGCACTATTTTTGTAGTTGCTAGAGTATCAGGCTGTCTTTAAGCATGGTATAAAGTGCATGAACAGGTGCGTGTGTGGGAATGTGTTTCCGGTCAGTGGTTTTCATATTGTCCTCCACAAAATCCAAATGTTTCCTGGAGGCGATCTAGGGGTTCCACAAACAATGAATATTGGAGGTCAAGTGATAAAGGTTTAAATTGCTCTAATAATTGATTTATTGCTTTTATCTCTGTTACATATTTGTGTTCAAAGTAATAGTGCGTTAGAAGACAGAGTTCCACTGTTAAAATTGTGATTAAAAAACTTTACGAGGTCATTTTTTTAACTGTGGTATATGGATCCTTTTGAGGTGTCCTGGGCCGCTCTGCATGATTCCTATTTCCCCATGACTGATTTAGCTCTGGGACATTTTCTATAAAGTCTGTTCTTTGATGTAGGATGAAACTTTCTAGAGCCCGTTTTCATGTCATAACAGTTCCTCTTATCCAACAATATATTTTTAAATCTCTACTCTTTCGTCATCTGGTTAAGAGTCTCCAATGCTGTCTACTCTTTCCCCACTCCTTACTTATTTTTTAGACCATGACTCCTTTCTTTTCTTCTGTCTTTCATTCCCTTGGGATAGATATAAACCAGAGCTATGACATGGCATTTTTATATGTAGCTTTATTACTGTTAAATTGTTTGGTTTTAGGGGACAGAAGCCCACTGCAAACAAACTTAGACAGAACTAAGGATTTCTGAATTCTTGTAATCAAAACACTAGATGGAGAGAAAGACAACGGCCTTAGACATGACTGCCTTCAGGGGTCTGAATATCCGCAGCACTCACCCCCTCCAGCTGTCTCTGCATGTATTGACTTCACTTTCTCCTACTCCTTATTGCCTTCTTCTACATGGTTATTGGTATTTCCTGATTTCATGGGGACTTTAATTTTTTACTACCAAAGAAAGGAACTCCGTGTTCTTTTAAAAAAATAAACAGGGAAGCCTCCCAAAGTCCTCCCTAGCAGACTAAGTTACCTAACAGACTAAGTGTTATACTTGGTGCCGGGGGGGAATTGCACTGACTGTCCAAGCTCAGGTCACCTTTTCACTCCTTTACCAACTGTCAAGGCCAGGAATGCAAGACCATGTAAAGAGATGCTGCTCTGCCTTGACCAGGGAGGCCAGGGTGGTATGGGATGTGTGTGTATGTATATGACTGTGCATGCATGTGTATGTTTGTATGTTTTTGTGCATGTATATTTTGAGAAGCTGTTCACCGAAGAGATGATGGCAACCAGATCCAGAAAGGAGAGATGCGGGGAAGACAAAACCATAGGTGTCCTCTGAGTGAGTTAAACTAAAACCTTTGGCTTTGACTTTTGTTTCAGTCTGAAACTCATAAACAGAAATATTCAAATATAGTACAATACTGTTGTATACACTCAACATGTAACGTTAATGTATAAATACTTAGGCTGCATTTAGGCTGAATAAAACAAGTGCGTGAGATCAGGCAAACAAAAATCCTCATTAAGTTACTGGTAAGGATCCCATCAAATAGAAGAAGTTAAAAATATATATTATTGAAAACTTTTGCGTGATTGAACCCCAAATTTTAAAAATCTCGATGTTGCTCCCAATTTTAAAAGCTTTATCCCAAGGTCTTAGGAAATCTCATTTTCTAGTATATGCTATGGATTTTTTTCTTTCTTCTCGTGAACTGTGGATTTTCTCAATATTGAAGAGCTTCTCTGCTCTCTCCTAGCACTTATCACCACATGTGATTTCACGGGAAACTTGAGCTGATGTGGTGTGTAAATTTGCCACAGGGTTGTGCAAATGCAAGTGATGCATTTTTAGGGATGTTTGGTAGATGCAAACCTTCCAGACAGAAGTCTGACTCAGACTAGATTTTATTTTACTTTAGTTACTACCTTGCTCTATATTCTGATGGATCCCTTTTCTTGTCCTGTAACAAAACCTTGGGTACCAATGGCTTTCCAGTTGATTTCAGATATTGAAAATATCAGCCCTAATTAATCTAGTTTAAAAGGTCAGTCTCCTATTCATTTAATTTTCCCTTCCCCACCCTTAAACCTTCAACTTGAGGCACTTGGGGTGGTAGGGTCTGCTCCCTCACTCTTCCTCTAATCCTTCTTATTTCATATTCTCAGTGTTGGGGCAGATGGAAGAGGTAAGGTAAGAAGTTTACCAAGCTTAGTACTTAACAGTGCACCTGTATCCTCTGTTACGTGTTGCTCCCTCTCTGACTAATAATTGCCAACTGTTGAGTCTCTCTCCTAAGACACCTGCATGAAATCACTGGAGTCCAGTAGGAGGCCTTTCCACTCCACAGTTTCCTAATGTGGAGGCCCCACCTGGGTTTGCAGTCCCCTTAGCGTCCACCTTGGGGGTTGGTCTTAGGTGGAGTATTAGGAAGTTAGTTCAAGCTAAGCTGTCTTCCCTAGAATTCAGCTATCCAGAGGAAACATAAATCCATATGAAAGATGTTCCACTTATCACCCCTTTCTATGCTCTGCTCTTTCTCTCTCTAATTGTTTTTCCTGCTTAGAAAGGCATGAGCAGCTGAGCAAATAGGCTGCATATGCAGACATTCAACCCGGGAAAAAGAAGCCAGTCTCTCCTTACAGGTCACTCTATGATTGATACTTATTCAGCCCTCTTTCTTTGCTTAATAAGAGAGAAGTAATTTCATGTCTTGTTCTATAGGAAGGAGAGGAAAGGCCAGGGTCAGCTCACCCAGGCTGATGGCTCATCCCCATCTCTCAGGATTCCTTTTGAATCTCTTTGTTTTTGGTTGTTCATAAACGATGAGGTGGACTCTGTTCCAGGGATGGCAAAAATGGCAGAGTTAGACTGGCTTTCTTTTAATAATCCCCAAGAGATGTTGTCTCCCTGTCTGTGGCTTCCCTCTAATGTGGGGTGCTTATCATTTCCTGGTCCCATGCATGTGTCCTCCTGGTAGGTTCTAGAGGAGCAAAAGTCCCACTTAACAACTTGGTATGTATGTAAAAAGGGTTCCCCAGAGGGATGTGGAGTTGAAGGGGACAGCAACTGTCATTTTATGGTTGCGGTGTGGCTTTGTTTTGTTGATTTTTATTTAGGACTGGGAAGGAAGGAAGATTAGATAGAGGGGGAGGAATGGAGAAAGGATGATGAGGAAAATTAAAAACGTATTTATTGCTTTTTCTAATCTTAAATTTAAATGAGCTTTAATATGTGTTTGGGTTCTGGAAACTGGCGTGTTGTGGTAGATCATAATTACATAGTTGAGTTAACACCAGCGAGTGTGGTCCTATTGTACTTGAAACCCTAGTGTGGTAGGACAGCCAGTGACTGATGAGTGGTCTCCCTTTTGTGCAGATGAAGATTGACCCTTGGCTCTATGTCCTCTAAAATGTAACCAACACCACCAACAAAAAATAAGATAAAGTTTTTTTTTCTTTTCTGTTGAATAATACTTCAAAAAAGCCAAATAACACTGTATAACCATTCTATTCACAGTGGTAGAAATGTATCTGCTAAAATCTCATTGATCTGGACAAGAGCGACCTTGGAACAATCTTTAAGAAGGGGTTCCTTAAATTAACAGTATAAACCACACTTTAGGGAACTTGTTTAAACACATTTAAGTGAACATGCTGTTTTTAAGATCTTTTAATTTTAGGTGTTTACATGTAAATGTATACTGCTAATTAGAAATGAGTTCTAGCTATTCAATAATCCAAGTACAGCAGGAACCCCACTTAGAAACACATTGTAAGGTACTTGAAGTTTCTATATATACTTGAAAGTGTTGCCATTAGTCAAGTCTTTTTTTGGTTTAAAGTGACAGAAAACCCAATTCAAACAAAAAATAAGAGCATTTATTACCTCATATAACTGAAAACAAAAAACAAAAAACAAAAAACTTAAGGCATAGCTGAGTCCAGGTGCTCCAATGAAGTCGTTAAGATTTTGTTCCTCTGCAACTCTTGATTCTGCTTTCCCCCTCAGTTGGCTTCATTTTCAGTCAAACTCTGCCCTCATGGAGGCAGAAATGGGAGTCCTGTGGCTCCAGGTGAAAGAGAATGCCTCTTTCCCAATGGCTGTTTGACCTCTGAGCCAATTTCAACATTTCCTCATCACCATTTCACATCTCTTCTGTTTCTTCCTTCTTAGCTTTTAACATTATTTAATGTATTACGTATGGTTTATTTACCACATTTTTTTGTAGTTATTTTATTGCCTCTTCCAGAGAATATATACATCATGAGGTACAAGGATTTTCCTTTTTTTTTTTTAATCTGCATTGCCTAGATAAGTGCCTGGACTTATAACATGCTTTTACAAATACTTTTTTGCTTGAAAAAGTGAATGAAAAGCTTGAGAAAAAGCCTCAGTATTAACTTTGGATCCATTTGAGTTATAATCCATTAGAGATAGAGGAAAGGAGAGAGAAAGAGGGAGGGGAGAGAAACAGAGAGAGAGGAAAAAAAAAAAGTAAATAGAGAGTCCAAGTCTAAAGCCGTAAGAACCAGGAGAACCAATGGTGTAAGTTGTAGTGTGAAAGTCAGCAAACTGGAGATCCAGGAAGAGCCTATGCTTCAGTCCAAGTTTGAAAACCAGTTAAGACCAATGTCTCAGTTCAAGTTACTCCGTAATTAGCCTTTTTGTTCTATTTAGGCCTTCAGCTGATTGGATAAGGCTCATCTACATTAAGGAAGGCAATTTTCTTAGTTTACTGATTCAAATGTTAATCACATCTAGAAATACCTACCTACACACACACACACACACACACACACACACACACAGAACAATTAATATTTGGCCAAAGGTCTGGATACCCCATAGCCCAGTCAAGCTGATGCACAAAATTAACCATCACAGTCACCAAAGAAAACCTCATA
The DNA here is from genome assembly GCA_036589455.1 of Ateles fusciceps. NCBI lineage: Eukaryota > Metazoa > Chordata > Mammalia > Primates > Atelidae > Ateles > Ateles fusciceps. The sequence continues at coordinate 1,912,104 of JAZHEH010001541.1, forward strand.
ACTGACTCTGTATCATATTCTAGACACACGAAGATTTGAAGCCTCTCAACTTGACACAAAGCTTCTCAAGGGAAAGTAACTAGCTCCAAGGTTCATCTCTTCCTTTCAAAATTTCTATAGTTTCCATTTTCCTGCTAGGATGTGAGGATCTTTGCTAGCATTCTGCGTCTTCTCTAGATGAGCTTGACTTTGCTCAGTCATGGAGTACTCACTCACTCATCTTCCTCTAGGTAAGTGTGAGGAGCCTGGGCTCTGGAAGTAGACTGCTTGATCCAAATCCCTTTTCTACCATGGGCTAGCTAGTGGACCTTGAAAAAACTCTTCAGGGTTTAGGTTCCCACATCTATAAAATGGACATCATTTTAAGACATTTCTCAGATTTGTTATATGGTTTAAATGAAACATATAAAGTCCTTATCACAATGACAGATGTTGATCAACTACTCAATAAATGTCAGTTATTATCGTTGTTATTATGTGTCTACACTTTTGATTTGGTGAAGTTGCCGCATTATTAGTCTAAGGTTGGGACAGTGTTAACTGTTTTCCATTAATTTCTAGCTAGAAACCTGGTTGTCTTTCTTGAAACCTCCTTTATCATTCCTCTTATCATGTCCATCACCAAGTCTTGTTGATTTTAATTCTTGGATAACTTGTGAGCTCATACACTTCTCTCTGCCTCCATCACTGTCACCTTAGTTCATGATACCTTCAACTTATGCCTGGATTATTGTGTAAGCTTTTTAACTTACCTTCTAGTTGTTACTTTTTTTCTTTCCAATTCATTCTTTGCCTTGGAGCCAAGGTGATCTTTTAAAAACACAAGTCTGTTTATATCATGCTGCTGCTCAAAGCTCTTCAGTGGCTTTCCATTGTTTCTAATATAAAGTCTGAAATTTCTACCATGGCTATTAGGTGCTATCTGAATCAGTTCCTGCTTATATCTTCTGTCCTGATTTTCAGCTCTCCGTCTGTGCCACACTCATGCTTCAGTAACAACCTTCTTTTAGTTTACTAAATGGTTAATGTGGTCTAGATTTTACATTTTTTACATTTTTGAGTACCACAAGAACTCAACTTTGTTAAGTAAATGGAAAGCTACATAGGCAGAAGCGTGTGAGTTTTCCTTCAAAGAGAATTCTTCCACATGCATCATCAAAGCAATACTATTAATAGTATTGCTTTCAGCCTGGTCATGGAAAAAAGAGTATCATTGAATTGGGTATTATATTCAGTATTTGTCAAAATTGGATTTTACCTAGATCCTGGCACTTTATAATTTTCAAAGTTGCTTCCCATTCTTTCCTCTCATTTAACTCTCACAACCACCCTGTGAAGTATGAAAGACTAGGATTGTTACTTTCATTTTAGAGACGATGAAACTGGAGCCTGGAAGGGAATATAACTAAAATTCATTCCATTTTCCTCATGGACTTAAGATGCACATGGGCTCGCTTCTATTTTATGTACACATAGCTGGTATTTACTTGTGGCAGAAAGACAGAATATACCTCTTTCTGAAACAGTCTTCTCAATTTTAACTTTTTCAGCTTATTTTGAGATTCCAATTTGGGCTTTCTTGCTTATGGCTCCCTTTGTGACATTCTTGATAGCGGTACAAAGAACTAGTTTCTTTCATACCTCATTTAACTTTTAGTACTTCTATGGAGTTTTCTGATCATTGTGATGGCAAATCTACAGAAATCTTATAGTTTCTGCCTTTGATTTTATGTTTATCAATTCTTTTTTTGTGCACTGACTATATAAAAATTTACTTATTGGTTTTTTGGTGCTTTTATTGTTTCTTTTTATTTTTCTTTTTCATATTTGTGTCTGTATTTAACTAGGGTCAGCAAACTATGAGCCATGGACCAAATCTGGTTCGTTTCTTGTTTTTATACACAAAATTTTATTGAGGCACAGCCACACACATTTGTTTAGGTATCATCTATGACTGCTTTGCACTGTAATGGCAAAGTTCAGTCATTATGACAGAGATTACATGGTCTGCAAACCCAAAACTCTTTACTATCTACCTATTTTTTTACAGAAATTTTAATCAATCCAGAGTTTATTCTGATATAGTTTATGTTATCTATCTTTTTTCAAATGAATAGCCAATTTTCTCAGCACTATTTATTCAACAATAGGCTGAAAAATGACTACCACATATGTCCATGTACTAATCTTTGGAACCCATGAACATTACCTTAAAAATTTGGCAAAAGGGATTTTTGTAGATGTGATTAAATTAAAGACCTTGAAATGAGGAGTTTATCCTGAATCATCCACGTGGACCCCACATAATCACATTGGTCCTTATAAGAGAGATATGGGAAGAGTCAGTCAGAAAAGAAGGTGATGTGATGATGGTAGCAGAGATAGAAGTGACATGCTTTGAAGATGGAGGAAGGGGACACAAACCAAGGACTACAGGCAGCTGTTAGATGCTGAAAAAGGCAAGGAAATGGTTTTTCCTCTCAGAGCCTCTAGGAGGAAGCATTCATGTCAACACCTTGACTTTATCCCAGTGAAACTACTTTCAGAATTCTGCCCTTCAGAATGTTAAGGTAATACATTTGTATTGTTTTAGAAGATGTATTTTGTGATAATTTAGTTACAGGAGCAATATACTAGGTATGTTTCTTAATATAGCAATGCCACTTTTGGGAATTTATTTTAAGGAGTTAATCATAAGTATGCACAAAAATTATGTCCGTGAACTCAAACAATTCAATAATAAGAAAACAAACTACCTTATTTAAAAAAACGGGCAAAGGACCGGAGTAGACATTTCTTAAAAGACAACATACAAATGGCCAGTGGGAATACGAACCGGTGCCAACATCACTAATCATCAGGGAAATGCAGGTTAAAATTGCAATATCACCTCACACCAGTTAAAATGACTATTATCAAAAAGATAAAAGATACGTGTTGGTGAGGAGGTGAAGAAAGGGAATAAGGCCTTTACACTACTGGTGAGAATGTAAATTAGTACAGCCGTTATGGAAAAAAGTATAGAAGTTCTTCAAAAAATTAAAAGTAGGACTACCATATGATCCAGCAATCCCATTTCTGAATATACGTAGAAAAGGAAGTGAAGTTAGTATGTTGAAGAGATAATTGTACTCCCATGTTAATTGTAGCATTATTCACAATAACTAAGATGTGGAATTACCCTAAGTGTTCATCAGTAGATGAATTAATAGAGAAAATGTGGTATACAATGGAATACAATTGAGCCTTGAAAAAGGAGGAAATTCTGTCGTTTGTGACAACATGATGAACCTGGAGGACATATGTGAAATGAAAAAATTGAGGCACAGAAAGAAAAATACTGCATGATCTCACATGTCCACATGTTTAAAAATTGAACTCATAGAGGCAGAGGAAGAATGGTAGCTGCCAGTGGCTGCGAGGAAGGGGGTTGAGGAATGGGGAGATATTGGTCAAAGGGTACAAAGTTTTTGTTAGCCAAGGTTAAGTAAGTTCTGAAGATCTGTTGTATAGCATAGTGATTATAGTTAATATTAATATATTGTATACTTGAAAATTGCTGAGAGTAATCTTAAATGTTCTTACCAAAGACAATGATAAGTATGTGAAGTCATAGATATGTTAAGTAGCTTGACTTAATTTTGCCGTAATGTATACATATATAACAACACCATGTTGTATGCCATAAATATAAGTAATTTTTGTCAATTTAAAACAGTAAAAAATTCATGTTTAAGAATGCTCACATCTGCATTGCCTATGAGAGAAAAATATTGAAACAAATTAAAAATGAAGAAATAAGGGATTAGAAAATAAAATATACATATTTAAATGAAATACTGTGATATCATCATGGTGACAAATAATATGTAATAGAGCTGAAAGGTGTTCCCACTCTATTAAGTAAAGAGAATTCACAAAATGGTATGTACAGAATTATAATTTTTTTGCTTAAATATGAAATTTTGTCAATATATGAACATAGAAGAGTAATGATAGAAAAAATGTGTATTAATCTGTTGTATTAAGACCTTGAGTGGTTTTGTCTTTTTTTTGCTTCTCTATAGTTTTATTTTAAACATTATACTTTTGTTGCTTTTCTCAAAAGAAATTGCATAACTAAAAATTAGCCCTTTTTCTCCTGTCACCTCCACTCCAAATCATAAACAATAGTGATGATTATCAAAATGATTATTTGATAAAAAATACGTCTGGATTTGTATCTATTTGGGGGGGCAATGAACAGAAGTGGATATTAAAGACATTTTATAGAAGCCTTTAACTCTGACCAAGTGGATTTGCATCTCTCATTAAAGGATGTTTCACTGAGGTTTGGATGGTGTGAGGACGTTTGTTGAAGTGGCCTGACTCCTTAAAGGAGCTAGAAACAGGGTCCCAGATGTTTCCACTTATATTACAATGTGCATATTGCAATGTGCTATTTCCTGGGTATTTTAAGCTTTATTCTTTGATTCTTCTCACTTATTTTGAATCAAAGTAACAGCCATAAAACTCCAATTAGGTAGAAACAAAAGTTAGCTTTTATTTAATATCTATATAAAAGGCCATTAATCAAAGTATAGCTCATAGCACCTTTCAAATCTCAGTCTTTAGTTAACCTTGGTCTAAACCCTTGTGCCAAAGGAATGGAAAGAGACTCATGTTTAAACCTGGGAAAAGACTTTGCGCCCAACTCCTTTTCATCACAGTGTAGACAGGTTTGCTGCCCAGCTGTGGATACAGCTAGTTGATCTGAACATTCAGAGGATCGTCCTAGCCCACTTTCTCCTTCCTTGCCACATGTGCCCTGCTTAGTCAAGACCACTGGAGATGGACCAGTGATGACACAGAAGGCTCACAGTGCAGGTACATAGCTGAACTCACACAGGTACAAAGGCCAATAGATTTTGCCTTCATCCAGGGCATCATAGCAGGTGGTTCTCAAGGGAAGAGGAAAGTGGTCTGTGAAGATTGCCCCTTTCCATCTCTTTGGACTGCCAAATATCCTTACATCAATGCTAATGTCATAGTCTTGTTTCCTGAAGTATAGTGAACTGGATTGCTCCCAATTCATAAATAGTTTAGGTTCAAAAAGTACCCTTGTAAGTTTGTTGTCAGCCTTGGAATACTTTTTTCTTTATACATACATATAATATATATATATATATATATATATATTTTATTGCACTTTAGATTCCAGGGTACATGTGCGGAACATGCAGGATTGTTGCATAGGTACCTACATGGCAATGTGGTTTGCTGCCTCCATCCCCCCATCACCTATATCTGGCATTTCTCCCCATGTTGTCCCTCCACAACCTCCCTACTCCACCGCTGTCCCTCCCGTATTCCCCACTGACAGACCCCAGTGTGTGATGCTCCCCTACCTGTGTCCATGTGTTCTCACTGTTCAACACTCACCTATGAGTGAGAACATGTGGTGTTTGATTTTCTGTTCTTGTGTCAGTTTGCTGAAAATGATGATTTCCAGATTCATCCATGTCCCTACAAAGGACATGAACTCATCGTTTTTTATGGCTGCATAGTATTCCATGGTGTATATGTGCCACATTTTCCTTGTCCAGTCTATCATCGATGGGCATTTGGGATGGTTCCAGGTCTTTGCTATTGTAAACAGTGCCGCAATGAATATACATGTGCATGTGTCTTTATAATAGAATAATTTATAATCCTTTGGATATATACCCAGTAATGGGATTGCTGGGTCAAGTGGAATTTCTATTTCTAGATCCTTGAGGAATTGCCAGACTGTCTTCCACAATGGTGGAACTAATTTACACTACCACCAACAATGTAAAAGTGTTACTATTTCTCCAGATTCTCTCCGGCATCTGTTGTCTCCAGGTTGTTTAATGATCACCATTCTAATTGGTGTGAGATGGTATCTCAATGTGGTTTTGATTTGCATTTCTCTAATGACCAGTGATGATGAGCATTTTTTCATGTTTTTTGGCCTCATAAATGTCTTCTGTTGAAAAGTATCTGTTCATATCCTTTGCCCAATTTTGAATGGATTTGTGTTTTTTTTTTTTTTTTTTTTTTTGTAAATCTGTTTTAGTTCTTTGTAGATTCTGGATATTAGCCCTTTGTCAGATGGGTAGATTGCAAAATTTTTTTCCCATTCTGTTGGTTGCTGGTTCACTCTAATGATTGTTTGTTTGCTGTACTGAAGCTCTGAAGTTTAATTAGATCCAATTTGTCTATTTTGGCTTTTGTTGCTAATGCTTTTGATATTTTAGTCATGAAGTCCTTGCCTATGCCTATGTCCTGAATGGTTTTGCCTAGGTTTTCTTCTAAGGTTTTTATAGTGTTAGGTCTTATGTTTAAGTCTTTAATCCATCTGGAGTTAATTTTAGTGTAAGGTGTCAGGAAGGGGTCCAGTTTCTGCTTTCTGCACATGGCTAGCCAGTTTTCCCAACACCATTTATTAAATAGGGAATCCTTTCCCCCATTGCTTGTTTTTGTCAAAGATTAGATGGTTGTAGATGTGTGGCATTGCCTCTGAGGCCTCTGTTCTGTTCCATTGGTCTATATCTCTGTTTTGCTACCAGTACCATGTTGTTTTGATTACTGTAGGCTTGTAGTATAGTTTGAAGTCAGGTGACATGATGCCTCCAACTTTGTTTTTTTTTTGCTTAGAATTGTCTTGGCTATGCAGGCTCTCTTTGGGTTCCATATGAAGTTTAATTTGTTTTTTTCCAGTTCTGTGAAGGGGGTCATAGGTAGATTGATGGGGATAGTGTTGAATCTAAAAATTACTTTGGGCAGTATGGCCATTTTCACAATATTGATTCTTCCTAACCGTGAGCATGGAATATTTTTCCATTTGTTTGTGTCCTCTCTTATTTCGTTGAGCAGTGGTTTGTAGTTCTCCTTGAAGAGGTCCTTTACATCCTTTGTTAGTTGTATTCCTAGGTATTTTATTCTCTTTGTAGCAAGTGTGAATGGCAGTTTGCTCATGATTTGGCTCTCTTTAAGTCTGTTATTGGTGTATAGGAATGCTTGTGATTTCTGCACATTGATTTTGTATCCTGAGACTTTGCTGAAGTTGCTTATCAGCTTAAGGAGATTTTGGGGCTGAGACGACAGGGTCTTCTAAATATACAATCATGTCATCTGCAAATAGAGATAATTTGACTTCCTCCTATCCTAATTGAATACCCTTTATTTCTTTTTCTTGCCTGATTGCTCTGGCTAGAACTTCCAATACTATGTTGAATAGGAGTGATGAGAGAGGACATCCTTGTCTAGTGCCAGATTTCAGTGGGAATGCTTCCAGTTTTTGTCCATTCAGTATGATATTGGCTGTGGATTTGTCATAAATAGCTTTTATCATTTTGAGATACGTTCCATCAATACCTAGTTTCTTGAGAGTTTTTAGCATAAAGTGCTGTTGAATTTTGTCAAAGGCCTTCTCTGCATCTATTGAGATAATCATGTGGTTTTTGTCTTTGGTTCTGTTTATGTGGTGGATTATGTTTATAGACTTGCATATGTTGAACCAGCCTTGCATCCCCCTGGAAGAAGCCTATTTGATCGTGATGGGTAAGCTTTTTGGTGTGCTGTTGCAAGTGGTTTGCCAGTATTTTCTTGAAGATTTTTGCATCTACGTTCATCATGGATACTGGCCAGAAGTTTTCTTTTCTTGTTGAGTCTCTGCCAGGTTTTGGTATCAGGATGATGTTGGTCTCATAAAATGATTTTGGAGGGATTCCCCTCATTTTGGATTGTTTGGAATAGTTTCAGAAGGAGTGGTAACTGCTCCTCTTTGTATGTCTGGTAGAATTTGGCTGTGAACCCATCTGCATGTGGGCTTTTTTTGGTTGGTGGGCTATTAATTTCTGCCTCAACTTCAGCCCTTGTTATTGGTCTATTCAGGGTTTTGACTTCTTCCTGGTTTAGGCTTGGGAGGGTGCAAGTGTCCAGGAGTTTATCCCTTTCTTCCAGGTTTACTAGTTTATGTACATAGAGTTGTTTGTAGTAATCTCTGATGGTAGTTTGTATTTCTATGGAATCGGTGGTAATATCCACTTTATTGTATTATATTGGATGTATTTGATACTTCTCTCTTTTCTTTTTTATTAATCTGGCTAGTGGTCTGTCTATTTTGTTTATCTTTTCAAAAAAGCAGCTCTTGTATTCATTGATTTTTTTGAAGGGTTTTTTTTGTCTCTATCTCCTTCAATTCTGCTCTGATCTTGTCATCTGCTAGCTTTTGAGTTTTTTTCATCTTGCTCCTCTAGCTCTTTCAATTTTGATGATAGGGTGTTGATTTTAGATCTTTCCTTTCTTCTCATGTGGACATTTATTGCTATGAATTTTCCTCTAGACACTCCTTTAAATGTGGCCCAGAGATTCTGGTACATTGTATCTTCATTCTCATTGGTTTCAAAGAACATCTTTATTTCTGCCTTCATTTCATTGTCTATTCAGTCAACATTCAAGAGCCAGTTGTTCAGTTTCCATGAAGTCATGTGGTTCTGAGTTAGTTTCTTAATCCTGAGTTCTAATTTGATTGCACTGTGGTCTGAGAGACTGTTTGTTATGATTTCTGTCCTTTTGCATTTGCTGAGGAGTGATTTACTTCCAATTATGTGGTCAATTTTGGAGTAAGTGCAATGTAGTGTTGAGAGGAATGGGTATTCTGTGGATTTTGGGTGGAGAGTTCTGTAGATGTCTATTAGGTTTGCTTGGTCCAGATCTGAGTTCAAGTCCTGGATATCCTTGTTAATTTTCTGTCTCATTGATCTGTCTAATAATGACAATGGAATGTTAAAGTCTCCCACTATTATTGTGTGGGAGTCTAAGTCTCTTTGTTGGTCGTTAAGAACTTGCTTTATGTATCTGGGTGTCCTGTATTGGGTGCGTATATATTTAGGATCGTTAGCTCTTCTGTTTGCATTGATCCTTTTACCATTATTTGTCTCTTTTGATCTTTGTTTTTTTAAAGTCTATTTTATTAGAGACTAGGATTGCAACTCCTGCTTTTTTTTTTTTTTTGCTCTCCATTTGCTTGATAAATCTTTCTCCATCCCTTTCTTTTGAGCCTATGTGTATCCTTGCATGTGAAATGGATTTCCTGGATACAGCACACTGATGGGTTTTGACTTTTTATCCAGTTTGCCAGTCTGTATCTTTTGATTGGGGCATTTAGCCCATTGACATTTAAGGTTAATATTGTTATGTGTGAATTTGATCCTGTCATTTTGATGCTAGCTGGTTGTTTTGCCCATTAGTTGATGCAGTTTCTTCATTGTGTCGATGCTCTTTACCATTTGGTATGTTTTTGGAGTGGCTGGTATTAGTTGTTCCTTTCTATTAGTGCTTCTTTCAGGAGCTTTTGTGAGGCAGGCCTGGTGGTGATGAACTCTCTGAGCCATTGCTTATTCATAAAGGGTTTTATTTCTCCTTTGCTAATGAAGCTCAGTTTGGCTGGATATGCAATTCTAGGTTGAAAGTTGTTTTCTTTAAGGATACTGAATATTGGCTCCCACTCTCTTCTGGCTTGTAGGGTTTCTGCTAGAGATCCACTGTGAGTCTGATGGGCTTCCCTTGTGGGTAACCCGACCTTTTTCTCTGGCTGCACTAGCATTTTTCCTTCATTTCAACCCTGGTGAATCTGAAGATTGTGTGCCTTGGGATCACTCTTCTTGAGGAATATGTTTGTGGTATTCTCTGTATTTCCTGGACTTGAATTTGGCCTGCCTTGCTAGGTTGGTGACATTCTTTGGATAATATCCTGAAGAGTGTTTTCCAGCTTGGATTCATTCTCTCGATCACGTTCAGCTACACCTATCAAATGTAGATTAGGTCTTTTCACATAATCCCATAGTTCTTAGAGGCTTTGTTCATTCCTTTTCACTCTTTTTTCTCTAATCTTGCCTTCTCATTTTATTTCGTTGAGTTGATCTTCAATCTCTGATATCCTTTCTTCTGCTTGGTCAATTTGGCTATTGAAACTTGTGTATGTTTCACGAAGTTCTAGTGTTGTGTTTTTCAGCTGTATCAGGTCATTTATCTTCTTCTCTAAGCTGTTTATCCTCATTAGCATTTCATCAAACCCTTTTTCAAGAGTCTTAGTTTCTTTGCATTGGGTTAGAACATGCTCTTTTAGCTTGGAGGAGTTTGTTATTACCTACCTTCTGAGGCCTGTTTCTGTCAATTCATCAGACTCATTCTCTATCCAGCTTTGTTCCCTTGTTGGTGAGGAGTTGTGATCCCTTGGAGGAGGAGAGGCATTCTGGTTTTGGGTGTTTTCATCCTTTTTGCGCTGGTTTCTTCCCATCTTTGTGGATTTATCTACCTGTGGTCTTTGTGGTTGGTGACTTTCGGATGGGGTCTCTGAGTGGACTTTCCTTTTGTTGATGATGAAGTTATTTCTTTCAGTTTTTTAGTTTTCGTTCTAACAGTCAGGCCCCTCTGCTGTAGGACTACTGGAGTTTGCTCCAGACCCTGCTTGTCTGGGAATCACCTGCAGTAGCTGCAGAACAGTAAGGGTTGCTGCCAGTTTCTTCTTCTGTTATCTTCATCCCAGAGGGATACCCGCCAGATGTCAGCCTGAGCTCTCCTTTATGAGGTGTCTCTTTGGATATATGGGGGTCAGGGGAGCTGCTTGAGGACACAGTCTGACCCTTATAGGGGCTCAAGTGTTGAGCTGTGAGCTCCACTGTTTCGTTCAGTGCTGCTGGGCAGGTACGTTTAAGTCTGCTGCTGTGGAATTCATAACCGCCTTTTTTCCCAGGTGCTCTGTCCAGGGAAGGTGAGGCTCTGTTTATAAGTTCCTGATGTGCTGCTGCCTTTTTTCAGAGATGCACTGCCCAGTGAGGAGGTAGCCTAGTCATAGTCTGCCAGCAGAGGTGTTGCTGAGCTGCCGTGAGGTCTGACCAGCTGCTGTGTGAACTTCCTTGTGGTTTTGTTTATAGAGGTATAGTTAGAACTGCTTTAGTAATGGCAGTCTGCCTCAGTAATGGCAGACTGCCTCTGCAATGGTGAACTGCCTCGGTAATGGCGGATTGCCTCGGTAATGGCAGACTGCCCCTGTAATGGTGGACTGCCTCAGTAATGGTGGACTGCCTCGGTAATGGCAGACGTCCTTCCCCTCCACAGAGCTGGACCGTCCTGGATCCAGCTGCGCTTACTGTGAAACTCTCATTCCAGAGTGTTTCAGATTGCTGGTCTTTGTGGGGGTAGGACCCACCGAGCCAGATTAGCTGGCTCACTGTTTCGGCCCCCTGTTTTTCAGTTGAACAGGTGCCTCTGTCTCCTAGGCATTCCAGTCACCAGTTGAAACGGCCGCTCAGATTTGTGTGAGTTTTATGCAAAGACCTGCTGCACTGGCGTGCTGGAAACTCATGGTGCTTTTCAGTCTGGGAATCTCCTGGTCTGTGGGCAGTAATAACTTGTTTGGAAATGCGGTGATCACTCACACTTTGCGTTGTTCCCACTGGGAACTGCACTCCAGAGCTATTCCCATTTGGCCATCTTGGATCTGCTTCCCAAATACTTTTTTCTCAACCCTCATCGTTAAGTATCCAGGTAAGTCCTTAAAAGTCTATTTCCACAAAATCTCCTTGCTGTCTAATGCCAGTGGGAATATAGCCTTTGGCCACTGAGTTTAAGATAAGTCATGTAGGGAAGTAAGTCTATTACTAACCTGGGATGTCAGGGGCATTTCTCTTTCATTCGGGCTCTACTATCTCAATTCCTTTTTTTAATAGAATACTAGTAATAGGGGACTCTCAGTCCTTCTTCCCTAAGGGTAGCTTCTGTTGCCCAAAGGTGGATGCCTGCCACAGTGTATGTTCTGGGAGCAGGAAGAGCCAGTACAGATGCAAGGTAAAGGAATCAACAGCTGATGATCTTTCTCTTTTTTTTTAAATTAATTTTTTTTAATTCCATTTTAGGTTTTGGGGTACCTGTGAAGAACATGCAAGATTGTTGCATAGGTACACACATGGCAGTGTGATTTGCTGCCTTCCTCCTCATCACCTATATGTGGCATTTCTCCCCATGCTATCTCTCCCTAACTCCCCACCTCCCGCTGTTCCTCCCCTATTTCCCCCGACAGACCACTGTGTGTGATGCTCCCCACCCTGTGTCCATGCGTTCTCATTGTTCAGCACCCACCTATGAGTGACAACATGCGGTTTTCTCTAATCCTTTGGTTACATCTCACTCCTGCTGCTGTTAGAGACAGTAAATCCCCAGAGAATCCAGGCTAGATGCTGGTGGGAGGAAGGGGAAAATGAAGAACAATGGAAAGGCAGAATTTTCCCATCTTTCTCTCTTCGAAGCTCATATTCTGCTACTATGCATCCTACCTTCTACTGGCAGAGGGGATGAAATGAACAGTGGGAAACATGGTTTGGGCACAACAGGTACTAAGTGGGGGCATCCAGACCTTAATAATAGCAGAAAAGAGCCACGGAATGGAGAGAAATGAGCCCCCAGTTGCATGCAGGATTAAGACCTTCTCTTTACTGCATTGTTTTGTCTCTTTCTGGGTAAGCATACATCTTAGTCTGTTTGTGCTACTATAAAAAAGTACATGAGACTGGGTAATTTATAAATAGCAAAGATTTATTTCTGACAGTTCTGGAGGCCGAGAAGTCCAAAATCAAGGTGCAGGCTATCTGGTCATGTACTTACATGGTGGAAGTGTGGAAGGGGCAAAAGGCTCACACCCCTTTTATAAGGGTGCTAATCCCACCCATGAGGGATGACCTTATGACTTAATCACCTCCTAAGGTTCCCACCTTTTAATACTATCACTTTGATGATTAACTTTCAACAGAAGAATTTTTTTTGGGACACATTCAGATCTCAGTAGTGAGTATCTTCATCTTTTGGTTTTCTTCCTTTTACTTCTCTTAGATTTCTCCTTATATACTCAATCTTCATATGACGGCATTCCCATGGGGTTGGTCTCAAGTGCTCTTCATTTATAAATTTGTACTTTCTCTCAAGTAATCCCAAGAGTTTCTATCTGTTAACCTCTATTAATATTTTTTTATATATCTAGCCTCAGACCTCTCTTCTAAGCTCCAGACCCAACTTGTCACTTGGATATTTTCTTTAATACCTAAAATGTAACATTTGTAAAATGGTCATCTGAAGCTTGACATATCTAAAAATGAATATTACTAGAATGTGAACTACATGAGGGCTGGGGTTTTTGACTGTTCTGCCCGCTACTGTATTTCCATACCTAAAGTGGGGTATAACACATAACACATAGTAGGCCCTCAATAAATATTTACTGAGTGCATTCTTTATTTCCCAGATGTTCCTGTTTATCTGCCAGCTTGCTTCAGTTATGGATGTGAGACATTATAGACATCTTATTCCTTACCCCTAGAACCAACCACCCAGGCCTTTTGATATTCCAAAATATATCTCAAATTTGTATCCTTCTCTCCAGATTCATTATCTAACTCTCAAACCTCTAAAACTTTTGCCAGAACTACTGTGTTAACCTTCTACATTATTGTAACAGCCTTCTTCATAGACTTTCCACTTTCACTCACTTTTCTGAAATTTATTACTCATACAACAAGCAGGATGACCTTTAAAAATATAAACTTGTTCATATAGCTACTTCAAATACAATTTGAGGTTTTTAAAACAGGTCAACAAAGTCCTGTATTATTTTGCCCAGTCCTCATTCGTTCATGTGCTCCAGAGGTCTGATATTCATTTAGTTCCTAGAAAAACACATCAGGTTCTCTGTTTCCCCACTGCCTGGCTCTTGGTTATCTTAGGACTTGACTCATTCTCCCCAATACTATTAGTTCGATATGTGTACTATGGACTTAAAACAGTTTCACAACAGTATAATTTCTTAGATGTCATCCAAAATATTCATTTGGTGGTTTCCAAATAATTTTTAGGATAAACTCTAAGTGCTTTGGGAGGGCCTGTGAGACACTTTTGGGTGGATCCTGCTTACCTCTTCAGAGTGAAGGGACAGTCATCACTAGGTGCCTATACCTTCTGTACACACATACTCTGGCCATGCCACATATATATATATATAGCAGTTATTTGAATGTCCCACACCATCGTATATATCATTGTCATTACCTAGGGTGCTCTGTCCATTTTGTCATCTGGCCCACTTTGGCTTGTCCTTAAGACTCAGCTCAGTTATCATCTCTTCTGGGAAGCATTCCTGGAAAGGACCACTCCCTTGATGTGAGTGAAGTGCTCCATGTCTGTACACCACTGAGTGTCACTCTGCGCCTAGCATGGTGCATTTCTGATTTTTGTCTGTTTCTTGTACTGGTCATGGATCCGGCAGGAAAGAGACTCTGTTCTTTGTTTTTGTCTTCCTAGTGCTTGACAAATATTCATTCACATACAAGAAAGCATTCAATGTTTTGCTATGGTTAATGGTGACATTGCATCTTGAAATAAGGGGAATATAATTTGTATATATTTGAAGATAATATTTCTATTTTTGGGGGGGAGTTTTTATGTATTTTCATTCTGATGCAAACATTATTTTAATAAATTATCCTTTTCTTTCTCCCTTCTCTCTCTCTCTCTCTCTCTGTCCCTCTCTCCCTCCCCCGACCCCAAATGATTTTGAAAGGCCCTGGCAGTTATTCTTAGAATAAAGATTTAAGTCCTACAAAATAAACAAACAGAGGACAATTAGTGATTTTAAAGTGTGTTAACCCACAAAGATTATTTTCTTTTTCTCCATGCCCATTTAGTAAGAATGGTTCTCTGAGACTGTGTAATTATGGATGAATGACATTGAAATGCTTGAGCAATAATTTGTAGGAAATACAATTATGAGTAGAAGTCATTAGTGGGAGTAAATGAGTAGTTTGTTGGTTAACAGGTCAACATTGAAAGCCCAAAGTGATTAAACATAAAATTAAATTACAAGTTAAAAGCATAGTCCTTTTTCATTTAAGCATATTCATAAATTATTGAGCTTTTTAAACTGTAGTTTTATGTGTTTTTTGATTTGTGGTACAGAAAGGAAGGGAGCTACCCAACCTGGGTTTCAATAGTTCTATGAACAGAAATGACTCAGATTTAAAATGTGTACAGTGCCTTCCTCATCAGAGAAGTCAGTTGGTCCACCTTGTATGACATTTAAATAACATTTATGAAGTAATGAGTATAATTTTTTTGAACATCAAAGCTAATTGGGTACAGTTAATTTACAACTATTTCCAGAGGCTACAAATTCCATTTACTTGTCTAGTTCTCTGGTCTTAGATTCAGAAGAACTAGTTTCAGAAGTTTGTGCTGGTACCTATTACTATATAATCTTATCCTTAAAGAATCAGTTTCCTATCTGTACAATCTGTTAAATAACAAAAATATAAAACCAAACAGTTATTCCTTGACAGTGAGTTAGCACAGGTTGGGGTTATTCTAAATTCTCAACAAATGTTTGTATTTTTTTCTGCTTTTTACATATTGAATATTATATACTCACTTGGGTGTTTATCTAATGGGGGTTTACAAGTGATTGCCCAGAAGGCAATACTTAAAATAGCTAATTTAAACCACTATGAATTGAATGTTAATTGTATGTTCAGTGCTGTGTTAGGAATTGCACTGTATAGAAAGGAGACATAAGGCAGTAGCACAGCAGTCATGGTGCCACCTGTAAGGTGGGGAGAGAAGACACATGCATTGTAGTAATTTCAGGATAATTTAGTGCTGAGATACATTTAGGACTGACTATTGGTTACATAATTGAAGTCTCCCCAGGCTTCCCCAAGCCTGCTCAACCTGTGGATATTTCAATAGTGATAAAAATTTCACTGTCTGCAGCCCCCAACTCTCACAAAACCTTCACCCCTTTTTAGTATTTCTGCTTGCTTGTTATAGGTGTTCTCACGATGTGTTTCCTGTGAGTTAATCTCTCTGCCATAGTCACCATGAGGCATCTTTCATGTTCTTTTTCTCCTACTTTCGCTTCTTGCTCATTGTTCTCCATTCAGGAAGGTAGTGGGGGCTCCCTTATCCCTGCCTCTACTGCTGGTACCTGCCATGAGAGTACTGAATGCATGGGTTTGAGGGTGCAGGCTTTCATTTAAAACCCCAGGGTGTGGGAGTGTGCTGTGTCCCATGATGAAATGTGGCAACTCTCTTTATGCTGCTCAGAGTCCCACCTGATCAACTGGACACCAAGACATCGGGGTGCTTGTTCTCCATCTCATTTGTGATTTTATGCATTCAGGATGTATTTATGGAACAATTATTATATGCTAGACAATGTAAAAGGCATTGATGTGGTGGTGGTAAACAAACATAGGTATAGTTTCTGCTGTTGTGTTTAGTGGAGGAGACAAATTCTAAGTATAAAAATAGAGGCCAAATTGCAGTTGTGTTAAGTGTGAGAAACAAGACAGCCATGCTGATATGACAGATTATGGTACAGGGTTTGCCTACTCAGCAAGTCTTGCAGGCTTATCTCAGGATTAAACTCTAAAGAATGCAGCAGAGTGAGTGGGTGAGAGAATCTCGGGGGGGAGTAGCATCAGGTAACAAAGCCATCTGGAGAGTTCCTCCAAATTCTTCCCTCACGTTCAGTCATGGGTCCTCGTGGTCAGGAGAAAGGGCCTGTATCTGAGATTTACCCTGTATCTTCTCTGCCATCTTCTTTTCTCCCACCTGTTTCTTTGTGCAAACTTCTTCCCCCACACAAAGCAGCTCAAATAAGTGGCCCAAAAACTACCCAGACATGCTTGGGCATGTCTAAATTCCAGAGGTACATACAGATTTTGCTGAAGGAAGGATCTCATTGATCACTACAAGGTTGTAGGAGGAAGTGAAGATCAAGTGTTTTCTGAAATTCATTGAAAAGGTGGGGCTTGAATTGTGCTTTGAAAGGATGAGGAGAAAGAAGCAAGGACACGGGTGGAAAGGGCAAAATTGTTGAAGGATTAGAGGCAGGATGACCCTGTTAAATGGGAAGTGGTAAAAGACTGGGCTTCCTGTAACAGAATTTATTAAGAAATCAGAGACCATAAAGTGGGGTCACATTATGGAGAGTCTTTAAAGTCGAGCAGGAAATTTGAGACTTTGTTACTGTCGTAGGAAAATACTGCAGGTTAATGGACAAAGAAGAGATGTAATTAAAATAACATAGTAAAAAATTATTTTTAAAAAAGAAAGTAAGGAGGAATGCTTAAAAGAATAAAAGCTGTTTGCAGAGGGTCTAGCTCAGATAATTATAAGATGATAGTAGCTCATCCAAATGTCAATATCTACTATGTAGCTAGAAATATGAGGTCAACACTTATTAAACATCCAGGCTTGATGTTTGAACCACACACATAAAGTTGTTATTTTTGCAGTGAGAGAGAATAAGTTATAAGATAGTTTTACTGTTTTCTAGAGGCTCTTTCAATATTTAAAAGGCTGTAACTGTTTGTTAATAGTTAAAAAAATGTACTTCAAAGATTCTCTGTGATTTTTCATCCATTCAGACTTGACCATTGTTTATAGGAGTAATTAGTTGAGATAGACCTTTGTCATCTCACCTCTTGGTTCTGCCATCTGTAACTTGCAATGTTGATAGTCACATATCAGGTGTTTGTTGCATATTGACTGAGAATTGTGAACATTGATCACAGAGTCTGACAGTATTTTGTCTTTAAAGAACATTTTTCTATGCTTGGTAGGGATTTTTCTATGTAGACATTCAAGAACAGATGATAAAAATTCACAAAGATACACATATGCATATAAATAAATTTTATTTAATTTTATTTCCAAAGGTTAAGATATACAAACAAGGAATAAAATTAAAATTATTTTCTTTTGGGATGATTTATGTCTTAATTTTCACCTGCCCTATAATTAGAAATTTTGAACTCTGTACATTTTTTTAAGATAAAATTATTGCCCAAGTAAACTTCAGAAATTACAACATTAACCCAGAGACCTTTGTAAGCTTAGAACAACATTATTGGTACAAGTGCCTACACACAGAGAGACACATAAATAAAGAGGAAAGTTTAAAATAATTTGAAAATGATTTATTGTTGGCCACCTCTGTAGTTAGAGATTCAAGTGTTATTACTTTACTTTAGTACAACAAGGGAGGACGGTAACTTGCTGTGGGCTAAGGTAAATTATGATCTATTGCAAAAGGGGAAGGAAATGTATTATGGAGAGAGGCAAGGAGTTGGGGAGTAAGCCATGTGTTTTCTGAAGTATTCTGATAATGCCTTGAAAAAAGTCTGTGTCTTGACCCTTGCTGGAAAAGACCAGAATAAACTGTGAGATAGATGACCTTCTTGAGTCTTTGATGAGTAAAGATTAGTATGCTGGTATGGGGATGGTCAGGTGGGTATGCTGGAGTGTAATACAAACAAAGATATCCAGAATCACAAGTTCTCCTTCAACTTTACTTAGTAGACCTATGTTAGACAGATCTAGTTTTTAGAGTTTGAAGGGATCGTTTAATACACCAAGACTTATGACAACTCTTAAGAGATAATTTTGATTTTCCCCTTTATTTATGTTATTTGTGAAGTCTTCATATTGGATATTAGTTATGGAGGTCTACATCAGGAAGTCTTATAACCACTTGTTTTTATTTGGAATAAAAAAGAGGTGGTAAAATTTTATCCTCAAACACAATGTGACACAGAAAAATAAGGGAAAAGACTATCATACACTTAGGGTCTATTATGTGGTAAGATCCAAACTAGATGTTTCATAGATATTATTTCATTGAATCTTTCTAAAACTCTATAATAGAACATCCTGCTACTTCTGCTTTTGACTGAGGAAACTGAAGCCCACTCATCAAGTTTATTACCCAAAGGAACAGGGTTAGAATATGACAAGACTGTGATTCAAATGTAAGTTTAATCTCACCACAATTCTTGTGCTTTTTACAGCTTGCTATTCTCTATTCCGGATTACTTTTATTGACCTCTTGTTGTAGATAAAAAACTAATGTCAAACAAAATGAAACAAAACTAATATAAAACAAATTGGTACTTATCTATCCTGAAGCTTGCTTTTACAGGTCTTATTTTATGGGATTCTTTGGCTAAATAACATCACAGGGTTTTTAAATTAATGATTAAATTATCTGAACAGCTTTTCCTTGGCTGCTTTAGGTTCACTACCAAAAGTAATTGTCACCCATCTTCGAGCAACTGCTCATGCCCGAGACAGAGTGTTGGCTTTAGAAGATGCTGTGGACTGGCACCCTGGGGGATGAAGTTGTCGTCATCAGTGGAACCAGTGTTGAAGGTGCCAAACCAATGGAAGAGATTGTCATTGTGGAAACTGTGCAGGATACAGATCTCTATCTTAAGTCACCTTTGAGGTACTGAGTGTCAGCTTGGCTAAGTTGCCATGGAAGAAGATGAGATCTTAGCTGTGTTGGGGTCTTTCAGTGACATATTTCTTCTACATTAAACAATGTTAGACATTTTGACAAGAAAATTAAAAAGCATGCATGTTTTAAAGATTTAGACTTTGTAAGTTAGTTTGTCTTGTGAGTCTCTAGAACTTCTGCCTTACACAAATGATCAGCATAGTTTCTAATTTTCATGCACCTGTGTCTGTTGTTCACTATTTGGCATTTGAGTTTCTAAAGAAATATGAATAGATCCTCAAAGGAAGAATTAGGTTAATCTAGTAGTTTATTATTCCTAGTAATATTTGGAGTGATGTCCTCAGTTCTAGCATCCTCTTTTTTTTCCCCAGGTATTCTCACAACTTTACAGAGAATTGGGTGGCTGGAGAGCACCATATTTTAAAGGCCACCGTGGCTCTGCTCAGCAGGAGTATTACCATACAAGGAAATCTCACTAATGAGAGGGAGAAGCTGCTTGTTTCATGCCAGGAGGCCAATACTCCAGAAGGTAGAAGAGTATTTTGTCGGAAAGTCCAATGAGCAAAAGGGAATATTCTTACTGTCCGATGATAGATGGCCTCGCCATGGTTGACCTCTTTTAAAATAGAATAAGCCCTTAACCTTTGGATGCCCATAATTTTCTGCAGTTTTCAGAATGCTCTTGATTAATTGTCATTTCATCCTCCTCCCTGCCCCACCGCCCAACAACTTTGTGAAAAAGATAGACACAAGACAAAAGAAATAACATATTATTTATCTGGGGAAAATATTTCTATTAAAGAACTAAATCTGAAGACTTGAATACATTTCCCGATTTGAGGTTATAATTCCAGGTCACTTCTAAGATTCTCAGGAAAACCATAATGCCAGAATTACAGGCTCAGGCAGTGCATTCTTACTATTAGACTTGTAGGGCTCCCCCCCATCCCTTTTTCAGGGTTTGTTTTCTGAATGAGCTACCACACACTTTAGGTAAGTGGTGGAAAAAGTCAATTTATCTTCTAGTAGAATAGCAGGCAGTGAATCACACTGATGTGCCTATTAAACATCTATTTCAGGGATGGTTAGTTTAGTAGGTTATGTTTTGGTTTCCCAGGCTGTAGATTATGAGGCTTTCACATGTTGTGAAGACATCATTTGTCAACTTTGGTCCAGGATGGTGTGGGTGTCAAGGATGACTTCCAGGCATGAGCTCTGGATGGATGATGAGGCTATTTACTGGGATGGGAAGAGGAGCAGTTTTGGGGTGGGAGAGTGGCAATTGTGAGTTTAATTTTGTACATGTCGTAACTGAGATGCCAGGCCAGCAACTGTGTAGAGATGTCTGGTAATGTGTGGAGCCTGGAAGAAGGTCAAGACTGGAGTTAAAGATTTAAGTTGTGTTTAAATATAGGTGCATGGGAGTATAATGTTACCATGTGGTTGGCTGTGGGGAGCTGTTAGAAGGAGAGGGGACTTTGTCCTCACCTCCCTCCCTACAAGTCATCCACTCACAAATGTGTCATTCTGAAAAGAATGTTTAGGTAACTGGGTTCACTTCCATCAATTGCCAACTTTATCAATTCTGCAGAATTTGGATCTAAATTCTATTCAAACTTTTTTGGTATTCTGAGATCATATTTTGCCAACCATTGCATTTGATCATGCTGCCAGTGAGACCATGCTTTTATGTTTAAGCCATTATATATATGTTAGCTCCAAATGAACAACATCTTTGATTTAATTACAAATTGTAAATATAACTACAGTAGTCTCAAAATAAGCCATTCCTTTTCTGTGTGGGACTGGAATGTGGGAACAAGGTGACAGAATTTAATAATACAAGGTCTGGCCATTTGAAAATGTTACGGATCACTGGTACAAATAATCAAATTGTGGTAAGGCATACAAATATAATTATCTCTTCATTCACTTCTTCTCTGGGTGTTAGCAAATGACTGGATTGTGAAATTTACTGTGGTATGATGCAGTGTTTTATATTATTGGTGCTTCTTTGGATCATTAACATGAATAATCTTTATTATTCAGTTGGAGAGATGATTTCTTCTCCAGATCGGTTTGCACCACCAAATGCCACGTATCAACAGAAGGTGCTGTGGATCCTGAGGTCACAACATTTTGGTAGCAATAGTAGTTGTGTGCGTTAGGTCTAGGTAATTTGCCGTCTTCTCTAGCATTCACAGTTGTGTGTGTTAGTTCAGGTGGTTGCTGTCCTCACTAGCCTTTGTTGTTGTGTGTGTTAGGTTCAGGTTGCTGCTGTTCTCACTAGTGGCACAGTTGGAGAAGTAGGTGTTGGTGCAGGAGCTGCTCAGTTGTTTCTCTGGAGTCCCTTGACATTTCTGCAGTAGTGTTATTGCTAAGTCCCCAAACCATAAACAGCACAGTAATGGGGAAACCTCATTGGACAGCTTAAGATTACAAAGTGCTGTGATTACATTCAGTGCTCACATGTCTTTCCTACAATTATCAACCACAGGAAGGTCATTTTATTGCATATTTCCTCCAGAGGATCTTTTGGATTGAAATAAGCATCTATTTAGGTTGCGTCTGTGGGTTATAGTCTGACTCTGTGACAGTAATTAAGGTGATTGATTTGGGAGTTTCTGGAAAAAATAGAGTGAAGGCAACATCATGTCCTGGTTATCGGATGTTTTAATTAATAATCTACCGAGGAGAATCAAAGAAACAGGGAAATAAGATTATTAAATCAAATAAACAATAATGGTTTTTCCTTGATACAGACAGTACCTTTCAAACTGGGAGATTTGTCTAGAAGCATGTTCTACATACTTTAGGTTCTCTGGACTTTATTTTGTGTTTCAGGTCATCTGCAGCACTGTTTGTACTCCACGAGCGAGAAGACTCTGGGATCCAGGGATATGGGAGCCAGAGTCATCGTTCAGTCCTTCCCAGAAGAGCCCAGTCAGGTCCAGTTGAAGGGAGTGCAGTTTCGAGTCTTAGGGCAAGCCTTCCATAAGCATCTGAGCTCACTGATTCTGGTGGGCGCCATGAGAGGTAAGGGGGTCCAGACCTAGGCCCTTCTCCTGTTTCTTTCTTCCATGTTTAAGGTGCTACATGCAGTGGGCAATGATAGATGATACATGGGATTTGAGGGATTTAGAGATGGATAATTGTTATATTCTAGGTCTCTGGTTCCCAAACTTTAGTATGCCTAAACAAATCATTTGTGGAGCTTATTAAAATTCAGAGTTATAAACCTTACCTCAACAAATTCTGGTCTAAGTTAGGTTTAGGAATTCATATTTTATTTTACTTTTTGAGACAGAGTCTCACATTGTCATCCAGGCTAAAGTGCAGTAGCATGATCTTGGCTCGCTGCAACCTCTGCCTCTCAGATTCAAGCGATTCTTTTTCCTCAGCTTCCTGAGTTGCTGGGATTGCAGGTGCGAACCATTGTGCCTGGCTAATTTTTTTTTGTATTTTTAGTAGAGATGGGGTTTCACCATGCTGGTCAGGTGGTCTCAAACTCCTGACCTCGTGATCTGACCACTTTGGCTTTCCAAGGTGGTGGGATTACAGGCACGAGCCACTGCGCCCAGCCAGGAAAGTGTACTTTAAATAAACAAACCTTATGATTCTGGAACAGGCAGTCCAAGGAGTACACTTTGAGAACTATCACGGTAAGTGCAGCACAATTCGTGTTTTGAATTCTCTCTCTACCATTTATTAGCTTTGTGACTACAGGTGAAGTGACATTAAATTATCAACACTGTGGAAGTCCAGGTACTTTTATGTAAAGTTGTCCTAACTCAGAGGAATATTGCCTGGGAAAATGAGGAGGAATGCGCTGAAACCCAGGTGATTTTCCTGGGAAAGAGGAGCAGATATATGTGCAGACCTTGGCCAGAAATGAAGATATAAGAAGAGAATAGGAAACATCAAAATCAGAATCAAAAAAAAGAGAATATGACCCGACGCACTGATAAATGTTCTAAAATCAAAGTTGAATGTAGGAACATCCAGGGCAAAAACTCATTACCAAAAGCTGATATGCAGAGAATCACAGAATGAGGGTGCAGATGCCAAGTTATGAGGACAGCAGCTCCATTTCTGAGTGATCCTCCCCATTCATCAGCACTTTCAACACCCACACATTCAAGCTTTGCCTTCTTTAAAGAGGCAGTGCCCTGGGGGTTCAGAGGTTGATGCCTGACAAAGGACATCAGGGCATACTTTGTGGTTCAGGTGACCCTTGAGAGACACTAGGATTCTAACAGGTAATGGCAGAGTAATCCTTGAGGTCATTGAAGGCAGGATTCTGACTAGCCAAAAGCAACATTTTCCATCATTTCAAATTATCTGCATGCTAAGGCAGTCTATTTATTC
This sequence comes from Ateles fusciceps, assembly GCA_036589455.1. NCBI lineage: Eukaryota > Metazoa > Chordata > Mammalia > Primates > Atelidae > Ateles > Ateles fusciceps. The sequence goes on from JAZHEH010001541.1 coordinate 1,935,823, forward strand.
TAGTATTTCCAATCTCTTTTATTTGAGTCATTTTGGGGAATGGCTCCTCAAATTGCCTCTCCCCTAGTGCTTTAGATTGATTGGTATCTTTATTCCCTTCTCTCTGGTTCTTTGCTTAGCTGTTTATAGTGCTGCAGAATATTTGACATGGGGCCAGTCCAGTAAAAAAGAGGGTAGCACTCACAAATAAGTTATCAATTGAACATAATCAAAGCCCTTCCTTGATCAAATTTTACCTAACCTACCTCTCCCACCTGTGTTTCAGTCAGAGTAGCTGCACATTTATCTATTTTATAGATGTTTTATATTTTAGGTTTTATCTGGAAAAGAGTTCAGTGCTTAAAAAAGAAAAGTTTGAAAATTACTGCATTAATACATTATTGCCTGTAAAGCCCTGTTAAAATGCGGAGGCTAGAAACTTTTGGAATGCTCTTCAAGGACTCTTTTATCGTTTAACACCCTGAAGCCCCTCATGTCCTATGTGGCCAATTACTCCCAGCTGCTAGAATGAGAAGGCATTGGGATCTTTGGGGGACTCCATGTTTGGGTCCCTTTCCACGAACACTCCCTTCGTGGAAACTGTTTTTCTCTATCCTGGATTTTCCCTCTGGAGTCCCCTTCCACACTCTCTTGTGGAAGCCTGTCTTCCCCTCCTAAACTCCATCTCTCTCTCTCTCTGTTCCCTTCCATTCAGGGTGGAAGCTGCTTTTCTCTCCTGGATTCCATCTTTCTGGATTCTCTCACTCAGTGTGAGAGTTAGCTGTTTCTCCCTCCTTCTCCTGTTTCTCTCTCTCTTTAAAATAAATCACTTTCTACAAACAAACAACAAAAAAAAAGAAGGCATTGGGATCTTTGAACAGTACTTAAATTTTTTTTAATTTAATTTAAAGTTCCTAGGATATATGTGCAGGTTTGTTATGTAGGTAAATGTTGCATGGTGCTTTTTAAAGGTTCACCAATGCCAGTATTCCACTCATAAGGGCTACACAAACATATCAGTATTTATTGGTTGTTCACATGGTCAGGCATATTCTGTTTGGGTGATATGGTGAAGATTCTGTGCACCACGGGCAGTGTTTTCTACAAAAGCATATATGATGGGTTAATTTATTGGGGTGTATCCTTGATGAATAATGTGAGGGTACCTAGTAGTAGGAAAGCTGAGACTGAGGGGAATGTGGAGATCCAGTGTCGATGGTGATGTTATAGTTGATAATTTTCTGGATAGTCCCAATTTTAAAAGTCAAATTATTCTGTAAACTAAAGCAACTTTTCTAATATCCCAACACTTGACATCTTTATTTTTCTTACTAGCTAGTAATAATACAAAGTTTTCTTTTTAGGATTTATAATTTAATTATTCAAATAATGAATTTTTACTATTTTATTTTTTTAAATTATACTTTAAGTTCTGGGGCACATGTGCAGATTGTGCAGGATTGTTACATAGGTATACATGTGCCATGGTGGTGGTTTGCAGCATCCATTGCCCCATCATCTACATTAGGTACTTCTCCTAATGCTATCCCTCCCTAATCCCCCACCCCCTGTTCTTCTCCCTGTGTCCATGTGTTCTCATTGTTCAACACCCACTTATGAGTGAGGACATGTGGTGATTGGTTTTCTGTTCTTGTGTCAGTTTGCTGAGAATGATGGTTTCCAGCTTCATCCATGTCCCTGCAAAGGACATGAACTCACTTTTTTATGTCTGCATAGTATTCCATGGTGTATATGTGTCACATTTTCTTTATCCAGTCTATCATTGATGGGCATTTGGGTTGGTTCCAAGTCTTAGCTACTGTGAACAGTGTCTCAGTAAACACACATGTGATGTGTCTTTATAATAGAATGATTTATAATCCTTTGGGAAGATAACCACTAATGGGATTGCTGGGTCAAATGGTATTTCTATTTCTAGATTCTTGAGGAATCACCACACTGTCTTCCGCAATGGTTGAATTAATTTACATTCCCACCAATAGTGTAAAAGCGTTCCTTTTTCTCCACATCCTCTCTAGCATCTGTTGTCTCCTGATTTTTTAATGATCGCCATTCTAACTGGCATGAGGTGGTATCTCAGTGTGGTTTTGATTTGCATTTCTCTAATGACCAGTGATGATGAACTTTTTTTCATGTTTGTTGGCTACATAAATGTCTTCTTTTGCAAAGTGTCTGTTCATATCCTTTGCCCACTTTTTGATGGGGTTGTTTGTTTTTCTCTTGTAAATTTATTTAAGTTCTCCGTAGATTCTGGATATTAGCCCTTTGTAGATGGGTAGATTGCAAAAATTTTTCTCATTCTCTTGGTTGCTGGTTCACTCTACAGATAGTTTCTTTTGCTGTGCAGAAGCTCTTAAGTTTAATTAGATCCCATTTGTCTATTTTGGCTTTTGTTGCAGTTGCTTTTGGTGTTTTAGTCATGAAGTTTTTGCCCATGCCTATGTCTTGAATGGTATTGCCTAGGGTTTATTCTAGGGTTTTTATGATGTTAGGCTTCATGTTTAAATCTTTAATCAGTCTAGAGTTAATTTTTGTATAAGGTGTAAGGAAGGGATGCAGTTTCGGCTTTTTGCATATGACTAGTCAGTTTTCCCAACACCATTTATTAAATAGGGAATCCTTTCCTCATTGCTTATTTTTGTCAGGTTTGTCAAAGATCAGATGGTTGTAGTTGTGTGGTATTCTTTCTGAGGCCTCTGTTCTGTTCCATTGATCTATATCTCTGTTTTGGTACCAGTACCATGCTGTTTTGAGTACAGTAGCCATGTAATATAGTTTGAAGTCAGGGTGGCATGATGCCTCCAGCTTTGTTTGTTTGTTTTGCTTAGGATTGTCTTTGCTATGTAGGCTCTTTTTTGGTTTCATATGAAATTTAAGATGGTTTTTTCCAATTCTGTGAAGAAGGTCATTGGTAGCTTGATGGGGATAGCATTGAATGTATAAATTACCTTGGGCAGTATGGCCATTTTCACGATATTGATTCTTCCTAACCATGAGCATGGAATGTTTTTCCATATGTTTGTGTCCTCTCTTATTTCCTTGAACAGTGGTTTGTAGTTCTCCTTGAAGAGGTCCTGCATATCCCTTGTTAGTTGTATACCTAGGTATTTTATTCTCTTTGTAGCAATTGTGAATGGGAGTTCACTCATGATTTGGCTCTCTGTTTGTCTATTACTGGTGTATAGAAATGCTTGCAATTTTTGCCATTGATTTTGTATCCTGAGACTTTGCCGAAGTTGCTTATCAGTTTAAGGAGATTTGGGGCTGAGACGATGGGGTTTTCTAAATATACAATAATGTCATCTGCAAACAGGGACAATTAGACGTCCTCTCTTCCTATTTGAATACCCTTTATTTCTTTCTCTTGCCTAATGACCCTAGCCAGAACTTCCAATACTATGTTGAATAGGAGTGGAGAGAGAGCACATCCTTGTCTTGTGCCAGTTTTCAAAGGGAATGCTTTCAACTTTTGCCCATTCAGTATGATATTGACTGTGGGTTTCTCATAAATAGGTCTTATTATTTTGAGATACAATCCATCGATAACTAGTTTATTGAGAGTTTTTAACATAAAGGGCTGTTGAATTTTGTCGAAGGCCTCTGCATCTATGGAGATAATCATGTGGTTTTTGTCTTTGGTTCTGTTTATGTGATGGATTACATTTATAGATTTGTGGATGTTAAACCAGCCTTGCATCCCTGGGAAGAGCCGACTTGATCATGATGGATAGCTGTTGGATTCAGTTTGTCAAGATTTTTGCATCAATATTCATTACGGATATTGGCTTTAAATTTTCTTTTTTAGTTGCACCTCTGCCAGGTTTTAGTATCAGGATGATGTTGGTCTTATAAAATGAGTTAGGGAGGATTCCCTTTTCGTATTGTTTGGAATAGTTTCAGAAGGAATGGTACCAGCTCCTCTTTGTCCCTCTTGTAGAATTTGGCTGTGAACCTGTCTGATCCTGGACTTTTTTTGGTTGGTAGGCTATTAATTGCTGCCTCAACTTCAGCCCTTGTTATTGGTCTATTCAGGAATTCAGCTTCTTCCTGGTTTAGTCTTGGGAGGGTGTAAGTGTCCAGGAATTTATCAATTTCTTCTAGATCTACTGGTTTATTTGCATAGAGGTGTTTGTAGTAATCTCTGATGGTAGTTTGTATTTTTGTGGGATCGGTAATGATATCCCCTTTATCATTTTTTTATTGAATCTATTTGAATCTTCTCTCTTTTCTTTTTGTTAGTCTGGCTTGCAGTCTATCTATTTTGTTGATCTTTTCAAAAAACCATCTCCTGGGTTTATTTATTTTTTTGAAGGGTTTTTTTGTGTCTCTATCTCCTTCAGTTCTTCTTTGATTTTAGTTATTTCTTGCCTTCTGCTAGCTTTTGAGTTTGTTTGAGCTCCTCTAGTTCTTTTAATCATGATGTTAGGGTGTCAATTTTATATCTTTCCTCACTTCTCTGGTGGGCATTTAGTGCTACAAATTTTCCTCTAGACACTGTTTTAAATGTGTCCCAGAGATTCTGGTATGTTGTGTCTTAATTCTCATTGCTTTTGAAGAACATCTTTATTTCTGCCTTCATTTCATTGTTTATTCATTTGTCATTCAGGAGCAGGTTGTTTAGTTTCCACGTAGTTGTGTGGTTTTGAGTGAGTTTCCTAATCCTGAGTTCTAATTCGATTGCACTGTGGTCCAAGAGACTGTTTGTTATGATTTCCATTCTTTTACATTTACTGAGGAGTGTTTTACTTCCAATTATGCAGTCAATTTTAGAATAAGTGTGATGTGGTGCTGAGAAGAATGTATATTCTGTGGTTTTGGGGTGGAGAGTTCTGTAGATGTCTATTAGGTCCACTTGGTCCAGATCTGAGTTCAAGTCCTGGATACCCTTGTTAATTTTCTGTCTGGTTGATCTGTCTAGTATTGACAGTGGGGTGTTAAAGTCTCCCAGTATTATTGTGTGGGAGTCTAAGTCTCTTTGTAGGTCATTAAGAACTTGCTATATGAATCTGGGTGCTCCTGTATTGGGTGCATATATATTTAGGATAATTAGCTCTTCTTGTTGCATTAATCCCTTTACCATTATGTAATGCCCTTCTTTGTCTTTTTTGATCTTTGTTAGTTTAAAATCTATTTTTATCTGAGACTAGGATTGCAACCCCTGCTTTTTTTTGCTCTCCATTTGCTTGGTAAATCTTCCTCCATCCCTTTATTTTGAGCCTATGTGTATTCTTGCACATGAGATGGGTCTCCTGAATACAGCACACCAATGGGTCTTGACTTTTTATCCAATTTTCCAGTCTATGTCTTTTGATTGGGGCATTTAGCCCATTTACATTTAAGGTTAGTATTGTTATGCATGAATTTGATCCTGCCATTTTGATGCTACCTGGTTGTTTTGCCCGTTAGTTGATACAGTTTCATCATAGTGTTGATGGTCTTTACAGTTTGTATGTTTTTGAAGTGGCTCATACTGGTTGTTCCTTTCCATGTTTAGTGCTTCTTTCAGGAGCTCTAGTAGGGCAGGCCTATTAATGATGAAATCTCTCAGCAGTTGCTTATCCATAAAGGATTTTATTTCTCCTTCACTTATGTAGCTTAGTTTGGCTGGATATGAAATTCTGGATTGAAAATTATTTTTTTTAGGATGTTGAATATTGATTGGCCCCCACTCTCTTCTGGTTTGTAGGGTTTCTGCTGAGAGATCGCTGTGAGTCTGATGGGCTTCCCTTTGTAGGTAACCCGATCTTTCTCTCGGGCTGCCCTTAGCATTTTTTCCTTCATTTCAACCCTGGTGAATCAGATGATTATGTGCCTTGGAGTTGCTCTTCTCGAGGAATACCTTTGTGGTGTTCTCTGCATTTCCTGTATTTGAATGTTGGCCTGCCTTGCTAGGTTGGGGAAGTTCTCCTGGATAATATCCTGAAGAGTGTTCTCCAATTTGGTTTCATTCTCCCCATCACTTTCAGACACACCGATCAAATGTAGATTAGGTCTTTTCACATAATCCCATATGTCTTGGAGGCTTTGTTCATTTCTTTTTACTTTTTTTTTTCTGATCTTGCCTTTTCACTTTATTTCATTGAGTTGATCTTCAATCTCTGATATCCTTTCTTCTGCTTGATAGAATTGGCTACTGAAACTTGTGTATGTGTCACGAAGTTCTCGTGCTGTGTTTTTCAACTCCATCATGTTGTTTATGTTCTTCTCCACTCTGGCTATTCTTGTTAGCATTTCATCTAACCAGTTTCAAGGTTCTTACTTTCCTTGCATGGGTTAGAACATGCTCCTTTAGCTCGCAGAAGTTTGTTATTACCCACCTTGTGAAGCTCGCTTCTGTCAGTTCGTCATACTCATTCTCTATCGAGTTTTGTTCCCTTGCTGGTGAGGGGTTGTGATCCATTGGAGGAGAAGAGGCATTTTGGCTCTTTGCAATTTTAGCCTTTTTGCACTGGTTCCTTCCCATCTTTGTGGATTTATCTACCTTTGGTCTTTGAAGTTGGTGAGTTTTGGGTTGGGTTTTGGAGCGGATGTCCTTTCTGTTGATGTTGAAGTTGTTTCTTTCTGCTTGTTAGTTTTTCTTCTAACAGGCCCCTCTGCTGCAGGTCTGCTGGAGTTTGCTGGAGGTGCACTCCAGACATGCTTGCCTGAGAATCACCTGCGGGGGCTGCAGAACAGCAAAGATTGCTGCCTGTTCCTTCCTGTGGTAGCTTTGTCCGAAAACGATATCTGCCAGATGTCAGCCAGACCTCTCCTGGATGATGTGTCTCCCAGTAAGGATGCACAGGGGGTCAGGGAGCCACTTGAGGAGGCAGTCTGTCACTTAACGGAGCTCAAGCACTGTGCTGGGGGATCCATTGCTTCCTTCAGGACTGCTGGGCAGGGACATTTAAGCCTGCCCACAACTGCCCCTTTTCCCAGGAGCTCTATTTCAGGAAGGTGGGGGCTTTGTAAGTCCCTGACAGGCTGTGTCTTTTTTTTCTGAGATGACCTTCCCAGCAAGAAGGGAGTCTACTTGCCAATCCGCCTGCAGAGGCCTCTCTGAGCTGCTGTGCTGGGCTCTGCCCAGCTGCTGTGTAAACTTCCAGGGGCTTTGTTTATGCAGGCAATGTTGAAACCACCTAATGGAGCCTCAGCAATGGCAAACATCCCTCCCCCTACCAAGCTCGAACATCCCAGGTGGAGCTCAGGCTGCTGTGCTGGCTGTGAGAGTTTCAAGCCAGTGGATTTTAGCTTGGCATTGCAGGCACCAGAGGGAGTCTCCTGGTGTGTGGGTTGTATAGACCATTCAAAAAGCACAGTATCTGAGCTGGAGTGCTGGAAAAGTCCCTAATGGCTTCCTTTGGCTGGGAGAGTGAGTTCTCCGGCCCCTTGTGCCTCTTGGGTGAGGCAGTGCCCCACCCTGCTTTGGCTTGTCCGCCTTGGACTATTCCCACTGTCTAGTGCCAATGAGATGAACCTGATACCTCAGTTGGAAATGTGGAGATCACTGGTCTTCTGGTATGCTCTCACTGGGAACTGTAGACTGGAGCTGTTCCTATTCAGCCATCTTGGTGGAAGTTGAATTTTTACTATTTTAATGTCAATTTCCTCCATCAGAATGCAAATACACAAATGCAGAGGTTACTTAGTTTTGTTCATCTTCATGTTTCCAGCACAATGCAATGTACAATTCCTGAAACATATAGTTGATACTCAGTAATTATGTATTCATTGACTCATCTAGGCCTCATAAACAGATTTGGGGATCATAGAATATACCTATGGAACCAATATAATGATTTTCCTAATTGTCAATTTTTTTTTAGCATAGTAGAGGATAGCTTCCTTTTTAGTTTTATAAACCTAACCAGTTCAAATGTGAGAGTCATGATCCTCAGGCCAACCTTTGGCCTTGCTTTCAGTTAGGAATAAGAGTCTCTGGCTATCTTGGGCCAAGAATATTACTGCCTGATAAATTATAAATATAAATTCACAGCTTCAGTTTTCAAAGATCAGGGTTGGCCTATAAGCAGTGCTCTTCACATTATCCTTAACTTCTCATCTGCTATATTGTGATGAGAGCTGAGACCAAAGATGATGGCCAATTGGAAATCTCGATAGCCATGAGTTCTTTTATTGTTTAGACATATTTTGTCTTTCTCAGTCTGTTTATTTCTAACCCTTGATTCAAATTGTTGAATTTTACCCTTTTTTATTATTGAGGGCCATTGGCTTGAGTTACCCATTTTCTTGATTTGATTGCTGCTTCTAACTTCCTATCGCCTGAGTATCATTATTATATGGGAGAATGTCTTTAGCTATAGTGTAGCTTGCTTTAAATATGGTCAACAGAATCTCAGGAGCCATTTCTAATTTTTACTTTACTCTTTCCTATTCAGAGTCTTTCATACAGGGCTGCACAGTGTGGAACTCCTTCAGTAGAGGCCTCAGCATGTGCAGGACCTTGGGCCTGAAGGTGGACAGTAACATATTCTACAATATTTTAGGTCATGCACTGCTGGTTGGTAAGTAAAACAAGTTTGTTTAATTTCTGCATTCTTGAGCAGGACAGTTTTTCACAATGAATTCTCCTCAAATTTCTAATTCCCAATTTATAAAAATATTGACCTTATGAATGTTAGAAAAGGAATACCTAATATAGATGACGGGGCAATGGATGCAGCAAACCACCACCACGGCACGTATACCTACGTAACAAACTTGCACAATCTGCACGTGTACCCCAGAACTTAAAGCATAATAAATAAATTAAAAAAAACCAACAAACAAAAAGCAAAACAAAGCAAAAAAAAGAAACAAGTTAAATAAATGGGCTACAGTAAAAAATTCGAAATTTAAATTTAGTCATCACTGATTGGCTTACTAAACTTCACCTATGGAATACTGATCTTTTAAAGGTTAGTTCAGGTTAATCAGTATAAAATGGGAAGTTTTAAAGTTTACTACCAGTAATTTTCACAATAATTCTAAGTCACATACATATGTCTTTGTATAGTCTTACAGATTGTCAAACTTGGATGTTGGCCAAGGATTTAAAAATCTGAATTCTCTTCTTAATAGAATTCAAGCTCCTGTTGCTTGCTGAAGAAACCCATATTTCAGAATCTTCAACTCGTCACCTGTATCTACTTCTGTTTCCTAATGTTTATTCCCCTGCAGAACTCAAAATTATTCTTAAAAATCTCAAATTACGTCATATTACTTCTCTGTTTTGAGTTTCTTACTGCTTTTAAAATAGAATTCCAAACTTTTAACCAGACTTAAGAGATCCTGTCAGTGATTTTTTGTCTCTGTTAACCTCTCTAAACTTGTCTTGTTCTTTTTCTCTTCCTCTGTACTCTAGTGACACTAAAATATTTTATTTTAGTTCCTTCCAAAGAGCACACTTTTTCCTTTCTTGGGGTCTTTGCACAAGCTCTCTGGCTCTGTTCATGCCACTTACTCTCCTCCTGCAAGACCCTCTCTTCCAGACAAGTTCTTCTGTTTAAGCTCTTTAAGCACTAATCATTACTTCTTGATTTAAAATTATATACCTCATTTCTGGTCATCTGATTAATGTCTTTTTACCACTGAATTTCTTGAGGACATTGTCTCCTGAACACTTAGCATATTAACTAGTGCATTGTAGATCTATTAGTTGAAAGAAATAAATTAATTAAGGAACAAAAGGTCTCTAGTTTTATCAGAATAAAAAAGTAAATCAGAGGTTTTCACTGAAAGTGGGAATGTAACTGTATTTGTTAAATACTGTTTGGTATTTAATTCTATAATGTCATCAGTGGGAAAATGTATGTTTCATTTAAGAATAATCTGTTGAGATAACAGCTATAAAAGTTCTATAAAAGTATGTGAGATGGAAACTGTTTAGGGAGAAAATATGAATCGGTCAGATACATTGGCTTTAAAATACACTCTAGCTCTAAAAGACAAAAAACTAAGGGCAACTGAGGTGATCAGGTGCAGAAAAATCTTTTGATTAGAAAAGGACAGCCACAGGGAAGTCAACTAATAGATGTAGGATTGACTTTGTTTTTTCCTACGTTTGTCCGTGCAAGGGAAAAGGTGAAACATCAAGGAGAAATTGAGAGAGGTATCCTGACAGTATTACCTTAGCAGAAAACAATTACGTGGAATAGATATTAACTATACAAGGAAGAAAATCTGTAGGAGGAATTTAGCCTTTAGTGCTTGAATGTTGTGAATTATAAGCTTTTGACAGCTATTCTATTACAAGTGAGGGAATTAAAATTTTTGTTTATTAATGTGTAGTAGGTAAAGCACTCAATCTCACGCATAACAAGTATGCCATCCCAGACCCATGAAATGACACAAGAAAGCCTCTTTACTTAAAGACTTTGTGATGAAGAGTTCTTTGGGGCTGCTCTTTACTGACAGCACTTAAGTGACTGATTTCTCTGTGTAGTATGGACCATGCTTGCTCTTCTATTCCAACCTCAGTGGTTTGGGTGTGAAGGTCCTAGGCGTTATGCATCCTGTTCCTCCAGGACATTTCACACCTTCCAAAAGAAGATGGGGGAATGCAGATAGCAGGTGGCCAGTTTGAACAGCTAGGAATGGGGTTGGTGTTGAGACAGGATATGTGGCACCTAACAGTGGAGACAGTCACTTAGACTTCTCTTAAGAAGTAAAACAGATCTGTTTTTCTGTTCTTTTTGTTTAAAATGAACTTCTGATTCCTGATACTCTAGAACTGAAGAGTTCATAAGATCTATATCTCTTTCCCTGGTTTACAGATAAAAACACAAAAACAAAATCAAAGCAACACACACCCAAAGAAGTAATGTTGCAGCATCCCTTGTTTTCCTGAGTGGCATAATACATGCTCAAGTAACAGGGTCTTTTGTTCTCAGGGACGTGCATGGAGATGAGATATATCTCTTGGGGAGGCAATTCATGGAAGAAAAGATGGTAAATATGTAAACTAATTTTAAATCTATTACAGTGTATTTAAAATTGTTATATATTTTATAGACAAGCCTAATGGCAGACTGTTAGGTCTCTTAAGTTTATTGAGCATACTAAGTATTTTGTAAACATGTATATACATATATATGAAATGCATTATGTGAACTCTGATGTGTATTAGTAGAATCAAGAGTGTTGAGTTGTGTGAATTTTAATTGTGTTTGTGGATCCCCCTGGGTTTGTTTAAACATTAGACTGGTCAGGACATGGAAATATAATAAGAAACAACGTAATCATCCGGGTTTCTGGTGCTGAGGGACTCTCCAATCCTGAAATGTTGACACCATCTGGCATCTATATCCGCAGTCCCACCAATGTTATAGAGGTAAGATCTTCAGCTCCATCAGGAAGGCCAGAACCAGGAGGGAAGGAAGTTCATTCTAAATCAGGGGTGTCCTATCTTTTGGCTTCCCTGGGCCACATTGGAAGAAGAGTTGTCTTAGACCACACATAAAATGCACTTCTGATAACACTAATGATAGCTGATGAGCTTAAAAAAAATTGTTAAAAAAATCTCTTAATGTGTTAAGAAAGTTGATGAATTTGTATTGGGCCACATTCAAAGCCATCTTGGGCCGCACGTGACCTGTGAGCTGCGGGTTGGACAAGCTTGCTCCAGAAGTTCGTTAAGGTGACAGCATTAGTGGTGGTGTGGTATGAAATGTTTACTTGTTGCACATTAGTATCAAGAAAATAATTTATAATTTTGCATTAAACAAGTGCTTTAGGATAAATGTAGGTATTCCTCTCGGGATTCCTGGAAACACTTTTTTGAAGCAATACATAATGGAGCAAACAAAGTAGATATTGATAATTTCCTGGTCAGTTAGATAATGCAGACTAAAATATCTTCCTGAACTATCCACTGTGGGTGCTGATTTTTGTCTCTCTTGATTCCAATCCCCATTTCTTATTAAGCCGTCACATCTTACTATGTTAATGTGGCCATATTTTGTCCCTTAAGAGTGTTCAAAACTGAGTCATGAGGTGTATAAGGTCATGTCAGATTTTAGGAGGATGAAGTACACTTCAATGATCTTGATTTTTTAAATCCAATTATTTATATAACTTAACATTGGTTTCTCTTGGTAAATTTCTGTCTAAACATTTAAGAAATTAATTTTTCTGGGGACAGTTTAGCTGTAGACCTGTGAGTGAAGAAGTGCCTCAGTGTGGTGGCAGGCCATTTCGTTTCTCCTTTTCTAATTGTTTTATCCCATGGATCATCTATGAAAGGAGTTAAGGGCCTCACTCTTCCAGGAAACTCCTCTGAGCATCCACTGTGTCATGACAATTATACCAAGTTTCTGAGAAACTCAGAGGATGAGCTTTTTTTTCACTGATCATCTGTTTTTAATTATCTTCAGCTGAATAACCTCTAGTAAAAGTAGTGGTTATCTCTTCAACCTTCCTTAGATTCTTAATTATGTTTCTTCCAAGCACAGCACTTACACACACCATTTTAGGTGCCTAATGGGAGTGGCTAATATGCCAGGAAGCAAAGGAAGCAGAACTGCACAGATTGTAGGAACCCAGACCCAGACCTAGGACAGCTGGAGCTGCATTTAACTTTTTGGCCACTATAGGCCAAAAATCCTAATGATAATTAGGATTTTTCTTTGTTGTTTTTTTAAACTTTTAGTTTTAAAATAATTTCAGACTTACAAGAAGCTACATAAATAAAAGAGAATTCCTATGTGCTCTTTCTATGCCTGCAAGCTTTCGGGCTTAAGAAACCATGTTTTTCTGTACTTTTCTGGGCAGCATAACGTTGACTACATCAAATGCCTAGAGGAAAGTGAACTGTCAGGGTCGCCCAGCTCACCCTGCTGTGCGAAGCTGGAATGTCCTTGTCTCACTGGATAGTATGTGGTCTGCTGGACAGGTGTGCTCACCACTGGCTGACAGGAAGAAGGGCTGAGCTGGCTGCAGTTGCAGAGAACCAGAGGGTAATCTGAAAAGCTGTGGGTAGCGTGAGCCTTTGCAAAATGGCCTGTAGAACAATACTCAGTCAACAATAGAAAAATTGAGTCCACAACTAGCTACTTGCTCCCCCTCCAATGCTTTCCATTTCCCTTCATTTACTTTCTAACTCTGGTGTCCACTGAACAAAATTAGAAACAAAATACAATGCATATGTTTTGAGAATGGAGTTTTAGGTTAAACTGGTAAAGTAGATTCATTAGGTATATTCCTGACATATTCATCCTTGGTGACCTTAAAATTCAAATTCTCTTTTCATTAGATTTTGGACACTAGCACAATGTCTAAAACATGGTAGTTGCTCAAAAATGTATTTAATATAATGAATGAATGAATGAATGTAGGTATAAATCTATAGCCAAATGATATGGGGGAAGAAAATAGGAAAGTAAAGTACAAGTTCCAAAGTTCTAAAATCATTTTGATGGCTGAAAAATAAGTTTAGTCAGTGGAAGCATTTAGATTCTGCTGGGCCGTCAGCATTAAATCTTGCAAAGCCTAGCCCAGTTTTTCAGTTGCACCATTGGCTTTCTGTTATTCAGTGTTTTTGGTATTCTCTTGTCTGGGATGTGCCATTACTTAAAGACATAGGTGACAACTGGGCATATGTGAAAAAATCCTGTGTTCCCTAAGCTGATCTCAAACTCTTGGTCTCAAGTGATCTCCCCACTTTAGCTTCCCAGAATATTGGGATTATAGGTGTAAGCCACCGGGCTTGGCCAAATTAGTGTTTATTGTGTCCTGTATGGATGATATACAGAGTACTTTGAAGAACATATTTTAGAAATATACCTTCATTCCAAAGGGATAAGGAGGTTTTCACAATAAGAAGGTGTGTGTGTATGTGTGTGTACGTATTTGAGTGTATGTGTACAATATGTGGAACATAAAGAGATCTGATAGAAAACTGTGATTAATTAGGATTTTTCCTTGTTATTTTTAACTTTTAATTTTAAAATAATTTCAGACTTATGAGAAGCTGCATCAATAAAAGACAGTTCCTACGTGCCCTTCATCTAGCTTCCTCCAATGATAACATAACCATAACCATAGTCATGGAGCTGAATTAAGGCCAGGACATTGACATTGGTATGAGAGTATTAATTAAGCAAATGTATTTATTTAGACTTGAAGAAGATGGCCTAATCTTCATGTTTGGGTAACCAACTCTGAAAGCCTAAACTCTCTCTCCCCACATACCTGAGTCTGACCTTGAAATCTCTGACCAGGCAGGTAGGTAGGCAGGAAAAATGATTCTTAAGTCTGTGCAATCGTTTGTAGTTTTATATTATTCCCAAATTGCCCTGACACAGAGCTGGTACCAAATTCTAGCCACAATGTAAAGAATTCACCTGGGCTTGCAGTCAGTCACCTTTGCAGTTCACTTACCTTCAACCCGGCATGGTGCAAATAAATTTCAAGTGTGATATTCTTTTTTAGTTTTTATAGCCACAGGTGATATGCTTGTTTTCCTGCCCAGCCTGCAGAGCTGAGATGAGTCCAGGGCAGGTTCACTCAGAAGCAAAACTGAGCTTTGTACCTTCTTGCCAGTGAGGACTCATGAGTGGTATGTGCTTCAGTCTCCAGGGGCCTTGTGGCATTCCCTAGTACACTTTTAAATAGGCCTTTGCCATGCTTTCCAAAAGCAAGTTGGTGGTGGTTCTTTCAATCATCACCTGTAACTTCCTAGAGCACTCCATGCCCAGGCTGTCTTCCCCCAGCAACTCCAGCACTGGAGTCTCGGATTCCTTTTATAGGAGCGCCTTATTATCTGTCAAGAGGCTGCCTCTTTCCAGAAGATATAACCTATGTGAACCTGTTTACATTCCCTCTGGCTGGGAAGTCTTTGCTCTCAGATAGCAAGGGACTGTTCACTTCCAGAGCTCAGAGTCTCCCATGTTTATGTAGGTGTTGGAAATTTCCTATGACCAGACCCCTGTTTAGGATAGTCCATGGAAAAACTCTGAAGAAGAGCCCTGTGGGAGACAGGCATTTAATTTAAGGAGAATCTGTTCTGGTTTGTGAATCAATTTTGTAAGGAATTCTGTGTTTAAAGACCCAACCTCAGTTCTCCAGCTTTCCTTACTCAATAGGTAATGCATATTTAAGAGCTGCCTGAAGGGTTAACTCACTTTTTTTTCTAGTGACTATAGATGTACACCTCAAGGAGCTGGCTTACTTGGGCAGTTAATTTCTCTCTGGAATTTCTCTTGCTTGAATGTCCATAATACATTGGCTTCTGCAAAGAATTGATTTCCACACAAAATTCCCTGCTTGCCTTAAACCCTTCCCTGCAAGCTGCCAGCTGCCTGCATAAATATGTGGTTTTTCCTCATGAATCATTTGTAGCATACACAATTGGAGTTGAGAGTAAGAAAGGCCAGAAAGCAATGTGATCTGACTGTTCAAGTGCTTCTTTTGTAAGAAAAGTGAGCCTTATCAGCTAACAGATGAACAAAGTTGCAATCTCCTGCCCACCTTTAAATGTGCTTGGAAAGTGTTCATATGTGATCACCCAGATGTGCCATGAATGCTAATGGCACTAGGGCAGATAATTCAACAAACCCATTTATTCATGAAAAACACATGCTTTTTGAGCATCTGCGCTGGCAAAGGTGATGAATAAGGATGCAGTCCTTGGAATATATATTTTGAAATGTAAGAACCTTTTCTTTCCTCTTAAGATCTTGGTAATGACATCACATTTCCTTAGTAATGAAATAGAGCTGTGTGGACAAGTGAGATGATCACTTTCAGCCTCCAGTCCACATTTCTCATTGTATACTTGCAGACAAGCTAGGTGTTTAAGAAGCCCCCTTCTCTGGCTCTCAGTTCTTATATACCTCTGACCTTTCCCAAGGCTCATAGGTATGGAGAGACATACCTACGGAAGGTGGAGTTTCACTTCCCTGGGGAAGGTTTGTGTTGTGTAATTATGACTGAGAACAACAGCTGTGGTATTTCTTTGTGTATCTACAAGGGCTGAAGTGGTATATTGGGCACTCGTATTTGCCAGCTAATAGACAGTGATTCTTCTTGAGGCCAAGAAGCACGAGTGCATACTCTGTTTTCTAGCACAAGAGAAAAATTGAGATAACTGATTTAATGCTAATAAATGTTTTTTTCTGGGAATGCCTGATGCCACATCTGATTGTTTATATGATACGAATAGTTTCCTAGTAAAGACGATCAAAGCATTCTAAATGTACTTATGTTTTCATATTTAGGTTTGTCTTTTCATCAAAATTTGGAGATGGGATACTGGAAAATAGGCGTGAGTCATTTTGCTAATATGTGACTCCAGTGTAGACTTATAGACCAAGGTTTCTCAATGATGATGATATTGCCATTTTGTGCTGGGTAATTCCTTGTTGTTGGGGCTATCCTCTGTATGACAGCATCCCTGGTGTCTGTGCACTGAATACCAGTAGCCCTCTTCTCTCTTCTCCATCCTCCAAGTTGTTACAATAAAAATTGTGTCCAGAGATTGTTAAATGTCCCCTGGGGAGCAAAGTCATCCCTGATTGACAACCACCGCTCTAGACTAGGCCACTGTAAGACCATTGAAGTCTTAGAAATGGCCCTCATTCTTTGAAGTCATGTTAGCCTCTTCAATAGTGATTCAACTTAATATTCAATGATATCCAAAAGTCACTTTTGATGAGTACCATGTGGTAGGTGGGACACGTGATTAGAATTCTAAGTGCTTTTAGGAAATTGAAGAATTGCTCAGACTCCAAAATAATGAAGGCAGGAGAGAGTGGGCCAATTAGTTCACAAAGGAACAAAACATCCTGTAACTAAATGAAAAATGAGGAAGGAATGACTGTCTATTTACAAATACCCAGGGTAAGAGAATCTTTGGGACCCACAGTGCATAGAAGCCAGAGCTAAGTAAACAGCCTGGGGGCGATTGTGTCAGCATGTGCTGGCCTCCCCTGACCAGATCCTGGCTGCTGCCTGCTGGTCAGGCTTCCAGTGTCAGGGTGAGCTCTGGCCCTCACTTACACTTCCCCAAAACTGAAGGCCTCCAGGGGTTGAGGCATTTGTTCTTTCTCTTACACAAGGCAGGGATTTGAGCATTATTGGGTTAAGAGCAATCTGTTTCAGTTTTCTCCCCCATATTGTCTTTGGTTGGCTGAATATGTGTGTGTGTGTGTGTGTGTGTGTGTGTGTGTGTGTGTGTGTGTGTGTGTTCCTTGTGGAACATGTGGTACCTTCAGGAAGAAATAGGGTCTTTAAGTTCTCTTCCTGTGGGGGGTGCCACTATATCATGACTGCCAGTGGATCAGCCAGGTTCAGAGAGTTACCTTTAATAATATCTAAAGTTGTGCTTTCATTTGGAAATTAAGGTCAATAAAAATGTTGATTTAGAATGACTGAAGCCATGGGATGAAATAAGTTTACTCAGTCTAAGGATAAAGAAACAGAGAACAGCTACAAGCAAAACGTATGGAGTCCTCACTCTCAATCCATCCTTACTGAGAATGTAGTAATATTCCCTGAGCTGTGTGAAAGACTAGTGCCAGACCCTGTCCTTGGATAGGTCAGAACTTCCTCATTAAATTCCCTTGTCTGCATCCAGTCCGTATCCCTACTGTCTGCATTGACAATAGATGATAATCGCAGATAATCTCAGTCTTTTCATCTGTCATTGCTCAAAATTCCTGTGTCAGAAGCCGGTCCTCATCAACCTGTCTGAGCCTTGGTAACACTGGATCTCCATAATGCTGAAATTTCACAAACCCGGCCTCCTTAAATGTACGCTTCAAAATGTCATGTCTTCTTCCTGCCTACTCTTGGGAAATGTCCCACCCTCCTACCCATGTATCTCTCTGTGCACTCTAAGCTGTGTATGCTTTCTTCCCCATGTGGTGAGAATAAGAAGGATTTTATATTCTCTGGATTTGGGGTGTGGGGAAGAGCAACTCCGTAATCAAACCTGACCTGCAAAATGCTCTCCAGGTTTGGAGAAACCAAACACTACCCCTGGTGTCTTATAGTTTGATATATAGCAATATCAAATGCTACTTCCGGTGCCTTCAGGATTAATTGACTTTTTTTTTTGGTGACAATAGATGTACACCTTTAGGAGCTGGCTTAGTTGGATAGTTAATTTCTCTCTGGAATTTCCCTTGCTTGAATGTCCATGATACATTGACTTCTGCAAAGAATGTTGTTCAATATGCTGTCTCTGCTAATGGGGAGGTCACAGCAAATGCCTCTTCTGCCTGTGACCTGGTGACAGGACTCTGCTTTGTACTCCCTTGTTTACGTTTCTTCACTTGCACCCTATTATTGGGCATCCTGCCTTTGGGTCCTACCTTAATTTCTCTAGTCTCTAACTTTTCCAGGCTTGGACTTGGATGGAGCTGACTCTGACAACTATTTGCTCTGTGACGTTGGGAAAGTTACTCAACATCTCTGAGTGTCAGTTTCTTTGCTATGAAATTATAATAATAATGCAAAACTCATAAAACTATTGTAAAAATAAATGAGACTCTAGAATCCAGTGCCGGGACTATAGTGCCTTCTCTGTAGATTTTTCACTATGACTATTATTATTCTACTCCATCATAACTTAAAAAATAAGTACTTCTAAGGAAAAGAAAAAATTCAACATAAATATAACTTGCACTGAACTGGCAATGTTTTTGCTGGGTATCTAGCAATGGTATACTAGACAAAGATTCTTAGATACTCTGATTTAGTAGGGAGGTCATGATGAAGGGATGAGGGACAGTATTCTGATATTCTAGGTCTCTATCCACTTTCAGTTTTCAGAAGTCACTTCCATTTGCAGTGGATTTCCAAAGCAACTCACGGCAAAAAAAAAAAAAAAAAAAAAAATCGCCAGGAAATACAGTTTTTCTAGTGTCTATCTCCTCTTTGAACATCTCCTAGGAACCTTAGTAACTCTTAGCATTACTCTCTCAATCACCTCTAGAGAAGTAGTTCTCAAAATGGGGTCAAAATATCACCTACAGCAGACCTATCTGAGTACTCTGTGATGCCCAAGAATAGAGAATACTGTCCCTCATCCCTTCCCCCATCACCCTACTACTAAATCAGAATATCTAAGAATCTTTGTCTAATATACCTCCAGGTTAAGGTTGCCGGATAAAAAACAGCATATCCAGTCAAATATAAATTTCAGATAGTGTTTGGGACATGCTTATACTAAAACATTTTATTTTTATCTGAAACTTGAACTCACTGGACATTCTGTGTTTTTATTTGCTAAATATGACAGCTCTACTAGGGTGCACACTAAAGTTTAAGAAACTGTTCCAAGGGGATGCTCACGGTGTGGTCCCCACTGAGACCCACATAGAGGACTTCACTGAAGTATTGTTTTTTTAAAGAAAGGCATTTAATGTCTTGTTGAGTGTCACAGTCCTTATGACTCCCCATTCCCTTTTCTGTGACCCTGCTGCCAGTATTTAGGATGAGCTCTCAAAGCCCCATAGTTTGTGTTCCCTGCATTGAGTGACTTCCAAGGAGGACACTCCAGGCATTCTTTGTCTCACACCAGCCAGGCCATGGAAATCTCCCAGGTGATCAGGGATGAATCATGTGGGAGCCTCGGAGACTACATCCATGTAGCACAAGCCTTACACTTGAGCAGCCTGTTCTTTAACTTCTGTTCTCTAGGAAGACATGGGCGTCTTGGCTTTGGACAGCTACTCAGGCTAAGAGAGGTCACATGAGCACATAGGAAGTATTCCCACAACTTGATCCATTGACCCTTCATTTTCCCACTAAAGGCATCACTGCAGTGCTGCAGCCTGATGGGGTGTTCTCAAAGTTCTTTCTCCCTGATGGCAAAGAGAGGGCTTGGGATCCTTGAGATGTGAGAATATGACACTGAGAGAACTCAAATGTTATTCAGGAAAGGAGAAATAGAAACTTGCATAGAATAACCAACATGTCATTTACTTTGTTGCCTGTAGTAGAGGTTGCAAATTCAAATACTGCAGAGACTAGGCAGGCATCATAAATGAGTGAAACAAGAAGGGTGAGGACTGTGGAAAAAGGATCCATTATCAAGAAGTCAGGCCCTTCTTATCTCCAGCTGGCCAGTGGCTACCTGACAGGAATTTGGGCTCAGAAAAGCTGAAAATCTGAATTTTTGTATTAAGCCTATTGGTTCAAACACGTGGGAAACAAAAAAATGTGAATGTTGAGTAGGCCAAAAAAAAAAAAAAAAATACATTTGTGTACAGTCTTAAACCTTTAGGAAGTTGGTTTTCTATTCTGTCTTAACAATATATTACGTATGGATAAACATATTGTAGGTACTCCATTGGATTTATAAAGATAACCTCATTCTGTTTAGTTTGATCAGAATTAGGTCCCCAAACTCATATGGTCCAATAGAGAGAAGTCAGATTTTATATGAACACATAAAATACATTATTTAGATAGTAAGACCTATAAAGAAATATCAAGGTAACTTAATAGTGTAAGCAGGACAAAAGCACTTTGAAGAGATTTGAGCTGTATTTGAACTCAGTCACTTTGTCTTGGAACAAAGCCATGATTGGTCCAATCATGCGGTCTTCAGCCCATAGACAAATCGTTGATTTGTTCAAAGAACCAGAGAGACATATTGTGTAGGCTTGACTTCAAGCTACACCTTTGCCTTGGAGAGCCACCATATACTCTTGAATTCACCAAAGAGTAGAATCTTAGATGTCATAAGTAAACTTCTCACTGTGGTATCTCAGAAGGAGGCTTGAACATGAGATACCAGTTATTAAGATGGGAAAATTGCATCTAGTTGATCGGCTGGAGGAAGAAGAATGATAATATTTTTATTAGCTTATTCTCACATTGCTATAAAGAAATACCTGAGGCTGTGTAACTTACAAAGTAAAGCAGTTTAATTGGTTCACAGTTCTTCAGGCCATACAGGAAACACAGAACATCAACTTCTGGGGAGGTCTCAGGTCTCAGGGGAGTCTTTGTTCATGGCAGAAGGCAAAGCAGGAGCAGCATATTTCATGGCAGGAACAGAAGCAAGACAGGGTGGGGGCCACAAGGTGCTGTACCCTTTTAAGTGACCAGATCTCATGAGAATTCACTCACTGTGGTGAGAACAGTACCGAGGGGGGATGGTGCTAAACCACTCACAAAAAACCAACCCCGTGATCCAATCACCTCCCACCAGGCCCTACCTCCAATACTGGGGATTACAATTCAACATGAGATATAGGCAGAGGGGGACAGATCCAAACCATATCAGTATTTTTGTTCCTGAAGGTAAAAAAAGAATCAATGAGTTTTTAATAAAGTACTAATGTACTTTGACAGAAAGTGAATATAAAAGTGGGATGAGTACAAACAAGAGTCTTTCTTTTCAGCAAACTTATCATACACGGGATATCTATTTTTTAACTCTCCTTAATTTCTGTAGGGGAACAGAGTGTGTGCTGCTGGCTATGGCTACTTTTTCCATCTCGTGACCAGCCAGACATCACGAGCTCCACTTCTTTCCTTTACTCAGAACATTGCACATTCTTGTACCAGGTAACTTTGGGGAAATTCATCTACATTTTGGCTGTAAGTCTTATGATTTCACGTTTTTCTGTGGAATGCTCTTTTGGCATTTGTTTGAGATTTGGTGATGCTCCTGTGTAAGTATTTTCTGAAACTGCTTTATTGAGGTATAACTGACGTACAAAGAGCTGTTCATGTTTAATGTATACAACTTGATGAGTTTGGAGATAAGTATAACCCCTGAAACTATCATCACCATCTATGCCACAAACATATCTATCACCTCTAAAAGCTTTCCCCCAGCCCTCTTTATTTGAATTATTATTACTATAAGAATATTTGACATAAAATTTGACCTCTTCGCAATTTTTTAAGTATAGAATACAGTATTGTTAATTTTGCTGTATGGTAGATCTCTAGGACTTATTTATTTTGCATAACTGAAACTTTGTACCCTTTGACTAATACTTCCCATTTTCCCCTCCTCCCGCCTCTCCCAACCACCATTCTCTCTGCTTATATAAATTTGAATATTTTAGATTTCTCATTTAAGTGATATGATGTACTATTGCTCCTCTGTGTCTGGCTTACTTCACCCAGCCCAGTGTCCTCCAGGTTTATCTGCTTTGCCACAAATGGCAGAATTTCCTTCTCTTTAAAGGCTGAATAATATTCCATTGAGAGTATACACCACATTTTCCCCAGCCATTAACCTACTGATGGACATCTTGGCTGCCTCCACGTCTTGGCTTTTGTATATAATTGTGTTAGCATTATTTTCTAGATCATAATAGTTTGATGGTAAAGAGAAGAGAGTCACTTGAAAAGGCAGAAGGACAGAATGTACCTTTTGTGGCCAGAGAGAATTCAATACAGAGAGCAATTAAACTTCCAAATATGCAGAGCCCTTTGGAGGCTGGGGGGTCTGGGCTCTGGAGTAAGGAGCATTTTGTTGGGATTTGGGAGCAGGTCACAGAGGGTGAAAGTGGAAGGGCCGAGAGATGGACAAGAACAGTCAGGGGGAGGGTCACAGGTTCTGTCTACCTCCACTCTCCCTTATCCATTACTTTTATTTTGTATTTTCCCACAAGAAAAAGTAGGAAGTTAGAAACATAAAAACTGGCTTAATTTCATTCTTTGTTTCACTTTTTTAGGTGTGGTCTCTTTGTATACCCTAAATTTCAGCCACCTTGGAATAATGTCACTGGCACCACCCTGTTGCAGAACTTTACAGTTTGGGAAAGTGCAGGTGGTGCCCAGGTAAGTTTTTTTGTTGTTGTTATTGTTGTTGTTTTTTAAATTAAAACTGTCACTTGTTTTCTCACAGCAATTCATTATGCATATCTACTTAAATGGGAATAACTTGCCCCCTGAGGGGAGTGTTGCTGTGTTATCACACTTTTAAAGAACTAGTGGATCAAAGGTGCTTATAGAGTAGTTGTTAAACAAAGTCCTAGTCACTAATCCAGGGTTAGGTCATTTTCTCCATTGTGCATTTTTGGCAACCATAGTAGAGAGCAACAGAGTCATAGAGATTTATAACCAGGAGAGATCACAGAGGTTACCTATTCTTTCCATCCCTACTTAGAGATATGAATTAAGGCTTAGTAGCACAACCACGTGCAGAATCTAGACTCCAGATGTTGGCATTTGATGTCCTGATATCCTGAATAATACATGCCGCAGTCTTAAAGAAAAGCACTGTTCACCATTGGAACACAAACATTCTAGCTCAAGATACCATTCTTACTTTAGTTGATAAGCTAAATTTTCTATTTTTTTCTTAAAGAGAAAAGAAGTTTCATATTCAATCATTTAATTTTCATTATCCCAGTGATTCTCTTATAAGGAAGCTTTGCATGCTCACTGTTACCAGCAGCATGTAAACGTTATCCAGGACCACTGTTTGATGCTATACAGTCAAAATTACATACACTTTGTCTTTGTCTGCAAATCTGGAGCATAAGAAATATAGATGAAGAAATATGTTTGTAGAGTCTCCAGGAAATAGAATACATATAATAATGTCACAGTAAGGAAGTCAAAGATTTATTTCATATATCCAACAAAAGAAAGATAACAGTGGCTGAAGAAAGCCCACAAATATATAATTAGGATAGCTAACAGGTGGAGTCCAAAATGTATTTAGTATTTTGTTCTCATTTAATTTTATAAAATGCTTCCCATGAGCACTATAAATATTATAGGGGTAACAAATCTAGTAGAAACATTTGTTAAGTGCCTTCTTATGCAGAGAAGCAGTTTATGCCTGCAGGGGCTTAAACTCTGTCTCCCTGCTCTTGAATAGCCTTGTTCTAGAGGAAATAATCTAGTGAAATGAAACTATTAAAAGATGCTATTAAAGCCATTTTTTAAAAATTTTGCAATCTGAAATGTTAAACCTGTGAAGGAAAAAAATGCAGAACTACAGCTTGAACTCTTTACATTCAAATTTAATCAATCAAAAAGTCCAAGTAATAAAAATACTCTTGGAATTGCACTTTTATAGGGATGAATAAGGGAGAAATTAAACAATGTAATAGCAGCAAATTGAAAAAGTAAACTTCCTTCTAACTATACCAAAAAGAAAAATGAAGAGGATTTATCCTCCCCTATTTAAAAACTTGCTACAAAGCAAAAGTAATCAAGACAGAAAAGTAATGTCTATCTTTGTGCCCATATACAAATCGATTACTTGATTACTGATTACTTCAGTAATTGCAAAAGTAGTCAGTAATCAAGTAATCGATTTGTACATGGGCACAAAGATAGACACATATGTCAGTGGAATAGAAGTGAGTCCAGAGAAAACCCACACATCTATAAACAAGTAATTTTTGACAAAGGACGCCAAGGCTATTCAATGTGGGAAATAATAGTCTTTTCAACAAATGGTACTTGTACAACTAGATAGTCACACACAAAAGAATTAGTATCCTACCTCATACTACTTACAAAAATTAACTTAAAACGGGTCATTATGTATTAATAATAAATTAGCAAAAAATTTGGTCAAGATGTAAACACAAGGGCAACTCTGTCTTCCAGACCAGCGGTGTCTTAGTCCATTTTGTGCTGCTGTAACAGAATAATAAAATTTTGGTAAATTATAATAAACAGAAATTTATTAGCTCATGATTCTGGAGGCTGGGAAGTCCAAGATTGAGGGGCCAGTGTCTTGTGAGGACCTTCGTGCTGCATTAGTCTATAGCAGAAGGGCAAAAAAGCAAAGAAGGAGCAAGTGGAAGAACTCACAGCCTCAAGTCCTTTTGTAATCAGCACTAATCCATTCATGACCTACACACCTCCTAACACTGTTACATCAGGGATTAAGTTTTCAACACATGCTTTTTGGTGGACAGGCATAAACCGTAGCAAGTAGGAGGCTTACAACTCTACCAAGCTCATTTTGTTATTACATGACCCTGTTTGGGTTATCATAAACATATATGTACATAACTTATGTTGAAATTACAGTGAATCTGTAGTCATGCCAAGCTAATTATTTCATATTTGCAATCTTCTGAAAATATGAGTTAATATATAATACATTGAAGAAAATGTTAAGCACTAGAGTTCTTGGATACTATGGTTTTCTCTATTAGCATTGTGTGATTTGGCCAGTCCAAGTTAATTTTAGATATGTGGAGAATTCACACTGATCTTTTTAATGTATTGGTTATTATGAGGAGTATTGAAAAGTACAAAGGGGTGTTACCAAAGGAGACTCATTAGTGCTGACCTCACAGCAACTTTAGGATATTTGTATTCACATTGATGGACAAAAGGTGCTTTAATACAATATAGCATGCTTGTTTATACTTAATCAATGCTTTTTAAAGCTGCAGGAAGTCTGCAAGAAAAACCAAGCCTCAGACCTTTGCTGTAACATGCTGTATTTTATAGATTTTTAGAAGTACCAATCTTCACCTGAAAAACTTCCAGGTTTATTCATGCAGAGATTTTGGAATTGACATCTTGGAAAGTGATGCAAATACTTCAGTTACTGACAGCTTATTACTTGGTCATTTTGCCCACAAGGTAAGTGCCTTAGTGTGGTTGTTGTAGTCTGTCCATCGCAACAAAATTACATATGCTGGGCCCCTGATGATCCAGGATATGCAGTTTTAATAGCATTCTTTAGTGAATCTTATATTTAATTAGTAAAAGTTAAAGGAACTTTTTATTTGTAATAGTAGTGGTATTGATAATAAAACTCAAATATACACGGGTTTTAAGGTTATGAGTACATATAAATCACAAAGGTCATGAGTAGCTTACAGAATTTTATTTGGTTGTAATTTAGAATTATTACTTATATAGAAAGAGGTCAAATCATGAAATACAAATTTGCCTAGTTTGTTATATTAAGATTTTGTATGTGATTCACTAATACTTTCCTAAGTATGGATTTCCACATGATAAAAATCGGGCTCTAGATGACTTATCAGGATACAAGAATGCAGATGGGGCAAAGAGTATTTCCAGGTGGGAAGCGGGTGGGGAGGGAGTGGTTCATGGCTACCATTGGTCTCTTAGACTTCAGATCTATAATGGATCCCCTAAGTTCTTGTGTTTATTAGAGGTACATTCATACTAGTCATTACATTGTTATGAAAATCATAGATTTCTTGAGAGCCAAGGAAAGAATATTCTCTTCAGTTTGTCCTGAGTGCTTAGTCCAACTGAAATTTAAATGATAATTTTTTTATTCCTATGCTTCCATTGAAGATTATTTCATAGCTGTAGATAAAAATATGAAGATTTTAAAGGCATTTTCTTGTTGAATTACATTTTCCTGGGTTTAATTCTTAATTTTTCTTAGTAAAATCTCCTTTGAACTATCTTTTTCAGGAGATAAATACCTGGCAGTGTTTATTTCCTCTAAAAGGATTACTACCTTGAGAGATGATCTTCTTTTCAGACTGTGTAGTTTTCAAGAGAGGATGGTACCTAGATTTAGATTCTGTGATGCTGTAGTACATCAAAGGTCCTTAACTTTTCCAGAAATAACTTTAGAGTAGATGTTAAACACAAAATTCCCATCAAACTGAGTAACTGTCTTGGTAAATTAATGTTGCAGTATCTTAATTGATGTTAAATAGACATCATAATTAATGGGAGAGTGACATAAATTAAGATATAAATTATGACAAAAGGGTGCCTATCACGAGATAATCAAAAATAATCACACCCTTGGGGTATGATTCACTAGGAATGTAGTACAGCTGAGGGCCTTTCAGTCTCTTAACAAGTAAGTGCAGGACAAGAGTCCCCTGGTAGCAAATGTTAAACAGTTTTGTTCTAGGGGATGTCTAGATGCTGGTTAGTTATCCAAATCATAAAACCACATAATTAAGGAGCCAACTATATCTAAGAGATGAGCTGGTTAAAATTCTTGAATTTAGGGGGAAACGGAGGCTTGGAAAATTGAATGGCAGTTTAAGGTTCATGTCTAGTATTGTGGAGCTAGGACCACCCTTATATCCTCCTGCTCCTGGTCAAATACTCTTCTATTGCACGTGGAAAATGGCTTTGGCAATGGACATTTATTAGTGCCTATACCAATCTTCCCTGAAGTGTTTTTCATGGAAGGCTAACCCTTGGATAGAAGGGCTGGAAAAAGAAGATTCTTTGGTTAATTATAATTATGCTGTGCTGTTTACTGTATCCCCTATTTCCCAAAATCTCAAACAAATCCAAAGATGCAACATACAACATAAGCATTAGAGATAATAAAATTGTATTGTGTCAGGGAATTTTGTTAAATAAGTGGATTTTAGCTGCTCTTGTCACAAAAAAGTCACTATGTGAGATGATAGATACATTAATTTGCTTCAGTATAACCATCATGCTGTAAACCTCAAATATACAAAATAAAATTCACTGAAAAAATATGCCAAAGGCTCTGAGAAATTCTAGCATTAAAGTGAACAAGCAAAAAAAATCTGTTAACCTTTACTTAGTACAGTATTTTTCCGATTTATCTGGGAATGACTGTGTTGCCAGGTGTCAGTTCAAAAGAAAAAGAAAGAAAAAGAGGGTACCTGACCTCTGTGGTTATGGGACTCTGATTTTAGCCTCTCTCTTTTGTGCCTGCCATTCCTTTAGGAATTAAGACTTTTAAAGAATTTGGCCTGTCCATTGTTAACTTTCCACTCACATATAATTGATGGCATACAATTATCAGTGAGTCATATCCTAACATAAACATTACTTTCTGGAAGAACTTTTAACATTAGAAGGATTTTTTTTTCCTTTAAGCATACCTGTATATGTCTTGGTTCTCTCACAGCCAATATTAACTTTGTATTGAGATGAATAATTTTCTGTAAGGATGACTTGAACATACAAGAAAGAGATGTGCTATAGCGTGATGATACATCCTAGTTTGGGTGGGTAATTTGTTTATACCTGTTGGTTCAGCATTCTGTCTAATTAATATACCCTTTCGCACTAAAAAAATGTCTGATTTTAATTTAAATTATGGTCACCCTACTTATTGAAGTATCTGTAGGATGGCTGTCTTTGTTGTTATTGTAATTAATTTGAGCAGATGATGCTGCTTTAAAAAATGTCTTATTCAGACAGATGCTGATGGAGTTGCTTTATTCTTCCTCCTGTTTCTCTAGGGTGATTTCCCATTTTCACTTGTGGATTTGTCTTCTTCAATTTAGACCCTTCGTCTTTCTGTTTCCCTAAATCCTGTTGTAGGGCCCCTTTTCTTCTCAATATACTAGCTCTCCCTGGGAGAAATCTCATTTTCTCTAGTGGTTTCAATTACCATCCACATGCTGATGTCTCCCATATATTTGCATTTATTTCTACCACCTTATTGTGTACTTTGAGTTTGTAATCCATTTTTGGTTTCTGTTGTTTTCTTCTTTGCTATTTTTATTTGTCTTGCATTGCATAGTATCTTTTTACATTGACTCATTTGAAAGTTACCCATTCTGTTATGATTATTTTAGTTGTTGGCTTTAAATTTTTAATGTGCCTGCTTGTCTTAACAAAGTCTAAATTACATCAGCTCTGTTAAACTTTACGTAAGCAATGCAAGGACATTAAACTCCTTTAGCTTCTTTCCTTACCCTCTCATCTTCTATGTTACCTTTCTCTAGTATTTGTCTACTTTTTAAGGTAAATGTTTCATGGAAATATAACGTTTATAGAGAAACGTACACAAATCACAGGGGGAGTAGCTCAGTGGATTTTTACAAAGCAAACCAACCATGTATATGTATACAACTGAGAACAAGCAATAGAGCATTGCCAGAGCAAGATCCTGTCTCTAAAAAATAAAAACTGATAATAAAGAAATGAACATTATCAGCTCCTCTAAAGCTTCCCTTCCTTATGTTCCCCCATTCAACCCTACTCCATACTCCCTAGACAAAGGGGAAGAATTATTCAGCCTTCTATCAATATATATTAATTTCGCCTGTTTTTGAAGTTTGTGTAAATGAAATCCTAAAGCATGTAACTCTATTGTACCTGGCTTCTTTGGCATAACATTATATCTGTGAGATTCATTCCTGTTTCTGTGTGTTACAATTATTTCTTCTTCCAATCATTAGGTAGTATTCCATTTTGTGACTCCACCTCAATGTTTTTTTAAAGCTCCATAGCTATTGATGGATGTTGAATTGTTTTCATCATTTGCAAATTTGGTTATTTACAAATAATGATGCTATAAATATTATTGCATATGCCTTCTGGTCTTCATGTGCATGCATTTCTGTTGAATACAAGCCAAGTTACAAAAATGCTGAATCATCTGTAGCTTTAGTGGGTAATGCCAAGCAACAATCCAGTGTTTATGCTTGCACCAGCAAGTATAAGAAGGGTTTCAGAGCTGTGTCTTGGAAGCTCCCTTGAAAAATTTCCTTCATGTCGGTCTAGTATTGGCACTCTTGTTTCTGATTCGTACATTCTTCCTCCTTTCTGGTTTAATTCCTCATTTTGTTTGAACATAGCCAAAGGTAACTTTCTAAAAAAAAAAAATGGAATGATGAAAAGTAAAAGTTCTGAGCTATATATGGAAACCCCTTTATTAGTAGGCTATTGGTTATAAGATACCATGTTGAAGTTCATTTTGCCTTGAAATGTTGAAGGCAATATTTCATCATCGTCTAGCTCCCTTTGCTCTTAAGGTTGAATAGTTTTAAGATACTCAGATTCTGGGCTGGAAGCGGGGGCTCACGCCTGTAATCCCAGCTCTTTGGGAGGCCAAGCATGCAGATGACCTGAGGTCAGGAGTTCGAGACCAGGCTCGCCAACATGATGAAACCCTTTCTTTAAATTTGTTGGATGTGGTGGTGTGTGCCTGGAGTCCCGTCTACTTGGGAGGCTGAACTGGGAGAATTGCTTGAAACCAGGAAGCGGATGTTCAGAGAGCCGAGATCACACCATTGCACTCCAACCTGGGCAACAGAATGAGACTCTGTCTCAAAAAAAAAAAAGGATACTCAGATTCCAGGCTTTTTATATGTAACCTTCTATTTTTTTCTTTCTGAAAGCTGTTAGGAATGTCTCTTTGTCCCTGGTGTTTTGCAATTTCAATATGGTGCACTCTGCTGTGGCTCTTTTTTCTAAACGGTGTGCTAGATATTGAGTGGGACTTTTCAGTCTGAAAAATTATATTCTTCTGGACAGTTTTCTTCAATTATTTCTTTGATAATTCTTTCCCCTATATTTTCTCCTTTTCCCTAAAACTATGATTATTTAAATATTGGGCCTCCTGGAATGTTTTTCTCATCTTAATGTTCTCACTGATTTTTCATCTCTTTGTCTTTTTGTTCTACTTTCTATGATATAGAATTTCTTTTTCTACTCTATTTCTTTTATTTTTTCCTGAAAATCATTTTTTAGGCTTCTCTTTGTTTCATGGATATAATATACTTATTTCTCTGAGGCCTTAATGACAGTTTTTGCTTTCTTCTGATTTCTAGACTAGCTCTTTGTTTACTGGGTTTCTTTTCTGCTGTTTATTTATTGTTTCACTGTTTTTCATGTTGAGAGCTCTTGAAAAATTTCTGGTAATCCTCAACTGTAAGACTATTCTCAGCAATGGAACAGTGAGGCACTAGCAACTTGACTGGATAGTGTTTGTCAAAAAGGTTTTGTGGAAAATTATAAAATCATTTATTGTTTTTGTCTTTTCAGACTTATTGTTAAAGTTCTTAAAATATATTAACATACCTCAAAGCTGACTTTTTGATATACAGTTCTATGAGCTTTAACACATGTGCACATCTGTGTAACTACCACCACTACAATCAAGACACAGAACAGTTGCATCTGCCCCAGTTCCTAGTTCCATCTTTGTAGCCACAGCTTCCTCTTACTTTAAACCACTGCGGATCACTAATCTATTCTGCATTACTATAGTTTTGCCTTTTCAATAGTCACATAAATGGAGTCATAAAGTATGTAACCTTTTGAGACTGGCTTCTTTCACTCCTGAATGCCACTGGGATTCATCTAACTTGTTCGTGTATCAATACTACATTCCTTATTATCGATGAATGGTATTCCATTAGGTTGATGTAACACCGTTTGTCTATCCATTCATTTGTTGAGGTGCATTTGACTTGTTTCCAGATTTGGTGATTATAAATGGAACTGCTATAAACATTTACATCAGATTTTTATATAAATGTAAGTTTTCATTTCTCTAAGGTAAATACCTAGGAGTTGAATTGCTAGGTCATATGATAAGGGCATATTTAACGTTATAAGAAACTGCCAAACTTTTCCACGATGGTGGTCTCATTTTGCATTCCATTAGAAACTTAGGAGAGTTTTAATTCTTTCTCATCCTCATCAGCACTTGCAATTGTCACCATACTTTTATTTATCCATTCTAATAGGTACATAGTATATTTTCGTGTGATCTTAATTTGCGTTTCTCTAGTGAATAATGACGTTGAACATTTTTTTCCTGTGCTTATTTGTTATCTACATATTTTCTTTGCTGGATTATCTTTTGAAGGTTTTTTCCCCTGATTTTTGAATTGTCTGTTTGCTTACTGTTGAAATTTAAGAATTCTTTCTATATGCTGAATATAGGTCCTTTGTCATTTATGTGATGAGCAAATATTTTCTCTTAATCGATAGCTCGTTTTTTTAATCCTTGTTTTTATTCATGCATTATTAATTGCATTTTATGTCCAGTTTTCTTATTTTGCTTTCTTTATTTTTTTCTTTTAAATCACAGGGAAGCCTGTGTATGTCATCTGGGATTAAACTCCTAAAAGATGGGAACTGATGGTGTCTAACACAATCTTTGTTAATTTTGATCTCATCAACTGTGTGGCCATTAGAACCTGTTCAGGCTGTTCCCGAGGACAAGGTAATTATTTGAATAGACAGAACAGATGATAAATAAGGCCAATATTCAAGTCAGTATTATAAATACTGGCAAATACTTTGTGAATCATTATTTCTTTCAGTTATAAGATTGCATCAGTAGAAACTGTTGCTTAAATCTCCTAAAAGAAATCCTGGAGGTTCTCCCAATGCAGCTTTTGCAGTTCCCTGTCCTCCTCCTATTGCGGTGCCTATCACATTCTATCATTATGGTCCTATGTCTCTGCTGGACTCTGACCTTCATAAAGGCAAAGATCATGTCCTTCTTGCTCAGAGTTTTATTACTAGTACCTAGCACAAAGCCAGGTGCCTAGGAGGCAGTTCATTGATTAAATGAATGGAGTTAGATGGGTAGGTACCTGGATATAAACTAACATGCCTACAACCTTTCCTGAAAGCGCCAAAGTTTAGGTACATAAGGTTTTCAACAGTCCAGGGCTTGATGTATGCACAAAGGGAACCACAGGAATTCCTGCTCACTTTTTAACCACATCTCAGAGGTGGTAAGAAATAACTTGGAGGACTCATGGGCCAAGGTGGAAGAGGTAGAGACTAATCTAGTTGATTTGATTATTGTAAACAGCCAAACCAAGTAATTCAAGTTAATATGCTCTTGTGGTTTGAATCACCAATTTAGATAATTGTTTGTTTATTTAATTAAATGAATAATCAGCAAGTCTCCACTTGACTTTTTTTTTTTTTCCTATGTAGGCAGAGTGAGATTTTTTTTATTTGGGTGGCATCTGAGTTTAGGATTGTAGAAATAATAGTAGAAATAAAAACGCCTCATAACAAGTGCTTGCAATCACAATTCCTCAATTCTTTAATATCTTCACTGTTTCATATAATTCATGAGACATTGAAAAAAACCACACTACTCCTATGAGCTCTTACTCCTCTTCACGGAATAATATTGGCTAACCCCTCTCTTCAGTTGCTTAAAACTGTCTATTTCAGGCTGTGCTTAAGGACCTAGGGGTTGCAAATATGAAAAACACATAGTTTCTGTCCTCCAGGAACTCTTGACCTAGGCACAAAAATAAATGTCCAGCCCATTATTGTAAGAGAGCATGATGAACGCAGTACTAGAGGACTCAACAATGTCAGTGAAGGGGCCAAGGAAGAGGGTCAGGCAAGAGTTCATGGAGGGTATTCCTGAGTAGGATCTGGGAAGTTGAATAGAAGTTTGCAAGAAGGTATATGCAAAGAAGTATTTATAGGAACAGTATACACAAAGAAATAGTATCCAAAAAGCAAGTTTGCTTGGGGAATCACATAAAAGTCCAATATGACTGAAATGTAGAGCTGTGGGTGGTTTGTGGTATTAAATGAAATACAGAAGTTGCAAGAGGTGCAATTGTGTAGCCTTTCATGCATGAATTAATTCGCTGCATGTGCTTTATTGGGACACAGAATGAAAACATTACAGCCTCTATTTGTATCTTATTTTATTTTCTTTTTTGTATATTTTATAATGTACACAATACATTATGGTATGGTAGTATATGTACTGGGAGATGTGTACTCAGTTTTCTTCTTTTAATGACATGGGTGTGTGAATTAGATCACTGCCATACTTTCCAGGCAATTGGACTGACAGTACCAATGAATCACATGGGGGTAGTATTGGGGAAAGACTGTCAAGAAGTGTGGCCCTAGAACTAATACTTAGAAAGTGTATTACTAAAACTATTTGCCTAAGTGATTAATTGAGTCTGTTGAAGGTAAATGTTTAAAGTACGAACCTCATAGTAAGAGGTATTGGAGGGTTTAGATTCACCATAGAGGAATGGAAGCAGAAAGCTTGGAAGACTAAACCATGGCATCGTTAGTGTTTAGTAAGTAATAAATTAATGTGTTCTGTTTCTACTTCCAGCTAGACCAGAGTTTCTTGCCTTTGGCGCTATTGGCATTTTGGGCCAGATAATTCTTTGTTGTGGGAATTATTCTGTGCATTGCAGGGTATTTAGCAGCATCTCTGGTTTCTACCTACTAGCTGCCAGTAGCACTGCCAACTCCCCAGTTGTGAGAGCCAAAAATGATTGAAAATAGTTCCATATGTCGCTTGGAAGGTAAAACCAACCCTGGTAGAAAAATCACTGCCCTACAATATGAACTATATACCACATGAAGGTAGGGCCAATGCTGCATTTATACCGCTTAGTATATCTAGCGTATACCAGAGCTTGGCATATAGTAAACACTCACTGTAAAACACCCACAGAAAACACTTTTTTTCTTACATGAATAGGTGTATTGTAAAACTGGATAAATATGCAGTTTAAATCCTGAGACCGTTACTCCAGTGAATTTAGTTGTTATTTGTGCCATTGTGTAATAATCTTTCTGTCTTCCAATTTATAGGTGGATTTACTGTGAAGACCAGCCAGTTGAAATTTACAAACTCTTCAAACTTAGTGGCATTTCCGTTTCCTCATGCAGCAATTTTGGACGACTTGGATGGGTCTCTGTCTGGGAAAAATAGGAGTCACATTCTTGCTTCTATGGAAACCCTTTCAGCTTCTTGTTTGGCCAGTGCAAGCTTTGGTCGGGTTGTCCATGGCAGTGCCTGTGAAGGAGGTGTTCTTTTTCATCGCATGTCAATTGGTTTGTAAGTTGAGTTAACTGTACTTTTTAGCATGCTGATGAGCATGCATCTGTAATTCCTGCTATTGAGGCTTATAGAAGGGAACTTGTCTTCTAGATTATTTGAAGTATTTAGCTCTACTGAAGTGAAATGGGAATAATTTTGACAGCTGTCGAATCATGAGTGTATAGTAGTTTGAAGCGGACTTAAATGGCAGTTAACTTGCAACATTCCTGGACCAGATCTCATAGCCTGTGACCTCTTATTGACATTTTGGGCTAATAACTTCTTCTTAAAAAGACTTAAAACCAACAGAGAGTTTGAAATATACTTAAATTAAAAGTATTATTTAAAAATTCTGATAATGTCCATTCTCATTTATATAGTGTTCAATATGCTCCGGGGAAGCAATTGCTGATGCCTCCTATTACTTGCAAAGTTGCTTCACTTCAGTTCATTTTCCTTGTTAATTTCATGAACTATTGGATTCCTACAATACATTTCCTATTAATATTGGAGCAAGGATTTCTTGGTTATGCTACTCAAACTACCATTAAGTTAGCAGAGGGGCTGTTTATAATGCATAATAGGATTGCTCCTGCCCTCTTTAATTTCCAGGTAATGATTGCTGAGTGTCTAGGGTTCTGTCTTTTACTTATTCCAAATGCATTGTATATATTTAGCCACACTTATTTTCTTCCTTTGTTTTAAGTGTCCTAACTCCATGAATATTAAGTCACGTAATTCAGTCAGACCACACTGGCCTCTTATTTGAACAGGTGAACTCCAGGGAGTGAGAATCATTGTGGTTAGGACTGCACTGACTCTCTGTTTTGAATGCATATGGAATAGTGCTTTGGCATTCTGGTTTGGAAGCCTTAGCAATGTACTGCTAGCACTGAATAGTCTGCAATTTTTTTATTTTTCCTTTCTATACCATTCATTATTCTACCTAATGTTAATGAGCCCAATTCCAGTGAGTAAAATAATAATATGTAGGGACATATTTTGATTTCTAATCATTTTGATTGTGTAGAGCATGACTTTTTCTTTATTGTCAGGGATGCAGCCTGATTTTTATTATTTTAGTGTTTTTACTAAACATGTTTTAAATGAGTGTTTTGGGAGTTATAAAAATTAGTGATTTATTTCTTACATGCATTTTATCAAATGAGGAAAATAGATTTGCATAGTTAAAAGGTACATTATATGCTTCTATAATATTTATTTCTGCATGTTCTTGGTAGTCCTTTATTATGCTTTACTTTGAGATCTACTGGTAGGCTGTCTCTTGGAGAGGCACTTGTCAGCAGAAGGCTATGTAGAGCGTCAACCTTGTTTGAGCGTTTGCTCTCTGAGATCTCTGGGACAGGATATTAAGGTGCTTGCCTTGGCAGCAGGTCATGATCCCACCACTTGGGAACTGACAAGGCTGAGAAAAATATAATCCTGATGCTGTATTTTAAGTAGATTCAAAAGAGTCTGGCAGGATGAAAAACTTACCCTAGTTTTCCTGGATTTTTTCTTGTTTTAAAAAGGAAAATTCCATGTTCCAAAAACTTCCTCAGTCAAGTAGGATGATTGGTCACTCTAATCCTTAGATTCTATTTAAAATGTTCAGGTTGACTCACAGGTCTATGGACAAGTACCCAACTGACCCTAATTAGCCACCTGGAAGTCTCAGAATGCTTCCAGTTACAAGTCTCTTGGCCCTGATGTTCTCACCTCTAGGAGAGGCAACTGAATTAGATGATCTCTAAGGCCTTGCTGCTCAAAGCATTGTCCATGGACCAGCAGCAGCAGCACCAGGATTTTCTTAGAAATGCAGAATCTCAGACTGGGCCCCAGTTGTCCTGAATTACAATGCCCAGGTGATTTATATTAAAGTCTGAGAGGCACTCCTCTAAGGTTCCTTCTAATTTTATCTTTCTGTGATTCTATCCCTAGCTACTTGCGCTCAGTGGCTTGATCTTTGTCCCAAAGCATTATAACCTCATTAGGAACATGTCAGAGCTAATGAGCAATTTGAATTCAGCATAGATACAAACTTTGCTGCATTTCATGGAGAAAGGATTAATTTGTTGTGCTATTTGCCCTGGGGCAAGCACCCTAAGAGTTGATTTACAAAGCTCTCACAGTCATGATCTTTTGGGGTTGCATGTTGATGGAGATCTAATATGGCATAAGCGCCCTGCTGTCTTCACTTGCAACCCTTACCTCCCTCCCTCAGCAAGAGGTCCTGAGAGGGCAGGGAGTGAGGCTTTACATAGCTGCATAAACAAGACATCCTCTTCCCGCTTTGCTAATAACCAAGCTCTTGGAATGTGAGTTTTCCTTGGTAGGCCCCCTGTCTGGTCCATTTTCACTATAAGTTCTGTGTTTGACATTGGCAACCTTCTATTCCTGACCCTCACTACCTTAAATCTGAAGGTGCTTACCTTTCTGGCACTTCCTGCTTTATTTGTTCCTATGACTCAAAGCCAACAGCTGGGCTGATAGAAGTATTTAAATGTTTGAAGTTGGCCACACAATTTAACATTCGGGTGAAGAAAAAACTGCCACTCTCTACAAGGCAGAGTCTAGCTTACATTTTGTTAAAATGACAGCATACTTGGTCTGCATGAGTGCTGCTTATGTTGTTTTCTCTCTCATCAGCTCTAAAAACATGCTTTCTGTAGAAGCCACAGGTATTTTGGATAGCGTTCCTTTCCCAGCTTCTGTTTCCACCAACTTCCCTCTATAACCTCAGTGTTCCTGGTGAGACAGGGGTGGTGTTAGTTCTGCCAGTGTAAGTCAGGACCTCATATCAGAAATACATGCCAGCGACTGTTTTTCTCCGGGGTCCTATAATGATAAAATGGCCCACATAGTTCTTGGATTTATATATCCCAAACTTTAGGTAAACAAATATTTTTTTGTGTGTAGATATAATTACACGAAACAAGTATGATATGATCGATAGGTTTTTGTGTGCTATTTTTAGATCTCCCTAGTCCAAATTGTGATGTGCCCTAAAAGTGAATTACCCACTATATATCTAAGACAATATGAAAAAAGAATGCAAAATATATCAATGATTTGTTTATACTGATCATATTGAAATAATATTTTGGAAAGACTGGGCTGAATATATTACTAAAATTAATTTAACCTGATTATTTTGACCTTTTTAATGTGGCTGCTCTACTTGCCAAAATGGGATTTATGATTATTTTCTATAGACCTGTTTCTGGATGCTCAGAATCCCACTGATGCAAATGCTGGGGTCTAAACCTAAAACATGGAGTCATCCTCGACTCATCTTTGTACCTTATTTCCCACGTTAATCACCTCCCAGCTCAATTTTCTCTCTTTAAGAAATCCCTCTTGAGTCTTTTTACCTCTCTCCTTTCCCAAATCCTTCTCCAGTCCTTGCTGTCATTACTTTTCACCTGTAGAACCACAACAGCCTCTTAGCTTGCCCTTTTGTGGTGCTTAAATCTCTGAAATTTGTAAATGCAGATCTGAGCTTGCCATCCATTTCCTTGCTTGAAACTTTTAAAGAATTCTCAGTGCTTTTCAAGGAAAGCCTGACATTCCTAATGTGTCTTGGCGCTTCCATGACCTGCTGTCTGCTTTGGATTCCAGCATCATCTCTCAGCACTTTATTCTACCTTTCCTGCATTCTTTCCCCTAGCTACATTCAACTTCTTTGTGCTTTTCAATTCATAATATTCAGCTTCCATGAACTTGGCATAGAGGTTGTTTTCTCTGCTAGGCTTCCCTGAGCACGCTGGGTAGGTTTTGATATCTCTGTTGTGTGCTAGCTTTTTATACTTGCTCTAATCAGTACTCATAGCACCTGCAAAGCTTTATAAATTGTCCATCTCTCCTCATAGATGGTAAAAAGTGCAAATAGGATTTTTCTTTGTTTGTATTATGATGCCCCAAACCATGTTCAACACATAGCAACTCAACACAATTAGTGTTGGGTAAATAAATATAAATAAAAAATAGTGGACTACCCCCAAATCTTCCTTTAGTGTCATTATTGCCCATATCTCTCCTAGGACATGTTCATGAGGAGTTCACGGCATTCAGCTTTTCTTCAGAAGAACCAGGAGTAAAATGATATCCCCAGTCTTCTAAAATTCCTAGGAGTATCTAACATTTAAGAATGTTCTTTCATAATGTTCTCTGGGCTTTTACTTTCCTGGGGCAATCATTTGACTGGAAGATTTATTTTAATTGGCTGGTTCCTTCTCTATCCAACCCCACCCTACCCCCCACTCGGTCATCAGTTTGCCTTTATTTGTAAATGTTTTCTTGGCCTGGTGGAATAGATACATAAAATTGTGATAGAATGGATGTGAGCTCAACCCTCATAATTATTATCTGGGAAATTTTTGTCATTGTTGTTTACAGCAATCTGTAACTTCTTCACTTGTCATAGACTCATTCAGGTATCAACAAACAAGACCTTGATTCTGTCTTCTAATTAGTAACTGTATTGAGTTTGAGGGAAATTAGAAGAGCTTGCAAGATTTTGTAGGTTGGCTGACCAATCCTTCTGAGTTTATGTAGGATGCACATAAAATAGTCAGGACAGATACACAGTACATGTTTGAAATTATTTTTCGGACTGAAGAATAGAGAAGTAATTAACAGTCCTTTGTGGTACAGTTATATCCCTTCTACTTCCTAGGTACATTTTTTTGGATAAGTTACTTTACCTCTTTTTGTTTCAGTCTTTTTAATCACGAAAATGGGTATAAAGGTATTTATCTCTCAGGGTCATTGCTTGGCATGTATGTAGTAGGTACTCTTTAAAGAATATTTTACATTTGTGATTTACAAAACAATGCATAGGCGTATTACTAATTGGATAGATTAATGCAGAATTTTTTGTTTCTGAGAAACAAATGCCTGACAAGGGAATTAAGTTTTTTCAAATGTAACTTAATCCAATTCCTGAAAAATAGGGACTAATTTATAATAATCGTTT
This sequence comes from Ateles fusciceps, assembly GCA_036589455.1. NCBI lineage: Eukaryota > Metazoa > Chordata > Mammalia > Primates > Atelidae > Ateles > Ateles fusciceps. Next base: position 1,975,236 of record JAZHEH010001541.1, read on the forward strand.
GACATTGTACTAGCCCAGCAAAACCTCCCAGGTGGTTGTAGAATCTGGGGTCAGTCAGGGCATAGGCTTCAATTCATTGTGCCCCAGCACCTTCTGTTTCTTCCTTCCCACCTCTCCTGGAAAATAAAAGGTTAATGTTCTTGTTGATCACCTTGATTCTTAGATCTTGCTTAATATCCTCTCCTGTAGTGCTTGCGTTCAGTTTTTACCTATGTAACCGCTCTTAATGTGTCAGTGTTCAAAGTATGAGGCACCCCCTGCCTCTGTGAATGCAAAAGTAAAGAAGAGTTCAAATGGAAATTTTGGCCTAGCTTTTCCTCTAATAATCGCCTAACTTTCCTTCCTAGGGATAAATAGGCATGGCATCACTAATGGTATCTCTTCAGTCCTTAAAAAACAACCCTGTGAGACAAGAAAATTCAAAGATGTATTATCCTGTCTTGGCAGCAAAGGTTACAGAATCAAAATAGAAAAAGATCTAAAAATCATAATGGACCCCAAACTGAGGAATATCATCAGCAATATTACATGGATATTAAGTTTTATGAATAATAAAAGGGTGCAGTGGTATGCTGGTAAATGTTTAACAACTAGCTCTCCAGAATAAAAAGCTCTGGTTTATTGCATTTGCCTAATTCTGTGGTGAAAATACTCTCACATGCCTTATTTCAAGCTTCCAACCTGATAGCAGTGAATATGAAGTTGGAAGAAGGGTCAGTGATCAGCTCCTGCCAGCCAGTGTCAGTTGTCCCCATCACAGCACCAGTATGCATATCTGTATATGAATGGGAGATCAGCCTTCTTGGTCTAACTTCCTACCTGCTACATAAAATATTTTTCAATATCTCTGACAAGCAGTCGTCTACCTGTCTACCTTCTGGTTGTGTTGCTTCAATGACAGTGCTCTCATGTTCTCAATCAGCCATTCCAATTGCACTCAGCAAATCAAAAGCAGAGATGCAATGGTATATGGTCACCCAAAGCAGGATAATGGGCATCTATTGCTTTTCTTCGTGGTTTAAGATAGAATGGGCAAGAAATATTGTCTTAATATAACAGCAGATAACAATGTTGCAAAAACTGTAGATACTTCCTTAGAGGAGACATATTTAAGTGTTTCTGAATCCGTAAGGCTGAGAATGGAAAAACCTAATGATACAATGATAATGAAATATTACGGAATGGTGGCAGGTCAGCAGATAGAATAGTGGTGCTATGACAAAGATGTTATGAGCAAGGTATGTTTTTAAAGGATGTGCATGCAAAGCCATGCCACAGAAATTTGTTGGCTGTGCTTATAATTTTGACTTTCCTTTTGTGCAGTAAAAGATGAGAATGACAGCAGCAAGCACAAATATTCAGAAGATGTTTGCAACACCATTTGAGGTTAGGTATTGTGGTGTGTCTGGCTTAGGAGATGGATAATTATAAAGGATTTATTTCACAGTTGTTTCAAATCATGAGCATTTAGAGCTCAGTGTAATGCTTGTCTTTAATACACAAAGATACGCACTCTCAGAAAAAGTAAGCTAATGGTAAACAAAAACCTGGGAGTTAATATATGCTCTCGTTGGTATTGCTGATTGCCTAACAAATCCTTTGTGGGATTCAACAGTTCTTCACAGTACATGGGCACTAAGTTACATAACTGTTTAAGTAAGTATTATGGTAAGTTGGTACTTTGACCAGGAGGTTTTTGCCAAGTGATGGTGTTATATTTCTAATGGAACATTTCCCTGAATTAAAAACATGTTTGGCCGGGCACGGTGGCTCATGCCTGTAATCCCAGCAATTTGGGAGGCCGAGGCGGGTGGATCTCCTGAGGTCCAGAGTTTGAGAGAAGCCTGGTCAACATGGTGAAACCCCGTCTGTATGAAAAATCCAAAAAATTAGCTGGGCATGGTGGCACCTGTGATCCCAGCTGCTCAGGAGTGTGAGGCAGGAGAATTGCTTGAACCCGGGAGGCGGGGGTGCCAGTGAGCTGATTATGCCACTGCACTCCAGCCTAGGCAATAAGAGTGAAACTCCATCTCAAATTATAATAATAAAATAAAAAATAAAATAAATGAAACAAACAAATATTAAGGCAGCCCACAGAAAAGGGAAAATAACATGTAAGGCTTACAGCCCTTTTGTCTCTTTGATCATAGACAGGAGGAGCTGTTGCTGATGCAGAGTTAAGGGTTAACATTTAAAACAGACTGGTTGCCTCCTGATTTCTTGCACATAAAGCCATGAGAAGTTCAGGGAGAGACTTCTTCCCCTAGTAATGAAGCTCTCTGCTGCTAATGGCCCATGCAGACTCCCTTGGCTCCTCCAAATTAGAAATACTTTTGTGCTCCTTTGCTTCATTAACAGTAAAGAGAGGGAGATTGGTGGCTATTTAGGGCATGGGGAAATTGGTGGCTATTTAGGGCAAGTGAAAATTGTAGTAATTATGGTTGGTAAGTTCTCTTCATGGTGTTTTTTGACTCTTGATGTTCTTTTGGTGCTTTTCAGAAGAGCCCACCATGGTCAATTCTGGCATTTGGTCTAGGAGGACAGGAGATGATCTGACTGAATTTCTGGCCCCTGGTGATGGACAGTACAAGGCATCTTGCCTGATGAAAGATGGGTCTTTTGCATTTTGATTTGCTTTTCAGAATGGATAGCATATCTGAATGCTTACCATATGACCCTTTCTACTACCAGCTGTGATAAAAGTGTTGTATATATGATAACCTCCTTTTCTACCTGTATCACACTACAGAAAGCTGGTGCTGCACATGAGTGCCTGTGAAATTGCAACCCTAATAAACCTTAGTTGAGATGGGTGAGGGGGAGCTCGACAGAATCAAGGCTCTGAGAGAGTGCATGAAAAAGAAATAAGAAAGGATAATTTAGGCCAGTAATCTCAGCACTTTGGGAGGCCAAGGCGGGTGGATCACCTGAGGTCAGGAGTTCGAGACCAGCCTGGCTCACATGGTGAAACCCTGTGTCTACTAAAAATACAAAAATTAGCCAGGTGTGGTGACGTGCTCGTGTAGTCCCATCTACTTAGGAGGCTGAGGCAGAAAAATCACTTGAACCCGGAAGGTGGAGGTTGCAGTGAGCCGAGATCGCGCCACTGCACTCTAGCCTGGGTGACAGAGTAAGACACTGTCTCAAAAAAAAAAAAAAAAAAAAAAAAGTGATTTAGAATCACAGTGTGCTATGGTATATCTCTGGTTGGCCTAGGAGTTTGCTTCAGATAATTAGATTCTGACTAGAAGGAAAGGAACATCAAAAGAAAGGTACAATGTTTCCAAAGACAAATAAAACCAAATGAATGCTACCATTTAGCGGTTTGACACTATTTGAAGAGGGGCCATATTTGTTTGGGCCTTCAGAAACCAGAGAGGTGATCTGAAAAATGCTCCCTTCTATAATTGAAATTGTAATCTGTAGAAACTGAGTCAGGGGAAATAACATCCTAAAAATTGGTCTATAAATGTGGTATTAATTGAAATTTCAGGAATAATTAAGTTTAGTCAAGGTGACCAGGGAAATTCTTGGGACCACATCGCTGGAATTAACAGTATTTCTGGAAATATCTACCCAGTTGTTTGTATCATCACATATTGAGCTAATTTTTTTTTTTTCCTTTTAGTTGCATTTATTTTAAGGCTGAATTTACTCCCGTGCCATAAGTTTTTGTTTCTTCAGTTTCTTCTGGGATATCTTTTTCTTCTGGGCAACCTCCTCTTCTGGTTTAGGAACAATCTGTTCCTTTTCAGTAAGGATCATCTCAATGTGGCAGGGAGAACTCGTGTATGGGTTAATTCGACCATGAGCTCTGTAGGTCCGGCGGCGCATCTTGGGTGCCTTGTTCACTTGGATATGCTCAATGACCGGAGAATCTACATCTAAACCCTTAAGTTCAGCATTACTCTCTGCATTTTTAAGCACGTGCAGCAAAAATTCAGCACTCTTTTTGGGCCACCGACCTTGTGTCCAGCCCCACTGCTTGGCCTGGGCACACCTGCCAACTCCACCATTGTAATGTCGGAATGGTACGCATTGTTTCTGTAAAGAGAAGTCTTTCAGATACTTTGTGGCTTTTCGTATATGCACACCCTTGATGGCCTGAGCAGTTTCACGTGTGTTCTTAAAGTGAACACGCAGATTGGAACCTCTTGATTTGCATGACTTTGTGGGGTTCTCCGGATCAAGCGAATAGCGAACCATTTTCACAGATTACCCCCGCGTAAGAAACCATCGCCACTAGCGAGGATTTAGTAGCCCTGGCAGTTCTCCTCACCGGGGCCTGGAGCCCGCCGCCCCCGAGGCCAGGATGGCGGCGATGGCAGGAGGATTGAGCACTTGGAGCCGCACAGGGCTGAGCTAATTTTTTTTTAAATGATCAAAGTGATGTGCATGAGAAGATAGGTGTGGTAGGAATTAAATGTGAACAGATGGATGCATTTGAATGGAGTTCTTCTTCTGGTTTATAGTTAAGATAAAACTATTTTAAAAAGTGGTTTAACATGGATGAAACTGGAAACAATCATTCTCAGCAAACTAACACAGGAACAGAAAAACAAACACCACGTATTCTCACTCATAAGTGGGAGTTGAACATGAGAACACATGGACAGAGGCAGGGGAACATCACACACTGGGGTCTGCTGGGGGGTGCAGGGCTAGGAGAGGGAGAACATTAGGAGAAATGCCTAGTGTAGATGGTGAATTGATGGGTGCAGCAAACCATGATGGCACGTGTATACGTGCATACCTATGTAACAAACCGGCAGGTTCTGTACATGTTTCGCAGAACTTAAAGTATAATAAAAAATAATAATTAAAAAAAAAAGTGGTTTAATTGAGAGCACGTGACTGGGATAGAAGAAACATGAGTTTTCAAGGAAATCATAGCATTTTCCTAGACCAGAGACCACTATTAGTGCATATTGCTTGTACGTGCCCAGGAGAGGTTTTCTGGCCACTAACTGTGTTTGTCCTCTTGGCAAATATCCTACTGATATGGGGTTGATTGTATTAAGCTCTAATAACTTAGGATCCCCCAGCTGCTGATTTTCTGTTAAAAATAAGTTTGCAAGAAATCTCTTGACCTTCACGTGGTTTTCTAGGTAGACTTCCAAGTTGGGGGAGAAATGTTACTGCATAACCAGTTGGAGTGTTCTGGTTCATAAAACTCTTGTTTATTCATTCAGAAAATATTTGGTTGACTCTCACTATATAAAAGGCACTTTTATTTTTTATTATAAATCATTAACCAAAAATTCTGATTTATCAATTAGTATCTCGTGGATTTAGGTCTTGTGATTCATTTTTCCAAGCCCGTATATCTCAGTAAAAACTGGAAGGATATACTTTTGGAACCTGAAACTCTTAGAATCATTCTCTATACTCCAGGAAATTTAGATATTTCTAAGGTATTTTATTTACTGACCACAGTACTTACTGTAGCCAATTTTGATATTTCTTAAGTTCTAACTTACCTCTTCTTATCATATTTGTTTTACATTTATGTTCCCGAAGCTTATTTCTATTTGATAAATAGTTGGGCCAAATTGTTACTGGACAATATCCTGGGACTATGGGACTCATGGTTTCCATCAGGGGAAGAGGGAGCCATGTTGACTGAGGGCAAATGGCTGGAAATTTTAAGAAGGGCAATTTAACATTCTAAAGCTTTTATAAAGATTATAATTTAAAACTCAATTCCAGAAATAGAATGTTTTCTATTTGAAGATGTGAACACTGCATAACTGAAAGAGGGGAGGGATAAGATATCTTGGTGGGAATTCCTGCATTGGATTGGAAGTTAGAACAGATGATCTTTGTGTTCATTCTGATTCTAAGAATATAGGTTGAAAATTGTCCATGAGTTCCAATTTCAATTCTGAAGGGATGTAGTAGGGAGGGGTGGATAACAAACATAAGTATCTAAAAGCTAAAGAAAGGAAGAAATTTTCCCCTACTCCGAGATTTGTAAAGGTTCAGTTAATGCTGCATAGGGAAATCTAAAAAAAGAGTACTTCATTCCCAAATGCCCTGAGCATTTTTCATCCCTTTCATTTCATTAATTAACGAATGAAACAAATACATTTAATCTTGCTAGAAATACGTGTCAAGTGCTGCATTGCCAGGCTCAGTGATCTGTACCATGGAAGGGTTTTGGGTGTGTTTTTAAATGACTGAATATCCTGAATAAACCTGTAGACATTCAAATAAGTGCAGAATGGTAAATCTAGCATATTTGAGGTTCTTTCTTTTTTTTTTTTTAATTTTTTTAATTGCATTTTAGGTTTGGGGGTACATGTGAAGAACATGGAAGATTGTTGCATAGGTACACACATGGCAGTGTGATTTGCTGCCTTCCTCCCCATCACCTATATCTGGCATTTCTCCCCATGCTATCCCTCCCCAACTCCCCACCCCCCACTATCCCTCCCCTTTTCCCCCGACAGACCCCAGTGTGTGATACTCCCCTCCCTGTGTCCATGTGTTCGCATTGTTCAACACCCGCCTATGAGTGAGAACATGCAGTGTTTGATTTTCTGTTCTTGTGTCAGTTTGCTGAGAATGATGGTTTCCAGGTTCATCCATGTCCCTACAAAGGACACGAACTCATCGTTTTTGATGGCTGCATAATATTCCATGGTGTATATGTGCCACATTTTCCCTGTCCAGTCTATCATCGATGGGCATTTGGGTTGGTTCCAGGTCTTTGCTATTGTAAACTGTGCTGCAATGAACATTCGTGTGCATGTGTCCTTATAGTAGAACGATTTATAGTCTTTTGGATCTATACCCAGTAATGGGATTGCTGGATCAAATGGAATTTCTATTTCTAGGTCCTTGAGGAATCGCCACACCGTCTTCCACAATGGTTGAACTAATTTACACTCCCACCAACAGTGTAAAAGCGTTCCTATTTCTCCACATCCTCTCCAGCATCTGTTGTCTCCAGATTTTTCAATGATCGCCATTCTAACTGGCGTGAGATGGTATCTCAATGTAGTTTTGATTTGCATTTCTCTAATGACCAGTGATGATGAGCATTTTTTCATATGTTTGTTGGCTTCATGTATGTCTTCTTTTGTAAAGTGTCTGTTCATATCCTTTGCCCACTTTTGAATGGGCTTGTTTGTTTTTTCTTGTAAATCTGTTTCAGTTCTTTGTAGATTCTGGTTATCAGCCCTTTGTCAGATGGGTAGACTGCAAAAATTTTTTCCCATTGTGTTGGTTGCCGATTCACTCTAATGACTGTTTCTTTTGCTGTGCAGAAGCTGTGGAGTTTGATTAGGTCCCATTTGTCTATTTCGGTTTTTGTTGCCACTGCTTTTGGTGTTTTGGTCATGAAGTCCTTGCCTACGCCTATGTCCTGAATGGTTTTGCCTAGATCTTCTTCTAGGGTTTTTATGGTGTTAGGTCTTATGTTTAAGTCTTTAATCCATCTGGAGTTAATTTTAGTGTAAGGTGTCAGGAAGGGGTCCAGCTTCTGCTTTCTGCACATGACTAGCCAGTTTTCCCAACACCATTTATTAAACAGGGACTCGCTTCCACATTGTTTGTTTTTGTCAGGTTTGTCAAAGATCGGGTGGTTGTAGATGTGTTGTGTTGTGTCAGAGGCCTCTGTTCTGTTCCATTGGTCTATATCTCTGTTCTGGTACCAGTACCATGCTGTTTTGATTACTGTAGCTTTGTAGCATAGTTTGAAGTCCGGGAGTGTGATGCCTCCAGCTTTGTTCTTTTTGCTTAGAATTGACTTGGCTATGTGGGCTCTCTTTTGGTTCCATATGAAGTTTAAGGTGGTTTTTTCCAGTTCTTCGAAGAAGGTCATTGGTAGCTTGATAGGGATAGCGTTGAATCTGTAAATTACTTTGGGCAGTATGGCCATTTTCATAATATTGATTCTTCCTAGCCATGAACATGGAATATTTCTCCATCTGTTTGTGCCCTCTCTTATTTCATTGAGCAGTGGTTTGTAGTTCTCCTTGAAGAGGTCCTTTACGTTCCTTGTTAGTTGTATTCCTAGGTATTTTATTCTCTTTGTAGCGATTGTGAATGGCAGTTGGTTCTTGATTTGGCTGTCTTTAAATCTGTTATTGGTGTATAGGAATGCTTGTGATTTTTGCGCATTGATTTTATATCCTGAGACTTCGCTGAAGTTGCTTATCAGTTTCAGGAGATTTTGGGCTGAGACGATGGGGTCTTCTAGATATACAATCATATCGTCTGCAGATAGAGACAATTTGACTTCCTCCTTTCCTATTTGAATACCCTTTATTTCTTTTTCTTGCCTGATTGCTCTGGCTAGAACTTCCAGTACTATATTGAATAGGAGTGGTGAGAGAGGACATCCTTGTCTAGTGGCAGATTTCAAAGGGAATGCTTCTAGTTTTTGCCCATTCAGTATGATATTGGCTGTTGGTTTGTCGTAAATAGCTTTTATCATTTTGAGATATGTTCCATCAATACCTAGTTTATTGAGAGTTTTTAGCATAAAGGGCTGTTGAATTTTGTCAAAGGCCTTCTCTGCATCAATTGAGATTATCATGTGGTTTTTGTCTTTGGTTCTGTTTATGTGGTGGATTATGTTTATAGATTTGCATATGTTGAACCAGCCTTGCATCCCCGGGATGAAGCCTACTTGATCATGGTGGATAAGCTTTTTGATGTGCTGTTGCAATCGGTTTGCCAGTATTTTATTGAAGATTTTTGCATCTATGTTCATCATGGATATTGGCCTGAAGTTTTCTTTTCTTGCTGAGTCTCTGCCAGGTTTTGGTATCAGGATGATGTTGGTCTCATAAAATGATTTAGGAAGGATTCCCTCTTTTTGGATTGTTTGCAATAGTTTCAGAAGGAGTGGTACCAGCTCCTCTTTGTATGTCTGGTAGAATTCGGCTGTGAACCCATCTGGACCTGGGCTTTTTTGGGTGGTAGGCTCTTAATTGCTGCCTCAACTTCAGACCCTGTTATTGGTCTATTCAGGGTGTCGACTTCTTCCTGGTTTAGGCTTGGGAGGATGCATGTGTCCAGGAATTTATCCATTTCTTCCAGGTTTACTAGTTTATGTGCATAGAGTTGTTTGTAATAATCTCTGATGATGGTTTGAATTTCTGTGGAATCTGTGGTGATATCCCCTTTATCGTTTTTTATAGCATTTATTTGATTATTTTCTCTTTTCTTTTTTATTAATCTGGCTAGTGGTCTGTCTATTTTGTTGACCTTTTCAAAAAACCAGCTCCTGGATTTATTGATTTTTTGAAGAGTTTTTCGTGTCTCTATCTCCTTCAGTTCTGCTCTGATCTTAGTTATTTCTTGTCTTCTGCTAGGTTTTGAGTTTTTTTGATCTTGCTCCTCTAGCTCTTTCAATTTTGATGGTAGGGTGTCAATTTTAGATCTCTCCTTGCTTCTCATGTGGGCATTTATTGCTATATACTTTCCTCTAGAGACTGCTTTAAATGTGTCCCAGAGATTCTGGTATGTTGTGTCTTCGTTCTCGTTGGTTTCAAAGAACATCTTTATTTCTGCCTTCATTTCACTGTTTATCCAGTCAACATTCAAGAGCCAGTTGTTAAGTTTCCATGAAGCTGTGCGGTTCTGAGTTAGTTTCTGAATTCTGAGTTCTAACTTGATTGCTCTGTGGTCTGAGAGACTGTTTGTTATGATTTCCGTTCTTTTGCATTTGCTGAGGAGTGATTTACTTCCAATTATGTGGTCAATTTTAGAGTAGGTGCGATGTGGTGCTGAGAAGAATGTATATTCTGTGGATTTGGGGTGGAGAGTTCTGTAAATGTCTATTAGGTTTGCTTGATCCAGGTCTGAGTTCAAGTCCTGGATATCCTTGTTAATTTTCTGTCTTGTTGATCTGTCTAACATTGACAACGGGGTGTTCAAGTCTCCCACTATTATTGTGTGGGAGTCTAAGTCTCTTTGTAAGTCATTAAGAACTTGCCTTATGTATCTGGGTGCTCCTGTATTGGGTGCGTATATATTTAGGATCGTTAACTCTTCTTGTTGCATTGATCTTTTTACCATTATGTAATGTCCTTCTTTGTCTCTTTTGATCTTTGTTGGTTTAAAGTCTATTTTATCAGAGACGAGAATTGCAACTCCTGCTTTTTTTTGCTCTCCATTTGCTTGGTAAATCTTCCTCCATCCCTTTATTTTGAGCCTTTGTGTATCTCTGCATGGGAGATGGGTTTCCTGGATACAGCACACCGACGGGTTTTGGCTTTTTATCCAGTTTGCCAGTCTATGTCTTTTAATTGGGGCGTTTAGCCCATTTACATTTAGAGTTAATATTGTTATGTGTGAATTTGATCCTGCCATTTTGATGCTAGGTGGCTGTTTTGCCCTTTAGTTGATGCAGTTTCTTCATTGTGTTGATGGTCTTTACTGTTTGGTATGTTTTTGGAGTGGCTGGTACTGGTTGTTCCTTTCTATGTTTAGTGCCTCTTTCAGGAGCTCTTGTAAAGCAGGCCTGGTGGTGATGAAATCTCTGAGTACTTGCTTGTTCACAAAGGATTTTATTTTTCCTTCACTTATGAAGCTCAGTTTGGCTGGATATGAAATTCTGGGTTCAAAGTTCTTTTCTTTAAGGATGTTGAATATTGGCCCCCACTCTCTTCTGGCTTGTAGGGTTTCTGCTGAGAGATCTGCTGTGAGTCTGATGGGCTTCCCTTTGTGGGTAACCCGACCTTTCTCTCTGGCTGCCCTTAGCATTTTCTCCTTCATTTCAACCCTGGTGAATCTGACGATTATGTGCCTTGGGGTTGCTCTTCTTGAGGAATATCTTTGTGGTGTTCTCTGTATTTTCTGGACTTGAATATTGTCCTGCCTTGCTAGGTTGGGGAAGTTTTCCTGGATAATATCCTGAAGAGTATTTTCCAGCTTGGATTCATTCTCTCCTTCACATTCAGGTACACCTATCAAATGTAGATTAGGTCTTTTCACATAGTCCCATATTTCTTGGAGACTTTGTTCATTCCTTTTTACCCTTTTTTCTCTACTCTTTCCTTCTCGTTTTATTTCATTGAGTTGATCTTCGACCTCTGATATCCTTTCTTCTGCTTGGTCGATTTGGCTGTTGAAACTTGTGTATGGTTTACAAAGTTCTTGTGTTGTGTTTTTCAGTTCCATCAATTCACTTACATTCCTCTCTAAGTTGGTTATTCTCATTAGCATTTCATCAAATCTTTTTTCAAGGTTCTTAGTTTCTTTGCATTGGGTTAGAACATGTTCTTTTAGCTCAGAGAAGTTTCTTATTACCCACCTTCTGAAGGCTGATTCAGTCATTTCATCACACTCATTGTCCATCCAGCCTTGTTCCCTTGCTGGTGAGGAGTTGTGATCCCTTGTAGGAGGAGAGGCGTTCTGGTTTCGGGTGTTTTCCTCCTTTTTGCACTGGTTTCTTCCCATCTTTGTGGATTTATCTATGTGTGGTCTTTGTGGTTGGTGATTTTCAGATGGGGTCTCTCAGTGGATGTCCCGTTTGTTGATGATGAAGCTATTTATTTCTGTTTCTTAGTTTTCCTTCTAACAGTCTGGCCCCTCTGCTGTAGGACTGCTGAGGTCCACTCCCGGCCCTACTTGCCTGGGGGGATCACCTGCAGCAGCTGCAGAACAGTAAGGGTTGCTGCCAGTCTCTTCTTCTGCTATCTTTGTCCCAGAAGAATACCCGCCAGATGTCCGTCTGAGCACTCCTTTGTGAGGTGACTCGTTGGATATACGGGGGGTGAGGAGAGCTGCTTGAGGAGACAGAGTGTCCTTTATAGGAGCTCAAGTGCTGAGCTGTGAGCTCCGTTGTTCATTCAGAGTTGCTGGGCAGGTACGTTTAAGTCTGCTGCAGCAGAACTCATAAACCCCTTTTTTCCCTAGGTGCTCTGTCCCGGGGGAGTTAGGGCTTTATTTATGAGTTTCCCTGGTGCTGCTGCCTTTTTCTCAGGGCTGCCTTGCCCAGCAATGAGGCAGACTAGTCACTGCCTACAGAGGCTTTGCTGAGCTGCTGTGGGCTCCACCCAGCTGCCGTATGAACTTCCCTGTAGTCCTGTTTATACCGGTGTAGTGAGAACTGCCTCGGCAATGGCAAACTACCTCTGTAGCAGCAGACTGCCTCAGTAATGGCGGACGCCCCTCCCCCACAGAGCTGGGCCGTCCCGGGCTCAGCTGTGCTTGCTGTGAAACTCTGATCCAGAGCGTTTCCGACGGCTGTTTTTTTTTGTGGGGGGTGGGGACCAGCCGAGCCTGATCACCTGGCTCCCTGCCTCAGAGTCTCTCAGGTGTTCCAGCCGCCTGTTGAAAAGGCGCCGGGATCTGTGTGATTTCCCGTGCGGCGACCCACTGCGCCAGCTGAAAACGCGGGTGCTGAGATTCGTGGCGTTTTTTTGCCCGGGAAATCTCCTGGCCTGGCTGCCTGTTTCAGTCCCCTTTTTTAATCAGATGAATGGGCGGCTCTGCCTTCCCGGAGCTCCAATTGCCAGCTAAAATGGCACCCGGACCCATGTATTTTGTATGGGGAACCGCTGCGCCGGGACGCCGCCCCCAAACAGCAGCGCCGGCGAAAACAGTCGCGCCGGCAAAAACAGCTGCACCAGCCAAACCAGCCGCGCTGGTGACCCGTGGGGCTCCTCCCCCTGGGAATCTCCTGGTCTGTGGGCAATAAAAATCCGTCTGGCAATGCGGCGTCCACTCACCCTCCGTGCTTTCACTGGGAGCTGCAATCCTCAGCTGCTCCTAATCGGCCATCTTGGATCCTCCTCTCGAGGTTCTTTCTTAAAAGACATCTAAGTAGATATTGTTGGCCTTGGTGAGTGCTTTGTGTAGATTACCTTTATATTTCGTCGTACCTATATGAGATCTATTCTATTGTTGCCTCCATTTTAAAAGAAATGAATCTAAAGGTTAAAGAGGGTCTGAAATTTGCCCAGGTTTATACACCTACTGGGTGCTGATCTAGATTTCAGTTGATACCCATTTGGTTCCAGTGTCCAAACGTGCAACACTAAAAAAAAAATGTTCCTTTTTGTAATATTCCACTGGCTTATAAATTGGCTTTAGATATACTCATGCCCCATCTTGCTGTGAAAACCCAATGTCCTCTTTTGTCTCATTTCCCTTACTTTGAGAATTTAATTATCTGCCTGCAGCAAAATGCCACAAAGATTTTCATGAAAACTAAACCAAAGGAGGAAGAACAGTCATAATGTGTATTGATTTTTTTTTTCTGGCTTTTGCTTTATTTCTGTAGGTCCACTTTGACTATCTTCTAGGGTCTATAATTGGCTAAATCTATGTTTTAATGAATTCTTAAGAATCATTTTCTGGGATGGCTATATAGAATAAGTTGGGTAACTGGATTCACAAATTTTTGGTTCTATTATGTGATACTCACATGTTGCTTTTGCTCTACACTGCCTCAGTTTCCTCATTTGGTAAAATGCAGTTCTTCTAGGACACTTTATCTTAGAAAATGTCACTGGCTGCTGTTGGAAGATCTCATCTATGTATTCTTCGTTCATATAACAAACATGATTTGGGTGCCATTGTGTGCTGGGCCCTGTGCCAGGGCAGAGGATACCAATAAGAAAGGGGAAAACACTTCTAACTTATAGATCTTACAGTCTATGTTTTTAAAAAAGCATAGCCAAGAACACATAGGTACTGTAGTAGCAGTGACCACTAGGCATTACACAAGCCCACAGAAGATGAGCAGGTTACCTCATTATTCTAGAGAAGGATGATGAAGCCACTCCTGTGGGGGAGCATTTGGAGCTGGCCTTCTGAGAGTCTCAGCACCTAGCTGCGTCAGGGCCCAGGTCTCTGTCGATTGTTCCTCACATGAATATCTGATTACCAACAATAATGTCTTCTGCTGCTGATAAATCTGGTCCAAGGAAAAATTCTGGCCATAGACATTTCTTTGTTAAAATTATAGTATATAGTCCTGGCTCACACAAATTCATTAATGTGACATTTATTAGTGGCAGAGGTTGCAGTGAGCCGAGATCCAAGATCGCACCGTTGCACTTCAGCATGGGCAATAAAAAGCAAAATTCTGTCTCAAAAAAAAAAAAAAAAAAAAAGATTTGAGAGTCACTACCTCCAGTTCACCAGGCCATTGTGATATGCAAATGATCCAATGGAAACTTCCCACTGGGTTGTTTTTACTCATGCAGTGACTGCTAAAACCTTCCTAGACATACAACTAAAGAGGGCCTAAGACATATATGGAGAAAACAGAAAGATGATTGCAATTGACAGAAGAGGAATGCATTGGATTCAGAATGAGCAAATAATCTTGCAACTCATTTTTTTTCCTTTTAAAATCACTCTAGAACAAATGCTCCTGAGGTTTCTTGTGATTTAACCATGACTGACAGCAGAAATAAAACAACCACTGTCAATTATGTACGTGATACATTGTCTAACCCTTACGGCTGGATGGCTCTGCTCTTGGACCAAGAGACCTACTCATTGCGTTTTGAGAACCTGTGGATCAACAGATCTCTGCAGGTAACCCAATTCATTAGTTGATATGTCCCATTCTCATGGGTTCTTATCTTTCTTTGTTTGAGATTGAACACAAATGGGTTGAAAGAAGAGCAGTTTATCCTGTCATTGAAAGTCTTGGCATATTCTAATGCTGATAAAGAAAACTGCAGTAGCATTTTGGCCAGATGAATATAAGCTAAATATGAGATTTGGTTGCTGTTTTAACTTGAAAATTTTAGAATCTATTTACATGTTATTGTGAATGTAGAATGGTTCTGCCTAAAAATTTGAACTTGTTAATACAATGAGAAACAACCTCTACAGATCTTATAGCATTGCGTTTCTTTAAAAATTTTTGGTTAATAGCCAATTTACCCTAGAGAGAGGTGTTTGTAGCCAGAGAAATGCCTTACCAAAGCATTTCTACATTTCATACTGCCACCTTGTGGTCAAAGATTAACTTCAACTAGAAGCCTGAGTTCCCAGGCTGGATTGGGTTAAGGGAGAAAATAACAGCAGTGAAGATAGAAATGGCCTGCTAGAAGCAGAGACGTTCGAAGGCTCCCACTGGAAATAAATAAATAAATAAATAAAAACATAATAAGCATGTGAAGCCTTCATTGACAGCCAAGGTATCCAGGTTCACTCATCAAAATTCACTGGAAGGCTGGTGTGACCCACAGAGAGAAGGAAGAACGGTGTGGAAAGGGGAACCCCCGTTCCCCAGCCATGGGAGGCGGTAAGTGAGCGCACTACCCAGTCAGGAAAACTGCTTTTTTCCACGGAATTGTGCAACCCACAGATAGGAAGTTCCCACTTGTGAACCCGCATCACCAGGGCCTAGTGTCCTAAGCCTGGAATACGCAGATTCTTACAGCCTCTCAGCTGGGATCTACTTAAGCCTACCAAACTCCCAGGGGGAGGGGCAACCAGAATTGGCTTCTGCTGACTGCTGTCTAAGCCATTTGAGCTTCTTGGAGGAGAGGCAGCAGCCCGCACTGGGACCAGTAACTTCGTAACAGGCTAAGCTCCCTGGGTGGGGGAAGGGTGACACCCATTTCTATAGCTCCAGGCTGTGCTTTTTCCCAGCTGGAGCCAGAGAGGCTGGACGGCTTTGTCCCAGTCTTGTCCCCCACAGCCCAGCACACCGGCTATGGCAGTCTGCAGCCAGAGTGCCTCTTCAGGCCTAACTCTGAACCATCCTTCCTCAGTGGGCAGGGCTTCCCCCACAGGATCTCTGATAACTCCAGCCAGAAGCTCAGGGACAGAATTCAGATCTCCCTGGGCCTGAGCCCCTAGTGGGAGGGTGTAGCTGCAGTCTCTGTGGACCTGCAGACTTAGCCTCTACTCCTCGTAGTTCTGAGGAATCCAGGCAGCCCAGACAAGTGGATTCCTTCCACTGAAACACACTCTGTCAACTAAGGGACAAAGTGCTTCGTTAAATGGGTCCTGCTCCTTATGCCAGCGAACTGGATGAACCCTCCAACAGGGGTTATCAGACACCCTATAGAGGAGTGATCCTACTGGCATCAGGTTGGTGCCCCTGGAAGTCAGAGATCCCAGAAGAAGTAACAGGCACCCATCTTTGCTACTCTCCAGCCTCCTTGAGTGACATCTCCAGGCATAGGAGCAAATCAGATGAATATGGCCTGAAGTGAATCCCTAGCAAACTACAGCAGTCCTATGGAAGAGGGACCTGAAAGAAAAACAAACATGCAGAAAGCGACAACAACAGCATCATCATCAACAACAACAACCACCAAAAGGCCCCCACAAAAACCCCATCCAAGGATCAGCAGCCTCAAAGACCAAAACTAGACAAACTCAGAAAGATGAGAAAGAATCAATGAAAAAATGCTGAAAAACAAAAAGGCCAGAGTGCCTCTTCTCCAAATGATCACAGCATCTCTCCATCAAGGGCACAGAACTGGTTGGAGGATAAGATGGATGAATTGACAGAGGTAGGCTTCAGAAGATGGGTAATAAAAAACTATGATGAACTAAAGGAGCATGTTCTAACCCAATCCAAGGAAGCTAAGAACCTTGAAAATGGTTAGAGGAATTGCTAACTAGAATATCCAGTTTAGAGAGGAACATAAATGATCAGATGGAGCCAAAAAACACAGCACAAGATTTTTGTGAAGCATACACAAGTATCAACAGCCAAATTTACCAAGTGGAAGAAAGGATATTAGTTTGAAGACCACCTCACTGAAATAAGACATGCAGATAAGAAAAGAGAAAAAAAGAATGAAAAGGAATGAACAAGGTCTCAAAGAAACATGGGACTTCATAAAAAGACTGAACCTATGATTGACTGGAGTACCAGAAGGAAACAGGGAGAATGGAAAAAAACTGGAAAACACACTTCAGGATGTTATCTAGGAGAACTTCCCCAACCTAGCAAGACAGGCCAACATGCAAATTCAGGAAATACAGAGAACACCATTAAGATATTCCATGAGAAGTTCAACCCCAAGACACATAATCATCAGATTCTCCAACGTCAAAATGAAGAAAACACTGTTAAAGGCAGCCAGAGTACGATTGGAGCTCCTGGCAGACAGAGTCACCCATTCAACTGATTAAAAAGGGGACTGAACAGGGAGCCAGGCCAGGAGATTTCCAGGCGAAAAAGGGCCATGAATCTCAGCGTGACTGTTTCAGCTGGCACAGTGGGTCGCCGCACAGATCCCGGCGCCTTTTCAACAGGCGACTGGAACACCTGGGAGACAGTTGACCGTTCAACTAAAAAAAAAAAAAAAAAAAGGGCTCTGAGGATGGGGAGCCAGGTGATCAGGCTTAACTGTTCCCACCCCCCACAAAAAAATAGTAATTGGAAATGCTCTGGATTAAGAGTTTCACAGCAAGCACAACTGATCAGGGATGGTCCAGCTCTGTGAAGGAGGGGGCGTCCGCCATTACCGAGGCAGTCCACCACTATGGAGGTAGTTTGCCATTGCTGAGGCAGCCCACCATTGCCGAAGCAGCCTGCCATTACAGACAGAGTCTGCCACTACAGAGGTGGGCTGCCATTGCCAAGGGAGTTCTAACTACACCCATATAAACAGAACTGCAGGGAAGTTCACATGGCAGCTGGGCGGAGCCCACGGCAGCTCAGCAAAGCCTCTGCAGGCAAAGAGTGACTAGGCTGCCTCCTCTCTGGGCAGGACATCCCTGAAAAAAGGCAGCAGCACAACAGAAACTCATAAATAAAGCCTAACTCCCCAGGACAGAGCACCTGGGGGAAAAAAAAAAAAAGGGGTTTATGAGTTCTGCTGCAGCAGACATAAATGTACCTGCCCAGCAGCTCTGAATGAACAGTGAAGCTCACAGCTCAGCACTTGAGCTCCTATAAAGGACAGACTGTCTCCTCAAGCAGCTCGCTGACCCCTGTATATCCAAAGAGTCACCTCATAAAGGAGAGCTCAGACTGACATCTAGCGGGTATTCTTCTGGGACAAAGATAGCAGAAGAAGAAACTGGCAGCAACCCTTACTGTTCTACAGCTGCTGCAGGTGATCCCCAGGCAAGCAGGGCCTGGAGTGGACCTCAGCAGTCCTACAGCAGAGGGGCCAGACTGTTAGAAGGAAAACTAAGAAACAGAAAGAAATAACTTCATCATCAACAAATGGGACGTCCACTCAGAGACCCAATCTGAAAGTCAACAACTACAAAGACGACAGGTGGATAAATCCACAAAGATGGGAAGAAACCAGTGCAAAAAGGATGAAAACACCCGATACCAGAACACCTCTCCTCCTACAAGGGATCACGACTCCTCCCCAGCAAGGGAACAAGGCTGGATGGAGAATGAGTGTGATGAATTGACAGAATCAGGCTTCAGAAGCTGAGTAATAAGAAACTTCTGTGAGCTAAAAGAACATGTTCTAACCCAATGCAAAGAAACTAAGAACCTTGAAAAAAGATTTGACGAAATGCTAACGAGAATAACCAACTTAGAGAGGAATATAAGTGAATTGATGGAGCTGAAAAACACAACATGAGAACTTTGAGAAGCATACACAAGTTTCAACAGCCGAATTGACCAAGCAGAAGAAAGGATATCAGAGGTCGAAGATCAACTCAATGAAATAAAACGAGAAGGCAAGATTAGAGAAAAAAGGGTAAAAAGGAATGAACAAAGTCTCCAAGAAATATGGGACTATGTGAAAAGACCTAATCTACGTTTGTTAGGTGTACCTGAATGTGAAGGAGAGAATGAATCCAAGCTGGAAAATACTCTTCAGGATACTATCCAGGAAAACTTCCCCAACCTAGTAAGGCAGGACAATATTCAAGTCCAGAAAATACAGAGAACACCACAAAGATATTCCTTAAGAAGAGCAACCCCAAGGCACATAATCATCAGATTCACCAGGGTTGAAATGAAGGAGAAAATGCTAAGGGCAGCCAGAGAGAAAGGTCAGGTTACCCACAAAGGGAAGCCCATCAGACTCACAGCAGATCTCTCAGCAGAAACCCTACAAGCCAGAAGAGAGTGGGGGCCAATATTCAACATCCTTAAAGAAAAGAACTTTCAACCCAGAATTTCATATCCAGCCAAACTAAGCTTCATAAGTGAAGGAAAAATAAAATCCTTTGCGAACAAGCAAGTATTCAGAGATTTCATCACCACCAGGCCTGCTTTACAAGAGCTCCTGAAAGAGGCACTAAACATAGAAAGGAACAACCAGTACCAGCCACTCCAAAAACATGCCAAATGGTCAAGAGCATCAATACAATGAAGAAACTGCATCAACTAATGGGCAAAACAGCCAGCTAGCATCAAAATGGCAGGATCAAATTCACACATAACAATGTTAACCCTAAATGCAAATGGGCTAAATGCCCCAATCAAAAGACATAGACTGGCAAATTGGATAAAAAACCAAAACCCGTCGGTGTGCTGTATCCAGGAAACCCATCTCACATGCAAGGATACATAAAGGCTCAAAATAAAGGGATGGAGGAAGATTTACCAAGCAAATGGAGAGCAAAAAAAGCAGGAGTTGCAATTCTCGTCTCTGATAAAATAGACTTTAAACCAACAAAGATCAAAAGAGACAAAGAAGGACATTACATAATGGTAAAAGGATCAATGCAACAGGAGCAGCTAACGATCCTAAATATATACACACCCAATACAGGAGCACCCAGATACATCAGGCAAGTTCTTAATGACTTACAAAGAGACTTAGATTCCCACACAATAATAATGGGAGACTTTAACACCCCATTGTCAATATTAGACAGATCAATGAGACAGAAAATTAACAAGGATATCCAGGAGTTGAACTCAGACCTGGGCCAAGCAAACCTAATAGACATTTACAGAACTCTCCATCCCAAATCCACAGAATATACATTCTTCTCAGCACCACATCACACCTACTCTAAAATTGACCACATAATTGGAAGTAAATCACTCCTCAGCAAATGCAAAATATGAAAATCATAACAAACAGTCTCTCAGACCACAGTGCAATCAAGTTAGAACTCAGAATTTGGAAACCAACTCAGAGCCGCACAGCTTCATGGAAACTGAACAACTGGCTCTTGAATGTTGTCTGGATAAACAATGAAATGAAGGCAGAAATAAAGATGTTCTTTGAAACCAACGAGAACGAAGACACAACATACCAGAATCTCTGGGACACATTTAAAGCAGTGTCTAGAGGAAAATATATAGCAATAAATGCCCACATGAGAAGCAAGGAGAGATCTAAAATTGACACCCTACCATCAAAATTGAAAGAGCTAGAGGAGTAAGATCAAAAAAACTCAAAACCTAGCAGAAGACAAGAAATAACTAAGATCAAAGCAGAACTGAAAGAGATAGAGACACAAAAAACCCTTCAAAAAATCAATAAATCCAGGAGCAGGTTTTTCGAAAAGATCAACAAAATAGACCACTCACCAGATTAATAGAAAAGAGAAAAGAATCAAATAGATGCAATAAAAAACAATAAAAGGGATATCACCACAGATTCCACAGAAATACAAACCATCATCAGAGATTATTACAAACAACTCTATGCCCATAAGCTAGTAAATCTGGAAGAAATGGGTAAATTCCTGGACACGTGCATCCTCCCAAGCCTAAACCAGGAAGAAGTCAAATAGACCAATAACAAAGTCTGAAGTTGAGGCAGCAATTAAGAGCCTACCACCCAAAAAAAACCCAGGTCCAGATGGGTTCACAGCCAAATTCTACCAGACATACAAAGAGGAGCTGGTACCATTCCTTCTGAAACTATTCCAAACAATCCAAAAAGAGGGAATCCTTCTCAAATCATTTTATGAGACAAACATCATCCTGATACCAAAACCTGGCAGAGACTCAGCAAGAAAAGAAAACTTCGGGCCAATATCCATGAGGAACATAGATGCAAAAATCTTCAATAAAATACTGGCAAACCAATTGCAACAGCACATCAAAAAGCTTATCCACCATGATCAATTAGGCTTCATCCCCGGGGATGCAAGGCTGGTTCAACATACACAAGTCTATAAACGTAATTCACCAAATAAACAAAACCAAAGGCAAAAACCACATGATTATCTCAATTGTTGCAGAGAAGGCCTTTGACAAAATTCCACAGCCCTTTATGCTAAAAACCCTTAAGAAACTAGGTATTGACAGAACGTGTCTCAAAATAATAAAAGCTATTTATGACAAACCAACAGCCAATATCATATTGAATGGGCAAAAACTGGAAGCATTCCCTTTGAAATCTGGCACTAAACGAGGATGCCCTCTCTCACCACTCCTATTCAATATAGTATTGGAAGTTCTACTCAGAGCAATCAGGCAAGAAAAAGAAATAAAGGGTATTCAAATAGGAAAGGAGGAAGTCAAATTGTCTCTATTTGCAGATGACATGATTGTATATCTAGGAGACCCCACTGTCTCAGCCCAAAATCTCCTGAAACTGATAAGCAACTTCAGCAAAGTCTCAGGATACAAAATCAATGTGCAGAAATCACAAGCATTCCTATACACCAATAACAGACTTAAAGAGAGCCAAATCATGAGCACACTGCCATTCACAATTGCTACAAAGAGAATAAAATACCTAGGAATACAACTAACAAGGAATGTAAAGGACCTCTTCAAGGAGAACTACAAACCACTGCTCAATGAAATAAGAGAGGACACAAGCAGATGGAAAAACATTCCATGTTCATGGTTAGGAAGAATCAATATTATGAAAATGGCCATACCGCCCAAAGTAATTTACAGATTCAGCAGTATCCCCATCAAGCTACCAATGACCTTCCTCAGAGAACTGGAAAAGACCACCTTAAACTTCATATGGAACCAAAAGAGAGCCCGCATAGCCAAGTCAATTCTAAGCAAAAAGAACAAAGCAGGAGGCATCACACTCCCAGACTTCAAACTATACTACAAGGCTACAGTAATCAAAACAGCATGGGACTGGTACCAAAACAGAGATATAGACCAATGGAACAGAACAGAGACCTTGGATTCAACACCACACATGTACAACCATCCGATCTTTGACAAACCTGACAAAAACAAGCAATGGGGGAAAGGAGCCCCTGTTTAATAAGTGGTGCTGGGAAAACTGGCTAGCCATGTGCAGAAAGCAGACACTGGACCCCTTCCTGACACCTTACTCTAAAGTTAACTCCAGATGGATTAAAGACTCAAACATAAGGCCTAACACCATAAAAACCCTAGAAGAAAATCTAGGCAAAACCATTCAGGATATGGGCGTAGGCAAGGACTTCATGACCAAAATACCAAAAGCATTGGTAACAACAGCCAAAATAGACAAATGGGACCTAATCAAACTCCAGAGCTTCTGTACAGCAAAAGAAATGGTCATTAGAGTGAATTGGCAACCAACAGAATGGGAAAAAAATTTTTGCAGTCTACCCATCTGACAAAGGGCTGATATTCAGAATCTACAAAGAAGTAAAACAGATTTACAAGAAGAAAACAAACAAGCTCATTCAAAAGTGGGTGAAGGATATGAACAGACATTTTACAAAAGAAGACATACATGAGGCCAACAAACATATGAAAGAATGCTCATCATCGCTGTTCATTAAATAAATGCAAATCAAAACTACATTGAGATACCATCTCACGCCAGTTAGAATGGCGATCATTAAAAAATCTGGAGACCCTTGAGGAATCGCCACACCGTCCTCCACAATGGTTGAACTAATTTACACTCCCACCAACAGTGTAAAAGCGTTCCTTATTTCTCCACATCCTCTCCAGCATCTGTTGTCTCCAGATTTTTTAATGATCGCCATTCTAACTGGCGTGAGATGGTATCTCAATGTAGTTTTGATTTGCATTTCTCTAATGACCAGTGATGATGAGCATTTTTTCATATGTTTGTTGGCTTCATGTATGTCTTCTTTTGTAAAGTGTCTGTTCATATCCTTCGCCCACTTTTGAATGGGCTTGTTTGTTTTTTTCTTGTAAATGTGTTTCAGTTCTTTGTAGATTCTGGTTCTGAGCCCTTTGTCAGATGGGTAGACTGCAAAATTTTTCCCATTGTGTTGGTTGCCGATTCACTCTAATGACTGTTCCTTTTGCTGTGCGGAAGCTATGGAGTTTGATTAGGTCCCATTTGTCTATTTTGGCTTTTGTTGCCACTGCTTTTGGTGTTTTGGTCATGAAGTCCTTGCCTACACCTATGTCCTGAATGGTTTTGCCTAGATTTTCTTCTAGGGTTTTTATGGTGTTAGTGGGTATATATCCAAAAGACTATAAATCGTTCTACTATAAGGACACATGCACACGAATGTTCATTGCATCACAGTTTACAATAGCAAAGACCTGGAACCAACCCAAATGCCCATCGATGATAGACTGGACAGGGAAAATGTGGCACATATACACCATGGAATATTATGCAGCCATCAAAAACGATGAGTTCGTGTCCTTTGTAGGGACATGGATGAACCTGGAAACCATCATTCTCAGCAAACTGACACAAGAACAGAAAATCAAACACCGCATGTTCTCACTCATAGGCGGGTGTTGAACAATGGGAACACATGGACACAGGGAGGGGAGTATCACACACTGGGGTCTGTCGGGGGGGAAAAAGGGGAGGGGATAGTGGGGGGGGTGGGGAGTTGGGGAGGGATAGCATGGGGGAGAAATGCCAGATATAGGTGATGGGGGAGGAAGGCAGCAAATCACACTGCCATGTGTGTACCTATGCAACAATCTTCCATGTTCTTCACATGTACCCCCAAACCTAAAATGCAATAAAATAAATAAATAAATAAATAAATAAAATAAAATAAATAAAACAAAACAAAACAAAACAAAAAAAATCTGGAGACAACAGATGCTGGAGAGGATGTGGAGAAATAGGAACACTTTTACACTGTTGGTGGGAGTGTAAATTAGTTCAACCACTGTGGAAGACAGTGTGGCGATTCCTCAAGGACCTAGAAATAGCAATTCCATTTGACCCAGCAATCCCATTACTGGGTATATATCCAAAGGATTATAAATCGTTCTACTATAAGGACACATGCACACGAATGTTCATTGCAGCACAGTTTACAATACCAAAGACTTGGAACCAACCCAAATGCCCATCAATGATAGACTGGACAGGGAAAATGTGGCACATATACACCATGGAATACTATGCAGCCATAAAAAACGATGAGTTCGTGTCCTTTGTAGGGACCTGGATGAACCTGGAAACCATTATTCTCAGCAAACTGACATAAGAACAGAAAATCAAACACCGCATGTTCTCACTCATAGGTGGATGTTGAACAATGAGAACACATGGACACAGGGAGGGGAGCATCACACACTGGGGTCTGTTGGGGGGGAAATAGGGGAGGGACAGCAGGGGGGTAGGGATTTAGGGAGAGATAGCATGGGGGGAGAAATGCCAGATATAGGTGATGGGGGAGGAAGGCAGCAAATCACACTGCCATGTGTGTACCTATGCAACAATCTTGCATGTTCTTCATATGTACCCCAAAACCTAAAATGCAGTAAAAAATAAAAATAAAGGCAGCTAGAGAGAAAGGCCAGGTCACTTAAAAAGGGAAGCCCATCAGACTAACAGCAGACTTCTCAGCAGAAACTCTAGAAGTCAGTGGAGATTGGGGGCCAATATTCAACATTCTTAAAGAAAAGACTTTTCAACCCAGAATTTCATATCCAGCCAAACTAAGCTTCATAAGTGAAGGAGAAATAAAATTTTTTCCAGATAAGCAAATGCTGAGGGATTTCATTACCACCAGGCCTGCCCTGCAAGAGCTCCTGAAAAAAGCAATAAATATGGAAAGAAAAAGCTGGTACCAGCAACTACAAAAACACACCAAAGTATAAAGACCAATGACACTATGAAGAAACTGCATCAACTAGCGTGGAAAACAAGCAAATAGCATCATGATAACATGATCAAATTCACATAACAATACTAACTTTAAGTGTAAATGAGCTAAATGCCCCAATTAAAAGACAGACTGGTAAATTGGATAAGGAATCAAGAACTCATTGGTGTGCTGTAGTCTGGAGACCCATCTTATGTGCAAAGACACACACAGGTTCAAAATAAAGTGATGGAGGGAAACTTACCAAGCAAATGGAAAGAAAAAAAAAAAGCAGGGATTGCAATCCTAGTCTCTGATAAAACAGACTTTAAGCCAACAAAGACTAAAAAAAGACAAAGAAGGGCATTACATAATGGTGAAGGGAACAATTCAGCAAGAAGAGCTAACTCTTCTAAATATACATACACCCTATACAAGAGCACCCAGATTCATAAAACAAGTTCTTAGATACCTACAAAGAGACTTAGACTCCCACACAATAATAGTGGAAGACTTTAACACCCCAGTGTCAGTATTAGACAGATCAACAAGACAGAAAATTAACAAAAATATTCAGGACTTGAACTCAGCTCTGCATCAAGTGGACCTAGTAGATGTCTATAGAACTCTCTACTCCAAATCAACAGAACGTACATTTTTCTGTGGCACTTATTCCAAAATCTACCACATTATTGGAAGTAAAACATTCCTCAGCAAATGCAAAATAACTTAAATCATAACAGTCTCTCAGACCACAGTACAATCAAATTGGAACTCAGGATTAAGAAACTCACTTAAAACCGCACAATTTCATGGAAATTAAACAACCTTCTCCTGAATGACTCCTAGGCAAATAATAAAATTAAGATAGAAATAAAGAAGTATTTTGAAACCAAAGAGGACAAAGAGGCAATGAATCAGAATTTCTGGGACGCAGCTAAAGCAGTGTTAAGAGGGAAATTTATGGCACTAAATGCCCACGTCAGAAAGCTAGAAAGATCTCAAATCGATACCCTAACATCACAATTAAAAGCGCTAGAGAGGTGAGAGCAAACTAATCCAAAAGCTAGCAGAAGGCAATAAATAAGATCAGAGCAGAACTGAAGGATATAGAGACAAGAAACCCCACTCCCCAAATCAATAAATCCAGGAGCTGTTTTCTTTTTAAATTAACATAATAGATTGACTGCTAGCTAGACTAATAAAGAAGAGAGAGAATAGACACAATAAAAAATGATAAAAGGAATGTCATCACTGACCCCACAGAAATAAACACTGCCACCAGAGAATACTGTAAACACATCTATGCAAATAAACTAGAAAATCTAGAAGAAATGAATAAATTCCTGGATACAAACACTTTACCAAGACCAAACCAAGAAGAAGCTGAATCCCTGAATAGACCAATAACCAGTTCTGAAATTGAGACAGTAATTAATAGCCTACCAACCAGAAAAAGCTGAGGACTAGATGAATTCACAGCTGAATTCTACCAGCGGTACAAAGAGGATCTGGTATCATTCCTTCTGAAACTATTTCAAACAATTGAAAAGGAGGGACTCCTCCATAACTCATTTTATGAAGCCAGCATCATCCTGATACCAAAACTGGGAAGAGACACAATAAAAAAAGAAAATTTCAGGCCAATATCCCTGATGAACATCAATGTGAAAATCCTCAATAAAATATTGGCAAACCAAATTCAGCAACATATCAAAAAACTTTTCCACCATGATCAAGTGGGCTTCATCCCTGGGATGCAAGGCTGGTTTAACATACACAAATCAATAAATATTATCCATCACATAAACAGAATCAAAGACAAAAACCACTTGGTTATCTCAATAGATGCAGAAAAGGCCTTTGATAAAATTCAACATCCCTTCATGTTAAAAACTCTCAATAAACAAGGTATCAGTAGAACATCTCTCAAAATAATAAGAGCTATTTTTGACAAACTCACAGCCAATATTGTATTAAATGGGCAAAAGCTAGAATCATTCCCTTTGAAAACCATTATGAGACAAGGATGCCCTCTCTCACCACTCATATTCAACATAGTATTGGAAGTTGTGGCTGGGTAGTCAGGAAGGAGAAAGAAATAAAGGGTATTCAGATAGGAAGAGTGAAATTTAAGTTGTCTCTGTTTGCAGATGACATGATTTTATATTTAGAAAACCCCATCATCTCAGCTGAAAAACTTCTTGAACTGATAAGCAACTTCAGCAAAATCTCAGGATACAAAATCAATGTGCAAAAACCACAAGCATTCCTTTACAACAATAATAGGCAAGCAGAGAGCCAAATCATGAATGAACTCCTATTCATAATCACTACAAGAAGAATAAAATACATAGAAATACAGCACAAGCAATGTGAAGGACCTCTTCAAGGAGAACTACAAACCACTGCTCAAGGAAATAAGAGAGGACACAAACAAATGGAAAAATATTCCATGCTCTTTGATAGAAAGAATCAATATTGTGAAAATGGCCATACTGCCCAAAGTAATTTATAGATTCAATGCTATTCCCATCAAACTATCATTGACATTCTTCACAGAATTAGAAAAAAACTCTTAAATTTCACATGGAATCAAAGAAGACCCTGTATAGCCAAGACAATCCTAACAAAAGAGCAAAGCTGGTGGCATCATGCTACCTGACTTCAAACTATACTACAAGGCTACAGTAACCAAAACAGCGTGGTACTGGTACCAAAACAGACATACAGACCAAAGGAGCAGAACCAGAGACTTCAGAAATAACACCACTCATCTGCAACCACCAGATCTTTGACAAACCTGACAAAAACAAGCAATGGGGAAAGGATCTTTTATTCAGTAAATGGTCCTGGGAAAACTGCCTAGCCATATGCATAAAACTGAAACTGGACCCCTTTCTTATACCTTATACAAAAATCAACTCCAGGTGGATTAAAGACTTACATGTAAAACCCCAAACCATAAAAACTCTAGAAGAAAACCTAGGCAATACCATTCAGGACATGGGCATGGGCAAAGATTTCATGATGAAAATGCCAAAAGCAATTGCAACAAAAGTCAAAATTGACAAATGGGATCAAGTTAAACTAATGAGCTTCTGCTTAGCAAAAGAAACTATCATCAGAGTGAATAAGCAACCTACAGAATGGAAGAAAAATTTTGCTACCTACCCATCTGACAAAAGTCTAATATCCAGAATTTACAAGGAACTTAAACATATTTACAAGAAAAAGACAATCTCATCAAAAAATGGGCAAAGAATATGAACAGACATTTCTCAAAAGAAGACATATACATGTCCAACATATGAAAAAATGTTCAACATCACTGATCATCAGAGAAATGCAAATCAAAACCACAATGAGATACTATCTCATGCTAGTCAGAATGGCAATTATTAAAAAGTCAGGAAACAATAGATGTTGGCAAAGCTGTAGAGAAATAGGAATGCTTTTACACTGCTGGTGGGAATGTAAATTAATTCAACCATTGTGGAAGACAGTGTGGTGATTCCTCAAGGATCTAGAACCAGAAATACCATTTGACCCAGCAATCCCATTACTGGGTACATACCCAAAGGATTATAAATCATTATACTGTAAAGACACATGCACATGTATGTTTATTTCAGCACTATTTATAAAAGCAAAGACATGGAACCAACCCAAATGCTCATCAATGATAGACTGGATAAAGAAAATGCGGTACAGATACATCATGGAATACTATGCAGTCATAAAAAGGAATGAGAGCCTGTCCTTTGCAGAGACATGGATAAAGCTAGAAGCCATTATCCTCAGAAAACTAACACAGGAACAGAAAACCAAACACCTCCTGTTCTCATTCACAAGAGGGAGTTGAACATTGAAAATGCATGGACACAGAGGGGAACAACACACATCAGGGCCTGGTGTGGGGTAGGAGGTGAGGGGAGGGAACTTAGAGGATGGGTCAATAAGTGCAGCAAACCACCATGGTACATATGCACCTATGTAACAAACTTGCACGTTTTGCACACGTATCCTGTTTTGTTTTTTTTTTAGAAGAAATAAAAAAAATAAAAGAAATGGCCACATGGAAAGTGGGTACATTTTTCCATATTTTTAAACAGCAATCCAGTGGAATTCCCTAAGCTTCTTTTCATGCTTTTAACACATATATTTCTTCCTATCTCATCAGAGATATTCCCCCTAACAGTCATGAGAGTGTATCTTAGGGAGACAGAACCGTGCCATGGTTATGAGGAATTCAGAACAGAATTGCTTTTGATCTTCTCACCATGCTTTCAGAAAGGATGCACACTTCTCTTTCCTTGCTTGAGATTCCCGTGAGAGCATTCTGGAGAATTTTCATGCAGTGAAAACAGTAGGATGTGCCTCTGGAGGTGGATACCCTAGGTTTATGTCCTGACGCAGCACTCTTCTGCTTTGTGATATGGGGCAAGCTACTGAACCTCAGCCTGCCTGTTTCCTCAGCTGTAAAATGGGACAGTAAAAGTAACAGTGGGGGTGGGGAGTCTTTCAAGGACTGAATGACTGGAATGAATAGTGCCTGATTGCATAGTAAATGCTTCAACATTGTTAGCTATTATTGTGATAAATGGATGACATGCCTATCACTGCCTGCCTCTTCATGTCATGGGAAAAACTGGAAAGGCATTCTAGACCTGGCCTTGTCTCTTCTAGCTGTTTGACCTGAGGCAAGTCAGTTTACATGTCTTGGCCTTGGTTTTCTCCTCTGTTATTGAGATTGTGAAACAAGATGAACCTTATGGCATCTTTCAGTCTTCATAGTCTGATTTTGCAGCTCTAGTTATGAATATTTTATGACATAGATTTAAGCAGGCCCATTTCCCACAAGAAAAGTACAATCTGGGTCTGAACTGTATGATTTCTAAACTACCCCATCTGTGTTCTCTGTAGTTGTTTTGGCAGGGGGGTGTGGTGGAGTGGGTGGAATAGGGGGGTTCCTTAATAAATGAGCACTATTGTGTTTTTCTTTCACTTCCAGTACTCAGCAACCTTTGACAACTTTGCTCCTGGTAATTACCTGTGGCTGGTGCACACAGATTTGCCGCCTTACCCTGACATCCTCCTAAAATGTGGGAATCGAGTGGGTCTGTCTTTTCCATTTCTTCCATCACCAGCTCAGAACCAAGGCTGTGACTGGTTCTTCAATAGCCAGTTGAGGCAACTCACCTATCTGGGTAAGTATCCAATTGGATGAATGTTTTGGGAGCACGTAGTCAGAAATCGCCAGTCGCCCTTGAATTCCAGACATTTGTGCTGTGAAGTATTGAGGAACTGAGCTATGTGTTATGGTTGAGTGAGTGTGCTCTGAAGTCCAACTGCCTGGGTTTAAATCCCAGCTCCAACACTCACCAGCTGGTGAACACAGAGTCTCTCTAAGGCTCAGCCTCCTCCTGTATAGAGAAGTATGACCATAGGGCCTACCTCAAAGGATAGGAAATTTAATAAAGAATAACATGTAAATGTCTTGAGCAGAGAGTCTAACCCACAAAACATGCTTACTAGACATTGGTAGTTGTTATTAATAATATCTTTAATTTACGTTAGGGTGTATCATATTGGTTTGTAGTGAAGCAACTGCACATGTAAAGATGGGTGTTGTGCTTTAGTCCAGGAGTTTGAGACCAGCCAGGGCAGCAAAGCAAAACCTCATCTCTGCAACAACAACAACAACAACAACAACAACAACAACAAAAAAGCTGAGCATGGTGGCATGTGCTTGTAGTCTCAGTTACTTAGATGGCTGAAGTGGGAGGATAGCTTGAGCCCAAGAGGTTGAGCCTGCAGTGATCCATGAGCATGCCACTGCAGTTCAGCCTGGGCAACAAACTGAGACCCCATCTCAAAAATTAAAAAAAAAAGAAAGAAAGAAAAAAATGGTTCGCTGATTATGACCATTGATATGAGGAACAGTAGAGAGTGCAAAGTAGAGGGTGTCAATGGAGACAGAGGCTGAATTAAGGCTGAAGTTTATGTTGAAGGCAAGAAGAAAAACCTTTGATGAGAATCTGAGGTCAGGAAGATGAGTAGCATGGAGGGCCAATATGAACACCAGGGGTGGACCATGTCTGTTTATGTCAAGATTAACATGAGGATGAAGGCATCAGGAACCCTACTGTGACTGCAGAATCACAGAGGTCAAAGGTTTTTTCTTATCTTCTTACTGTGCATGTTTCACAGGATCCCAGTGTGAAAGTCAGGACTATCCACTTCATTTGATTTCCTGGAGTTTATTTCATGTTCCTTCTCTATAACATGTCAGCATTGGTCACTCTGAGCACCATGGTACCTACTTGTTTCAGTCTCAGCTCACTGTGAGGCCATTTCCTACGGTTGTGTGTGAAAAGGAGAATCTGGCTAAGTGGTCTCAAGAACAACAATTTTGTTATAAATTGCTCTTAGTAGATCCTGGTCAAATTCAGGGGACCTTATTAGCATAACAAGTTCTAGCCTCTGCCACAAATCCAAGGTGGCCATGGATTTAGAGGGTGAAGCAATGGTCTGGAGTCCATTCCTTGCCTTTCTCAGTTGTGCCTAACCATAAGTCAAGTGAGTCTGACCTACAGGCGAGCTCCAGAATTGTTAAATTTTAATAGCATCAGAGGAGAGTCTGGTGCTCCGTTGGTATTTTTATTTTTTGTCTTTGTCAAAAGGATTGTTGTATATTTTATTTGCACTGAATTGTACCATTCAAATTTTATTTCTGATTTGATCCCTTCATAAATATAACCTAAACTATAAAAACTTAGGATGGACAGAGATTCCTGAGATTGTTTTACCACTTCAGCCGAATACAGTCATAAATAAGAGTAAATAGTTGCCATTAACTTTATGGCTATTCACTTGATATGTATTCTGGAACAAAATTTTAATTTGAATTGCTCTCTTTCCATTACTTAGCCTGCTTCCAAAGAGGCTGTCTTGTCCATAGGTCATATTCTGTTCATGAACTGCAAGATAATTTGAATACTCAAATAGGCTAAACATAGTAAAAACCATTTATGATATAAAGAAAAAAATCAAATCATACAGCTATAGATTTTCTTCCCTTCTGATAGAATTATTAATTGAATTAATAGTAAGTTACACTATTGTATACACATATGGTATAAATGCACATCTGTGTAAATAGCTGTGTGCATGTGCATGTGTGCTTATATGTACATGTACATCTGTATCTGTGCATATGTATGATGCAAATGAATGTCTTAATAGAAAACATTTCTATTAGGTAGATAACCTTTATTAATTTAAAAAATTATTTGTATTGGAATATCCTAGTATCTCCTCCTTTGAATATGAGCTGGAAAAGAAATAAGTCACAGAAGATTTGTTGAATGTTTGATAAAGTTGGAGACTCTTGCTTCTTGAAGGGATTCCCAGTAGGAGCTTTTATGATCATTGGTGCCACCTTTATCCTCTGAGTGTATGGAGTAGATAGCTGGCTAGATCCACTTCTGTTCTCATGTCTGGGCTGTCACAGTGATGGTATGGGGACCCAGGAGGAACTGAGGCTCACCCTGCTCCCCCATGGCAGTGTGCCACATGGCTAATACTGGGTTGTGCAAATTTAGTTGTAATTTTGGGTATTATCTGTGTAAAGTTTATAAGATCTATAGCAAGGTGGTGATTAGACTTCCACATTTTCCATATACCTGATTGCATTTCCCAGTGCCATAATGGTAGTTGCTGTTGCTGGTACTTGAGCAAGAGCCCAAGGAGTAGAGTTGCAGTTCTGTGCCATGCATTTTACATATTGATTAGATTGTTACTTTCACTTAACTGTCTTTTTCAGACCACTTCCCCTTACAGGACCATGACTGAGATAATTTACATAAAACATACTTAATCTACGCAGATAGCGAGAGTTAAGACCACATAATCTATGTGGACGTATTCCTGGGATGAAAAACATGGGAATGTGGTATATACAGAAGCTTATTTTATTGTAGGGAAGCTGCTTGATCTCTTTCAGGGCCACAGAATTCCATATTAGATTTTTTGGGGTGTGTGTGGCTCCTTTTTTGGCTGCCATTTGATTGAGAGCGCTGCTTCACTGACAATTGGCTGAATTTCATTCACTGGTTGACCACTTCTAAGTGGGCCATCTTTTGTATTGTTTTACCACATCCCCCAGGATAGGAAGTTCTAGAAAAATCACAATTATCTTCATTTCCTCTCTTTGGCTGCTGCATGCGTGATTTAAGATACCTGACTCATCTTAGACCCAGCTGAGAGTGGAAAAAACCTGAACCCAGGCATTCTAGCTCCTGGCTGTGGATCTCTCCACTAGAGTGTGCTGCCCACTAAATAATCATGGATCACTGACCAGAAAGGATGGCGGGGGTGCTAGGCAGAGTTGTGGGAGAACACGTCTCATGGATCCCCCAGTGACAAAGAAAAAAATCCTACACATACAATATGTTTTGACCCTTGCATTTTTCTTTTCTACCAAGGCAAGTTTTGTCTTTGTTCAGCAAACAGTTTCACGGAGTGCAGTTTTTTTGGAAAGCTCATGGCCAGAGCTTGGGGCTTAGGGTTTTAATCTGTGGCTGGCTGGTTATTTTACCTGGGGCATGGCGTTATAATTGCTCCATGCCCCAATGGCTTTATTTACACAGCAAGGTTAAGAATACTTATTTGTCTTTTGGAACTGTGGCACAAAACACGCAAACATATTCAAGGGTGGTTAGTGTGCTATGTTACTTTGTAAACATTTTCCTGATAGACTATTTCTCTAGAATTTTTCTTTCTTTATAGAAAATTAACAATATCATGTGTCATAAACTCAGTGTATATGTTATAACCTTTTTGAAAGGGTCTCCCTCTATTTTATTACATTTTTGTGAGACAACTGAGATTCACAATAATATGACATATATAATATATTGTTCCCGTGATTGAAATCTGATGCCACTTAAGCAATTGTTAGCCACAGAATAAGATAACCTCGCTCATTTAAAAATATCTGTTAGGGAGATTAGTTCATGTTGCCTTTCTAAAGCCACTGAGAATTTTGCCCAAGGAGCTACTTACAAAACAGACCACAAGTAAAGTACTTATGTACACTATCATTTGTGTTAGGACCCCGCAGGAGCAATATTTGATGTGATAAACAATTATGAGTATGATGAACTATTATTGCATGTCCCTACCATAGCTTCTATGCCATGCTTGGGAATGGGTATGACTGTAGAACAAGTTTTCTTTTGTATTTGCAAAGTTGGGAGAAAAATCCAGCAAGCCCATTTTCCCTTCACGCGATTTGATGCACTGACTGCTCATGTCTCTGCCTTACAGAGCCAGTTTCCCACTGCCTCTTTCCCTGCTGTTTTTTTCCAAGGATGTTTCAGTTCATGGTGAACTATTTTTATTTTTTAGTTACATTAACGCTATGAAATAATTAGTCAGCTAATTAATCTGGTTTACAAGCTTTGTAGGATTCTTCAGCTGTCAGTCAGGCCCAGGCCTGAGGCCTACATCAAGTCTCAGCTCTCTTGTCCATGTGATTCCCGTTGCCATGGCTACTGGCTACATCTGCTGACACCCCACTCTCTATTTATTGCTTAATTAAGAATTTCACGCTCAGCCCTTATCTGCCTCTAAGAACAAGCGCACACTGTCAAGAAATTCCAAATTTAGGCCCAGGCACAAGGAAAGCCTTTCTTATGGGCTTGGCTGTATGGAGCCTTTCTAACGATCGTCTCAGCATCCCAGCCGCCGCCCTTCAATCAAAAATCATTAAATGGGGCAGAGATAATGAGCATGTAGCATATCAAAAGAAGGATGTTTGCTTGGTCCAAAGGAGGAAAAGCTGCTCAGCCCCATGCTCAGTTCCACTTCAAAGGGAGATGAGACCTCTCAACACTAGGGCCTGATAATGCCTCATTTGTTCTTGGCTTGACTTATGCAAAAGGTCTGGTATGTCAGAGTCCAATCTCACAGACGTGGGTTTCCCCTACCTCTTGCCTCCACCTCCACCAGCCCCCTCCCTGGCCTTCCGCACGCTCCTGTGTCAGCACTTAGGCAGCTGGGTCCCCCAAAGCATCAGAGGGAGCGTATAATCACTGACTCTCCTCTCACAATGGCCACTTGTAGGGGGGTGGTCAGGAGGAGGTCTTCATCACAATAGGAACACAATTATTGCAGCTGCTAGGGAGGGCTATGCTTCTTCCTGTAGAAATAGAATAGGACTTGCCCAAAACAGGAGGAGAAGATTGGGGGGGAGGCGGAGGGGGAGGTTGAGAGGGGTGGAGAAAACAATCTTGAGTTGATTATTCATAATCTGACTCTTGGAAGCCCGATGCAGAGTCAGTGGGGTTCCAGCAGCTGCTCGCACACAGCCGCCTTCTAATAATTGTACATTCTGTCAGGGGTCAACTTACTTTTGACCCTGTCCTTTTATATTGGTAAAAGGCTCTTTAGGGCAAACTGTTGGGTTGTGGCAGGGTGCATTAAACGCTCACAGCCCCTTCCCCTAGCTGGATCCCCCTCCCGACCAGCAGCCAGTGATAAATTCATATCAGATGCTGTGCCATTCACAGTTGCCCTCCCGAATTCACACAGCCCCCACTCATGCTGCAGAGATGTAGCCGAGCTGGGACATTGTGTGAGGCGGCAGCTGAAAAGGTCTGCCTGTGAAGCTCAGAGACTCCTGCGGCACCACCACCTTCTGATCTGAAAAAAAGGACATGTCTAGCCAGGCTGGCCAACACTTGTGTCCAAATGTCCTCCTTACCACAAATAAAAGGCAAGAGGGCTGTGCGTGGAAAGGCAGATGGACTTCATTGTGTGTGCCAAGTTGCCTAGAAGAACTCAGGTCTCATCACGCAGATGGGTCAGAAAAGATGCTGTTAACTTGGGAGATCCTAAAAATCAGGAGTGCTTTCCTGGGTTTGAGGCTAGGCTCCTGATCCTGTCTAGCACTGCCCAGGTTTCCTTTCCTCAGTGCAACGAGAGCCCTGGAGCCAAGCAGGCTGCTTGCATGGATCTTCTCTTTTTCAGCTGGTCTAGAAGACTCCCTGCAAATCCTGGAGAAAGAATTCTTTTAGGATCTAAGGAGGAGAGAGGCGTCAACTGGCTCCCCTGATCTCTTGGGGAAGATTTTGTAGGCAGAGCAGAATCAGAATCTTTTTGCAGCTCTGCAGCCATTCCCATGCTGAGGCCCTCTAAGGCAATCCATAGCATTCTAGTTAATAAATTAATTTACATTCTTATAGAAAACTCATTCCCAAAGATCCCCCAAGGATTTTTACCAGTAATGTAGAGAATTGACTTCAGGGAAATGTACTAACTTGTATGGCAAAACTATAGATAACAGAACAGGGGCTGAAGATGTGTAAAGGGATTTTGCCTCTTGGTTGGAAACAACTTCTCCAAAGGAAAACGAAGAAAGAGAGGGAGAAAAGGAAGGAAGGAAGGGAGGAAGGAAGGGAGGGAGGGGAGGAGAAAAAGAGGAAAAGGAGGAAGGAGAGAAAGGAAAGGAAAAGAAAGGAGAAATGAAAGAAAAAAAGAAAAAGGAAAGGGAAGGAAACTCAGAATCAAATACATCTTTTGGGAATCACTCAGGGTAAGGAGTTAATTCTCAATGATGCTGAGTTGCTAGCCTTAATTCACACAGGTCATAGGTGTTGCAGCCAGTATTCAAACAGCTTTTCTGACTGTAGGTTCAATGCTTTTTCTAGTATACCATTTTTTCTTATTTTAAATCGGAGCTTACATACCTAACCTTATAACAAACTCTTCTTCCTTCAATTTATAAGAAAAAACAATACCTAGTTAACACTGTGCTTCCTGAACTTTAGATATTTTAGTACCATTCCCATAATTTTGTCATATCCTTACACCTTTTGTCTGATTATTTACTTAATATTTTTCTTAAATCAATTTCTATACTAATTTTTAAAATCTAACTTTTCTTATTAATATCCATGAAGTCATGGGTTTAATATGGGTTGTTTTTTCTAAAATACATTACAATTTATAGATACTAAAATTTATGAAACTTTTTATGCCTCTGAAATAACCACTGTGCATTTTACATCTTGGGAATATGATGTGGTCTGTAAGGGTTTGGTATAATTGATGAAAAGTAAGAATTGTGAAATAAGGATCTTTTCCATCTGAGTCTCGCTCTTCACTTGCTGAGAACACCTGCTTCTGAGAACAAACAATATTTTGAGAGTATAGTATGAGAAAATTTGTTTAGTTCCTTACATTTGTGTTTTTTAAGGTTGCCTCATGAGTAAACAGCTGAAATGCTCATTCCCAGGACCTTCCTGAGAGGTTCGGTCTCTGTAGGTCCATGGCAGGGTCCGGGAAATCACAAATACCTCCACAGAAGGATGAAAAACATTGCTCTGAGTCAGAATAACAATTGTTATTGTTCTCTGAGCTAATTAAGAAGGTTTAATTGAGTTAACTTTCAGGATTGGCTAAGGCAGACATATCTGTTGGTGTCTTGATCAAGTTCTTTTTCTTTTGTCCTTAAAAAAATTTACTGTTTCATAAATGAATGATACTGGGATAATAGGAGACTCGGAAGTAATCACAGGATTTTCATATACTATTTCTGTGAAGGCCTTTAAAGGATCATGTTTTACAAGGGCCAAGTTGCCTTCCACGGCTGTCTCTGAGGCTGAAATCAGACAGGAGTCTGGTCCTGTAAATCAAGCTTTAGCTGCCATGGACTAACTGACAAGCAAGCCTACTCTGTGGCTAAGCCAAAGAGGTCAGCTTCTGGGGAATGAGGTCAAGTTCACTGAGCAGGACAGGAGAAACAGCAGGAGTATGCAGATTTGTGAGTCAGGACAGGGAAAAGATGTGGAGGAAACAGAGGAGGTAACAGAGAGGATGTGGATGAATTAGGCGAAAATGCAGAGAGAGCCAACAGCTGGCTCAGGAAGACAGAGCTGGAGCTTAGGTCCAGGGCAGACAGAGACAGAAAGAGAAGTCTTGAGTTAGGGTGGGATTGCATGATGTTTGCAGATACTAATTGCAGTTGCTATTTTGTGTTCTTTCACTGTGTAGTCAGTGGCTGATGCACTAGATTAATGTGGCCTGAGTGAGAGGTCCTAATATGTGCATAAACTAAAACGATAAAGTGAGAATAGGAATATGAATGAAAGAGTAAAATAGGGAAGGCGTCTATAACCTACTAAGATTCCATGTGTTTTTATTTTTAAATAAATGGTTGCTTATTTCTCCCTCTAAAATTTTAAGAGAGAATTAGACCTGCTTAGGGAGATAATTAATTAATTTTTCTCTTTCCTAGAGCCTTAAGTGAGGACAGAATATGTCAGACACAACACATTACCCTGGTAGGCCCTCGTATCATATATACTTTAGTAACTCTCTTTCTCTTACCAGGAGCCATTTTCTTAGCCCATTTTCCTCTTCATCCTAGATGTCTGTGTTTACAGCAAGTTTTGAACATATAGCACTCGTCAGAAAAAATTGGCAATAATTGGCCCAAAGACTTTTTTTTTCCTTTTGAGCATCAGATCTTCTTACAATCTGGGAAGGATCAACTACAGTGGGGTTCCAGTTATAAACATGGAAGATTAACCATTCTCATGTTACAAATACAAAATCAGAAATCATAAGCACCGAGAAAACATATGTACAATATCACAGCTTGTGTAAGGCTTTTAAACTCTTCCCAGGTCAATACCTTCATTCTCAAATGATTTGCATCTCTCTTTGTATTTATTCAAATTGGAAATGACACTTCACATTTACAGTTCTTTATAGAGTCAACACACTTAACAAACTTTAGCAGATCTGGTTTAGTTGCTTACAACTCTGTAATACTACAGCTCATCATGATTAGGTACAGCTGTGAAAAGAGTAGAAAGTAAAAGCATATTTCTGGAGCCTTGTTGATTGACACCTGCAATCATGAGCATGCCATCCTGACAGTATGGGTAATAGTTAACTTTTATCGTTCATGATGTGCCAGGCACTGTGCTAAACATGTTCCATGAATTATTCTATCTTTTCTATCCAATAGCCCTATAAGATAGATAATATGATTATTCCCTCTTTCAGATGAAATGAGTGGGGTTTAGAAATGGCAAATAACTTGTCTGTGGCCCATGTTTAGGAAACAGAAAAGCCAGCATTCAGATCCAGGTCGTTGGGCTTCAGCACCCACGTTCTTCCCGCCATTCACTGTTGTCTTCATGACCATGACTGGGAAGAGATAGCCCTCTGACCCATACTCATCTGCCCGCAAAGGGACTTGGGGCATGTAGAGGTACTGGTATAGGAAATCAGACTTCTAGTTTTTCCTGCTTTTGTTATCTTTTCTCTGTCTGCCCTGATACTGAAACTACTTCTCTTCACGGACGGCATTCACACACTCAGCGTTTATGAAATGAGCAATAGATTTTCAATATACTTTTTAGTTTTGTCTGTTTTGGCAGGGGGCTATCCTAGAGAAGGGGACCATTTGTGCATGTGTAGAGGTTTAAGAATACCAGTCACCACTCAGCCCAGAAGCCATTGGTGCAGTGTAGTGGAAAGAGCTACAGATATAAGATTAAACCTAGGATTTCTAAATTGGTCCATGAAAAAGAAATATCCATATTTCTAGCCGTATCTCATAGCATAAGGTGCATGAGAAAAGTCTTTCTCTCAAAAATTTGAAGACAAAGCTAACTGTTGATGTAACCTTGAATTATCAGTTGGTTCTCAATAAATATTTATTGAATTGAGAACAAGTTTGGGATGAATATCACAGGACGGACTGAGAAGTGCTTTTTAACTTTAGAGGATGCACAGATCAATGTGAACAGAAGTGGATGAGTTAGATCACATTTAAAAAAAGAATGTGACCTTGACTGGTGGCTTTATTATTAGTATTAAGTTAGAAAGATGGGTGAAATAAGCAACAGAGTGAAGGAACAATTTAAGCAAAGTCTTGGAAGTGGTGGTAAAGGTAGAACATTTCATGCTGTCATTGCACCTGATCTCAAGATGTGGCAGTGTAAGGAAAAAGACACAAACTAGTGCTTTACATCCTTAGAAAAACTTTAAAATGAGAAGATGACCAAAATAAGATTAGAAGAATTGAAGAGGTCTCATCATGAATCTCTTTGGGGATCATATTCTTTGTAATATTCTGAAATTTTTGTTTTATTTTTTTTTTCCTGTTTTAGTTTTTTTGAGACGGACGCTTGCTCTGTCACCCAGGCTGAAATGCAGTGGCATGATCTTGGCTCACTGCAACCTCTGCACCAGAGGTTCAAGCAATTCTCCTGCCTCAGCTTCCCTAGCAGCTGGGGTTAGAGGTGCGCACCACTATGTCCAACTAATTTTTGTATTTTTAGTAAAGATGGGATTCACCATGTTGGTCAGGCTGGTCTCAAATTCCTGACCTCAAGTGATCCGCCCACCTTGGCCTCCCAAAGTGCTGGGATTACAGGCATGAGCCACAGTGCCCGGCTGCTTATGTTTTATAATTAGAAAGCACGATCCTGTTT
This sequence comes from Ateles fusciceps, assembly GCA_036589455.1. NCBI lineage: Eukaryota > Metazoa > Chordata > Mammalia > Primates > Atelidae > Ateles > Ateles fusciceps. The sequence continues at coordinate 2,015,579 of JAZHEH010001541.1, forward strand.
ATTTCATCTATGATGGAGGAAAGGGTTTAGGGTTCCAGGAAAACAAAAGTGGAGAGTATGAGTTTGACCAAGTCTTTGAGGCTGCGCAGCCTTCAGCAACATGGGGCTCTCCAGTGGTGGGAGGTGTGGCTCATGCGACAAATGATAAGGCAGAAAGGTAATTAACCAATAAGAGACAAGGTGTGACCGAAAAATGGAGTGTGCGCACCTGATTACTAATTAATCAGGCGTGAGAGCACCTTGTAGATGCATTCACTATTTAATTATAGCAGCCTCTCTTGGCAAAGGAGCATATGTTCCCAGCTTAATCTACTGGTTTATACTGACATCAAATTGTCATTATCAGAAAGAATCAGGTCTTTTGATTATTTCCACTAATTCATTGAACACTTAAAATTAATGAACCCCAGGCCTTTAAATGTGCTCAGTTGGCTTAGAAGATGGGAGGAGGATAGGGGTGGGGAAAAGCCTTCATTAAAAGGACAATTTGTTTGGATAAAGGTAAAGCAAATACATTTCATGGATGATCTGAACTCTATTGGTGAAAAACACATGAATTCTAAGAGCTGAGCCTGCAAAATGATGGAAAGAAAATAGGATTTGAGGTGTATGCCCTCCTGGCCACCACTGGCCTCCAGAGCACCCATGGCTAAAGGTTTTGTTTCTGTTTTTGTTTTTTCTAATTATTTATGCGCCGATTCTCTTGGAGACCTCATTGCAATTAAGTTTAATCAAATGAAAACAATCAAAATCAAATGTTGGAAGTCAATTGTCAGATTAACTAACAAGGATTTCATTTTTTTTGTTTTGAAAATTTAGACAACTAGAATTTAGCCTAAAGGCTTTTTCTCACATGTGACTATCTTCAATATTAAGATGATCTTTGTATCACATGTAAGTTGTGGCTTTTGGTGTTTAGTTTCAGGTGAAGGCCAAGTTCAAGTAATTCTCCAGGTGAAGGAAGGCATGCCCCCAACTATTTCAGGTGAGTATTAACCCACTAAATAGAAGAGTCTAATATAGCAGAACGTCCTCTAGTAATTCTACAAATTCCTCCTTGTCATACTGTTAATAAACAGGCAGATATTAGTCCTAAAGCTTTTATGTCTGATAACTCTCTATTGTGTTGCCCTGTAACTAAAATATGTATCTGCATGGCAAAAAAGGATATAAAGGTGCATTTATTTTTCAAAACAATGAAAGTAAGAATTGAAACATGTAAATAAACCCATTTCATAAATTATCTACCATATGTGCACATAGGACTCCAGATCTGCAGATGGGCTATTAGGCCCCCTCCAAATGGAAAGAAAAATTCAGGGTATCTCTAAACTTTAATTATTCCTGGTAATTTCAGGAAATCAGGGTAAACAAACCCTCCTCAAAAGTCAGATGGTTCTGTGAAATCTTTCTAACTCAACCCAATTCTCAAAGACTAAATGTCTCCTAAGCACCTATTGATATGTTTCATTGTTTGTTTTTGTTTATCCTGAATCAATTTAACTACACAGTTGCAGGAGGAATAAATATTTTCAAAGGCAGAAATTTCTTTTGATTTTCAGTGGCATTTTTGTGCTGTCAGAGCAGAGCCCATGCTAACCGGAAAATGATCTCTTTTTTCTATCTAAATTAATAGATAAATGAGGTAAGAGGACTGGACTAAAACTCTAAGTGATAATCTGGATGGTTACTACTCCATGCTTTTTGGACTATGAGGAATGTGATTCGAGATTGTTTTCAGAATGTTTTCTGAGCTGCCATTACACTTTGTTTTTTATGTTCCTTGTCCGTCTCTCTTTGCCTTTAGGTGGTTCAAAATGCCTTGTTTATTGAGTGGCTTTTATGCAAAGGGTGCCTTTTTTGCAAGGAATACCATGATGGGCAAGATGGAATGGACTTTGACTTTATGGGGTCTTATGGTCTCTTGGGAATGTCAGTCAAATGACTAAGTAATCAATTAACACAGTTCTTTTAAAATAACTGTTATCATGGAAAAGTATAGTTGTCTCTTCTCTAAAAGTTTCTATGTTCAAATTCCCCAAGAAGAGATTTGATTGGTTGGGTCAGCCCCTGTTCTGTAGAGGACATACCTGTTGGGGTAGCTTTCATGCCGGACCCCCTTCTGTGGATACTGGATCACCTATGGATGGCCATTCTTGATTCAACCATCTGTAGTCAGGGTGATATGTCACTCAGCACATAGTATGAAGACTTCTGTACTAAGGATTCTTTGGAAGGATGGTGTGGTGTCTAGAATTCAGAGCTTTTTAGAAGGGGTCAGTTTAACTGGAGATGCTTCAATTACAACTGTCAGTTACAACTGCTGATAAATAGCCCATAAATCATAGAGTTATGGATTTTAACAAAGGTGGGAGCCTTACAGGCTGTCCTATCCAACTGCCTCATTTTACAAATGGGGATGTGAAGCCCAGAGATTAAACTTAGTCATATCAATATGAGCCTAGATAAGAACTCAGGTGTCTCAACTCAGCCCAGTGTTCCTTCTGCTATACAATGTAGCCTTTAATGTGTTTAAATTGCCTTATTGGGCATAGATTAATTTATGAGTTATATTAAAATCTAGCTAGTTTTCCTAGCTCATATATTTTGGTACAGAAAACTATTTCAAAACACAAGGAATTACAGAATTAGTACAATATCATTCACTATGAAGAAATTTTAAATAACATACTTCCAAGATGTTGCCTGATTTTCATGGTATGTAGTATATTTGCTAATGCCAAAATTTAAATATGGGTTTTGTTTAATGAGTAGCTCTATGTAAAACAGTAAAATTATTGCAATATCATTTTTGCCAAAAATAAGAAAGAATGAATGAATGAACGAACATATCTATCTGTGTTCATTCATTCATTACATTGTTTGAATGGGTCAATGCAATGTTTGAATTAACCATCAATCTATGTGTTAACTCCTGTGAGTATGTAATGCATATTCACACTAAGTGCACATATTGCCTATGGTCGTATGAGAACATCCAGATCAGCAGGTATTCTTTTCCTAAATTTTCCCACAGACCTAAGTTTTTGTTCTTTTCTATGATTTCTGAGAATCAGGCAGCACTTCTCTTGTTTAGAGTTAACTGATCCCGTCCTGCATCTTCCAAACTTTCCCCCATCAGTGAACAACTCATTGTCTTTTATAGTTAACCTTTCTTTCCTTACTTGCTTCTTATGTTCAGTGTCTCCCAATTAAAAAAAAAACAAATTTGTAGGCACTGAATCCTCCTTTAGCAGATAGCTCTCCTGCAAACTTTTCAAAAGCCTCATCTCCTCTTGAGGCAGAACCATGAAAACTTGGGCACATGAAAAGCAAAGGTGTAGAGGGCAGCATTTGGCTCATATATCAAGCTCAAGACCACCTCAAATCTTAGCTGCTTGTTGAATGGCAAATTTGCACAGGGAAGCAAGGAGAGGCCTCATCACGAATGTTGGTCCAGACCAAAATTCATGGGCTTCAGTTTTGAAACAAATCTAATTTATCTAAAGATTCAGAAGACAGATCAAAGGCTGTGGTTCTCAACTCTTAAGACTGTCCATTCCTCAATGAGCTTTTTGGATGATCTGACCCAACGTCTTCCCTTCCTTACCTTCAGTGCATTCCTCAATCCACTGTAATATTGTTTCCATCTCAACCATTCAACTGGGACCACTATCATCTGGATCACCCATGCCCTGATTGCCAAGTTTAACAGTCACTTCTAATTCTCTCTCTTACTAGAGCTCTGCTATGAGCAAGTTCACGTCTGCCCTCTGGAGTTGCTCTGTTACTTAGGATTCCAAGACATTCCTCTCTTCTGATTCTCCCAGTAGATCTCTGACTGCTGCTTCTTTAACTCTTGTAGTCTTCTTTTTCTCTCCACAAATTTGATTGTCAATAATAGTCATGTAGAATCCTGATAGTAATTGTATAGAAATCTGTTAACTCTAATAGGAGACTGCAACATGTTTTCTTATCCCTTAGTGTTCTTATCTTAAGGCAGAATGGATAGAATAATTAAAATTGGGCATAATAACATTCCTTCATTAGAATAGCTACCGTAAGATCTAATTTGTCCAACTAAAGACTGTGTTCACCTTCTTATAAACAATAGTAAGATGACAAAAGTACAGAATCTGTGATATAATATTGAAGTAACTAAAGATTCCTAAAGCTTGGCATGAGGTTTTAGAGAACAGTCATTGCCTATTTGAAATATCACTGGAAATGAGGCATCAGAGACATTTTATCTGGACTTTGTGGGGCAAGCTAGGGGTCACCCTGACAAATACCCATACCCTACCCTCAACTGGGTATTTTGGATCTAATATTGGGAAGGAGGCAACATCGGGAGAAAACTTAGAAAGGTATTTCAGTATTGGAGTTTATGAAATATTTATAAAGCCTCTTACTGACTGACCCTTATTTCAAGACATTGCCTTATTTCCAAGGTGTGTGGTATATTTGCATTAATTAAATTGCCTATGGTTTCTGCTTGACCACAATCTATATACTTTTAGGTTATCCTGGGGCTCTAATTAAACCATGACTACTGAGGAATTGGGTCTGGTAGAAAAAATAACGAAATGTTCCTCATATTTCTGACATCAGGCACTTTCTCTTTTCACCTTAAAATCCTCTGGAGCTATTACAACCACCCTCAGAGTTTCAAATACAGCTTCTAGGCTGATAATGCGAAATTCATGTTCAGGCTCAGAGCTCTTTCCAACTATCTAATTCATGTTCATCCACTGCTTGCTGTACAGCTTCATCTGGAGACCACAAAGATGCCCCAAATTTCCTATGGCCCAAACTGCATTCATCCACTTCTATCTTAATGGGCTGGAAGTCTCTAGCTCCTTCATCTTTGTTATCCTTCATACTCTGGCCTCTGGTTATTTTTACCAACCTTGACATTTACCTTTCTTCTAGCTCTGTGGTTCAGCAACACCAAATTTCTTATCATTCCTCCACTTGACTTCCCATTTTTTGCCTCAGCTCATGCTCCTCCTTCTGTCTGCAGTACAACCCTATTGCTATACACTCATCGCAACCTCCCCTTTACCTGAATAACTTCTAAGCCTTTAAAATGCAGCTGAGATACTACCTCCCTCAGGAAGCTTCTCTTGGCAAGGTCTTGCTTGCTTTCTTGATCAGGTACCATGAAAAGAACCCCCCCTCAGTGCCTGTGTAGAGTTTCTATCCTCCTAATACTGACATAATACTATCAACTCCTTAGAGGCAAGAGTGGCATTTTATTCCTTTTTGTATCCCTACTTTTTAAGGGCAGTTCTAATAGAGAAGGTGCTCACTATTTATGTTGTGAAATTAGCAAGTCATGGATGAGATCCCCTCCCTCCCCTCAAAAAAGGAGGGAGGCCTTTTCATTTTACCCTTTTGAGACAATCTCTCTGCCCTTCTGACTCTGTACCGTTAATCATATCCCAGGAAAGAACAAGTAGATATAGTTCAGCATGGTGTTGTGCATGATGTAATATTGGACAGTCCCCACTGGAAATTATTAGATTTACATTTCAAGTATGTGATGGATATACTAGTAGAATGGTCGAAAAGAAAATGCCATTTGATCATCAAAGGCAAAATCAAAACTGATTGGAATGTATGATCTGTGTGTAAGTTACCACCCTGAGTTTTGAGATTATTACCCCGCCTTTAATATGTAGGGAGAGCTGTGGGAAGAACATAACCTTTGATTCAATCATTCCATTGAGGAATGTATTTGAAGAAGATAATCAGGATTATTGAGAGATTTGTATAGAGACAGTTAACATCACATTATTTACAACTAAACAGAAAGTGGAAAGAACTTAAATGTCACACATTGGGAATTAAGTAAATTATGGGGTTTTTAATATATGTAGCCACTAAAATTATACTTACAAGGCATTTTAATAATGTTATAAAATGCATAGGAAAATAGGCTAAGCTAAGCAAAATTAAAACTGAATGTAAAAAATAAGAACAGGATATGATATAATCTCAATTATGTAAAAATTCTGAGAAATTCTGGAAGGAAACAGACATATAAGGTAGTTATTGCAAGGTAGTGAGATTGTAGGCAATTATTACCTTTCTTTATTTGCATTTTCTAAATATTTCGTGGTAAGCATGTTATATTTATTAAAAGGCAAAACAAATGTATAATAACAAAAGTGGGATTTTTTTTTTTCAGAAGTGAGGGTAATCTAAGGATTGAATAATTACTTGCTTTTTAGCTGACAAATATTTGTAGAGAAACTTACAAAATATTAAAGGGCAGCTTTTTGGGGGTGAAAATACCACTAGCATCCTAAAATAAGAGTAGAATTTGGAAGTTATCACAATAAATTAGATTTTCAAAATTATTTTTGCTATTTTATTTTCTAGCTTCTACTTCTGCACCTGACTCAGCTTTAAAATGGTCCCTCCCTGAAACATGGCAAGGTGTTGAAGAAGGCTGGGGGAGGACACAACAATACCATTCCAGGCCCAGGGGATGATGTTCTCATTTTACCCAGTGAGTAAAACAAGCCAGGAGGTGAATCACAGACAGGCTGAACCCTGATTACAGCCGGATCTGATTATGTTTCATTTCTATTGTACAACACAGTAAAGAGTATGGAAATAAGTAGGCACTTATGTTATTTCATTCTTCCTCTTTTGGGGGGGGTTAATGTAGGAGAGGAATTTCATAGACCAGTGAAATCTCCAAAAATTAATCTAGCATATCTTCATTAAAAGTGGAATAGTAATTGCCATGCTGAAAGGAGGTAAAAAATCCACTAACTGGTTAATGTTCTTCACGTGTCAGAGAATGGATTTACACTTTCTAGTATCCTTAAGCTTGAAAGACACAGAGGGTATGGAAGAGAACAATTTATTAATGCCTTCTGATCATTTGCCTTTGTGAATTTCAAAATACAGGACTGAGGAAAAATGACAAGTTCTTCAGTTGCTATGAGTTTTCAGAATTGCAGAGAAGAAGTAGGTTAATAAAATAGAAAAATATCTATCTGTGTATCCATTCATCTCTCTGTCTAGACCTATCTTCCAGTACACACATATATTTTTCAAAAGATGATTCCTTAGATATACAGAAGCACACAGCCATACTTACAAAATTTTTCTTATTTAAAAGAGAGTTTTCAAAAGTTCCAGAATATCTCCCTAGCCTGAAAAGAAAATGTTTTTCATAGGATAATTATATTTTCCCCAAAGACCTAATTACATTTATGGTTTAATTTGAACCTCTTAAGATAATAGTGAATGAGAGAAGATCCATAATGGAAGAACATTTAACCATCTGTGAAGTAATAATAATGATAATGTCAAACATTTACTGAGAACTAACAATGTGCCAGGAACTGTTCTCCATGTACCAACTAATTTAATCCTTATAATAACTTTATGAAATAAGTAATATTATTATCCCCCATTTTTACAGATAGAGAAGCAGAGGCCCAGGGCAATTAAGTCACTTGTTCAGGGTCCCACAGTTTGCAATTTGACAGAGTAAAAATTTGAACTCATGCAGTCTTATTCCCAGTCCTCATTTGAACCAATAAAGCACATTCCCTTTCTAAAATGATTTAAGAGTAAAATAAAAGAGGGTCACTGTGTTGTTTGCTTTGTTTGTGTGGTAGAATGAAGGAAGAATGAAACAAAATACACTGGCCACATTATCATTGGTGGTGTGTTTGTGTGACTGCCCAGAGACATGAGGGACAGGCGTGAGTGGGCTGACCTGTACAAACGTCAATTATTATTATCATCCTGCTTTCCCATCAACCACCTCTCTTCAATGGAGGATGTAACTTTTTGAATAAACAAGCTTGTGAGTCATTCCTATACAGAAAGGAAAAATCTGTTCTGTCTCACCCATCTCTTTGATGAATCTAGCCAGCGGATTCGCCCTGGGCTATGGGTTTTCCCACTAAGCAAGCTGTTTCCCCCACCCCATGCAGGAAACAAGAGACGATTTTGAAGGTTGCCAAGCTTTTGGTATCCTTTGGGGTTTTTATGCCAAGCAAGGAGTGATCTTGGCCGTCTTGCTTGGCACTGCAGTTGACTGTGTCCAGTGTGTGCCCTGGGTGCCAGGAGCCCTGGCTTTCTCCACTATCCTTCATTCCTTTGTCTGTGGTCAGCTCATAAGATTATAGGATGGGCCTGAATTCTCTGTGAAGCTGCTCTTAAATAGCACAAATCAATGCTGGGTGGGGGAAAGGAGGTGGGGCACAGACATTGGATATAGAAAGGACTTTCCAGTTGGCCTTTCAGTGTTACTGAGAGAATCAGAAAAGTTAAGATTTTAAAAACATACAGTTATTGTTCATTATTTCTAGCTTTCATGTGAAAAGACAGGTGAGTGAAAAACAGATATGTAATATATAAAAAATAAAATCCTTAGCTCCTTGCCCCTCTCCTGTTCTCTAATAACCCTTCTTCTGTTTCCAACAAATGACCTGTGATTGATTAGCAATTGAATCCATTGTGCTATTCAGTTTCAGTTCTTACGCACGAGCTGCTCTGCCTTGCTATTCCCTTCTGATTTTTGACAGGCCTTTGCTGATATTTTGACCTCTGTTGGGTCTCTGGATTGAATCTACCTTTGCTTTCTGCGTGTGGTTTTGCCTGTTTCTGAACTCTTCACCTTTTCCTGGCTCCCCTTGTTTCTTTCCTTCCTAGCTTTCTTTAAATCAAGTAAATTTGTCCACCTGACTCTGGCACAAAGTGGACGTTCAGTAAGCATTGTTTCGATGAAGGACATGAACTCATTGCTCCCATTCATAATTCAATAGCAGAAATAAATCTTTGGGTTTGACAGGGTTGAGACCTACCACTATAAGATTTTACAGTCTGTGGAAAATAATGTCTTCTCCTTCGAACAGATTCCTAAGAATTATGAAATGATTTTTATGATGATCGTAATGATGATGATAGTAGCAAATATAACTTGAGTGCTTGGTGTGTGACACGAACTGTAGTAAGTATTTTACAAGGATTTTTTTCATATAATTCTCATAACTGCTTTATAAGTAGATTCTGTTATTATTTCTGTTTTTACAGATAAAAAATCTGGGATGCAGAAAAGGTAACTTGCTTAAGTTTTACCCAGCTAGTAAGTAAAGAAGCTGGGCAGGAAATCAGAGTTTTAGTCAAGAATTCTAACTCTTCATTTTATCTTTCTTTGTTCGAAAAACTTGCTGTCCGTACCTGCTCTGATATATCCAAATTAGGTTACATATTATACTGAATTTACGCTTCTCTGTTTACTGTCCACATTGTTCCCTTAACTTGAAATAAAACAAAAATAAAATCAAAACTACTATTTGTTGCGCATCTACTATATGTCAGATACGCTACTTCAGGTATTTAATCTTATCACACATGCTTGAAAAAACTGGAGATACTTCCCAAAGAGGTATGCAATGCAATGAAACATTGCATTAGAACCATTCTAATGCAATGAACCATTAGTAAAAGCATTTGCCTTGCATTTGGTAGCAAATGTAGTTGTAATTCAAATGAATACCACTTTCCAGTTCAGTTTAGCAAATATTTACCAAACATTCACTGTGTTCAAGGAACAGTCCCAGGTGCTCATGATCTGGGAACACAAGTACCATACAACTGTGACCTCAAACAGTGAGGGATTTAGCTGGGTTAATAAAACACATAATGCACAATAATACAACAAATAGCTATAATAAATACTGAATATGTTTAGACTCATAGTGTCTCTGGGGTGTAGAGGTGGCTTCATGGAAGGAGAGGCATTTGAAGCAAATTTTGAAAGATGGCATAAGAATTAGAGGGGCCATTATGAGACACAGGGGCATATTGGGGGATCCTTCAGGATATAAGATGAGCTGTCAACTAGGATAAACCTGGGGTTCACATTTGTCTTCTGACATTTACAACAATGTGACTTTGGACAAGCTATAAACCTTTCTGACCCTTATTTATAACATTAGGGCTATAATTAATATATCATAATGCTAAGAAAGATGAAATGAGATAACATCAGTGCACATGACCACAGCGTAGAGTATTGGTGGTAATGGAATTACAGATGAAAGCTGTGATTTGTAATGTATCAGGTGTTCTTTTCTTTCATTTTTCCATCTGGCTGCCCCTCTTGGCCTCTGGTATTAGCAACACTTTGTATTTGCTTTCCAATGGCTTATTATTTAATTTTCACAACATCCTTGGGAGCTAAATAGGTAATAACTATTATTACAGTAAAAACCCATTTTTACATAATACGATTTTAATGGAACTGCTGATTTTACAAAATGAAAGTGACTGGTAAAAAAGATTTAAGTGATACTTTTGAACCTCTAATATAATTTTATGGTGTTTTGTGTATTTTAATTCATTAATAAAGGAAACATGTAGAACATTCCCATCATTATTCAAATAGAATAGCATAATTTTTCAATAAAATTCTTAGGGTAAATTGCCTATTTCCATTTTCTGGGAAATCAATTTTATGGAATGACCTCAGACCCATCCTATTCCATAAAAACAGGACTTTACTGTACTAATAAAAGATATCACTATCTTAAGTATGGTACCATTTTCCTTCAAGGCGTTCTGTCTTTATGGACATTGGATTTTGAAAGAGCTGTAAATTCTTCTCTGTGGTATTATATGGAGTAAGCGGAGGTAATCGTTAAGAATTTGCTCTTGTAGTTTAGTTCATGATAACTTTGCTTCAACAAATAAGTATAGCTGACTGTCTTTGCTCTCTAAATATTGGAAGAATTGGCCTGAATGCATTCTCGATTTCTTAAATAGTAGGAACAAGTTCTGACTTACTAGGCAAGTCTCAAACCTTCATAAAGAATAGCTGATCAAATGGTGAAAGGATCCCTCTAGTTTCTGCTCTCTAGCTTGTCCTAAACTGACCCGAGTGGATTTGTGTAAGATGCCTCCAGTGCTTTCTCAGGACTCTGTTTCAAAGGGTGCAGATATGATATCATGTAGCCTCCAGCATCTTTGTTTGTGTGTGTATGTGTGTGCGTGGTAAAATTCACTGTTACATTTTCTATATTACTTTGAACTGTCCTTATTTGAACACATGAATGGGAGAGTACTGTTTTTCTTTGATAATAGTTCTTGTGTTTGTTTTGATTTTTAATATTCAGTACCTTAAATGGCAGAGAGGCTTATCAAAGTCATGTGATGTTCAAAGATGGCAATATTTAATGCACCGCCTTGTTAAGTTGCAAGACATCATAATAGATTGGTGATATGAAGCAAGATAATCATAAATCAGAAAGTAATTTTTGAGGGGGAGAAACTTCTATAAAATGTGATTATAGAACTATTGACTTCATTTGCCTTTTTCTTATCTGAGATTATATGTAATTCAGTATTACATACTGAATTGTATCAGAGATGTAGGTCTACAACACCAATTAGAAGCCAAGCAAATATTGGTATATTTCTGTAGCTTGTGTAGTTCTCTAATTTGGTCTTGTACCATTTGGATGGGACAGAAAAGCCCTAAAGACCACCAACCCACTTATTCTGGATTAGCAAGTGGGAGAGGAAGAAATTTAGGCTTGAGTTACTGGGGTCCTTTTTGCGATGTGTGGCATCAGAATGGTGACAAGTGGAGTGAGTGTTCTGAAACTCTATCATTACCTGGAAAACCACCCAGAAACCTAACAGCATAAAAAACACATTTTATTTTGCTTACAATTTTGTGGGGAAGGGCAAAGCTGAGGTGTTCTAATTTGGGTTCTTCCATGCATTGCAGTTAGATAGTGGCTGGATTGTGGTCATTGAAAGGCTCACCTTGACTGTCTTTAATGCTTTTAAGATGGCTCACTCATATGGCTGGGCCTTGATGCTGGTTATTGGCTGGGAGCTCAGGGCAATTAACTAAGAGGCCTCAGTTTCTCTCCTCACAGGTTTATTTGTGGGGCTGCTTGGGCTTCCTCACAGCATGATGGCTAGATTCCAAGAAAGAGTAACCTAAGAAAGGGTGTTCCAAAAGTAAGTGGTCCAAGAGAACTGTGTGGAAGCCACATGCCTCCTGAGCTGGTCTGGCAACCTCAGAATATCATGGCCATAAATGTCTTGGTCAAGAAAGGTCCTGAAGTCAGCCTAGATTTAGGAGAGGAAAATTAGGTTTCACCTCTCAATGGAAAGAATAGCTAAGAATTTGCAGCTGTCTTTAATCTACCTCTATTCATGTATTTATGTGTATAAGTATATATGCATGTATGTAATTAAAAGCAGATGTACCTGACTTAATTCAAAAGGTGCTTTAGAGCCTGCTAAATTTGTGCTGTCTTCTCTGTCTGGGCAGACTTTATTTAGATTATGTTGGCTTGTATGAATCAGAAATTACAGAATACCGGGAGACAGACTGTTCAAAGGGTTTTCGTTTCTTTATTTTATTTTTACCTGTAATGCTTAGTATTAATTACACCACCTCTTCTCTGCCTGAAAGTGGTATTTGTCAACCCTCAAAACATAATTGGGCCCCCGATTTGGAATTGCTCACTTTGCAATGGGAATGGACGATAGTTGTTGGGCTGAAACTTGTGGTCAAATCTTTATATGTGTGACCAGAACCTCTTCTTAGGAGAGAGGAATGTGGTGGGGATGAGGGAAGACATGGAGAAAACATATTTTGAGCATTTTCTTTCAGGGCAGACATTAAAGATCCAGGGGAGATAACAGTTGAACTTTCCTTTGACTTTGTTTGGAAGGTGAATGGATAAGCTGTTCTTTACATTACTTTTGACCTAGAGACTTTAATCAACATTATTTTTAAATAAAAATAAATAAACAGAAAGAAAAAATCTGAAGCCAAAGATGAAAAGATCTTTAGAAACTATTTCTCCTTCCTTTTAGGCATTGTTTTAGAGGGAATCGTAGACGTTAGTGAACATTATTTGAAGGATGTTAAAGTCATGTCCTCATCACAAGAAGGAAGAATCAGGATTTCAGACTCCATAGAGCAGGTGTTTTCACCAGCATCCCCAAGAAGTTTATTTTTGAAATGCTGAATGTAAATGAGCTTTCCATATATCAAATTATTTAAAAATAGACTATAGAAACTTATAATTTAAAGCAGTCTAAGTACAGAATGCTTTGCTATATGGAGTTCCTTAATGAACCGATTACCTAGGAATTTATTTGTTGTATTTTGAGGTGGATTTACTTACAAATATTAGTATATATGTACATTATAAACACAATTGTTGAGCTGGTAGGAAATGTAGTGGCTTTGTAATCCAATTAAAATGAGCCGTGATAATTGAAGTGTTTTATAAACTATAAAATGCTATGAAATATATTAATATTATTGACTAAACTTACGTGATGTTTTATGCCAAACCTGAGTGGAATCTTAGTCTCCATGCTTCAACTCAGTGTTTTAAATTGTCCCCTAAAATTAATTAGAGGGAATACTATTGCTTGATTTGTTTTGTTTCTAAAATAGGATTGAATTTTGAGACAAAACATTTGGAGACTAGGGAGTTCCTTGTAGTTGCAATGACCATGATTCATATGGATTCTCCCAAACGAACAGCAGCAGTCCCCTAAACTTTCTGACCAAGACCTATGACACAGTGCTTTTGCCAGGGTGGACAATTAGGAGTTGGAATTAAAAAGAAGTTTTTCTTTACCTATATATGTTTTTCAGTATGAAAATGAAATTTTGATTAAAATAACAGTACATCTTTTTCCTATGACAAAAGAAACATAAAACATATAAATATATTGAAATTGGTTGGGACTCTTTCTAATCTCAATTTGTCCATCTCTGCTTGATTCAATCATGGCATTTGTTTCTGGGCTAATTAGAATTCACTTAGGATCATCTCTTGGGATCCAAAGTCATGTAGGCCCTGACACTCTTTATGGCTTGCTAACTTGCTGGAACTAATTCGAGTTTTACTCTAATAGAGTGATTTTACAAACCTCTCCTTGTTTCCACTCACCTGAGAAATACACTCATTGTCATGGTCCATTAGCGTTAGCATCATGGATCATAGTAATTTTCTAGGAGGGGTACACGTCCCTGGGATGTAAAGATCATGGGGTGGGGGTAATTGGCAAGCATGAAGTATATAAGAGACTGGGGTTTTATTTTGGTACCTACACCCACCTAGAGAATAACTACTTTTATGACTTCAAATACTCCACCTCAGTCTCCCAGAGGTGTGACCCTACTAGGCACCTTGTGTCATAGCCTGAGAGGATTCTAGCAGATATTCCTGTAAAACACCTATGAGGTTTTCTTCAGTTGCAATAGGTGTAATTTTTTTTTTTTTGCTACTAGAGCAACTTCTTTCTCTAAAGTAACCTGTACAAACTTTCAGCTGCAGTTTACAACTACTTCTTAAAGAAACTGTGCATCACTTTCCCCAGGATTTTAAGTACACTTTGTCCTTAACAATACAAATTACAAGCAATATAGTAGCAGTAAATGCAATGTTGGCTGCTGTGGAAAAATATAATATGTATCGTAAACTTGATGGGAAGGCAGAATTGGTAGGGTTTAGCAGTTTATCAGTTGTAAAAAAGTAAAGAAAAATGAGGCTGAGAAGATGACCAAAACTTTTGCACACAGGTGAATGCCAAGGGGTGCCATCAATAGAAATAGAAGGTTCAGGTAAAGGTGTAGGTTCAACAGGGAGGATAATAAATTCCATCATAGACATATGCTCAGGTTCATGTGCAGATGCCTAGATGGTAACAGGAAATGTGGACCAGAAGACTGAAAAGAAGGCCAACTGAGAATCCGGATTGCGATTTGGTAATCCTCAGAGGAACTGACTAGGAAAGCCTCGAGTAGTGAATGGCCATTAGGACCCACATGAGAACTTTTGCAGAGAGATAGAAGGAGTGGGTGGAAGTCAGCATCTTAGGGGAAATGCTAATTTAAGTGGCAGGAAGAGATATCAGAGAAGGAGTAGTCATGAAATCAGAAGCAGGACAGCTGAAGGCAAGGCAAGCAAGAAAGGAGCAATACCAAGATGATGGAGGTGGTTAACAGTAAATGTTCCAAGGAGTACAGGGAGGATGCTAATTTGGAAATTGCTTGAGGATAAACTATATCCTCTGTGTAGACTCCCACTAATCAGTGCAAAATCTAATGTAACATCTCTTGCTTGTTTTATAGTTTCATACATCTGGACTGGATCAATGTCTTCAAGGATACCCATATCTTTGTTAAAATTAAAAGCAATTACTCCCAGTGAGCAGACTTTTAAGGTGGCAGCCAGGTTATCCGTGGTCACTTTCTGGTGACAATACTGCCAAGTGTTCTAAATTAATAGGCTCAGGTAATAGGTTCAGTCCCACCAAACTGGTTAATGCGGTTAATTTTCCAAGCTTGACTTGGAAAATAGAATAGGTATGTCATTTAAGAAATCACTGTCAGCTAGCCATGGTGGCTCATGCCTGTATTCCCAGCATTTTGGGAGGCCGAGGCAGGTGGATCACTTGAGGTCAGGAATTTGAGACCAGCCTGGCAAACATGGTGAAACCCCATCTCTACTAAAAATACAAAAATTAGCTGGGCATGGTGGTGTCTGCCTGTAATCCCAGCTACTCAGGAGGCTGAGGTATGAGAATCTCTTGAACCCAGGAGGTGGAGGTTGCAGTGAGTTGAGATTATGCCACTGCACTCCAGCCTGGGTGACAGAGACTGCATCTCAAAAAAAAAAAAAAAAAAAAAAAAAAAAGGAAGGAAGGAAGAATGAAAGAGAGAAAGAGAGAGAAAGAAATCCCTGTCATTTCTTAAAAGTAGAGTATTATAAAAGCATAATGCAATGTAATATATATTTCATTTTAAAATTTAGGGGATTGTGTATAACTTTTAGAATGAGTTCAATTCTGGAGGTGAGAATTGAAGTCCACATTATTTAAAACAGGCAACATTACTCTATCAGAGCTCATTGGTTAATTCCTTTCAGTTAAGGAATACTGACAGTGGCATCCATAGGTTTTTTTTTTTTTTTTTTTCTTTTTTTTTTTTTGAGACAGAGTCTCACTCAGTCACCAGGCGCCAGGCTGGAGTGCAGTGGCACGACCTTGGCTCACCGCAACCTCCGCTGCCCGGGTTCAAGCATTCTCCTGCCTCAGCCTCCCGAGTAGCTGGGACTACAGGCGCGCGCCACCACGCCCAGCTAATTTTTTTGTATTTTTAGTAGAGACGGGGTTTCACCATGTTGACCAGGACGGTCTCGATCTCTTGACCTCGTGATCCGCCCGCCTCGGCCTCCCAAAGTGCTGGGATTACAGGCCATAGGTTTTAATATTAATTTGGGGGCATTGATATCAGGAACTAATGACTGGTAAAGAAAACGACTTGCTACTCTGGTTTATCCAGGACTGAGGGTTTCCTGGGACATAGGAATTTTAGTGATAAAACCTGGAAAGTCTGAGGCAAACCAGAATGAGTGGGTCACTCTACTAAGAAATCACCGTTAAAATTTGTACCAACCCCATATTCTATGATTTGCACTGCAACAAGTTTGCTGAGGGTTAATGAAAATTTCCCCTGATTTAAATGCATAAACATAGTTTACCTAGTTTTATTACCCCAAGAACTTTGTCTCATGGAATTAATATTCTTTGAGGAGTCTTACACAGGCATTTCTTACAAAAAAGGGGACCTGAGTGATTACATATGTATTTTACCCCCCTGGTTGGGATTGGGAAGTACAAGCCAAGCAAGGAACAACTGCCCATGGGAGTTTTTAATGCAGAGCAGGGCTTTTTTTCACTTGTTCTAATTGAATTACTTCTTTTTCTCTTTATGGTCTGTTTTCCATGCAGATATTTTTGGAATGTAAAATTAAATAATTCATGATTTCCCAATCATCGGTTTAGGTACAGTTGCTATTTCTTGAGTTGATTATACCCCCCTTGACGGAGCTTTTGGAGTCTCCTCATGTGCAGAGGTTTAGAGATAAGAAGTTTGCCGAAGTGACAAGGTCTTTTATAGGTCCAGGCAGGCCAGCAGGGGCAGGAATAGCATAGCTGGCTTATTACTGACCCTTGGGTTACCACTGTTAAGCAGCTCAAGGGTTGTTCACATTTTGTGTGTCCTAGATTCCTTTGGCAGTCTGGTAAAGCCTAGACCCATTCTCAGAATAATTTTTTTGATACATAAAATAAAGCAGAATTATAAAAGAAATCAGTTAGATTGATATGGCTATCAAAATATTAAAATAAAATGCGATATAATATGCTTCTCTGTTAGAAGATTGAGTAATAGTACCTAGCACTGGTTCTAATAGGTATCATAATTTCAATGTCATTATTGCAGAAATTCTCCAAAAAGGGCTGCCATAAACTTTGTTCCTTGCTGTAAATGCTTTCTGCTCCTTCTGTGGAGACATGGGGGTCACTGCTCTCCCCTTCAATCTGGGCTGGCCTTTTTGACTAGCTGGACTGATAGACTGTATTAATAGAGTAATGTTCTGGGATTTGAAGGCTAGGTCACAAGAACACTTGCGTTAGATGATCCTTTTGCCTAGAAGTCTCATTTGCTATTGGGGTGTTGCCTTTTGGAATACGGCCCTTAGGCTATGGGAACCCAAATCACATGGAAAGGCCACTTTTGTAGCACTGCTTGGCAGCCCCAGATGGAGATAAGCTGTAGCCAGTAGCCAGACTCAGCTTCCAACTATGTAAGTTGGAATCTATCTTGATGTCCAGACCAGTTGAGCCCAATAGTGGGTCTTGCTGAGAATTCTGAAATTATCTTTCCTTTATCTGCAAGCACATTAAAAATCTCCTATTTTATTTTTAGGTCAGTGTTACTCAGGATTTCTTATGTGTACTAAATAATGATTATTTAGAAGGGACATTCTATTGTTCAGTCCATTAAGAGTATATACATAAGCGCTGGAGGAGCTAATGGTCCAACTGGTATCCAAGAGAGCTAAAAGAGATTAAAACCCCTCTTCAAAGCCAAAATTGATTTACATTTATTCCATCATGCTTGCCAATTACCTCCACCCCATGATCTTTACATCCCGGGGACGTGTGCCCCTCCTAGAAAATTACTGTGATCCATGATGCTGATGCTAATGGACCATGACAATGAGTGTGTTTCTCAGGTGAGTGAAAACAAGGAGGGGTTTGTAAAAGCACTCTATACTGCTGTCTGCATAACGTGTGATGTGAAAACAGAGTTCAGAAATCATGCATTTATTGAGCAACTATTTACTGGGTGCATAACTTATTATGTGTCACTTTGCCTCATGTTGGAGATAAAATGATGAGCAAAGCAGTTCCAAGACCCACCTGAAACTTACTGCCTAGTGGGGGAGATAAAAATGTAATTGCCTGTAGTTAAAAATGAATATGACTAACAAATATGCTATAGGAAACATTCAGACAGTGATGAAAGCATGTACTGTGGGGCCTGGACCTGGACTGTCATAGAAGTAAATTCAATTATAATTCATATTTGAAGGCTAAAAGCAACGATTTAGGTATTAGCTATTACTAATAAGACATTTATGCAGAATTTCTCAAAGTGTTTCCCCCTGAAACTAGCTCCTTATAAGCATCACATGGAAAAAATAGAAGTCAAACAAATTTGGAAAATTTTGGACTAAGCACAGATAAATATTGTTTTCTTGTTTCTTGTCTTTTCAAAGCCTTTTATATGGCAGTATGGGTTGTATAACTTTCAGAGTGGGATATAGTATGAGCTGTTCTCAAGCATGTTTGATCATGTAACACTTCTATTCACAGAGCAGCTTATCATGCTGAAGTTTCAGGGAAACACTGAGTACAAAGAGTTCTCACACCTAATTTAACACTCACACCATTCTGTGACTTTTGATATCCAGGTATTAGGAATTAGGGGCTTAGGTATCCAGGTATTAGGAAGACTAAGTCTTCTGTGAATAACAACAACCTGAAAATTATTATTTTTATTAAAATTATTATGGTATGAGGTTGATAGTTACATAAATTTATATCTTTCTTACATAAAAATCTGTTCTGTGGTGTCACGGACTTGGATGCCTTCTACTTTTTTGTCCTTCAGTGTTTTTTCTATTTTCAAAGTCACTGTGTGGCCCAGCAATATGCTGGAGCACCAGCCATTGCAGCCACATTCCAGGAAGCAGAAAGGAGAAAAGGATTCTTCTTATACATCTCACATGACACTTCTGTTTACATCTGAATGTTGTAAACTTAGCAAAATGGTCACTTCTACCTGGAGGGGAAGGTGGGAAATGTAGTCTTTTGGCTAGGTGACAATCTATTCAGCTAAATATTGGAGTTCTTATTACGAAGGAAGGATGGAATAAATACTGGGAATCAGCTAATGGCCTCTGTCACATTTTTTTTTTCCACATTTTACAGTTGTTGGAAATGACCCCAAGAGGGCATGCCCAAGAAAGAGCTCAGAGATCACAGAGACAGTAGAGTCAAATCTAGGCCTCTGGATTCTTGAGTCTGTCTAGTTCATTACACTGTTCCTATTTAAACATATGGAAGGAATTAAAACAGAGCCTTTCAAAAGCTATGTTATTAAGGATCATGGTGGTATACACAGATGACACCATTGCAAAGTATATTTTAGGGAAAAAATATGAATATATGTTTCCTAGAGGCATATCCCCAGATCTGGAAATTAGTGGTATTTGATTAATAAACAATTGCAAGCAGTAAGTGATTGCCTTTTGTTTTGGCTGTATTATCCGGGCCAGTATTCTGCTTGTTGGGCTGCTGTGCACTCCAGGGCCTGCTCTGTGTCTAATGGCTTGTCCTCGCTTTTCTTCATTTGTAATATCAGCAATGCTCTGTAAGCCCTGGATCTCGTTTGAAACCATCTGTTTGCCTCTTTATTTACATGATAACGTCACCTGATTGCAATTTAGTGTCTGGATAAAAAACATTGCTCTTACCTTGATTGTGCTGGGTTTTTGTCTGGCTTAATGACAGACAACCCACATGACTGCATTTTTCAGGCAGCAGCAGTGTGTGGAGAGACAGTGTCTGTAAAGCCCACGCATGGAGGTGGTGAATGTTCTGCACTGAGCCCAGGCTGGCTGGGCTGTGGTTAGCAGTGCAAATGGCAGGTACTTCTCTGCTGTCTTCCAGCATATTATTGGCACCAATGGGGCCTTTTCATCTTTGTATTCCCCTGTCTCTAGGGAAGCTCCAGAAGAGTAGAAGTTCTTTGTATATTTGTTAGAGGAGTGAGCGAGTAAGTGAATGAATGGATAGGGGCATGGTGGATTGAATGGAATGCCGATTAAATCCTAGCTGCTATCATCCATTCATATTGATGGCATAATTGGTGAACGTGTGATGGATCAGCAGGAATGATTGCTGTTGGCATAGTGAGGCTGAATGCCTTGGGGTGTTTCCTCTGGGGACATGACTGTAGTCCTGAATCAAAACTCTGAAATTGATACACCAGTCCCCTTCCCCTCTCCCCCTCAGTATTTCATAGGGTAGGAAGTAGTGTATGGCAGCTTCTTCTTTTTGAGAGATGTAGGGGGATGAGTATCTGGAGCAGAGTTTCCTCCCATAGGTTGAGGTATTGATAATTCCAATCCCCACCACAATGGCATCCTTTTCTTACTAAATCCATGGAAAAGGGAAGTGGGCATGATCCTATGATGGCACAAATTTTGTGACTAGGGTTTAAATTTAGCAAGATCGTCTCTAGCAAGGAAATAGAGGCACATACTTTAGACAGAATGGTTTCCAAATTGCTGACTTCTAAATCCTCCTAAAGAAAATTGGGAAAATCAACCCTTCAAACAAACAAACAAAACCAAAAAACAAATCTCTCTCTCTAAGATCCTATATGGGAAAGAACTTCTGAGGCCGAGGCTATCCTAGAAGCCCCGTGACTCTCTCTTGTTCCTCAGATAAAACGTCCTGCCTCTATCCCTGCCTTCATTCACCCCAGGTTGCTTTCCGTGTGCTACAAAGAGGATCAAGAGGTTGGTTCATAATTTGTATTTTCCTTCACCCTCACATTGACCCTAGGGAGCTGAGGGAAGGGTGTTTTAAAAGAAAAACCTTAGACAAATTAAATTTAACAGAGTTTAATTGAGCAAAAAACCATTTGCAAATCGGGCAGCCTCCTGAGCCACAGTAGGCTCCAAGAGACTCTCATGCAGCCATGCGGTGGAAGATTTATGGACAGAAAAAAGAAAGTGATATACAGAAAACAGGAGTGAGGTACAGAAATGGCTAGATTGGTTACAGCTTAGCATTTGCCCTATTTGAACATGATTTGATCAGTTGGCTGCCTTTGGCTGAAACTCGGTGATTGGCACAAGAGTAGGTTACACTCTGTTTGCATAACCAGTTAGGTTACAATTCAGTATGTACAGAGAAGCCTTTAAGCCAGACTTAAAATATGTAAGGAGGCAACTTTAGGGAACTTGATTTAACAGGTGCAATCTCCCATCTAGCTCTGCTGCCTCAGCTTCTTATCGGCTACGCAGCCCACCACAGGTGTGTCACCTCACTGCTGTCCTTGATACTCTCCTTATCTCTGTTCCTCTTCCTTTAGTTGATTTGGTTTAGTGAAAGTGTACTGACATCTACATGCAAATGCACAGAGCACAGACGCATGGGGGTGTAGATCTGTCTTAGCTGTCTAGGTAAATAGGGAGCTTTCAACATGGGTTTGAAAGATGACTCACTGAAGAGCAAATGGAAAATATCAAAACCTTTATTTTTCCTTATTTTTATTCTATTCCTTGAAAATTTTCTTTTTGTATGTTTTATTATGTAGATAATATTTATTACATTAGTATTGCAGCACATATATGTAATTAGCAATTTATCAATATGTTTATGAGGAAGTAAATCATATTGGGAATATATGGCTAAAATTTTACCCTTCCAGAAAAGGAGTATTTGGCATTTACTTGAGTTTTAATATCATATTAGTGTTTATTTACTATAGCAAGCATCCTCTTTTAAAGATCATGTTAGTAAAATGCATGCTATATATGGTATACTTTATCTATATATATATATATATATATATATATATATACATAAACATATGGTTTTACATAAGATTTAAAAACCAAGTGGCAAAATATAAAGTGAGACATTTTACTTCAGGAACCAGAGCTAAGGCTAGACTATGAATTTGAAGTAATTTTTTTTCTTCTTATTTTGTTGGAAATAGGTTAACCTTTCTAGAAACCCGAGAAACCTAGCTTTCAAAATCAGCAGACTTCGATATTTTCTGAGGCCTTGGTCTTGGATATCGATGTCACCTGATGTTTGGGGGCCTTTCCAAAGCTTTCAGAGTCAATTTCAAACGTATTTGCTTGGACTGCAGAGTCCTTTGTGATCTGGCCTCATCGTCCGCTGTTCTCCTGCGTGCTTAGTTGTCCAGTTACACTTTTCTACTCACTGTTCTCCAATGGAATCCACTGTTTCATTTTCCAGTTTTTTTACTTGCTCTTGTTACTACCTGTAACTTTTTCCACTTCTTTTTCTTTCTCTCCCTCCCCACCCTAAACCTCTCTTTCAGCTTATTTCTTTTTGTCCTTTAACACTCAAGTTGGTGTCACCTCATCTAGAAAGTGTCCCTGAATCCTCATTTGATGTAATTCTCCTTCCCCTGGGTTCCTATAACACCTTGGATATATTTCTGTCATATACCCTTATTCTGTAATTATTACTTACTTTTACATCACCTTGAGACAGAGATTACGTCTTATTTGACTGTTTGTATCTCTAATGCAAAACAGAGGATTTGGCATATAGCAGAACTCGACAAACGCTAGAGTAAATAAATGAGTAAGAGGCATCACTAACTAGTCAGTCCCCTATTAAAGTATTTCCAGGGATTTTGGAAACTAAAGGGGGAGATGTCACTGTGTCACTGTCATACTGAGAATCTTGGCAAACAAGGGATGGAAGGAGGGTGGCCATTCCCTAAGAACCTTAGCAACTGACAAGGAGCTGCTGATTTTCTCTAGAAGTCCTGGTGGTCTGCTGCAGAACCCAGTCTGGGGAATCATTCTGTATCAGCATTTTATATATTTAGAATCCCTGGGCCAGAAATGTACTGTCTGTGAGATGTGCTTCCCTGCAGGTAAGAAGATGCGCTATGTAAGGAGGGGGTGGATTTATTCCTTTCCGTGATGGAGTTCTCTGAACTCTAGTATTCCCAGTAGGCACCTCTCATTTCCTGTCTCCCCTGGTGAGCCAGTGGCCTTTCATTCAAACTCCTCCACGCAGCTTGCCCCCTCCTCCCTCCTCCGGCACCTTCCACCTGAGCAGTTGATGGGCCTCCTGTGGCTCAGCACCTGAGGAGCTGATGGGCCTGGCATGGCTTGCCAATCAGGAATTTAGAGCTCTCTGGGGATTTACTGCCTTTCCAGCCTGCAGGCCTCCTGTGGCTCAGCACGAGGTGCCTGACACACCTCCTGTGGTTTTAGCAAGTGAGCAGCTTGTGGATCTTCTGTTTGCTGTGAAATGGTTTCAGAGGTTACCTTTTCTCATTTGTATAGTGTGGATGCACCTGTTTTCATTGGTTTTCTTTTTTGGTGAAACTATAAAGAAAGAGTGCAAATGAGTAAACATTGATGCAGGCTTAGAGCTATGACATTGGCTACTGTGAGGAAGCCCAAGTTTTGCTGTGCGAGGCCTACATCCCAGTATGGTGAGGAAATAATCTGTGACTGTGAGAGAATTGTAGAGTAATTCTTCTTGGCTCTTAGTGTATGTATCTGGCACTTAATGATATCTTGCAAGTCTGAATGAATTAAAAATGTTTCTAACACTTTTTAAATTAACTTATTCATCTGAAAGCCGCTGAGGGAAGGCTTTAGGCAGGGCAAGCTGGCCCCTAGTTCAAGTGGAACAGGAAGGAAATAGTTAAAGGATTTTAAACTGCTAAAGGGGGCTTTTATGTTCTTCTGGGAAAGCAGCAGTTTGCATGGAAATCACAGCTTTTATACATTAAGTATGGTTATGGTCTTTTCCCCAAAGCTGTGTGAGAAATGTGGACTTTTTCCCCCAAAGAAAATGGAGAACCAGGACCAAAGACTTATGTAGCTTTATGCCTAGGTTTTTCAGGTAACAAAGAGAAGGGAAAGGCTGGTTGGTCTTAGAAAATAGAAGATTTTATTAATAACATAGTTTTTGCCACCACATTCTTAGTACAAGCCTCACCCGAGAGAGGGAAAACTTTAACCACAATTCTTATAAGCTCTACTATTCCAGTATCTTTTTCTTTTCTATTCTATTTCTACAATCTCCTATCACAGTCAAGCCCAAATCGCAGTGCATTAATAAGGACCATACCACAATTTCAGTTCCAAGTACTGCACTTACCTTTTCAAGATCCCAGGTTACTTGAATAATAGTTGTCAGAAGTTAAAATCCATAAAACATTACCAGTAAAAAATAATGTAGGGAATAGAAGAGATATTCACATTTATTTTTTTTTGAGCCAGAAAAAAGGAATAAGTTATATAAATATAAGGCCATAGAAGGCTATAGCATATTGAGAAAACATCAGATCCTTCATTTAAAAACAGGAACAGCTATTATAGAGTATGGTGATAACAGTGGTAGTACTAGCAACAGTATACCCATTATTATAATAACATGAGTTCAGTTTTTTGATGTTCCCGGCATGGTATTAAATATTTATTTTATCTCACCAAAGCTTTGTAAATATGATATGACATTGGCACCATGTTTTACATGCTAAGAAATCAAGATTGAGAGTAGTTTTGATGACAAAAAGCCAAACTCTGCAAAATATTTGGAGGTTTATTTTGAGCCAAATGTGAGGACCATGTCCTGTGACACTGCCTCAGGAGGTCCTGAAAACATGTGCCCAAGGCGGTCAGGTTACAGCTTGATTTTTATGTGTTAGGGAGACATAAGACATCAATGAATACATGTGAGGTATAATTGGTTTGGTCTGGAAAGGTGGGACAACTTGAAGTGGGGGAAGAGGCTTACAGGTCATAGGTGGATTCAAAGATTTTCTAATTGGCACTTGGTTGAAAGAGTTAAAGTATTATCTAAAAACGTGGAATTAATAGAAGGAGTGTCTGGGTTAAGATAAGATGTTGTGGAGACCAAGGTTCTTATTATGAAGATGAAGTCTTACAGGTGACTACCCTTAGAGGCAATAGATGGCAAATATTTCCTATTCAGACATTTAAAACATGTTAGACTCTCAACTAATCTCTCCAGGATCTGAAAAAGACCTGGAAATGGAGTAGGATTCTCTACAGAATGCAAATTTCCCCCATAAGAGACAGCTTTGTATACCCATTTTAAAATATGACAAACAAATATATTTTGGGGTAAAATACTTTGATACTTTCAGGACCTGCTATCTGTCATGTGATGCTATACTAGAGTCAGGTTGGAATTTAGCAACTTATTGCTCCAAAATAGTCTGCTTGTCAGTGTTAATATCTTTGTTTTAATGTTAATGCTGATCAGTTGTACCTAAATTCCAAAGGGAGGGAAGTATAATGAGGTATGTCTAATGATCACTCCTTCCAGTCATGGCCTGAGCTAGTTTTTCAGGTTTCTTTGGAAACCCCTTGGTGGAGAGGAGGATCCATTCAGTTCAGAGTTAGAATTTTTATTGTCTTTGATTTGGGTTTCTTAACTTTATTTTGTTTCTTAAACTTTAGCATGAATAAAAATAAATGGAAATGTTTTAAAATTACTAGTGATCTATATTTTGAACCAACTCTGCAAGTGGTACTGAAGTAGAGTTTCTGTAGACCACGCTTTTGAAAAACCCTAGATTAGAGGATAAGTAGTATTCCCTGGGTCCCACAGCTAGAAAGTGGCCGAGCAGGATGTAAATTTAGGTGTGTCTCATTCCTGCTCTCTCCATACTGGCCTCCATGATGTTTTGTACCTGAATGAAGGTTCAGTGATTACCTTGCTTGTCTTAGACATCTAATTCTATATCACTATCTGACATCTTTACAATTAGCATTAGGCTTCTGTAACTTTGTCGTTAAAAAGTTTTAAACATAATACATAATTTTTTTTCTGTTCAAAATAATCAATATAAAGATATACAAAGCAAATATCCAAGAACTATTTAGCCCTTTCTTTTTGCCCTCCCTTGGATAACTGATGTTCTCAGCTGAGACTGCATTTTTAAAATGTGTATATTTAATTATATAATGTATAACTTTAAAAATATTAATGAATTGAGTATTTTACTACATACCAATTTCTATCCTTAGCATTTTGAATGAATTCACTTTGGAATCCTCATAACACCTTGTGAGGCACTATTACCATGTGTCTTTATCAAGTGCCCAGGAAGCTGAGAAATAGAGATCATAAAACTGATTGGTAGAGGAACAATATTTGGACCAAATAGTTTGACTCTAGAACTCTTATATGCCATACTAAGATGTTCCTTAATTCAGCAATGAAAAACATATGTTCTAAGTATTCATATGTGACTTTCAAAAAAGTTAAGTATATCTTCAAGATACTATCTTGTCAGTAATGACAAATCTACTTCATCCTTTTAAGTGACTGTTTAGTTTCCCAGAGTAGGAATGTGGTCTGTTTATTGAATTACCATCTTACCGATGAACACAAGTTCCTACCCCCCAATGAATTTTTTCACTTTTTAAACAATACAACAACAAAATGCCTTATTGTACAAGTGGGAGAATTTTTTCAGGTCAATTGATTTTAAAGTGAATTCATAGCCTACCTACATCTAAGATCACCCAGGGTGCTTCTTTTAAAATGCAAAACATACCTTCAAGGAACACATAATCATCATATTATAAACTCTTTCAGAACCTGGAGAAAAGATAGAAATCTTCTTAATTCATTCTTAAGGCTGTAGGATTGATTATAAAAATTAGATAAAGGTATCACAAAGAAGAACATTAAAGGCTAATCTCATTGATATTGAGAAGTCTTAGCAAATCAAATGTACCAATGCTTCCAAAGAATCACGAATTATAGTTAAATAGGGTTTAATCCCAGGAATGCAAAGATAGTTCTAGAACATCAAAAACAAAACGAAACAAAACACATAATTCAGTAAGACAAAATTAGAAGTCTCTCTCTCTTTTCTCTAAGATTGCACTTTCTTTTTATAAGAATGAGGCACAGTATTCAGTATATAAAGAACCAAGAATGACTAAATAGGTTTTATTTTCTTTTTTCCCCTTGTCATGTGCAATGCCAGCCTATGCCTATATTACTCTGTCTCTTTATCTAAGTAAGGGCTTCTTAAATACTCAGACTGTCCAAGGTTCCAGAGCACTTCAGGGCATTGGGGAAGTGTTGCATATTTTAGGGGGCTAAGTGTGAGTGAGCAGAGAAAAACTATTTCTAGGGCGGTGGGGGCAGAGAGAAAGATGGTATCAGTGGGTTGAAGAAGGAGAAGATGAACCAAAACAGAAATTAATGGGTTTTTTAGGTTCCCAATCACAAGTCTTGGAAAACTTGGGATACTGAGGGTAAAATGTCTCTGCTATTTTATAGAAGCATCTAAAGTAAAGAAATTTGAAATATAAGCAGATGTCTAAAACAAGATTTTTGCAGGCATCTCATTTTTTTTGTTGTTTTCTTTGGCGTAGAAAATATGCTTCTTCCTCTTGAATGTGGAATAGAGTATTTGTATCTTTTAGTTAAGGGCAAAAGTTAATAATCACAGTATGTTAAAATCATCTGCTTCCATCAGAAGAAAAAGTGTTCACATGGTAGTATCAAGTGGATTTTGTAGGGTGTTTTTCAAAGACCACAAATCAAGTTTTGAAAAAGCATTTGATAAGTTTGTATCTGTTAATATTCAACAACAATTTATTATTCTAGAAATAATTAAGAGGAAATTTCTCTTAACTGGATATAAAGTGTTTACCAGAAGTCCATAGGAAATACTATAATCAACTGTGAAAGGTTAATTTCATTCCTGTTAGTGTCAGAAACAAAACGTGAATGACTACTCATTTCTAATACTGGAGGTGCCAGACAATGCAATAGTACCTGAAAAAAACATGATAGAAGGCACAGTCACTTGAAAGAAGCAGGAAAACAATTTCTGGTAAGCCTACATTGTTTTCTTTTCTAGAAAAAAAGATATTTAAGTAAAATGACTGGTAACAACACTAGCATGCAATAAACACTAGCATTCCTGCATAATAGCACTCACCAATTAGAAAATGTAATAGACAAAAGATTCCACTTTTGATAGAAAAAGATAAAATAACTAGATATAAAGAAGAAATTCATATGTCATATGAAGAAAACCCCCTAAAAGCCTTGCTAAATAGGTGGAATGCCGTACAATTACAGGAAGCCACAATGATGCAAAGATTCTCCCCCACATGGATTTATAAATTCAAGCAAGTCTAGTGAGAATAGCATTTAGATTTTTAAAAAATTAGAATGTGAGAAGCTGATTCTAGTACTTTTAGGGAAAGCAAATATACAACTGGCAAGGATTTGAAAAACATTAATTTGGGAGGGTTGGTCTAGATAAAGCTGGTATGATATTGTCACAGGAAGAGGCAGGAGAGGAAACTGAATGAGACAAAATAGAGTCCAGAAACAGACCCATGGATATAAGAGAATTTACTTAGTAATTAAGATGGCATTTTAAAACAGTGGGAAAAGACATTTCAGTAGATTATATTGGAATAGTTGCCTACCCATATGCTAAAAAAAATCCTGTTGTGTTTTCAAGTCATGCCATGCCAGATGAAGTAAAGAGTCCTATATTAAATATGAAGGAATCAAAAGGAAATATAAGAAACTATTTTTGTATGCTTCTAAAATACTCTGTGTTTCTAAAGTGTGTATAGGAATATGCTCAAGCTAAATTTTCCATTTGCTTTATTTCATATCTTTGAGTATTAGTTCTTGGGATATTGAATTGATTATTCAGTATATCTCTTTCATAGTTTTCTGATTTTCTTTGTGTTTATAATTCTTTGTTTGCCTTTCCATAAATCCATATTTCAGGACATTGTCTCTAGTGATTATGGACCAGCAAAGTGGTAGTAGGGAGAACTTTCTAGAGAGTAGTGTAATCTGTGCCAGATAATGGAGTTTGATTTTGTCCTAATAATTTAGCAAGCAAAAACTGAAGTCAGAACAAATTGAAACATCATGCTGAACTCTAATTCCAATGGCAGTCAAATTTTTCCTATATCCACAGACATTCAACAGTGTGAAGCATTTCACAAGTATCCAAATGTAAAAATAGCAAATATGAAGATAAAATGAAAAGGAAACATTACATATCAAAATGTAAATTAAGGGACAATTGAAACAAAGTCAAAACCAGGTCAAATAAGAGGTCTGCACAGCTTATTCTCTTCTCGTATTTCTTATATTGCTGTCAGCAGAAGAAAAGTACATGTCTGACAAGGACTAAAAGACACACACACACACAAATGTGTATGTGTGTGTGTGAGCTTCTTTTTAAATTTTTATTTCAAATAAAATTATGACTAGTTTCTAATTTTAATTTCAGTTTTTAAAAAGATTTTAAAGTAGTATATTTACTTTGTTCAAAATTCAGAGAGAAAAAAATTGCTCATTGAAAATTCTCTCTTCACTCATGTCTTCCAGTCAGCCAGTTTTATTTCCTGAAAATGACAATGTTACTGGTTCCTTCTGGTATCTTTCCAAAGATATTCTATGCTGCATATGCAAAAATTAAAAAAAGACACATTATGTTTATTTTTGTTCACTCCCTTTATATAAATACTACAAACTATATACTATGTGTGCCTTGCTTTAAAAGATATAATTATTCCATGTGATTATTCCATATTAGTACAGAAAGATATGATTATTTCATATCAGTACAAAATGTACTTTAATTTTTAAGAGATTTATTGTGATATAATTCACATACCATAAAATTCATCCATTTAAAGTGTACAATTCATGGTTTTCACAGAGGTGTGCAATTACTGCAATTAATTTTGGAACATTTGATTACCCCCAAACCCCACACCCTTTAGGCTATAACTCTCTAGTCTGCAATCTTCCCCAGCCACAGGCAACCATTAATCTACTTTCCATCTCTACAGATTTTCCTACTTGAGACATTTTGTATAAAAGGAATCATACAGTGAATTTTTTCACCCTGCACAGTGTTCTTAAGTTTCATCCATGTTGTAGTATAGAACTGATCTGTATTTGAGAATGAGTGAATGGCTACAAAGAATTCATATGAAAAATACACACTTGGCGTAATATATGGATGTCTAGATGCACATACATTAATTTCATTAACTATTTATTTATACAGCAGTCACTCATTCTTAGGTACTAGTTCTCATTAATTACTTTTAAAAGAATCCTGTTCAGATGGTATTAAGGTAATAAAGTTTTTAAGGCGATATTAAGCCAAATACTCATATAGATAGATACATTTTTACACACAGAGTTTTATAGTAGAGATCACCCCTGATCTCTATTGGTTATTAGCAGATGGAGTCTAATGTTTTCATGATATGATTTAGAGGTGAACTGAAAGTGTGTCCCAAGTTCACAGTCTTTTGCAGGGTATTTTAGGTATCCTCTGGTTCCTCTCAAAGGAGACAAGTGTATATAAATTGCAGCACCATATCTTTTCTTGCTTTCCTCTGGTTGTAACAAAGTGTTTTACCTTGTCCCAAAGTTAATCCCATCTGGTGTTCTCTGCATCTTATGCTGTTCTTCCTTTTCAGATATCTCAGTTCATACTTGTCTCCTTTCTCTTTCTTGTCTGAAGCCTTTCCCTCTCTATATGACATCTCCTGTCAGCAAACACATTTTATGAATGTGCCATATGATTTAAAAAAATTCCCTTGAATTAAAAAAACTCCCTCATCTGTTTTTAGATAATGATTCTTCTCATTCTGTCTTCGTGATTTTTGGAGAACATACACTTTCTAGTTGTGAA
The DNA here is from genome assembly GCA_036589455.1 of Ateles fusciceps. Lineage (NCBI taxonomy): Eukaryota > Metazoa > Chordata > Mammalia > Primates > Atelidae > Ateles > Ateles fusciceps. The sequence goes on from JAZHEH010001541.1 coordinate 2,046,489, forward strand.
GCTATTGATGGTACTTGAACTCATAAAAACATTTTTTTTCTTTTCCCAAGGATCAGACCTGTATGTCTAATTGTCCACTTGAAATTTGCACTGGGATGATGTACAGGTATCTTAAACTAAAATAACTCAAAGAGAATACTCTATTCCTGCCCACTCCCTGCCAAGTCTGCTGTTACCAGTGGCCAACTTGCTTTTCTTCCAGCTTTCCCATTCCAGTACATGGCACCATCTTCTACTCCCAGTTGTTCAGGCTCGTTCTTGACACTTTAACCAATTCTGGCTATTCTCCTCCTTGAATGTTACTTGAATGTGTGTTTTTAAATATCCTCTCTCACCATCCTGATATATGCATCATAGCCTCTGGGGTGAACCACTAGAATGCCTCTTAATTAATTATTCTTCTCCTGCTATGCTTACCCTCATCTACTCCCATTCTCCCCCACTGCAGCCAAAACACTCTTAAAAATATGAGTTGGCTGTGTAATTTCCCTTTAGTGGCTTACTTTCATTCTGAAGATGAAAATCTCATGGTTTTTACATAGCCTCCAAAGTCCTTCCTGATCTGCTTTCTTGCCTACCTTTCCAGCCCCACCTCTTACCTCTCTCCTCCAGATTCAGTGGTGTGGGCATCCTGCTGCTTTTCAGTCTTTTTTAAAAATATAATTTCAACCTTTCATTTAGATTCAGATGGTACATGTGCAGGTTTGTTACATGGAAATATTACATGATGCTGAGGTTTGGGATATGAATGAATCTCTTCACCCAGGTAATGAGCATAGCATCCAATAATAGGTAGTTTTTCAGCCCTTGCCTTCATCCCTTCTTTCTCTCTCTAGTAGCCTCCAGTGTCTGTTGTTTTGGTTGTCCATGTGTACCCAATGCTTAGCTCCCACTTATCTGTGAGAACATGTTGTATTTGGTTTTCTGTTCCCTTGTTAATTTGTTTAGGATAATGGCCTCCAGCAGCACCCATGATGCTGCAAAGAACATGATTTTGTTCTTTTTTATGGCTGCATAGTGTTACATGGTGTATATGTACCACAGTTTCTTTATCCAGTCTACCATTGATGGGCAGGTAGGTCGATTCCATGTCTTTGCTATTGAGAACAATGCTGTGATAAACCTACAAGTGCATGTGTCTTTTTGGTAGAATGCTTTCTTTTCCTTTGGATATATACCCAGTAATATGATTGCTGGTTTTAATGGTATTTCTGTTTTTAGTTCCTTGAGAAATCATCAAACTTTTTTCCATAGTGGCTGAACTAATTTGCATTCCCACCAACAGTGTATAAGCATTCCCTTCTCTTTGCAGTCTCACCAGCATCTATTATTTTTTGACTTTTTAATAATACCTATTCTGACTGATGTGAGATGGCATATCATTGTGATTTTGATTTACGTTTCTTGTCTTTCAGTCTTTTGGTTGTATGGAGCTCTTTCGCGCTTCTGACTTTTCATCTCTCCTGCCTTCTTTCTCTGGAGCAACTCTACACCTGGATAATTGCTACTCGCTCTTTAGGTCTCAGCTGTTTCATCCTTGATCCCTTGCTATTACTCTCAAAGCATTATGTGTTTTCCTTCTTACCAATTTGCAGAGTTTGTGCCTATGCAGTAATTTTTGCAATTGTGTATTAATGTTTTGTTTCCTCCACAGAATTTTAGATTTAATGAGGCCAGGAACTGTGTTTCTTTGCTCCACACAACAGTGAAGTGACAGGTATAGAGCAAGCACTCCAAGCTACTTGATGGGCATATGAAAGCAACAGCTGATAATTGAATGCCGTTTATATGCCAGGCACTGTAATACTTTTATATGTGGCATTTCACTTAATCTCTCCTATTACCCCGATAAAGTATTATTTCTCTACTTAGTCATGTACAAGTGAGCAGAGCCTGGAGGGACTTGGAGAGACACTGAGAAATTACTGGAACTATAGAACTACTTAGACCCTTCATATGTGTGGACTGTTGGAGCGTGGGCATCAGTGGGATTCTGTTCATTTGGTAGTTACGAGCAAATGAGGTCAGTAGTTTCTCAGAGATAGATGGGCACTAGAAAGAAGGAAGAGGCAGACATAGTCTTCTTTATTTTGGAGTGTTGCCTGGGCTTTGCCATGATCATTTTGGTAGATATCAGAAGCAAATTCCAAAAGGACTTCAGATCTACTTGTTTCTTCTTCCAAAACTCATTCCATCAATTTCATTAAAAAATTTACTTCTTGGACAAGCACAGTGGCTCATGCCTGAAATCCCAGCACTTTGGGAGGCTGAGGTGGGTGGATTACCTGAGGTCAGGAGTTTGAGACTAGCCTGGCCAACATGGTGAAACCCCATCTCTACTAATAATACAAAAAATTAGCCAGGCATGGTGGCACACACCTATAATCCCAGCTACTCAGGAAGCTGAGGCAGGAGAATCTCTTGAACCTGGGAGGCAGAGATTGCAGTGAGCCGAGGTCGCACCATTGCACTCCAGTCTGGGTGACAAGAGCAAAACTCTGTATCATTTAAAAAAAAATTACTTCTCTATGTAGAGTGGGAAACTTGTTTTATTTATGTTTGTTTATTTGGTATACATCACAGTGTCTGAAAAAGCACTTGATGGTATTTACTAAGTGAATGAATGGATGAATGAACAAATTTATTGGTCAGTGATAATACCTTTTCTTTATATACCATTTTTCTCCTGGGGACTTCTGGTCACCTTGGATTAAAAAGAGGAATTTACTCTAAGGGCAAAGATTTCAGTATGCTTACCATGCAAAGATATTTTAGACTATTGGTACTTTTGACAGAGGCTGTAGAATCCGGATATTATTGTTAGAATAATTAGAATTGTGAATAAACATTCTAGGAACCTTCATGATCTCTGGGACAGTATTTGAATTCAAGTGGAACATAACATATTTTGAAAACCCCAAGCAAGAACTGTTTGCTTTGAATATGTGTTATTTTCTAGAATTTACAAGAAGACTTTTAAGGGACTTAATTTTTTGGGACTTTCCAAAAAATATGGAAAATATAAAAAAATTGGGAACAGTGAAAACTTCTACAGAAGTTATTTTGTACTTTATAAAATATAAGGAGTACAACATATAGATTGGTTTGCTCAGAAAATATAAATTTTGGTATAACACATTAATATATAAAGTAGAGATTATTTACTAAATATTTATTAGTCAGGCACTATATTTTAAAGTCTCTCTTAAACATCAATTATGCATTTATGAAATCGTATATATATTTATATTTAAAACAAGTAGGATACAAGCATATTATTTTTAAGATTTTAATAATCTTTTGGGTTTTTTTCCCTGCAGAAGAAACAATTGAGAACTTAAGAAAAAAAAGTCAAAAACACTGAGGAAAATAAAAGAATCTCATAGTTTTTTGGACACATTGCCCTGTTTAGTGTCAGGCAGAGATGAAAAGAGAAGATTTATTTTCAAAAAAGACCTGATGGGGAGAAATAAGCTTATTGGATACAATGTTTGATAGCTAGACCTTTGCCAAACAGTACCATTTAAGAGTGAATCACTTATTTCATAGATATTCATATTTTTCTATTCAGGGTAAAAGTATAAAATATATTTACTAATAGTTGATCTCATTATTCTTTTTAAGGAAACAAATCAGAACAAAAACCCACATAGGAAAGTAAGTTTGGTGCTTAGTTTGGCTATAACACCAACTGCAACGTGTAAAAATTTAATAATTGGATCACCTGAGAGTTGCTAGTTTATGCCTTTTCACATAGTAAGCATTATTCACTACAAGATTGGAGAATGATTTTATCCCCCAAACCTCATGTTGGAATTCATTAACAATGTATAGAGGTAATAGAATTATGTGGATAAAGGTAAACTGTAGCTTAACATTGGACCTGAAGTTTATCAAAATGCATATCCTTCCTTTTTAGGTCTTCTGGGGATTGCAAGGTCTAGGTTTTTTGTTAGTTTGTTTGATTTTTGTTGTTGTTGTTTTTGACTTGAGCCATCTGAGCAAGGTGACCACTATGGACCTTGGTTTAAATAGCAATGCCACATTCAACCACTTTGATTTCTTTGAAGTCTAATGAAGAGAACAGCAGCATAGCACCATCTCTAGATTTAAAACAGTAATAATAAAGCCTGAGATGATAGAAGGCACAGATTCTTTTCGATTTTTATGAAAACAGCAGCACCTTCTGGTATTTTCCTTTCAGAATTTGGGATGCAGAGAACTGATCTGATACAGTTGGTAATTTTACTTCAAAACCTTCCTATTAAATAGATTCAAAATAATTTTGAAGAACAGATGGTATAGACTAGAGGAAGAAATAAACATTGTATGTTAAACATTTTATTGATCAATTAAAATATCATAATTTAAGATGTTTATTTTACTACGGGAATTGTGCATGTCTGTATGTAATTGAAAAAGACACAGAATGTTTGTGGGGAGTGGGATGGGGATTTATTGTCCAAAGTTAAAGTGGGGACTCTTCTTATGAGGTGAGAGTGAGAAGAGCTATTTTCCTCTCTTCCTGTCTCATCCCCTTTTCTCTCTCTCTCTTTCTCCTCTCTCTGTTCTTATTCTCTGTTTCTCTCTCTGTCTCTCTCTCTGACACACACATACACACACACACACACACACATGCATACACACACACACACACACACACACACACACACAATCAGGCCAGCAGATGGTTTTTCTTCAAGGTGTTAGGAAACAGGCTTTTAGTCTTGAATCATGAATCATGTGCCTCTGGCACTTTGAAACTGCCTGTTCTGCCTATTTTTAAGACCAGTTTGAAAAAAAATGTTAGGCAGAGTAGAATAAAGAAGCCACCTGTGTGGATTTGATGAAAAAGGCAGACTATAAGGCTAGCAACTCTTTGAAAAGAGTTTAGTTATAGAAAGACTGCGTCCTTATCTTCTAGCACATCTTTGTTCAGCTTTTGCTGCACGAGAATAAACTCTAGAGAACTGAATACCATCATCTCAGTAAATTAGTCTACTTGACACTAATTTTCAATCATGTTAATCTTACATCCCTATGAACTATTTATGTATAAGAGTTTTCTTCTATTTTAGGAATACTTTTCTTGGATCTATCATTCATCTTTATAAATGATGATAGACTCTTTAGATAAATTGTTAGATGTCCCCAAAGTTAAACAATACCACCAAAGAAAGAAAATATCACCAATCATTGTGCAAAATGTGTATTTAAAGTAGTCACTTTGGAGCTAAAAATATTCTCTTTTTAAAAAGGAATATTAGATCATTTAATAGTGATTCAAATGGCTTTAAAATTTACTTTCCCTTTGGTTCACATATTTAATAGAAAATATTGAGGCCAAGGCTGAATGTAGAAAAAAATCTCATTAATTATGGAAGGTACAAGAAAATAAGCCTACAAATAGTCCTTGTATGTCATGTTTTGCCTGCCATGCCATTGCTTTCCCTTAGAGGTCTGAGCTGTGTCCAAAGTCAGTATAGGCTGCTTTCCTGACAATAGCAGGGTTGTAGTGGAAACTGTCTTCACCACCTAAGTTATGGGGCTTGATACAGTGAATACTATACAAGCAGCGGGTCTGCTTGCCCTAAATTATGCCTGTTCATGTGACCCCATCATTATTCCCAGGATCTGTGCCCTTTGCCCTTGATCTCATTTCTACAGATTTAGACAAGTGTCAGACCCTTGGAATGCTACACAATAGTGACCTTGATTCCCTAACTTTGCTGGGAAAAAAGTGAGTTTAAATCTAGTGTTGAACTTATATGGAATTCTTTGTAACTGTGGTAGTGAAATTATTCTTGATACAAAAGAAGCCCCAGCCCTCTTTCAGAGACATCTGTCTTTCAGTCTGGCTCAGGTTTTCTGGTCTTGACGCTAGTTAATTTATTTCTAATAAAACACTGAGTATTTTTTGTTGTTGTTGCATTTGGTGCATGAAAAATTCACCAAATTTCTCCTTATTGTTAACTTTCCAGATATTATTTTAAAAGATTTAGTGTTCTAATTGTAAAAATAGACCACTTTTGGGGGAAAAAAAAAGACCAAAAAGCTAAAACACTGCTTGGAAAAACAGACTAGGATAAAGATGGTGGTGTTTAGTGCTTGATCGATGAACAAGTGGTTAGAGGGTGTAATTCGATACCAAGAGGCACCACCCCATGGCTAGTCCTGAGTCCCTTTGGGGGGGAAAAGCAGTCTTTAATTACATCTGGAACTCATTAATTCTTTTTGGAGCCTCTTTCCAGATCAGCTCCCCCATCAGCCACCCATTGAGCAACAGAAATTCCAGATGGTTCCCTCCATATGCCAGTGCTCATTCTCTCAAGTAGGATAGATTGGTCACTGGCAGAATAGGGTGTAATATCTGTGGCCAAGGCAGGACAAAGTGGAAAGCACTGGACCACACTTAAATTAGAGGTGGTCCATCACTTATATTATTAAGCGAGTTGTATAAATATTTCTGAGTTATTGCTCTGAAATGTTTTGAGTCATTTTATGGGAATGATGTTACTTCTAGAGAATGTGGCACATAGATGCCAGCTTTCCACTCCTGGAAAAAGAGAAATCCTCTTTAACTGTCATTGTAGCTGAGGATTGGTCAATTTAGATCTGCAGCTGATCTGCTCTGGAGGCTATATTAGAGTGAATTCTTTTCCTCATGTAAGCAGTTGAAATCTTTATTATTGTGATACAAGGAGAATTCCTTTATACAAATCTCTATATGGCATGTACGTATTTTATTTTAGCAGAATTTTATTATAATAGACACATTGGTAGACTCCAGTTTGAAGCAGCTGGGAATAAAAACAGGATTGACCTCCATATAATTAAAAAGTATGTCATCATTTCAAGTATATCACATTATTTATTTGTATATATACCTGTCATCATCTGATGGTGGGAAACATAACTCAGTTATCTTTGAATTCATGTCACCCATCAAGATTTGTCACATTATGGGAAAGGAAAGGAAGAAAAAAGAAAAAGTGGAGAGATGAATCTAGGAAATTTGAAACTGAAAAGTGTGGCACGAAAAGAAATAAGACTAATATTTCTATTCTTTTCTTCATCCTATACTTTTTCTCTGATAGCTATTGGAATTTATGTGTATGCACACATGTGTGCTTATGTGTTTGTGTGTGTGTGTGTGTGTGTGTGTGTGTGTGTGTGGTGTTGATCATCTATTATGGCTAAATATTATTCTTCTAGGTCTTGAGAAAATAAAAGTGAGAATAGCAGCTATGTTCCTGTTCTCAAGTGGTTGTAATAGTCTGCCTGCAATTCATGGGAAATTTGTTGGTACATTTGGGGTTGGTAGGGCAATTAAAAGGAGACATTTCTTTTAAAAGAGGTATAATTTAAACTTTATGTAGTTGTCATATTTTAACTGAGAAATACATTTAAAAGCACCTACTATTATACTTTCATGTGTTTATGTGAGTACTCTGTGGATGAGAGAAAGCATTTTTATACTTCGCCAATTTTATTGTTTTGTACAATCAGGTTTAATAGCCGAAAATTGGTTGAATGAGCTATAGGTTGGAACAGATAAAAACCAATTTGTATAAAACTCTTGTTTTGAGACAAGGAGAATGAAACCAATTTGGAAAACATATTTTAGGATATCATCCAGGAAAACTTCCCCAACCTAGGTAGACAAGCCAACATTCAAATTCAGGAAATGCAGAGAATCCCAGTAAGATACTCCAAGAGAAGATCATCCCCTAGACACATAATAATGAAATCTTCCAAGGTCAAAATGAAAGAAAAAATGTTAAAGGAAGCCAGAGAGAAAGGCTAGGTGACATGCAAAGGGAAGCCCATCAGACAAACAGCAGACCTCTCAATGGAAACAGTATAAGCCAGAAGAGACTGAGGGCAAATATTCAACATTCTTAGAGAAAGAAATTCCAACCAAGAATTTCTTTTTCTTTCTTTCGTAGTATTTATTTATTTATTTATTTGTTTTCAGATGAATTCTTGCTCTGTCACCCAGGCTGGAGTGCACTAGTGCGATCTTGGTTCACTGCAACCTCTGCCTCCTGTTCAAGCAACTCTTGTGCCTCAGCCTCCCAAGTAGCTGGGATTACAGGTATGCATCACCATGCCTGGCTACTTTTTGTATTTTTAGCAGAGATAGGGTTTTGCCATGGCTGGTCTTGAACTCCTAACCTCAAGTGATCCACCTGCCTTGGCCTTCCAAAGTGCTGGGATTATAGGCATGGGTCACTGCACCTGGCCCCCAACCTAGAATTTCATATCTGGCCAACCTAAGCTTCATAAGTGAAAGAGAAATAAGATCCTTTCCAGATCGGCAAATACTGAGGGAATTTGGTACCACCAGATCTGCCTTACAAGATCTGAAGGATGTACTAACTATAAAATAGAAAAACTGTTACCAGTCACTACAAATACACACTGAAATACACAGACCAGTGACACAATGGAGCAACCACATAAACAAGTCTGCAAAATAACTAGCTAGCATCATGATGACAGGATCAAATACATGTAATATCAATACTGGCATTAAATATAAATAGGCTAAATGCCCCAATTAAAGACACAGAGTCTTTTAAAGCTGGATAAAGAACTAAGACCCATCAGTATGCTGTCTTCAAGAGACCTAACTCACATGCAAAGATACACATAGGTTCAAAATAAAGGAATAAAGAAAAATTTACCAAGAAAAACAGAAAAAAAGGAGGGGTTGCAATCCTAGTTTCTGACAAATGGACTTTAAACCAACAAAAATAAAAAAAAGACAAAGAAGGGCATTACATTATGGTAAAGGGTTCAATTCAACAAGAAGAGCTAACTATCCTAAATATATATACACCGTGTACTATAGCACCCATATTCATAAAGCGAGCTCTTAGAGACCTTCAAAGAGACTTAGACATCCACACAATAATAGTGTGAGACTTTAACACCTCACTGACAATATTAGACAGATAATTGAGTCAGAAAATTAACAAAGATATTCAGGACTAGAACTCAGCTCTGGTTAAATGGGGCTGATAGATATCTACAGAACTCTCCACCCCAAAACAAAGGAATATACATTCTTCTCATCACCACATAGCACCTACTTTAAAATTGGTCATGTGATTGGAAGGAAAGCACTCCCAGCAAATGCAAAAAACTGAAATTGTAACAGTTTCTCAGACCACAGCATAATCAATTTGAACTCAAGATTAAGAAATCTACTCAAGGCCAGCTGCAGTGGCTCACACCTGTAATCCCAGCCCTTTGGGAGGCCAAGGTGGGTGCATCACCTTAGGTCAGGAGTTCAAGACCAGCCTGGCCAACATGGTGAAACCTCATCTCTACTAAAAATGCAAAAATTAGCAACGTGTGGTAGAGGACACCTGTAATCCCAGCTACTTGGGAGGCTGAGGCAGGGGAATCACTTGAACCCAGGAGGTGGAAGTTTCAGTGAGCTGATATCATGCCACTGCACTCTAGCCTGGGCAACAGAGTGAGACTCTGTCAAAAAAAAAAAAAAAAATCTATTCAAAACCACACAACAACATGGAAATGAATGATCTTCTCCTGAATGACTCTTGGGTAAATAATGAAATTAAGACAGAAATGAAACTGAAATCAAATTGAAACTGAAGAGAACAAAGATACAGTGTACCAAAATATCTGGGAAACAAGTAACACAGCATTAAGACGGAAATTTATTGCACTAAATGCCCACATCTAAAAGCTAGAAAGATCTCAAATTAACAACCTAACATTACAACTAAAAGAACTAGAGAACCTAGAGCAAACAGACCTCAAAGCTAGCAAAAAACAAAGGACATAGAGGCATGAAAAACCTTCAAAAAATCAAATCTAGAAGCTAGTTTTTTTTAAACTAATTAAATAGACTGCTAGCTAGATTAATAAAGTAGAAAAGAGAGAAGATTTAAATAAACACAATCAGAAACAACAAGGAGGATATCACCACTGACCCCAGAGAAACACAAACAACCATCAGGGAATATTATAAACACCTATTGCATATAAAGTAGAAAATTTAGAAGAAATGGTTAAATACCTGGACACATACACCCTCCCAAGACTGAACCAGGAAGAACTTGAATTCCTAAAAAGACCAATAATGAGTTCTAAAAGTGAGGCAGTAATGAATAGCCTACCAACCAAAGAAAGCCTAGGACCAGATGGATTCACAGCTGAATTCTACCAGAGTTACAAGGAAGAGCTGATACTATTCCTACTGAAACTATTCCAAAGAATTAAAAAGGAAGGACTCCTCCCTATCTTATTTTATGAGGTCAGCAGCATCCTTATACCAAAACCTGGCAGAGATGACAAACAGTAAAATTCGGGCCAATATTCTTGATGAACACCAATGCAAAAATCCTTAACAAAATACTGTTAAGTTGAATCCAGCAGCACATCAAAAAGCTTATCCAGCATGATCAAGCAGGCTTCATCCCTGGGATGCAAGATTGGTTCAATGTATGCAAATCAGTAAATATGATTCATCACATAAACAGAGCTAAAGACAAAAAACACATGATTATCTCCACATGTGTCTCTGCAGCAGCGGGGCATGGCCGTTCCTATAATGAAGGAAGCAGGGGAAGGGGTAGGAAAGACAATTCATTACAAGTTAATTTGTTTGGGCATGTCCTTAAGAAGAGCAGGGTGCATTGTTTCCTAGAATGAGAAATGAGATTATATTAACAAAAGAGTTCCTTATAAATCTTTACGTGTGTTGGTGACTATGGTACTAGAAAGTTAAGGAGAAATCTTTATTTGATATCATTAATTAGCATTGAATGACTGCTAAATTTCAGAAAGTAACACTTAATGCTTTGGCATACATGAAATACTTACTGTTTTAAATAAGAATGTTGTATTTATATATTATTCTGAAGTAAATTTCAGGTAAAATTATTCTGAAGTTATATGAAGACTGCTTTTATGGAAGGGGAAATAAAAAATAATGATTTTGAATTGTGCAGTAAGCTCTGTAAGCATGGCAAGCTAATGGACAATAGTAAAAATAATGATAATATCCAGCATTTATTAAGCATGCACCGTGTACTTTGACTTACAAAATGGGACTTAGGGGATTAAAGATAGTTTACCAGTATTGTATAAGCATTTTCAATCTATTAACTCATTTAACCCTCACAAAAAATCCTATGAACAAAACAGGTATTTTTAGTATTATCCCCATTCCACAGATAACTGAGGCACAAAGAGATAAAGTTATTTGCCTAGACAGCTAGTAAGTAGCAGAATTGGTATTTACATCCAAATAGTCTGCCTTCAGAGGCCACTATCATATCTACTGCTGTGTACATCCCTGAAACTAGAGCCAAAAGTGAAGATACAGGAACAAAGTGTAGGGAGCTCACTCGATCTGTGTGTTTCTACTACAGTAGACTTGGGCAGTTGTGTGGTGCACAAGCAGTGCATTTTGTCCATGAACGTGGTGTGTTAAGCAATGGCAGCATTTGTTAATCAGAACTTATTTTCCTGTTCAGTAAGGCCTAGCCTTTGCCAGACTATTTGCTCTTCCAGTTGCTATACCTGTCCTGGTTTAGATAACACTGTATATAGCTCCCAAACTGTCACATAATTCATATTTTTGTGACATGTCTGAGCAATTTCTTTTTCTTCCACAGACAGAACTGTCCTTGTGGATACAGATCTTCCATTCTTCAAAGGGTTGTATGTGATGGGGACCTTAGACTTCCCTGTGGACAGAAGCAATGTTCTGAGCGTGGCATGCATGGTCATTGCAGGCGGAGAGCTGAAAGTTGGTGAGTAAAGGCACAAGGATTGTGAACATGTTGGGAATTATACTCTGTGAGAAGGGGCTCTGGGAAACAGATGGTAACATCAAGTATGTTGCTTAAGAGTTTTGGGAGGGCTAAGGCAGTAGTGAGTGTACTAGTAAAGTTAGTTTTTGGCAAGCTTTCCACGTTCTCAGAGGTGGCTTGTATTGGTTATTCTCTCATGCCCGTGCACTTATCATCAGGCTACGTTTCTAATCCTCCTGCTGCTGCTAATTCCAGGGCATTTTTTAACTCCTCCAGGCTACAGATCATTTCTTTGGTTAGTTTTTTTTCTGTGTCAGAATATGCCTTTAACTCACTCTTTCAGAAGATATCATAGCATGGATTTGATATCATCTGATCAACTAACTCACAGTAAAATTTCAATCACTGTCTTAACATAATTTCCTGGGAAAACAGACCTGAAGGCAAAGCTCTGTGCTGGTACTTTACTGGGACAAATAATCCCAAAGAAGTGAGAGTGAAGGGAAAAGAAAAGTAAGGAGGAAAAGTAGGGAAAGCAAATACAAGGTAGCCAGAGCTTCTCAAAGAAGCATGCTTGGTTGGCATGGTTATGTGGGATATCTTGAGAAAAGCCTTTTAAGAACCACCATATCTTGGGACAATATGGGGCAGGTAGTGAGGAGAAGGGAAGCATCTCACCTGGTCCATTCCACACCATTAAATCCTCTGTCTTTGTTATTTTTGTGGCTCCCTGGGCAGCTAGTGGAAGGACCAGAGACTCAGTAGGTGCTAGGAGATGAGGCTCCCCTTGCTGGGGAGTGGAGCATGTTGTTGAGGCCCCAGGACAAGCAGAATGGAATGATCTTGGGTAGTGTATTAACCAGATTTGGCTTACTTAAATAAAAATACCTAAAATGTTATGGGTAGACTATATACTTAGAACTGTTGTAATCAATAAGTATAAATGCTGAAAAGACATGTACCCTGTCTCCAAAGGAACTACTTTAGAATTTTAATAAGGCATTCTACTTGGGCCCCAGGAAGAAGATTAAAAGAGAATTCCCAGAAAAAAATCATATCATATTCCAAATAAATATATCTCTGGTGGTAAGGAAATATTTAGATATCATTGTTATGTAGCATGAAAATTTTGGAATCTCTGTTGGGAGAAAATTCTAGGTCTAATTACCTGCAAAAAGCTTAAGTCACTGTAAGAAGATTTCTGAAAAAAATATGATCAATACTTTTCTTGAATACCTCCAGTGATAAAACAATCAAAATATTTCAAGGTAACCTGTTCCCACTGTTTAAACTACTGTTAGAATTATTTTTGTTCTATTAAGCTAAAGTCTACCTTCCTCCAATTTTTGTAGGTTCAGGTTCTTCCCCTTGAGTCATTCAGGACAAGTACCATACTCCCTTTAATCCTATAGCACTTCATTCACATCTTCTTGCATCTTTTCTTTTTTAGGTCATACTGTTTCTATTATTTTAACCATGGTTCCTAGTTATTGCTGTTTTGAGTATTTTTTAGATCTATTGTACAAAACTGAAATGCAGAAATACAAGTAGAATTATATGGTGGAAATGAAGTGATCACTCATATTTCCAAGTGCAAATATAACCACAATTAATATTTTGGTGTTTTATCTCAAAATCATTTTTTTCTTACATATACACACACACATGCACACATATATTTCAAAATGTAGGGTGTATGCTTTGATTTTTTTGATCCTATATACACAATGTAAGAATTTCCCCAACTCATTATATTTCAAAGGCCCAACTTTAATAATTTCAACATCATATAATATATGGAAATATATAGATATACATGCATGTATAATAATGTAGCCATTTTTCTATGGTTAAGCATCTAAGTTATTTCAGATTTTTGTCCTTGTAGCTCAGTCTACAATGAACATTCAATAATTAAATCATTATTCATATCATCATTTCCTTAGGATGGGCTTTTAAACATGAAATTAATGGGCCTAAGGATAAGAACATTTTATAGGGTTTTTAATACATGCTGCCAAATTGCTTTTCACAAAAATTTTACTAATTTGTACACCCCATTTCCCATAGTTATGAGATTTCCTCCTTCTTGCTGGCATTGCCTCTAAACAAAACTTTGTTTTGTTTAATTCCTCTGAAAGCCAGGGAGAAAGAAACATTCCCAGGTGGGATCTGACTATTCTGAACAGAGTGAGAGGAGTATAGCAGTTAACGGAATGGGCTGTAAGTCAGGTGGTGGAGGGACCAAATCTACCTTGGCCACCTGTTGACTGTTTGACCTTAAGCAAGTCAACCTCTGGGCACCTCCATTTCTTCATCTGTAACATATATAGGGTAACAATAGAACCTTCCTCAGAGGGATGTTAGCCATAACAGCTCATAGGAAGTACTTGGTAGATAGTAGGTATTCAATAAATGTTTATCAGCCAGGGTGACCACAGAAAATATTTGTCATATGCATTGGACAGTTTGAAGGGATTTAAATAAAGGAATGATTCACAAAGATCCAAATAGGACAAGGCATACCCTAGGGCTAGTAAAACCAGTTGTCCTTACTACCTCTTGCCATAAAGGATTGAGAAAAGAATGTTACAGGAACCCAGAGATGAAGAGGGATGTCTAGAGATGGTTGTCAGACCATCCCAGAGGCATGGTCTTTGTATGGCTGGGATTCAACCAGGCCAAGGAGGGAACTACAGGAATAAACACTCTGACCTCACTCTTTTGCTTCCCTACTGTCTTCTGCTTATGCTACCATTTGGCCACATCGGACTAGAAGTCAGAGTAAAGGAAAACTCATTGATTCAGTACACACAGGTCAGCCACATCCTGGGGCACTGGGTAGGGTGGAAAAGCGCAGAGTTTGGAAATGGAGGTGTAAACAGAAGCTCTCCAGTGCAGTTAGCCTCCAGCTATCAGAACAGATATGATTCTTTTGTTAATACAGCCAAATATTAAACTGACTTCTTTTTCCAGCCGTGTCATGCCGTTAGTCCTGCCAACTACACTGTCGGCTCTAATTCCTGCTCTTTTTATTTGTGCGACCACAAATACATATCTCTACATTGTACAGTTGTGTTGGGCTTATTTTGTTTTCCCTTGGGTTTTGGGGGAATCTAAGGCCATTACTTTTTACCTATCTCTTCATTTAATTATGTCAGTTCATCTTTCTACACTGGAGATATTCTCTTGAAGTCTGGTCTTTTCCTCGAAGATTACTGTCATTTGCCCATTTGTTTAACATTCTTTAAATCCTCATCCAATTAATTGAGAGATATTAAATAAAACTGAGCCCTGCTGTTGTTGCTACAAAACTTATTTCCAGTTGATATCTTCTATTGATAAGATTGGTCTCTTTTTTAGTAAGTTATATTTAGATTTCTAAGTTCGCTCATTACTATAATACTTAGCTTGTGGCCTGAAAAATGTGTACCTTTGAAGGGAAGTGACACTGTGCCACTTTCCAGTTTTACTTTATACATTACAGATCTCATTTAAAAATTTCTCCATTCCCAATTCTATTTTTTACCCATCACTGGATAGTGGTGTATTCTTTTTCTCCCTGTTTCATCCATGTGTTCCAGGCTTAAAGGCTGCATATTGGAACCCATCTGCCCAATCCTATGTGTCTTATGACTGAAGGAAGACTTTCAACCCATCTGTCCAATTTTACCATGCCCTAAAGAAATTCCAACATGAAATAGATCACAAGACGAGTTAGTAAACAAACTTAATAGATGTAGATATTGGCACAGAGTCCTGCCAGAGTATGCCTGCTATCTGATGCCATTTGATTCAAGTCCCAACATTATGGAATTATATTTTTTGGTGGTCCTGCTTTTTTTTTTTTTTTTTAATATGGAGTTTTGCTCTTGTTTCCCAGGCTGGAGTACAGTGGTATGATCTCAGCTCACTGCAACCTCTGCCTTCTGGTTTCAAGTGATTCTCCTGCCTCAGCCTTTCGAGTAGCTGAGATTACAGGCACCTGCCACCACGCCTGGCTAATTTTTGTATTTTTAGTAGAGATGGTGTTTCACCATGTTGGCCAGGCTGATCTCGAACTCTTGACCTTGTGATCTGCCTGCCTCAGCCTCCCAGAGTGCTGAAATTATAGACATGAGCCACTGTGCCTGGCTGATGGTCCTGCTTTTAAGGCAACTGGTGCTGGCAAAGGTATCAGTGGACTTTTAATAGAGTTGAATCATAGAATGCTAGAATTAGAAAGGCAGCTCAAGATCAAAGCTTTGCTTAGAGGACCACAGCTGCATCACAAATGCCAAACTCATTTTCATTCCTTGTTCAGTGCTTGTCTCATTAGTCTGATAAAACACTTGAAATAAGTTTAAAGCATTTCACATCATGTATGTACATTCTTTCATTTACAATGTGTTTACTCAGTGTCTACCATGTTCCAAGTACCATGGGGAATACTTGGTATATAGAAACAAAAATCATGAACCCTAACTTTCAAGAGGTGTCTCAATAAAATATTGTGACTAATGAGCAAAAACATGATTGGAAGGGTCATGCCTTCCAACCAAGAGGGAGCTTAAAGATAAAGGAAAAGATGTGAACAGGTACATATTTCATGAGCATTATATCTTCAGGAAACTGTAGGGGATGGATATGTCTGGATTGTAGGCTTTGTATAAAATGGTGGTAGTAGATGAAGCACCTTGGCCTGATATACTAGGCTAAGGAGTTTGGATTTTCCTATGAAGGCAGTGAGTAGTCACTGGATAGTTGTAGGCAAAGAAGTGACATGATTAAATTTGGTCTTAGAAAAATTAGTGCTAGAAGTGTAGAGAATGAACTTTAAAGGGACAAAGTGAAAAGTGAGAAGCCTACTGAGATGTTTCAGGAAAGAAATTGTAAGGGAGTGAACTAAGGTACAGGAGTTAAAGAGGAAAGAATGAATTAGAGAAGTACTGAGGAGGTAAAAATCACTAGAACCTAGTGAACATTTTGATCTGAGGCAAGGATGAGTTGTTTGGGGTACTCCTAGGTTTTGGATTGGGAGATCTGGGCCAATGGGTGTGCCAAGAATGAGTTCCCTTTCCATCACTCATTAGTTGAGGGGCCCTTGGCAAGTTATGTGAACTAGCTGTGTCTCAGTACCCTTATCTCAAAAGTAGAAATAATAACAGTACGTATTTAATAGAGTTTTTTAAAAATTAAATGAGTTAATATTTATTAAAGTGCTTGAACAATGTTGAGTGTATGGTAAACTTTATACAGTGGTTTAAGTACATAGACTCATAAATCTTAAACTTAGATTTCAATGAAAGATGTAGATTTATGAATAAAGAAACCGATGAGAGAGGTCTACGCTAAATGTACATATCTGAGGATCATCAGCTCAAATGTGAAATTAAAGGTGTGAATAAAATTGACCAAATAGATTTTATGGATAGAGAAGAAAAAAATGACCAAAGCTGAAATTTTGAGGAGCACTAGTCTTTGAAGGGTGGTAGAGGAAGCTGAGTTCAGGAACAGGAATGGAAAAGAAACAGTTCTGTAGGTAGAAAGAAAATGACACAAAAATAATATCTTGAAACAAAGGAGGCAATTTACAAGAGGAGTGGTCAGTAATATGAGATACAGTGGAAATGGCAAAGAAAATAGGAAAGAAAATTGGCCATCTTATTCCAGCTTTGCTTTTTATAATGGCTGATAATGTAGTTTTGACACAAATTGTTACTTTTCATGTAAAACAAACAAAAATGCAATACTTACTGCTTCAGGAGCAATAACTTTTAATAAGCTCAATACCATTTATCTATTCTTTAACAACTTCATTTTCTGGTTTTAGTATAGCCTGAGGTGTCATTGAACATATGAATTTCAGGTTGAAAATGAATAGTTGTCCAGATTGAGTCATGGCATCAAACCTTTGTAGGATTGCTTTCATGAATAATTGATTTCCTTTTGGATGATGAAATGAAATGATACTAAGGAGAAAATAATTCCCCTGATGTGGTGATTTTCTAAAGTTTCATTTGTAGATTTGTCCCTTCCTCCTTTACCTCCTACCCACCTCCCTCTTTCATTGAATGCCAACTCAGCACCAGGCATTGTTTCTGGCAGTTGAATATTCAGCAGTGAACAAGACATTCAGTAATGAACAATTCCTGCTTGCATTATTTTGTTGGGGAAAACAGACAACTAACTAGTAAAATAAATGAGGAAGATAAGTTTAGATGGCAATACATTCTCTGAAAGAAACTAAATAGGAAAATTAGTTGATGAGAGGTCCAGGTCGGTTGTTGGCCACCATGTGTTAGGTAGTAAAGACCCTTCTAACAAGTCAATGTGACATCAGTCTATAGAGACAAGAAGAGGCTAGACCTGTGAGATTTGAACAAGAGCATTTCAGGAGGAGGGAGAGCTAGTTCGAAGGTCCTGAGGGAGAAATGTGATTTGTGTGGTAGTTGCGAGGCAGAAAGGCAGCCACTGTACCTGGAGAACAGTGAATAGTAGTAAGTTAATAGGGAACATCATGAGTTTCATGGGCTGGATTTTAAGATATGCAGTGTTGCTTTCTAAAGCATTAAAGAACAAAATGGGTCCAAATTGTGCTGAAAATTGCTACTTATTGATAGTCTCTTGAATATGGCTTTAACAAGACAGAAATTAGTTTCGTAAATACGGAAATTCCAGAGACGTGAATTATGATTTTAGTTTAGTAACTCATTGTACAGTTTCTGGAAAATTCCCCAATAGTAGATTCATAATCGTGATGTTGCAAATCTTTGTGATTGAATCACCTGTTTCATTGTGTTGGTAAGGAAACTGAAATCCAGAGAGATTATTAATTTGTTTTAAGGTCTCAGAGCTGATCAAAAACAGGACCAGGACAAGTAGCTATTTTAGCTATCTTAAATATCATCCTTCAAGCCTTTGCCCAAGGACTACTTTTGCTATTTAATGGCAAAAACTGCAATTACTTTTGCACCAACCTAATATGAAGCCTTTCCCTGTCTCCATGCATTAGATTTCAGTGTACCTTTTCTTCTGGTCCATTCTACTCATTCATGTTGCCATTACTGCGTTCAGTAATGACATGAATAGCATGTTTTAATGACTGTCTTATCTCCATAAAATGATAGCCTTCATCAGAACATTTTATAACCCTAGTACCTACTGCATTGCAGAATTCTGATAATATGCTGTTATGACTAATAATGTATATATAAGTGAATGGGCATATTTAGGTTTGTCTTTCAGCTCACCGCCTTTTTCTTGTAAAACAGTCTATCTCCTTACATTTAAATGTCTACATCTGTGAGGAAGAAATTACGGTGTTAATATTTAAACGACTACAATATCTTTATTCTCTATGTGAAAGGAACAAAGGAAGTATAAAAACAAATTTAAAAAGATGATGTCTTGTAAAAATTCAAAGTATTTTTATTTTAACAATCAGTTAGAACAGGAAGACTGACTTAAAAATGTCCCCAACTCAAAGCTTGTTCAATAAACACTTATTTGTTGTATGATTTAAATGATTTTTTAAAACATGTAAAAGCTTTGCCCGTGAATAGCTGTCTGAACCCATCCCTTTCATCAGCGTCTCCTCTTATATGAGACATTGTTCCCATGGTTTAACAAACATGTTCCTTGTTTTAGATATCAATGCTGCTAACTTGTTATTGACCCAAATATTCAACTCAATAAAAACTGTTTTAATCCTGTACTTTTAAAACTGCAAATGAGAAATAGTCTTTTAATATTTTTTAGAAAGACTTCCGAGAGGGATTACCAATAATAATACATGTGTATTATTTATTATTAAAATAATACAAATATATAAATACTATAAAATAATACATTTATATAATTTTATAAAATAATAGTAAATTTATATAATTTTATAAAATTTATTTGTATTGTACAAATACATTTGTGACACAAATATTCTGATGTATATTTAGAGCTTAATAGAACCCTCCTTGATCCCTAAGTCAACAAAATATGCCCCAACCATTGGTATCCCTGGGGACATAGCAGTTCATTTTTCCTTTGGCCTGTCACAACCAGGTCATATGATGCACTGTCTAGTTGCTTAGTAATTATACTAGGCACTCAGGCTTTTATCCTAAAACTTGTCATATATTGTTTTTCAGGGCTAGTGAAGAGGTATTTGTCAGCCCTGTCTCACATTTTTAGCCAGGAGCCTAAGGTCGTCATTAGCACATGCCTTTGATTGTCAGGAAATGAAGTACTAGGTATATGGAAGTTTCTTTCATTGCTTCCATGATTGGGACTTTCTCAATCCTAAAGAAGAAGAAAAATCCATACACAGTTTATTGCCTTTCAAACTGACAGTTCTGTAAGGCTCATTGGATGATTAAGTAATAAGAAGGAGACAAACCTGAGAAAAGTGTAGATTAAAACATATCCTCCAGCTTAAAGCCACAATACCCAGTAGTGAGACCCATTGAGCAGCCTGAGAGAATCTTGCATGTATTGTTCATTTAAAAAATATATTAAGTTAGAGAAAGTATGTCCTCCTTCAAATTTAACTATGATTAGAAAATGACACAAATACCCACACATGCAATGTGTAAAATATAAGTGTACATAGATATCTGTAAAATAGATGGTTTGTTGAGTTTATTTAGACTGACAGTTCTCTAATCAAACTAACAGTTTTTTGATAAAATAAAAAGGTGACATAAAAGGGATGTGACTTTTAAAGATGTTACTTATTTAACTATAGGAGCAAAAGTGTAAAACTTTGCACCTTAGAGGTATAGGAAACACTAAAACTCATTTCTGTGCTTGGAGAGTCCCTAATAAGGCTGGCAGCCAACAGTTAAATAATACTTATTTCAAAATTATATAAAGAATAGAAAGATATGTTTATTTTCTGATAGATATTAGTTCTCTCACATCACATTATCCTTAAATCCTTATGTGTGTTGTGTGTGTGTGTGTGTGTGTGTGTGTGTATGTATTTTTAATATTTTTTTAAAGCCAAACACTAATACAAACAAAGATTCTTTTGTCCTGTTGCGACATCAGTTAGCCTTTACTAAAGGCATTTGCAGTAATCATCTTTCCTATTTTAATAATTTTGAAATCAATCTTTCTTAAATTGTGCTTTTAACTCATGAATCCATGTAATAGTAATATAACATTTCTTAGGGATTTATTTAATTATTAAAATAATTATATAATAAATTTATAAATATTTAATTTGCATAAAAACCAAAATAATTTTAAGAAAACTAGTGAATAAATGAATGAGTGATTTGTTTTCTTAGAAAACTTACAGGAATGTTTCAATTTAAGGTAAACTTTGTGTTTTCTGAAGTTCTTTGAAATAAATGATCAGTTATTTTTGCTTCTAAATGTCTAGTATCTAGCTAGTACTTTAGGAATTAGATATTGCTTGCTAGGAAGCGCTTGTCTTATTTTTTAAAATTTTCAAATTTAAAGGTTAATTTTGAATTTGTCATATCTCCATGGTTACTACTACTATTTTTTTTTTTACTACTATTATTAATATTGCTAAGAGCCAATATTTTTTAAAAACATGTATTATATACAGGCACTGTGCCATTTACTATTAACATGGACTAAATAATTTAACTCTCACAAAAAATGGATGCTATTATTTGCCTATTTTATCATTGAAGAAACTGAAGCTTAAAGAAATGAAGTAAATTGCTCAACCTTATGGAGGAAGTTTCAAGGATTTTTGTACATTTTTCAAGTAGTGAATGAATAAAATATTTTCATGTTTATATTAATATTCCATTAATTGAAAAATTAAGAGGCTTCATTGATAATTAAAATCTGTCAGCCTGAATAAAATCCCTGTCTGAGGGGTTAGACATTATCATTTGATAACGCCTACTGATTTTTATAACCAATTTTCATGTTACTGACTGCAAGCCCCATTCTACCCTACATTTATTTTCAGATGATCAATTATATTGGGGAGAAGCGTCTTAGGAATAAGTGGGTCAAATGTACACTGGAAACTAAAAGCTAATTCAGAAAAAAAAAATATGCTGCAACTTACTTGGTTCAGTGCTATTTACCACCTTGGGTATGGTAGTAAGAAGGTTCTAGAGGCTCTGGTCTGGAGAAAATGGCCATTGCAGGGCATGAGAAAAACAGTTATGCTCTGGGTAGAACCTCAACTTCCAAAGTTATCACCATTCAACCCACTTCTGAGGACAATGGAAAAATGTACAAAAATTTTTTTTTGTTGTGGTTTCTTTATCTTTCATGTGCAATCATAATATTTATAGAATTCTAAGATTAACTCAGATAAAAATACAAATTATATAAAAATACAGTTCGTTACTTTGGATTCAGTGAATAGCACCTGGAAAATAGTATATTCAGAAGATGTGACTAAAATTTTGGCCAGTTTCCCCTCTTTTGATCAACAAAACTGATTGAAGAGTATTCTTGGAACATAGTCACTTAATGTATTTTTATTAATTGTGGAAAATGACACACATATAAAAATATTTTATAAAATAAAAAATAAATGCTTAATTAAACATTATAAATCTAGATTATAAATCCACTGGATATGTATTGAGATCTCATTCTTGTTTTAATTTTTATTTATTATTTATAATATGATTGAGCATATTAGGATATATTTATTATTTATTTGAGAGCATCTTGTTTTGTGAAATAGCTGTTCTCTTTTTAATGATGAATGTATCTGTTTTATGTTGATTTATCAAAATCATTTATATATTTTGGAATGTGTTGTTTGTTCTTTTGTTGGTTACATGTAGCACAAATGCCTTTTCCCATTCTGTGGCTTGCTTTTTTACTTTCTATCTTTCTTTTAATTTCTTTTATTTATTTATTCTTTTTGAGACAATGTCTCACTCTGTCACCAGGCTGGAGTGCATTGGCGTGCTCTTGGCTCACTGCAACCTCCGTGCCCTGTGTTCAAGTGATTCTCCTGCCTCAGCCTCTTGGACTACAGGCACATGCCACCACGCCCAGCTAATTTTTGTTTTATTAGTAGAGATGGAGTTTCATCATGTTGGCCAGGATGGTCTCAATCTCTTGACCTCGTGATCCACCTGCCTTGGCCTCCCAAATTGCTGGGATTACAGGCGTGAGCCACCACACCAGGCTGCATTTTACTTTCTTAATGGTATTCTTAGACAATTGCAAAAATCTTTAATATAGCTTACTTTTGAAACTTTTTTTATTATGAATTATAAATTTTGATTGAACTGTGGTCAGAAAACAAATCTATATAATTCAAATTTTTAAAAGTTTGTTAAACTGCTTTATCATCATCATATGATTGAATTTTTAAAATGTCTTATGCATTCTTGAATATGCATTCTTTGTGGGTCTAGTTTTCCATCTATGCCTGTTATGTCAAATATGCAAACTGCATTATTCAAAACTGCTGTATCATTACTGATTTTTTTTAGGAACAGTTGTGTTGGCTTTACAAGTGTTATAGGTATATCCATCTGTCCTTGTAGTTCTGTTGATTTTTGCATTATATATTTTGAAGCTATAATGGTAGGTACATAAATGCTTAAAAGTTGTAATTTACTGGTGAAGTGAGTCTTTTATTACTGTGGTGTATTTCTCTTTATTCCAATTGTTTTCTCCAGGAGGGTTGGTAAACAATTACCAAGTTAAACATTTCTGGAATAAAATATCTTCAAATAAACTCCACTGGTAGTACAGTTTCTTCTCGCAGCTCACTGAGAGGAGGCAATCAGGTAAATGGCCTTTCTGATATAGTTTTAGAAGTATTGCAGTAAAACATGATATTCTGTGATAGCCCTTAGAAGGTCAGTTAACCTAGACTTGGTTGAAAATGACATTTCCAGAAGAGGTGGCATCTGAACTGAGTTTGAAAGTATGTAAGAGTTGGCCGTGACAAAGGGGAGTGAAGGCAGAGGAGGGCAGAGGCAAGGAAGTGTATGGTTGTTTGGGGACTTGTATGTTTCGGCTATTAAGTATGTCAAAAAGACTGAGGAGAAAGGAAGGAGTTTTAAATGGACATAAATGTTTCCAATTGTTTGCTATATCAAGGTGTTTTTATATATTGGCAATTATAAATAAGTAACACTGCAGTGGAGAACTTTGAGCATTAATCTTTTTTTTTCCTCTATTAGTTCTTTAGGACAAGTTACTTGAAGTAGAATTACTTTAGCAAGGGGTACAGAACATTTTACACACAAAAGGGGGCATTTAATTCAAGATCATAGAAGGCTTTTAGAAATAAATTATGGTGGAGCCTAGTTTTGAGGGATGAGTCGGACTTAGGTAAGATGAAGGTAAAGCATATAAATGCTGGGAAATCTCATGAGCACAGTGGAGAGTGAGTTGTTCGAGGGAATGGTAAATAATTTCTTATGGGTTGGCTTTGTACAAGGTGTAGTGAGTCATGTTAATATAGTGGGCTTAAATGCAAACTAGGATTATACTTGATTCCATCAAAGAGCTTTAGTTAATAAAATAATAAAATGTCATTTTTTTCTCATTCTTATCTTTGGAAGTTCCTGGAATCCATTTGTACCAAATTCCCCAAATAATTATAATGATTATCTTTTGTATACCGAAACTCATTTTCTTCCATCTCTCCAGGTGATTTCAGCATCTGGAGCACATTTTTTCCCCTTCACTGCCCACCATCATACTAAGTAATGTCTGCTTCCCTTTACTTCTTTTCTGTTCCTCCATATCCACACGTCCTAGGATGGTACTTATTAAGTCTAAGGCCCAACTTCACCATTTAACAGCTGCATGATTCCTGACAAGCTACTTAACCTCTCTTTGCCTGAGTTTCCTCATCACGACCTCAACTGTATTCATTATAAAATTGTGAGAATTAAATTGTGCATGTGAAAACATCCAGAATGTCTTTGCAGCACAATGACAATTATTTTCTCTCCCATTATGAATACAGATTTGTTCAGATTTAATTTGCCTCTTGCTATAGTTTAGAGAAGCTTTACAAAGGTAAACCAAGGATGAACTGCATATCCAGAGCATCTTCTGTCTCAGAGGCAGCTACCCTCATTTTGGGCAAAGTCCATGCTGCAGAGAGCATCTCACTTTTCTTTGATAGCTAGATTTGAGAAGAAAACGAGGATCTTAGGCTTTAGAGCTTTCCATTTATCAGCTTTTACACATTCAAGAAGCACTTTATTTTAATGTTACAATAGCATGTTATTTCCTTCTGTTAGGTCACATTTGCCTTCTTTCTGCAAGACCCTATGCTCTGTCTTTCTTTTTCCCTCAGTTACAAAAAAGAAGCCAAACTCTGGCTATTTCAGATACCAAAAGATCATGGCAGGTTAACTAATTTTGCCCAGACTTTCTGCGAAAGCTCCACATGTGCTATAGTATTGGGTTGCATAATTGATTTAATCTCTAATTTTAGAGGAACACTGAACTCTTTTTGTGGGACTCTGCATACATTTCTCTAGGGCAAAAACTGTCCTACTTTTTTCTCTCTGGTATCTGTTTAGTGCTAGCCCATTTTTTTTTCCCCAAGACTCTAAACTACCCTCCGTGAAATAAATGAAATCACAGTTGGAAAATGGCTTACCGGACAGACTTATAACCACAAGATAACAGCTATGCTATACACATTTACTTAACATTCTCATCCTCCCCTGCTTCCCTTCTTTCTGTTCTAGCATATCTTTATTTTCACTAAGATGATGCATCAGACTCTCAGCTGAGGAGTGGCATTTCCTACAAAGATGAGCAACACACCTTTGCTTCTTACTGGAAATACATAGGCTTGCTCACCCATTGACCTACTATATGTCTGTAGGTAGGCTTACTTACCTCTTTGAATCTTGCTTCCAACAGAGTACTAGAGTAATGGCTGTGAAGGCTGAAATATAAAGATAGGTATGTAGCAAGCTTCAGACTTACCTTGCGCCTTTTGGCAAATCAGGTATATGTGAAGCGTCAGCTGGGGGAATGATTTTATGTTGCTCGAAGGACCAGCAACCAAAATGAAAACCATGGAATTGTAAGTTTACCAGTTATTTCACTTTGTATTTAGCAATGTCATTTTTGATTATCTTTTTTGGGAATTTATAAACTGAAGAGTTACATTTGATAGCTGGTAGTTTTTATGAACGTGTCTGATTTGGTGTATAATTGAGGACTACCTTCCTACCAGTTATTTCCTAAACAACTGACTTTAATAACTTTAATATTTTTGTACTCTAAGACATATTTTCCGAAGAAACCAACCTTCCTTAGATCCATACTCACTAACACTATTCTGACAAATTCTCTGAACAATTCTCATACCATAGAAGTATGAATTTTCATACCAAATTCCACTGTTAACATCAATAAAATAGATCAGAAACAATTCCAAATGCTGTCTGAGTATCATAGCCTTATGTCTTTATGAGTCTTTATGCTGTTAAAAGAATTTAGTTTTAGAAAATAACCTCTTATCTGTTAAATAAACCCTTAGCATAAACAGACATTTGTTCAAATAGACTCTGTTACTTAATAGTTGGATCAATTTTGACAAGTCCCTTAACCTCTAAGCCTCTTTATGTGCAAATATTTAAAATTGGGATAATAATTATACTGACTTCTCAGGTTTGTTGTGAGGAGTAAATGCTAAAATGCATATAAAGGAATTGGAAGGTTATCAAACCATAGACAGTATATCAGGCAGGTTTTGCTATAAAAATGGTATGTAACAATCCCCAAATTTCAGTGGTTTGCAACAAGAAATATTTATGTTATATTTGGTTGGACTTGGCTCCAGCTTGTGTGTTCTATTCAGGTTTGCTCTGTATGTCTTTGTTCAGATACCAGAGGCTATTTAAGGAATTCTCCATTCATGGTAGAGAATAGCATTGAAAGAGATGTTAAAAAACAAAACAAAACAAAACAAAACAACTTGCCAAGTCGCTTAAAGCATCAACTGAGAACTAATATTCCTATCACTTTCACCCAAATTTCATTGACCAAAGCAAGTCATGTGACAGGATAAATATTAGTAGATCAGGAACATTTACTCTGCCCTAATAAAGTAAGAAGAGTGAATATCTGCTGAACAATACATCAATCTCCCTCAAAGAAGCTTACTGAATCTTTTTTTTCTACTCTTATTTCATCTGCATGACCACTGACTCCTCCATATAGTCTACTTCACAGTATCTACATTGCATTCTTGAAATTATACCACAATTTCTCCCTCTCTTTCTTTTAATTTCAAATTGATTTGAATGATACACTTTTCTTTGTAAACAGGTACTTTAGAAAATCCCTTAGAAAAGGAACAAAAGCTTCTGATTCTCCTTAGAGCCTCAGAGGGAGTCTTCTGTGACCGTTTGAATGGAATTCGTATTGATCCAGGAACAATTGGTAAGAGTATAATGTAGTTCTTATTAAAAATAAAATGCATGTGTGTGTATTGTGTGTTTGTGTCTGATAGAGAAATACCATTCACAGAACATGTACTAAATTCCAAACACTCTTTTAGGTAATTTATGTGTATGATTTCACTTACCAGCTCTCTTGTGAGCAGTGTCCATTTTAGAGATGTAAAAACTAAGACTCAGAGATGATGAACGACAGGCTTTAAAACACATAGCTTTATAGTGTCAGAATTTAGATTTATATCGATTAGTCAGACACTAAAGTTTAGACTAAGTCAATATTATTAACTATAAATGCTATGTGATGATTGATACATTTTACAACTAATAGATCTATCAATTGATAGAAAATATTCACTTTTGACAGTTTCTTTATTTGATATTGCCACAATACCAAATCTTATTTTAAATTGGTCTATGTAAAAGCACAGAAACCGGGACTGGTGTTGTATAACCATATGTATATATCCCCAAAAACTCAGTTTTAAGGAATAAGAGAATGTTCATCAGATTTTAAGTGTTTTCTCACTTTTTCTATATGGGCATTACTAATTTTGTAAGTAAAGAGGGATAACTCTTTGCATAAAGCCATTTTCTTTAAGAATATTCATATTTTTCTTTTAGTTTTTTCTCTCATATAATAGTTGAAATAAGTTTACTATATTCTTTCTCTCTCTCTTTCTCTCTTTCTTTCTTTCCCTTCCTCCCTCCCTCCCTTCTTGCTTTTTTGCTTTCTTTTTACAAAGTTTTGCTCTTATTGCCCAGGCTGGAGTGCAATGGCACAATCTTGGCTCACTACAACCTCCACTTTCCAGGTACAAGCGATTCTCCTGTCTCAGTCTCTCGAGTAGCTGGGATTACAGGCATGTGCCACCATGCCTAGATAATTTTTTCTATTTTTAGTAGAGGCAGGGTTTCACCATGTTGGTAAGGCTGGTTTGGAACTCCTGACCTCAGGTGATCTGCCCGTCTAGGCCTCCCAATATTATTCTTTTAGATATTACATTGTCATATAGCTTAAATATGTTATCATATTTAATAACTTATATGTTATTGTCATATTTAAGCTATGTGACAATACAATATCTAAAAGAATAATAAATATGTTAAATATGTTACCATATTTACGCTATATGGCAATGCAATATCTAAAAGAATAATAAAGTATAGTGAACTTATTTCAGCTATTATATAAGTGTGAAAAAATAACGAAAAGAAAAAAATATGAACATTCTTAAAGAAAATTCATTGTTAATTTCCTTGGATTTTCCTTTAGATACGTTGCTATGTTGGAGGTTTTCAAGTAAGCCACCTTACGTTGTGACAAAAGAGCAAGGACCATCCTTTCTGAGGTTTCAGAATGCTCTGAGATATACATTTAATATTAATTAGCAGTCAATGGCTCCCTCTCTGTATCTCAGTAATCAATAAAACGGAGACAATATTGTTAGGATAGCAGGAAGTTTGTTAACTTAGTTCCATAATATATAACCGTTGTCAGATAATACTATGATAGCACTTTATAGTTTTCAAAGGGTTTTGTTCCATGCATGTTATTTATTTTATCTTTCTAATAACAAGAGGCTCAACAATGTTTTAATTTTTCCAAGTTGACAAACTAGATAGATTATAATAAGAACATTTGATCTCCTTTTGCCTGTAGTATCTACTCTGTTCTGTGGAATGATAACACTGGAAAAAACTTTCTGTTAGGACTATCCACAGATACCTGCTTTGATCCCCGATCCTGGCCATATGGTCAAAGTAGTGTCTCTGAAATTTTCTTCGATACTAAATTGAAATAAAGAATTCTTTCACTGCATGCTCAAATTTTTATAGTATCATAAGTAGATGACAAATTTTAATCCTATCAAATAATTTATAATCTTCTTGAAACAACTAAGAAATGGTGTCATTTTACAGTAAACCTTTGATGGTTGGAAATGACGAAAAAATCTGCTTTTCTGGTGAATTGAATTTTCTGTGTAATTCAAATTTAAGGACATGAACTGCTTTTTGTTATAAACGTTTTGGTTGGAAATCTCTTTAAATTACTTCAGGATCCTTCTCAGCCTAGTTTACTTAGCCTATAGTAAAAAAAGATGGATTTTTGTTTTGAATGATGATGTCTTATGAAATATATAAATGTTATTATGAAAGATCGGTCTCAGGACATGTCCTGAAAATGGGATTTTTTAAATATACATTTATCCTGATTTTAGTTTTATTAACTTGTGACATTTTCATAGTTGGTATATGGAAAAAATATGGATGTTGATATAAAAGGTTGGTTAAGTTTTAATTAATTGGGATTTTTTGGTGCATATCAGATGAAAACCCAAGGCATATAATTTGTAACTTAGTGGTTTTCTGCTTCTTTTATTTCTATGTTTTCTGATGAAAATTGTAAAATTATAAAATTTTTAGATTAGTGACTTGCAATAAAATTGGGTGCACCAATCGAGGAATATGCAGACAATACATTTGGGTGCAGGAATAAAATATTAAAACTTTTATTCAAATATATATTAGTATATTCATATACATGTATATTTTTATCTAAAATAATATAAATATCTGAGTTATCTAAATAAAATAAATATACATGTGCTTAGAGTACATAATCACATGTTTTCTCTTTTACTGCTGAGATTCATGGTCAAAACATTCTTAAACCACTAGAATATGAGGAATTATGCTTAATATGGTTGAAAATGGCAATAAAATGTATGAGGAAAAACTTGAAAAAATAAAACTGGGCTGTTTCAAGCACGTTCCTGGTAAGACTTTAATTTGCGAGTCTGAAACTGCATTTTGAAACAAAGGACTTAGTGACCTCTCCCTTGATATTTATAAGACAATATATTAAGTCCAGGTACTAAACATAAAACTGATAGCTCCAAAACTCTATCCTAAGGAGATAAAGTTAACTTTGCTTCTTGGAGAACCTAGTCTTTAACAACAACAACAAAAAATATCAAAACCAGTTAACTTCCAAAAGAATTGCAAATGGTTTGGAGTCATGTAAGAGTGGAAAGGAGTACCTCTTCAACTTTAACTAGTCATTAGAGTGGTCTGTTTTCCACTTTTTAGATTATTATGATGTGGTATAGCATTCTTTTTTCTACAGCATTTGAGATTAAATTTCATAACCATGTGAGATATATCTTAGTACTGTAAAATAGAGCATTTAAATAATGCTTTTGATAATATGGAAACTTCATGTAGAGATTCTATGTCACATGTTTTGCACAGCCGCCTTTAGAATGAGTTTTACTTACCTGGCTTTAATTTCTCTGAAGGATTTTTCTATACAACTGTTACTCTTTTTATTTTCAGGGGTTTATGGGAAAGTTCAGCTTTACAGTGCTTATCCTAAAAACTCCTGGACACATCTTGGAGCTGACATTGCCTCAGGAAATGAGAGGTAAGAAATGAGAGTAACTTAGGGCTTTTATTTTTTTTGCTTGTTTAGTTTGCTTCTGCTTGAGATTTTGTTACAATATGAATTGAATTTTAGGTTAAACATTATAATTAAAGGATGAGTAAGTAGAAAAATAAGGAATTATAAGGAACTTTAAAAATATCTCTATAACATAATAGAAGGAGAACAAAACATGCAAAAGGTAGTAGAGGAACACAGTTTATTTCAGGAGAAAATTTTAGATAATACGTAATTATTGCTGTCCACAAAATTTCAAAAAATATGAATTCTATGAGATAAGAGATGAGGTATGAGGTGAGAATACAATGTCTGAGTTGAAAATGTAGCTTGTTAAGAAATAGAATTAACATAGAAGGGAGATGAAACATATGAAGAATATTGTGGAATTTAATAATGCATTGGAGGCGGTAAAGAACAGAATCACTGCTGCCTCAAACTGCATAGATAATGGGAAGACAAACTGATGGAGACCTATCAGAACACAGAAGATAAGACTGGGAAATAAAAATGACAAAAGATAAAGTGCTAGAAATAGAGATCAGAAAATTAAAAGCTGTCTATGTGTAATATGTCCTTTTTGGTAAGAACCCAAATAAATACAACAGAAAGAATAATGAAAACTGTAACTGCAATACACATAGAACACATGGGAGTAGATACGTTTTATTGGAAAAGATTAATATCAAGGATGGTGATTGCTTCATTACATCATCTTCATAGTATAAGAAAAATAGAGTGAAAAAAAGTAAAGGCAAGGAACATAAAACTTTCTAGCCTTAGTGTCCACCTCCACACCATCACATGTGGGAAGATCCTGGTGCCACATCTATAAATGTTTAAGGAAAAAAAAATATTGTGACCAAAGAATTGGACACACTGCTAACATGTACATGTGAAAAATGAAAGAAAATTCAGTGTTCAAATAAAATTAAACTAAATTTGAAATTTGAGAACAGATATAAAATTTGAGAATATCAATAACTATGAAGCACTAAAATAATTTAAATATGATAGTGTAACTATGGTTATTAAAACAAAACAATTTTTTTTTGAGACACAATCTCGCTCTATTGCCCAGGCTGGAGTGCAATGGTGCAATCTTGGCTCACTGCAACCTCCACCTCGTGGGTTCAAGCAATTCTCCTGCCTCAGCCTCCAAAGTAGCTGAGATTACAGGCATATGCCACCATAACTGTCATTTTTGTATTTTAAATAGAGATGGGGTTTCACCATGTTGGTCAGGCTGGTCTTGAACTCCTGACCTCAGGTGATCCACCTGCCGTGGCCTCCCAAAGTGGCGTGATTACAGGCATGAGCCACTGCTCCCCGCCTAAAACAAAACAAATTCTAGTAATTGTTCTTGTAAAAGAAATGGCAGAACACTTGAAAAGTTAATGTATTAGGGTTCTGTTTATACAAAAAATACAAAATAAGTTGGTTATGTACATGTGTGTGTATGTGTGTATCCTACCTGTTATATGTATATAAATTATACAATAGACATAGTAAATATTAATATACATATGTGTATATATAAAGAGATGTATTTCAAGGAACAGATTTACACAAATATGGGAGCAGGAGAGTTTAAAATCTGTAAGCAGGCCAGCACATTGCAAAGTATGAAAAAACTGGTTTGTAGTCTTAAGACAGAATTTGTTCTTCCCCAAGAAAACCTCAGTTTTGCTTTTAAGGCCTTCCAACGGATTCATGAGGCCCACCCACATTACTGGGTGGCCTAATCTTTTTAAACTCAACTGACTGTGTTAACCACATCGACAAAATACTTTCACAGTAACACCTAGATTAATTTTTGATTGAATAACTGTGTATAATAGCTTAGCAAATACAAGACATAAATGAATCTTCACAATTCAAAAGCTCAGATAAAAATCTGGAACTATAGCCATAGAGGATAAATATGACTTAATTTGTTTTATTAGAATTTTTAATAGGGTATACTTTCCAAATCACCAGAGGGGGAAAAAAAATGAAAGAAACCATAAAATAAATAGTAAAATAAAAAAGAAGAAGAAAATGAAATGGTAAAGAATAAAAGCAACAAAAACTATATTAAAAAAACAGAAATAAGAAAGTAAGAATAAATTTGCCAGTTATAAAAATAAAATATTTGTTAAAAATGATGCTATAGAGAAAAATTGGGTTAAAAGTCAAAATATAATTACAACTTTTTTTTTTTTTTTTTTTTTACCAGAGGAAAATTTAAAACCAACTAGGAGAAATTTAAGGTTAAATATTGGATAAGAATAAATCATTGACTTTTAAAACAAAATAAAAGAGCCTCAAAATTATTAACACAACAAGTAAAAATCAAAATAAATGTTTGAAATTGGTTAAATAATTATACTTTACATTAGTAAAGACTTCAATCTCAGTGAGACCCTAACAGTCAGAAAAATTTTACAACAGGTAATAAAATGTAGAGATATAAAGCAAATCTCTGGGAAATACAAAGTGAAATTGACAGAAACAAAAATCAGAATCCAAGACATTTATTTATCTCTTTTAGCTCCAAATCTTTTAATTAGGTTAAAAAAGGTAAAGATAATATGAAGAACATAAATAATATAATAAAGTCCATTTAATTTATATATCAAACTACTCCTTGACACTAAAAAGTATATATTCATGTTTAAAACCTTAATAAATTTTAATAAGATGTGATCACAATATAATAAACATGGAGATTAAAATAACGTATAAACCAACAATAATTTCTTACAAGAAAAAAGATATAATAAATTATTTTCTAAATAACTTTTATATCCAAGAAAACATCAAAACTTTACAGAATAGCTGGGAAATAACAATGAGAGTATAGCATGTGAGATATTATAAAATATGCCATCGCATTAAATGCTTTTGTGATTGAATAAGCAAACAAACTTTTCTTATTGACAGTTTTCATATGGACAGTTATTCTAAACAAAGAAAACTCTTCTAAACAAAGAAGAATAACTGTCAATATGAGAAATTAGAAACAAAATAACTTATAAATCTAATGAACTCAATCAATTCAAGAAAAAGGCAGAAATTGGTGAGATAGAAAGTAGAAAATTAGTAAGATTAAATTTTCAAAAAGAAGTAGTGGTTTAATCTCTAATAACTTTAATCATACCAAGAAAACCCCAATATATAAAATGAGAAATGACAATTCAAATGTAAGTACAGAATAGGTTAAAGTTATAACATAAAAAATGTAAATCTGTATAGTGTAACTTTAACATTTTCAAGAAAAATACTTTATCAAAAGGAATTTTTAATGGTAATTTATAATTATCATAATTGGCTAGAGAAGAATAAAACAGAAAGAACCAGGAATAGTGAAAGTTATAAACTTATCAAAGATTTATCTCCAGAAATACATTTGGCTCACATAAATTTATACCATGTTCTTCCAATCAGTTGAATATCAAATAATTCCTATGTTATGTAATCTGTTCCCAGTTAATTTAAGGGAACAGTCATAAAATAATCTTTACACTTGTTTATAGCTACTAAAAATAACTCAGAAAACTGAGATAGCATCCAAATAGAATATAAAAATCACAGATAAAAAAGCAACAAAGCTCAAAATCATGTGCTATGATTTTGTGCTTTGTTGCTTTTTTATTTGTGGTTTGACAAGCAAGGTATGTTTGAACGTGATTCATTCAAGTAAACAAGGATAATTTGTTGTAAAATAATCCATTAATATAATTTACCTTAATACTGGATGTAAAGATTCAGAATGTGACCAGTTTGGCACAAAATGGCAATATATTTAATAAAATTCAGCAAACATTCTTGGGATAAACAGTAAATAAAAACTACAAGGATACTTCTTTTAAATTAATGCTATTTATTTTGATGGTATAATCATTAGTT
The DNA here is from genome assembly GCA_036589455.1 of Ateles fusciceps. Lineage (NCBI taxonomy): Eukaryota > Metazoa > Chordata > Mammalia > Primates > Atelidae > Ateles > Ateles fusciceps. Next base: position 2,080,997 of record JAZHEH010001541.1, read on the forward strand.
GAGAAGCACTGCTTTAACTAATAATACAAAATAAACACTAAAGTATTCCTCTCAAACAGCTTTGTATTTTATGGAAAAAACTGATATTAAATAATTATTATTTATTACAACAATCATTAAATATTATTATGAAAGTTTTAACCAATGTATTCAGGCAAGAAAAATACATTAGATCTAATTATTGAAAATAATCCAAACTATCTTTTTATGTGGTTTATATAATTTATATTTTATCCTATAAGACTAGAGAATTATTTGAAAAACTATCAGTTGCCTTCAATAAATGCACAAGTCAACAGCTTTTTAATACACAAGTATTAAACTTTGAAATTATAATGTACAATCTTGTTTAAAATTTCAACTGAAAATATCTAGAAGTAAACTTAAAAAAAATTACAGAACCTATAAAAACAAAAGTATAAAACACTATTCAAAGGCACAAAAGTGGTTTAGAATGAATGGTAATGTAACAAAAATTTGATGGTTCACTATTTTAAAGATGTCAAATCTAATACAACTTGAATCACAAATCAGATATATCCATTAGAATCTGACTCATTAAAATCTTTGGGACAATAAACACTTGAAAATAGCCAAGCATTAGTAGTTATTTTTTTTAAATGTATGCCTCTAATGTGAGTAATCTGTTGTTGGCACCAAAACTAAAAAGAATATCAAGAAATAAATACATCATGTATTATTTTCAGAATTTGAATAAATTAGGATTTGAATTTAGTTGAAGACAGGCTGGAATAATTACTAAATGCTTTGGAAAAATATAAAATTAGATTCCCACTTTATGTTTTACTCTAAATTATACGTATTTATTATATAATTAATATATTAATTACATGTTAAAACCATTATATATGTTTTATTCTAAATTAAAAAAACAAAATGTGAAAAATTAAAACCATAAAATTATTTGAAGAAAATTTAAGTAAACATGTAATTTAAACTAGTAAAGACTTCTGTGATCTCAACAAGCAAAACAATAGCCATAGCAAGAAATAATATATTTGACATTATAGCAAGGTATTTCTGCATGTCAGTTACAAAATGTAATGACACATGATCAACTAGAAAATGTTTGCAACATACAATCGTAGAGACGGACTAATATTTTTTATATGTGAAGAACATTTATACGTCAAGAATAAAAATAAAAATATGAATACACCAGAAACATATATAAAAGGGTTTGAATATGTGAGCCATAAAGGAAGACATACATCTGGCTACTAAACATGGAAAAAAATGGTTTTCTTTATTACAATTAAAGTAAATACTGATTAAAACAGTCATAGAATATCATTTTTAAAAGTTAAATTGGCAAAGATGAAAAGTAGTGAATTCCAAGTTGACAGAATAGAGGTTCACATTCACATAGGAATTAATATTACATATATGTCTAGTTTTATAGATAAATAAACATATGTATGCATTATATGTAATAGGGAAATGTCTGGAAGGACATACAACACAGCAGAGATCCCTGTTGGTGAGATGATACGTAGCTATCTTATATGTTGATCAGTATGCTTTGGTGTGCTTTTCTCTATGTACAGAATTTCTTTGTAGAGTAGGTATTATGTTCGTAATTATTTAAAATTATTTATTTGGGCCAGGTATGGTGGCTCATGCCTGTAATCCCAGCACTTTGGGAGGCCCAGGTGAGCAGATCACCTGAGGTCAAAAGTTTGAGACCAGTCTGACCAACATGGTGAAACCTCATCTCTACTAAAAATACAAAAGTTAACCAGGCACGGTGGTGGGCATCTGTAATTCCAGCTACTTGGGAGGCTGAGGCAAGAGAATCGCTTGAACCTGGGAGACAGAGATTGCATTGAGCCAAGAGCAGTCCACTGTACTCCAGCCTGGGTGACAAGAGTGAGACTCCATCTCAAAAACAAAAAATTTATTTGACATGATTTTCACAAATGTTTGTGTTTGTCAAATATTGAGCTATGATATGGAGATATAATATTAAGTAAAAACTCAGACATTAATCAAATAGTAAATGTAAAATTACATAAGTGATAAACTCTGTGAAGGGGCAGGTTATACAGGATTCTGAAAACATGAATATGTCAACTTGAGGCATTTAGGGAAGTTAGAGAAGGCTTCCGTGAAGCACAATTTCAGAGGTGGCAACTGAAAGAAGAATGGGCATTAATTAAGCAAAATGGGATATCTGTGGAAACAATGTTCTATCCAGAGCAAACAGCATTCAAATATCTGAGGAATATTTACTATGTGCCAGGTTGGACTGTAAGCACTAGACATATAGAAGAGATTGCAAATTAGAAGAGATTGCTGCCCTCTGGGAGCTCAGATTTTAGTAGAAAGACGATACTCAAATACAGAAATATAAATGACACGGTTGCTGATTATAAAATATGCTGGTAAGGAAGTCAATAGGGTAGTATGATCAAAACTCACTGGGGCAGAAAATGTGAAGGGTACAATTTTAGATTGAACAGACAGGGAAAGTCTATTTGGGGAAGAGAAATTTGAGCTGAGACCTGAAGGATGAGAGGGAGCCAGCTGGCCTGGGTTGGGGTTGGGGGAAATGAGGAAGGAGGTCACTATAGTTGGGGCAGAGTGAGCAGAGGGCAGCATTGTCTGATATGGCAAGTGCCAAGTCATATAGGACCTTGTTCAGGTATGAGAGGTCAAAGGGGAAATCACTGAAGGGTTTTATGTAGGAGAATGGTGGAATCTGATTTTTGTTTAACAAACTTCTCTGGCTGTGTAGATGATAGATTATGGAAATAAGAGTAGAGCTGGGGTATCAGTTAGGAGGCCAGCTGAGGCCAGAAATCACGTAGCTGGTACTCTGCGAACAGCTGGTCATGTTGATGACTGCATGTCGAGGCGAAGAAAGAATGTTGCAGGTGTTTTGAAGGAGCACACTGGTGAATTGTGGCAGCATGCACTGAGATGAGAAGACTGAGAAGGGAATGGGTTTGTCAGGATGGAAGGCAGCAGGGGCATGCGTAGTTGGAGACACCAAGAGTAGATATCAAGAGAAAATTAGATGCATATCTACCAAGAATAGATATCTAGAAGAAAATTTAGGGCTTGGAAGCAGTCATCTTGGAAGTGAGTGATATCATTATTGAAAAAGACATAGGTAGAAGAGATATTTGGAGCATGGGATTGAGATTGGGGCCACTCTAACCTTTTAGATATTGAGAGAGGAGTTAGCACAGGTGATTGAGAAGCAGAGTGTGGAGAGGTGATTCTGTGGTGGGAGAGAGAATGGAGAACATGAGAGTCTGAAAGAATACCATGGTGGTTGATGTGAAGAATAGATTTGACCATGACTGGGTTCCAAGGAATTGTAAATTTCAGGGCCACATGTATTGGCGATATCAAGAATTTTAGTTTTTACCCTAACAGCATTGTGGAACTGTTATAGGCTTTTAAGGGGGTAGTAAGACTAGGATGTAGCACTTATTATTATGCTTGTACATCTAAAAATATTATAGGCAGAATGTAGGCAACAGGAGAGGTCTGAAGTAGATCCAGGGACACCCAGCAAGGGACAGTGTAACTTGTAGTCAGGGGCTGCAGGAGCAATGGAGAAGTGGGCAGATTTAGAGGCAAGAGATAAAATCTATAAGACACATTGAGTATAAAATGCACTCTTGGTTTCTGGTTTGTATAGCTGGGTAGTGGTGTCATTCACTAGAAGAGGCCTAGGTTTGGGGAAAAGATTATGAATTCAGATTTGATCATGTAGAATTTAAAGTGCTTTTGTGATATTCAAAAGGATTTGTGAAGTAAGCATTTCTAACAAGGATCAATAAGAAACTTTAATTATAATTAAAAGGTTAGCAAGCTGGAATTTGGCAGGAACCATACGAATGGATTTTTCTTATAAGAATGTGTTAAAAACCTCATTCAGAGTCTGAGCTACAGGCTATTTTGAAAGGAACTCAATTTTATTAATTAAAACTATCCATAGTCATTAACTAGCTATCATTTATTTGGTTCTTATCATGTAAGCTTGTTATATGTCAGGCTTCTACTAAGCATTTTACATACATTATCTCATTTAAATCTTTCAATGCTATAAGTTAGATATTATTATCTGCATTTTACGGATATGAAAACTGCGGCTGGAGAAGTAGATGTTCCAAGTTCATAAAGCTAGAAATTCCTGAGGCTGGATTTTTTTACCCTGGTGTGTCTGATTCCATTGCTTGTGTTCTACATATTACCAATATGGTAAACAAAATTTCTTAATATTAGTCCTGAGGAGGAGTAATTTAATGAGTTTATATGAATGAAGTGCAATTAACATAGTATAATCATTTTATGGATATTCTTCTTTTTAAAACCTTTTTTTAAAATGTTAAAAATAACTTCAGACTCAAAATAAGTTGCAAATATAGTAGAATTTACGTATACCCTTCACTCAGTGTTTCCTGATGACATCATCTTACATAACTATAGAACATTAGCAAATCTGGCAAGTTGATATTGGTACGGTATTAACTGAACTACAGACCTTATTCAGAACATTGTTTTAAACATGGGTCTACAATCTTAAAAGTCAATTCAGTAAGTCTTTCTAATATATTGTGATATAAGCATATTTCAGTTATATTCTTTTGTGAATTTTCACCAACGGAATTAGTGTATGTATGTGTGTGTGTGTGTGTGTATATATATATATTCATATGTATATATATATATATTCATATGTGTATATATATATATGAACAATGGTAGTGTGAAAACTTCTGAGGAAAGGTTTCATGTTAACTTTATAAACTTATGTCTTACAAAATCAACCAAAGTAAGCTTAGCAAGATATTTTGAAGAAAAATTATTTTTTGTTCTGTGTTTTATCAATTTATCTCTAAATTACTCATTGGTTGTTTCTTGCTTGAGTGACTTGTAAAGACTGATGAGCAAAAGTGTTGAGGTTTTATTTGGAATGTAAATAAATCAAGACAAGTTAGATTTAAGCCCAAAAAAATGTTTTTACCCATTACAAGTGTTACATATATCTTTTACTGTGAGTCTTTGAAGGGTAACCATGTGGTGTTTGAAATTAAATGGTTCCTTTGTCAATCAGTCTTATGATAAAGTTAGATTTTATCCTGGCCATTGGAAGATTTTAAAAAGGCAAGGACAGTGTCTGACTTACACTTTAATCTGATTTATGATGGCTAGAGAATTGACTGCTGGTGGTGGTGATGGGGGAAGAGACAAGAGTGGAAGTAGAGACACCAACTGTTAAGACTATTGACAGTTGTTAATGGCTATTGCCATTTTTTGGGTAACACATGATGATGGCTTAGATTAAGACGGTAGTGATGGAGGAGTAAAGATGTGGTTAAATATATGTTGAAGACAGAAGTGACACGACTTGCTCATGGACTAAATATTGAGGAAAAGAGAAAGAGAAGAGTCAACGATCACTCTAAAATTTTTGACCTAAGCAACTGGGTAAGGAGCAATGTCATTTACTGAGAAGGGGAAAACAGGGAGAAGAGCTGGATTATGAGGAAACTTCCCCAAAATTCTTACTCTTTTCTTATTTCTTACCTCATTAAATTTTCAAGAAAATTTTTAAGACATCCTGTCCCTTTGTCCTGTTATCCTTTCTTTCCCAAGTGATTGACTTATTTCATTTTATTTTTTAATTGATGAGTAAAAATTTTATGTATTTATGGTATACAACATGAAGTTTTGATACTAGTATTACATTGTGGAATGGCTGAATATAGGTAATTATCATATGTATTATCTTATATAGTTATTATTTTTTTGTGGTAAGGATACTTCACATCCACACTCAGTAATTTTTTTTTTTTTTTTGAGACAGAGTTTTGCTCTTGTTGCCCAGGCTGGCGTACAATGGCACGATCTCAGCTCACTGCAACTTCCGCCACCTGGGTTCAAGTGATTCTCCTGCCTCAGCCTCCCAAGTATCTGGGATTATAGGCATGCGCCATCACACCTGGCTAATTTTGTATTTTTACTAGAGATGGGGTTTCTCCATGTTGGTCAGGCTGGTCTCGAACTCCCGACCTCAGGTGATCTTCCTGCCACACACTCAGCATTTTTAAAGAATACAATATTTTAATAACTATAGTCAGTATGTTGCACAATAGAGCTTTTGAACTTATTCCTTCTATGTAACTGAGATTTTGTATTCTTTCTCCAACATCTGTTCAACCTTTGCTTCCCCCCACCACCAACCAAACCACCAGCCTCTGGTAACCTCTATTCTACTCTCTGTTTCTATGAGTTACACTTTTTTAGATTTTGCATGCAAGTGAGATTATGTGGTATTTGTCTTCTTGGTTCTGGATTATTTCACTTAACATAGTGTCTTCCAGGTTCATCTATGGTTATGCAAATGACCAGATTTTCTTCTTTTTAAAGGTTGAAGAGTATTTCAGAGTGTATGCATATACTGCATTTTCTTTATCCACTCATTGGTCGATGGGCACCTAGGTTGATTCTATATTTTGGCTATTGAGAATAATGTCGCTGTGAATATGGGAGTGTAAATAGCTCAGACACGCTGATTTCATATCCTTGGAATACATATCCAGAAGATGAATTGCTGGATCATATTCTATTTTTAATTTTTGAGGACCCTCCAAACTGTTTTCTATAATGGTTGTACTAATTTACATTTCTACCAACAGTATGCAAGGGTTATCTCCTCTCTCCATCCTCACTAACCTTTGTTATCATTCATTGATTTGGTAAATTTGACAGGTGTGAGGTGTCTGAAGTGATTTATTAACATAGTCTGTTATTTACAAGGAAGAAACTGTGAACTGAAAAAGAAATCAAGTCATTTGTTACCTTATCCTTTTCTCTGGGTCCTAAACCTTTAAGTTGAATGTCATAATTGATTATATCTATTCCTTTATCTCCTATGTTAAATTAATGATGTAGTCTTTATATATATTTTGTTTGGAATATTTCTTTTTTCTTTTGCTTCTGCTACGTTCTCATTTCAGCACTTCGCACATGGCTCTCTGTAACAACTTTTGCGCTAGCTCCTTAAATACCTAATAAATGAAATAAGAGTATCAGATGCAGCACTCTTGTGTCTCCTCCTTGACTCTGTAACTTTCTACATATCCTTGAAGATTTCATTACATCTGTCACAGGGCTTTAGGTCTCCCCCGACTCTACAAATTTTCCCATCATCTGAACATAAGATATGGTTTTATGATTTCTAATTTTAAGAAAAACATAACACTAAGATGTCTAACATTTGTGTGTCCTGTTCCTCCAAGTGGCTTCTATAGAGGAGGGATATATTTTTGTTATTGTTGATTTGGTATATGAGTGTCTGGTGCACAGCAGAACATAAAGAAGAGCTTCAGTAAAGGCCTGTTACATTGACTTGATGTGTATTTTCTGGAAATTAGAACTTACTGAGCTTCTTGGTTCAATGGCATATTATCTAACAAATGAGAGAATCTTGAATTTAATTTCAAATACTACTATAATTTATTTTGCTAATTTCTCAAACTTTATTATTATTATAGTAATTTAGTTCAAGTATTAGAATATAGAGTTGGTGGTCTTGTCCTTTCATTGGCAGGGGTTCAGGACCACATATGTAACCTCTAAAAGATGATGATTTTTTTCTGGTCCAATAAACTACTGGGTCCTGTTCCCAGATTGACCACTATTTTGAGTCTGGGAAAAGGCATATATTTGGAAGATAGGTTGGAAATATATTCTGCAATAAAAAGGAGTTTGCACTTTCAGGGCAGGCAGACTAATTCTAGTTACGTAGTTAGCTAAATGTGTAACTTTGAGTAAATTACTCTCTCTGAGCCTCAGTTTTATTTTCTTTAATATGCGAGTAACAATACATAGCTAATAGAATAGTTATAAGGATTGAGGAAATTAATGCACATAAAGTAGAATTAATGCACGTAAAGTACTTAGCCCAGTTTCTGGTACAGTGTGAGCCTCAAGACAGGGTAGCTATTGTGGCAATCGGGATTCTTCAAATGGAAAGTACAAGTAAAAATAACCCTTCTCAAGCCATTGTGGAGACTATGTCAAGCACTCTCTCTCCTCCTCTGCTTTCGTACTTCTTTATTTCAACCTCATGTTTTTCTACTGGAGAATAATTTTCCTCATTCTGTAGGGTGCAAGTGAACTCAGATCTGTTTGGCATTTCCTAGCTTTGCCACCAGTGAGGAAATTACTAATTCCCCCCCCAGTTTCATTTGAAAATCCAGGGGAAGGATTTTGATGAATGAATGCAGGCTGGATCCTATCCCCAACTTTTGGTGAAGGGTTTGTGGGACTTTAACCTGTGGCTCTCACAGCTTTTAGTGTAGTGGATGAAGAAAGCAGTTCTCAGATGAGAACTGGGATTTCCTGGAATGAAGCAAAGGGGAAGTCAGGTTGACAAATAATTAGTATTGACTATAGCTATTGTTATCACTCACCCTCTTTACCAGCATCGTCATAGAATTCGATTTCTTCACTATCAGGCATGGACTAATACAGTGTGAGACTCCTCATTACATTTTAATGATGCTAATAGAAAAATTTTAAACTGAAGTTACAAAATAAAAAAGACTAAATGTTAGTAGAGTTCAGAAGTCTGTGGCCATCCCTATTCCTGGGGTACGGATGAGAGGGGTGATGTTTTGTGATCTGTACACCAAACCTGTGATCAAATGCAGTTACTATCATTAAGATCTCACAAATGTTAAGTAAACAAATTCATATAAGTTGTAGGTGTTTACACGTGAATGTCTTATACATTTTTGTAAAAACTTTTAAATGAAATTTCGAAGCATTTTTTAATGCTCTGTAACTAATAAGTATTATATTTTTGACTAGTAAATACTATTTTTCTCTGAACTAGGTCAAAAGTTATGCCAGAATAAAGAAACTGTACTGATATTTTGTTTATATTTTCTTAAAGTTATCTTTAAAAAGACTCACAGTGATTATTCATAATTTCCTATGGTTTCCATTGAGGTACAATTATGTTGCAACAAAGTCTTTGAATTTTTTGTTTATTTATTGTCTGAGGTATGTTTTTCTCAGAACAACAAGCAAGTCTCCCTCTTTCCTGTAGCTTTAGGAGTCATATTAATCAGAGCCATAGAATACAGCTGGGATTTGAGCCAGTCATTAAGCTAAGATTTCTTCATATGATTGAAGGGTAACCATAATGGCTGAAGACTGGAACTAGGAATAGTGGTTGTTGGAATTTAAGGAAAACTGACATTTGACTAGCAGAACCACTAGGCTATTTATACTGGGACCCCCATTTCCTCTGAAGTACTGTTGCTATATGAACATAGGAGTGGAAGGGGCAATTCTCCTTTGAGAGCTGTGTATGGTTTTCATGATATATAAAACCCCAAAGGCTTCAGGAGTATAGAGGAAAGATACATTTTAATGAACTCATAAGCGTCTGGGAAGCCATAACAGAAAAGGTCAGATTAAGTTCTTCATGTTTTTAATATAAAGTTTGAACTAATAATTTTAATAATCCCTAGAACATTGTTAGGTGCTTTGGAGTTTAAGTAGCTGGTTAGCTGGTTTTTTTTTTTTTTTTTTTGAGACAGGATCTCACTCTGGTGTCCAGGCTGCTGGAGTGTAGTGGCATGATCATAGCTCACTCCAACTTCAAACTCTCGGGCTTAAACCATCCTCCCACCTCTGCCTCTCAAGTAGCTGGGACCACAACTGTGTGCCATCATACCAGGCTGTTTTTTTTTTTTTCACTTTTATGGAGATGGGATCACTCTGTGTTGCCCAGGCTGGTCTCAAACTCCTGGGCTCAGGTGATCTTCCTGCCTAGATCTCCCAAAGTACTGGAATTATAAGGCAAGAGCCACTGTACCTGGTCTTACGTAGTCTTATTTTTATTAAATATCAATGAACAATGTAAAAGTTGAATGGTCACAGAAGACAAGTGTACAAAATCAGTCACAAGGCAATAAATAGCATTCGTTATGTCAAATTGATGGTGGTACAGCAAGTGGCGAGGTTTTAGACATTCAGTGGAAGAATTTCTTGAAGGCATAGTGATGTGTCCATTTTTAAGAATAAGAGACCCGAAGAGCAGAGTAGAGGAGAGTGAACTGATTCATCTGGCTGGAGCATGTGGCTTATATAAGGGAGTTAGAAAATGAAGCTTTATGATTTTTAAAATTTGCATTAGGATTCACTCAGTGTTAGAGTTTTATGTATTTTGACAAATGTATTTTATATCTATATATATATATATATCTATATATATCTATCTATCTATATATATATACCACATAATATTACATAGAATACTGCCCTAAAAAAATCTCCTGTGGATGAGTTTTAATCTCACAATCACATGAAACTTTTCAGAATATTATAGTGGCCTATTATTTGAAGAGCTTTATTCAACAATATAAATAATAAAAATTATCTAGGTCAGGGTTACCTAACCCCCAGAGCCATAGACCGATACAGGTCCATAGCCTATCAGGAACCAGGCTGTACAGCAGGAGGTGAGCGGTGGGCAAGGAACATTACTGCCTGTGCTCCACCTCCCGTCTGATCAAGGGTCATTAGATTTTCATAGGAATGCAAACCCTATTGTGAACTGTGCATGCAAGGGATCTAGGCTGCATGCTTCTTATGAGAATCTATTGCCTGATGATCTGAGGTGGAACAGTTTCATCCTGAACCCATGTCTTTCACAAAACTGGTCCCTGGTGCCAAAAAGGTTGGGGACTGCTGAATAATACTGACTATGAAGCAAAGGATTAATTTCAATTATACAGCAGATTGACTTTTTTTTTCCTAACTACAGTATACTACCTGATAAGTTAGAAAATTTAGATTTAAGTGAAAATCACTAATAATCCCACCATCCATAGAGAGGCTAACATTTTCAAATGCAGCCATCCGATTTTCTGTGCTTGTATTTTTTTTATCAAAAATTAATAAATATATATATATATATATATATTATTGCACTTTAGGTTCTGAGGTACATGTGCAGAACATGCAGGATTGTTGCATAGGTACATACATGGCAATGTGGTTTGCAGCCTCCATCCCCACATCACCTATATTTTGGCATTTCTCCCCTTGTTATCCCTCCCCAACCTTCCTCCCCCGCCAACTGTCCCACCTCTATTCCCCTCTACAGACCCCAGTGTGTCATGCTCCCCTCCCTGTGTCCATGAGTTCTCATTGTTCAACACCTGCCTTTGAGTGAGAACATGTGGTGTTTGATTTTCTGTTCTTGTGTCAATTTGCTGAGAATGATGGCTTCCAGATTCATCCATGTCCCTACAAAGGACATGAACTCATCGTTTTTTACGGCTGCGTAGTATTCCATGGTGTATATGTGCTACATTTTCCTTGTCCAGTCTATCATCCATGGGCATTTGGGTTGGTTCCAGGTCTTTGCTATTGTAAACAGTGCCACAATGAACATATGTGTGTATGTGTCTTTATAATACAACGATTTATAATCCTTTGGATATATACCCAATAATGGGATTGCTGTGTCAAACGGAATTTCTCTTTCTAGGTCCTTGAGGAATTGCCACACTGTCTTCCACAATGGTTGAATTAATTTACACTCCCACCAACAGTGTAAAAGTGTTCCTATTTCTCTACATCCTCTCTAGCATTTGTTGTCTCCAGATTTTTTAATAATGGATATTCTAACTGGCATGACATGGTATCTCAATATGGTTTTGATTTGCATTTCTCTAATGACCAGTGGTGATGAGCATTTTTTCATATGTTTGTTGCCCTCATATATGTCTTCTTTTAAAAAAGTGTCTGTTCATGTACTTTGCCCATTTTTGAATGGTTTTTTTTTTTTTCTTGTAAATCTGTTTTAATTCTTTGTAGATTCTGGTTACTAGCCCTTTGTCAGATGGGTAGATTGCAAAAATTTTTTCCCATTCTGTTGGTTGCCAGTTCACTTGAATGTTTCTTTTGCTGTACAGAGCTCTGGAGTTTGATTAGGTCCCATTTGTCTATTTTGGCTTTTGTTGCCATTGCTTTTGGTGTTTTAGTCATGAAGTCCTTGCCTTTACCTATGTACTGAATGGTTTTGCCTAGGTTTTCTTCTAGGGTTTTTATGGTGTTAGGTCTTATGTTTAAGTCTTTAATTCATCTGGAGTTAATTTTAGTGTAAGGTGTCAGGAAGGGGTCCAGTTTCTGCTTTCTGCACATGGCTAGCCAGTTTTCCTAACACCATTTATTAAATAGAGAATCCTTTCCCCATTGCTTATTTTTGTCAGGTTTGTCAAAGATCAGAGGGTTGTAGATGTGTGGCATTGCCCCAAGGCCTCTGTTCTGTTCCATTGGTTTATATCTCTGTTTTGGTACCAGTACCATGCTGTTTTGATTACTGTAGTCTTGTAGTATAGTTTGAAGTCAGGTAGCCTCTGTTCTTTTCCATTGGTCTATATCTCTGTTTTGGTACCAGTACCATGCTCTTTTGACTACTGTAGCCTTGTAGTATAGTTTGAAATCAGGTAGTGTGATGCCTCCAGCTTTGTTCTTTTTGCTTAGAATTGACTTGGCTATGCAAGCTCTCTTTGGTTCCATATGAAGTTTAAGGTGGTTTTTTCTAGTTCTGTGAAGAGGATCATAGGTAGGTTGATGGGGATGGCATTGAATCTATAAATTATTTTGGGCAGTATGGCCATTTTCACAATATTAATTCTTCCTAATCATGAGCATGGAACGTTTTTCCATCTGTTTGTGTCCTCTCTTATTTCCTTGAGCAGTGGTTTGTAGTTCTCCTTGAAAAGGTTCTTTACATCCTTTGTTAGTTGTATTCCTAGGTATTTTATTCTCTTTGTAGCAAGTGTGAATGGCAGTTTGCTCATGATTTGGCTCTCTTTAAGTCTGTTATTGGTGTATAGGAATGCTTGTGATTTCTGCACATTGATTTTGTATCCTGAAAGTTTGTTGAAGTTGCTTATCAGTTTAAGGAGATTTTGGGCTGAGATAATGGGGTCTTCTGAAATCAATACATCATGAACAAAATTACTTGTAATTCAGTGCTCTTCCACAAGCTACTTTAAAAATGGCTATACAGTATTCCAGTGTATGGATCATAGACTTCTTATTTCATAGATCATGAAATGTAGTAGTATTCTTTTTCTAATACAATTTAGCATCTGAAGAACTAAAAATGAGACAGGCAAAGTGAAATTATTCAGTGGAAAAAACCCTGGACTTAATCGGTAGTCTTGCTTTGTCCTAATTTAATCTCTGGCTCTATTTATTTATCTAGTCTTACATTTTGTTATTTAATCTATTTGGAACTTAGTTTCTCTGCCTTTCAAAGCAGGTGTTGCTTAAATAGTCTGTAACTGAGAGTTTTCTACGAAGTCATAGCAAATCAGGAACAGAGTTAAGACTCTAAATTCCTTCATTAAAAGTTGCATCAACTGATAATAGTGTTTTTTCTTCTCTATGACTTTTTCTCTCTCCAACCTTAGGTACATAGATTTGAATTAATTCTAATCTTTGGTTTATTAGGCTCATACCATTGTCTTACAAATAATCACATTTAATTTATATTTCTTTTTGGGGGCTTAATACTACATATTAAATATCTGTTAATCTTTCACCCATACAGTAGACTCTTTAAAGATATGTGCTAGGCAAAATTTATGTTATGTATTTTAATATACATAATATATGTTTCATTTATCTTTATGTCTCTAGCATCTACTATAGTGTCTGGTGCATAAGATTTGCTCAGTCAATAGAGATTGCATGATCAAATGCCCTGCACATGGACACTGTTGTCTGAATGAACATTTTCTGGTACAGGCGACTCTTTATCAAAGCTTGCTAAACTTTGGGCATTAGCTAATGAGGCAGGTAATTAAATTTATGGTGTTGAAGTTGGTAATGACTATGAAGAGAATAAAGCAGTCATATTCACTAGGAAAAGCTAGGCGGCAGTGAAAGACTGAACAGAAACTGCATGAAATGTGTTTTTTAAAAACACCAAAAATGAACATAACCCTCAGTGTTTCATAATGTGATAAAAAAGAAGGGAGAAGGTACAAATATAGCACTTTTCAGATGAGGATATGAAGCTGAGGAGTGAAGTGACTTCTCAAGGTCATAGCTGCTAACTACAACTACAAGTGGGACACCTCTACAATTCACATTTATATCTGTCTCACCATGAAGGTGGGAATTGTAATACATGAAGAAAAGTTGTCCAAAATGTCCAAAGTTGTCAAAAAATGGCATTATGTTTCTTCAGAAAATTAGAGAAAAGATCTCTTCTAAAATGCTTTTATTATTATTTTATTTAATCTGTTCCCTAATCCAGAAGGAAGGTTGCTGTTATAGAAAATGTAGTCTACGTGTCGTTCTACATGTCTACCACATGTAGACACGTATACCAACCTCTGGAACTTTTATTGTTTTTTATTCCTTTGCCTTGTATTTCAGGGGTCATGGAATATCTTTGCTGTCTATGTAACATATACACTTGTAAGCCAGAAAAGTGACTCCATTAGCATTAAACTGTTTGCAAAAGCCTTTTTCAACTGTCATGTCTTATTTCTATTTCAGTTTCTCTGGTGGGATATGTTGGTCACAGTGGATTTCCTTTCTTGCTCTGGAGTGAATATATGATTTGTGTTGCACTGTTAGTATATCCAGTTTTTATGCTGTTACAGACTCATACTAGAGGATGCAGTGGATTGGCGCCCCCATGACAAAATCGTCCTTAGCTCCTCTTCTTATGAGCCTCATGAAGCAGAGATCCTCACTGTGAAAGAAGTCAAAGGCCACTATGTGAGGATCCGTGAACGGCTCGAGCACCGGCACATTGGTGAGCCTTTGGTTTGCTGGTTATGGGAAGTGAATGAGCCAGGAAGACCATGTTTGGCAACCTGGCTGGGGATCTTGGATCTGACTTCCATTCAGAGGGGAAAAATAATGCCTTCCTGTTGCCCTAGACTCATGCTAGATAGCTTATCTCTATTCCTTCATTAATTTTATTGCTTTATTTTTAAAGAATACTTGGATGTTGTACACATACACACATACATATGGACTCACATTTTGCTTTCTATTTTTAATGGCAAGTCTAACAGCAGAGGGTTAAGAATCTTACTCAATGTCACTGGGCAGTTTTCTAACTAAAGCCAGAATGAAACTCATGGGCACTGAGTTTCCAGTTTATTTCCTGGCACACTGAATTACAATCCCTTAGAATATGATAGTCACTGTAAATAATGATTTCATTTTCCATACTTAGAAATGTGTCCTTCCTGACATGAGGTACTTTTTATGTATTAACTACTACTATTACTATTACTGCAAAAATGAAAGAAAAAAGCCCAGACTTTTTTTTAAAGAAAAAATGGTACTGAATATTTTTATACACAATACACAGTGAAAATGTACTGCACATAAATAATAAATCACAATAATCTTCCTGATTCAGTCTAATAAATCTAACCCGGGAGGTATAGCTAATCAGTAATAAATTGTGGAAATAAAGGGGATGGAGAATGTCTTTTTGTCTCTGATACGTGAGAGGCAAATTCACGCTTTCACCAGGAATGTCTAAAGCTATGTCTAAATCATAGTTCTCAGGATGATTTCTTTTTTAATAAGTGGAAAAGAAGAAAGAAGTCTTCAGCAATGATTTCAGTAAGAGAGAAGGTGAAATGCAAATGGTAGACAGTGAAACAAACTAGCAAGATGCTTAGTTCTCACTGCTATAGAAGCTGTTCAGGCGGTGATGAGTCAAAGATCCACCACGAGAAGATGCTGCTGCTGCTGCTGCCTGGTGCTGCTTCTCACTTTCCTTTACTCTTATACATAGCTGCTTTTGCTCTGTCACTGCCTCAGTCGATCTGGGATTCCTCACTCTCATGAAAGAGGTCCATGGACAATGTACAACCCAACACTGGAGTTTCACGCTGACCTGTTTAAGGAAGGAGGTTGGGGACCCTACTAATTGGACAGGTCTGCCCTGACTTCTCTGAACCAGTGACCTGTCCCAGTACCCACAGTTATTAAGCAGAAATGAATTCTTGCTCAAACACTCTCACTCTGATCCCAAAGAGAGAAAAGTGAATGGGTTATTTTATTTCTCAGCTGACCTTTGTGGAGAATGCCTGAGGAAAAGCAGACCTTAATGTTGGTAGAACTTCCAAGGGGAAAGCATGTTTTCATTTCTCAGGTTTGCTGGGTCCCCAGCTAGTGATTTTTGAAATAGGTTTTTAAAGTTTTTTTTTTTTTCCTCAACTCCTATTGCCCCAGGAAGTGTCCATGTCATGGAGGATGGCCGACACATTCATTTGGCTGCTGAAGTTGGGCTGTTGACCCGAAATATACAAATTCAGCCTGACATATCATGTAGGGGGAGACTACTTGTGGGGTCCTTCAGGAAGTCCAGCCGAGAAGAATTTTCAGGTAAATGAAATTTTAAGTAACTAGGCATTACCAGTTGGAGCCTATTCATCTGGGACACCCAGAAAACCCAACTGTGAGAATTTTCATTTATAAAACAAAATGTTCAAATGAGACAGTTCTTTTGTGCTTGGAGAATCTATGAATTTCAGTCCTAATCTGTGCTTAATTATCAGTGTGATGTTAAAATAATATACTAGCGATCAGCACGTATGCACATTTTACCTCAAAGAAAACATCTTCAGCAGATGTGAAATTTCCTCTGCTTTGAAATTATAGATGATTTAATGACCACTTCAATTTTATCTCTTTCCTGAATTTCTATTACTCTTTCCCAGTAGCATGCTATATCTGATGGCAGGCATTAGTTCATGCTATAAATTAATAGCATAAATTTAAATAAAAATGATTTCCATATTTTAAACTGCTTTAAGGATCAGTTCAATCTTTCTTGTTTCTTTCAAGTTTTAGCCCTTTTGGAATGCTGCAAAATCATTTTATTAGGACCTCATTTCTTAAACTTATGTTCCTTAAACATTATTCCAAAGTTCTTTCCTGATCAAATAGTTTGGCTGTCACTGTAGCTCCAACTTAGAAAATCATGGTGTACATGAATATATAAAGGCCTGGGGAAGGCTGAGAATAAAGGATCTAACCACTTCCAAATGTATTCAGTATGGGACACTCTTTGTTGACAAAACTATTTCACCAGTTTTGTAAAGGGCCATGTTTGGACCTTACATCAAACATTTAAGATTTCTAGTTAACAGAACAAGCTCTGTCTCCATAAGCTCTAGCTTCAGAGGTTCTTGTCAGTGGTGATTTCTGCTCCCTACCCCAGGTGACATTTGGGAATATATGGAGACATTTTTACTTGTCACAACTTGAGGGAGCTCTGGCATCTATGGGTAGTGCCAAACATCTGGCACGTGCAGGACAGCCACCCACAGGATAGGAGTATCTGCCAGAAATGTCAATAGTGTTGAAGATGAGAACCCTGTTCCAGATGATGGAGACAAAGGCTTGGTTTTGATTTTGTAAGAAGAGACCATTCTAAGGTTGATGAAGATAGGGAATCAGGAAGGGGAGAGCAAGATAAGGCCCCAGTTAACTGAAACTACAGGCCAAGCTGGAGCATGGCCACAGGAACAGGATTGAAGGCCAGTTCTTACAGCTGAGCATCAAGCCAGAGCAGAACCAGTGGCAAGACTGACCTGATCCTAAATCTCTGACAATGCTGATCCTTAAATTGTTCCCCCCGGGGAAGGGAAACAGAAACTCTGTTTTGTGCTTCTTACGGACCAGAAATGGTGCTGGTTTTCACACAGTGAAAATTTTATCTTATTTAATCCTAAAATCCTCATGAGAGAATTTTATATCCCTATTACAGGAAATAGAGTCTATAGTACAATTGCCTGTTTATTTATGTAGCTCCTTCATTAGCTTAGAAACTCCTTGAGGTTAGGAATAGGCCTTTCATCTGTTTTCCTAGTATGGTAACTGTTGTATATCAGGTGCTTAATAAATATGAATGAAAAATATAAATTAAGAGTAGGGAAAATCATTCAACTAGTAAGTGTAGAGTCAAGCCTGGCTCTTGTTAAATAAACTTTTAATTTTATAATAATTTAGATTTATAGAAAAGCTGCAAAGATAGTATAGAGAGATCCTGAATACCTTTCGCTCACTTTTCTTCCATTAATAGCAGATGTAATACTAGCATATTTGTCAAAACGAAGACGATACCATTAACATGGGTACATTACTATGAATTAAAGACATTCTTCAAATTTTACCAGTTGTTTCTCATTTCTGTTCCAGAATTCAATTTAAGCTTATACACTGCATTAAAAACCCTTGCATTTTTCTGTAACATAGACCAGAGCATGCATAAGGTGGGATCTGCAGGTGTATGTCAGGGATGCCAGATATGGGTATTGATTTGTTACAGAGCAGAAAAGGAGGTCAAGACTTACAAGTTCTACTTTTATATTGGAGGGCTCTATCATTCTTTTCTTCCTGAATAGTACCCAACAAGTTGTACTTAACTTGCTAGAATATTTTTTCAGTAGTGATTTTCTAAAGAAAATATAGGAAAATAGTTTTGAACAAACTAATTGCTTTATTCAGGCTGGCCACCACGCCTATAATCCCAGCACTTTGGAAGGCTGAAGTGGGCAGATCACTTGAGGTTAGGAGTTCAAAACCAACTTGGCCAACATGGTAAAACCCTGTCTCTACTAAAAATATAAAAATTAGCCAAGCATGGTGGCATACACCTGTAGTCCCAGTTACTTGGGAGGCTGATGTGGGAGGATCACTTGCACACTGGAGATGAAGTTTGCAGTGAGCTGAGATTGCGCCACTGCACTCCAGCCTGGCGGAGAGTGAGACTCTGTCTCAAAAACATTTGCTTTATTCTTTATTTAAATGCTGAAGACAGTTTAAGTCTTTACTGTTGATTAATTTTCAGTCATTGGTTAATGTGCGCACAAGTAAAAAGACCTTGTAGAGTTTAAAACTATGAATCAAATCCATGCAAGTATAAGACACTAAAAAATCCGATAATTAAAATAATCTTGAGAGCTTCTGGATAGTTGAACACGTGGAGCTTCCTAGACTAAGGTGGTGCGCCTGGGGGAGGGCATGGGAGCTGCATGCCCTTCCCTCATTCCGTGCCCTACGCATCTCTTTATCTATCTCCCTTGAAATATCCTTTATAAAAAACCTTGGAAATAACAATAATACTGACATGTTGCGTTGACAGAGATTCTAAAATCACCTCTAATGCTAAAAATAAGCTGTTTATTTATGGACTTATGCTTGCATTTGGTGTTCTTTGTGCAAAAGTTCTGTGGAGTAGGGTTGGCAGCCCTTTCAACTATGTGCTATTGGTGAGGGATATTGCCCAACAAATAGCTTTGGGGTGTTTTATTGTTCTGTGGATATGTCCACACCAGTTACCAATGCCTCCTCAGTAGCATCCATTGAGATATGTTGGAATCCTGTTGTCTGACCACAAGGAGCCGTATAGGGTCTTTCAGGTAGCCTGTCCTTCTCACAAGGACTTGCTTCTTCATGGCAGCTGATTTGCAAGGGTTCTAGTTTGTCATCTCTGAAAAGGTAACAGAAATTGGACTTAGGCTGTACTATCTTTGAACCTTAAATACTATTATCAAAACAGTGAAATTGAAACTTCAAATGCATTGCTCCTTTCATTTTTAATGAGATCAATAACTATAGTTTACTTTCATTAATACCTTAAAAAATGAAATAAAAGGAGCCAAATTGGTGACCTACATAGCAAAGGACACACAACTAATTATTGGCTCATAACTATAGCCCAGTTATCTGAATCATAATATAGAGTTGCTGCTTTTGTACCACCAAGTCTTCCTGTCTTTCCAGGATGCCTGCATGAGATTAATAGTGCAGCTTCTCACCCAAATGCTTAAGTTTAAGTCCTAGCTTGTTAGTTAACTCTTGTCTGCCTCAGTTTCCTTATGTGTAAAATGGGGATAATAATTGTATCTACCTCATAGGATTTTTTTGAAAATTAAGAGTATGCGTAAATAAATGAATAAATATGAATTAGAACAGTGCCTACAAATAATGAGTATTATATGAGAGTTAAAGTTTTTAATTCACCTTATTATTTCATATTAATTCACCTGTAATCATGTTATTATTAATTTTACCAGGAGTATATATGCTGACTCATTGTGTTTTTAAATCAACCAACTGGCTGTATTTTATGGTGTTTTTTTTTTAACAGTATCTATTTAATACAGTACAAATTCTCACTGTAAGATCTGGCCTACAAAGAAAAAAAAACAACAAACAAACAAACAAACAAAATACAGTACAAATAAAATTACAAATGAAAGTAAATAATTCACTGTTTTCTCCTGACATGAAGATACAGAAAATCTTATTATAAAAATGAAACAAAAGTGAATAAAGTGTAGCCAGGACAAAAATACGGAAAAGATTTTACAGGATCTTTAAAGTGATTTTAAAAGCATGTTATTGCTTCTGCCATGTCTTAATCAGAAGCATGAATTGAATATCATGTTTCTGGACATCAGTTGGGCAGAAGGAAATTTTGCACTCCTATTCTTCTTCAGAAATGCTTGATATTCATTTGTGCAATGTGTTTGTGGGGATGACTGGCCTTTTTACGTGCTGTCAGTGAGACGCTGAGAGGAGTTTTGACATTGAGGTGAAGGACCAGAAATCCAAAATCTCTTTATTCTTACCTAATTCTTTGGCTTGGCCCTGAGACAAATGCACAGAATCTTTAAACTTAGCCACACCCATCTCCAAAGTTTGTCTCCTTCCTATTTCTCCTCTCATCTTTCCCCGTCTTATCAACAGACTCTTCGGACTGCACATGAAATTCAGGCATTAATGTGATACTTGTAATGATTCCTACATTTTTAGTTGAGAATCTATGGTGTGAAATATAATGTTGGTGTTGAGAATCAAGTGACATTTTCATTAAGAATCTTCATATCTTAATGTCCTAAAATGGGCCATTCTTCAGCTTTTTATGGGGAAGAAGAAACTACCTGATGACATGCATTTTGTTTGTAGGTGTCCTTCAACTTCTTAACGTGGAAATTCAGAACTTTGGGTCATCGCTGTACTCATCTGTCGAATTCAGTAATGTGTCAACAGGATCCTGGATCATCTCATCTACTCTGCACCAGAGCTGTGGAGGGGGCATTCATGCAGCTGCTAGTCACGGAGTACGTTTAAATAACAATATTGTGTTTGGCACAGCTGGCCATGGCATTGATTTAGAGGGTCAGGCCTATTCTCTCACTAATAACCTTGTGGTTCTGATGACACAGCCAGCGTGGTCGAACATTTGGGTGGCAGGAATCAAAGTGAACCAGGCAAAGGACATCAGCCTCCATGGCAACGTTGTGGCAGGATCAGAGAGACTTGGCTTTCACATCCGAGGCTACAAGTGCTCCTCTTGTGAGGTGCTTTGGTCTGACAATGTGGCGCACTCAAGTCTTCATGGCCTTCATCTCTATAAGGAAAGTGGACTCGACAACTGTACCAGAATCTCTGGCTTCTTGGCTTTCAAGAACTTTGACTATGGTGCCATGTTACATGTAGAGAACAGTGTAGAGATAGAGAACATTACCCTGGTAGACAACACTATTGGTCTTTTGGCAGTAGTGTATGTATTTTCTGCTCCACAAAACTCCATTAAAAACGTGCAGATTGTGCTTAGGAATTCAGTCATTGTCGCCACCAGCTCTTCTTTTGACTGCCTTCAGGACAAAGTGAAGCCTCACTCGGCCAACTTGACATCATCAGATAGAGCTCCTTCCAATCCAAGGGGGGGTCGGATTGGTATTCTGTGGCCTGTATTCACCTCAGAACCAAATCAGTGGCCTCAGGAGCCATGGCACAAAGTGAGGAATGACCATTCAATTTCAGGAATCATGAAGCTTCAAGGTAGGATGTTTTATTTTATCTGGGCAATGCCATTTCATACATCCATGCATAGAATTTTTAATAGCATTCTGAAATTTTATCAACAAAAAGGTAAATTGTGGTCTAGTGCTTGCTGTCCAACTGACAACCTGCTGGGTATTGATAGCCACAATGGTAGTTTATAATTTCTTACAAAAGTAACTGCTGTATACACATTGACGAGCTTTCACATCAACTATTTTTTTAAATAAAAAAATTTAAAATTTGAATATAATGAGATGGGATCTTGCTATCTTGACCAGGCTGGTCTCACACTCCTTGCCTTAGCAATCCTCCCATCTCAGCCTCCTCAAATGTTGGGATTACAGGCATTAGCCGCCATGCCTGGCCAACACAGCAATTATTTAACTTGATTATATAAGAATTGTCTTGGGTAGGTGTTATTTTTCCTGTTATAGAAGTAGGAAATTGAAATGTAGAAGTTGTGTCTCATCCAAAGTTGCTTAGTAGTTGGTTGAGCAGCTAGGGTTAAGTAAAATTTATGACACAACTTGTGGACTTCATCTTCTGTTAGATCTTTTGTACCATTGTGATCTCTCCCCTGTCACTTAGTCCATCGGACAGTTGGTTTGTCTTTCTGTAAAATGAATGGATTTTGATTAAGCCTCAAATGAAAAGCCTTCTGGCTCTTAAGGCTATAATGTATTGAAATATTCTTCTCTGTTGCATACAATGTCCGTGAAGAACTACAGATATTTTAAAACAAGATTTATGTAAACTCCTAAAACTATCCTGGATAGCTTAAACTAACTTTGGATACACATTATTATAACAATATTTAGTTGCGTATTTGATGTTTATGGCTGGTGGTTTACATTATATAATGTCATGATATATATTTTTAAAATTTCAGATGTTACCTTTTCTAGTTTTGTGAAGAGTTGCTATAGCGATGATCTGGATGTCTGCATTCTACCCAATGCAGAAAACACTGGACTCATGCACCCAATAACAGCAGAGAGGACCAGGATGCTAAAGATGAAGGATAAAAACAAGTTCTACTTTTCTCCATTACAACCCAGGTATAATTTTTAGTATTTATAATAAGCCATATTTATGAAGTACTTAGCAGTTCTTCAAATCCC
Organism: Ateles fusciceps; assembly: GCA_036589455.1. Lineage (NCBI taxonomy): Eukaryota > Metazoa > Chordata > Mammalia > Primates > Atelidae > Ateles > Ateles fusciceps. The sequence goes on from JAZHEH010001541.1 coordinate 2,104,033, forward strand.
TAAACATGTTTTTAAAAAGAATAAAATCATCAAAGAAATAGAAATGAGTCTTAGAATGGTAAGGTACATTAACTTAATGACTCCAATTCTTTACCCCCTCCTATATTCATGCCTTGCGATATGTGATTTTTAAAATATCTTTCACTGAAGAGGCAGAGGCTATTTCCCTCCCCTTTAAATATGGACTCAGCCATGTGACTTTCTTTAGGTAATGAAGGGGCAGAAGTAATAAAGTGCAAGTTTTATTGTTTTGTCTTAATTAGAGAGAATTCTTTGGGATGTTTTTAAACTCGCTGGTAATAAATTGACCCTAATTCTTCACTCTTCCTTGGAGTAAAGTGTCAGTGGTCTTCAGAAGGAGGCCTTGGGAGTCTTTGTGTAGGAACTAGTAGATAGAAGAAGATTGCGTCTGCTGACAGGAATCTCTGAACTGAATGATGAGGTCTAGCAGATATTGGGATTCAGGGTGTAAAGATTATTTTCTGACATATGATCTAAGAGTTTTATTCAAATATGTGAAAACTAGATAGTATTGTTATTATTATTATTTTTGCCATGAAAGAGAGTAGAAAGTTAGAAGCAGGAATAATGAGTTACTTTTTCTTTCCTACAACACTGGGGCAAACTCCTTTAGTTGAAAGGAAAAAAAAAAAAGAAACCACCCTAATTAGAGCATTCGTGTGTTTGGCCTAACACCAGTCTCTTTTTGATGCCCATTCTTGAATCATTATAGGTAGCTAAATATGATTAGGTAGGCAATTTGTGTTGTGTCATTTTTAAAAATTTACTATTGAATTTTCCTTATGTTCATGTCTTACCCTTGGGCTGAAATAGTTGTAAAGTTACATGTCTTTGTTTGTGCTGGAATAACGAAGTACCACAGACTGGATAATTTTTGAAGAACAGAAATTTATTTATTTTATTTTTGGAGATGGGGTCTTACTCTGTTGCCCAGGCTGAAATGCTATGACACAATCATGGCTAACTGCAGCCTTGACCTCCTGGGCTCAAGTGATCCTCCCACCTCAGCCTCCCAAAGTTTTGGGATTACAGGCATGAGTCACTCTACCTTGCCATAAATTTATTTCTTATAGTCCTGGAGGCTGGGGAGTCCAAGATCAAACACTGGCATAATTGGTGTCTGGGAAGGTTCCTCCCTGCTTCCAAGATGATGCCTTGTTGATGCATCTTCCAGAGGGGAGAGCTGTGTTCTCACATGGGAGAAGAAATGGAAGGGCAAGAGAGCACTCTCTTCATCCTCAAGTCCTTTTATAAGGGTGTTATCTCATTCATGAGGACTGAGTCCTCATGACTTTATCACCTCCCAAAGGCTACGCTTCTTAATACTGTTCTATTAAGAATTAAGTTTCAACATGAATTTTGAAAGAAGCATCATTCAAATCATAGTACTATGTGATATTAACATCTCAATGTTTGTACTGACAATACTCAATCTTTGTACTGATAATGCTTGCTATACAATAAATATATAATATTACTACTAATGGTATTTCAAAGTATTAGATTAGGGGAAATAAAATAAGTTCTCTATAATTCAATGTTATAATTATCTGTTAATTGTTTGTATAGCTCACTTGACTCTAAATTCTGAAAGTGCAGGTGCCATGTCTGTCTTTATCACCATTATGTTACCCAACCTGTCATTTGTAGGTTTTCAATGGATATTTTTTGAATGAGAATATCTATTTTTCTTTGTATATAGCAGAAATATAATATATATATAATAATTCTAAAATACTGTAAAACCCTGAAGTTTCTAAAAATAATTATATTATGTTCAGTAGTTATGTTAGGAACATTTTATTGTATCTTGCTTCTTAAAAAATCAGCGATCTATATGAAGATTACATATTAAGATATCCAAAATATTTGATTGGTAAGAATGTCTTTCTTCTTGACCACATAACCAGGAAATAAATTATTTTGTAAAGAGTTTTATTTTATATCTATGTAACACATTCTTAATAATTAAAAATCTGTTGAATTTATTTTACACAACATTAGCACTACCAATATATATTTCTTCTTGCTGCTTATCATGAAATGAGAGAGTTGCTTTTTGACTGTCTTCACAGGAAAGATTTAGGAAAAGTAGTCTGCCCTGAATTAGACTGTGCAAGTCCGAGAAAGTATCTCTTCAAGGATCTGGATGGGAGAGCCCTGGGTCTGCCTCCACCAGTTTCTGTATTTCCTAAAACAGAGGCGGAATGGACTGCATCTTTCTTCAATGCAGGTAAGCTATATCTGAACGCAATGCCTGTGGTAGAGGCAAGGGTGCTTGTGAAGTAGCTGGTTTTGCTGTGTTCATTGAGAATGAAATGTACTGGTGAATACCTAAATTGTAGAGTTGAAGTCTGTGCTAATCTGCCGCCCAATTCACCTGTATTACAGGAATGCTAAGTCACTATGTGATCTCACAGCCTTACTGCTGTGCCTTCTGCGATTGCCTGTGTCTATGTCAAAGGTGCAGATTCTCAATGCCCAGCTCTGTGCACAGCTGGATGGACAATGCTTTGCCAGCTCGGGCACTTGGGCCTGAAGCAGCCATCATGCTCAGTGTTTCACAGTGGACTGCCATGGAACCAGCTCCTTTGTCTTTGAACTTACCTTTCTTTTCTGTCAGGACTTAAAGGGCTCACTCAATGGTAGGGTAAATGTCATGTGGTTTGTCTCTCTTTTTCTCCATTTTCCAACTGTCATCCAAACAGGGCTGTGCTCCAAACTTCTTCCTCTTCTTGCTTATGCAAACAAAGTCCCTTTTTGTATCAGTTTTTATGGCTGGACCCCTGGAGAGATCATTGTCTTTTTATTTCCACTAACAAGGTGACTTGGAACTCCCATTTGAGTTCAGCCAGAACCTGCTGCAGTCAAACATAAAGAAGTTTTTCTGTTTTCTCCCTATCTCGTTAGTTGATTTTTTTTTATATTTCTTTTTTGATCTCGTTGTCATTTTTAAGTTATGAATGTGTGACTGTCACAAGACTATGTCCTGAGACCTTTTCCTTCTTTCTCTAATTTTGCTCCCCCAGGACTGAATGAAATACTATCAAATGCTGATGACTTCCAATTTATATCCTCCTCCTAGACTTTACCCTGAAATTTGGTTCAGTATAGCTAACTGACTTGACTTGGAAAGATAATAGACATCTCAGACTCAATATGCCTCAAAAAGATTCTTGATCTCTGCCCCCATCTACCTGCTTTTTGCCTAGCTGTCCCTACCTCAGTAATTGGTGCCACCATTCATGAGACTGTTTAAGTAAAAAACCTGAGAGTCATCCTTTATTTTTCTGTTTCCTAACCCAAATTCTCAAACTTCTCATTTCCTCCACTACTACCATTCTCATCATTCCCTCTAATACTAGCCACCATCATCTCTCACTAGCCTCATCACTGGTCTTCTTTCTTCTACTTTTGTTCTCTCTAGTCTATTCTTTGCATGATGGCCTGAGTGATAGTTTTAGCTTTCCACCCACTCGGAATGAAGTACCGACTACAAGCCTATTAGTCTTGTAGCCCCTGGTTCGTGCCTGCCCTCTCACCTCTCTTTTGACATGCCTTTTACTTACTTATCCTGGACTCTTATTTTTCCTTTAACATGGTAATCATATCCCTATATTAGGGCCTTTGCACTGTTTTTTTTCCCCCTCTCCCGGAATATTTTATTCTCACTTCTTTGGGAGCTAGTTCCCTTTGTTCAAATAAGGTGCCCTCAGAGAAGCCAGCCTTGACCACCGTATCTAAAATAATCATGAGATAATTATTCTCTAGCTCTATCATGCTTGCTTTATTTTTTATTAGAGTCCTGTTACCTAATATTATATTATAAATGTAATTGCTTACTTGTTAATGTACTGTTTGTCCTTTTAGAACACAAACTTCATGAGGGCAGGAATTTTTATTTTGCTCAGTAATGTGTATTTGGGAGGAAACAAATTTTGGTTGACTGATCAAATGAATGGATTATAGGTAACCAGCCAGAATAGTTTGCCGTTTCACATCATCCAAAAGCATGCAGAATGAACTGAGGCCTTCAGGTCATTAGTTTAAGAATTTATCTGTAATATGAAAGCCTAAAATGCAGATGGTTCTAGGTATCTTTTTACTTGTTTTCACTTTTCTTTCATCTGAACTACTGCTACAGTACAATGTCTGGCATTTGGAACTGTTTCTACATATAATTCTTTTAATTACCATGAAATTTCATGCTTGAATATTTACACTTTTTAATATTTATTTTATGTTTTACCATATGTTGAAGGCTTATCTCTGCAATAGAGTAGCAAGCTGTGGGGACTACAGTATTGGTTTTAAAGTCAGTGCCAATTGCATGGAAATGCTAAGTAAATATTCATTTTGATATGTTGATTGCATTTGTTGAATAGAACCAGCAAATACATTTTTGCACAGAAGAATCAAGTTGAGAGACACATTTATATTGAGAAAATATGTGGGTAGTAGTAAAAAGAAAGGAGTGAAAGAAAAAAAAGATAAGTGGCTATCCTCCTATTTACCCCTAGATCTACTCAAATAGCGTTCTATCATAAGTTCTCTATTGTTTTAAGAATTATTCTACCATTACAGGTGTTTATGCTATGGGTAAAAAATTCTGATATTGTTAAAATAAACACCTTCCTAATTGTGAGACTTTTCTGGATTTGTGCTTTTGGCGAGGACCCCATTTCTGAGGAATCCAAAAATAAACACCTTCCTAATTGTGAGACTTTTCTGGATTTGTGCTTTTGGCGAGGACCCCATTTCTGAGGAATCCATAAAGGATGTGTGTTACATCTTATCCTAACAGAAGGGGGATAAAGACTGAAGATGGTGTCTTAGTTTGGGTTGTCCTGGAAGTGGACCCTGATACAAGGTTTAGAATCCATGTAGTTTAATGGGGGGTGATCCCATAAAACACCAGTAGGGAAGTGAAGAAGTATAATAGGAAAAGAAATAAAGCCAATAAGGGAAGTGTTGTCAGACTGGTTACCACTGTGGAAGCTGAAGCTCAGATCTAATGGGGAACTGCAGGAGACCATGGGAAAATCACCCCAAATGATCCCAACCAAGCCACAGGAAAGCTCATGTGTCTATACTTTAAATCCTGGCTCCTCTGTCTTTGAGCTTACCTTTCTTTTCTGTCAGGACTTTGGGGGATACTTTGGAGACATTAACCCTCCAGCCCTTTGGCTTTCTCTGAACACAGGCTAACTATGCTCTTCTTTGTGACCACTAAAAAACTCTCAGAAAGAAAAGAGAGAGAGAAAAATTTTAATACTAAGGTTATCAAAAGAAAAAAAAAAAGCTTTTTCAGAAGGAAGTCATAGATTTTTGCAGTAGCATCCTTTAGTGTGTGAAGGTAAGTGCCAAAAATACATGGGTATGGCATCAAAAGCATCTGCTACAAATAGAAAGTCTAAAATGTCAGTCAAATTCTCCATGTTTAAATCATAAGAATATTCTTTTTAGGTGGTTGCTTACCAGGTGGTGTAATACGCTGTTTAGGCACAAATATGTTCTTGCTGCTGGTTGCAATGCTAGAATATTTGATTTTTCTCAGCTCTTTACTATGGCTGTCAAACATGATTCAGTGGTAAAACTCCATGAGTAATATAACATTACACAAAATTTACTATCAGCGTGTGGACAAGCATGTATGTATGTGAGTGGCTGAATGTCTGTATGGAGGTATATATGACTGACTGCCTGAACTCCTGATGTTTTAAAGCTTTATAACATTTTAAATGAGGTTGCTATAGGTACCAACTGCAAGGATTCCTACAGTGGAATCTGCTGTTTACTGCACTAAAAATACAATCTGTGTCCTCTTGCAATGAAAGAGACAGCACATAGTAAATGGTGCCTTCCGGGTACTGACAGGATTGCAGTGTTTTTCTTTGACTTCCAAAGTATGAGTAAATCCCTAATGCAAATTTCTTTTCACTTTTAAACCATTTTCTCTTAGCTACTTTCCAGTTCCTGTCCACAATCTGGCAGATGAAAAAAGCACAGATATAATCTTAGTATAATTAATGACTATTTTGTATTTTTTCTCTTCAAGACAAGAATCTATGATCATCTTCAGTAAACCAGAGAAAGCAATGCAGTTAAGGTGAAAATGGAGACCACTGGAACCAAATTTTATATTTATTTCAAATGTCATTGAGTTTAACACATCCTTATAGCTTTTGCATATTTTTTAAACATCTCTCTTCAAGCCATTTGGAGTCCATTGCCTTTGAGGTTTATTTTTAATTTGGAAAATAACAGATTTTATTTGCACATGTAAGTTCATACAAAAACTACTCACCCAGACAGATATCCACGGGTCCCAGCATATTGTCATATATTCTGGCATTAGGAGCAAAAACCATCCATGTGGATCAGCTCTGAGGAACACTGTGCCAATGGGTTTTGCTATCTGTGTAATGCAGGGTGTGTAGCCAGGGGAAAAGAGAGCTGTTAATTTTGTTTTATCTGTAAGTTTGTGTTAGCAGCCAACTTTGGAAAATGTATAACAATAGAGAGCAAGACAGCTCAAGCCAAACAGGTGGTCTTCTGAGAACCATTTACATTTTATTCTGGAAAGGATTTCTTTTGATTATAGAGGCATCTGATGATCTGAATATCCAAAATCATTTATCAGAACAAAGCATTGAAGTTAATGTCCCATTTAGGTAAAATCAGACAGATATCAGAGCTTTACAATCTGGTTCCATACTCGGTCTCTGTCTGTCCCAGACTACAAATGGATGGCATAACCTCACAGCCTGGTTCACACATGTGGGGCACCAGCCGAGTTGGGAGGAGATAGAATGAAATCAGAGATTCAGTTTCAACAGCATTTAGCAATTTCTCAGCCATGATGAAGAAAGCAGAAGGGAGGCAAAATGAAAGCTAGCATTGCATGAGCACCTTTTGTATGCTACATGCTGAAGTTGGCATTTTCATTCATTTGGCAAGTGTATTTTGCCTACTTTCTGTCTACCAGAGCCTCTCTAAGCATGGAAACTATAGTAATGAGCAAAACAACATTCCTGCTGCCATCAAGCTTATGTTCCAGCAAGGAGAGGTACATAAACAAATAAAATTTCCAGAGGTACATAAACAAATAAACAACATTCCAAATAAACAAAAATAAAATTCTGGGAGTGGTGGCTCACACCTGTAATCTCAGCACTTTGGGAGGCTGAGGCAGGTGGATCACCCGAAGTTGAGAGTTGGAGACCTGCCTGGCCAAAGTGGCGAAAATTTGTCTCTACCGAAAATACAAAAATTAACTGGGTGTGGTGGTGCATGCCTGTGATCCCAGCTACTCAGGCAGTTGGGACATGAAAATCCTTTGAACCCAGGAGGTGGGGGTTGCAGTTAGCCAAGAGGACGCCACTGCACCCCAGCCTGGTTGACAGAGTGAGACCTGTCTCTCTCTCTCTCCCTCTACATATATATATATATATATATACACACATACACACACACACACACACACACATATATAATGTATTTAGGTGTATACACACACACACACACACACATACACACACACACTTATATACACATACACATATATACATTCCAGGATAGATGAGAAGGATGGAAAAAAATACAATAGTGTTTTGGGCTAGAAAGGTAGTTCGAATTGTTCGTGTGTGTGTCTGTGTGTGTGTGTGTGTGTGCGTGTGTGTGTCTTGTGTGCAGGAGAATTGCTATTTGAAATAGTTGCATTTCAAATGAGACCTGAATGTGAAGTGAGGAGTGCCTGCTCTAAGCAGAGGGAGGAGACTTCCAGGGGAGAGGGGAGCAGCCAGGGTACTGTGGTCTGACCAGGATTTCGGACCACATACACTGTCAGGGCAGGTGAGTTTCCCATTCTTTACCATGAGAGAGAGTTACCTGTCTAGTGAGGGATTCTGAGACCTGAAAAGGCCTCAGCATGTGTGAGGGGTGGGTGGAAAGGACAATTGTGTGCAGTTTTTGAGAGGAAGAGTGGTTGCAGGTAGACAAGAGCCAGCCTCTTTCTTTGCCAGGGTAAAAAAGATTTGGATTTTATTTCAATTTATTTATTTATTTAGTGTACATTTCAGATGTACAAGATGATGTTCTGATGCTCTTACACATAGTAAAATGACTACTATAGTGAAGCAAATGAACACATCCATCATCTCACACGGTTAACCTCCCCTACTTTTGGTGGCAAGAGCTCCTATAATCCTCAATATTAGCAAAAATCCTGACTATAACACAAAATTATTAACCTAGAGTCCTCACGTTGTACATTAGATCTCCAGACTTATTCACCTTACATATCCTTACATATCTGCAACTCTGTGTCCTTTGACCAACATCCCCCTCATTTCCCCTCACACCCCAAATCCCTGTCTCTGGTAACCACAGTTTTATTTTCTATTTCTATATATTGTGGGAGGGTTTAGGAAAGGTGGTGGTAGTATTTTCCTCACTCCTTGTAAAGACTGTGCTAGCTGTGTTGGAGTGCGCTAGCTGTCTGGAGGTGGGCAGTACAGCCGTGAAGCTGTCCAGGTGGAAGGGGAGCAGGTGGGGTTTGTAGGTAGCTGCTCCATGTGTGTTGGCCCACAAACTTTTGGCTACCTGTCTACAGTGAGGTATTCACAGAAATTTACCACTTAGAAACATAGCAATTTGGTAGAGTAATTTTATGTCTGTTGAGTTTAATAAATAAAATGTGGGGCTTATAGTTTGCATATCTAATTTTGTCTGATAATTTATATTTTTTAAAAGTATTACTCTTCAATACACTGAAAATTTTAAAACAAAACTAAAGCCCTCATTCTCCTGCCAGTATTTTTTCATGATGTGGTCAGGACACTAGCTCCTAAAACTGGCTTATCATTCAGATCATCTAGGACACTCGACATTCATTGGCATGTAGGGAGATTTTAAATCAAAAGGTACGTGTAAAGTCCAGAAATTTGACTTACACACACACACACACACACACACACACACACACACGCACACACACTCTTAAGTGATTCTGCTGTGCTAGGTTTGAGAATCACTACTATAGAGTTATATATTCCTTTTGAGGTAAATAAACAAGATATTATGATAATATTTTTAATTTAATAAGTGGATAGCTTCAAATTCTCATGATTAATCAAGAATTAGCTCTCTGTGCCAGATACCAACAGATATAAACATACTTGCTTATAAACACAGTGAATATATTTCCACAAGAGAAAAGAACATTAGCTAAAAAGATGCAGGAATATTTATAATCTTAATTAAGTATTTGAATAAAAAGAACATATTAAACCTTTTTTGAAATAAATCAGTTTTCCTAAATGTGAGGCGACTAACCTCAAAATGTCACTTTCATAATACATCAGTGGATAAAAATGGCTTTGATACCAAGCTTATTTTTTAAATGCCACATTGAATAGTTACATTAAAAATATAAATTCATGATAAGCTTTTCCCACACATTCCTTGACATCATTTCCACCAAAGTACTGTGGTCTGAACAGGATTTCTGACCACATACACTTTCAGGACAGATGAGTTTCCCATTATTTACCCTGAGAGAACAGGGAACATTTTTCAAATTGTGTTACTTCTTGGACACTTCTCAAGAAAGAAAGTTATAAACCACCATGGAGACCTTAAAAGTGACTGGCCTCAAATCAAAAATAAAAGATTAGGTTGATAAAAAAAAAAAAGAAAATAAAGCTGGCATTTGACTGTCAGCCCATCGAGTGGTGAAGTGGTTTCTAACTGAATAATGGGGAAAGCTCAGGTATTGTGGTGACGTCCGCTCAGCTGCTTAACAGAGAGTGGCTGGTAGTTTCTCAACTTTTTGTTTCTAGATCTTGAAATGTGTCTTTTCTTTAAGCTTTCTAGGCTTCTCTTTCTTCCCATTTGTCCTGAGAATGACAGCAAGATGGTATTATAAAATGGGAGAATGGAGAGGGAGGGAGAAAATGAGACGACAGAATGGAGAGAGGAAACGGTTTTTAGAAAATTTGTCTGCCAATATCTGTGCTTGCAGAGGTCTTTTTCTTCTAGCTAGAGGGGAAAATACCATTCTCTTTTCCCAAGCAATTATAGGCCCCAAAGATTGAAACTTGGTATATTGCTCTTTAATCTCAGCAGATATTTATGGTTAAACATTAGACTTTTAGGATTCCAGATGTCACGGTATTAAAATATAAAGGCACAGTGGAGTCTCAGAAAATATTAGACTCTTTGGGATATGTGGCTGCAAGGGATTTTAATCCCAAGCAGAGGGGGGGATAAGGCTTCTAGTGGTACATTGTTAAGATCCAAAGAGTACCTTTCCTTCACCTTATTTTCTCACTCGCTCATGACTTGCCTGGTCTCCAGGCAATGAATGGCATAACAATATTTGATCACATTTTGAAATAGTCCATGCTGTGAGTTGGAATGATTTTCATGTGTGATCTATAAAGGATGATGTGAATAGGCATGTGATCTATGGGGACAGTTTTCTTTTCCTTTCTTCAATATGGGCATTTTATTATTGTGATTGTCTTGCTCCTCAAATCTTCCGTTAACAATGACAGCATCTTACACTTGCTGAGTGTCCACCTTATTCCTGCCTCTGTTCTGCGACTTTTCAGTGAGTTACCTCATTTAATGCCATCAACAGGATCTACTCTAAGAGATCGTCTTATTGCCTCCATTATATAGATGTGGGAACTGATGTAGAGACATTAGGTAACTTGTCCAAGTCATAAAGCTAATTAACAGAAGGTTCAGACTGAACTGTGGGTTTTTTTTTTTTAATTTTAATTTTTAGAAACAAGGTTTCACTGTTGCCCAGGCCAGAGTGCAGTAGTGCGATCATAGCTCACCTCAACCTCCAACTCCTGGGCTCAAGTGATCCTCCCACTTCAGCCTTCCAAGTAGCTGTGACTACAGGCATATGTCAGCACACCTGGCTAGTTAAAAAATTTTTTTTTTTTTTTTTAGTAGAGATGAGGTCTCACTATATTGTCTAGGCTGGTCTTGAACTCTTGGGCTCAAGTGATCCTTCTACTTTGGCCTCTCAAACTGCTGCAATTACGTGCATGAGTCACCACGCCCAGCCCTGAACTGTGTTTTTAAGACTATGTTGTACTACCAGTACCCTCTATCCAAGTTTTCTTTCTTTCTTTATATTCTTCAGTGTTAACTGTTTTAGATCTGTCAGTTTTCTTCACATACAAAGCTCTGTCCACACAGAACAAAGAAAACTGAGATTGTGCAATTATTCTAGCAATTATCCAAGCAAACTAGCAATAATAATATTTACTATTATCTAGTGCATTCCATGTGCCAGGCATTATGCTAAATAGTTTATAAATACTCTCATTTATCCTTACAACAACCTTAACATGAAGGGATCGTTATCCCCCTTTAGCATTTGGGAAAATAGAGGTTTGGAGAAGTTACCTAATTTTTCACAGTCCCACAGCTAAAATGTGCAGAACAAAGGTTTAAATCTATATTTGTCTGACTCCAAATCAGAGTTTATAACCACTTTTAGATAATTATCATTGTGTGGTCTCAGTTATCTGGTGGGACTCTATATAGAGATGTATTTAATGAATCATTCACATATTTTTACTTTACTTGTAGCAAACGTTTTTTTTAGAGCTTAAAAAGCAGCTGTCAACTACTTTAACATTTTGAAGGGCAATGTTATAACAACTACAAAAACTCATTTAGTTCCTCTTCTTCACACATAACATATAGACAGCTATCCCCAAATATCTAGCTATACCTAAATATTTAGCTATCCCTAAATATCACTGGTTCCAGGACCCCTACAGATACCAAAATCCAGATACTCAAGTCTTATATAAAAAATGTGTAGTATTTGCACCTAACCTGCATACACTCTCCCATATACTTTAAATCATCTGTAGATTATTTATAATCCCTAATAAGATGGCTGCGCATCACTTCATTTGTGTGGATTCAACATAGTATTTGGCATGTGGCAAAATCAAAATCAAGTGAAACTTCTGTTTGTAACTTTGTAGAGATTTTTTCCCCCTCCATATATTTTTGATCTGCAGTTGGTCAAATCCACTGATGCAGAATTCAGGAATATGGAGAAACTTTGTGACCCTCCTTCACCCATTGCTCAGCTCCATTACAGCCCCTCTCTTGGGCCACTGCCATAGTTTTACAAGTCTGCCTTCTCCACCAGACTGTGAGTGCCTTCAAGGTAAACGTCTTTGAATTTCTACTGTAATTTCTGGAACCTAATATATGCTTTGTTAATGTTTGCTGAATGAGGGAACAAATGTGAGTAAGAAAGTCAATAATTTAAGTTTAGTTTGCCAGTCAACTCTTCCACAAAGTATTTTATAGATTTAATTAATGCATAATTTGTTTTAGCATTTTTAAAGCACATTCCCCCATTTTCTAATTTCAGGAGAATGTAAAAAATGTGGTACATGGCCAAATAAATTTTGAAAACTCTGACTATTCCTATTTTGGAGACCACCATGTATATTAAAATACTAAAGATTCTTGTAAGTTCTGCAATTAAATTTTTTTTTTTTTGCTTTTTTTAAAAAATTGTACTTTAGGTTCTGGGGTACATGTGCAGATGATGCCAGATTGTTGCATAGGTACACACATGGCATTATGGTTTGCTGCCTCCATTCCCCCGTCACCTACATCTGGCATTTCTCCCCATGTTATCCCTCCCCGACCTCCCCACCCCCTGCTGTCCCTCCCTTGCCCCCCCCCAGTAGACCCCAGTGTGTGATACTCCCCCTCCCTGTGTCCCTGCGTTCTCATTGTTCATCACCCACCTATTAGTGAGAACGTGTGGTGTTTGATTTTCTGTTCTTGTGTTAGTTTGCTGAGAATGATGATTTACAGGTTCATCCATGTCCCTACAAAGGACATGAACTCATCATTTTTTATGGCTGCATAGTATTCCATGGTGTGTATGTGTCACATTTTACTTGTCCAGTCTATCGTTGATGGGCATTTGGGTTGGTTCCAGGTCTTTGCTATTGTAAACAGTGCCACTTTGAACATATGTGTGCATGTGTCTTTATAGTAGAATGATTTATAATCCTTTGGGTATATACCCAGTACTGGGATTGCTGGGTCAAATGGAATTTCTATTTCTAGGTCCTTGAGGAAGCGCCATACTGTCTTCCACAATGGTTAAACTAGTTTACACTCCCACCAACAGTGTAAAAGTGTTCCTATTTCTCCACATCCTTTCCAGCATCTATTGTCTCCAGATTTTTTAATGATCACCATTCTAACTGGTGTGAGGTGGTATCTCAATGTGGTTTTGGTTTGCATTTCTCCAATAATCAGTGATGATGAGCATTTTTTCCATATGTTTGTTGGCCTCATATATGTCTTCTTTTGAAAAGTGTCTGTTCATATCCTTCTCCCACTTTTGGATGGGTTTGTTTGTTTTTTTCTTTTAAATCTGTTTTAGTTCTTTGTAGATTCTGGATATTAGCCCTTTGTCAGATGGGTAGATTGCAAAAATTTTTTCCCATTCTGTTGGTTGCTGGTTCACTTTAATGATTGTTTCTTTTGTTGTACAGAAGCTCTGGAGTTTAATTAGGTCCTATTTGTCTATTTTGGCTTTTGTTGCCATTGCTTTTGGTGTTTTAGTCATGAAGTCCTTGCCTATGCCTATGTCCTGAATAGTTTTGCCTAGGTTTTCTTCTAGGGTTTCTATGGTGTTAGGTCTTATGTTTAAGTCTTTAATCCATCTGGAGTTAATTTTAGTGTAAGGTGTCAGGAAGGGGTCCAGTTTCTGCTTTCTGCACATGGCTAGCCAGTTTTCCCAACACCATTTATGAAACAGGGGAATCCTTTCCCCATTGCTTGTTTTTGTCAGGTTTGTCAAAGATCAGATGGTTGTAGATGTGTGGCATTGCCTCTGAGGCCTCTGTTCTGTTCCATTGGTCTGTGTCTCTGTTTTGGTACCAGTACCATGCTGTGTTGATTACTGTAGCCTTGTAGTATAGTTTGAAATCAGGTAGGGTGATGCCTCCGGCTTTGTTCTTTTTGCTTAGGATTTTCTTGGCTATGTGGGCTCTCTTTTTTGGTTCCATGTGAAGTTTAAGGTGTTTTTTTCCAGTTCCGTTAAGATGGTCATAGGTAGCTTGATGGGGATGGCATTGAATCTATAAATTACTTTGGGCAGTATGGCCATTTTCACGATATTGATTCTTCCTAAACATGAGCATGGAATGTTTCTCCATCTGTTTGTGTCCTCTCTTATTTCCTTGAGCAGTGGTGTGTAGTTCTCCTTGAAGAGGTCCTTTACATCCTTTGTTAGTTGTATTCCTAGGTATTTTATTCTCTTTGTAGCAATTGTGAATGGGAGTTTGCTCATGATTTGGGTTTCTGTTAGTCTGTTACTGATGTATAGAAATGCTTATGACTTTTGCACATTGATTTTGTATTCTAAGACTTTGCTGAAGTTGATTCTCAGTTTCAAGAGATTTTGGGCTGAGGTGATGGGGTCTTCTAATTATACAATCATGTTATCCACAAATAGAGACAATTTGACTTCCTCTTTTCCTAATTGAATACCCTTTACTTTTTTTTCTTGCCTGGTTGCTCTGGCTAGAACTTCCAATACTATATTGAATAGGAGTGGTGAGAGAGGGCATCTTTGTCTAGTGCCAGATTTCAAAGGGAATGCTTCCAGTTTTTGCCCATTCAGTATGATATTGGCTGTAGGTTTGTCATAAATAGCTTTTATTGTTTTGAGATATGTTACTTCGAAACCTAGTTTATTGAGAGTTTTTAGCATAAAGTGCTGTTGAATTTTGTTGAAGGACTTCTCTGCATCTGTTGAGATAATCATGTGGTTTTTGTCTTTGGTTCTGTCTATGTGGTGAATTATATTTATAGACTTGTGTATGTTGAACCAGCCTTGCATCTCTGGAATGAAGCCTACTTGATCGTGATGGATAAGCTTTTTGATGTGCTGTTGCAATCAGTTTGACAGTATTTTATTGAAGATTTTTGCATCAATATTCATCTTGGATATTGGCCCGATGTTTTCCTTTTTGTTGAGTCTCTGCCAGGTTTTGGTACCAGGATGATGTTGGTCTCATAAAATGATTTAGGAAGGATTCCCCTCCTTTTGGATTGTTTGGAATAGTTTCAGAAGGAATGGTACCAACTCTTCTTTGTACATCTGGTAGAATCCAGCTGTGAACCTGTCTGAACCTGGACCTTTTTGGTTGGTAGGCTGTTAATTGCTGCCTCAACTTCAGCCCTTGTTATTGGTCTATTCAAGGTTTCAACTTCTTCCAGGTTTAGGCTTGGGGAGGATGCAAGTGTCCAGGAATTTATCCATTTCTTCCAGGTTTACTGGTTTATGTGCATAGAGTTGTTTGTAGTAATCTCTGATGGTAATTTGTATTTCTGTGGAATCAGTGGTGATATCCCCTTTATCGTTTTTTATTGCATCTGTTTGATTCTTCTGTCTTTTCTTTTTTATTGATCTGGCTAGTGGTCTGTCTAATTTTGTTGATCTTTTCAAAATACCAGCTCCTGGATTTATTGATTTTTTGAAGGGTTTTTTGTATCTCTTATCTCCTTTAGTTCTGCTCTGATCTTAGTTATTTCTTGTCTTCTGCTAGCTTTTGAGTTTTTTTTGATCTTGCTCCTCTAGGTCTTTCAATTTTGATGACTGGGTGGTGATTTTAGATCTTTCCTTGCTTCTCATGTGGGCATTTATTGCTATAAATTTCCCTCTAGACACTGCTTTAAATGTGTCCCAGAGATTCTGGTACATTGTGTCGTCATTCTCGTTGGTTTCAAAGAACAACTTTATTTCTGCCTTCATTTCATTATTTACCCAGTCAACATTAAAGAGCCAGTTGTTCAATTTCTGTGAAGCTGTGCAGTTCTGAGTTAGTTTCTGAATTCTGAGTTCTAATTTGATTGCCCTGTGGTCTGAGAGACTGTTTGTTGTGATTTCCATTCTTTTGCATTTTCTGAGGAGTGATTTACTTCCAATTATGTGGTCAATTTTAGAGTAGGTGCAATGTGGTACTGAGAAGAATGTATATTCTTTGGATTTGTGGTGAAGTTTTCTATAGATGTCTATTGGGTCTGCTTGGTCCAGCTCTGAGTTCCAGTCCTGGATATCCTTGTTAATTTTCTGTCTCGTTGATCTGTCTAATATTGACAGTGGGGTGTTAAAGTCTCCTACTATTATTGTGTGGGAGTCTAAGTCTCTTTGTAGGTTGTTAAGAACTTTCTTTATGTAACTGGGTGCTCCTGTATTGGATGCATATATATTTAGGATCATTAGCTCTTCTTGTTGCATTGATCCTTTTACCATTATGTAATGTCCTTCTTTGTCTCTTTTGATCTTTGTTGGTTTAAAGTCTATTTTATCAGAGACTAGGATTGCAACTCCTGCTTTTTTTTGATCTCCATTTGCTTGATAAATCTTCCTTTATCCCTTTATTTTGAGCCTATGTGTGTCCTTGCACATGAGATGGGCTTCCTGAATACAGCATACCGATGGGTTTTGACTTTTTATCCAATTTGCCAGTCTGTGTCTTTTGATTGGGGCATTTAGCCCATTTACATTTAAGGTTAATATTGTTATGTGTGAATTTGATCCTACGATTTTGATGCTAGCCGGATGCTTTGCCCGTTAGTTGACGCATTTTTTTTTTTTTTTTTGCATTGTGTCGATGGTTTTTGCCATTTGGTACGTTTTTAGAGTGGCTAGTACTGGTTGTTCCTTTCCTTGTTTAGTGTTTATTTCAGGATTGTAAGGAAGGCCTGGTGGTAGCAAAACTCTCAGCAATTGCTTGTCCATAAAGGATTTTATTTCTCCTTCACTTTTGAAGCTTAGTTAGGCTGGATATGAAATTCTAGGTTGAACGTTCTTTTCTTTAAGGATGTTGAATATTGGCCCCCACTCTCTTCTGGCTTGTAAGGTTTCTGCCAAGAGATCTGCTGTGAGTCTGATGGGAAGCATTGTAGGTGACTCGACCTTTGTCTCTGGCTGCCCTTAGTATTTTTTCCTTCATTTCAACCTGGTGAATCTGACAATTATGTGTCTTGGTGTTGCTCTTCTTGAGGAATATCTTTGTGGTATTCTCTGTATTTCCTGGACTTGATTGGTGGCCTGGCTTGCTAGGTTGGAGAAGTTCTCCTGGATATTATCCTGAAGAGTGTTTTCCAGCTTGGATGCATTCTCTCTGTCACATTCAAGTACACCTGTCAAATGTAGATTAGGTCTTTTCACATAATCCCATATTTCTTGGAGGCTTTGTTCATTTCTTTTCACTCTTTTTCCTCTATTCTTGCCTTCTCGTTTTATCTTATTGAGTTGATCTTCAAGTCTCTGATATCCTTTCTTCTGCTTTGTCGATTCGGCTATTGAAACTTGTGTATGCTTCACGAAGTTCTTGTGCTGTATTTTTCAGCTCCATTAAGTGATTTATATTCTTTTCTAAGCTGTTTATTCTAGTTAGTATCCTATCTAACCTTTTTTCTAGGTTCTTAGTTTCTTTGCATTGGGTTAGCACATGTTCTTTTATCTCAGAGAAGTTTATTACCTACCTTCTGAAGCCTGTTTCTGTCAATTCATCAGATTCATTCTCCATCCATTTTTGATCTCTAGCTGGTGAGGAGTTGTGATCCTTTGAAAGAGGAGAGGCATTCTGGTTTTGGGGTGTTTTCATCCTTTTTGCACTGGCTTCTTCCCATCTCAGTGGCTTTATCTACCTATGGTCTTTGTGGTTGGTGACTTTTGGATGGGGTCTCTGAGTGGATGTCCTTTTTGTTGATATGAGTTATTTCTTTCTGTTTGTTAGTTTTCCTTCTAACAGTCAGGCCCTTCTGCTGCAGGACTGCTGGAGGTCCACTCCAGACCCTGCTTGCCTGGGGGATCACCCACACAGGCTGGAGAACAGTAAGGGTTGCTGCTAGTTTCTTCTTCTGTTATCTTTGTCCCAAAAGGGTACCTGCCAGATGTCGGCCTGTGCTCTCCTGTATGAGGTGTCTCTTTGGGTATATGGGAGTTGGGGGAGCTGCTTGAGGAGACAGTCTGTCCCTTATTGGAGCTCAAGTGCTGTGCTGGGAGCTCCGTTGTTCCATGCAGAGATTCTGGGCAGGTGCTTTTAAGTTCATTGCAGCGGAACTCATAACCGCCTCTTTTCCCAGGTGCTCTGTCATAGGAAAGTTGACTTTATTTATAAGTTCCTGTCATGCTGCTGCCTTTTTTCACAGATACCCTGCCCCACACGGAGTAGTCTAGTCACAGTCTGCCAGCAGATGTGTTGCTGAGCTGCCGCAGGCTCTGCCCATCTGCTATATGAACAACCTCAGTAGTGGTGGACTGCCTCAGTAGTGGTGGTTGCCCTTCCCCGCACCGAGTTGGCCCGTCCTTGGTCCAGCTGCACTTGCTGTGAAGCTTTTAATCCAGAGCGTTTCGGATTGCTTGTTTTGTGGGGGTGGTACCCGCTGATCCAGATCGCCTGGCTCCCATTCTCTGCCCCCTCCCTTTCAGTTGAATGGGTGGCTCTGTCTCCCAGGCGTTCCAGGGGCCAGTTGAAATGGCCGCCCAGATTTGTGTGAGTTTCTGTGCGCCAACCCAGCACCAGCTGAAACCACCATACTGAAAACTCATGGTGCTTTTCGGCCTGGGAATCTCCTGGTCTGTGGGCAGTGAAAATTTGTTTGGAAATGTGGTGGGCACTCACCCTCTGTGTTGTTCTGGCTGGGAACTGCACTCCAGAGCTGTTCCTATTTGGCTATCTTGGATCCTCCCATCTGCAATTAAATTTTTAAAAATATTGTTTAATTTTGTGTTACCTGGTATTTCCCAGGCTTTTTGAATAGTGAGTACCTGTTCATACTACACATTAGGTTCCTTGGAATTAGTGTACTTCAGAACACATTTTGTGGAATATTGCCTATTAGTCTACAGGAATATGTGTTAGTTGTAAAGAAATCACAAGACTGTAGTGTTTTTGATTTGGATGGTCCCTTGAAGGTCAATCAGTTTTACTTCACATGCATACATGGCCTTTAACTTTCATTTTCCCAGGAAGTGGGAGTTCATACTCTTTTAAGGCTGCTGATATTATATTATATTTTGAATAACTGTTATTGCTAGGCTAGTCCTTCTATGACTTCCACCCAGTGACTTAGTTTGCCTTTTGGTATGACAGAGTATAAGTCTTTCCATGTTACATATAAGTCTTTTTGTATTACAGCCTTTTACATATTCATTAAGACAGATTTTATAATAAGCCAAATAAGTCTTTTTCAAGCATAGGAATTCTAAATTCCTCCTATCAGCCAACATATGACTTTTTTTAGTTCTTCACTTTTTAGACTGGCTTATATTTTTATTGTGGTAAAATACACATAATATAAAATTTACCATCTTAGCTGGGCACGGTGGCTCACACCTGTAATCCCAGCACTTTGGAAGGCTGAGGTGGGCAGATCACCTGAGGCTTGGGGTTCGAGTCCAGCCTGACCAACATGGGGAAATGCCGTCTCTACTAAAAATACAAAAATAGCACACCTGTAATCCCAGTTACTCCAGAAGCTGAGGCAAGAGAACTGCTTGAACCTGGGAGATGGAGGTAAGCCAAGATCATGCCGTTGAATTCCAGCCTGAGCAAAAAAGAGCAAAACTATGTCTCAAAAAAACAATGTGCCATCTTAACCATTTTTAAGTATACAGTTCAGTGGTACTAAATACATTCATACTATTCTGCAACCATCACTACCTTACTTCTCCATAAGTCTTTTCGTCTCATAAACTGAAAGTCTAATGCCATTAAACAGTAACTTCCCATTCTTCCATACCCCATGTTCCTGAAAACCACCATTCCACTCACTGTTTCTATGCTTTTCACTACTCTAAGTATCTCATGTAAGTAGAATTATACAATATCTTTTGAGATTGACTTATTTCTTTTAGTGCAATGATCTCAAGTTTCGTCCATGTTGTAGCCTATTATAGAATTTCATTCCATTATGTGGACTTACCACATTTTGCTTATCTATGCATCCACCCATGGATACCTGAATTGCTTTCATGTTTTAGCTATTGTAAATAATGCTGCTATGAATATGGTATACAAATATCTCTTAGAGATTCTACTTTCAGTTCTATTGGATATATATCCAGAAGTGAAATAGCAGGATCATATGGTATTTCTATTTTTAACTTTTTTCAGAATCACCATATTGTTTCCCACAATAGCTGTACCATTTTACATTCCCACCAACAGTACACAGTGGTTCCAATTTTTCCACATCCTTGCTGACACTTATAATCTGTAATTTTCTTTTTTGATAGTAATCATTTTAATGGATGTGAGGTGATATATCATTGCAATTTTGATTTGCATTTCCCTAACGATTAGTAGTGTTGAGTATCTTTTCATGGGGTCATTGTTAATTTGTATATCTTTTTTGAAGAAATGTTTATTCAAGTCTGTTACTAATTTTTGAATTGGGCTATTTGGTTTTTTGTTGTTGTTGCTGTTGTGGAGTTTTAGGAGTTCTGTATATGTTCTGGATATTAATCCCTTACTAGACAGATGATTTACAAATATTTTCCCCTGTACTGCAGGTTTCCTTTTCACTCTGTTGATAGTATTTTTTGATCCACAGATTTTTGAAATTCTAATGAAGGACTGGCACATTTTTGATGATCTTTAGTTTTCATTGATTTTTTCAAAATCTAGAAATAAGAACTGAGCATTACACATTGAGAACAGTATTGTTCAATAAAAATATAATGCACAAGTGTAATGTAATATTTTAGTATCCAGGCTAAAAGCAGTAAAAAGAAACAGATGAAATTAAATTTAATAATACATTTAATTTGCTGAATATATTTTAAAAATCTTCATTTTAATATGTAATCAATGTAAAAGTTGAGCTATTTTGCATTCTGTTTTTTATACTTGTGTTTAAAATTTATTGTGTTTTTTGCTGATGACGTCAATTTATAAAATACATTTTTATCAAAAGTATTAGTAGAAACACATATAAACATTGTTTAAAATATATCTAAACATTTTCCAATAATTGTTATCAGTTTTACATTTTAAATTATATTTAATTAAAATTATACGTAATTTAAAGCTTAGCTCCGTAGTTGCACTAGTCACATTTCAAAGGCTAAATAGCCACATGTAGCTGAATTCATCATATGGATATCTTTCTTCCTTTGTTCTCAGGGACACACATTAAGAGAACTGATTTTTTAATCTATGTACTAGACCCTATTTATCCCTGTTAAATTACATTTTTATAAGTCAGTGGTCATCAGATGTAGCTTGGGTTTCTAGGATTAGAAATGAATTGCAGAATTAGAAACCATTCTAGAGAGCACCTAATTGATTCTGGGCATATAATTTAGTCAATTAAAAAACAAAGCTTATCTAGTCTTGGATTACCTGCCATTTGCAGGAGGTATTATTTAAATACTCAGGCCTCCAAGCAAAGCATTAAGGTTTTCTGAGACTGAGAATTTTACTTCTCATATTCACAACCCTTTATGAGAAATCTGTTCACATTTCTTGGTTTTGTTGTATGTTTGAAAAGCAGCAATATCAGTGTTCCACAAGAGGAGCTATTTTTGAATAACTATACCTAAATGAAATTACTTGACTTTTTGCTATAATAATAAATTGGCTCTCTATTTTTTCTTTCTTTTTATTTTAGTTTATTTCTCTTTTCCCCCATATTATTTCAAGTACTTCATTGACTAGTAAGCTGTGTTCCTAGTCTTCAAATTTTAATAATGGAGTAACCCTTCATTGCTGCTTTAACCCTTTGAGTACAATAGTATTGAAAAATTTAACAAAAATATTAGCCAGGTATGGTGGCCCACACCCGTAGTACCAGCTACTGAGAAGGCTGAGGTGAGAGGATTACCTGATCCCAAGGGGTCAAGGCTGCAGTGAGCCATGATTGTGCCACTGCACTCCAGCCTGGGTAACAGAGACCCTGTTCCCCTCCCTTCCACCTTCTCAAAAATTTAGGAGGTAGAAGCTCAAACTTAAACTTATTTAATGCCTAAGACGAACGGATGAATGTTTGTCTATTTTCAGTTTCATTATTTTATATTTTCATGTATATGCATATATGCACATTTTAATGGAAGGGAATACTTGAGCAGTCCCTGCAATAAATAAAATGCTTGTGCCATGCCAATAGATACCCAGCTCATAAATAAGTAATAAGCAAGTTCTCATCTCAATATTATGGGTCTGAAAGACACATTTATCTAATTTACAGTTTTTTCTTTATGTGTTTACAAATTCACAAGATACAAAAACTAATGTTAGTTTCTGACAATTGGAAGCAGTCATTAAAAATATTCTAGAAATAAACATGTTGATGGAACAAAATTCTTAAAGTCAGAAATAGATTCAGATGCATTTGACAATTTATAATGAAAATAGTATTTTAAACCATGGGAAAATAGAAATTTTCTTTTAACAATGTTGAGGAATTTGACTCATCAAGAGAAAAAATTTAGAAATTTTTATCTTTCCTTCTTATAAAAATAAATTTTAAATGAATTAAAGATGAAAAACCCCATGGAATTACTGGAAAATATTGTTGAGGGTATTTAGAGTTACAGAGACACTTCTCTGCATGAATCAGAATCTAGCAAACATATAGAAAGATTAAAAAATTTGAATATATAAGAATTAAAACTTCTTAAAGAATAATAAAAGCAAAACTAAAAAACTAGAAATAAATTTGCAACTCATCTAGCAAAGGTCTAATTTCTTTAATGTAAAAACAACTTACTAATATTTAAGAACAAAAGGAACAAATCAACTGAAAAAATATGCAAAGTATTCCAAGAAACATTTTATAGTGAAATGAAACAAATGTCAATAAACATACAAAAAGCCTTTTTTCCCCCCCTCACAGTCAAAGCACAGGTTAAGTGTTCTTGCACTGAGTCCAACTGCTTGGATTGTGTCCACTAACCAGATGTGTAACTGTAGCAAGTTGCTCATCTTCTTTAAGCCTCAGCTTTTAAATTTAGGACTTGGAGATACTAATATTATATACTCAAATGATTATTATAAGGATTAAAAGAGATAAACCTAATAAAGATGTCCACCCCTACTGAGGCAATAATGACCACTGCTACTATAATAATAATAATAATTTTCCCAGTCATATTAGCAATTATTAAAAAGTGTGATAATTTGCAGTGTTGGGGAAAATGTGGAGAAAGAGTTTCTCACATATCACTTTTCATAGCTTTTTGTCATCTGGCTACCACCTAAAGGCCTGTACTTCTGACTTAGCAACTTCACTTCTAAGAAATTATGCTAGAAGATTTTTGTTGAATGAATAAATGAAACAGTAAAACAGAAAACGAAAGAGAAAAGATCTCATACCTCTTCCCCATCTGCTATCTCAATCTTCAGTACCACTGCTCAGAGGGAAAAACTAGAAGGTTGTCATTAAAAAATTTTGTATGTATAACTTAGTTTTTATAGTAAAAATAATGATTTTATAACTCATTTATAGGAGAAATGAGAATCCTGAAAAATGAGTTGGTTATTGTGTAAAGCATGTCAAGGAAAACAACACCAAAGAAAAGAAAGTTTCCTAGACCTAGAAGCCAATCTTTCTACCACAGAATTAGGGAATCCCAGTATGACTCAATTTCAATTTGCTTACCTTCCTCACTGGAGAAATATTAATAAAAACTGAATGTAAGTTCTTGAAAGGAATTGCCATGATGGAAGGGAGTTGAAGATTTTTTTTCATGTGGCTCTGAATAATAATCCCTCCCTTTTTGGGTGACATTGGTAGGATGCAACTTTTCTTGGGCATTTTCCATGTGGAAACCAGCCTATCCATATCTGTAGGCCATATTCTGTCTTTCTGTTTGAACATGTTAGAGACAAAGGAGATCTTAGAGCTTTACAACTTTGTAGACAAAATGTATATAAAAACTTGGCCCCAGGCCTGGCACAAGATAAGCACTAAATAACTGTTAGTGATGATCATTCCATTCCATTGCCACCACTACCATCATTTATCATGATTCTGGTTGGAATGGCGATGAATATTTGAGCATAACATCCTGGTTTTTGCACAGGTTTTCTATTGCTGTTATAACAAGTTGTGAACAATGTAGTGGCTTAAAACAACATCTAAGTATTATCTCACAGTTTTGTAGGTCAGAAGTTGGCGAACTTGGCTGGTTTCTCTTCTTGAGATCTCTCATAGCCCAAATTAAGGTAACGGCAGGATTGTGTTTCTTTCTGGAGTTTCTGGAGATGATTCCACCTTCAATCTCGCTCAGGTTCTTGGCCAGATTTAGTTCCATGTAGTTGTGAGGACTGAGGTTGTGTAACTGGCATAAGGGTCCCGCTGCTCACTACTTATGGAAAGAAGTCAAAATAATAAGTTGTGATAAAAAGGGAGCGAGATTTGCTTATTATCCATGCCAGCAGGGGAAGAGTAGAAAGCAATTCCACTCTTCAATTTGTGGAGGGAACACAGAGGTTTTTAAAGGAAGGATTTGGAATGCAGAAGAGACATGGGGGCTGGGAGGTGCCAGGTGGCATGACTTGCTCCAGTGGCTCCTCTCACACTGTTGCCCCATTTGACAAAGGGGCTGCTGCTGTCATGAACCCTGCTATAAATTAGTCTCAATCAGTTTTGTGGTCACTCTTCATCTGGGAGTGGGTTCCTCTTTAAGCATTCTTTGGTTGGAGAGAGAATTCCAGAGGTGCATTGTCACCATCAGGATCTTACTCCTAAAGCATATAAGAAAATATATAAACAGATAAGAGAGCATGGTATGTGCTTAACAAAGCATTTAGGTGAATACATGTGCATAAGGCATGGGTGTATCATATAGAAAAGGAAAGGGAGCTGAGGTTCACAGCACATACTGAGGCTGTGTTTTAATTTGAGAAGTTACGTAGATGTGTTATAGGTTGTTAGACAGGCATAGAGTGGGGCAGGAGAGGGCTCTCCCCCTACTCACTAGGAACATTGAGTTGTTGGTTTGGCAGTTATCACACTGCCTCTCTAAAAGTGATAAATTGGCAGTGGGTGCTGGAAGTGACCATTTCCTGTTGGTCCACACCTGTTGCACTGAAGTGTTAATTGACTGTAGACGCCAGGGAGAAGCAACTTCCTGGGCATGTGCATTAAGAGACCAAATGTCAGAGTATGACTTTCCGGGGGCACACCAGTAGAAAACGGAAAAAAGCCTCAGATGGTCATGTGTACAATTTCCTAAACACACTGGCATGCTCACCTCCCAAGGGTAAGGAGGGCAGCCCACCCTAAGGGAAAAATCATGGGAAGGGGGTTAAAGACTCCAGAAGGGGGCCACCCTATAAAGTCCTAGTACCACAGTTAGCAGTTAAACACCAACCTTGTTCTTCAGGTCACCCACTTGGATCTCTTTAAGCGTACTTTCCTTTCCCTCCTGTTCTAAAGCCTTTTTAAATATACTTCCACACCTGCTCTGAAACTTGCCTTGGTCTCTTTTTCTGCCTTATTTCCCTCATTCAAATTCTTTCATCTGAGGAGGCAAAAATTGAGGTTGCTACAGACCTGCACCAATTTATTTCCACCAGTAACATATGCAGTGTGTCTCAAAATTATATCTTGAGACTGCGAGGGAGAAGATGAAAATGAGAAAAAAAAAGTTTAAAATGCAGTTTGAAGCTCCGCTGGTAAGCCAGTTAGTTGTGGTCGCTGAGTCCTTGCTCACTGTAGGGCAGGCTTCATGCTCAGCTTCTAGTGCTACCTGCATTCTCTGACTTGTGCCTGTCTTCATCTTTAAAACCAGTAATAGCTAACTGTGTGCCTCTCACGCTTTGAATCTCTCCTGCCTTCTCCTTTACTACAACTCTCTAATTCTAGCCAGAGAAAGTTCTCTCCTTCTGAGGTTTACAGTCCAGGATAATCTTCCTACTTTAAGATCTATACACTTAATCATATCTTCAAAGTCTCTTTGCCATGTTCACATAATCAGGATTAGGGTATAAGCATCCTAGGGAGGCTATTATTCAGCACACCGCAGTTATTTGTAAGACCTTAGTGTTAGTTGAAGTAATAAAAGTCAGAAACTGGAGTACTGATGCCATCTCTCCAAGATTTTTTCTCTTTCAAGAAAGAAATTAGACCTTACTTACCACGTTTTAGAGGTACTGTGGAAATGTGGAGATTCCATCTCCACTCTATAGGGTAAACATTAGTTTTTGATTGAAAAATTATGAGGAAATGTTGACAGTTCATATGGGGCTGGCCCAGGAAGGTGGAGAGGGATGAAGGGTTAATGGGGACTTAGAGGGAGCAGAGGTCAGTTCATGTGGGGTATACCAAGAGATGTAAAAGCCTGATTAGGATGGCAGGGAAGAGGAAACTGAGGCCAGCTCCTGTGGGGCCAGGTTTGTCTTTGTCTTTGACATGATTCTATAAAATTATAAATTCTTCACTTGGCTTTTGTGTCATTTTTGTCACAAGTTGAAGCAAGATAATTTTAATATGCCCTTTATTTTACCATACGTATTTTAAGTATGATTGTTCACTGTAAACTATCTTTGATGTGTTTATTTACTACACTATTACTTCAGAATACAGACAGCATTGGCCTCATCTACCGATTGCCCCTGAGTTAATGGAACCACAATTTAAGCATTAGAAACTCCTGTATGTCCAGTGCCTGATGGTGCTTGGTGACATGGATGTGAACTTCTATAATAAAGAAAAGCAGCTCATTTTCCCTGGATCTCTCAGACATATCTATGGCCTACTCAAATAGCTGAGTATGAGCTTGCAAAAGCTTAGATGAGGGAGCACTGCATTTTGCAGCAATTAATTTTGCAGAGGAAGCAGTCTGTTTAAAGATGCCTGCAGCACTCACTAAAATGGGGGTTGTTTTTCAAGGCCACCAGAGCTGCATTTGGCTAAGGCTGGCTCATCAACAAAACAACGATGCTAAAATATGGCCTCCTGAGTTTTGCAAAAGAAGGGACTAGAAGGGCAATGAATTATGCTCACCTTCTAGAACTGGATGAAGACTGTAATTGTTTAGCCCCCTAGCACAACCCTGCAAGGGTTAAAATGACAGGGATATTAGTTTGTGATGGCTAAAATTGTTGGTTTGAAGCTCTCGGCAATACACAGACTGTTATTTACCGGACTTGGTCGATTTACTTCTTAATGCAATAATGACCTGTGAAATGAAACGTGAGCTAGACAATTGTTCCTCATTGTTTCCAGTAAAACATCCTTTCATACCCCATTAAACCACCATTAATTCCATATGAGAGAGAGTCATGCACAAGCACCCGATGATCTCTTTCTTTCTTTCTTGGACTTTCTTGCTCCCATACTTCTGTTTCCTTTTCTTCTTCTTTGCATTTCCTGTTCTCTTTCTTTCAATTTTTCCAAATAAAATATGAACAAAATAGATGATTGCATAGTGAGGAATCCCTTTGAAGGACAGGCTGAAACACATCTCTTCCAAAATAGGGGCAAGGTTTCAATTGCTGAGCATCCACATGACTCTGTTTGCCTTGGACGTGAAAATACCAAGAGCAACAGAAAATTTTTTCAAAACAAGGAGCTATTGTTTAGTCCTGTTTAAAAAAGATCCAGATGCCTATTCCAGATACGTAGGTGTACATGGTCCCACACTGGGGATGCCAATCATGTCACACAGCCAAGCACCTTCACTAGCCTGGGGCGAGGGTCCTTCTCACTGCAGGGACACACAGGGATCACAAAAAGCCCCTCTGTTTTCTGGCAGCCTGACTCATTTTGAACAGCTTCTCCTCATTTCTGGACCTACTTGAACTTTTTTATTACTAAAGGCTCCATCCAAGAAGATCCAAGCCACATGGCAGAAAGGTGTATTTGTAGTAGTGCCTCTCTTTGACCCTTTTCTTTCTACAAACTCACAGCTAGGGATTGTCCTAACTTCCTTCACTGCATGAATAAAATGTTTTGCTATCCAGTTCACCCTTTGCTCTTAGCATGGTCACTGTATCACTTTAATTCCTGTCTCTGTGGTTGAATTGCCTTCTCTTTTACTGTAGTCAAATATCTCTAGGCCTCCTTCTTATAAGGACACTTGTGATTACATTTAGAGCCCAACTAGATAATCCATGATACACTCCTCGCTCAAGATCCTTAACTTAATTATGTCTGCAAATTCCTCTTTTCCATATAAGATAACATTCATACTGATGTTTACGACATGGACATCTTAGAGTCGTTCTTCAGACTAACAGACACAGTGATTACAAGATTTCAAGATATAGATAGATTTGATAGATGGATGAATGGATAGATAGATAGATATTAATAGTAGAGTGCAGATAATTTTTTCTTCACCTCTGAAGGCTCCGGTCTGCTGAAATGAACTGACAATAAATAGATTATCAGGACAAATGGTATGCAAATTTATTAATGTGTGTAAGTGTGGGAGCCATACGAAATATCAAATTCTAAGAAAGGCCAGATGATTGTGGCTTAAATACCCTCTTTATAGGAGAGGGTGAAATGAGGGGCTGTAGGCAGTTTTAGGGAAGTAGTAAATGATTTCCAGAGTGAGTAAATGGTCCCAAAGACTAGACAATTGTAAATTATTCCCATTGAACACTGAATGGGACCTAAGGACAAGCAATAGTCTTTGGACAAGTTATGAGAAAGTGAGGATGAAAGTACTCTGTGAACATAGATTGTCTTATTATGCAGATACAGTCTCTCAGGTAATCTTTTGCAGCTGCCCTTAGAAGAACAGCAGAAAAGTTTTTGTGGGCATGTGACAATTTTTAGTCTCTTCTCTTCTCTGGTGGTTAATCTTTCCTGATTAGTCGATGAGATTGCTAGACAGGGGATCTTAAGTCAATTGCATTTCTTTTGGAAGAAGTTTTCTTCAGTCAGATACCAGAGTGAATACCTTTCTACACTTGTTGGGGAGAGGGTAGAAATAAGAACAGCTTAGAAAGTCCTTGGTTCTGAGGCAGTTTCTAAGGCCTTTCAATTTCTTTTAATTCGAAAGTGCTCCGTGTGCCAAAGCACCATACCATACTTCGTGGCGCCATTCTATGCACCCCAACACTCACTTTCTCTCTCTCTCTCTCTCTCTCTCTCTCTGGAATTATATCTGGAAAGCCCAGATCTGGTGATTTAAGATATTTTCTTTCACCTTTTGAGAGGGATGAAGGAGAAAGAGGAAAGAAAATATGTTAAATCACTCTTGGTCACCCACAGACACTGATCCAAAATAACATTTCACCATCAATTTTTATTTTAATCTTATTTTCACTTCTAGTTTTGAAGTTAGGTATGTTATCACACTTTGAAATTATCAACAATTTATTTTCCCCACCTTTCTTAAAATTTTATTTACTGTGAATTGTTCTTCAATAGTCAATAGTTTTATGGTATAAACTCTGACATTGATCTATGTGACAGTATCCAGGTAATTAGAAAGGCCAGATTCCCCCACATTCCCCACTCCAAACAGGGTCACGCAGGCTGGGAAATGAATAGCGCAGGAGGTTGAGCACTAACAAAGATTCTCTCTGTTTGTGACAAGGAGAAAGCTATTTAGACCGACCATATGTGTGCACTTGGAATTTGTTGAAAATGGGGCTCATCACCACACTCTTTCCTAGCTGTTTCTTTTATCTTCCATTTTGGAGCTGATATCACAGAGGTCGCAAGAGTAAAAGGACTCCTTTAGGATCATATAGCCCATCACATCAGATTCTTACATTTGATCTTAGAGAAAAAACCGAGATGTGGTTCTGACCAGACTTTTATTCCCTTTTCCAGCCAGTATCTTTTTTCCCTGTTTTAGGATGCCTTTCAATAAAAAAATATAGCTAGAGAAGAAATGAGTAATTAGTGAGGTAAGTACATGATTAATGAGTCATTTAAAATTTGCCTAATTTTAAAACAAAAAATGCAAATGAATGAGAATGACCCTTTATTGTTCAGAGCAGGCCTGTTTCTGTGGTGGTTCCATGTTTCAGGAGACTTTGCAGAGGTCCTGTGTTTTTTTCAGGGTATGCCTTCTCTACTGTGGGAGGAAGTGAGTCTTCTCACATAACCTTGGAACTTACAACTGATTCCATTCATTCATGTTACATTTTACTTAGAATGGTTAATTACATTAGCATGTGGCTTTCCCCAATTAGATTATATCCTCCTGGAGGGCAGGAAAGATTTATTATGTTAATTTTAGTTTAATTTTGCCAATATATATTGATTCTCTATTACAATGTGTTAATAGTTGCTACTATTCCAATAGCTCCCATTTACTGGGTGCCTCTTACATGCCTGCATTGTGTCATGTGCTTTATGGATCTTTACAATAGCTTGGAGAATAAGCCTCCAGTTAATCAATTCTATATATGTTGAAACCAAGGCTCACAGAGTTTAGGGACTTTGCTTTTTTATGTCAAGTGATAAAGCCAGGCTTTGTGTTCAAGTCTATCTGAATTCAGGGCCCATGCTTTTCCTTAATGCCCAACCTTTCCTGTATATAAGCTTTCTGGGGGGAATTTAGACATAAGTGAGAGGCAACCTGGAACCTCAAGGAGATAACAATTCAATAAGAGGGATAATCCAAGTAACCAACTATAATCTAAAACAATGTAAGATAAGCTCCTAGAAATGCATAAACTGTACTCTGAGAGCTCTAAGTTGGAGGGGTTTTGGCAGAAGGAGAAAAGGACCCTCCATACTGAGGGCAGGCATGAATAAAGAGCTTGGATATTACAAGTTGTGGGGTATTTTCATTTGGATGCAGTGTGGAAAGCACGCTGAGAAGGAAAGGAGGGTGGAGCCATATTTTTGGAGAGCCTTCAATGTCTGACTAAAGTACTTCCATTTACTTCAGTAACCACTGAGCAGGCTTTGAAGATTTCAGAATAGAGGAGGAGTCTAGGAAGCTGGACTTGAGAAAGATGAATGAGGCAGCAGGAAGCAGGGTGAAGAATGGGTTGGAGCATAGATCAAATGGAAGGACTTGTTAAGACACTGTTTCTGTTGTTCAAATTGAGAAGAAATTGACTGACGACTGGGAGGAGATTGATGGTGGCCAGAATGAAGAGGATGGTACAGATCAAAGAAATACAAAAGAGAGGAAATAGAGTTTGCTTACTCCTGACTTTGGGGACTGTGGAAAGGGTGTCAACACTGACTCCATTGTCCATTGTCAGGATATCTTTGGGATGGAAGTTCCAATAGCAGATATGGGGGGAGTAGGAAAGAAGAGGATGGTTATCTAAGCTTTGCCTTTAGTGAGATTGGGGTGCCCACTATATGGGAGAAGAGCCGTTCAGATATTAAGCTGGTAAAATCTCTGGAATTAGAGCTTCAAAGATAAATTGCAGCTAGACATAAATTATCTGGAATAAAGTGATAGGTGAAAGAATATGGTAGAGAAACTTTATTTTATTTCTCTCTTCCTTACCAATTATATTGATATATTGTTATTACTGGTATATTAATAATATATTATTAATGGTATATTAATAATATAATGTTGATACATTATTAATATACCAATAATAGTAATATACCAACAGTAGTGGGTTACTAATAATACTGGTAAAGAAGAAGGAAATATGTTTATTACCAATAATATTGATATGGTAAAGATAACCTATTTATGTGGGAGGGTGCAATTTTTTGAATTGCAAACTCAGACCTTGCCCATGACCTTGAGCAGTCAGATATAAATAACTCCCACTTGCCTAGTGTTCCAATAATGGAATGCTAGGAAGAAATGGGTTAGGAAACAATCTGCAACGAAGATGGGGTGGGGACCATCCACTGAGAGAAGAAGCTGAGACATTTTTGTGGACTGATGGAGGAAATAGGTACAGATACAATGTGATTTGAGGATTGGTTCCCCCAGAGCCTTGCTGACCCTCAAATACTTCCCTTACCCATGTTATCATTTCTTTTCTATTCTAAAATTTCTGCCTTTGCTGCCAGAGCTTTTCCTTCATAAAGTCAATGTGTATATTTACTCATTTATTAACTCATTTCTTCAACAGAATTTATTGGTCATTTACTGTATGCCAAGTATTGTAATAAAGGCTGCATGTACAAAATGATATAATCTCTGCCCTCATTTCTTATTAGGGAAAGTCAACAAAAGAGAGAAATCGTGTATATATATACACACACATATATACACACATACATACACACATGTATACATATACACAAATGTATAATTACAAATATATATGAATAATATCCTAAATATGATAAATGCTATATAATGAAGAAAACATAGAAGTGCCATAAGTGCATCAGAATTTAGAATAGTGGTGGTGAGGGCAATGAGGGTTGTTGAGGCAGGTGGCTCTTGGAAGTGACATTTAAACTGAAACCAAAATTGAGTAAGAGTTGGCCATAAAAGAGTGTGGGGGGAGATGCCTTCCACTTCCTCTCAAGGCCGAGTGAGCAGTTTGTGTGGAAACCTCAAGTAAGAAACAGCCTGGGCACTGGAGGAAAGCAGGCTTCAGGGACTGAACAGTGGTGGCCACACGAATGAGCAGCCTGTGATGAGGCTGGACAAGTGGATGAGAGCCGGTTCCTGAGGAGTCCTGTGGGACATTTGAAGAAAACGAGATTTGCCTTTTTTCTTTGCAGAGGAGACTGGTGTAATCTACTTCTCATTTTTAAAACTCTGGAAGGTTTGCAAGCGTGGCTAAGAGAGAGTGAATTGGCAATTCTATCTCAGTGATCAATGGTGGTGATGTTGATTACTCTGGTAGTGGTGGAGCTTTTGTTAATTTTCTGAAAATTTGAAAATATTTAACACAAGATAGAATAGTATAATGGATAATAGAATTGATTAAGGATATTCTTGCTCTTTTGGGACGCACCCCCGCTTACCCTGCCTCCATGCACACACATGTGAAAGCTTTCCTAATGGTTCCAATGCCAACTATGTGTAATTCATTGGTACCTATTAAAGTTAAAGCATTCTTAAAAATATGCATAGTAAAATCTCTTTTAAGACTTCTTTTCATTCACAAAAGATTTATGAAGACATTCCATATATGTCAGGAACTGTATTAGGTACTAGGGATAAAAAAATGGGAATAAAGAACGTGAATCATGCTGTTTTTGAAGAGCTGCCAGACTTTGCTTTCTTTATGAATTTTGCTAAGAGTATAATAAAGTTTTTGCTACTAGAAAGCAGTGCCACTTATTGTACAATATATAATATAATTTGTCCAATTATAGATTGGAAAATTAGATATTATATAAAGAGATAATATATTTGGAAGATAATTTGCGACTTATAAAAAGAGTATCACATTTTGAGTCTCACAAAACCTCTCCAAGTCAGTGCTTCTCAATGTGAGAGAGGGTGTCAATGATTAATTTTGTTGTCAGG
Source organism: Ateles fusciceps (assembly GCA_036589455.1). NCBI lineage: Eukaryota > Metazoa > Chordata > Mammalia > Primates > Atelidae > Ateles > Ateles fusciceps. The sequence goes on from JAZHEH010001541.1 coordinate 2,137,481, forward strand.
GGACATTTGCCAATATTTGAAGACATTTTTGTTTGTCACAGCTGGAGGAGTGCTACTGGCATGTAGTGAGTAGAGATCATGGAGGCTGTAAAACATCCTACAGTGCACAGTATAGCAGCTTTCAACCAGTAATTATCAAGTAAAAAAAGTCAATAGTCAAGGGTGAGAAACCCTGTACTAAGTGATTTCCTTTTTGACCTATAAGAAATTTCACCTACCTGAGGTGAGAGGATTGCTGGAGTCCAGGAGGTCAAGGCTGCAGTGAGCCGTGATCATGCCACTGCACTCTAGCCTGGGCAACAGAGTGAGACCCTGTCTCAAGGATAAAAAAAAAGGATTGTCTAAAACATGATCTGACTCCTAATTTGGCACACTGTTATACTATACTATTTGTTTTACAAGCTTTATTAGTTGATATTCAAACTAAATATATTTATATTGTATATGCATTTAAAATTGGCTGTTTCTTGCATATTTTCATTGAGCTGTCATGTTAATATATTAGTACCTGGAAATCCTAGCTGGCTAAGTGTTCCCAAGCCTGCGTGTACTATATACTAAATTAAATAAAGCCATGAAATGTCAAAACAGCTTAGGTACAAAAAAGTATAAGCCCTGTGCCATATTATAGGTACTTAAATGATAATTTCTTACAAGATAAATGTGAAATAAACTCCAAACACATAATTATTGCCTTTGTATTTCCCTTTGTCTTGATGCATACTTGCACATATGATCACATCAAACTGCATTATCAAATTTAAATGTCATTTCCGTGCTTTTTTGATTATATCTCCATTTATAGTTGTTCCTATTTTATGTGAAAGAAACTGGAAATATCATAAATCACTTTCATTGAGACCAACTCTATTTATCTGCAGATCAGATAAAAATAGTACATCTTATTTAATGAATGTGAGATAGTATAGCAGTATAATCTCTCTGTGCTCAATTTCAGATCTCATCAGTAATATCCTGATTGCTTAAACTTGAAGTAGGTACGATAAAAAGGAGCTCTAAATATTTCCATGTACCCTTTAGAAATTTTGCCTCCTAAGCAACAATGACTTAACTTACATTTATAGGCTGTGACAATATTTTGCGATTTAGTTGAAACATAAGACACATTTTCCCCATTTCCTTTTCCCAGAAGAAATAATCATGATAGAATAAGTGTGCTGTGGTTTCTAGGACACAGGAGAATGCCACCTGTCACTGGGGGTATGCAGCAAATTGCACATGGTGGAAGAGCAGTTAGAGAAAGAATGTAAGACTGGCTTGTAGGCCTAGTAAACAATGGTCCACATGGCATGATCTGAAGGGATTAGGGAAATGCTTTTCCCCCTACAATGTCTAATCGGCTCACCTGCCCTCAGGCCTTAAGTTCCAACAGAAAAGATTGATCCATTGGGTATAATAAAAAATTGTTTTGTCTTGAGCAGACTATGATTAAAATGTCAGTGATCTGATATGAAACAAAAGTTGTTCACCATTAGAATAAAATCATTTAGCAAGGTTTCCTTAGCCAAAGGTACCTATACTGGAATACTTTGTTGAGAGAAAGGCCTTTTGGAAATGAGGCGCACATGGCAGATACTTGTGATGAGAGTCAAGGCAAAACAAAGTCTTCTTAGCTTGGCCTTTGCCTACGTCACTGGCTTTCTTTCTTAAGAGACTTATCTCTCTGAACTCAGGCTACCTTCTTCTCTAACACTATTTCATGGCTTCGTGCCTGTGTCCCTTCCACTCTCTTCCAGTCTCCTTCTTTGCCCTGCCTGTCGAGGGATCACTTACACAAAATACAGTCATACATTGCTTAACAATGGTGATATGTGCTGAGGAGTGCATCATTAGATTATTTTGTCATTGTGTAAACATCATAGAGTGTACTTAGACAAAACTAGATGGTTCAGCCTGCTCCAAACCTGAGCTACATGGTATAGCTATTGCTCCTGGGTTACAAACCTGCATGTTACTGTACTGAATATTATAGGCAACTGTAACACAATGATATTTGTTTATCTAAACATAGAACACAGTAAATATAGTATTACAAAAATCACAGTATTTTAACCTTTTGGGACCACCGTCATATATGCAGTCAATTGTTGTTTTTTTAATTTTTATTTCTTTTTTATTTGAGATGGAGATTTGCTCTTGTCCCCCAGACTAGAGTGCAGTGGCATGATCTCGACTCACTGCAACCTCCACCTCCTGAGTTCAAGAAATTCTCCTGCCTCAGCCTTCTGAGTAGCTGGGATTACAGGTGCATGCCACCATGCCCAGCTGATTTTTGTATTTTTACTAAAGACATGTTTTCACCATGTTGGCCAGGCTGGTCTTGAGCTCCTGACCTCAAGTGTGATCCACCCACCTTGGCCTCCCAAAGTGCTGGGTTACAGGCATGAGCCATTGCAGTCCATCATTGACTGAAATGTTGTTAGTTAGTGACTGTATTAATCAGGGCAAGGAAGAGAGTCACAACTCTAAGAACCTTAAGAAACACATAAATATTTGGCTTATGCCTCTGGGAAGGAGCTAGAAGAACCATGGTCTTGGACTACCAGCAATTAGTGTCAAGTATTCAATGCTATTGGCCTTCTCTCTTTATCTTTTCTGCTTGCCTCTGGTCCTTATGACTCTTTGCCTTATTTCCTTTTGCTACCAAAGGGCTTTTCCTACATGTGATTGGTGGCAGGGGGGATGGTACTGCCTCAGTAACCCCGGTTTAGTCATCTCAGGTAACAAAGAATTATTTTCTCCTGAGTTCTATATATCAGGCCCAGGGAAATACTGATAATTTCTCTTTGGTTGTTATGCCCACTTCAGGACCAATCCCTGAGTCCAGTGGAATAAATGAATATGATTGGCCAGCACTCAGTTATAGATCTACTCTTATAGCCAGAGGTCAAGATCCATAACCAGAAGAAAGGGGAACAAAGACATGTGGGGCTGCCAAGCGGTAGCTGTGCAACATGTAGGACTCCAATCAGCACTTAAGAGCCACTGAGGGAGGGGCTCTGTGAAGCCTTTCCTGACCCTGAAGTGAGAATGGGCACCCCTTCCTGGTGCCTCTGCCTATCAATGAAACTGAGCCATTGTATTACATTTGTATACTTACTTTGAAAGCTTGCTAAAGTTGATGATGCTTTTCAAATATTTTCAGATAATCGATTTATCTCCCCTTAACTCCTCCACCTAGATCAAGAGTATGCTAATGACTCATATGAAGGGCTGGGTTAAGCTAAATGAAAATTATTTTAATTTCACATCTCTCTTTTATTAGCACATCTAGGCAAAGCCAGCCTTATTCAGAGAACATTCTAGCTTTGGGTCTTCTGTTGGCCTTATTATACAAAAATACTTCCAACACTACAAGTAAGATTGTTTTCTCAACAAATGAGACCTTAAAAGACCTGTAGAAATAATCTGTTTTAGCAAATGTGCCTTTAGTAACTTTTTAAAAATTTTTAAAATTGATTTTGAAGAATTCCACCTTTTAATAGTATAATGAAAACCCAGGTAGCCAGTATTCATTTCTAGAAGTAAAATTTTCCAAACTTGTGAAGACAATACAAGTCCCTTTTGGATTTCTGGACTCCAGTTGAATTTCCTTCCCTGTCCTTTCTCAGATATAACTGTCTTGAATTTGGTGTTTCTCATTCCTATGTACTTCTTTTTCTTCTTTATTGAATCTGGTTACAAAAAAATGAACAAAGAGCTCCTCTGTATAGATGAGTATTAATGTCTATGACATTCATCACCCTACTCTGTATTTAAATGTCTCTTTCTAGTAGGTGCTGCATTTCTTCCCATGTCTTCCCAAGTGGTTGGCATTGACTCTGTTTATGTTGTTGAGTAAATGACATGAAGATGCGGAATGGCAAAGCAGAAATGTGCTAAAAATGACCAAAGCCCTGCTCCCAATTTTGTTAAGGGACATGGAGAGGCTCTAGTGTGTTTTTCATGTTCTTTATCAGACCAGGTTGTTCTCAACATTTTGCCAATAAAGTAGCCTTTAATTTTAATTCTAGGCATACTAGGTATCTGGAAGAATATAGATGTCACAAATCAAAATTGTAATGGCCTTTGACAGTGGTTCAATTTTAAATTCCTGCTTTCTCTGCATGTTAGAGGGAATCTGTGTTCTGAATTTTTTCTGCCTTTCAGGAAGAAGCATAATGAAGTAGAAGGAGAGTTGGGAGTACCTGACTCTCCCAGTTATTGGATCTGTAACCTTGGGCAAGTGATTTATGCTCCCTGAGCCCATTTCCTCATTGGAATAATGGGCATAATAATAACTGTTCAGCCTACTTTTCAGAGTTGCTTTTAGAAAAAAAAGAGAGACAATTCCTAAACTACGGAAGACCATAAATATAAAGGAGACTAGCTTTGGTAAAGGCTCTTCTGTGTTACTTCATAGGGTTAGGAAGGATGGAGGTGCTTACTTTGCCAGAGTGGACATTTTTTAGACTTGAGTCTCCATCTTAAGAATTGTAATTAATTATTTCCATATTTTAACATTGTGAAAATGGTCTGATATTCATGTGCTCAGACATATTCCTGGCCAGAACTCAGATGCTAAAACTTTACTTACTGACTCTGTAACAGATTGGTAAATGTGATTTTTTTTTCCCCTCTTATATTATAACTTCAGCAGAGGGTCCAAGATCTGAGAAGCTCTGCGAACAAAATAATAGATGACAAAACATTCACCTTCTGAGGTGAGGTTCCAGAGTTCTGGCTCTGCCTACACGTCTTTTTACAGTGATTGAAATGTTCCATATTGGTTCTATCTAATATGATAACCGCCTAGCCACAGGTAGGCATTGAGCATGTGAAATAGGACTAGCGAAGTCGAGGAACTGAATAATTGATTATATTTTGATTAATTAAAATTTAAATTTACGTAACCGTATATTGTAACTGGCTACTGTGTTGGACAGTGCAGATTAAGACCACCTATACTGATCTTGCAAAGGAAGTGGTTAAAACTTAGTGTGGCTTCTGCTCATCTGGCCCATCATGCACTTCCAGAGTATATAAGAGAAGGTGAGCATTTATTGGAAGATGGAAGAGGACTATTATGAGAATCATCTGTAGACCATTCTTTATTTTTAGAGACGGTCTCACTCTGTCACCCGGGCTGGAGTGCAATGGCATGATCTCGGCTCACTGCAACCTCCGCCTCCTGGGTTCAAGCATTTCTCCTGCCTCAGCCTCCCTAGTAGCTGGGACTATAGGTGCGAGCCACTATGCCCACCTAATTTTTGCATTTTTTGTACAGACAGGGTTTCGCTGTGTTGGTTAGGCTGTTCTTGAACTCCTGACCTTATGATCCACCTGCCTCAGCCTCCCAGGGTGCTGGGATTACAGGTGTGAGCCACTGTCCCTGGCCAATTTTTTTTTAAATGTGTTATGAATTCTTCATCTCTTCTCTGATGAGGCAGAGTGAAGTGCTTGCCTTCATATCTCACAGCAATGAGTTTTTCTTTAAAGCACCATTAAGGAGGAGTTTACAGATAGACAGGAATTGTTGTCTGATACAATTCCTGAAGAATGAGAGAGACTAGTTGAAGTGACTTGTGCTAAAGAGGGTTCCACTTTTCTCAGCTTTCTGAGATACTTGGCCAACTGTAGACCAGATATGTGTCTGTTAGGGGGAGTGTATTATGGGTCGTTTTAACAGAGACCCATACAAGAGGCGTGAGGTGACCTCAAGTACAGGGTAGGACTTGGATACTAGAGTCTACCAAAGAAATCTTAAACAGCCAGAAGGAACAGGAATTGTCCATGCCAGGCAAGCAACTGCAGATCTTGAGTGTAAATCTCCGCAGAACCTGCAGGAGGGCCTGACTCCAAAAGGAGTCAGTTTCGGATAGCTGCAAAACTCAGGAAAAATCAAAGCTAGATACAAATCTGCAAAAATGAAAGCTAGATTATAAATATTCTTACTCAAGGCAGATCTTTTCTATCGTATATTGCTCTTCCTTCTCTCAACTCCAGGCCCCATGCTCAACCCTGGAGAACCAGAGGCTTTCGTAGGGTGTGGCGGAGGAGGAGTCAAGGAAAATGATCCAAAGCCAAACAAACTTTTTTTTTCTTCCCCATCACAGATTTTCCAGCCTGAGGCAGGCTCAAGCTGAGGGAAGGAAGAAATTTTCAAAAGGATTTGAGATTGCATAAGATTGGACTGGAATTTCTCATATTTGAAAGTATTCAAAAAAGTTATGTCATCTGCTTAGGGTTTTATCTAGGATCTGAGAAAAATCATTTGACAGTATGAGTTTAATAAGAATTGGTTAGAAAGACTAAATTTCCTTTCTTGCACCTGCTGAGTACAGGTAATTCAGTAAATTAATTACAATAATATGAATAATTATACATTATTAATGACATGTAAATAATGATAGTGATGAATAGCTAACATTTATCAAGTGTTTACAACGTGCTAGACATTGTTCTAATTATTTTATCTGTTTAAACCCTCAGCTGGAGATACATATGAAACTTATTTTTGTGTATATCTGATTTAGTTTAGATAACTGGACCATAAAGCTTTGTCAGTCACATTGGAAGATCCAATTATGCCTTTGGAAAATCATTATCATCTAATATTTATTAAACACACATATCAAACATTTCACATTCATTATTGCATCTACTACTTTAACAGTACTATGAAAATATTACTGATTTCATCCACGCTTTAGAGGAGTAAACTGAGTTTCAGAGAAATGAAGTCAATTTGGCTGATTTTTTGCCCTTTATCAATACCCTACATTGGAGGAAAGACAAGAATCAGGTGGTTTCTCTTTTTTGAAAAAAAGTGCATTAATTACAATGAATAAGACATGTTTTGTTCAAGCAAAATAAAAAGTTGGTATATTTGAACATTGTAAACCACTTTGAGTACTGAATAAAAAATAATAAAATTAGTTTCTTCTTTTGACTTATCTTGATGATAAACCCCTCACTTTAGTATGGATAAAAGGGTATGTAAGAAATGGTTTAAATTCACGGTCAACCTGTACTATTGCAGAAATACTGAAAACAAAAACAAAGGGAAGTCTTCATTTCTGACCCCCTTGAGTACTTCTGACCCTCTAAATCTTCTTCCTCTCCACTTTATTTCGTTGTTGTTTTTAAAATGAATTCCAAAACCCAAGAGAGGGATAAGGCTCTTACCAAGAAGAAAAGGAAGAAGCTATGCTGTTACGGTTCAGTGTATTCTGAACTTTTGAAATTTGGGGCCTATTTATACTTCAAGACAAACAGAGATCATGTTAACAACAGCAGATGTTGCAAGGGAAGGATAGAGTTTATTATAGACTAGTCTGTGGAATCAGAAGCAATAGGTTCTTTTGGGGGAGTAAGTCAGGTGGGCAGCTACAACTTGACTAGAGAAAGCTCATTATTTTATTGTGATCTAGGCTGAGAGCATAATGTGGTGCAATCTCTGTTGGTTAGATGCACATGCAACTTTGCTACTCCTAGTACAATTATTTGGCTGTTTCAGGCATTACTTCCCAAACCATGTAGGTTGCTCAAATGCGAAGAAAATACCTAACCATGTTGAAAGGGATAGGAGATGCCTCATATTTGCAAATATGATTGGAAGCATTTATCTTCCCTTTCCCCCCACATCTTCTAAATATTAGCATTTAATAAAATACACATTTCTTTCATTTATTTTGAACTCCCTCCAAAGCCAGCAAATACCAGACCCTCAAATGTTTTGATAGGATAGGTTCTTTATTGGTTTGTTTTCTTTTCATTCTTTCTGTTTTTACTGTGTGATTCTTTTTCATTATAAATCCTTATGTTTCCAACTCAAGGAGCCTGACTAATCAGAAGGGCTTCCAGCAGAGGTAGACAAATATTCTCAACATGGTCCTGAGACCCTACAGATGCAGATAGCTCTGCTATTCACAGGAAATGAAGAAGTCAGGTCCATCGGAGACAGGGGATTTCCTCTTCAGATAAAATATGTTAGCTGTTGCATATTAGTTCTATAAAGCTCAGGGATAGAGGCATGATTTCAGCTGGTGAGGGAAATGGCCTCTTCTTATCTTGAATGCCACCGAAAGCAGAGCCTGGGACAAAGGCTTGCGTATGGATTATTTATTTGGGAGATGGTTCCAGGAAACAGGAGTCAGGGACTGTAGTAGTGAAACAAAGGAGGGAAGGCAACTCAGGATGCCTACAGGAAATGCTGATCTTGTGAGGCTTTCCCAGGATCCTTATGAAATATATCCCAACACTGCCCATGGGAAAAAGGGGAAGGCACAGGTTCGTGTCTCCGATTGGTTAAAGTAACCCCAACATCAGCACTTCTTGGTTGCACACGTATGAATGCTAAGTGGTTCATCTCATGCAGTAGCATCAGAGAGGCCTGGGGCAGAAGGCAAGGCCCTGTTAGCTTTCTCCTGTATGGAACTTGGAGCCTCATCAGTGGTTGAAGTAAACAATGAGACCAAAAAGATTTGAAGTAGCACATAAGAGGTATCTAATACAGCCTCCTAATGAAATGGTTATGATAGGGTGGTCGTTCATAGTCAACTCAGAAAGATCTCAATTGAGGTCCCATCTGTAGCACATGCTAGCTGTGTATCTCTAGGCTAGTTATTTGCTCATTTTTATGAATAGATTATGCTTACCTTGTCTGATTTTTGTGATGAGTAAAAACATTACCTAAGATTCTGCTTAATACATTGTATATATTCAGTAAGTACTCAAATTTTATATTGCATATTGAGTGTATATTCAGCATGTACTCAAATAATATAATTATTATTAGTTATATATATATATATTTAATTAATTTGTCCTGAGTCTCAGACCAGTGGTGGTAAAACACTATTTAGAGAAGTGAAAAGGAAATTAAAAGATGTAGAACTCATATCTTTCATTGGATAGGTAAGATTCATGTATAAATAAATATAATATAGATTTCTGTTAGGTGAATCTGAGACATGAAGGTTCCAAAGTGATTTCAAAGTCATTAAAAATGGAATGGAATATAAACATTATATTTTATTATATTTAATTTTATTTACATTTATGGAAAAATGTTCAACCAGGACTATTGATGATTTCAAAGGAGCCTTATGCCCTGCAGGAATATTTGCTTCTCTTGTCATCCATATTTATATATATAAAATAAGAGTGTTGAGCCAGAAGATTCCCAAACTTAACTTTAATTCAATTCTATATCTGCAAATAATTCTTTTTAAATCATTCCTGCACATCAATTAGCTAGAACATCTATTTTGCCAGTCATGTCAAAAGAAAAAAGAGTGACTAAATCATATATGGCAGGTACACACAAAAAAATTTACTATTTATTTATTCATTAAATGTAATTATATTGGCTGTTCCAAACTCAAGATGGACTGATTTATAAAAGTTGGTTATTTGCAATATGGTTCACAGAATGACTATGTTAAAAATCATGGGAAAACCCTTAGGTCAGTGAACAAAAGTCTATTTCAATTGTGTTGTTCCATAAACACATTTTACTAATATTTTTCTGGATTCTGAATATTATGTGTTACAATGATTCTTTTTCCTATAGAAAGGGTGCTGCCTTTTGATACAAAGGTCACTATCATTTCTGCAACAGTGGTCTCTAGAAAGTCTCTCTTCCCAGGCAGTTGGACTTAAGAACTTTTTTCAAGTATCCTAACTTCCTCCAAAGGGAGATACTCTGAGAGGGAAATGGAAAGCAGTAAATAATTTTGCTGGGATAACAAGAGTGAATCATCACTGCCCTGAAAAACATGGGGATGTGTGGTTGTCCGAGTCATACACCCCTAGAATTGTTTCCATGGCCTATTTGTGGACATCAGCAATATGGAAGCTGTCATTTTTTTCATTTTTATTTTGGTTCATTCAACAAATGTTTACTGAGACTCTACCAGGTACAACATACTTGGGACGTAGTGTGATAAAGGTGAACATGGTGCCTTGAAGAGCTCATAGTCTAGTGTGAAAATGAGACATTGAAAAACCAATTGTAATATAAAGCATAAATGTGATAACCGGGAAAGTTCAGGACATCAATGGAGCATGTGACAGGAGGACTCATGCTTATGATCTAAGGCAGGAGTTAGCCAACTTTTCTGTAAAGGGTCAGATAGTAAATATTTACTTTTTAAAGGCTACTGTTTTAGACTAGAAGGGCCATAGATGGTCTTCATTTCTCCTTCTCTTGCTCTTTCTTCCCTTTTTCCTCCTGTTTCTTTTCCTCCTTTTCTTTCTTTTTTTTTTTTTTTTAAATTTATTGATTATACTTTAAGTTCTGGGGTGCATGTGCAGATTGTGCAGGTTTGTTACATAGGTATACACGTGCCATGGTGGTGGTTTGGTGCATCCATCGCCCTGTCATCTATATTAGGTATTTTTCCTAATGCTATCCTTTTTAAAAGTTTAAAACCATTCTTAGGTTGAGGGCTGTTTTACAATAGGTCATGGACAAATTGGTCCTATAGGCCATAGTTTGTCAGTATTTGATTTAGGAGATCAAGGAAAGCTTTATGGAGCAAGCGATATGGAAGTTGAGATTTGAAAGACAAATTATCATAGCATAGAAAGAGTTGTAGGAAGAAGTACATGAAATCCAACCTGGCTGGAGAATGGACCAAGATAATATTGGAACATGAAATCTCAGTTCCCAGAATATATAATAACCCATGTTAAGGAGTAAGGATTCTAAAGGAAGTGACACATTCATAAAGGATTTTAAATGAGGAAATACTATGATCAGACCTGCATATTTAAAAGAGTGTTCTGCCACATTGCAGAGAATAGGTTAAATAGGGCAAGAGAGAAAGCAGCAAGTTCAGTACAGCATAATGACACAGGAGGTAATGAGGCAGCATTGATGAGGATGATGACATGAGAAATACATGGATTCCAGTAAGGTTTGTGAAGTGAAATTAGCTGGACTTCTTGATTGATTAGATGTAAGAGATGAGGAAAAGAAAGGAGAAGGCAGGGATGATTTTCAGGTTGCTCCTTAAACAACTGAGTTGTTGGTAGTGTCATGTACTGGTAGAACCCTGCAGGAGAAGCAGATTTGAAGAATTCAGTTTTAGACATACTGAAAATGAGGTATATGCTGGTCATCCAAATGGTGATGCCCTGTAAGGAAGTAAATATGCAGTTCTGTAGTTCTGTATTATCAGATTGTCATAATAGCAATAATTTCTTATTTATTCATTATTATACATATACATGTTGATATGATGCAATTCTTATATATTCAGCAATTCTTTTAAGAGAACATGTTTAGGTAATCACCACAACAGGTCAAAGATTTGAGGATCACCCTATAGATGGAACCGAGGCTCAGGGACAGAACAAAATTATGTGTGCAGAGTAAGAGCCCCGTAATGTTGAAAGAATGACTAATCAAGGAGGATTTCACCAAGCATATTGAGAAAGAGTAAACAGATGTATAGGAGGAATACAGGGTAATTTCGAGAGTTACCAAATTCACAGAAAAAAGCATTCCAAAGTGGGTGGGATGATACAGGATCAAATGCTGCAACTAGGGAAAACAAAATAAGTCTTGAGAAGAAATTATTGGATCTGACAATACAGACTTTATTGATAATCTTTATATAAGCAGTTTCAGAGAAGTGGCATGACTAGAAGTCAGACAGGAATGGGTTGGGGGTAAGTGGGAGTCTGTAGAGATGGTGAGAGTAAAACATTTTATCAAGAAGTCTAGCAAGTATGCTTTCATACAGGAAAAAGAAGAAGGACAAGGTGGTAGCTGGAGTTGGATATGAAAATGGGGAAGGGATCTATTAAGATCCAGGACGTCTTAGACATGTTTTAATGCTCATAAGGATAAGTCAGTAGACTTAAAGTAGAGGTACAGGAGCAAGATTACTTGAGAAATTGGGAGGATGTGGGTTTCAGAGCACACGGGGAAGAAATCGAGTTTGCCAAGGACGCCAGCCTGTGCTCTCCTCACCTGGTATGGGATGCATCACACTGGAGATTCCTTGTTCACAACTGCAAAAAGTCACCCTTTAGGCTACAGGGCCTTTTACAGGAATAGGAACATCAAGTGAGGCAAAAGAGAGTAGAAAGGATGAATGAAGATGCTGATTGATTTATTTTCAGATACTGTTTTTAGTTCAACATTCTTTCTTGGGCGACTCTTAAACCTTTAATTAGGAAATCACTCCCCAGCATACTTAATGTCAATAAACTTATCAGATTGTCATAATAGCAATAATTTCTTATTTATTGATTATTATACATACACATGTTGATATGATGCAATTCTTATATATTCAGCAATTCTTTTAAGTGAACATGTTTAGGTAATCACCACACAGATAATCAAATTTGACAGAAAAAGGGTAGAAATCTATGTGCTAAGATGATCTTTTTTCAGTTTGCACAATGCTTGGCTAGCATATGAATCCTCAAATCCTTTGCAATGATTTTGAGAGTTCAACTTATAGCAACACTGCCAAATCTCAGATCCTCAGAGCCAGGGCCTGAGCTCAACTTTAGAGAAAGGCAACATCACACATAAAAGCTAATGGTACTTCTTTGGCTTTCCAAAGAATTAAAGTAAAATTCAAAATATTTCAGAAGGGAATGAGATTCACACTTTTCTAGGTATTTCATTACAAGAATTTGGCTTGGGATGGGACTGTAGGGAAAAGGCGTTAATGGATAGATGATGAAATGGGACAGAGTTTAGGGACGGAAGTAGAGTATCAGTGATTGAGTGGATACAAAATGATTTCTGGCATTTACTGACCCCTCTTCCACTTGCTCCTTCTCCTTCTGCTGCTCCTCCTTTTCCTGTTTCACCTCCCTCTTTCATTAAACATGTTACCCATTTTTTACCATGGGAGAATTAAAGATGATATATATATAAAGTTGTCCTTGACAGGGTTGGGAAAGGATGTTCAATTTGAAGCAGAAAGGAAGGGCCTACTTGAGGCTGCAGTATCTCTTAGACAGGCTGAAAGCATTATTTCCAGTTCCTCACATACATAAAGGGCCATGTGTAGATTGCAGATACATAAATTGTAAATGATCTGCATTCAATATATAAGTCAACAACACTGTTCCTGTGGACCTATGATCAGAAGAAAGAGAAATTGGATCGGGGACAGCAGGAGACACAGCAGGCAAAGGTATCAGTGAGCTGTTTCAATTGTGAAAAAAATTTCAAGAGAGGAAAATCACCTAGTAATCATGATCAGACTTTGATTTTCTTAAGTCCTTCCTTTAGTTCTATGATTATAAATTTAGGGAAAATTATAAATGATCTCCATAAGTTTTACCCTGGGGTATTTAACATCTGTAAAGGCTATCTGTATCACCTAATAAACTTAATTTTGATCCAAATTAGTATTGTTTATTAAATTGAATTTTTATTCTTAAAAATTGATTCTCTGTGCATGATGCCTATCTATATGTAAGGCATAGAGAATAACTTCAGCTAACCAGCACTCGTGATTAATCACCATTGCCCTTCTCTACCCATGACCATGAAGCAGGCAAAGATTTTTTTAAATTTTTATTTTTTGACTTTTGCTTTATCACTTCCCCTTTCTACTTCAGGCATCTATCCTAGCCTCATTTCTAGCTGTTACTGGATATTTGCACTTTAATAGAAAAGTGCTGCCAGTAAAAAGCCTTTAAGATCCAATTAAATGAATCTTTCTTAGTGGACTTTTAGATGGAAATGTGGCCCTATGGGAGAAACATTTTCCAGAGAAGAGCAGTGATCAATCTGTGCTGCTGGCGTTGCAGGTGTATCATGGACTTCTGAGGAGTCGCTCTTATACAGGGTCTCTACTTGTGCAAACTATTTTTGAGGCTCTTTGACCCAGCATCCCCCTAGAGCTACTGTCATATCCTTCTTCATCTCTTCATAGTCAAATTTCTTAAAGAGGTCAGCCTGCATTGATTCTTCCTTACCTCTTACTCAACCCCTCCTCACTGTTAGGGGCTTTTCCCCGTCATCACTTCACTGAAAGTGCATTGGCGAATATCAGCCAATGCTAAATTGGTATTTTGTCCTTACTTTATGATCTCTGGGGAAATTGACACCAAGTCCACTCCCTGGTTCTTAAAATTCCCTCCTCCTTTGATTTTTTTCAAGGCAATGCACTCTCCTGGTTCTTCCACCTCTCAATACTGGAGTAACTGAAAGGTGGAGCTGGGCTGGGAACATAATGTCCACCGCAGCCCTCATTTTTTCATATGGACAATTGAGTTTCTTAATTATTTTATTAAATACTGTACTATACAAACAAATCTTCAAGCCTTCTCTGACCTCATTGCTGATCTCAGCCCTTTTAAAATAGGAATTTGGGAGCCACTACTACCCCAGACATTGCCTCCTCTTCATATTCTCCCTCTGAATCCTCTTCTACACATACCTCCGATGTTAGTATTCTCTAAAGTTTGTCTTTAACTGTCTTCCTTTCCTCTTCATTTTTCTCCTCCCGATCTTATCAAAGCCCAGGCCCTCAACTATCAGGTCTGTGCTGAAGATCCCAAATTCCTATCTCTATCCTAGTTTTACCCCTCATCCGTTACCCCCAGATCTGAATATCCAGCTATTATACCTAGCCAGCATCTCTGTTCTGCCTGTTGTAGAATGCCTTATTTTCAACAGTCCACCCTCCACCCAGTCTCCCAAATTAGTAGTCACCCTTAACTGCACCTCCCTCAGTTCCATCCTTCACTGAGTCACAAAGACTTGCAAAGTTCTTCTTAATAGCTGCTAAATCCATCCTTTCATCTTAATTTTCTTGCTACTGCTTTGGCGTGAGCTTTTATCTGAGCTATAGCAGTAAATACTGTTCTTTCTTTTACTAATCTAAATCTGTATAATTTTACAGTCGACACAAAGATGTGCTCCTTTCTAAAATGTTAATCTGATTATGTAAGTGTCTGTATAAAACTTGTACTGGCTTCCCTTTATCTTACAGAAGAAAATCGCAGATCATTGGTACAACATTTGGTGTGCTTCATAATCTAACCTCCATCACAAGACTCTGGTCTCCTTGTCAGTTACCACTCTCCTTCATGGTGTAATAAACTCTGCTTGTTGCTTGAGACCTCTGTACCTTTGGGCAATATGTTATTCTGGTTCACTCTTTGGTTCGATGCATGTCTATGCTTTACCTATCTAGAAAATAGATTGCATGCTAGAAGAGATTACAGAGTAAACTCCCTTTCTACAGGTGTTGATTGACTAAAGCTGTCAGAGGAAGGATAAAGAAAGGTAGAGGATATAGCTTTTCTCATCTCATTACTGCCTCCTGTTAGTACTGGCATGGTTGGTGTGACTCTGAGGTAGAAACAAAATTTTGGAAATGAACTAGGTACTCTGCAAATGAGGATCACTGAAACAGAAATGTGAATGTTCTGCATTCCCTCCAGAACAGTAGAGCATCTTGACTTGTATTGATGTTTATTTCCAGATGAGCTTTCCAGGAATTAAAACACAAAAGGTGGATCATCTGCATCCTTTGGTGTAGTATAGGGAGATGCTGAAGTCATCATCTAGTTGATATTTGAAGAGAAAAGTTTCCAAAATTCTTTAGTACGTCATCAATCAGGCATGTTGCCACATTTTAGATCATAGTTCATGACAGATCTTCTTGGGAGAGAAGAGACTTGAGACTTTGGTTTCCTTAGGAATTTAGATGATAAGTACGTGACTTTGGTAGTTTATTGCCTACTGTATGGCACACTGGTTTAAAAGAAAATAATAAAATTATAGTTATTCCCCCTCTTTCTTCTGGCTTGGAATTATATTGAAGAATCTGGATTTTGTTGTCTTTTGTCAGTCCTCATTTTAGTTCTTGAAACTGCTAGGGGGAAATTCTCCATTAACTAGAGCCCTCAAATAACCAGAATCATTATTGCCAGTAGAAAATAAAATGCAATGTGATAGACATAGTAAAACCTAGAAATAAAATACTTCTTGACTGTATCCTCACAGTCCCTTCTGATTCAAGCAAATTACTGGAACATTCACCACTATAAACCTATTAATATATAATGAAAATAGATCAGAACCATCATTCAGAAGAAACAAAGGGATCCTCAATCAATTAAACACTCTGAAGGCCCAGCATTTTTATTACTAAGATCACAAGGGGAGGAATATACATTTTTAGATAAGCCTTCAACAATATTTTCATAAATTCTTCGTCTGTATTTATGTAGCACTTTCTATAAATGTTTATGGAGCACTGTATAGAGACATTTACTGCAGCACACATTACATGCCATCATTGTGCTTTGTCTATTTGTATTTTCCTCTTAAATTTTAGTGCTTTGAGGGCAGGGGTCCATTTACCTTTGTTTTCTTATTATCTAGAAGTAATTATAGAAATATCTGACACCTATTTAATTGAAGATAACTGCAAGAAAATAAAATTGACTTCTGATAATTCTGAATCCCAGAGAAAATTTCGTATATTTGAAATCTCTATTTCTTTTTTTTCCCTTTTAACAATGCATTTATTAATTTATTTTTTAATTTCTTATTTCTATAGGTTTTGGGGGAACAGTTGGTATTTGGTTACATTAGTAAGTTCTTTAGAGGTGTTTTGTGAGATTTTGGTGCACTCATCACCTGAGAAGTATACACTGAACCCAATTTGTAGTCTTTTATCTCTCACCTGCCTCCTACCCTTTCTCCCGCGTCACCAAAGTCCACTGTATCATTCTTAGGCCTTTGCATCCTCATAGCTTAGCTCCCACTTTTGAATGAGATCATACAATGTTTGGTTTTCCATTCCTGAGTTACTTCACTTAGAATAATAGTCTCCAATTCCATTCAGGTTGCTGCGAATGCCATTAATTAATTTCTTTTTATAGCTGAGTAGTATTCCATGGCGCATATATATATATATATATATGCAAATAGCTTTTTTGTATGACTTCTCTATTCTTTATTGAGGTCTTATAAAATAAAACATAGTAATTACTTCAACTAATTTTATTGTTTGTGATATGATTAATCTGATATAATTTTTGAATTTTATCATTAAAAATGTGGAAATTAATTTTCTCTTTTAATAAGTGTGTATATAATATTCTTGATTTTGCTTCTTGGTCACAAAGCCTGAAATTCTTACTCTTTGGTCTCTTACAGAAAGTTTGCTAACTTCTGCACTATAAAATACTCATATAAACTTACATAAAGTTGGAGAAATAATTAGTTTCTAAAAATTTTTTCAATACAATATTTAACACTAGCCTGGGCATTGAAATAATGAATTCTGTGTCTCACCTATATCTATTTCTAATCCGTCTTTTGTATCTTGTTTTACTTTTCATAAGGCTGAATGAATAACAGGTGCTTAATGAAAACTAGTTGATTGATTTATTTCTCTAGCTGCCCAGTGTTCGGAAAAGATTTTGCTTTATCATTCTAGAATTTAATTAATGGAATACTAAAAATTCAATGTAAACTTGAGTATTTATAATGAGGATTATTTTAAATGACTTCCTCTACTATGAGGAATATGCTCAGAAATCTCAGAATCTTCAGACAGACTTAACTCTTTACCAAACATTAGAAGTTGGTGACATCTGTGAATGATTGACTGGCGGTGATGACTCACACAGCCTGAGATTCCTTGGAATCAATGTCAGGCCAAGTAGGCTAATTTTTTGATAAATTCTAGTTTAATAATTTCAAATGCGGCATTACCAGTGATACTCACCATCAAAATTTTTCTTTAAAGATCTCAAAATTAGGAAACTGTTAGCAAAGGAAATTACATGAGATAAAATACAACCCAGAGTTAATGTTTTAGTTATTAAGATTTGTATCTTAATGAAACTTTCCTCTTTTCCTTTTTTGGTTATAGGAAAGTCCATAATAATTTTAGTTGTTAAAGAGCGCATTTTCGGCTGCCTGGATAAGGCGGGTTCTATTGTAAATCCTGCCTAAATTTAGTTTGAATAAACCAGTCAAGAATTTAACCTTTGTTTGACAAACTAATTAGCTGGGGTTTAGAACCATCAGTTATGTAATGAAACTGTATGCAATCAATTAGGGTGAACTGATTATGTTCAGGTGGCTTCATTTCTGAAGAATCTTGTTAGCAGTTGAACTCTTTGAGTTACTTGCCTAACTCTGAGAAAACGACTCAGCCTTTTATATAAGCATGAAGCATGAGGTTTTTTTTTTTTTTTTATTCTCTGCAAATTTCACATCCTTTCAGGTAATGGACTGCATTTTACCAAAGAAAGCAATGTTAAGTGCATACAGATAGAATGGTTTTGGCTTATTTTCCCTTCCGTGGTGAATCACAAGTTAGATATTAATTTCAGATTCCCCTTCTGGATGACTCAAGTGAGGGGCTGGGGTGCAGTGACTTAGTAGTCTGAGTTGGGGGAGAGATTCACTCCTTCGGGGGCTATTATCTTCTAGTTGGAAGCTTCGGGTATGATCTTGAGGCAGTGACCCATCAATCCAGAGGAATTAGAAAATGAAAATCCTAGTATGAGCCTTAATAAGGAGTTGGAAAACTGTGAATCTGGACAAGAGAGAAAGTTTTCAGAGAAAGAAGGTGGGGGAGGAGAGTCTGTTGATGTGCAGCCAGAGAGAGGAATTGAATGTTAGCCATTGATGACATTCAAATGCTGTTTCCATTTAACAAAGGAATTTTGATATTCCCATTCTGTCTGCATTCTAGATTTGCTTTTTCCAGATCTTGAAGTCAAAGTTTCTTGTTCAGTTATTAAAATTTGTATTATATTTTAATTAGTTTCTAATTGTACCAATTTCTCAGAAACACTTGGTAATTTCATTGTTTGCTATGAAATCAGAATTGTAGCATAGTTAATGTTTTCTATTTATGCTTCCTATGAGATGTACCTAGAATTGATCAAAAGAAGGCCAAGTTCTCCTAAAATATCTTTAGCTAATATACTCCATACACATCCTTAAAATGAAAAATTACTCAGGTAATTTATTATTGCTGTTATTACATACATACATATACCCTTCCCCCATATGTGTGTGTGTGTGTGTGTGTGTGTGTGTGTGTGTATATTTCAGAGGCCAAATTTGTTCTATTTAGTACTATTCCCAGCATAATAGCTCTCACCAAATATTTGTTGAATTAATGAGTGTGGTTCTGGTTCTTATAATAGCCCAAAAAGCATGGAGCACATTATATAGTTAGCACGGACACAAAAAGAAATAAATCATTTATGGCCATTACAACTTCCTCCAACACATCATATAACCCAATTTTAGAAAATTTTACTGGTGGGAGTGTGAAAGTATACATACACTCTGGAAAACAGTTTGGCAGTTACCTTTAAAGTTATACATATACTTAACATACACTCTGGCAACCCTGGTCCAGGTTATTTACCTTAGAGAAATAAAAACTTACATTCAACAAAAATGAATAGAAGAATGAACTTTCATACTAGCTTTATTTGTGACAGTCAAAAACTGGAAACAACCCAGATGTCCTTCATCAAGAATGTGGATAAGTAAATTGTGGACTAGTGTTGAGAAGTAAAAAGGGACAAACTATTGATACATGCAACACCTTAGATGATTCTCAGACATGCAGTGAGAGAAGCCAGTATGAAAAGGCTACATCCTGTATGATGGCAACTGTGTAACATTTTGGAAAAGTAAAAACTATAGTGGCAGTAAAAAGATCCGTGGTGGGCAAAAATATGGGTGTGGTGAGGGTATTACTGTAAGGGGTTGCCCAACAGACTTTGGGAGATGAAGAAATTGTTTTTTATCCTGATTATGGTGGTAGTTATGTCAATCTATATATATTTGTTGAACTTCATAGAACTTTGCACCAAAGTAATAAAGTTTCCATATGAGAATTTAAAAAATAAACTAAAAATCTCTCAGATTTGGATACTTGTTTAACCAAATGAGACTTACTTAGAGTCAAATAGAATCTTCTCCGGCACTCCATGACTGGAGACCATGGGTTTTCAAAGCTATGATATAGTTATCTGAGAGGTGGAAAGGTAGAAAAGTCAGCTACAGTATAATTTTTTAAAAAGAAATAAAGTAGTTATGATCAAAAAGGATATTTGCCTATAATTATTCAAAATGCACAGTTGTGAGATCTTGTTAAAACCCATCACTTTATTGTCCAGTTATGTGGACTTCCCCCTCTGGCACTGATTCTTGCATTAATTAATATAATAGCATATGGAAGAAAAATTAGAAAGATTAGAAATAGACTTCTTTAAGGGACATACATATTGATACACCAGGAAAATTTGGGCAATTTTCTTACCGCTGAGATTTTTTTTCACCCACTCTGGAGTCC
The DNA here is from genome assembly GCA_036589455.1 of Ateles fusciceps. Lineage (NCBI taxonomy): Eukaryota > Metazoa > Chordata > Mammalia > Primates > Atelidae > Ateles > Ateles fusciceps. The sequence goes on from JAZHEH010001541.1 coordinate 2,157,817, forward strand.
ATTGGAAACCATGTATTTATTAAATGATCGATGCTTGTGCTCCTTAGGAACCATGGGAATTACCATCCTAGATCAGATCATTAGTCTGCCTAGTCTAACATCTTGCTTCTGGCTTAGGTAATTATCTGATCCTTTTGAGGGACATTTAACTCTTTCTTGTAAAGCATTAGACCAGTGTTTCATGTAGTGTTAATCTCGTTTTTGAAGTATAGATGAGAAACCCATGCTGATGATAAACATAACTAAGTTCTTTTGTATTTTTAAAATATAATTTTGCTTTTACCATTTTAATGGTTCTGGTTAGATCCCAAATAATTAAGAATGTTGTGATATACTTGATATAATTCTCAAGGATTTGATTTTCTACTTTACAATGAGTCTGTATGAATGGAAACATAATTATCCTGTCTAGTCTAAGAGGTTTTATACCTCTGGAACCTCAACATTTTATAAGAAAAGCAAATCAGCCTCTTCATATTTGTAATATGGCTGTTCAGAGCTGTTTAGTGGTCTCTGAGCTAATTATTTCCATATAATTGATAACTGATAACTCTTAACACAGTTACTTTATATCACTTACTTTCTAACAGATGACTTGATTCCTTAAGAAAGGGGCAGTTTAATTGGTTAATATAATGTGATCCTTTCCTTACTTCCCATCTCCTAGGTATTTGTTGAATGTATTAAGCATTATTTTAGTGCCAACAGCAAGGTAGTTAGTGTTTCCAACTTCTTAATGAGGATTTAAAAGAAAATAAATGCCAGATAGGAGATAAACCATTTTGCAAATGCCCAGGAGTTGAAATTTGGGCATCCTACTCAATGAGAATGTTTGCTGTTGTTGTTTATAGACAGAGTTCTGGCTGAGGTGTTAAAATGGTAAGAAGGCAGCTATGCTACATGAGCAGTAAGAAACCCAAGGACAGGTTATGTAAACCATCCTTTTATAGCTCTGACTTCTCACCAGGATGATTTTTCCCTTCAGGGACATTTGGCAATGTCTGGAGATGTTTTCATTTGCCACAAGTGGGGGACATGGGGGTGTACTTATGGGCGTTTAGTGGATGGAGGCCAGGGAAGCTGCTAAATATCCTATGATATACAGGACAGCCTCCTACAACAATTTTCCAGTTCAATATCTCAAAAGTGCCAAGTTTGGGAACCCTCATTCTGAAGAGAGGAGAATGTGTTTTCAGCCCTGAGCATAATGCTCTGAACACAGTAGGTGTAGAATATGTGTTGGTGGGATTTTCACAAGAGACTTCTTAAATCAGATTTGATTACAATTATTATTGTAATCAAAGTAATTGCACATAAATGCTAATCTAACACAAATTTCATGGCATGTACTACAATTACCTCACAACATGCTTTGGTTAGGCAGATGTGCAAAGCAGCTTATTAAGAGGAAAATTACTAGTGTCCTTTCTTATTTATTTATTTATTTGAGACAGAGTCTCAATCTGTTGCCCAGGTTGGAGTACAGTGGTATGATCTTGCCTCACTGCAACCTGTGGTTCATCGATTCTCCTGCCTCAGCCTCCTGAGTATCTGGAACAACAGGTGCATGCCACCATGCCTGGGTAATTTTTATATTTTTAGTAGAGATGTGGTTTCACCATATTGGCCAGGCTGGTTTTGAACTCTTGACCTCAAGTGATCTGCTTACCTCAACCTTCCAAAGTGCTAGGATTACAGACATGAGCCACCACGCCTGGCCCAATTAAGAGTATCCTTTTAAACCTGTGAGACTAAACATCATTTCCCTCTCTTCTCTCTTATAGTTAATTTTCAAGGATTGGTCATTATTATTACTATTTTTTTCGTCTCCCACTATCAGTGACTCACGTAGTTTCTGGAGCTCACATCCCATCCGCTGGGGCTCTATTCCTACACACAGTTCTCCATGGCTATAGTCCCCTGTGTTTCACTTCTGATCTGGCTTGCTCATTCCCTCCTTAGCTGTTGATCCTATTAAACTTCATGGATTTTAGAGCAGGGTAACCATTTGCTTCATCTCTTTCTGAATTCTGAAAATAAACGCTTTATAATGAGATAGGAAGTAGTAGGGTAAGAGTTCTGGACCAGGAGATGATTGCATAATAAGTCAGGGGAGCATGCACAGAAGGGATTGAGTTTCTCAGTCCTTGGCTGGGGACTTAAGATAGCCACTTTCTAGACATTTGGACAGATTTTTGCTTAGTTTGGTGGTACTCATGATGGCACTCGTGAACCTTGCTCTGCTGCTTCTGAGAACTAACCCTCTAGAAGCTTCAGCCCCATTTTCTTCTTTCCAGCGATTATTGATACATTTACCAATTAAAGATCAGCTGACATTCTCTGCTGACTTTGTGTCTGCCCATCGCTTCCAAATCTTTAAAGCAGAACTGGCTTCAGAGTAGCCTTCCAACTGCTATGGGGTTGCAAACAATGAGACGATCCTTTCCTAAAATCCACAGCATTGCTTGAAACTTGGTGCTTCAGTTCCTTTCAATCCACAACTAGAGACTTTTTTAATGTTCATATTTGTAAATGAAAACTGAGTGCTAGCTTCTTAGAACAAATTTTTATTACAATTCAAATAAAGATAGCAGATTCTTTCTTCTGCAGAAATAAAGTTTTTGGAGCCCTATTATGGAAGCGGTTATTTTTCAGGAACCAAAAGGACCATCAAGGGCAAACATTTCCTACCTCAAAATTTCACTTTTGGCTTGTGCCATTTTTCTTCTGCTCTTCATATCCAAGGGTGCAACAGACACAAGATAGTAAAGGAGGGAAGAAAAGGAATTAAAAATTCCATTTAGAATCCACTGTTACATAAAGAATTTTGTCTACCTTTCAGCCTCTACAAAACTAGAAATTTATTGTTAATATATTTTCCAGAGATATTCACATATATCCATATTGTTATTATTTTAAACCAAGGATATAAGGCAGCCATCAGTCATCATTTTCACAGCCTATAAAGTAACTTTCTCAGAATGTCAAGAGTATCAGTTTTTGAGAATCAGGTAAACACAGCATTGTTTCAAGCTGAACAACTACAGAAATGAATCCTAAGAATATGTTAGTTAGATAAAAATTATGTCCTGATTACTACCAATTTAATAAACTATGAACTTAAAGATTTCTTCTTCTTACTCCTCTCCTTCATCCTCCTCTTTTCCTCTTCTCCTCCTACTCCTCTTCGTTTTTCTTCTCCTTCTTCTTCTCTGGCAAAGTGATATTTATGTTTCAGAAATAACAGTCTTAAGTGCTATGGAGAAGGGTTAGAGGGTTGAGATTGAGGTTGCATTATAAAGACAAGTTAAAAGCTTTAATTTATACTTGAGAATAACAAGATATGAAAGGATTTTGAGAAAATCCTTTGTTCATTAGATAATGTTTATTTAACAAGATGAGTGTTTTCAATGAGATTATACTGTGGATTTTATTGAAAAGACTTTAAGAAGTAAGGTCTCTGTTCTTCAAATCCTGCTGATTTAAAGAAATATTATTAAATACTTTTAAGTCCATTTTTATTCGGCTTTGTCTACTTTCCATTGGTTATAATAGATTTAGAACCTTAAATCTTATGCCTTTATTCTTCATTTTTTGTTTTAAAATTTTGGCAGGATTGTTTTCTTTGTGCTTGTTGTTATTCAAAGATCCCAGCAGAATTTCCAATTTTTTTGTTGTCAGTGCCATTGGAAGAAACCATAATATCATTGCCAGTGGGAAAGCTGTTAGCAAGGAAATCTCTGCAGTGACAATGTGGCAGTGCAGCTGTGTTGTCTTCTGTGGGTCAGAAGTGACGTGACTGTACCACTCAGTTTGCTCAGCACAATCTAAGTTTATACATGCTGTCCCAGCGTAATTGTAATACACTAACTCTTGATTTAAACAGTAAAATTTTGTGATTACTCTCAACTTAGAAATCTGTATGGAAGGCTGGGTGCTGTGGCTCACGCCTTTAATCCTAGCACTTTGGGAGGCCAAGGTGGGCAGATCACTTGAGATCAGGAGTTCAGAACCAGCCTGGCCAACATGGTGAAACCCTGTCTCTACCAAAAATACAAAAACAAAAACAAAAACAAACAAAAAAGACACATTAGCCAGATGTGGTGGTGGGTGTCTGTAATCTGAGCTACTTGGGAGGCTGAGGCAGGAGAATTGCTTGAACCTGGGAGGTGGAGATTGCAGTGAGCTGAGATCACACCACTGCACTCCAACCTGGGCAACAGAGCAAGACTCTGTCTCTAAATAAATAAATAAATAAATAAAATTAATTAAAGAAATCTATATGGAAGAGTGGAAGTGGTTGTAAGTGGTTCATTTTTTGCTGGTGTGGTGGAGTGTGGCATGTGAGAAAGATCAGTAAAGTCAGATTATCCAGGATGAGACCAGAATGTAGTAGAATTTATTTTGGAGCTGAGAAAGAAAACATTTGCAGACATTGTTATAAACTAACAAGCCAAAAGGAGGTAGGAGGGAGAAAATTAAAAAATAAAAAGCATCATAACAGCAGGACTATTAATAATTAAGATGAAGCCAGGTGGTATGTTGGTGGTGATGAGAGAGGTAGGGATAGGGTACCTAGGACTCAGCAGTCAATGTTATTTTAAGAAGCATAACTTATTATTTATATAGTAAAAGAATATGATGTAGAGGTCAAGGACAGGGGCTTTGGAATCAGATTGCCTGAGTTTACTTTCTGCAAGCTACTTAAGAATGGAAAAATGCTTAAGCTCTATATGTCTCATTTCCCTCATCTGTAAAATGGGAGTAATAGTAGGATCTGTGCTGTAGGGTTATTGTGGGAATTAAATGAGTTAATGCTTATAAAGCACTTAAAAGAGAGTTGTCTCATTGTAAGCACTCAGTACATGTCATCTGGTATTATTATTGTTGTTGTTATTGTTTTCAATGAACAAAGGAGGTAATGGCTGTACCACTGCCATCCCATGTTTTTAATGAAGCTGCCCATATTGTCTTCTGGAGGGAATCTTGTCTACTGAACCAGCGGGGCTGGATGGGTTTCCTGTCTCCATCACTTATTTGTTCCACAAATTTCTGAACTTCTCTTTAATCTATCTCTACATCTTGGACAGAGATAAAAATGACGTGGACTTTTCAGGTTTATCGTGATGATTAGATTTGCTACAGTCTTTGTAAACCACTTCACAAGGTCCCAGGCACATGGTCAGTTCTAGGTAAATGTTAGAAGTTGTTCTAAAGGATTTTTTTTTGTATAAACGTGCATGTATAATAGGAATACATAAGCCATTTACTTTCTAGGTCTCAAGTCAAATCGTTGTTAAGTAGTAGGTAATAAGTATATGGTTCTCACTGAGGCATAGAGGGGCTATAAAAAAAGTGTTAATGTTAGAGCCATGTGTGGAATGCCTTCATAGAGAGAAGTGGTTGAGAATACAGTTCTGTTATTCAGGACAGATGATGGTTTGGGTCCTGTTAGTACACGAATCTCTCTCTCTCTCCCTCTTCATGTGTGTGTATACATGTGTGCTTGTGCAGGGGGCATATGTGTTGAGAAATAACTGAACCCTGAAGAATGCCGCTTCATAAATGATTGGGTGAAAGAAAGCCACCAAAAGAGCAAAAAAAAAAAAAAAAAAAAAACAACAACAGTAAATGCCACAGTTGAGGAGAAACAAAGAGAGAAATAAGGAGATAATGATGCCCTAGGAGTTAAAACCAAAGGACATTTCAAGAACAGCAATAAAACATGTCATAATTAAGTAAAAATGATTAAATCAGAAAATAAAAGCCTCTAATAACATTACTGAGAATAGGGTTGGCAGAGTGATTGGGGCAAAATCTAGATTTCAGTGGATTGAGATTTATCAAAAACAAGAGAAAAATTAAACAGTAAATACTAATATAAAGCAAAATCATAAGAAAACTTATCTTTCCAAAGAGTTTGAACAGTAAGTGAAAAAAGAGTTAGATGATGTTTATCATATAGAAAACTAATGCATGTGTCAGTTGATGGGAAGAATTTTAAACATCTAAGAAATGGAAAAAAAAATGGATGAGGCTAACTTGTGACATTCAAGGAGGAGTGGACTGGGACAAGGTCACTTGTGTAGAAATTATGCCTGGGAAAAGGAAGAATAACCAGATGAGAGGGAGGTAAGGAGGAGTGAATATTTTTTAAAATTTTTGGTAAAAGTGTCCTCAGATTTGTTTGAGAAGTCAGTGACTAAGTCATGGAGGTAGAAGAACAGCAAGAGCTAAAACTTTGAGCAGATAAGAATGTTAACTAGAGATGAATGGATGATGAGTTGATTAGTACTGAAGGCTCAATTAAGGTTGGAAATACAGCATTTGTGATAGCACCAACTTACACAGAACTCAGCAATGTGTGTGTGTGGGTGTGTGTGAGTTATGTGATTTTTCTACAACATTCTTAAACTTTCCAGGAGCAAAAGTGATGGCAGTGGACACATAGCTTTGCCAAGAACTGGGGGATTTTCAATGTGGACATGGGGAGAGGAATGAGGGATGAGAGATTGGGAGGAGTAAGAATACTGATTTGGGCATTAAGTGAATGGTGAAGAAAGAAGTCACCACTAGTTATGAAATGGGAGGGGAGGCCAGAAAGGGCTGAAACCAAAGACAAGAGTGAATGTGGAAAAGAAACAGTTTTGGTTGGAGAGACAAGTTTCCTTGTTTAATATGTTAGAGATGGAGGGTCTTAAGAAATGAAAAGAGCCAGCGTTTGCCATTAGATTGGTTAGTAGCTTGGTGATCTCTAAGTGATAAAATACTTTTGGTGGTGAATGTTGAAAGGCATATCAATGATAATTTACTTAATCTCATACCACTTTTTTAAAACTTTTATTTTATGCTCAGGAGTACAAGTACAGGTTTGTTACATAGGTAAACTTATGTCACGGGAGTTTGTTGTACAGATTATTTTATCACCCTCGTATTAAGCCTAGTACCCATTAGTTATTTTTCTTTATCCTCTCCCTCCTTCCACCTTCCACCCTCCAAAAGGCCCCAGTGTCTGTTGTTCCCCTCTGTGTGTCCACGCGTTCCCCCTCATTTAGCTCCCACTTACAAGTGAGAACATCCCATGTTAGTCTGCTAAGGATAAAGGCCTTCAGCTTCATCCATGTCCCTGCAAAGGACATGGTCTCATTCTTGTTTATGGCTACATAGTATTCCACGGTGTATATGTACCACATTTTATTTTATGCAAGCTATCATTACTGGGCATTTAGGTTGATTCTGTGTCTTTGCTACTCTGAATAGTGCCACAATGAATATAAGCATGTGTGTGTCTTTATAATACAATAATTTATATTCCTTTGGGTTCATACTGAGTAATGGGATTGCTGAATCGAATGGTATTTCTGTCTTTAGGTCTTTGAGGAATCACCACACTGTCCTCCACAATGGCTGGATTAATTTACGCTCCCACTAACAATCTATAAGCATTTCTTTTTCTCCACAACCGTGCTAGCTTCTGCTATTTTTTGACTTTTTAATAGTCATTCTGACTGGTGTTAGATGGTATCTCATTGTGGTTTTGATTTGTATTTCTCTGATGATCAGTGATGGTGAGCTTTTTTAAAAAAAAATATGATTGTGGGCTGCATGTATGTCTTTTCCTGAAAAGTATCTGTTTATGTCCTTTGCCCACGTTTTAATGAGATTTTTTTTTTCTTCTTGCAAATTTAAGTTTCTTATAGATGCTGGATATTAGACCTTTGTCAGAAGTATAGTTTGCAAAAACTTTCTCCCATTCTGTAGGTTGACTGTTTAATCTGTTGATATTTTTCTGTTGCTGTGCAGAAGCTCTTTATTTAATTAGATCCCATTTGTCAATTTTTGCTTTTGTTGCAATTGCTTTTGGTGTCTTTGTCATGAAATCTTTGTCTGTGCCTATGTCCTGAAGGTATTGCCTAGGTTTTCTTCTAGGGTTTTTACAGTTGTGGGTTTTATATTTAAGTCTTTAGTCTATCTTGAGTTAATTTTTCTATATGGTGAAAAAGGGATCCAGTTTAAATCTTCCACCTATGGCTAGCCAGTTCTCCCGGCACCATTTATTTAGTAGGGAATCCCTTCTGCATTTTTTGTTTTTGTCAGGTTTATCAATAGTTGCAGGTGTGTGGTCTTATTTCTGGGTTCTCTATTTTGTTTCATTGGTCTATGTGTCTTGTTCTTGTACCCGTACCATGTTGTTTTGATTACTATAGGCCTGTAGTATAGTTTGAAGTTGAATAGTACAATGCCTCCAGCTTTACTCTTTTTGCTTAGGATTGTGTTGCTATTCAATCTCTTTTGGTTGCATGTAAATTTTAGAATAGTTTTCCTTAGTTCTGTGAAGAATTTCAATAGTAGTTTAATAGGAATAGCATTGAATCTATAAATTGCTTTGGGCAGTATGGCTGTTACTGAAAACAGTAAGTTCAGTTATTTCTCAAGAAAGAAACAATACTGATTCTTTCTTCCATAAGCATGGAATGTTCTTCCATTGTTTGTGCCATCTCTGATTTCTTTTAGCAGTTGTTTTTAGTTCTTGAAAAACTTCTTTCACCTCCATATTTAGCTGTATTCTTAGGTATTTTATTATTTTTGTGGCAGTTGTGAATGGGAATTCATTTGTGATTTGGCTCTTGGCTTCTCTGTTGTTGATAGGAATGCTAGTAACTTTGCACATGGATTTTGTATCCCAAGACTTTGCTGAAGTTGTTTATCAGCTTAAGAAGCTTTTGGGCTGAGACTCGGGTGTTTTCAAGACATAGGATCATATCCTCTGCAAACAAGGGTAGTTTGCCTTCTTCTCTTTTAATTTGGATGCTCTTTATTTCTTTCTCTTGCCTAGTTGCCCTGGCCAGAACTTCCAATATTATTTTGAATAGGAGTGATGAGAGAGGGGCATCCTTATCTTGTGCCAGTTTTTAAGGGGAATGCCTCCAGCTTTTGCCCATTCAGTAGAATGTTGGCCATGGATTTGTCATATGTGGCTCTGGTTATTTTGAGGTATGATCCTTCAATACTTAGTTTATTGAGAATTGTTAACATAAATGGATGTTGAATTTTATAAAGAGCCTTTTCTGCATTGATTGAGATAATCATGTGGTTTTTGTCTTTAGTTCTGTTTATGTGATGACTCAAATTTATTAATCTGCATATATTGAACCAACCTTGCATCCTGAGGATGAAGCCTACTTGATTGTGGTGGATAAGCTTTTTCATGTGCTGCTGGATTTGGTTTGCCAGTATTTTATTGAGGATTTTTGCATTGATATTCATCAGGGATCTTGGCCTGAAGTTTTCTTTTTTGTAGTATCTCTGCCAGATTTTGGTATCAGGATGATGCTGACCTTATAGAATGCGTTAGTGGAGAATCTCTCCTCAATTTTTTGGAATTGTTTCAGTAGAAATAGTACTAGCTTTTCTTTGTACATCTGGTAGAATTCAGCTGTGAATTTGACTGGTTCTGGGCTTTTTATTTGGTGGTAGGCTATTTATTACTGACTCAATTTCAGAGGTTGTTACTGGTCTGTTCAGGGATTCAATTTCTTCCTGGTTTAGCCTTGGGAGGGTGTATGTGTCCAGGAATTTATCTTCTAGATTTTCTAGTTTATATACATAAACTAGAAAACATAAACTAGAAAACACTAGAGGTGTTCATAATATTCTCTGACAACATACAGTATTATTGCACATCTGTGGGGTCAGTGGTGATATCCCCCCTTGTTGTTTCTGATTGCGTTTATTTGAATCTTCTCTCTTTTCTTTCTTATTAGTCTAGTTAGTGGTCTATCTATATTATTATTTTTTTCAATGAACGTCTCCTGGATTTGTTGATTTTTTTGACTTTTTTTTAATTGCATTTTAAGTTTTGGTGTACATGTGAAGAACATGCAATATTGTTGCATAGGTACACACATGACAGTGTGATTTGCTGTCTTCCTCCCCATCACCTATATCTGGCATTTCTCCCCATGCTATCTCTCCCCCAACTCCCCACCCGCCACTGTTGACAGACCCCAGTGTGTGATGCTCCCCTTCCTGTGTCCATGTGTTCTCATTGTTCAACACCTGCCTATGAGTGAGAACATGCGGTGTTTGATTTTCTGTTCTTGTGTCAGGTTGAGAAATAGGAACACTTTTACACTGTTGGTGGGAGTGTAAATTAGTTCAACCATGTGGAAGACAGTGTGGTGATTCCTCAAGGACCTAGAAATAGAAATTCCATTTGACCCAGCAATCCCATTACTGGGTATATATCCAAAGGATTATAAATCATTCTACTATAAGGACACATGCACACGAATGTTCATTGCAGCACAGTTTTCAATAGCAAAAACCTGGAACCAACCCAAATGCCTATTGATGATAGACTGGACAGGGAAAATGTGGCACATATACACCATGGAATATTATGCAGCCATCAAAAATGATGAGTTTGTGTCCTTTGTAGGGACATGGATGAACCTGGAAACCATCATTCTCAGCAAACTGACTTTTTTTTATGTTTCTATCTCTTTCAGTCCAGCTCTGATCTTGGTTATTTCTTGTCTTCTGCTAGCTTTGAGATTTATTTGGTTCTCTAGTTGTCTTAGCTGTGATAGTAGGTTGAGACCTTTCTAAGTTTTTGATGGTAACTTTGAAGTCCTCAGAGTGAAGACAACTTGTTTAAAAATAGCAAATTTTGGGACAACTGCTAATAGAACCCAAGTCTTCTTTTCCCCAATATGGGGCTGTGTTTAACAAACAAAGGCATTGTATACTTGAATCAGTCAAGTACTGATTCATTCTGTGAAGGAGGAAATACTGTATTATAAAATGGCTCTAGATTGTGCTTACAAATTAATAAGCTGATTTCTTTCTGTGCCCCTCATCAGATAAATTCATGGTGTCAAATACTAGTAGCCTACTGCCATCAATGACATGTACATCAGAGTGAAAATGTAATCCAGGTGACATATGACATAAAAAAGTCACATTGCCTAGCACCAGCCCTTGCTTAAGTCTAATTAATTAGTGGTATTTTTTGGTTAATTCAAGTGGATGGATCCCAAGGCAGTACTGTTTGTAGAATGCAATCTGATACTGAGTATTAATTCACATGGTCTGAAAATATCAACATAATTTTAGGGTCTCTTTGGAGATTGCAGTGTCAAACTTGAACTGATTTATTAACTCACAGATTAATCCTCTATTTGAGAAACATTAGTTTGATTACCAACACCAAGAGCATTATGTTATGACAAGAACATTGGACAGAGATGTCAAGAGACTAGTATTTAATTAATTCACTTTGTCTTTGGGCAAGTAGTAAATTGTGTAAAACTCAGTTTTTTTCATCAGGCAAATGGAAATGCCACCTCTCATTTCTGCCTTTTAAAGTTGTTGTGAAGGGCAAATGATTACAGATGACATGGTGTCAAAGTGTGTGGAATGGTGGCTATCACATGGCTTCAGACCCTGCTGGCCACTGGCTAGACGGGTGTCTATGGTTATTTAACACCATCAGCTTAGGTTTAGTCATCTATAGAATAGAAATACAGGTATTGTCTTTCATGTTGTCAACCTTTATATATAATGTATACAATATAGCTGTTACATGAAAGGATGTATTATTAACACATAATGGCGAAAGCATTATTAGTACTTAACATATTAAAATGTGCCATACAAATGCAACAGTTTTTTTTTTTTTTACTTTTTATCATCTGATTTTTGTTGTAATCTTTCTCTGTGCTCTACCTTCATAGAGTACTTTCTTCAAGTAATCTGATTAAATTCATATACTTAACTAACTTGATGACCTAAAACCACATGATGGCCTTCTTGCCTCATGTTTAATTCATTCTTCCCTGTGAAGGAAGGGTACTGGAAATTGTCCATTTCTTCCCTGCTTCTGCTTTCCCCCTTTTCTTTTCATCCACTTTTGACAATGAGATAACTTACATCCTCATTTTTGGTGCCATGATTTTAGAAGGGCAAGAACATCAACTTTTCTGAAAACCAAGAGAAAGTGGAGTACCTGAGAAAATGTAACTTTGTATCTGGCACCTGAAAGACATGAAATATAGAGTCCTTGCAAAATATTTTTAGAGAATTGTCCTTGTAGATTTCAGACATGCAAGTGAGTAGATCATGGTTTCAACTTGAATGTTCAATCTGAATCTGAGTGAATCAGGAAAACGCTAGAGTTAATCATGGAAGAAGAATGGACATGTTGTTTATTCAATTTAACACATAATACTGAGTCTACTGTGTGCCTGGTATTTTTCTGGCTAGTTGTAAAGTGTTAAAGATAGACAAATACCTTTGCTGTCATTGAGCTTATTTTCTAAAGGAGAGACTAAGTAATGTACATAATAAATAAGTAAATTCTCTACTAGATTATACAGTTATAAGTGCTATAGACAAAAGAAAAAATGTAGAGCATCATAGGAGGCAATAAGAATGTGTGTGTATAGGCTGACCAAAGTAAGCCTCACTGAGAGGAGACAGAGAAGAAGGTGTGGGATTGAGCCACAGGAACACCTGGGAGAAAAATAGAGCGATCTGCCTTGGCAGAGGCCCCACGTTGGGAGAGTGCCTGTAGTGTGTGAGGATTAGCAAGGAAGTTAGAGTGCCCTGAGCAGAGTGACCAAGAGGCGAATTAGCAGAAGACAAGGTCAGTGGTAAAGTGCCCTGGTTCTTTGGGAAGCAGTCCAGCTTTTGGTGTGGTTTTAAAGATTACCAACTCTAATCATTTAAATATAAAAAGCAGAAGAATGCTCATCCTTCTTTACAAGGCGAACATGAACCAGTGGGTTCAAAAAGCTTCTCACCTTAAATCTCTATGTAAGATTTAAATGCTGTCAGCCAAACATGCCATCCATCTAAGGCAACACTGTCAATTTTAGAGTGAATTATAGAATGAATTTTGTCAGCCAGTGATCAGCACAGAAAGAGTGTTAGAAAAATCTTTATAGAAGCTTAAAAAGTATCAGATGTGGGCCGGACACGGTGGCTCAAGCCTGTAATCCCAGCATTTTGGGAGGCTGAGGCGGGCAGATCACGAGGTCAAGAGATCGAGACCATCCTGGCCAACATGGTGAAACCCTGTCTCTACTAAAAATACAAAAATTAGTTGGATGTGGTGGCGTGTGCCTGTAGTCCCAGCTACTCGGGAGGCTGAGGCAGGAGAATTGCTTGAACCTGGGAGGTGGAGGTTGCAGTGAGCCGAGATTGTGCCACTGCTCTCCAGCCTGGCGCCTGGCGACAGAGTGAGACTCTCTCTCAAAAAAAAAAAGTACCAGATGTGGATGAGTGGAATGGAATTTGGATGGAGTTCTAGGTTAGAGAGCAGGTAAGTTGTGCCTAAGTGCTGTTGAGCAAAGTGTTTGCATAGGTGGTGTAGTTGTGTTTTTCTGGCAGTGAGTTTTGCCAAGGCTCCAACATATCTCCCACCCCTCACACCAACAGACTGCTGACTTATAAAACCACTTTTTCTACCAAGTCCTAACATGGCCTGATAATGGTTCCTGAAGCAGTACTTTGGCAACCACTGCCACAGGAAGGTAGCAACCCTCCTTAACTAAAACAAGGAAGTTGCTTTGGGAAATAGTAAAGTGAAGTGCAAGGGAGAAACCGGCAAGGGGCCTTAGGTTCTAAGTTGAATCATGTACCTATAAGCCAATGTAAATGTAGACTAGGACCTCTGGATGGTGTGATAACAAAAGTGACCAATCTCAGAAGCACCGGGATACAAGAGCAAAAATTTTCAGATTTTATAGAAGTAGTAAAAAATTCTCTTTTTTCTTTTTTCACCCTGTTTTATAATATGAGAACAAGTATGTTCTCAATGAAATTAACAGTGGGAAAATGTAAAACAAATAAGAGGAAATACTTCTACACTTAGCGTATAATCAGCCCATAGACTTTTCTGTTGAGGAAGGTCAGGGAGTCACATGCTGAAGAGCAAAAGAAAAGAGAGGAAAATCTGGTGAATTTTCTGACCAATAATAACATTGTAATTATGCCCTAAGATAAGAATAATGAGGTTGAAGCTTTGGGGTATAAAATGATCGTCTCAGAGGACAGGAAGGAATTCTCCCACTCTTACTCCTAACAGTTTGAATGGCCTAAAGAATTGGCCAGATGCATGATTGGGTGTAATATTTTCCCAGGAGGCAGCTTCTATTAACCTAGAAAACTATTCTTGAAAGATCAGTGGCTAGTTTTATCTGGAAAATCCTGTATTTCAGGGAAAATCAGCCTTGAATTCAAGCAAAAACAATTTTATAGTTGGTGAAATGATACATTCCCCATTGAAGGATACGGTCTAATTTTGCTTTCGACCCAGTGTGTGAATTTCTCTAAACATAATATTCATAAAACTAACTTAATGAATCATAATGGATGGAAATTGGCCTTTGACACAGAGCAAGTCCAATAGAAAGCGCATGAACTGTCCCAAAGGAGTTATAAATATGCTTTTACCCTTTTGCCAAGCTGTTTTTTCAAAGGTCAAACCAGCTCCTTGTAGCTTCTGACTTTGTTTCTTGGCATGCAGTGTGCTGCTTAAGTGCTTGCTTTTCAGACCTTAGTGAAGCTGTGAATTCTAGCTATCTCTAAGAGCTTCTAAATCAGTTTTAAGCTGGCCATCAAGTGGGGAATATCTAGCAGGGCAAAGCTTATCCATAATCATTTCCTAGTGAACTTCCAAGAGCAGAATGAAGGCAACAATGTCCTATAGATCTCCTTGGAGCTCTTTAAATGGTAGCTGTAGTGTAGGTCACAATGTCAGGTCGCTTGGATTTTTATCTTCCTATTGCTTCTAAACTAACTGGGACCTCAGTATTCTTTGTTCATTGCCTCTCTGTACTTACTCACTTTTAAAATTTTCTTCATTTACATAAAACATGGTTATTGCACGAGACAGAGTTACTAACTTCAATTAACAAATAATCTCCAAATCTCAGTTGTTTAGCAGTAGAAAAACTTTGTTTTACTCACATCTCAGCCTGAAAAAGGTTGGGTGGCTCTCCTGGTAGCTGCCCTCCTGGTGGTGACTCAGGGAACCAGGCTGCTTCTAGCATTTAGCTCCGCTATCTTGAAGTCCTTCAAGTCCAGCTTCAAGTTCAACTTTCTTATTTGGAAAATGGAAGCAATAAAAACACACCTCTCAGTTTGCTGTGATAATTAAATAAGACATGAGACATGTTGGTTGAAAGACTTTCAGAATAGCTGGAACATGGTACACACTAAGGAAATGTTGGTATTTCTCTCTCTCTTGCTTTGTATATCAGCCACTGGACTGAGCATATGAGAGAGGAAGGATATATACAAAGGGGAATAAGGCTGGTATCTGTACTCAAGTTGCTCACAAGCTCATTGTCTCTAAAAAAGAAGGAAAATTTATTTCTAAAAACATGACTGAGTAAGCTCCATGAAGGCAAGTACTGTGTCTGTCCTTTTATTTTTAACCATTATAATCTCAAAGTCGAATGCATTATCAGGATAATGGCAAATGGTCAATAAATGGTATAAAATCATTGATTAAAAATATCACAACTATAAGTGGAAGAGCTAGAAAATTGCATTCTTTCTTGTTTTTACTCCCCATTGCTCACACTGCCCCTGGAATTTACCAATATCTGATGTGATGGGATAAAACCTAGGGTTATATGATTTCCTGAGCCTGTTCCATATGTCATCCAAATTGAAAAGATGGTTTTGAAATATTTCTATATGTAGACTATAGTACACAGCTGCTTATAATTCTTTAACCTTACATATGGTTGAAAATAGGTAAAATTTTGCTTAATCAGGTATACTTTTGCGTCCTGAGCCAATATATTGTGTTTGTTGTCTGATCAGCATCTGTGGCTGATACAAGGAATATTATGGTCTCATTATGGTCTCCATCACTTTCTGCCTCCAAAAAGCAGAAGCAGAGGCAAGCTGTTCACTCAACTTGTCCTGTTTCTTTTTTCCTGCAAAGAAGAAGACCTGGACATAGCAAAATGAGCAAGCAAAGCTAGCTGTCTGCATTTTTCACCCATGTTAAAGTAAAGCCCAAATACAAGAACTCATTCTCAGAGACTAGAGCATCCCAATTATGAGCTTATGAAAATATTTTTACCTAATTACATCAGTAATCTTCTGTATGCAGTATATTAAGGAAATTTCATCGTTATATCACACTGGAAAAGAGGGCAAATTTGAAGATATTCATAGGACTAGTTTTGCAAAGAACTTTAACAGAGAATACTGATGCTCAGGTATTGGACAAAGTGAATATTGTAATAAATTATGTAAAGAAAACTTATGTTCAGAGAGAAAATTATGTTACGTTTCTGTTTTCATCTTAGGTCTCCTGGGGACAAAGAAGAGTCTCTTATGTTCTTTGTCCCCTTCCCTGAAGCAGGAGATAGTATTTATCGTCTGAGGAAAAGATGCATATGAGAATATTATAGCTGCTACATCCATCAGGGTACTGACATTCTAACCTAGTTTACCTGGTGCTGTATCCATCTCAATAGCTTAAAACAACAAAGGTTTATTTCTTCCTTGTTGGTACTTCTTGTCCATCTCTGGTTGTCAGGAACTCAAGCTGAAAGATCAGCTTGCATCTTATACTTTTCTGGTAACTGTCTCAAGAGAAAAACTTAGAACTTGTAGAACAGAGACTGGCAAACATGTTCTGTAAAGGGCCAGGTGGCAAATATTTTTAACTTTGTAGGCCATACAGTTTCTGTCACAATTTCTCAACTCTGCTGTTGCAGTGCAAAATAGCCATAGGCAATACATAAACAAATGTATATGGCCATATTCCAATAAAACTTTATTTATAACAATAGCAAGTGGGCCTGGTTTGGCCTGTGGCTTTTAGTTCATCACCTCTTTCAATTAAATAGTATGGCCCAAAAGGGACACTTGTTACCTCTGCTAAATGGTTAATGACTAGTTAATGATCCTGTTCAACAATAAGATAGTGTGGAAGTGCAAGGCTAGGCTTATATTCACACACATACAAGGAAAACAATGAAGAAATAGGGTGAGTAGTTATTTTTGCAGATCTACAATGCTTGATTAAGGCTACTGGTCTTTTAAAGTTCCTCTATCCCCTTCAGTGTTCCCTTTAACTCAGAAAAACAGACTTTACAAGGTGACAGTATTTATTTGCTAGTTAAGGGGCAATAGAAGTTGTTGGTCAACCAAACAGGACATTGCAAAGGCCTGTGTTTATTCAGTGTTGGTGGCAATATCTGGTCTGAAGAGCAGGAGTTATTCATAGCATTAAGTCTTCACGTTGGAAATCCTAAGGTAAGTTAGGAAATACATCCTAGACACTAATTTTGGGAAAGGATTTGGAAGTAGCAAGGGAGGCATTTTATGAGATGGCATTCCACAGCGGTGAAATTGCCTGAGGGGAAAATGTCGTTTTCTCATAGATCAATTTCTGAGAGGTTTCCTAGATGTAGCAGTGCAGTCTATACACGGGGAGCAATGACAAGACGGGGTTTTCCATTGATTTTACTAGAAATGAAGTTGCACTTAAACTTGCTTTATAGTAGAAGGATGCCACTTATGTATTTGGTTTTCCGTCCATCCCTAACCCCCAATTCACAAGCAACCCATTTTTAACTGTATATTTATTCTGTCTCCCTGCTGGTTCTTCATTGTCTTGTAAAGGCATATGGTTTTTCACCCTCAGTTAACACCCTTTCAAGTTTTATTGGCATTGCTCTCAGAGAGAAACGTTAACAGTCCATTTGTCTTTACATAGTTTAGTTTGTTATATTTGTGACTTTCACTATAGTCTGGAAGTTTAAATATGGAGAAATGTATATTCAAATGAATTTGTTATTAATAAAAATAAAGACACTAGGAATCTATTGTGTAGGTTGCAGACTGTCTATAATAGAAAATTTTTGTTCATGTTGATTACTGTCCATACCTTCTAAAATTTTATGGCACTTTCTTGTATATTGTTACACAAGCAAAATACTTCAGTGAACCCATTTTAATAATTAAATTAAAAAGCAAAACCAAATAGAACATATACCTGGACTAAGATTCATTAGTCTGTGATAACTCTTGACTTTTGCTTTCCTAATCAGTGATACTTCTGTGGACTATGAGAAGATTCTAGAGGCAATGATTACTTGGCCACTTATGATAAAGTGCACCACCTTTAAAAGTGTGAAAATGACCTTCATATGAGAAAAAATTTCAAGGTCGAGATGATATTTTTATTTCAGGTAGTGTTGTACTGTACCTTGAAATTAATTATAATGGTTTACATGAAGCTCCTATTTTCCCAAAATGTTTTAAATTTTATTTCTGAGATTAGCTGCCAATATCAAGCCATTGTGGAAAAAATTTCTAGTACTGCTAAAGAGACTATTTTCTAAATCTCTCTGTTTGGCCTAATAATAGTAATAATAATGATAATAATAATAATAATACATATTATTCAGATACTGTTCTCAGCCTTTTAAAATACATTTAATTGGCACAGCCACCTTATGAGCTTGATACCAAAGCATTATTCTTCCTACTTTGCAAAGGAGAAAACTGAGACACAGTGAGGCCAAGTTACTTGCTTAAAGTTACACAGGGAAACAACAGAGCTAGGATTTGAACCTAGGAAGTTTGCGCCAGAATCCTGAGAATAATCACTGTACTATAACATCCTTCACAGCAGAGACAACAAGATTGGCATTAAGATGCCAGAGGAAAGGTGGAGAAATTGAAGGCTTTACAAACAACCAATCCATATAATTGAGAAAAATTTATGAGGGTGTATGTGTGTGTGTGTGTGTGTGTGTGTGTGTGTGTGTGTGTGTGTGTGTATCTAAACTGACCACAAGTTACCAAATACAGGCAACTTTGTTTTACTGAGACACTCCAGAGACACAGGGAAAATGCTAACTTCCTTTCCTTCAGCAACTTGTGTAGAGATTTTTTAATTCTTGAATAAAGGCAATGTGAAAGGAAAAGAAGCACTTGGAAGCTTCAGTTTGCTTTTAGCAGGTAATCGGTGAGTTGGGTCATTACTACCAACTTTTTTCCTTTCCTCCCGAAACGTCCTGCTTGGCATTTCTACTACAAGCTTCCCTGGAAATTCTTTCCTGTACCTGAGTTCCCACACATGACACTCTTGCCTTGAAAAGATTAATATAAAATATCAGTCAAACGCTTTGTGTTCCTAGCCTAGATCTTTATCTCAGAATAAAAGGGGAGAAATTTACCTCCTGTGAGTCATGGGCACTGTAGAGCTGGGAACATTCCCCTGGCAGGGAGAGTTGGCAAAGAAAAAAGTCCTAGTGGATTTCAAGTTTATTTGACTAATTCTTTCACCACTTGTCAAACGAAACTACTTTTGTTTAGGTAACAAAACAAGCTGTTTCCTCTGCCATTTCTCCAGTGAGTAGTATAGGCACTTGTGGCGAACACACATTACTGCTAACTGTTATGATGTTTGCTGTCAAATTCATTTATTTATACAACTGCTGCAAAAAGCCTGAGGCCCATAAGCAGCCATGAAAGATTTCAGAGTCATGGTGTGGGGTCATGAGAGGGAAAAAAAAAGTCTCCACTGGTTATGAGAAAGGAACTGACACAGGAAATGGTCACATATGGCGCAGATTTATTGTGTCCGGGGCTTCCCATTCAAATCTCATTATAGCCACAGCTCAGAGCAGGGCATGGCACAGTCACATTCATTTTAGTTTTGGCACCCAGCAGAAATTACTGCTGCAGCTTCAAACTGAGGGCTGGAGAGGTGATAAGTTTATCATTCTGGGGGAAAGAGTGTGCCAGGAATTTATCTGTAAAGAATGCTGTTGGCTGCTCCTGCCTTTAAACTAACCCGTGAACATCACATTGTTTAAAGCTGGCAGGCAAGGTTTGCTAGCAGAAAAACCCAAAAAACAAACAAACAAACAAGCAAACAAAATTAAAAAATAAGAAGGTGGAGAGAAGGTGTAGGGTGATGGTGGCAAGTATTATATTATAAAAGAAATGAAAGAGAAAGTTAAGAATAGATGAATAGGAAACTCAGATTTTCAGGTTGGGTTTTTTCCTTATTGGTGGAAAATATAGGTGCCCTACTCTTAGACACATGTGCACAGACACACACAGACATATGTACATATGTATGTGCATTTCTTTCTTGCTGATATTTTCTTAAAAACATAGATTCTCATTTCCACCTTCCAGCATTTTCTTCACTTGTTACTGTCTCTTTCAACACTGTTTATTGTGAAGGTTTGCAACACTTCAGGTGCTGTTCCAGAATACTAGACAAATACTGGTTTGAGATAAGCATAGAGCCAAAAAAGGCAAAATGAGAGTGAAAGGTAGCTTTGAAAATTCTCTTTTTAAAATTATAGGACTGTAACAGCCTGTATTTGTTAACATGTGTTTTTCTCTCACTCTGTACATACATCATCTAATTTAACCCTCTCCATCAGCTTATAAACTGAGTATCATTTCCAATTCCTTTGACAATGACAAAAATGAGTCAGAGAGCGTAAGTAACGTGTCTGTATTTTGCAGCTAGAAAGTGGCAGAGCCAGGTTGCAATGCAAATCTCTCCAACTTGAAAATCTGATCTGTCACTGGTTAAGCTGTACTTCCTGAGCTTGAATTGGCCCAGGCTGTTTTCAATGTAGTATTCAAATAATAAAATCATAATTGAGACCATATTCATTGATGTTTGCAGGTGAAATCATATTACAACAAAATAACAAAAATACAAAAACACTTTCTAAGCCACTTTTTCAAGCAGTGTATAGATGATGACATTTTACCATAGTAAAAGAATATAAAATAGTCTCTTGAATTTGTTTGAACAGATTCTATTGATAAAAGTAAGGTTTTTTAATTTAAAAAAATTAAAAAGGAAAAGTAGCTGATTCATAAGAAGGGTCTACTGGGTATAGATCTGACCTTCTCTGTCACATTTATTTTCATGTCATCACTTACTTTCACCTCTTGATCTTTTTTAAATCAATGCAGCACTTCTATTAAAAGAGAACAAATATTTTGAGATATCCAAAAGAAAGAACTGACTGTAAAGACAGAAGGGCCTTTAACAGAAGGTCTTACCGACATTTCTTGCTTCACGCAGTAGCTGGTTTTATGTCGTTTTCCATTTTTCTCATGTTAATTTGGAAGTGTGTCCTCCTGGAAAGAGACGCAACTTCAAAACTTTGGCAAGATTGCTCATAAAATTGTGACAGATCCTATGATCCGTAGTTCCTGAAGTCTGCCAGCCCATTTATACGTGCAAATGTATATAATTCCTCATACAGCAGCTTCCTGTTCTTAGGCAGTATCTTCAGTCGTTTAGAGCTGTCTTCACCCTTGGGCGTTTCGTGGCTCCCAAGTGTTGAAAGCCACTTCACTACACCAGTAACCAGCTGTTACAGTGCTGTCCTCCTCATTGAAAATGGTGCCAGAGGTGACTATATACTCTGAAGTCCCACTGTCTAACAAACTGTGAAAGCCAATCTGAAAATGCATTAATTTTGAAGCGCCAGGACTTAAGCAGTGAATACATGTTGTACTTCTTCAATCTAATGAACTTTAAGTTTCTCTTATTACTTGTAACCATAACTATTATAATTGTACTTAGTTATAATAATACCTGTGAGTGTGTATATGTGCAAGCATATATATCTCTTTCATAATAATTAGAGCTACCATATTGTGGTCCCTCGATAGACTTTAAAGAATTCTAATTCTAGACTCCAGATTAGCAAGGGTGTGTTTCCTATCATGTATACTAAATCTGTTCTGCTTAAAAACATCACTCTCAGCTAGGCGGGGTGGCTCACGCCTGTAATCCCAGCACTTTGGGAGGCTGAGGTCAGGCGGATCACGAGGTCAAAAGATTGAGACCATCCTGGCCAATATGGTGAAACCCTGTCTCTACTAAAAAAACAAAAATTTTCTGGTTGTGGTGGCGCATGCCCATAATCCCAGCTACTTGGGAGGCTGAGGCAGGAGAACTGCTTGAACCAGAGGTTTCAGTGGGCCGAGATTATGCCACTGCACTCCAGCCTGGCAACAGAGCGAGACTCCATCTCAGAAAAAAAAAAAAAAAAAAAAAAAGAACATCACTTTCAATATGCCTTCACCTTATAAATATAACATACACCCATTTTTTTTGAAGTTTAAAAAAATAATTTTTTACTTAGAATTGCCCATTCTAGAAAAGCAGACTGTTTTTCTCTATTATTTCTAATATGACCAAAACATATTTTCTTTAATAATTCTTTTGAAGATCACAGTTACTCCTTTTATGTATTGAGGAGCACAGCTTTAAGATTTTGGAGTTTCACTCCTCATAGCCTGAGGCCCTGTGACAACATATATAAATGGGGATAAATTCAACCTGTCTTCACTTTATTTGATCTGGGACCATTTGTATTTGTTAAATTAGAAATAATGAGGTATAAATGTTGTTTGACAGAAAAGAATTGTAAATGATTTCATTTCTTGAAAATAAGAGAATGAGTATATATTTTGTTTTTGTCAAAGTCACCTATACTTTACCATGAATTGTGAGATATATCACAAAATGGCTAAAAAAATTATTGAGGGAAATGGTGGTGTTAACCTCGAGGAAGAAAAAATCATTAATGTTGATGTATTTCATTCAATTTTAAACATATAAATTTTTCTTTTTGTTGAAAACAGAAAGATGGAAGGATTGTATGTGCCTTTGAGTCAGAACATTTATTTACATTTTTTTCTTTCCTTTCAGATCCATTTTTCTAAATAAAGAATAGAAGTTGTTTTTTTTTTTTTCTTTTAATTTTTTTCCCCCTAGCAAAGACGACCCCTTTGGCATATTTTCTTTTCAAACGTGAAATGAGGTGGAAAATCCTCATTTCACGACAGGAAAGACAAATATTGACATAAAGTTAATATTTGATAGAACCCTGGAAGCAAACCTGGGTTTACACACACACTCGCACACATATACACTGCCTCCTTCCTCCTCCTCTGCCACCAGACAGACCAACTTACTGCCTTGGTTTCTAAGTCTGTAGCTTCCTGTCTAGGGAAAGGTGGACAGAAGATACTGAATGACCGGGATATTTTAGGAAGTTACACAAAGCAAGTGCTCATATGCACACATGCATGCACAAATACAACCTGCTTAATCTAATTTTCCCCACTTAGAGAAGAGTTTCTGGACTTTATCATGTTCTTGTCCATCATGAATGCAATAGCATATGCCAAGCCAATACTCACTGGTCACTCAGCATTTATTAAGCCCTGTCCACCCTAGCCTTTTGGAGAGGAATGCCCTGGGGTGGCTGGGTGGCTGCCCCCTCACAGGCTGTGTCACTTATCTATTCACATTGATTATGAAAGTCAGCTGTGGCCAGACCTCGCTTTTTTTTCCTTCTTCTCTCAGCCCCTCTTACAAGCACCCCTGCCTGGATTTTCATGAGGAAATAATCAGATTAGGCCTTTCACGGTGAGTTCATATGGAGTTCTCTTCTCCAGTGTGCTACTAACTGAATAAACGTGTTTAGTGGTAAATTGCAAATGACATTATGATTACCAAAGCCAGCATGGGTTTCATTTAAAAGTGATCAGAATTATAGACCACAAAAATTGTGACTGGCAGATAGGCCATTTGGAGAAGTAGGAGAAAAGACAAGACAAAAACAAGGGAGAAAGATAATCATTACTCAAAACTAAACCTCCCCCAAGTGAGAGAAGCAGGAAGAAAATAAATCCAGAGGAAGAAAAAATGGAAAGCTCTGTAGAAGTGATGCTGGACTGTCACTGCAGGCTCCTGCTAGTAGCTGCTGGGGACTGAGCTCTGAGGTCTGTCACCCTCTTAAGTAGAGCCATAATTAAGAACTATACCCATTTAGTGGCTCTGGAACCCTGCTTACATGTGCTTTATTTTTGCCTCGCCCCAAAATTAAAATATGAGGGTTGATTAAAGATGACATAGAAAAATGAATGGTAAGATACTGACAAACCACACCGTCTCTCTTAGTCATTGGTGAACTCTGAAAAAAAAAAGTACATATATATATATATATATAAAATATATTTTTTAATTTATGAAGATCAGCATTTCAAGTCTGATTACAAAAGTGGATAATTGAAGTTACTTGTTGATAATCCTTAGGCTATTATTGTCTTCGTTAAATATGTGACTATATCTTTATACTCTTGGGAAAGTATGATAAAATATTAAAAGGGCCACATGAAAACATAACACAGCAAATGGACTCCTTCTGAATATGTGATTTGACAAATAGTCAAACACCTTTCCATGTGTGCCTGTCAATAAATTGTGCAGCGAGAACTTCTAGTTATTATGGCCCCTCTCTCACAGGACAAATCATCACCCCTGAACCATAAGTCTAAACACAGGCCAAAGGGAAGTTATTTAGACTACATTTCCTTTTGCCAAAGGGACAGCTAGAATTTTAGAAGTATGTTTTTTTTCTTCTTCCTCTTCTTCATCATTACTAAGTAATCATACTGAGTTAAAATTGCTCTGACTCAACTGTTTTTATCTATGAACTATGGATAATCAAACTGGCTGTTAGTTTTAGGGAAAGGAAGTAGAGAATGAAGAAAAGAATTAAAGAAGGAAGAAGGAAGAAAAGGAGGAAGGAAGGACCACCAACCTTACATCTTGAGGACATCTTTGTAGTCGAGTCAAAGCTTCTTCTTTGCCATTCTAATCCCTATCCTAGCCTGTCCCCCCTTCCAAGCACCACACCCCTTAGTCTGTGGGCTTCTTAACAGATACATCTGTACCTATAGCTCTCCTAAGCAATCATTATGTGTTAGCTGAAATGACCATGAGGTGACCACCATCCTGCCACATAAGATCTGCTTAAGCAGTAACCCAGATCCTTCCATTGACAAAAACTGTGAGAAACCCTTCAGGCTCCTCTGATAGTCCCTAGTTTTTATACCATTGTTAGTATAAGGATGCAATATGTTTTTCTTAATATCCTGGCTTGCCTCAGTCACTATGCATAAGTCTGCCACCCTCTAGCTACCATCTCAAGAATACACATCTCCTTCCCAATCCATTCATGAGCTCACCCAACCTTTTACTCCATTCCTCCAAAAGTTGTTCCTGGTGCTGTGAGAAGGTTTGAAGTTGGTGTCAGCAAACTCTTCCTCATCTTCAAAGAACATTCTTTTCACTTGTTTACCTCAACTGGAACATAGCTGTCTTCTAAAGATGCCACTCTTTTTAAAGCCTCTTTAAGCCACACTCTCAACCCTTGAGGTGTCTTTCATGTTTCCATGCTGTTCCCATGACCTATATAATATTCCTTAATAAAATCCCTGCTCCTCTGAAGCTGACACCATCTGACTGACTACCTGCTGTCCCTACTTCATGAATCTTATTGACATAATCAGCATGGCTCTTCACTCCATGAAGGCCAAAAAAACTGGATCACTCTTTTCTTCATCCTAACTCTTTTGTGATTTTGTTAAGGTGGATAACTCATTCAAAACCTTGACTGCTGTGAAAATAAACAAAGCCCATACAAAGAACAGCAATAAATTGCTATTTATCTGAACTTGCTATAGCAAGAGAGTCAGCCACCATCACTTCAATTTTGTAGAGATGCAAAGGCACACAGAAAAGTAGGAAAACTTTATAGTGGAAAAAAGGGAAAGCTTCAAGTTAAAGCTTTGATTAATGCTGTTGGCAGGGGGAAGCTGGAGACAGGCAAACTAGAAGTGGGGCATACTATGTGCTTGGATGTGGATACATATTTGGCTTTCTCTAATTGGTTCTAAGGTGGAAACTGAGGCAAAAATTGGGGGAATTATCAGGAAAAACAGGAAAGCTGACAGTTATTAATGAAGTACTGACTGTTTGGGGATGGTCGTTTCAGGGATTAGTATTTGGTCTTCTAGGACTGGTTACTGCTGCTTGTGGGTCAGAGTTCTATTTTTCTATTTGGTCTAGACATTGTTGGTTTGTATATTATCTCTCATTGTTCATCTCATCTTCAACACCCCAACTACCCTCTAGAAGAATACCAGACACATAGAAGGCCTTCAGTAAATGTTAGATATTGTTGTTATTATTTCTATCAGGTATGCTTTCTCCCCCACTGTACATTACTACTCACTGACACAGTGATAACATTGAAATTGTCATGACCGCCGACTTTCAAAATCATGAACTGAAGTACTCTACTTTCAAGGAATAATTCGGGTCTTTCCAACTCAGTTGTTCAGGAGCCCTTTCCTTGTGGCATTAAACCCATCGCCATTTGCATTTTTCTAACATGAGTGCCTTCCCTTCATTTCCCTTCCTATGCAGCTGAAATGACTCTGACTCTGTTAAATATTGAGCTATGCTTCCTTATCATTAGTTCTTTGTATATACTTTTAATACCTGTGACCTTTTGTCCTTGGCATAGCCAGGTATGAACTCAGCCTTGAATAAACTCAGACATTCTATTTGTCCATTCCATCTTACTGGGTATAGCCAAGGCATGTACTTATACATTCTCTACAATACAGGCAGACTGAACTTTCTGTGAAGATGATAAAGATTAGGTATCAGGGTCTTCACTTGCATGGGCTCCTTCCAAGGCTCCAAAACGAATCTCAGCTATGTGTTTGCATAGACCTGCATTTTTGTAAAATTTTCAAAATTAAGATATTTTAACCAGAATTAGAATAATTCTCTCTTTCTACTCTAAATATTCCTTCATGATAAGTGGTGTGGGGTTAGGCGACAGTGGGCTAACTACAGCATTTTTGAAATCTAGCTAAGGGGACGTTGATTTGGACATGCATTTTGTTTGGGTTTAGTAGGGTGTGATTTGTGTGGTTCCTAATCAATCACATCTATGTAAAATTATTACTAGACATCTGTGTCAACTTACCGTGTTGCAACACACATGAGCTAGACCCTAGGTCACACGGTGTCGTGAATATATCCTCAAGCATGAGGAGAAAGTGAAAGGGAGCAGAGAGGTAGGCTAGGGGTAACAGTGCAATAAAAGCTACTCTGTCAACATTTATTCAAGTATTACAGCTCATACATGAGAAAACCTTTCTAAGAAACTTCTCACATTTGACAAAAATATCTAAACATTTATACATACTGATAATGAGTTGTGAAGCTAAAAGAAATTCTTCTAAAGTATCAGTGAAATTATGGAAAATAAATGTCAATCATCCAAGCTATAGAAAAAACTGAATTATCTTTCTATCTTCTTTATAAAAAATATGACACATTGTTGTCATATGAGGAAGCAACACAACAGTCATAATAAAATACAGGAAAAAAGATACAGAGGTGAGCTGGGTAGTCTTAATAAACATATTACTTTTCCCTAGATTTTATCATGTTTGTGGTACTTACGAGGTTTTATAAACATAATTGTGTTGTGATTTTTTTTCTCATTTAAAATAATTCATTCCCACTCCAAATTTTGAATTCATATCTTTATACCTACTTTTACAGAATGGTTCTTTCACATTGTATAAGCACTAAAATAACAAAAAGACTGAGTCTGTACCTCTTTCACAGTGACTGTTTTATAGCATCTTCTCGATCCACAAACATTTGACTCAACTTCCCTGACCCTTTTCTCAGCCCCCAACACTCACCCTCATACTTGACTTTCTGTTGATGACCATGCTTGCCACACACCTCTCAGCAGAGAGAGTGCCTTCAATCTCCCACCCTCCTCCACCTGCACTTAAACTCTCTGCCCTCCTTCTTGGTCCACAGGAGATGAAGTCTTTCAACCTATCCAATCCCATCCTTTTTTTTTTTTAAAGGGCTATGTACCCCAGTTCTTCCTTACCCTCTCAGAGAGCTTACCGTGTGAGTCATCCACTTCCTCCAACATTCGTCCCTCTTTTTTATGCGTTCTCTTTTATCTACAGCACCTTGGCTTTCATCTAAATGCAACAATCTACCTTTTTGAAATGTGCATTTTAAAAGACTCTGAATTATAATATCTATGCATTAGCTGCTTCTCACAATTTCATTGTGTCAGACTAGTTTACTCCAATAACATTAAAGATTAATATTTTAAAAGAACCTACTTTTCAGCTCATGTAAAGCATGCCATTTCTATAGAATCCTTATTGTCTAAACTCTAAGGTAGAAATTCCTGCTGAAATAGACTTGTACTATCAGCGATGACTAATGTTTGGTGGGATTATTTAATTTCTGGGGGTTTTGGGGGTGTGTTTTAACTTTATTTATAAAAGGAAATTTTTCTACTTATCTACAATAATATATCTGCTATACAGATCATTTTTCTCTTTGGTAGATAAAGCTACTTGTATATAGCTTCATCCGTACAAAGAGTTTGGGGCAGTCACATCTCAATCATTATTCTCAAAATACTATCAAAGAAACCTTAGCTCTGACTTCTGAGAAACAGTGGGCTAGAAAAACAGTATATCTGTCATAAGCCTGCATAGCTTTAAAATATAATTAATTTGTTATTTATTAGATTTTTTGTACAGTACTTTTCCTAGGGTAGCAAAAATTGTAAAGTTTATATTCTGGAGAAAAGGTATCTTATTTGTTTTATGTTTGTCAAGAAGATCTGAACCAAAAAAGTAAATAGTCTTTATTCTTATCTTGGATCAAAATGAGTATATTTTTCATTTTTTGGCAGTGTAGAAAGGAAAGCATAGTGAGAATGTTTTATAATAACTAATAATTGATGAAATTCTTTATTTAAATAAGAAGATACTAATTATCAACTTTGTGATGGTCATAGGAGTAAATCTCCAACCAGATATGAGAAATTGAAATCCATGTGGTCCTTTCATAGCAAGGTATTCATACACAAAGGTTTAAAACTTAAAAATAGGAGAAAATAGGAATAACAACAATGTGTGTAATTGGCACTGCACTAATTCCTTTGCAATCAAGAAGGTAATTGGCTAAGTTTAAACAAGCAAATAACTAACACATAGTTGAGAAGCTTGGCATTTGATCGCTAGTTTTAGCACAGTGTTTAATAATAACAATATGGTGACTAGCTCCTTTTATTGAAGAGAGAGAAGCCATAGTAACGAAATCTTGCTACATGCACAAACAATCCAAATAAATGTTTATTCAATTCCTTACCACAATCTAGGGTTTGTAATTAAATTTATACAAAGTTCCAATGGATCATGAACATTGGTGACTTCATTTTCTGTTATCTTATTTCTGAGTTTTCTCATGGGCACTGGGCCTGAGCTAAACTTACCAGGGTGTGCAAGTGCTCTGCATCACACACTTTCAGCAGAGATTGTGCCCTCTCAGGCTCCAATCCTGCACCATTCAAACCCATCTCTTTTTTGTCTCTTATTTTCCTTCTGAAGCTCCTGCCTTCTACCTAGGTAGTTTTTCATACTCTTTTTCATCCAGTGTCAAAACTAAATAGTGGAATGGGGAACTTTGGATCCTTAGGGCAGAAATGACTTCAGTGACAAGCCTTTATGATGGATTGGCTTCTGGGTGGAATATGTAAAAATAAATAAATAAATAAGTTAAAACGAACTTTATCACTGGACCTCTTTGAAGGAATACATCCTACTAGTATAACTCCTGTATGTTATTACTCTAAAAAAATGTGAATTACATTATAAATGGCCTATTTTTGTTATTTTGGCCTTGGAAGGTACCTGTCTTAAGGAATGGAGGTATGCAAGAAAAACTCACGTTTCTCCGTGTGTATTTATTTAATGAATAAATGAATTGTTCCAAAAATGCCTTATTACAACAGATGCTGTTGTGGACAAATCAACTATGTGATACAATAGCAGAAGAAAATTTATAGAAGTATAGTCAGCCATAATTTCAATCTTATGGATACATGTGAAATAGATGCATTATAGTATTGACCTAAGAAGTATTAGGAATAAATTTAGAGGACAATACAATAATTTTTTGTGATATATTCAATTATTATTGTTATGCTGAGTTGACTTAAAATGTGTTTGTACTGTACAGTAAGAGTCTTATAATTAGACACCTGGCAAGAACACATAAAGTGATTTGAAGAATAGGAATTTTGAAAATGACATTACATATCAATCAGCTAATACATATTAAAAGCATCTACTGTGTTTGAGATAGAATGTTGACCCTCGTGGTGATTTGGAGGTGAGACACCGTCCCTGGCCTGGAGAAATAACCCTTAAGAACACTGATGCCTACTAATATCATGTGATTTATCAAATTATATACAGTTAAATGGTAGCAGAGAATGAGAATCATCAACAAAGGAAATGATTGTTTTATTTTAATTATTTATTCATAATTCTAACAGAAATGTACATTTGCAGAGGTCACTTTAAGACACTATATCTCCTTGATGAGAAGCAGGAATAACAAAGCCAGAGATTCATAAAATTGGATGGAATGTGTGTGATTAATCAGTGACATCAACATGGCTGAAAAAAATGTGTAGAAAGGGTAGTTAGCTGCCAAGTTTAGAAAAGGAGAACCACTGTGATTCGAGGATTTTCCATGAGGAAATGTTACCTATTTTTTTTGGAAAAGATATAACTGTAGTAGAGATTGGTGTACAAGGATCTCAAAACAAAATTTCTAGGGCCATTAAGACCATGCAACCAATTCCCTTCACACTGGATCCATGCTTCTGGAGACAACTCTTGATTAACATTAGAGTTATCCTATTATATAATAATAGGGAAGAAACACAATGTGAAAGTGACTATTACTTTAAATTTGATAATTAAATTTTTCTTTAATCACTTAGCATTCAATGTAATGAATCCAATTTTATTAAGAGACATAGAACAGGTCAAAATTTCTGTTTTATCTTTTGTCAATTTTAAAGAAATTTGTCTACTTCATCAAAGTTGTTGAATGTGTTGGCAAAAAATTCGTTTGTAATAGTTTCTTATTTTTTATCTGCCGAATCTGTAACGGTAATTGTTCTTTCATTCTTGAAATTGGTGATTTGCATTCTCTTTTTATGTTGATCAGTCTGGGGGAAGGGTTAGTCAATTTTGTTGCTGTTTTCTGAGAACTGCTTTCTTTGTTGTTTTATTTTGTTTTGTTGTTTGTTTCTTTTCTACTTCACTGATTTCTGCCATCATATTGATTATTTCCTTTCTTTGACTTTGCTGTGCTCTTTTTCTAAATTCCTTAATTTTTTTTTTTTTTGTCATGCAGATCTTTTATTTTTTTTCCAGCTTTCATGAGGCTGGTTAGGATGTATTATACAATTGATGTTTCGATATACATACACATTGTGAATGCTAATTAATATATCCTTTACCTCTTAGTTACCTTTCTGCTTGTGTGTGTGGGTGTGTGTGGTGAGAATATTTAAGATCTACCTTCTTAGCAAATTTTAATTCTACCATGCAGTATTATTAACTACAGTCACCATGCTGTCCATTATAACTTTTTTCTAAAGTCTTAAGGTAGTACCATAGGGTATTGCTCTTAGACAATTCTTTGCTTATATAAACATTTAACACTATAAATTTCCCCATAAAAGAACTGTTTTAACTTCACTCCAAAATATTAATATAGTAAGATTATAATTATTATTGTTTTAAATATTTCATAATATTCCTTGTGACTTTTAATCATCCTTGTTTTTGCTGTTATTGTTGAAGAAGAAGTAATGAACCATGTGCCCTACTCCTGAAGCAACACTTTAGTAGTTAAATTTAGTGACACCATGGACAAGTTTAGCATAGATTTATAATTATATTATATGAATGGAAGGATATAGGAAAGGCTAGATTATACTCAAATCTAGTATTTCCTACATTAAAATAATTTGATTTTTTGTTTCACTTCTTAGGCTACTTTGATGCACTTGCACTAAGGCAAATTTTAAAAATCTAGAAAACAATACAGAATAATTTTGTGAATATAAATTTTAAGTCAAAGAAATTCTTTGTTGAAAGATAAAATATCCTTGTGGATTCAAAACAGTAACTATTCTAGGTTCACACAGAGAGTACTAGGAATGGTGAAAATAATCAATAATGTAGTTCCTTTAAATGTTTATATTTACCTTCACCATCTTCAACTTGGGCTCTTGAATATCAACAATTTTCCAAGTTACTAATTTCTTCTTTCTCTCCTCTTTTATTTCTTTACTTTTTATGTTTAGGGAAAAATAGAGTATGAGAAAATTATGTAGTTTGACATCCAAACTCTTTCACAGTCTGGTGAGATGCACCTCTTCGATTTTAATATGCCTCCATAATTTCTCTGTTACATCCATTCCCTTCCATCTACCTCTTCTCCCACTCACTTGGATGTTACTACCCCTTCTCTTGTACCCTATTTCTATTATGGAGCTATGATATTGTGAGATAATATGTCCATATATATATCTGTATCTGTATCTATATCTATCTATATTATATATCTATATCTAGATCTACATAGATCTAGATATATAATATATATATATTATATATATAATTGCACTCTCAGTATCTGGCACAATTAGATGTTCAATAAATATTTTATCAGATTATAGATGATGGTGAGAATGATGGATTACAAACCATGTAGATATATATCTACCTACATAGATATATCTATATATCTACATATATATCTACATATGTAGATATATCCAGATATATAGATAGATATATCTAGATAGATAGATATAGGTATAGATATAGATATAGATACAGATATCTATAGATATCTGCCTGGTTCCTGAGGCAGAGCTACCAAAATTGGTAATGCTATGAGACTCTTCTGTTCGAATATTTGATCTTTGATTCTGGTTGCTGATTTGAACTTTGACTCTGGTTGCTAAGATGTTTGTAATTCCCTGAGTGATAGAAACATCTGTTACATAGTTCCTAAATCCCTTGGAATTTCCTGGGTGATAGGAATGTATTTTTTTCTAATGAGCACACGGCCCAACCACTGGATAGCCTTAGGATGGAGCTGGTTGCCAGGGGAACCAACCATGTGACTAGAGGGTTGGAAATTTAAGCCTCATCTCCTCACCATCCCCATCCTAGGGGAAGGGAGAGGGTCTGAAGGTTGAGTCAATCGCCAACATCCAATAATTTAGTCAATCATACTTACATAATGAAGCCTCCACAAAAGCTCAAAAGGACAGGACTGGGAGAGCTTTCAGGTGGCTGAACACATGGAAGTGTCTGGAAGGTGAAACATGCAGAGAAGGTGTGGAAGCTGCATGCCTCTTCCCACATGCCTTGTCCTGTGCATCTCTTCCATCTGTCTGTTCATCTGCATCTTTTGTAATATCCTTTATAATAAATGAGAAAATATAAGTAAATATTTCCCTGAGTTCTGTGAGCCTCTCTAGCAAATTAATTGAATTCAAGGAGGGCGTCAGGAGAGCCCTGATTTATAGCCAGTTGTTTAGAAGCACAGACCACAACCTGGGACTTGCAATTGGCATATGAAATGGGGGGCACTTTTGTAAGGCTGAGCCCTTCCCTTGTGGAGTCTGAACTAACTTTGTTTAGTATCAGAATTGGGTTAAATTATATGACACCCAGTTTGTATCAACTGGAGAATTGGTTGTTGGCGTGGAGAAATACCTACACATTTGGTGGCCAGAGGTGAAGTATTTTGTGTTATATGGAGTGTGTGTTTTTTCCTCAGGGTCCCTTAATGATTATGATTATTTCATTGTCTTGATTCTTTTACTTTTTCAACTCCTTTTCTCAGTTAGTATCTCCATTATTAATTTTAAATAACATATTATGTAACATATATTTTAAAAATGTATTAAAGAACTATTATTTAATGTATTTATCTTTTTATATTTTGTCCCAATCTTCCTTACACTCTCAGTATCTGACACAATTACATGTTTAATAAATATTTTATCAGATTATAGATGATGGGGAAAGTGATGGATTACAAATCATCATTGAGAGATTGTAACTCATAAACCGCTTGTTTTGTTTCTTTTCTTTTATAGGTACATTTAGAGAAGAACAGAAATGCACATACCGATTTCCGATGCAGGGATTTATCTGCAAACAGACTGACCAAGTGATCCTAGTTCTTGATAGTGCTGATGCCACTTGGCCAAGCCAGAAGTTATATCCAGTTGTATCTGTGACTAGTGGTTTTGTTGACATCTTTAGTAGTATAAATGCCAATTTTCCCTGCTCTACCTCTGGGTCGTTGTCTACTTTCTATTCTATCTTACCCACCCGGCAAATCACCAAGGTCTGCTTCATGGATCAAACTCCTCAAGTTTTACGTTTTTTCTATTGGGGAACAAAAGTACCTCCAAGCTTCTCTTGGCTGTATTTTACCATGAGCTCCAGAGCCCCCACGTCTTCTTAGGGGAAAGTTTTATTCCACCCACTCTGGTTCAGTCGACTTCCTTATTGCTGAATGAATCTACTGGTGCCAACTATTTCAGCATCATGGATAACCTCCTGTATGTTGTCCTACAAGGAGAGGAGCCCATTGAAATACGCTCAGGTGTTTCCATTCACTTGGCCCTCACTGTTATGGTTTCAGTCTTAGAAAAGGGCTGGGAAATAGTAACACTTGAAAGACTAAGTAATTTCTTACAGATTGGCCACAACCAAATCAGATTTATTCATGAGATGCCTGGCCACGAAGAGACCTTAAAGGCCATTGCTGACAGTAGAGCAAAAAGAAAACGCAACTGCCCTACTGTGACTTGTGCGAGTCATTATAGAAGAGTCAGTCAACGTAGACCTCTCATGATGGAAATGAATTCATACAGAGTTTCACCACCAACAACTGTGGAAACTATCTCAAAAGTGATTGTCATCGAAATTGGTGATTTGCCAACAGTAAGGAGCAATGGAATGATTTCATCCTTATCAAGTAACAGATTACAGAATTTGGCTCATCAAGTCATCACTGCTCAACAGACTGGAATACTAGAGAATGTTCTGAATATGTCTATCGGGGCCTTACTTGTTACTCAGTCAAAGGGAGTCATTGGCTATGGGTAAGTACTAATTATATTCACATCCAAATGAGGGCTGATTTCTTAGATCCATATTGACATATGTTGCAAATGTCAATCTACTTACACTGAATCATATAACTCGTCTGCTTTTTAAGATAAGAATAAAAATTCAAAGTGTCATTAAAAGACTTAAATTCTTAGTTTTTACATGCTGTATTAAATTCATACTTTTCATGATTATTCTATTTCCAAGGTTGTAGAAAATATTATATTTTTATTCCTTAAAGTGAAAAGCATGTTGGAAGAGATTTTTTTGAAGCAATTTGTTTTTAGTTCATTTGTCCATTTATTTATTTATTTAATGAGTTTAAGCAATGGGCTAGGTTCTAGGTTTGCTAAGGTGAAATAGATATTATTCTGTTGTTACTGCTGTATCATTTTATTTGTGACAGTGTTAATAAGCTTTAAGTATTTAATGGGTAGTGATTATTTCTATACAACTGTCCCCCAGTGGATGCGGAATTTGCTAGAACTTAAATAAAAAGCAAAACTAAAAAAAAAAAAAAACCATGTCTTCACATTTGGAGAAATATTCAGTTAATACATTGACTGTCTTTTTGTACACAGAGCAACATATCCAACTGAAAGTTTAGTTAGTGTTTTTGTGTTTATAATAGAGATAGATCTTCTTCTTTCCTGCTATACATTGATATATAGGGAAGATTTAAAAAAGTGAAAGCAAATGTTTCTGGCTGTGGTTGATTTTAAGGCCTTTGGGGATTATTAACTTAAAATTAAAAAGTACTCATAGCTTATTATTATTCACAACTTAATCAATTTTGGATATTTTTGTCAACTACAAAACCTTCACCATGTTAGTCACATTATTATAATATTGTGTATTGTAGTATGAGAATTAGAATGCTCAAATAAATGACACTGATGTATCTTGGCTTATATTTAGATATCTTTCTTTCAGCTCAATTTTATTTAGCTCCCACTGAGTTCTTGTAAGTATATTATAAGTATACATACAGGCATAATTTTTCTATAGCAAGAAAGAGAGTCACTTTATTGCTTAATTTTACTTAGATTTTATAGTACTGAGCTTTTTAATAGATCATAATTCCAAAATGACTAATTTTATATAAAAGAAGAGTCAGCGAATATATTATGCTTTTAACTAGAAACAGAAAAGTCAATGAGTAGAAGCAATAGAGGTACATCAGAGGAAAACCAGCAGAGAGTGGATCCAGCACAAGTTTAGGTATAGGCACACATATATGCAGGGCATGCCATTCTATGATGAGGAAGTGAAACAGCTTCAGGGAAAAGATCACTTTTATTTATCACCCACTATTTGTCATAGCCATCATGTTTTTTACTTTTGACTCAGCTATTTCTGATTTAATAAGAAACAGCTGAATGTTTATAATATAGCATTGATTTTCTGTTGGAATATGTTCTTATCCCCCATCTCTCTCTTTTCTTTAGTATTTTAAAAGACATTATCTAGACTTAAGAAAGACAAAGAGTAAATCTTCCAAAGATAAGGAAGGGCTGCTTCTTAAGTATAGCTGAACAAATCTCTCCAGAATGAGAAATGCCATATCCTATTCAAGGAGTTTTAGTGATGTTTCCCATGTTTCCCAGTGTTGCACAGTATGATACACACACACACACACACCCTGACACGGGTTCCAGGGCCAGCCTTGTTTCTTTCAGCTTTGATCACAGCTGGATCTTCCATTGAACTCACTGGAGAGCTATTGACAAGCCAATGAATTGACCTTGAGCCAGCAGAAATGAGTCTAGAATACAACCCTTGGAAAAGTACCAAGGATGTTCTCCCGTGGTTTGCTCTTGTTAATTTAATGGGATTATGTGCATTTCAGCAAATTCAGGCCATATTGGACACATTTTTCTAAGAAAGTACTAGCTACTTTCAAAAGCTACCAACTTTGGGTCAGGTGTGATGGCTCACGCCTGTAATCTTAGCAATTTGAGAGGTGGAGGTGGGCAGATGGCTTGAGCCCAGGACTTTGAGACCAGCCTGGGAAACATGGTGAAACCCCATCTCTACAAAAATACAAAATTAGCTGGACTCGATGGCACATGACTGTTGGAAGGCTGAGTTGGGAGGATTGTTTGAGCCTGCGAGACAGAGGTTGCAATGAACTGAGATCGTGCCACTGCACTCCAGCCTGGGCAACAGAGCCAGATCCTGTCTCAAAAAAAAAAAAAAAAAAAAAAAGCTACCAACTCTGTTTTGTGGGAAGAAATGGAGTAGCTATCTACTTTTAAAGTAAATAATACACAGTGAATTTGTTTCTTCTTCTGGTCTTTATCCTCCTCTAGAGGCATCTGGATTTAAGCTTCCTCTGCTTAGCTAAGTTTCATCACCCTGTTTTCCAACCTCCAAAACTTTGTTGACCTCTGTTGTCATCTTGCTTGTTTTCTTTCTTCTTGATTTAAACAATTTTCATTCATTTTTATTTTTTAGATAATTTCAGTGGAGTTTATAGAGGAGCAAAGATAAACATATGTTCAATATGCCCTTTTTAAACTAGGGGTTCCCCAGCAGAATTTTATTTCTGTTCACTGTCTTTTATCTGGATCCTGGCAGGACACAATTTACATTGCTTGTTTTCCTCTCAGTAGAAACTTGACTTTGCTCCCTCGAATATCCTTTCCTCCTTTCTCTTCTCCCTCCCTCTCTCTCACCTCATTCATTCCCATAATAAAAACAAAATGTCTAAATAATATTCTTTGCCATATAAAATTAAATATCTGTGTATCTCTTATAAAAGCTTGGCTATTAAAATGCCAAAGCTGTCTATGTTTGGCAGAATTTCTAAAATGGCATACCAAAATGTGCCTCTCTAATACCCCAAACCTATAAATATGATGAATTAGCACTCTTATTATTATACTGTGTTATGTAGCACCGTTGATCTTAAGAGATGGAGAATCTCTTGAATTATCAAAGTGGGCCCAATCAAAGACATGGGCCCCTAAAAAAGGAAGAGCTTTCTCCAGCTATGGCAGAAGAGGAAGGCAAGAGAGATTCCAAATGTGAGGATTTGATGTGTAGGGGCTTTTAAGATGGAAGGAATCACATGAAAAGGAATCAGGTAGATTCTGTGAGTAGAGAGTGAATTTTAGCTGACAGCCAGTGTGGAAATAGGGACCACAGGACCTCAGTTCTGTTAGTTTTTAAAGTTTTTTAAAAAATTTACTTTAAGTTCTGGGATACATGTGCAGAACGGGCAGGTTTTTTACACAGGTATACATATATGGTGGTTTGCTGCACCTATCAACCAGTCATTAGATTTTAAGCCCTGCACACATTAGGTATTTGCCCTAATGCTCTCCCTCTCTCTTACCCACCAACAGGCCCTGGTGTGTGATGTTCCCCTTCCTGTGTCCATCTCTTCTCATTGTTCAGCTCCCACTTATGAATGAGAAAATGTGTTTGGTTTTCTGTTCCTGTGTCAGTTTGCTGAGAATGATGGCTTCTAGCTTCATCCATGTCTCTGCAAAGGACATGAACTCATTGTTTTTATGACTGTATAATATTCCATGGTGCATATGTGCCACAATTTCCTTATCCAGTCTATCATTGATGGGCATTTGGGTTGGTTCCAAGTTTTTGCTCTTGTGAACAGTGCTGCAATAAACATACATGTGCATGTGTCTTTATAGCAGAATAATTTATAATCCTTTGGGTATATACCTAGTAATGGGATCGCTGGGTCGAATGGTATTTCTGGTTCTAGATTCTTGAGGAATCACCACACTGTCTTCTACAATGGTTGAACTAATTTACACTCCCACCAACAGTGTAAAAGTGTTCCTATTTTGCTATAGCCTCATCAGCATCTGTTGTTTCCTGACTTTTTAATAATCTCCATTCTGACTGGTATGAGATGGTACCTCATTGTGGTTTTGCAGGGACCTCAATTCTGTAGTCATAGGAAATGCATTCTTCCAACAACCTGTTTGGAAGTGAATTCTTCCTGAGATCCTCTACATAAGCAGTAAACCCAGTCAAGCCTGTCTGGACTCCTGGCCCATTCCCTGGAGATAACACATATGTGTTATTGTAAACCACTGACTGTGGTAATTTGTTATACAGCAATAGAAACTAATACGCTATGTCACATAAAACTCTTTGTTTGTGTCATTGCCTTGAACTTTGGACTGTGAAAACAGTTACCATGAGGGTGAGCATGACACTGTGGAAGTGTGTATCTGTGTGTGTGCATATGCATATGTGTGCATACTTATCACATGAGTGGCTTTTTAAAGTTCCCCCATTCTGCATAAGGAGCACCCTATTAGGCTGCTTTGGAATAGAGAAGAAAACTAGGAGAGCCAATAAGTGATACAAGTCTATTAACATTCAGTCACCTATAATATTTTCTCTTCTGCATCTTCTCCTCTTTATGTATCCTGGGCACTTGCTTTCTAGAAAACAGATGTTTGGAGCATGAAGAGAGAGAATCTTTCTATTAGCAAGGAAGTACGTTCTTCTCAAGATTGGCAGAAAGTTCATCCTAGAGGAGATTCCTGTATTGCTGGCTTGTCTCTTTTTCTTCCCCATGACATAACCACAACTTTGCCATTAAAGAGTGTTTTTATATCATTTCTTCTTTTCACTACAATACAAATTTACTACTTTGTTTAATTGGGTGGATGGCAAAATTTATTGTAATCTTATTTCATATTTGTGGCTTTGTGGGAAAGTGAGATGTTCTACATAAGCAAGATTTCTATGCAATTAAAAATTGTTCGTTTAATAACAAGCATTTTAAAAAGTCTTCAACTCTTAAATGTAAAAAAAGACAAAGATTGCATAATACCCATACTTATTAAATGGGAAATAATGTGGACCATTCACATTTGTTATGATGATTCATGGTCATCATTAAATCTATCATTTACTTCACAATCCTGTTTTTGCAGTGATGCTCTTGGGTGATGCTTTTCTTATACTGAATGGGCTAGACCACTAAATCTTTAATTCTTTTTCTTCAGTTTATTTTTTTCTGCCCTTTTTCTCTGAACAGGATGTTAATTATAATCGATTGCTGCTGTTGACATATCCACATCCAGAATTTTTAATTTCAAAATCAGACTACACTACATTAAAATTAATTAAGAATTATTTGTACACATGGTGAACTTATAGGTTAATATAATAGACCCTTGAAAGCTTACATTTCAATTCTTTTTTTGTTCCCCAATGTTAACCAAACAGCTATTATGTTCAAAATATCATATGGCCCCTAGAACAATCTGGAGATTTGAAAATTGTTGGATATGAAAAACAACATTTATTCAACTATTTAATGAGATGATGTTATACTAAATCCATTCCATATCTATTACAAATAAATCATTAATTATGTAGCTGCTTAACCATTAATCCAGTTTTTCATAACATTAACTTGAGTATAAAATTTTAATCTGTATAATATTTATTAGGTGGTCAAGGTTTTAACTTATATTCCCAAGTGTGCCTAAGCACATTGTAAATAACAATAAAAATTATCATTCACTACATCACATACAGTGAAATGTAGCCTGTTTTACTTTTCCATTATTCTAAAACTCCTGTGAAACCAATATCTTGTATTAAATCTCTTCCATTAGAAGGACCTTGAGTGATTTCTGTTTTCCTAACCAGACTTCTGACTGCTACAGCTCCCCAGGATAAACAGGAAATTTTGATTATTTTGCATATGATCTTTAAAAATGCAGTTTTCATTCTCTTAGATAAAATAGTCATGTTAGATTTATTATAAAATATTTTTACCAATTAAAATACTTAGGTTTTTGTCCCCTGGTTTTTTGCTTATAATTGACTTTACTTACCTTTCATTGTCTTTATGTCCTGTTAAACCCATCTAGGTTTCCTTAGCAGCTAGTCAACTCTTAAGAGGTGTTTGTTCCCCTGAATTGTTGGAAGATGTACCGTGTTTATTCTGTGTCTTTATATACTTCTGATCCACTGCAACCTACACCTAGGGCTACTGAAATATCATTTTTAAATGAATAATTCCACAGAATCACAAGAGTTTAATCAGAACAATCATAGAATAGAAGTAAGCACACTACTTGAGGAGTGACCCAGAATGTGAAGTTGGTCAGGCCAAGGTGAATAGTAGTTTTTCAGAAGCAATTAGTGACCTAAGAACAGAGGGGGATGCATAATGGGTACTGATTTGGCAAAGTGTTACTATAGCAACATGTACTGTGTGCTTACAATGTGCCAGGCTTGGAACCACTGGACCACAGTGCCAGAAAAACTGTCAGATTGGCCGTGCGCGGTGGCTCATGCCTGTAATCCCAGCACTTTGGGAGGCCAAGGCAGGTGGATCATGAGACCAAGAGATTGAGACCATTCTGGCCAACATGGTGAAACACCATCTCTACTAAAAATACGAAAATTAGCTAGGCATCATGGCACATGCCTGTAGTCCCAGTTACTTGGGAGGCTGAGGCAGGTGAATCGCTTGAACCCGGGAGGTGGAGGTTGCAGTGAGCCGAGATTGGGCCACTGCACTACAGCCTGGGCAACAGTTAAAGACTGTCTCAAAACAAAATAAAACAACAACAACAACAAAAACCTGTCAGATCATAAGACATTTCTTCCCTCTTAAGAGTTGACTATTTGCTAAGAAAGCCTAGGTAGGTTGAACAGGGAGCATCATACCATGAAAGGTAAGTAATATTGTATCTATCAGCTCAGAAGGATAACCAGAAAAGTCATTCTTGTCTTACAAAATATATAGAAGGTTATTCTTGAGGGGAAGAGGTCATGGTGTTCTACATCTTTGCATGTTTTACAGTGCCTTGAACAATGTTTGTACACAGTAGAAGAGTTAACATATTTCTTAAACATATAGAAATATATTGACATTATTTTTGTATTTTCCCAATATATTAACATAACAGATGTTAATATATTTGTTCATTCTTTAGAATTGACTGAAGAATTTACCTTTTCTTCAGGGTACAAAATTATCCAAAATCATTTTACAATTCAAGTCCCCTTGTGGCACATATAGAATATTCAACCTTATCTAGCCTATTTAAAACAAGAGAGATACAAAATACTCAGGACATCCTGAAACGTTCAATCAAAACATAAGGCTTTTTACAGGAACTCAGGTAGTAGCTTTGAGAAGGTTGAAGAGAGAGTATCTCTCATTTCCACCCCAGCTTCACCTCACCCACCACAGTAGGTCTTGCTGAGAGCCAGTTTTCACTAATAAAACTTATTGGTTTTCTGAAGTTTTCCATGAAAATAGAAATAATTCTATCTTCTACAGGGTAAACATTTTGAATCTGTTGGAATAAAAAAGCAAGAGTTGAAATGAATAGGAGAGATCTCTTAACTGGAAATTTTCTGTATTTTCTTGACTTTTCTCCTTTAGCCTGCATTTAAGAATTGCAGAAAAAAAATTCTTTCACATACCTAACTGGGTAGTGGAAGCTGTTAAATAATGGTAAAAACTGGGATGAATGGAGGGAACTTTTCTCCCCTATTTTTTAAAGTTTGGCTGTAGGTCCTTCTGCCTGCAGGCTACAGTCACATTAGCAGTTGGAAATTGGATAACGACAGCACAATGACAAATCCAGGTTGCTTGCAATAAGTTGCTAATCCCTTTGCTTTAATATTGGAGCAGCATGTAATGATGTTTGGACATCACTCCAGTTTACTGACGACCCCACTGGGGGCCAGCAATAGAACCTTACAACTGTCTAACAAGGCGTCAGGTGACTCCCGTCGTCATAGCAACGGACACTGGAATCTAATCTTCCCTCCATCCCTTCTAGCACCCAATAACGCCTAGATTATATAAGTGGCCCATCATTGCTTGGTAACTTGAATCAATTAACGTTAATTCGCACAATGCTATGATGTATTGTGATCACTTTCATTTCAGGGAAGGGGGAGAAATTGCTATAAGTCACCTAAAATGAGGTTGTCTGTGGTGCTGAGGTATTAATTGGGTGTCCATATTAAATGCAAAAGGAGCCCCATTGTGAAAGGAAAGTGGATGAGTGACTCTCTTGGCTGCTATTGACCTATCAGAAGAAGACAGTGCCCTTTTCCTTTGCTTTTATCTATTACAGTTTTCCCTATTGCGTGTCAAGTTGATGTATTATAAAAAATTCATTTGGTGACCTTTCACCCCCTTAGCAGATTAAACAATTTCACTTCGATGGCATCATTAACAGGACCCTGCATTTAATGAT
Organism: Ateles fusciceps; assembly: GCA_036589455.1. NCBI lineage: Eukaryota > Metazoa > Chordata > Mammalia > Primates > Atelidae > Ateles > Ateles fusciceps. The sequence goes on from JAZHEH010001541.1 coordinate 2,200,998, forward strand.
GATTTCTCTAAAAGGCCACGGAGATTCGATTTTAAGCTAACAGATTTATTGCACTATTATAACATATCGTAAAAAACTGTACCACCTACGGTCAGGTTTTAGGATAGAAACTGTTTAAGAGTTTATGTGGAGCTTAAAGTGGTATTACCTTGGGATATGCTGCAGCAGCAAGTCTGTGACCTCCAGTGAGATGCTGTTTACATTTAACAAGAGATGTTTGCTCACAATAAACTTTAAAGTGTGTCAGGAATGGGCCTTTTAGTGGGTATTCAGGCAGCTGGTTTCCCTCCCTTCATCTCTAGACGTCAATGTACTTATGTCAGAATCTTTGATGGGGTCTTTCAGTTTCTTTAACCCAGACTGCTTGCCTGCATCCTAGCCCCCATCAGAATGAAATTAAGGAATAGGTTAGGGGGAGAAATAGGATCTAATAACAATGTTAGAATTTTCTAATAACCTGGAACCCAAAGAGGGGATAGAATTAATAGCATGGATTTTTAAAATCTGGTTTAAATTGTTCCGTTTAAAAAGGAAAGGAGCCGTAGCCGCTCAGGCTAAGCAAACTAAGAAATGATGATTGGGCTAGTGTGTATTGAATTCCCAGGGAGTGATTCCAGTTAAAAAGCCAGAGTCTTAGCTGGTAGATGACTAAAGGGCTCCTTAGGACCACATATTTGCACTCTGCCCTCATTTCCTAGGATTCTCAGGGGAGAAGAAAATCACTTCCTATGGAAACTTCATATTTTGTAATCCATTGTATTTGCTCTTCCACCATTTCCTCTTTCAGAACAAATCTTCACTTTTTTCTGACATGCACCCTCCACGTTAAATAAATACTTTATCCTTTCCTCCTCATGTTGGAAAGGGGGAGGTAGTTAGGAAATAGAAGAGTTGACTTACAAACATTAAATGGGAGAAAGCAAAGTAGGCTACTTTAAAAATAAATAAGTAAATAAAAGCCTCATTAGACCTGGCCCAGGCTATTGAGGATAACTCACCAAAGGATGCTCTATGTCAGGATCCTATATATGATATGTGATGTCCAGCTGTCTCCATTTAGGGTTGCCAAACATCTGTTGCATGCCTATGATATGTAATACACAATAGGTTTAATGGGACAATAGGTGTATAATTTTATTTTAATGAAGGAGGCTCTGTCGTCCAACGTACCAAAACTCTGAGTGAGATACGTTTTACACTGTCATGAATTATATAACTATTTTGTATGTGTTCCATTTTGTTGCTAAGTCATGTCAGCACTTCATATGTTCAAAGGAAGTGAGAAGCCACATAGCTCATTGGTTAACCACTCTAGATCTTGGTCAACACTTACTATTTATAGGATATTTGGCAAGTTATTGCAGCCTTATTGGACCTCAGCTTCTTCACATATAAATAAGAGTACCTACCTCGTAGTGTCATTTTAAAGATGCAATGAATTTACACATGAACACTTTATCATGGAACTTGGTATACAGTAAGTGCTCAGTAAATATCAATTATAAGTATTATTCTCCTCAGGTGCTTCATGCCACTAAGGTAAATTAATTAATGCTGTTAATAGTTATTGAATCTATTTAGTACAAGCACACTTAGAGAATATAAATATGGTTTGTTATGAAGATTAAATGAGCTGTTCTGTGTAAAACAATGGTGTACTGGAGTTTGCTGTTGGGCATCTCTTCCCAGCTCTGCTCAGTGATGTTATCTTGGCATCTTGGAATTAGCTATGGTGGTAGCATTTATATCACAGAATTGGAACACACCCGCAAATCAGGGCATTATTTGGGAAAGCTTATTTAATAGCTTACTATTGAACCTGTCCATGTCCTCTAATTTTAGTCTGATAAATTCTTTCACTGAGGCTTTTAGTTTTTGACTGATTTTAATAAATGGTGAAAAAAATATAAGCTCATAATTTGTGATCTCCCTACCCTCAACCCCCAGTCCATTTTCATTATAGTGAAGAAAACATGTCAAATACATACATAATTAACCTTTGCTATAAAGTCATGTTCACTACACAGTGTATAGTTTTCTAGAAACACAGGCAAACACATATATTTTCACTGGTAATAATGGATTGTGGAAAATTGCTACCACAGGGATATGTGTAATCCTAAGGATGTATCTTGTTTGTTTTTGTATCTGCCAGAAATACAAGCAGTTTTAAAACTGAGAACTTGATATATATTCGACCCTATGCACTTTCCGTCCTAGTCCAGCCTTCAGATGGAGAAGTGGGAAATGAGCTTCCAGTGCAGCCACAACTGGTATTTTTGGATAAGCAGGTAAGTTTTCACAGGTATCGATCGGTCTTTAGAGCTGAGTGGTAGGTAGCATTCAGCGTAGGTTTTAGAGTTTGTCATCACTGATACACGTTTACAGAGTGCCCACTGTGTGCAATCTGTTGCACTTAGAGCTTCTCACTACTTTCATCATTTTCCTTCCCCTTCACAGTCTGCCTTCCTTCTATTTTCTCTGAACATTCAGCATTTGATCAAGGGTAAAAATCAAATTCTGATACTTTTCTTCCCCCCACCGAATTCTTAAAGTAGGTCTCTCACATCTTCTCTGAAATCTAGCCTTTACAAAGAAGAAGATCTATATCTGAAGAAGTTTTTCATATGCTGATGAAGGAACTTATGACATTATAGATACATTACAGTTTTATGTTTGTTTGTTTGTTTTTTTAAATCTCTCTTATATGTGGTTAAATAAAACAAGTTTCTGTGCTTAATTCTAATTTCAGGCTTTGTGTCCTGATTTTATTTTGTCTTTTCAAGATTTACAAAATTCACAGGGAACTATGATTGTTGAATTGGCTTTCTCCTGCTTACAAATGCATCCCCTGGCATGTTTGCAGAGAGAAATCTGTGGCACTGAGGTCCACACTTGGAAACCTGTCAACTTTGATCTAGTCTGGCACTCACCCAGCTCTCTCCTGTTTACTTCTCTTTACCTTTCCTTTCTTATGAACCTCCAGCACATAGTGCCATTCTTTTCTATAAACGTAGCTTTCCTTTCATCTCCTCACTGTCCTGTCCCAACTCGTCTTGCGATAATTTCCTTACTCTTCTTTCAGTAAGTTAATTCTGATATATTCTTAACATGAGAAAGGCAACTTTTTTTTTTGTCACTTTCTTTCCTTTGTTTATGTCTACTGAATATGCGCTTTATAAAAGCATAAATCTGAACCATCTTCTGTTCTAACTTCACAAAATTCTCTTCTGAATCTAACTTTTTCTTCCTCCCTCCTCCTATTCCCATTTCTAGAATCGAAGAGTGGAGTCTCTGGGGCCCCTTCAGAGCCATGGACAATTTCAGCTTCCCTGGAAGGGGCATCGGACTCAGTGCTAAAAGGTAGGTGAAGTATCTGTGACTTTCAGATATCTATTATCACTTTATCTGCACAGAAAATGTTTGCGCCCATTAGGACTTCACAGCGAAATTGGTAATACTGAATTTCTTCAGTAATTTGAAAGGAAATGCTTTCATCCCTAGTCTACAGTGTCAGTGTCTGTGAAAAGGAAGATTAGGCTGGCAGCAAATCCTAAAGTCACCACCTTTTCTCTCCCTTCCCTTTCACAATAAAGCAATGTTTTCGACATATTCATATCCTTAAGGTAGTGTAAAGTAAAGTGCATGGCATCTTTGGGTGGGTATCAAATCCTAGGTTTCCTATAGTCCACTCAGGGCTCCTATAACACACCCTTGTTTGGTACAGTATCATGGACTGGCCAGGGAGCAATTTACCAGGTACAATGTAATTCCTTTAGGAAAATTAGAAAGACTTGCTCTCAGTGTTATGAAGAATAAATTGCTCATAGTTAGTTTTTCTCCTTTCCATCTTTGTCTACCCTCTTTTACTTTCCTGTTCTATCCCAGCACCTCTGCCAGCTCCACTTACTTTCCTGGAAGCTTGTTTATATGAAAATCTATTTAAAATGCGGGTTTTCACTTGGCCCAAGATAATCTGGCTACATATTCTGCCGAAGGACCCAAGAATGTGCACTTTAGGGCCTGTCTAGAGATAAACAAGCAGGTATAACATGGTTTTTATGGTAAAAATAGTTTCTGAGTTCCAAACTGCTGACTGTCTAACCCCCCTCACACACAAAACCATTGAAACACAAACTACTCAAAGAGGTACAAATTTTTTATTATTAAATAGTTCAATCATTGTGTTTTTATGTTATAAAATAGCACAGTATGTTATCCACAGAAAATATGTTAAGGAGAATGTGCTTGAAAAACAGAATTAAGGCAAAGAAGCCTCATGACTAAGGGAGATAAAGGGAAGACATAAAGTAAGAGAGGTGCTGGAGCCAGGCAGGTAACAGAGGACTTCGGGAACCATGGTGGGGGAAGTTTGGGCTGCACTCTTAGTGACATGCAAAGCCACTGGAGGTTTTTAAGCAGGCCATTTCCAAGGTCTGACTTGCATGTTTCGAGGACCACTCTGCTCTGTGGAGGATGGATTGGACCACGGCAAGAGTGAACCTCCTGAGCCAGTTGGAAAGTGATTGCAAAAGGTCAGGCAAGAGATGATGGAGATCACAAGTGGATTAATTCACAATGTCTTTTAGAAGTTGGATCAACAGAATCTACTGGGAGTAAAGAAAACAAGGACTTAAGGATGACTTTTAGGTTTTGATCTTGATATATTGGGTGGATATTGGTGTTATTTACTGAAATGTGGAACACTGGATCAGGAGCAAAAAGCAAGAGTTTTGATGATGAGAAACAAAAAAAGGTAAGTACAGCCTGGCTGCTGGGCCAAATTAAGATGCATGTCCTTTTGATTTCAGTTTTAAGGCAGCAAGAGCAGGAGGTTCTGTTTTACAGTTAATATAGTCTGTGTTCCAGGTGTCACAAGAGTTTTTTTCTCTTACCCTGCCTCCCTCAACATACCCCGTACATTATTAATCATGCATCTTACTAGGAGCCTTCTCCCTATTATGTGTAGTCGATTTCCCAACACACAGATCTTGCCTGATAGCCTCAAACTCTTCATGCATGGGGTTTCCTCTCTGCACAAGGGGCCTCATGATTATCACAGCACCTTGAAATTCTTCCTCTGCTTATGCGTAGGATTGTGTATTTCCTTCTCATTGGAGGGAGTCCCAATCATGCACAATATCACAGTTCAATTCTGGGCTTTACCTTGAGGTGAAGAGAAATTCATTTTATGTCAACCTGACATAATCTAGAATAGGAGGTTCAGTGGAACATTCTAAAATCATCTCCTATATTTGGATAGGGAGCCAGAGATGACAACAGTCTGAAAAAGTGGATCTGTTAAATTCCTTTAATCTTTCGCATTCGTTTCAATGAGAAAATTTAAAAAGTGTCCCAAGAATTCAAACAGAACCATTGTGGAAGACAGTGTGGCAATTCCTCAAGGATCTAGAACTAGAAATACCATTGACTCAGCAATCCCATTACTGGTATATACCCAAAGGAATATAAATCATTCTATTATAAAGACACATGTACACGTATGTCTATTACGGCACTGTTCACAGTAGCAAAGACTTAGAACCAACACAAATGCCCATCAAAGATAGACTGGATAAAGAAATTGTGGCATATATATACCATGGAATACTATGTAGCCATAAAAAATGATGAGATCATGTCCTTTTCAGGGACATGGATGAAGCTGGAAACTATCATTCTCAGCAAACTGACACAAGAACAGAAAACCAAACACCGCATGTTCTCACTCATAAGTGGGAGTTGAACAATGAGAACACATGGACCCAGGGAGGGAAACATCATACACTGGGGACTGTCATGGGGCGGGGGAGGCTAGGGGAAGGATAGCATTAGGGGAAATACCTAATATAGATGAAGGAGGACGGATGCAGCAAACCACTATAGCACATCTATACATATGTAACAAACCTGCATGTTCTACACATGTACTCCAGAACTTAAAGTATAATAAAAAATATGATTTTTAAGGTAGATGGAAAATATTCTTAGAAAGGAAAGCATTCACTCCCTTCCCCCACAACTTCTATGCCAGACAGTATTCAAAAATTCTTACAGGGTCTCAGTAAAAGAATAGAGCCAATGAGTGTATCTTGACTGCTTGAATTCAGAATTCTTAAATAATTCTGATCAAGAGCTAGGACTCAAGCAAATCTCTGTACTAAATATTGTGTTGCTATTTTAGATGAGAAAGACTTTATAAATATTAGCTCAAATGTGATTCGAAAGTAATGTTTTCAGACTGGGCGAGGTGGCTTATGCCTGTAATCCCAGCACTGTGGGAGGCTGAGGCGGGTGGATCACTTGAGGTCAGGAGTTTGAGGCCAGCCTGGCCAATGTGGTGAAACCCCATCTCTACTAAAAATACAAAAATTAGCGAGGCATGGCGGATATGCACCTGTAATACCAGCTACTTGGGAAGCTGAGGCATAAGAATTGCTTAAACCTAGGAGTTGCAGGGAGCCAAGATGGCACCACTGCACTCCAGCCTGCATGACAGAGCAAGACTCTGTCTCAAGAAAAAAAGAAAAAAGAAAATAATGTTTTCAAAATATGGATACTATAAAAAGAGATATATATGGTACTGGAAACCATCATTCTCAGCAAACTGACACAAGAACAGAAAACCAAACACCACATGTTCTCACTCATAAGTGGGTGTTGAACAATGAGAACACATGGACACAGGGAGGGAAACATCACACACTGGGGCCTGGGGGGTCGGGGCTAGGGGAATAATAACAGGGAGTGGGGGGGGATTGGGGAGGGATAGCATTAGGAAAAATACCTAACGTAGATGATGGGGTAATGGATGCAGCAAACCACCACTAAGGCATGTGTATACCTATGTAACAAACCTGCATGGTCTGCACATGTACCCCAGAACCTAAAGTATAATAAATAAATTTTTAAAAAAATTTTAAAAAAGAAACAGTAACAGTCATTTGTTTTAAGCACAATTATCTATTATTACCATGATATTTGCATATTATAATAGGGGAATAAGTAGGAAATCCTGTTAACTTTTGCAAATCTTTCTAGAATTGTGACTTCAAGCACTGGCTTTTTATGCAGCTAGTATTGTAATTATAATGATGCATCCTTTGAGATTTGCCAGTCACATATTGAATGGAAGTTTCATACCAATAAATCACTGACAATTTTAAATTGATATGGTGTGTATATATCTTTTGATAATTGGTCAAATATCCCCATTCCTATGCAGATTTTAGGATGTGTTCACCATTCTTTAAAAATTCAGTTTATCGGCCAGGAAGGGTGGCTCATGCCTGTAATCCCAGGACTTTGGGAAGCCGAGGAGGAAGCATCATGAGGTCAAGAGATCGGGACCATCCTGGCCAACATGGTGAAACCCCGTATACACTAAAAATACAAAAATTAGCTGGGCGTGGTAGCATGCACCTGTAGTCCCAGCTACTCCAGAGGCTGAGGCAGGATAATCACTTGAACCTGGGAAATGGAGGTTGCAGTGAGTTGCGATCATGCCATTGCACTCCAGCCGGGCAACAGAGCAAGACTCCATCTCAAAATAAATAAATAAATAAATAAACAAATAAATAAATAATTCAGCTTATCCAATTTCCTGTGAACCTCATGAATCAGCTAAGGCATTTCTGTTGGTTTTGTATTGTCCAAAATGTTTCTTTCAGACTTGGAAATGACTCATGTGCCAGCTCAAACATCAGCCTACCTGCAAAAGCACTGACTTCCAAAAATAGGCCATGACTTTATAGTTATTTCTTGCTTACTCTTGCTATGAGTCTAAACTCATTCAGATAGCTCCCATATAATATACAAAATGCTAAAATGGATAGGCATAAATCAATCATAGATGTGCCTCATCTTCTAATTGCATTTACTATTGGCCTAAAACCATTCCTATCACATGGTGCAGATCACCTACCTTTTCTGGTGACATTGTTCCTTCATTTTTTGTTATTTGTCTCTTAAGAAACATATAAAATTGTTGTCATAAGCTCTCCAAGTTAATGAATAATCATTTGATGCTGTTTTTAGTGAATTAATCTCAGATCTCAGTTTTTTTGTAATGTCACCATTTAATTTAGCTTATACGTTTTGTTTCTGTCAAAGCTAACCTCATGGATTCCAGAAAATGAAAGTATCCCCTTCTAAAAATTCTCTTAAGGAGGCAGTTGACGTCTCATGATTAAAAACTTCATAGCTTCAAAACTCTTACTTTTTAAAGCTTACTTCATCTTACTGTTTTCTTCTTAGAACAATAAATTTTCCCACTCTCTTTCAATTTGCCTTTTTGCTATCTTGACGTGTAATTTTTTTTCACCCCATCTACTTACTTATTATGATGCCAAATGTTTTCCAGTGAGAACACATGGACACAGGGAAGGGAACAACACACACTGGGGCCTGTCAGGGATTGGGAGAAGACATAGGGGGAGGGGAGAGCATCAAGATAAATAGCTAATGCGTGTTGGGATTAATACCTAGGTAATGGGTTGATAGGTGCAGTAAACCACCATGGCACACATTTACCTATGTTACAAATCTGCACGTTCTGTACATGTATCCTGGAATTTAAAATAAAATAAAAAAATTACAAAACAAAACAAAACAAGGCTTTAAATGTTTTCACCCTGTCCACAAAAATAATTGTCTACCAAACTTTGTGATCTTGCTCTCCTCAGTACCCTCTTCACATTCGCTTTATGCAATCCGAATTTAAAGACCTAGGTAATGTTGCATATTTTGTCAGAATCTCCTCATAGACTCTCCAGACTTTCCGTTCCACTTACACAGTCTGTCTTTTGTTCACTTTGTTGAAAGTAACACTTGTGTTGCTAACTCATATTTTTGCTCTTGGTCATTTTTTTTATGTGGGCAGTTCAGTTTGTAACTTCTTAGGTTTAAAATCCCAAGGAATGAGGACAGTCCAGAATAGTCCATGTATAAATTTTCAGACACAAGGCACGCCATTAAAATAGTAAGAAAATTGAGTGAATTTATTCAAAGTTGGCCACTGTGAAGATGAAACTTTCAGAACTGCATTTTGAACTGCCTGTTTTGATGCTGTCATTCTGTTCATTTTTTAGTGCCATTTTGTTAGTGTTGTCATTTTGGTATAGAAAGTGCTTAGGATATGTAACAATCAGTAACTTTCTGATCTTAAAATAATACAGCAGCATAAAATATGAATTTTAGCTTTTTCATGTTCTAGTAATATCTACAACTGATACTTTCACATGACTACTGGAACTCATCTCCCCATCTTCTACTCCATACTTTATGCATATTCTATTCCTAACCCATACTCCAAACCTTACCCACATTCATGCTTTACATTGCTCCTTCATACCTTATTCATACCTAGGACCCTACTTATACTCCATACCCTATGTATAGTCCATACCTTCCTTTGTTTTGAGGTGGAGTATGGCTCTGTTTCTCAGGCTGGAGTGCAGTTATATGATATTGACTCACTGCAACATCTGCCTCCAGGTTCAAGCAATTCTCCTGTCTTAGCCTCCCAAGTAGCTGGGATTACAGCTGTCCACCACCATGCCTGACTAATTTTTCTATTTTTAGTAGAGACGGGGGTTTCACCATGTTGGCCAGGCTGGTCTTGAACTCCTGACCTCAGGTGATCTACTGCTTGGCCTCCCAAATTGGGATTATAGCCGTGAGTCACCATGCCTGGCCCATACCTTGCCATACTTCATACATTCCCATGCCCAGTACCTTACTCATATTCCATCCCTTACCCCTGTTCCATAACTTACATATACTCCATGCCTTATCCACACTCTGTACCTTACCCATAGTCTGTACCTTATTCATATTCTATACTTTACACAATCTCCAGACTTTTACCCATGCTTCATTTCTAACCCATAGTTCATGCCTTACTTGCCACACTTTGTGCATTATCCATACCCAGTACCTTGCTCTTGCTCCCTGCCTTACCTATTCTCCATACCTTCTCCCATATCATACCATACTGGCACTTCATTTTTTACTTTGTCCCACTCCTGACATTTATTGCACCTCATCTTTCATTATTTTTCTTTCAGTAACCTTAAGGATGTTATGCCCAACCAGCTTAGAATCATGTTGTGGCCATGCAAAGTGAATGAGGCATGAAACTATTTACTCTATTATTTGTTTATTTTACTTTAAGTTCTGGGATACAGATGTGCAGATGTGCAGGTTTGTTACATAGGTATACATATGCCGTGGTGGTTTGCTGCATCCATCAACCCATCATCTACATTAGGTATTTCTCCTAATGTTATCCCTCCCCTTGCTCTCCACCCCTGGACAGGCCCCAGTGTGTGATGTTCCCCTCCCTGTACCCATATGTTCTCATTGTTCAACTCCCACTTATGAGTGAGAACATGTAGTGTTTGATTTTCTATTCCTGTGTTAGTTTGCTGACAATGATGGTTTCCAGTTTCATCCATGTTCCTGCAAAGGACAGGAACTCATTCTTTTTATGGCTGCACAGTATTCCATGGTGTATATGTGCCACATTTTCTTTATCCAGTCTATCATTGATAGGCATTTGGGTTGGTTCCAAGTCTTTGCTATTATGAATAGTGTTGCAGTAAACATACATGTGCATGTGTCTTTATAGCAGAATGATTGGTAATCCTTTGGGTATATACCCAGTGATGGGTTTGCTGGATCAAATGGAATTTCTGGTTCTAGGTCCTTGAGGAATCACCACACTGTCTTCCACAATGGTTGAACTAATTTGCTTTTCCCACCAACAGTGTAAAAGCATTCCTGTTTTTCTACATCCTCTCTAGCATCTGTCACTTCCTGACTTTTTAATGATTGCCATTCTAACTGGCCTTGAGGTGAGATACCGTTTACTCTTTTATTCTACTGACACCAAGACACACTCAAGCCAACCAGCTCACTTGGATCAGTATTGCCACTATTACATTTTTAAAGAGATCCAATGGGAACCTGTGAGGACTAGGCTGAGGATGTCTTATATACACACATTTGTGTGTGTGTGTGTGTGTGTGTGTGTGTGTGTGTGAGAGGAGAGAGAGAGAGAGAGAGTCATGAAGTAGGGAAGAAATCACATGTAGTCTTCTGTTTTAGGATTCCCATGTCATCAAAATACCCGATTTTATATAATTGAAAGTTTCTCTTGAAGCCATCATGAAATACTACTTTTTAACTTCAGAAAGAATGCACCAAAAGCATTTGAGATGGATTATCTAACTTACTATAAGTATTTCCTGGAGAGAAACAAAATAAAAACAACAAAACCGTATCTATATATCTAGTCTAAATCTTTTGTTCTGCAATTTAACTTCATATTCCTTTTTCTTTAGTAGACCTTCCTCAGTGAAAAGGCAGTTTCTACCTATTACCATAAAAAGTGAATTTATATACTCAATGGCAATTATTTATAACTATTCAATATCCTTTGACATTTATGGATCATAGTTGTACAAAAAAGTGCTAAATACTTTTAAAGATAACATCTCAACATTAATGATATAACAGTTTTGCTAGTATGCAGAAGTAGGAATGAGTGGGATAGTTGGGATAATTTGGGCTGCAGAGGTATTTTAGAAACTGTCTACCCTGCAGAAACTCATTCAGGTGTCATTCCCTGGTAGTTGTGTAATCAGTTCTAAAGTTGCTGAAGCCTAGCATCCCACCCCATCCCAAATCTCCCAGCTAGTACATTGTTTATACCAGCTTGATCAGGGAGCCTGTCAATTGCATTTGTCTGTGTCATCATAGCTATTCTGAAGATATGATGAACCCTGGAGTAATGTACTGTACTTGGCAGCAACTGCCTCAGCTTTTGGGCACATATGCTTCGAATCTGAGAATATCATAGATATATATGGGAATCTTTGTAGCGATCTCTAAGGCAAGCTGGTATTTAACGCAAAAGCAAACCCATTTAGAACTAAAGTACTTTCCATTAGGCAATTTGGCGGCTGTTGTACGAGGCCAACTCACTGTGCTCTACGGACACATTTCAATTAAATGCTGCTTTGTATTCTTCCAAAGATGGGAACAATAAGGACATTTGTCAAAGGAAAAACTGCAGCAAATGATTTCATGGTGAACATCTGTACTCTGTAGTTCATTGTTTGCAAGAGTTTATTGACCATAATTTTGATGCATATAGGTTTTAAAGAGTATAAACTGCATTTATCTTGGGCGCCTATCATTTATTTGAGTCTTGGCTTATTTATTTTCATTTTTTCTGGGCATTTTGTTTATTTTGGAACTCAGAAGAGATGAAGTAAAAGATGTTTCTCAAAAAGGAAGTTTTAGTTAGCTCTGCAAAATTGATGAAGAAAGACAATGTTTTCACAAAAAGGATTAAGCAATTGAATTGAAAAATGTAACACTAAGCATATTCTATCTTTATGACACCTTTCAGCCTTAGAGATCTCAAACCAATTTATAAACTTTCAGACCACTTTCATAACCCTTTATCCACCATGCCCACCTTAACATTTCCAGAGTAAAGTCTAGCAGCTGTTAATTAGGAAAATAATTTAGGGATGGTGGAGTCAAAAGATGATTAATGGTATCGTGAATGTGATATTGAGTTAAGCTGCCTTTTTTACTTTATAAATGGATGACCTACTGTTAGAAGATGCAGGCTTTTTTTTTTTCAGGGAAGCCAAGGTCCAGGCAATTCAAGTTGCTAAATCAGAGTAGCTTTATCAGTCGTGATTTGATAGATTGCCATGGTCCTGATCTCTTGACCTAACTCTGCTACCACATAAACTATAGATAACCTGAACAGAAGAAAGACAGACCATAGAAACTGACCACCGAGAAAGATAATAGAAATTCTTTCTTTATATAGTATACACTTAATAATAATATAGTCTATGTATTGTAGTGGTTAAGAATGCAGACTTTGAAATCAGGTAGATTTGGGCTGTAACCCCAGTACCACGTAATTTAGTCTTCATGAGCCTATTTCCTAAGTGAAAAATATAGATAATAGCGTATTTCATAGGATTGTTGTGTAGTTTGTAGGCAATCACGTGCATAAAGAACAGTGTCTGGCACAGTGAGCTTTCAATATATGTTAACTGTTATTATTCTTTATTGGATCATTTGGTTCTAAGTCTTGACTAAGAAGAACCTGATGAATAACCTCTTTAAGTTCAAAAAAATTGTTCTTCATTGTCCAGTTGCCTACAATCACACAAGACATGAAGACATTGTTCTTGAATAGATAATGAACAGCTAATTTTTGTTTTGTGTTTCTTTGTAGGGTGCACCCAGGCAGAAACTCAAGATGGTTATGTTAGCTTCTACAACTTGGCAGTCTTGATCTCTGGGTCAAACTGGCACTTTATTTTTACTGTCACTTCTCCTCCAGGTAATATTACACAGTGTGTTTTTATTCTGTTTGTTTTCTTTTTGAGAAAATAATCCTTGCTCCCTTTTCAGGGGAATAACTACTATCATGAATAAGAAGTCATCGTAGTTTAGAAAATAAATTCTCTTGAGTGTATCATTAAGCTTGAGAAGAGCACATGTGGAAATAGAAACTTCAGGAGACTCCTGGTCAGCAAGAAACCAAATGTACATTTTCTTCTCCATGTTGAAGTTGACTTTCAGTGTTCTACCTGTTTTTTTCTTTTATTTACTTACATGACATTTGGTTGGGTATTAATAGGAGAATGTTAATTTATAAGAGAGTCATGGGATATTGAGTATTATGAAATTTTAACTTTGGGGTTTTCCCTTCCCAGCCCCCTGCCAAATGGGGACAATACCCATCAACATCCTGGCACTTGAGAACTATTAGTATAAGGGGTGCGTAAATTGCTTATATGATCCAACTGTTTTTGACAAAACATGTAAAAAACTACCCTGTGACGTATTAAATGTGACTCTCATGAAAATATATAATGATCACTAGTCAACATGTTATTTAACTCACTAATGAGGAAATAAGAAGAAATAAGAAAACTAATTTAAGGAGCATTTGGGAGATAGTGATCATATAGCCAGGGAAGAAATGCTGAAATAAATTTACAATGGATACAGGGCAATAAAAGCGTAACCTTTGATATTACCATGTCTACAGATATCATTTGCATCCTTAACTGTATAAAAATTGTTTTCAGCATGTCAATTTCTACAAATTAACATGTCTGGGCCCTAATAAATAACAAATAGCCAAACAAATGTATGTTCAAGGGAACTTAATAAACCTTCAATGGATCTTTTGAAAATGTTCCAGTATGACACTGATAAGATCTGTAATCATAATCATTTTTCCTTTGGTTTCAAGATTTGGATTTTTTTTTTAAACAAAAAGACTATCTTCTGAGGTCAGATAATATTTTTGTTCCCTGGCTACATGATCATTATCTTTTAAATGCTATTCAAACCAGTTTCATGTTCTTCCTGGTTTCCTCATTAGTGAGATAAATAACCTGTTAACAAGTGCTGGTTATGTATTTTCATGAGAGTCCCATTTATACTTCCTCTGAAATATAGAAAAAAATAGAAAAATAATAGAGCCATGTAAGCAATTTACACACACCTTGTGTGTCAAAGTGTCCTAATGTAAGTACAGGTTCATGAACAAACGCGTAGTGTCCTTGACCATGGGATTCCCAATTCCCAGTGATTGTGCCATAAGCTTGAGTTTTTGAATGGATATATTTTAAAGTGTAAGACAGGTGGGACTGCATATTTTGTTCTAGATTTGTCTGATATTTAAAAGACCTTTGTCCTTCAATTACCTCTGTAATTAAATAAGACTACCCAAATACATTATCAAGTTTATTTTAAGGAATAAGTTGTAAAACCAAATGAGAAATGTGTTGTAGACAGAAACTTCTTGGTAACTCCTGTGATTTTGAGCAGGTCTTGGTGTTCATACTTAGTAGACTACTGCTTTCTTGTAGTTTCTACTTACAGCTTATAAAAAGAATTAACTGAAGAATCATCTTGAAGGTTTTCCCTTAGTGTTTTCCACTAAATTATTCACAATTTTCAAGATCAAGTCTGTGAGACTCTTTCAGAATGAGATTTATAAATGTTTAAGTGTGGAGAGAATAGATGGAGGACAAAAAGAAAGGAAAAATATTAAAGATCTGCATTTCTATGACCCCTTATTGACATCATGCTGAGTAATGGTACACGTCCAGAGAATAACTCCTTGTTTCCAAGTATATCAATTTCAAGTGCGAGAATGTTTGGGAAAGCAGTGTTTTTTCACACATTTTGGCCAATCAATGACAATTCTTATTTCCAATAGGCTTTAAAATAATAGGTCTGATGAGCATTGATTTATGTTATTGTTGATTCTTTGTGTGTGTATGTGTGCGCACGTGTGTGTTTTGTTGTTATTTTTAGAGAGGGTCTCACTCTGTCACCCAGCACCCAGGCTGAAGTGCAGTGGCTCACTGTAGTCTCAACCTCCCAAGCTCAAGCAGTCCTCCTACCTCAGCCTCCAAAGTAGCTGGGAATACAGAAATGTGTGCCACCACAGCCAGCTAATATATTTGATTTGATTTTTTGGTAGATTTGGGGTCTTACCATGCTTCCCAGGCTGATATTAAACTCCTGGGCTCAAGCAGTCCTCCCTTCTTGGCCTCCCGAAGTACTGGCATTACAGGCATGAGCCCCTGTGCCTGGTCTGTTGTTTCATTCATTCATGAATCAAACAGGAATTTGCAATCATTTTCACTATTTTCCCTCATCTCTCCAATATCTTAGAGAGAAGAACAAATTATTATTCCTATTTTAGAAATATAGAAAATAGATCTGACCAAGTATTTATGGAATCCTCTTAAGTCTGATATATTATCAAATACAGCTCATTTATCACTCTGAACTTCCTGAGACACTATCAAGAGATAAGGGTTTCTGTAAGTTTGTAGTACTGATTTCATGGCCAGCTTTTCCACATTCGCTATCATTACCATGGTGTAGGGTGTGGCTTTTCTGACTATTTCTTGGTGCCATGGGGTTCTCAGCAGGCCCTCAGGGGTTGCTGGGCTGAGAAGAGATTAATGTAACCAAGTATCACTCTCAAAATCCCCCACCACCTCCATCACACATACACTTAGCCAGAGAAACCCTACCTGTGGTTGCCAATTCCTTGGCTGGAATATTCTTCCTGTAGACATTCACATGACTCACTCAGCTCATTCAGATTTCTTCTCAAATATCTCCTCCTCAAAGAGGCCTCTTTTGGATCACTTAGTCTATACCATCCCCAATCCTTCCCCCACTTCCAACCGTTCTGTCTTATGACCTCACTTTAGTTTTCTTTGTGCACTTATCACTCCCTGGCTTTATAGTATCTACATATTTATTTGTTTGTCTACTGTCTGTGTGCTGGGCCCTCCCTTGAGACAAGTTCCAAAGGGACAGGGATTCTGCTTAGTTTGGTATTATATCCCAATGGTGTAGAAAAGCCTGCTGCATCATAGCTACAAATATTTGTTTATCAGTAAGTGAATTTATTGAGATTATTTTTAAGATTGAAGTTTAAAAAATGTTCTGCTGCTAAAATAATTGAAAACCAGTGGTTTCCACCCTTGAATTTAGATAATTTCACCTGGTCTCCCTGACGTTAGGTTCTCTGTCATTTTTGTGTTCTACACAAAAATGGACTGACTATATTTTATGTGGCTCATATCACTTCTCAGTTTAGAATCTTCTTTCTAGGCTGGGCAGTGTGGCTCATGCCTGTAATTCTGGCACTTTGGGAGGCTGAGGCTTAAGGATAGCTTGAGATCAGGAGTTTAAGGCTAGCTTGGGCAACATAGCAATACCCCATTTCTACAATAAATTAACAAAAATTAGCCAGGCATGGTGGCACATGCCTGTAGTCTCAACCACCTAGCAGGCTGAAGCAGGAGGATCTATGAGCCCAGGTGTTCAGGGCTACAGTGAGCTATAATTGTGCCACACATTGCACTCAAGTTTAGGTGATAGAGCCAGACCCTGTCTCTATTTAAAAAAAAAAATCTTTTCTTCTGTGATACCTCATGCCTTCAGAATGTTCTCAAGGGCCCTTTGCCTGATATTTAATGCCCATCAAAATTGGTCTCAAATTCTTCTAGCATTAAGTTCCAGTATTTTTCTGAGTAAGTTTCCTAAGTATCGATTGCTATTTTCTCCTCTGTCTTTGTTCATGTACTTGCACAGCCTCCAAAGGCCCCTCAGATACTTCCTACTCCAGGATGCTTTCCCTAATCATATCAATGGAAAATAAACGTTCAAAGCAATTGATTTCATTGGCATGTGTCACATTCTGATTTGTTTAACAAATGTTTGTTATGTGTATCTTATTTCATTTACTAGCTTGTAAATATCTTAAGAACGGGATCAACTTGACCAAGTAAACAATTACTGAGCAATCATTGAAAAATGGATAAAAGTGTAAAGAATTTGGTCTTTACTTCTTGGAATCCCAAGTAAAATCTGTTCCCCCATCTCTGGGCCTGATTGAGCTTATTCAGATGCCCATAAAAAGCAATTAATTGATAACATACAAGCCAAATATGGCTCAGATACAAGATGTGTACAGAAGAGATTTTGTTATAGTAGCTCTGGGACCAAGTCAGCCAGAAGCAGAGATTGAAGATCTGACCGTGACTTCCAGTAAAATTGTCAGGTTCAGCACAGTGGAAGCATAGAAAAGAAAAACATGGTGTTTCCTTGAGTATATAAAATGAAAACTCTTTTTGCCTGAGTTATGTGGATGAAAGCAGAAGTTTGAAATTTGCTTGTTTTGAATGAGCTGCTTAAAAAATGCTTGCTGTAACTATTTATAAGCAAGTTTTTTTTTTAAATAAACTTGTTTGTATTGAGATATGATTGCCACATGATAAACATATTTAAAGCATACCATTGGATATATTTTGATGAATGTCTACTCCCATGAAAGCCTCCTCATAATTAGGATAATGAATATATTCATCAACCTCAAAATTAAAGACAAGTTTTAAAACAATTTATTTTTAAAAATTTATTTAAACAATTTATTTTTAAAATTAATGTACTATAAAATTAACATTTTTGTATGTGATTTTATTAATTCAAATACATGTATAGATTCATGTAACCATTCCCACAATCAGGATAAAGACTATTTCATCACCCCAAATAGCTCTCCTCACACATATGTAGCCTTCCTCCACCATTCACCTTTGGCAACCACAGATCGGTTCCTTAACTCTGTAGTTTTGTCTTTTCTAGAATATTATATAAATGGAATCCTACAAGTATGAACCATTCAGAGATGGACTTCTCTTACTCAGCCTAATGCCTTTGTTCTAGTTGTTACAGGTTATCAATTGTGTGCTTGTTTCTTTTCCTTTTTCTTTCCTTTCTTTCTTTTTTGGCTGAGTACTTTTCCATTGTCTAGAAAAACCATAGTTTGTTTATCCATTCCCCTGCTGAAGGACATTTGGGTTGTTTCTGGGTTTTGCTATGTATAGAGCTACAATAAACATTTGTGTATGGGTTTTTATGCAGACAGGTAACTTTCTTTTTTAGATTATTTTATGACTCATTTTATAAATAATAATGGGATGGGAAATTTTTCTGTTTACCAAAAATCGGAGGCTTTTCAGATGGATTTTTAGAGAGTTGAACTCTCTCAACAGGAGGATGCCATCTTGCCCCATCATTCAGAGCTGGTGGTTCTATCTGCCATTGTTCTAGTCCTCCTTTTCCAGATAACATAACTCTTTAAGACAGTATGGTCCTGCAGTAGGAGTCCCTTTGCCCCTGTATTGATGTGTTATATGGCATGTATTGAGTAGATATATGCATCAGAGCAAGTAATTTCACACATTCTGGAGCTGAGAACATTTTTGTTCTAATTAGTGAAACATAAGTGAAAGAAGCTGAAATTTTACATTGGTATAGAAGGCAGGTCTGAAAACTGAAAGACAGAATTGGAAGAATTCTCTATCAATAATTGACAGAATTGGAAATAACTATTATGTGTTATTGTTGGAACATTGTGATTCTCTAGAAATAGAAATCTTGGATTTATAATTTATTTATTTATTAAACTCAATGAATATATATTGAATACCTACTATGTGCCAGATACTATTATAAATGTTTTATTCCATATTTAATTATATTAGCATCTTATTTACATATTATTGAAACGTCTTTTCTTCCCCCATAGGAGTCAATTTTACAGCTCGATCCAAGCCATTTGCTATCTTGCCTGTGACTAGGAAGGAGAAGTCAACCATCATCCTGGCTGCTTCCCTGTCCTCTGTGGTCTCGTGGCTGGCTCTGAGCTGTCTGGTGTGCTGTTGGCTTAAGAGAAACAAAAGCAGAAGTATGTAGATTTCTGTATTTGGGAATAAAAGTTTCTGAAAAAAAGTCATCATACATAACATATTAATGATTCATTTTATTTCTCCAAAGACAAATTTTTGTGAGCTTCTCCAAAATATGAAATTGCACAAAGCCAAATTGTTCAATTACTGCATTAGAGACAAGGATTACCTAATCTTAAGTAATAATAGCAATAGTAATAAAAACTCATGTTTACTAAATACTCACTGTGGAACAGGTTCTGTATCTCTTGGCAGCTTCTACATTTGACCATTTGCAATGTATTGTTTCTGCTCAAGTATGTGAAGAAAACCCAGCCTCACTCAGAT
Organism: Ateles fusciceps; assembly: GCA_036589455.1. NCBI lineage: Eukaryota > Metazoa > Chordata > Mammalia > Primates > Atelidae > Ateles > Ateles fusciceps. The sequence continues at coordinate 2,220,659 of JAZHEH010001541.1, forward strand.
ATATTATAGAAAAGGGATGGGTATTTTAATAGCCTTTACAGATAATTGTGGACAATCTTCTTCCTGTTGCACCCAGATTTGACAAGAATTAGTTACTTAAAGGGCCATCTCAATTTCCTTTTTCTACTTTGTTACATGAAAATCCACCAGTCTCATTATGTACTTTGAATGGAGCTTTTACCCATGCATTAGGATTGGACCATTTGAAAATATTGTTTCATGGAGTCGTGAAGATCTTCTCGATGTTGACATATTTCATTGTACTATTCAAAAAGATCACATTTGTTAATAACATGAATCTTTAAGAATTAGAAACATGTGAAGCTCATGTAGTTGATACAAGTTTTCCAAAATTCTAAGTTTCCCATGAAAACGAATTTTATCACTGGCAACAAATACTGTAAGTTGTTTCTTTTTACAAGTTCACTTCATTCATTTAAGAAAAAATAAAATCTGCCAAATATACAAATATGAATAACCATAATTTCTCAATCATTCTTTCTCACTCTTTCAAGCAAAAATGGTGTTCCATGAAAAAATCAGCTAGTTTAGCTCAAAATTCAATTGCAAAATTGCTTTTTCTTGGGAAAATTACATACACATTTTAAATAAAATTAATTATCTTTACTGCTTTATCAAAGATATTCTTAAGTGAAATTGGCTTTTTCCCTCCTCTTCTTGTTGGTTTTTTGTTTTGTTTTACTGTGATTTTATCTCAGGGTATATCCTTCCTGATCACGCCTATCCAAAAAAGTACCTTGTGGATTTTACTTAATGATTAGTGATGATGAGCATTTTTTTCCCTATGTTTTTGGACACATGTATGTCATCTTTACTCATTTTTTAAATGAGATTGTTTGCTTTTTGATATTTGATTTGTTTAAGTTCTTATAGATTCTGGATATTAGATCTTTGTCAGATGCATAGTTTGTGAATATTTTCTCGCATTCTGTTGGTTGTTTCTTTACTCTGTTGATAGTCTATTGTGCTGTGCAGAAGCTCTTTAGATTAATTGGGTCCCTCTTGTCTGTTTATGTTTTTGTTGCATTTGCTTTTGGAGATTTTATCATGAACTCTTTGCCAAGGCCTATATCCAGAATGATATTTATTAGGTTCCCTTCCAGGGTTTTTATAGTTCTGGGTCTTACATTTAAGTCCTTAATCTACCTTAAGTTGAATTTTGCACATAGTGAAAGGAGAGGATCAAGTTTAATTCTTCTGCATATGGCTAGCCAGCTATCTCAGCACCATTTATTGAATAGAAGTACTTTCCCCATCACTTGTTATTGTTGGCTTTGTTGAAGATCAGATGGTTGTATGTGTGCAGCTTCATTTCTGAGTTCTCTAACCTGTTCCATTGGTCTATGTGTCTATTTTTTTGCCAGTATCATTCTGTTCTTGTTACTGTACCTTTGTAGTATAGTTTGAAGTCTGGTATACAATAAGATACCATGTTATACCAGTCAGAATGGCTATTACTAAAAAGTCAAAAGAATAACAGATATTGGTGAGGTTGTGGAGAAAAGGGAACACAAACACTGTTGATGGGAATGTAAATTAGTTCAGCCACTATTCAAAGCAGTTTGGAGATTTCTCAAATAACTTAAAACAGAAGTTTCAACTCAGCAATCCCACTACTGGGTATATACCCAAAAGAATATAAATTGTTTTACCAAAAAGACCCATGCATTTGTACATTTATTGCAGCACTATTCATAATAGCAAAGACATGGAATCAACCTAGATGCCCATCGACAGTAGACTGGATAAAGAAAATGTGATACATATATACCATGGAATAGTATGCAGCCATGAAAAGAATGAAATCACATCCTTTGCAGCAACATGGATGCAGTTGGAGGCCACTAACCTAAGTGAATTAATGCAGGAACAGAAAACCAAATACTACATGTTCTCTCTTATAAATGGGAGCTAAATAATGAGTACACATTGACATAAGGAGAGAAACAATAGACACTAGAGCCTACTTGAGTGGGGAAGGTGGGAGGGGGAGTAAGGGTTGAAAAAGTACCTATTGGATACTGTGCTCACTACTTGGGTGATGAAATCATTTGTACACCAAATCCCAGTGATGTGCAATTTACCTGTAACAAACCTGTACATATACCCCCGAATCTAAAATAAAAGTTGAAAAAGAAAAAAAAGCTCTACTCCTTCTTAACTATCTCCTTTCATGCCACAGTATAGCATTATTTTGCCTTATATTACAAATTTATTTGTTTATCCTCTGCCATCCAAACTAGAATAAAAGCTCTATGAGGGCAGGGATCAGATCTTTTATACTCATCCTCGTATTCCCAGAGCCTTGAACAGTGTCTGACATAAGGAATGTAAATATATTTTATATTAATACATTTATTAAATAAATGAATAGAAGATGAAGTATCTCTTCAACCAGGGATAGACTGAAGGTATACAATCTTCAATTAAAAGCTCCCCTCATCTTGAGTTCTGTGGCTTGAACCGGTCTCAGTTCCCTGGTATTGATACCATACTGTAGTCACACAGGTTGTTAACAATGGAGAAGGCTGGGTGAAGGTGCTTGAATCCTCCCCATATATTTCTTGACAACTGCCTGTGATTCAATACTCATTTCAAAATTAAAGGTTAAAAAAGTGTTAGTAATATTCTGTCATTAGCTAATCAGCTCTGTCCAACAGAAGTGTAACATGAACCGCAAATGCAAGGCACATACATTATTTTCTAGTAGCCATTTAACAATATATCAAGAATATTATTTCAACATGTAATGAATATAAAAACATAAGGTAGTTTACATTTTTCTCAAAATTGAGTGTGTATATTATACTTATAATACATCTCAATTTGAACTAGTAACATTTTAAGTGATGAGTAGCCACATGTGGCTGCTGTTTGTATCAGACAGTACAGTTTTATACCATAAAGTTGATGGTCAGTATATAGGATTTGATGCCATTATTTCTTGAACTCTGAGTATGTTATGTGCATTCTATTGCAGGTATATGATAATTATGGGACAAGTGTACATATAAGGGAAACACCTAAATGTTGATGGTCCTACTTACAAATAAAAATGTTTGATTTATCTGAACAAAAATATCCCTTCTTTTTTTCCCATTAATACAGAAATGAAACCTGAAGAGATTCCTCAATCCCAGAGTAATAATCAAAATAATCATATCCACATTTCATCCAAATGCCAAGAATCACAAGGGACCAAAAAGAAGACACTGTGGTGGGAGAAGGTAAGCTCAGAGGATGGAGATGATCCCCACAGGAGAGAACCACTGTGGTCAGACTGAGCCTCCTTCTCCTTCAGTTCTGTTTCTGAAGCAATTTAGTTTATAGCCCCTTCTTAGTCTTTGTTACTTTCCTTCAAGGAAATTATACCCCAGCAGAAAAATACACAGGTCTGGCTGATTCACTCAGCTATTCATCAATTATTTGAATTGACATATATACATATATTTTTTAGTAGAAGATTATTGGTTTAACATTTGAGATCATTACACAGAGGAAAGGGGAAACCAGAATATAGGCATATAATCTTTCCTTTAGCTATTGCAAAGCTGCCAATTTGGCAACATTATTGAATTTGGGAAAGAAGAGTTCAGTTGCCAAATGCCAACTATGCAAATTAGATTGAGTACAGAACCGTCGACAAATGAGTCAGCTTTGTTAAGTTGTGCTTTTGTTCAGTTGCACTTTTAGCAAAATGTATGATTTGCCAACATGGTGTGTTATGCCAGATGATATTACTTGTTATATTGTTAAATTGCCGTTAGAATTAGTGCTAAACAGAGAAAAGATAAGCATTTGCCTGGGACTAATGCTTTGCTCTCGTCCTACCAAGAATGCTGCAGACAGGAAGACTGGGCAGAGTACAAGATGGCTTTGCCAAGTTATGAGCACAATACATGAAAATATTCATGTAATTTCCATGGTCCTGAAACATTTTGAAACGTGTACTCTAAAGAGTCAATTATAACACTTTCTACTTGAAAAGGCATACCAATCTTAGTGGTTCTGAATGTGTGTTTAAGCAAAAAAATAATAGCAGTCCAATGTTATTCTGCCTCTAAGTAGCTAAGTGAGATATTGCATGTGTGTTATATGCATGTGTGTGTGTGTGTGTGCACGTGCATGTGTGTTTATCAGTTTGTTTGTATATTTTTCCATAAAGGAAATAAAGATGTGTTTTGTTTTGTTTTTTAAATTTTCCCAATGTATTAGCCACATTTTGGCTCCTAGACCTGCACCAAAAGATGGCAGAGGGTATGGGGTGTACGTGGGAGTGGTATTGAACAAAATAGAGAAAGAGAGAAGGGGACAGGGATTATTTCAAGATTCCATCTAAGATTATTCTAATTTTGGTTTTTAGAAGCCTGTTGTTCATATTATTGCATGTAAACTCAGGACAGATGTTTGAATGCTGCCATCTGAATAGCTCTTCATATTCAGCTGCCATCTCCAGTGAATGGCAGGAGTGGTGCTAATCTCTCCCTTAATCTCATAGGGCAATCTATGTGAATCTCAGTGGCCCACTTAAATTAACTACATTAAGCAGTCCATAGTGCCTGACTGTTTTATTAAGGAACTTTTTAAATGTGGTGTCTTATTAATAAATTATTAGGAATGAGACAGGGCCAGGGTTCCTGTGGAAAAGTTTAGATTGATGAGAGGGGGAGCATCAAAGAGGACATTTTATTAGGACATCCAATTTAAAAATAGAAGGATGTGTTATCCAAATCCTCCTCTGGGAATCACAGCAGATGTGTTTCCTTATCTTCTAAGCTTTGTACAAATCTGAAGAGTATCGTTTTGAAGACAAATCATGAGGCATCTCCTCCTTTCCTTTGGAAATTATTACCAGCTGTGAAGCACCTAATTATTGGTAGCTTTAAATAAATTTTGTTTTATTCTATTATTGCCATGGCACTTAAGTTTCCCTTTTATCTCTGTGTTTTTAGGCTTTTAACATTTGCAGATAAAGTGATTGGCTGTCGCTCTCTTCAGCACTTCGCCTTCACAAAGCACTACCATAGCACTTAAGATTATTGAACTGTTGGAACTGAGCATGACTGCTAGATTCAGATTGTAAATTTACCACATTACAGCTTCTACCAAAAATTGCATGGATATAGTTGGGGTGCTAGAAATTTGTGGTGGGAGAAGAAGAGTAAAGTATACATCCCTCCTATTTTACTGTTGCCAGGGTTTTTGATATCCAGAGCCATCTAAGCCCTCTTTTAAAATCCATATCTGCTCAAGTCACTCTGCTACTCATAAGATTTAATGAATTCTCATTGTCAGTTGGAGAATCAGGAGAGTGTGGCAGTTAAGAGCATGGAACCCAGAAGTCCAACAGACTGGGTTTAAATATGACTCCCTGTTGACAGACTTCGTGGCCTCAAGTAAGAGGAACTAACTTCTCTCTGTGTCTATCAGTGTCCTCATCAGTAACATGGCCCTAATAACACTGGCCATACTTATGGTTATTATACAGAGTAAGTGAATTAATGTCAGTAAAGAGCACAGAACAATTTCAAGCATACCATGTGTGCTATTTACGTGTTACTTATTATTGGTTTAGAAAATGTTATTTAAGATTCAAAGCCCTGTAAGCCTTGACTCTATCCAATATTTCTAACCTTATATTGGGTTTCACTCTTTTGCCCTTGCTTACCCTCACCAAACCAACTCACCATTTTGGGATTAGTCTAACATCTCCCCTCATTTACTTGCAGTCTCTTCCAGTTGGATGGCTTTTCTTTACCTGTTAAAACCTGCTCAAGCTTTAAGCAGTAATTGAGCTGCATTTTTTTTCAGAATGTTTATAACACAAAGAAATGATAAATGTTTGAGGTGATGAACACGCTCACTACCCTGATTTGATCGTTATACATTGTATAAATGTATTGAAATATCACTCTGGGCCCGATATAGTGGCTCACACCTGTAATCCCAGAACTTTGGGAAGCTGAGGGCTTCATCTCCCAGTAAATATTAAATGAGGATTGATTTATCTTCTGATGTTTATTTAGTATGTTACAAGGCTCCTTCTGTATAGTTATAAAGAGATGATATCTGGTCCTCTGTCCTTTATGAATTTTCAATATGGTTGGGATACAAGAGTAATATTTGGGGGAAAAATTAGAGACCAATCCCAGGCAGTACACAATTAAGTATAAGGCAGTCACAACAGTGTGTATTTAAGAATTTAACTATGGGAGAGAATGCTAAAGGAGATAAAGAATACCATTGTCCCAAGTTACATGTTTAGCCCCTCTAACTCATAAATCATATCACACTGTTTCAAATCCCATTTGCAAAGGGCTTAGTTGTCCAGTTTATAGAAACTCAGATTTGTAGAAATGCTAGGGAAAGAGGCCTGCTTTGCTCTGTCAGAACTCAGTTTTGTTTCACAACTTCTCACCTGTTTCCTTGTTCCCCTAAATTGGTTAGTAGCCCCCAAATCTTCTAGACAAGACACAGAGTTATCTTTAACTCCTAGTTCTCCCTTTACCAGCCTGTCCTCTTGTTTGTCAAGTTTTATCCATTCTTTCTCTAGTGTCTGTTTTTTTCTCTCCTCCTCTACACTTCATTTCACAGGTATATCTTCAGTTCAGTTTTATTTTATATACTCCTTACAGGTGTCTACTCCTTCATCCCTATCTCTTTTCCCTCCAAGACAGTATGTCCTATGCATAACATAGGCCTCCTCACATAAAAATGTCCTTCTCTAAAGTATCCACATATCAAAGTCTTGCTGCTATGGTTTGGCAGTGGCTTCACTCAGATCTCATCTTTAATTGTAACTCCCACAATTCCCATATGTCATGGGGAGGACCCAGTGGGAGGTGACTGAATTTGGGGCTGGTCTTTCCTGCAATGTTCTTGTGACGGTGAATGAGTCTTAAGAGATCTGATAGTTTTAAAAATGGGAGTTTCCCTGCACAAACTCTCTTTGCCTGCTGCCATCCAGGTAAGATGTGACTTGCTCCTCCTTGCCTTCTACCATGATTGTGAGGCCTCCCCAGCCACGTGGAACTGTGAGTCCAATTAAACCTCTTTCTTTTGAAAATTGCCCAGGCTTGGGTATGTCTTTATCAGCAGCATGAAAATGGACTAATACCCTCCTATTGATTCCAGTCCATATCATATACTTTTTCTTTTTTTCAAATTTCCTTATCTAGAAGGAGTAGTTCCCTTCTCTCAACTTTTATAATACTTCTCACTTTCTTGTTTAATACCTTTTATATGTAATATAATTATTTGTGTTCATCTTATCCAGATCCATTGGTGTAAATTCTATATCTTTTATGATCCCAACAGCACTGTTACCATAGAGATTTAGGATATTAGACCACCGATAACTGTTATTGAGTGAATGATGAAGGCCTGATGAAATCAGTCCCTTTCTTTCCATTTTCATTTTCCAGAGACCCTTGGATTCCAGTAGTTATTACAATTGCTGGGAAAAAAAAACCCGCCCCTGCCCCTCTTCTAAAAGAAATGTATTAATAGAAATTTTATCCAGATTCACCAACTGTACAACAGGATGATGAATGCTCATTTCTGGGGGGTCCTAACAGTGGGCAAACTTCTTGCTTCCAGATAATGCTTTCTGCTGGTTACTTTAGCTTCCTCTTCCAGTTTTCTTGCCACCACCTTTGTGTTTGCAGAATAGCCACAGCTGCTGACGACCTCAGTATTGCTTTATCCAAATTATGGACTAATCTTTGTCCACATCCACTTTTCTTACGAAATCCATGCATCAAATGTTGGAAATGGAAAAGTGAAGTGTAAAAATAGACTGGCTATTATGCACATGTGACTATGAACATCTACTTCAAAGATTTCTTATCTCTACCACCTTAGAGACACATTGACTATATATAGTGCATTTTGTAAATGTAAAATATAAAGGACTGTCACTTTATCTTCTGTTAATACAAATGTATAAGAATGACAAGGAGAGGGGGAGCACAGAGATAGCTTCATCTGGAAACAAAGGAACTGAGAACTAGAAATTGTCTCAAGTGCTCAGGAAAACAAAACTATGTTTGAAAATTATGAATAAATAGCATGTCCATGTCATATAATAAAAAAATGAACATTTTCTACTTTAAGACGTGAATAAAATATAGTAGTTGTCCCACAGGAAAATATTAAAAAATAATCAGGAATAACAGTATGCCCACTAAGAGCCTGGTATGGTGGTATGCACCTGTATTTCCAACTATTCAGGAGGCTGAGGTAGAAGGATTGCATGAGCCTAAGAGTTTGAGGCTGCAGTGAACTATGATTGTGCCTGTGGATATCTACTGCACTCCAACCTGGGCAACGTAATAAAATCCTAGTCTCTCAAAAAAATTTTTTTAAAAGGATGAAGAGTTCCAATTCTGTTTTTAACCAAGATCCAATATCATAATTAACAATGGAATATTAGAGGAATTCATATTCAAATATGGAAAAAACACCTAACTCATTCTTATCATAATTTTATAACACATATATTTTGGAATCCTAAGAAACATAGCATATATAAAACAAAGTGGCCAGGTGTGGTGGCTCACACCTGTAATTCCAGCACTTTGGGAGGCCGAAGTGGGCAGATCTCCTAAGGGCAGGAGTTCAAGACCAGCCTGGACAACATGGTGAAACCCTGTCTCTACTAAAAATATAAAAAAGACATATATGAGGCCAACAAATATATGAAAAAATGCTCATCATCACTGGTCATTAGAGAAATGCAAATCAAAACCACATTAAGGTATCATCTCATGCCAGTTAGAATGGCAATCATTAAAAAATCAGGAGACAACAGATGCTGGAGAGGATGTGGAGAAATAGGAACACTCTTACACAGTTGGTGGGAGTGTAAATTAGTTCAACCATTGTGGAAGACAGTGTGGCAATTCATCAAGGTTCTAGAAATAGAAATTCCATTTGATCCAGCAATCCCATTACTGGGTATGTACCTAAAGGACCATAAATCGTTCTTGTAAATTGTAAAGACATATGCACACATATGTTCACTGCGGCCCTGTGTACAATAGCAAAGACCTGGAACCAACCCAAATGCCCATCAATGATAGACTGGACAAAGAAATGTGGCACATATACACCATAGAATACTATACAGCCATAAAAAATGATGAGTTCATGTCCTTTGTAGGGACTTGGATGAAACTAGAAACCATCATTCTCAGCAAACTGACACAAGAACAGAAAACCAAACACCACATGTTCTCACTCATAGGTGGGTGTTGAACAATGAGAACACATGACTCAGAGAAGCATCATATACTGGGGGCAATTGCGGGGTGCTAGGGGAGAGATAGCGGGTGGTGGGGAGGGTGGGGGAGGGGATAACATGGGGAGAAATGCCAGATATAGATGAAGGGGGAATAGAGGCAGCAAACCACTTGGTTATGTGTACACCTATGCAACAACCCTGTATGACCTGTACATGTACCCCAGAACCTAAAGTAAAAAAAAAAAAATATCAGCTGGCCCCAGTGGCATGTGCCTGTAGTCCCAGCTACGTGGGAGACTGAGGCTGGAGAATTGCTTGAACCGGAAAGGTGGAGGTTGCCGTGAGCCAAGATCATGCCACTGCACTCCAGCCTGGGTTACCGAGTGATACTCCATCTCAAAAAATAAAAATAAAAATAAAAATAAAAATAAATTAAGAGGACAATGTTGGAAGTTATTTGCAGATGATATACTTTTTAAAGGATAACTTAAAAGATGCAGCCTTTAACTACCGTGATTTAAAAATATTTTGAATAACTTACTCAAATATAATGTCAGTCCAAAAAAGTATTTAGGTCAATGGTAAATAGTTGAAAAAAATAAAGAAATGTACAATCAAGACCAAAGGATATACTGCCTTGAAAAAAGTCTTAACCAGTGTTATGTTGAACCTATATAAACATAAACCATGTTTTATTAAATAGTATAAAGAGAAGACTTGAATACATAGAGAATTATAATGTTTCCTAATTGGAATGTTTCCTAATCTAATTGATTGACTATTATTCCAAGTACCTCAGTTATTCTCAAGTAAATGGGATTAATGCAATTCCAGTCATCCTTTGCAATACTGAATAGCATAAGATGGATTCCAAAGTTCATCAGAAAATATAGGTTAATGATATCAAGTCAATTTTTAAAAATTGTACTTTAAGCTCTGGGGTACATGTGCTCATCCTGCAGAATTGTTGCATAGGTACACATATGCTGTGGTGGTTTTCTGTCTCCGTCCCCCCTTCAACTACATCAGCAATTTCTCCTGGTGTTATCCCTCCCCAACCCTCATGCCCCCACTGTCACTCCCCTCCCCTGGCCCCCCACCTTCTAATCTACCCCAGTGTGAGATGTTCCCCTCCCTGTGCCCATGTGTTCTAATTGTTCATCACCTGCCTATGAGTGAAAACATGCAGTGTTTGGTTTTCTGTTCTTGTGTCAGTTTGCTGAGAATGATGGTTTCCAGATTCATCCATGTCCCTACAAAGGCCATGAACTTGTTGTTCTTTATGGCTGTATAGTATTCCATGGTGTATATGTGTCACATTTTCTTTGTCCAGTCTATCATTGATGGGCATTTGGGTTGGTTCCAGGTCTTTGCTATTGTAAATAGTGCCACAACGAACATACATGTGCATGTGTCTTTATAACAGAACAATTTATAATCTTTTGGGTATATCCCCAGTAATGGGATTGCTGGGTCAAATGGAATTTATAATTCCAGATCCTTAAGGAATTGCCAAACTGTCTTGCATAATGGTTGAAGTAATTTATAATCCCACCAACAGTGTAATAGTGTTCCTTTTTCTCCACATCCTCTCCAGCATCTGATTTTTTAATGATCGCCATTCTAACTGGTATGAGATGGTATCTGAATGTGGTTTTGATTTGCATTTCTCTAATGACCAGTCATGATAAGCATTTTTTTATATGTTGGCTGCATAAATGTCTTCTTTTGAAAAGTGTCTGTTCATATGCTTCACCCCCTTTTGAATGGGTTTGTTTGTTTTTTTCTTGTACATCTGTTTTAGTTCTTTGTAGATTCTGGATATTAGCCCTTTGTCAGATTGGTAGTTTGCAAAATTTTTTTCCCATTCTGTTGGTTGCCAGTTCACTCTAATGATTGTTTCTTTTGCTGTGCAGAAACTCTTAAATTTAATTAGATCACATTTGTCTAGTTTGGCCTTTGTTTGCTTTTGGTGTTGTAGTCATGAAGTTCTTGCCCATGCCTATGTCCTAAATGGTGTTGCCTAGGTTTTCTTCTAGGGTTTTTATGGTGTTAGTTCTTATGTTTAAATCTTTAATTCATCTGCAGTTAATTTTTGTATAAGGAGTAAGGAAGGGGTTCAGTTTCAGTTTCCTGCATATAGCTAGCCAGTTTTCCCAACACCATTTATTAAACAGGGAATCCTTTCTGCGTTCCTTGTTTTTGTCCAGTTTGTCAAAGATCAGATGGTTGTAGATGTGTGGTGTTGCTTCTGAGGCCTCTGTTCTGTTCCATTGGTCTATGTCTCTGTTTTGGTACCAGTACCATGCTGTTTTGATTACTATAGCCTTGTAGTATAGTTGGAAGTCAGGTAGTGTGATGCCTCCAGCTCTATTCTTTTTGCTTAGGATTGTCTTGGCTATGCAAGCTCTCTTTCAGTTCCATATGAAGTTTAGGTGTTTTTTTTCCAGTTCTGTAAAAAAGGTCAATGGTAGCTTGATGGAGTAGCTTTGAATCTATAAATTACTTTGGGCAGTATGGCCATTTTCATGATACGGATTCTTCCTAACCATGGAACATGGAATGTTTTTCCATCTGTTTGTGTCTTCTCTTATTTCCTTGAGCAGTGGTTTGTAGTTCTCCTTGAAGAGATCTTTTACATCCTTTGTTAGTTGTATTCCTAGATAATTTATTCTCTTTTCAGCAGTTTTGAATGGGAGTTTGCTCATGCTTTGGCCCTCTGTCTGTTGTTAGTGTATAGGAATGCTTGTGATTTCTGCACATTGATTTTGTATCCTGAGACTTTGTTGAAGTTGCTTATCAGGTTAAGGAGGTTTTGGGCTGAGATGATGGAGTCTTCTAAATATACGATCATGTCATCTGCAAATAGAGACAATTTGACTACCTTTTTTCCTAATTGAATATCTTTTATTTCTTTTTCTTGCCTAATTGCTCTAGCTAGAACTTCCAATACTATATTGAATAGGAGTGATGAGAGAAGGCATCCTTGTCTAGTGCCAGTTTTCAAAAGGAATGCTTCCAGTTTTTGCCCATTCAGTATGATATTGGGCTGTGGGTTTGTCATAAATAGCTTTTATTATTTTGAAATACATTCCATTGATAACCTAGTTTATTGAGAGTTTTTAACATAAAGCATTGTTGAGTTTTGTTGAAGGCCTTCTCTGCATCTACTGAGATAATCACGTGGTTTTTGTCTTGGTTCTGTTTATGTGATGGATTATGTTTATAGATTTGCAGATGTTGAACCAGCCTTGCATCCCTGGGATGAAACCTACTTAATCGTGATATATAAGCTTTTTGATGTGCTGTTGCATTCAGTTTGCCAGTATTTTATTGAAGACTTTTGCATCAATGTTCGTCATGGATATTGGCCTGAAGTGTTTTTTTTTAGTTGTGTCTCTGCCAGGTTTGGTATCAGGATGACGTTGGTCTCATAAAATGAGTTAAGGAGGATTCCCTCTTTTTGTATTGTTTGGAATAGTTTCAAAAGAAATGGTACCAACTCCTCTTTGTACATCTGGTTAACCCATCAATTTTTTAAAATAAATAGATTTTATGGTAGTGGAAATGGGTAGCCCTACCAGGGAAATAATATTTATGTCACTATTCTTAAGATAATGTGATTCTGTTATAAGAACATATGGGCACATTATTGGAAATAGCCCTGATTAGGTAGATATAGATATCATATATAGTTAGGTAGATAGATATTAGATATAGAAATGAAATATATAATAAAAAAAGAAAATAAAAGTAAATATAAAGAAAAACAGTTTATAAAAGGTTTAGTAAACTTAACTATTTAAAACATCTATCAGTTTAGATTCACATTTTATAAAATATGACAAAGGAAGTTCCATATGGATTAATGAGTTAAATTAGGTTTACTAAAACATCCATTTCTAGAGTATCACAAAAACGATAACATGCAGATTATGTATGATATAATGTGGGACTACAGGCATTTTTCCTTTTTATTTTTCTCTAATTTTTATGCCGCCTCATTTGTCATGTATTGCTTATTAAAAAGAAATAATATTTTTTTTACTTAAAGGAACAAATTCTCTAGACAAGACAGAAGCATTAGTATTTAACTATGGCATATACATTCCATATGGAATGTATATATGTGGACAGGACTATGCCCCTTACTGACAAATGAGAAATTCTTGTTGGTTGCTCAGTTGTTCAACCCTCTGCTTCAGATCCTTTTTAGGCTCAAAGGTCCAGGCAATTATATTAGGCTTTCTATACTGATTCCAGATCATCCAACACTAAATGTTGCACCTAGAACTGGGCTAAAAAAATATGAACGAGGGGTAGGAGGTAGGTAGAGAGAGAGTGGGGGAGATTCATTGTTATAATCTCATTGCAAAAGAAGCAAGTGACTGGTACCCACACGAATTTTAAAAGTCACAGGCACAGTGCATATTTGCTGCTTAAGAAAGTCCTGGAAGTTGAAAGAGGCTAAAGATAGCTGGAAAAGCTGTGGCTGACTATGGGTGGATCTGAAAGAATCCAGAAACAGTGAGTCTTCCTTTCTGTAGAGAACAGATATATGTTCTCCATATTGCACCCCACTTTCCCTAAAACTTGATCAAATCCACCAGGGGGATTCTAAGAGGCATGTAGGAACAGTTTACAATCCCATCTTTTCTTTTTAATTGGGACTCATCAACAAGGCAGAGGTGGAAAGGAGGCATGCCAATTCATATGTTTTGATACTCACTATCCTTCCTTCCCTAAAACCCAAACATTCAGCCGAATGCCTTAGGACACGTATCTGCTATAAATTCATTTTTTATCTAATTTTTCTGAGATCTAAGCTTCCTGTGGAGGTCCGAGATCAAAGGATTTGATTCCTTCTGATGTCGGCGCTGACACATAATGTGTGCTGACTTAGTTCTGTCTATAACCTCACAGTGGGGAGGTGGCCAGCCTCCCTGGGCACCTTTACACAGTGAACTTTCATTTCAGCTGGGGGAGTCTGTCAGGTATGTTGCTGATTGGAGCTGCCATGTAAATAATTCATGGGAGAAGTTTTAAATGTTTTGGGGTCTGCAGAGGAAAGCTATGCTTGTGTTAGTCTTTCATGAATACATGCGGACTTAAAGAACAAGGGGGAAAAGATTTCCAATGAAGGTCTCTCAAAAACAAGATAACAGTATCTTCAACGGATTGAAAATAGGCAACTTGCAGTGTTTGATTCCTCTTATGTGAAGTGCTATTGGTTTTACCAAGGGATTAAAATTCAAAGTCTTTTTTGCCTTTTTAAAGTTTGCTTCTACCTGACAATTTATTATTCTTGTTCTTTGGTTGTTTGTTGATCCTGATAAACTATGTCTTTTCCACCTGGTGGGAGCAGTAATTATGGAGATGATGCCAAGCTCAGTGCTTGCCGAGGGCTGGGCATAATGAGGGGAGCAAGGCTGATGACACACAAAAATTTCTTCCTTGAAGGAACTCAGATTCCTAAGAGGAAGAGGAGACTGTCACATAAGGAAAGGTGACCAATAATAGAAGCAGCTGTGCAGGTCAAATGAGAAACTCTAGACAACAAGTATGGAGGCATAAATCAATGTAGTTTGAGCTGTCAAGAAACATTTCTGGAAGGAGCTACAGGTCCCATAGGAAAACTTAGGGTAACCTGAAAGTTCTTATAGCTCTAAGCAAGAGAATCATCCAGTAGTTTGATGGCTGTAGAAGATACATGCTAGACAAATGGATTGTGGAAAGGAGAGAGAAGATATGAATAACATGAGTTTATCCTAATGTTAATAGATGTGTCATGGAAATAATAGGAACAACATGATTATCTTATTTTACCGCTCTAAATCAAAAGCATTTTACATATACATACATATTTCTGTTACGTTATTACTTTCTCTCATCCTTACTTCATTTTCCAGATTAAATTGAAGTGGGAAATTGGTATTCTTTACCCCAATACTGTCTTTTATGGTATCAATCAGATGTGATTACTATCTCCTGAAACAAACCAAGACAGCTCTCAATAAACTCAGGAAAAAATAACAAAAAGCCTAGTAAGTTAGCATCTTCATTGCATACAAATGAGTGGTTAATATATTTTGTGGTGAGATATGAGAAAAGCTGGGACAGTAAATGTAGTAAATGTAGATGACAGTATTACCCCCCCCAGGGTTAAGGCAGGTTCAACCTTTTTCTCACTGTAGGCGTATGAATAATGACCTTTGCATGCATCATATACTCCCATGCGTGTATTCCACTGAAGATTCTTAACTTTCCATTGCATTCTTTATCTTTACACAGTATTGTATGGTGCCTAGATTATCTGTTTACTTATATTGTACTCTTCTGAGTTGATGTTTAGTTCATTTAATAGAAAAATAAAATACAAATAAAATGTCAAGAGAAGGAAACAATTAAAACAACATTGCTAAAATAAATATATTTTAGTAAATTGTGAAGTAGCACCTGAGAATAAATTAAAATTATACAACTAAAGCCCAAAGAGGCTGAAAGGATGAAAGTCATAAGGCCAGATAGCAGGAGAAGGGGAACTTGAGCCCTAATTTTGTGACTTGAGTTTCATGTGCCGTCTCTCCTTCTACTATTATGCAACCACACATTTACACACTCATATAAATAGATGCTTATGTTCATATTATTTCTGCAAGTATTTGTATTCATGTTTTTATAAAACCAAAGATCTTTAAATTATGAATTTGGCATAAAAGCCTAACTATTAGATAAGACTGGTTTTTATAGTTCATATTTGTTAACACAGGTGTGAGTTGGCCCACTGGTAAGGCTTGATCATGGTCTGGTATTTGCATTGAAGCCTAGTGCTTACAATGAAAAATCCTCATTCAATTGTCAATATTATAAAAATGTTTTTTGAGGAAGCAGTGTTACCAAATTTTTATTACATATTTGGAATATCTAATAAAAGATATTTGGAAATCAAAGAGCTGATATAATTAAAACTGTATTTGATAATTTTTTTGTCAGAAATGCTAACTATGCAAAATGTGTAATTAACTGGTTGAAAACTAAATCCATTTATTCCCTACTTATTTTCTCACCAGATATGAGAATGAAAGCCATGCTGGGCAGGCTGAACCAGTGCCCCCACCAGTTGATGAACGGAGTGTCCAGAAGGAAAGTTAGCCACCACATTCTTCGAGAGGAAGGGGCTGCTTTGCCTGCTACTGCTACTACCAGCAACACATCTCATGGGCACACCTGTGCTCCAGGTGCTCCTGCTCAGCCAGTGTACCTTCAAGAGACTGGGAACTTGAAGGAGGCCCAAGAGCAGTTGCTCAGATACCAGCTGGCAGGCCAAGATCAGCTGCTGCTGCTATGCCCAGACCTCAGACAAGAGAGGCAGCATTTGCCAGGGCAGAGTCGGCTGAGTAAGAAAAGTGGCAACTTGGGGTTTTCCCAAGAGAAGAAAGCCTCCTGTGGGGCCACTGAGGCATTCTGCCTTCATTCAGTACACCCAGGAACTATTCAGGAGCAGCTGTGATCAGAAATGGTGTGGGCATTTGGCCTGAAAGGAAGAATATTCCAAATATTTCTGGATAATAAGCAGGGGAAGTGAGGACTGTCCTGCTGGAACAACTAAGAAGAGAGAATGTGGACTCTGAATCCCTTTTTCGACTTTAAAATGGAAAACAGTCATATAAATGCATATAGACTGAAAAATGTCTGATACATCTTTCGCAGCTATCACGATCCTAGTTCAATGCCAGGCAAATGATGGCACTTATTAATTATTTACCAGTTTGTAACTTAAGCCTGATTTCAAAAACTTAATGATGGCATAATACTGACTTATACCAGCAGAGATTATTGTTAAACAGTCTCTGTGTTGACTACCCACAATGCTTTGTGCTTCTCTTAGGGAAGGGATCATGAAAAGGTCTGGTCAGCAACAGTTAATTCCACACTGTTACAGAAAAGCATTTCTCTATCCGGTAGTAACATCTGAAGGGACATTTCAACACCCTGCTCCCTGATCTGTCAGTGCTTACGTTCCAAACACAAGTCGACTTCCTGGCTTGTTACAAGTGGATTTTATTTCATGGTTTAAATTCAATCATTATTGGGAGCCTACAGTAGTGCGAGCATAACAAATTTGCACTTCATGAGTATTTACACATGAAAATTGATATTCTCATGGCCTTTGCTGAGAGTTTAGTTAAGGACAAAGATGTAAAAATACCAAGTTTGGGAAAGGAAATTGTCTATGGACCACTGTCGTATTTTTCAGTGATTCTCTCTATTAGTAGCTGGGTCACATTTACAACTGGAAAAGAACTACATGGGGAGATCAGAGATAGCCAAGTGGCAAGTAGATGATCAGCTAACTCCTTTATCAAAGAACTGCTTTTTGGAGAAGATGATGCATAAAGCAGTGCAAGGAAGGTGAGGCGAGATTAGTCATGCGCAACTGCTCTAGGCTGTGCTGGGGGGGTTAAATGGAGATCAGAACAAAGGTACACCTGGTATGGATACATTTGGTAAGGGTGTTAAAGGCAATTTCACCAAATTCACACATTTGTACAGGGCCTATTTCTTTTCAAACTGAAGAATACTTTAAGCAGCCTGGCTGTGTCCTTGGCTCTGGATCCAGAAGGGCTTAATGCTTCAAGCGTGTAAAGAAAAGACGGCAGGAATGAGGAGAGCTTCCAAGAGATTGCTCTCAGCTTTTCCTGATAATCCGGAAAACCAGGATTTTCTAATCTCTACAGGGTTAAGGGGTTGTGCTGTGGTTGAGTTGGAACGGAGAAAGGAAACACACTCTTTCATTTCTGAATTCTAAATAATGATGCCCTGGAGTTAGTTCTGTGGGAAGTACTGGCAGAAAGCTGTTTTGTCTGCAGGACATCAAGAGGGAGGTGTATATCATCCTACTATGAGTTGGCAGAAACGTTTTAACCTCTTCTTTAGGAGTCTGGTGAGTATCTCAGATCCCAAGGCTGTGCCTGAAAGGAGGTAGGTAGTTTTCTCTGTGGTCACTGTTTTGGATTTGCAAGAAAATATAAGTAGATGTTAAGGTCAGTGCTCTCCAAGAGATTTTAATCCAGGCTATCTGTGTTCAGAGACAGATTTGCAGGACAATTGGTTTATAGAAGTTTACTCTGGAGGTACAAGCTGGCTGCCTGCTAAGTCCTCTTATTTTGCTTGAGCACCAACAGAATTAAAAACATAAAAAACAACAGCAACAACAAAAATAGCTCAAATGACTTAGGAGGAACATGCCTTCCCTAGTTTAATTAGTCCCTGTTATAACCAGTTCTATATCTTTTTTGTAGCTTCTCAGTCTGTGAAGTCATTTGCCTTTGCAATCTCTACTTTAGTACATGCCTTGGATCCTCAAAGAACTGTAAGCTTCATGGACAAAACCATTTCAGAAGTGAAGCCTTTTGAGGATTATAAAATGGTGGCAGTCTTAGTCCTTGCTCTACCTCAGTTTACCTGCACATTCTTTCTTTCAATTCTGTGGATTCTTTCACTACTTTAAATTTTTTCCAGGTATTTTTCCTGAGCTCTATACCATGCATTTAGCTGCCTAGTGAGAATTTCCAGCAGGTTATCCCATAGCTACTATGAAGTGAACACAGCCCTAAAACCTACTACTCCTTGTGTTTTTTCTAACTCAATGAATGACATCACTGTACTCAGACCAGAAATCTAGAAGTCAGCCATGATTCTTGATTCTATCTTATGCTTTTCAAAGAGTCAGTTGCCAGTTTTGTTATTTCTGCCCCTTCTTTACCCTTCTCCCAATCCTTATTATCTTATTTATCCTCTATGTGTCACATGATGAATCTTTCTGGGAGGCAAGTTTTATCCTATTCCTCTGTTTAGGAATAACCATAGTTAACTTACTAATTCCATCCCAGAAAAGCCTGCAATTCCTGAGGCCAGAACTGACTCTTTGGGCCTAAGTAGCAGCCATAAGTATCCCCCAGTAACTTGCCAGGCTCTAGCATGTGACATGGAGTTTTGGCTTCTAGCTAAAATCCCTCAACCCATAGTTAAGCTAGTTCTCTTTTTCTTAAATAAAATGAGAGAACTGCAGAAACACCAAAAGCAAAGAGAGCAGCTCTGTGTTCATTCGTGTCTGGAGATGAGCCCATTTGAGCACCACTGTAGGCCAACCCTAAATTTATTCAGATTATTAACTTGGGTAACCCAGCAAATATTTCCCAACAGTGACCATCTATACACTTTATCTAAATACATATTGAGATGTGCTGTATTCCTGTGTTAGTTCAAAGAATCTCTTCTTGCCTCCTATTGCTGACTTTCTGTATCGATGGACTCCTTTCTCTCAAGAGATTGGTTAAGCTAATGGTCTAGAGAGTTCAAAAGTGTTTGAAGGTAATTTTAAGTGTTCTCACCACAAACAATGCTATGTATGTGAGGTGATGCATGTGTTAATTAGTTCAGTTAATCCATTCCACAATGTATACATATTTCATATCAAGTTGTATATGATAAATACATACAAATTTTGTCAAATAATAAACAACTATAAATATTTATGGATGTCGAAATTAAGAAAGAAGTATACACGGAGCTATGGTTGTTTTGACCATCTCTCCATGCTTTTTGTTTGGGGGAGGGGCACTTTTTTGGGTGGAGGGGCAGGGACTGTTCAGGGAAAGTACCTGACCAACAGAACTTCGTGTTTCTCCCAGAGTGAGAGACTCAGCTTATCTGATCAAGGTGGACTTGCCCTTGTTACTGCCCAATGAGACCACCAAGGACCAAGAAGACTTGAAAGGGCCCACCCCTTTCAACAATTTAGTTGAATGACTCCCTTCCCTCTAGCAGTCTAACTCCAAAGATATGCAATTACTATACATTGAAATGCATGCAAACTACATGCAAAAATGAGTATGAGGAAATCAAATGTAAATCACATGCAAATATTATTCAACCAAGGTTCTATAAAATTGTAGATGTCAATAACAGTAAAGGATTTTAATTAATTCTGTCATTTAAATTTGATGCATTTATTCCATATTTTGCTTTCCAAAGTCATAATATATTCAATGTCAATTTTGAAAAAAACTATAAGCAGAAGAAATTAAACACTATTTAGTACCGAACTGTTGATTTCAGCATACACTACAGCACTGTGACTAATTACAGATATATTTGAGAGAGAAGTCCCATTTCTAGAAGATAATTTTTTAAAAGAAATAAAACATTTTTATAAACTTAAATGTGGATTAAGTGGCAGAATACAGAGATTTAGATGTTTACAAATATTCTGGTATTTGTTCTTTTTATTTAGGGATTTCTTTGCTTGGAACAATTTAGAAAATTTATGTAATGCATTTGTAGGACTTTCTAGATTTTACTGGGATTCAAAGAATTAATTGTCTATACATTATCTCATCAGTCTCAGGGTAATCTTATTTATTATCACTTTACCTTTTATTTCAAAATTAGTAGCTATACAAGGTGAAGGAAATACCCACTCTTCTCTCCATTTTATAAATAAAAAACAGTCAGTTACCATAACTTTGTTATGGTCCAAAGCAAATTACAAAATTTGTTTGGACTATATTTTTTCCTTTTAACATTTCTTCAAATTAATGGTATATCATTTAGTGGAATGACTCACATAGAAAATTATTCAAGTTATGCTGTTATATAGTAAAAAGTAAAGCAAATCACAAAAAAGTCTGTACAGCATGCTTTTACTATAGTTTGTTTATGTATAGAACAATTATGAAAAGATAGCCAAGATAGTTTCGTAATAGTTACCTCTGGGGAATGGAGTGGAAAATATGGATTGATTTGCACTTCAAATTTTATATACTTTTGTATTGCAATACTTTTATAAATATATTTACTATTAAAATAAATTTAAAAATAGTTTCTCCAAGTTATGATTGACCAGAGATTGGTGGTCTCTTTAGATCTCAGCCATAGGAAATGCTTACAGAAAATTCTCTCAGTCTTGCAGAAATGCTTATAGAAAATGCTGTTAGTCCTTGAAGAACTAAAATGGATGCAGAGGAGAAGAAAAAGATTGTAGAGAGTGGAAGATGAATGGAAAGAGGAAAGAGGCCAAGGAGGAATAAAAGGAAAAGTAAGGGCAGTCTATAGGTGAGGAAGAGAAGCTGCTATGGGTGGCAGTGGTTAGAGTGTGGCTGGATCTGCTTTGCTACTACAGTGCCGCTGGGATATTATTCAAGGCATACCACTAAGGGTTCCATTTGGGGTGAAAGCCCTATAAGGAAAAATTATATATGGTTATGGCCTCAATATCACTCCTAAAATCCAGATATAAAGAGTCTTCTTATTATACTCTTATGGAGGAGACACTGTGCAAGCAAATGCATACCCCAAGTCAACATGAAACCCATAGCACTGAGACATGCCCACCCAATAGGATGCCTCTCTTCCCCATGTTAGTGCCACCTTGTGTATTTCTTCCAGTCCAGCTCCATGAGAACTTATTCTAAGCCTATACCATGTGATGTTGATATTCAGTGCTGCATAACATTTTGATCAACAAGGGACCACATGTACAATGGTGGTCACATAAGATTATACCATATTTTTCCTGTATCTTTTCTATGATTAGATATGTTTAGATAAATGAATACATACCATTGTGTTACAATTGACTATAGTATTTAGTTCAGTAACGTGCTGTACAGCTTTGTACACTAGGAGCACTAGGCTAATTCATATAGCCTCAGTGTATAGTAGGCTACACCATTTAGGTTTTTTTTAAGTATATGATGTTTGCACAATGATGAAATCACCTAATGATGTATTTCTCAGAGTGTATCCCTGTCATTAAGCAATACATGTACGTGTAACCTTGAAAACAAAGGTCTGACTCTTGGTAGCAACTATCACTGCATACTTTTTAGGGAGGTTCCAGAGATTCAGACTCCTGTAATAGTGAAGTCAAGAGGCACTGGGCTTTAATTTGCAAATAATAAATGTGGCCTAAGAGATAAGATTCTCCAAAATTTTAAAAATTGTTGCATGAATAAATAATCCTAGGTGCTTATCTAT
Organism: Ateles fusciceps; assembly: GCA_036589455.1. Taxonomy (NCBI): domain Eukaryota; kingdom Metazoa; phylum Chordata; class Mammalia; order Primates; family Atelidae; genus Ateles; species Ateles fusciceps. The sequence goes on from JAZHEH010001541.1 coordinate 2,242,965, forward strand.
AGTTTCGAGAACTCTAGAAGTGCTATAAATTTGGGTTATAAGTCTAATAATACCAAATATCAAGAGTTTCTCCCACCCACATATTTCTATTCTATTCTCAAGGATATCACAGCTTCAATTATCCTCTCTTTCCAGCATCATTAATCCTTGATTCAATAGGCTTCTAGGAATCTCTTTTCAATTGTTTTGCCTCTACTCCAGCAAATTTGTTTGAAAGACTTCTGTTCACACATTTTATTACTTCCTTGGGTTTCATTCACTCTACCAACTACCTCAATGTATCATCTGTCTCCATCTCTCTCTATCTCTTTCTGCCATATGAGGATACAGTGAGAAGTTGGCTGTTTGTGAATAAGGAAGAGGGTCCTCACCAGGAACCAAATCTGCTGGCACCTTGATCTTGGGCTTTCCAGCCTCCAGAGCTATGAGAAATAAATGTCTTTTATTTAAGCTACTCAGTCTATGGTATATTGTTACAGTGCCCAAAATGTCTAAGACGTTTTCTCATATCATCAATATTGCCTATGTTTTCCCCTATATTCTTGATAGTGTATATTTTAAAGGTTTGAAAAAAGAAATTGCATCTTTTTATCATTTTTAATGCATTAAACTTAATATAATTTACACTCCTGCTTTGATGCAGTCTCACCTATCCAATTTTTTATTGGATAGTGGGGGATTGGTAATATCAATCACAAATCATATCAACAGCCATTTCAAGTTATTAATTTAAAATTTGTATTTCTTCTTTAAGAATGATTTTAATGTTTGTATTTCGTTTTATAACCAAATGTATAACAACTATTTGGATATATCTTTACGTTGAATTTAATTCTGTTACTAGAAAATCTTTTTTTATCGTGGCTTATCAATTTATGATCCACTAATCACAGTTATATCTTAATATGTTGAAGTACATCTTCTAGTAATTTTTTTCAAGAAAGTTACATGGGATATATTATTTCTGAGCCCCTTTGTCATAAAAATGGCTTCATACATGGACAAATAACAGCTAATTATAAAAGGTTTTAATCACAACCTTTACTTTGTAAAATTTTGAAAACATTATTCCAGTTTTTTCTGACTTTAGTGTTTTAGAAAAGGTGTTAGAAACCATTGTGAGTTGTTTCTGTGAATAATTAGAAAATCATACTATCTTTTTCTGTTACTTTAAACATTTGGGTAATTCTTTTTACAGATGCAGTTCTCTCCAGGTAATTCTATTACCCAGACTCTTGTATACCAGGCAATAATAATTGCAAAAAGAGGGAAATAATATTTGTAATAAGAAAAGAAGTATTCACGGGAAAGGAAAACTTAAGTAAGACTTAAAAGAATAGGTAAGATATAAGTAGACAGAGAAGACCTTTCATGTAGGAGGAAATATATAAGTGTGGCTAGAAGAGTTACTGATTCCCAGATCATGGATTCATCAGTGATGAATTGCTGTTGAGTACAGGAAATAAAAAGGTGGAATGAATAATTAATAACCATTTTAAACATGTGAACTTATATTTAAAAAACAGTAAGCGTAGTTTCAATTCAGATTGGGTCAGAAGGAGGACTACCCACTGTAACTGAAGAGATGAGGTATTAGGAAAAAAATCTACTTACTTGGAAAGAATTGCAAGTATTATGAATATTTCAGCATCCTACTCTTGATATTTTTAAGGCATGGTTAAATGCTACTTCCCTAGTCTAGTTTATATACTGGGAGATCATGGAGTAAATGGCCTCTAAATTCCCTTTTTTCTTGATATGCGGAATGAAACTTGCATCAGACATATATGACACCCCAGCTGATGCTATACCTTAAGAACTAGTGAATAGAAGGTTCTGTTCTAAATTCTGTGCTCTAGAGGGCTTCACTTTGACTTCACTCTACCCCTAGCTACATTTCTCACACAGACAGGGAATCCATGAAGTCAAGAGGATGTGCCCACTCACACACCATGCTCACTCCTTTAGACCATCCATTACATGCTCAAGGCTGAATTGACCTAAACAGCCCTGGACCCTGGACCTTGGAGAGGTGTTTTTGTTTTGTTTTGTTTTGTTTTTGAGACAGAGTCTTGCTCTGTCACCAGGCTGGAGTGCAGTGGTGCGATCTCTGCTCACTGTAACCTGCACCTCCCAGGTTCAAGTAATTCTCTTGCCTCAGCCTCCTGAGTAGCTGGGACTACAGGTGCATGCAACCATACCCAGCTAATTTTTTTTTTTTTTTTTCTGAGATGGAGTCTTGCTTTGTCGCCCAGGCTGGAGTGCAGTGGTGTGATCTCAGCCCTGCCTCCCGGGTTCAAGTGATGCTTCTGCCTCAGCCTCCTGAGTAGCTGGGATTACAGGCACATGCCACAATGCCCAGCTAATTTTTGTGTTTTTAGTAGAGACAGGGTTTCACCATGTTGGCCAGAATGGTCTCGATCTCGACTTTGTGATCCTCCTACCTCAGTCTCCCAAAAGGCTGTTGTTTTCCTTAGATTCCTCCTTTGCTTATTATACCAAATCAAGTGAAGGAAAAACCACTTTGAATAAGAATGTAGAAACATGCCACACTGTTGTTGACATCAATAGAAAGTAATTATAACTACTTTTCTTATGACTAGAAAGTAATTATAACTTTTAAGTCTCATTTTGTTCTTATGAAAGACACGGATTAAGACATTTACAGGCCGGGCACGGTGGCTCACGCCTGTAATCCAAGCACGTTGGAGGCCAAGGCGGGCAGATCACCTGACTCGGGAGTTCAAGATCAGCCTGACCAACATGGTGAAACCCCGTCTTAAAAAAAAAAAAAAGACATTTACAAATATGTAACTCAAATATCTTCTGATTCTATAGGCCCTCCCCCTGCTTAATAATATCTTAGTTTCCTTTGACAAATGATCATTATTTCTAAGGTTCAACAAAAAACAGGCCCCAAATGGGATTCTATCTGAAATTCATAGTGATCGTACATCCTTTTTTGAGTCACAATTTCCACCATTAGGGGGACCCCATTAAACGCCTTGCTTTCTAGCCTTCTGGATCTCCAGGCTTCTCAGAAGTCACCCGTTATGTTGACCACAGCAACATGCCCTTCTACCTCCCCTGGGCTGGCACTCATGGATCACACATGGGACAATGTGATAGGCAGAATTTTAAGGTGATCCCATGATCTTAGCCACCTGGATGTTCCTCCCATGATTAAATAGCAAACGGGTACTGCGGATGAAATTAGGCTTACTAATTAGTTGACCTCAGGTGGGAAAATTATTTCGGTAGGCCTCACCACATCTCACGAATGTTTTAAAAGAAGAGAGGTGTTTTTTTTGTTTGTTTTGTTTTGTTTTTTCTGGCTGATTGCAGAAGAGGAAGTCAGAGGTATGTCAAACTTGGGAATGATTTCATGTGTTCTTGCTCCTTTGAAGATGGAGTAGGCCACTTGCCAGGAGAGCAGGTGGCCTCTCAGAACTAAGAGTGGCCCACAGAAGACAGCCAGTGTGGAAAAGGGAACTATAGTCCTATCTCCATAAGGAAATGAATTATGCCAACCACCTTTATAATGATGGAAGCTGATTGTTCCCCAGAGGCTCCCAATAAAAGCCCAGACCAGCTAACATCTAGGTAACAGCCTTATGAGACCCTAAGAACAAAATCCAGGTGAGCCTGCCCAGTCTTCTGACCTACAGGACTGAGATCTAGTAAATGGGTGTTGTTTTAAGCCACTACAGTTGTGGTAATTTGTTACACAGAAGTGGAAGACAGACACTTCTGGTTTGGAGTGAAGTGTAAAATTATAGACCCTATGGAAAAAAAGGAGAGTTTAATCTTCTCCTCTTGCCTTTGCTTGGATGTCTTCTGATCTCTTTTTCAGCTGACATGAACCACTTCCAGTCCTCTATACACTTAAACCTTTCCTTCAATCCATAGATTCCCCCTCCAAGCATGATTGCCCTTGTGCACAGCTGGATCATGTCCACTCCTAGGTGCCTTCCCCAGGTTTCTCAGCGGTACACCTGGTCCTTCCAGTGTGGAGGCGACCAACTGTCATGTTCCCCAGACTCAGTGGATCTATTTCCATCATTGAAGCCATAAGACAAAAACAAGCTAGACTGTTCTCTCTTCTCTTTCCCCCTTTCTGTCTTCTCATTTCCTTGTCTGTTTCCCCAACTAGATTCTGACAAAAGTTATTTGCAGCATTCCCATCAGTTCCATGAGTGACAGGAGACTGGTGTCAAGTGAGAAAATGAAATGTAAATTTTATTAAACACCCCCTCTCATCTCTGTGTATCAATCCAGATTCCAGCCGAACATAGCAAATCAAATCCTGTGTATGCCAGGCCTCGGGGCACACGGAAAATCATTTCTCCTTAATACCATTCCCTTCTAGTAAAATATTTTTCTGTTTGGTAAATGAAAATTTTAAATGCAAACCCTGTTTTAATCCGAGTGAAAAGCATATCTTCAAAATGAACATTTGAATGAGGGAACAGAAAAGAGAAGAAGGATTTGGGGGCAAAGGGGAAAGAGAAGGGAATGGGAAGATAAAATTGTATTTAGCTGTGTCATGTGCAGTCTTGTCTGGTCCCTGTGCAAAGATGCATATCCATAGAATAAATGGCAACATTCTTTGAAAGCTTGGACCATTAGGACATTTATCTGCCTGCTGTACTGTCTCAGAGATAATAAAGATCTTAAATCTGATACACGGCCTTGAAATAGCATTAGAAATATAAATGCTTTATTCTGGGTGTGAATATATGCACAATTGCTGGCTTGTCTGGGGTTTTGATAAGCGGTGCCTGTGCATAGGGCAAACCTTTATTTGGAGCTTTAACAATATGATTAACTTAAAAAGAAAAAAGTACATTTTAATTTCACATTGCAATGAAAATAAATTAAAATTTTAGCCAATAATTAAATTGGCATAATACCACTATAACTTAAAATATATACTCTATATTCTACTTCATTTAAATAAAAACTATAAATACTGTCTTTGTTTAAAAAGGAGACAATTTATCTAATTTTTTTTTAAATTTGCTCATTTTAAGTGGGTAACATCATTTTTTAAATGACATTTTATCAGGAGGAATACATTTGCATTTGGACTTCTTGTCTTGATCTGTCTGAGATTGGGGGTTTTCTGAGGACATGGGACTTTCCTTGCTAAACTAAAAAGCTCCAAAAAGTTCCACGTAAACGAGGGTGAATTAGTCACCCTAAAATAGTGATTCCTTATATATTAATACATTATTAATATCATAGACTACATATTTTTGTAAAATGGTTTTGAGCTAAATGAAGTTGTAGCTGTGCTTGAAAGGGATCTCCTTGATTTGGCCAAACTTGGCAGACACAATTCAGACTTTCAAAAGATGGGAGGCAGAACTCAGACATTAGTATTGTTATTTCAGAAATGGTATTCTTATTCTCTCCTTTTCTTGACTTGTGGTTAAGTTTTTTTGATTAAGTTCTAAAGAGCTTTGAATGCTGGTTTTAGAAGTATATTTCACTGCATAAGAAAATAAGCATTATTTTCTTTCTAGCATCAGACTTCTATACCTGCGTAATCTACTTATAAAAAAAATTAAACTTTCTTTGTAACTACTGTCCTATTCTTTGTTCCTTTTATAAGCTAGCAAATATCAAATGTAATTCCCATGTGATTAGGTAAGAATCTTCATATAAATATATTTGCTAGGTCACTAAAAACAACAAGAACAATTCTTCATGATATGGTTGTAAGTAGTCAGTATATAAGAACTTGAGTTTTGCTTTTCAGATACTCAGGGATGTGCTGAGAGAATAGAACTGTTACTTCATAAACAAATGTCTCTGGTTAAAAGACATAACCCAGTTTAGATGCATCTCTACAATTAAGGTCCAAAAATGTAAAACAAGTGTTAGACTAAACAGTCCATTTACTTTCCATTTCTCACCTGGCAGAGGTCTGTCCCTGAGATAGAGAGCATCATATCTAGAATTTAGAAATAAAGTCATGCTTGTGCACAAGGAGAGAGTTTGTATGGTTATAATGTAGACATTTTAACTTGAACAATTGTATTTGGAATCCATAATCCTTGATTGTTCAACTAGATATATTTTTCTTTTTTTTAATTTCATTTTAATTTTTCTTTTTTAACATTTTTCTATATTAGCTTTATTTCACATCTATCCATTCACTCATCCCTCTATCCATTTATCAGTTCAGCTTATTGTTTTATTCATTTTACAGTGAATTACAGACATTGGTACAGGTCACTTTTAAACATTTCAGCACACATTCTATTATTTAGAGCTCAATATACATTCATGGCTTTTGTTTTTCTTTTTTAAAAATTGACACATAATAATTGTACATATTTATGGAGTATATTGTGAGGTTTGGATATATACAGTGTATAGTAAATAGAGCAGATTAATTACTGATTTTCATCATCTCAGAGATTCCTCACTTATTTGCATTGGGAACATTCACCATCCTCCTTCTGGCTATTTGAAACTATGTATTACTGTTAGCTGTACTCCTCCTACAGTGCTGAACACTGGAACTTATTCCTCCTATCTGGCTGTAACTTTGTATCCTTTGACAAATCCTTCTTATCCCTTTCTTCCCTCTTCCCAGACTCTGTTCTACTTTTTACTTCTCTGTATTCTCTGTTCTACTTTTTACTTCTATGAGATCAACACTTTTTTAGCTTCCAAATATGAGTGAGAACCTGCAGTGCTCAGATTTCTGTTCCTGGTTGATTTCATTTAACATAATGTCCTCTAGTTACACTTATGTTGCCATGAATGACATGATTTTCCTCTTTTTTTATGGCTGAATAGTATTCCATGGTATATATATGCCACATTTGTTTATCCATTCATCTGTTGTTAGGCACCTAGGTTGATTCCATACTTTGGCTATTGTCAATTGTGCTGCAATAAATATGGAGGTGCAGATGTCTCTTCCTGATTTCCTTTCCTCTTCCCAGTGGTGGGATTGCTGGATCATACGGAGTTCTATTTGTGTTCTCCATAGTGGCTGCATTTGTTTACATAATTATTCTTTCTTTTTAGTATTTTAATGTACTAATTAAAAATGGAGTACTTGGCTTGAGAATGTGTAAAAATTCTATGTGTAAAGAGTATAAAAGCAAGGCTATTTCAAGGCAAAATTATAGAATTATTAACGTGCATTTTGGGTTTCTTACCTTGGGCCTATCTTTTTTTTATTTTTTTTGAGACAGAGACTTGATCTGTCGCCAAGCTGAAGTGCAGTGGCACAATCTTGGCTCACTGGCCTATCTTAATTCTTCTAACCTTACTGTCCAAATCTCAGGAACTCTGACCAGCTCATTCCAGATATATCTCAAGCACTGTGCCTATCCTATCTCTGTCTTTCCCTTTAAACTTACCTATCCAGTGACCTATTTATTCTAGAATTTCTGGATAGTTTTATAGAATAATCCACACCGATGTTGTAACGTTAAATATATGACACCTTTTGGAGTATTTTCATTTTTAACATATTTCTCAATTCATAACCCAGAAGAATTTATATCTAAAGATAGAGGTTATACCTGGTCTATGGCATGGTGAGAATGGAGAGAATGGTCAAATAATGCACTAGCATCCTATTGCTGCTGTTACCATAAACTTCATGGCTTAAAACAATACAAATTTATTATCTTAAAATATTATAGGTCAGAAATCTAAAATCAGTTTCACTGGGCTAAAATAAAAGTGGAGTCAAGGCTGGTTCCTCGCCCTTTCAACTTCTAGTGACTGCCTGTGTTTGTTGGCCTGTGGCTTCCTCCTCTATCTTCAAAGGCATTATTCCAACATCTACTTAACTCCAGCTTCTTGATTCATGTCTCCTACTGTTTTGTCGATCTTTTACTCTCTTATAAAGACCACTGTGAATACATTTAGGGTCCACTTGGATAATCCTGGGTAATATCCTCATTTCAACAACTGTTAATCACATCAACTAGTTGCTTTGGCTATGTCAGGTGGTTCTAAGGGTTTGGATGAGGACATATTAGGAGTGGCCATTTTTCAACCTACTGGAAATAATATCCTCTCTGGCCATTTATGTCTATGAGTAAGGTTGGAAAGGAAATCTATATTAATGACAAACCCTACCCATGAATGCAGCTGACCATATAATATAGGAAATAAGGGCGGAGTCCTCTATTATAATACTCCACAACTATCATATACCTGGTCCACGGTGTGGTGAGAATGGAGAGGTCCTAGAATGAATCTCTTCTGTCCATTCTTCTCTAAAGTCTCCTTTCAGTCCTGCTGAGATAGAGGCACAGGAATTTAAGTGATAGAACCACAGACACAAAGGTAAAAGTCCCTGGCCTGTTGGTTCTCAAGGCAAATGTGGGATGTTTTAAGTCTTAAAAACATGAGGGACCATTTGTCTTTTTCTGTATAAGTACAATTTTCCCTCTTGTCCTTCCATAATTAATGTCCTACATATGCTCTGAGCCTGGGACCAGGTCTACCTCTGGTCTGTCATGCCCAGGTGAGCCTTTCCTTGCCTGAGAATGTCTATGCTGCCTTTGCAATTTTACAAGGTCATGAATAGCTGCTGGCACTTTACAGAATATGTCAGTTTCCTCAACTAGATTATAAACACATTGATACCAAGGACCATGTCTCCCATATCATTGGGTTTTCTACTTCATTCCTAATGTAGTGATGTAGTAACAGAGTGGATGTGAATGTTAAATGAGTGAGTATAAGAAAACATTGTTTTCCTGACTCAGACTTAAGGCAAGAATTGTGCTTTTAACATATTTGTAAACAAATATTTCTAAATACATATGATTTGCCTAGGCAATGAGAGGACAGTAAGTGCTCAGTAAATATTGTTGATTGATTGCTACCTTAAATCCAGTGGAAGGAAAATAATCCTGGGTTTCACTTTTTTGCTGGCATTAGCCAGTTTATTTTTCCAGAATATTCTATGCCAAATGGTGGGTGTATTAAGTGTCAAACAAGTTTAGGCACTCATATGACAAAGCAACAACAACAAAAACATTATTGACAAAAGAGAAGTAATTAAGTTTGCTACATCCATATAACTAAATATTTTGATACACTAAAAGCTCTGCTTTCAAATAATAATTTCATACAAACTTTTTAACATTAAGTGAAACATATAGAATCCATATAGAGTGTGATCTCACCTAAATTTGTTTCTGTATTTATGTTAATATTTACATTAATATGTGTACTAATTAGCAGGAGTTATCTCTGACATATTTGATTTGTAATTTTTATTTTCTTCTTTGTTTTTATATTATTCAGAATTTCAACACTTTAATATGCTACCTTTTAATGACAAAACAAAATCCAGTTCATTATGTTTAAATGAGGACTAGAAACTCCAGACTTTTCACTGATAAATAAACATCCTCAGTGCTAACCCTGGAAGTACTCACCTGTGCAAATTCACTTCAAACTGGTGTGCTTTCCTTCTCCTGCTGTGGACAAATCAGCTGCAGGGCATTGAGCTCAATCTGCAACCTGGAGAAGACTTGGGGAGCATGCCAATCTTGATGAGGTCATGGAACCCAAGCCCCTTGGCAAGCTTCTCTTGTTTCCTGCTTTTACTCCCCTTCATCATTGTCCTGCTTGTCCTAAGTTTGGATGAACATGGTCTGCTCATTGAAGTATAATGAAGGAATTTTTCCACCCAATCGAGTTGGGTAAACACTTCTTATTACTGCTTTCCCAACAGTTGCCTGGCTAGGAAGGGATAGAAGTATGTGTTAGTGTGCAGCCGACGGAGGAAGGAAGTGGTAATAAACACAAGCATTGACTAGACCCAATATTAGTGAGGTGCTGGGAAGCCATCCTGGCTTTGGGCTGCCTGAAGGCAGTGGTGATCCCCTGCTTGTCCTATCTGTCAGTCTATTTGATCTCCAAATGAATTGCTTTTGATAACAGCTATATAAATGCAGAACTGATCCGCTGGGCCTTCTTAAATGAGACTCCTCGCTTTCATCTCCCAGTCATTTCAAAACGCAGATAGACTTGTTAGAGGTTTTAATGCAATGATTTATGTTTTATCTTGCCTGGTTTGAGGCAGCATTTATTTAGCACTAAATTATTCCCAAATCTCTATGTGAGGGGGAGAAATAGAGAGGGGGAGAAATGTTTGAACACACAACATTTGGGGTTTCTTTTTTAAAAAGTAAATTCAATAATATATGTTTTTCTGCTTTATTTTGTTTAGGAAAGGCAATAAACTTTATTTTAAGGAAGGAAGGAGAAAAAGGAAAAAGTCACTGTACAAAACACTTTCATTACACATCCTTGGCAAAATTGCAGAGACCCAGAAAGGAACAATATAAATTATCAAATTTTTAATAATTAAGGTACTCCCACACCAATGACTGTCAGAAAATGAAATTATAATTAATTTAGTTAAAACAAAGAAAGATTTCTTATAGTTTTCATAAGTTGTTTGCCTTATCTATTAAAGAGTAATCTGTGGAAGTTCTAATTATTTCTGTCTTATACCTTTCTTTATAGCTCATTTTCTAACCTCTCTCTACTTTACTTCTTTCCCATTGTATGAATGAAGAAACTCCTTTATTAAAGAGAATAGAGCATCATTCACAATGTGCAAGATTTTTTATAAGAAGCTTCGATTATTTACCTCTCATATATTATTAAGTAAGTTTAAGAGGACATACTGAAGGGGGAAAGATACAACCTATTACAACTGGAGATGAAATTGAACTTCATTTCCCATTCGTTAGAGAAATTACCCCAGGAAATAATTGTTATAAGAAGTGTAATGCAAGTTTTATATCAAACCAAACAATCTAAGTAAATTGGGACAACTTGTTATTTTAAATTATGATTTTCAAATTAAACAAATAATCAGCCCAAATTGTGAATTTTTAAATAATTATGTTTGGTTAAAATGAGATTGTTCTCTCATGAAACACCATAACAATTTATTCCAATCAATAAGACAAACTGCAATGATACCTACTTTAAAGCAATATATAATGGAGCAGACAAAACAAAACCACATTGTATTAAATTCTTGATATCTCTACCTCTAGGAAAGGAAATTCATTTTTTTGAGAGGTAAGAGGTTTTATAGTTTTTAAGTGTCGAGGCTAACTGAAGACAGGTTAATATTTTTTCTATGTGGTAGAAAAACATTTCTATCTTCTGTAGGCATTTTGCTCAAATCCACTTTTAAATCAGAAGATAAAAGAAGCTTTTACAATTCTTGAACATTTGGTTAAAGCAGCCTACTTGTAGTCTCAGCATTGAATGCAACAGGTCACAGCGGTTGGTGATATTTAGATTGCCCCTGTGAATTTTTTTCTTGCTACTCCTTCAAAATGTTTATATAAACACTGAGGAACTTGTTTCTTGAAATAACATATACAAGTTAAAGAAAAATTGACATGTATGTAGTTTTCTTTAAAAGACATTGTATTAGAAACTGTAAAAATAATAACAATCATAGCTTGTAGTGATAAAAATATTTTCCAGTGAGGAAAATATAGTAAAAAATCATTTTCCGTTTTTCAGATAAGCAAGGTAATAGAGTTAACTAAAGGTCATACCTCTTAAAAACAAGATTAAGATGACTATGTCACTTAATATTCACTTTGTTGCCTTTCCAGTGGGACATCAGATCATTTACACTATCTTATTAGAGTGTTATGTAAATAGTCTTAAGAAAGTACATTATTTAAAAGTACAGCATCATTTTATATTCTATAAAGAGAAATCATCATAAAATGTTTTAAAGCTTTGTAAATCCAATACCTAAACTGATCCACTGTGAACTCAAACCCACATAACAGATAAAGTTCCTATTATCAGTCCTTTACTATACAATGTGAGTTTTTTATAGCTATAATTACTGTCAGCATTGTTATTCTTTTTTTGCTCTTGAGACTATTGAAGCTCAGAAATGTAAAGTGATTTGCCTGATATCGTAGGACATATTAGAGCTAGCTCTGAGTTTTGAATAAATTTAGATCTTTGGCTCTTTAAGGTCATGCACCTTCAAATACAACAATGCTTTGGTTAAAGAGAACTCAAATTATTTTCAAGACCAGCTCCTCTGAAGTGCATAGTGTAATGCTGATTCATTTTTTTCCACTGCAGAGAGTCAGGCCATGGATTTTTGTAGCCTACCTGAAGCTGTAGAACCTCAGGCCTCTTAAACTGTCACTCTCATCCTTTTGATTTGTGTGCTCAACTCCCACATGATTCAAAATTTATTTCTGGAAGAAAATTTCATGAATTTCTTACCCAAATGTATTTCCAAAATGATATCAATTTGGGACAAAATCATATCTCAACTAAAACATATTTTACTCTTGCTTGAACTGTACCAACTCTACAACATAATACATACATGCAGTACATTTATGTAGCTGCATATGTTTTCTATTTTATCTAAGCATATTGTTTTCCTTTCTTGAAGTTTTGAGATTATCTTTGTCTTGATTTGCCCTGATAGAGTTACACATAAGACTAGTCGACTTATACAACAGCAGAGAACTTAAGTATTTTTTCCCATTTAATATCCTTGGTTTAGAGAGAAGGAGTCAACTCTAAATAGATTAAATTATTAAATTCCACAAAGAGGCAAAGAGACAATTAAAAATTCCTAATCAAGCCTTTTTACTTGCCCACTCACTTAGCCTATTGGTGGCTTTCAAAAATCACTAGACTGCTCCCAACTTTTATATGGATTTTGGACATAAAGCTAATGATCTCCCTCCTCATTTTCATAAATTTGCCCTTTACACATATGCTTAGCTTAATATAGTTGGGTTAAATCAGCTTTTGTGGTTAAGATGGGGGGCTCTAGAGTCAGCTTTTGGGGTTTGAATCTTCACCACTTACCTACTTTTCAATCTTGAGTAAGTTGGCGTAATCTCTTTTTTCCTTCATTATTTACTTATTTATTTACATTAGTGAATTTATGTATTTCAGTAGGTTTTGGTGGAACAGGTGGTATTTGGTTGCATTAATACGTTCTTTAGTTGTAATTTTTGAGATTTTTGTGCACCCATGACCCAAGCAGTGTAAACTGTACCCAATGTATAGTCTTTGATTCCTCACCTGCTTTTGCATCCTTTCCCGAGTCCCCAAAATTCATTGAATCATTCTTACGCCTTGCATCCTCATACCTTAGCTCCAACCTATAAGTGAGAATGTCTGATGTTTGGTTTTCCATTCCAGAGTTACTTCACTTAGAATAATAGTCTCCAGTTTGATTCAGGTTGCTGCAAATGCCATTATTTCATTTCTTTTTATGGCTGAGTAGTATTCCATGGTGTATATATATATCACAATTTCTTTACTTGTTGATTGATGGACATTTGGGCTCATTCTTATATTTTTGCAGTTGCGAATTGTGATGCTATAAACGTGTGTGTAAGTATCTTTTTAATACAATAACTTTTTTTCCTGTGGGTAGATATCCAGTTGTGGGATTGCTGGATCAAATGATAGTTCTATTTTTAGTCCTTTAAAGAATCTCCACACTGCTTTCCATAGTGGTTGTACTAGTTTACATTCCCACCAGCAGTGTAAAAATGTTCCTTTTCACCACATCCAAGTCAACATCCATTATTGTTTGATTTTTTTTTTATTATTATTATGACCATTCTTGCAGGGGTGAAGTGGTATTGCATTGAGGTTTTCTTTTGCATTTCCCTGGTAATTAGTGATGTTGAGCATTTTTTCATATGTTTGTTGGCCATTTGTATATCTTTGTTTGAGAATTGTCTATTCATGTCCTTAGCCCACTTTTTCATGGGATTACTTGTTTTTTCTTGCTGATTTGTTTGAACTCTTTGTAGATTCTGGATATTACTCCTTTGTTGGATATATAGATTGTCAAGATTTTTTTCCACTCTGTGGGTTGTGTGTTAATTCTGATGATTATTTCTTTTGCTGTATTTTGAGGATTTGTTTCAAGATTTAGAGTTCCTTCTCTTGTAGTGCTGGCTTGGTAGTGGTGAATTCTCTCAGCATTTGTCTATCTGAAAAATACTGCATGTTTCCATCATTCATGAAGTTTAGTTTCACTGGATAAAAAATTCTTGATTGATTTATTTTTTTAAATAAACTAAAGATAGGGCTGCAATTGCTTCTAGCTTGTAGTGTTTCTGCTGAAAAATTTGCTGCCAATCTGAGAGGTTTTTCTTTATAGGTTACCTGATACTTTTGCCTAACAGCTCTGAAGATTCGTTCCTTCATCTTGACTTCAGATAACCTGATGACTTTGTGCCTAATTAATGATCTTTTTGCCATAAATTTCCCAGGTGTTCGTTGAGCTTCTCGTGTTTGAATGTGTAGATCTCTAGCAAGGCTGGGAAGTTTTTCTTAATTATTCCCTGAAATATGTTTTTCAAACTTTTAGATTTCTCTTCTTCCTCGAGAACACTGGTTATTCTTAGGTTTGGTTGTAACATAATCACAAACTTCTTGGAGACTTTGTTCATTTTTATTATTCTTTTTTCTTTGTCTTTGTTGGATTTAGTTAATTTGAAAACCTTTTTTTTTTATCTGAAGTTCTTTCTTCTACTTGTTAAATTCTATTGCTGAGACATTCCAGAGTATTTTGCATTTCTCTAAATGTGTCCATTTCTAGAAGCTGTGATTGTTTTTTCTTTATGCTGTTTCACTGAAGACTTTTCCCTTCATATCTTGTATCTTTTTTTATCTTATTAATTTGGACTTCACCTTTCTCTAGTGTCTTTTTAATTACCTTAATAACAAACCTTCTGAATTCTTTTTCTGGCAATTCAGAGATTTCTTCCTAGCTTGGATCCATTGCTGGTGGGCTAGTGTGATCTTCTGGAGTCATCAAGAAACTTGTTTTGTTATATTACCAGAATTATTTTACTGGTTCCTTGTCATTTGGATAGACTATGCCAGAGGAAAGATCAGGGCTCAAGAACCGTGGCTCAGATTCCTTGTCCCACAGGGTGCTCCCTTGATGTAGTGCTGTCTCCCTTCCTCTAGGGATGTGGCTTCCCGAGAGCCGAACTGCAGTGATTATTATTACCCTTCTGGATGTAGCCACCCCATGGAGCTACTGGGCTCCAGGCTGGTACTGGGGAGTATCTGCAGAGTCCTGTGATGTGAACCATCTTCAGGTCTCTCAGCCATGGATACCAGCACCTGCTCCAGTGGAGGTGATAGGGGAGTGAAGTAGACTCTGTAAGGGTCCTTGGTTATACTTTTGTTTATTGCACTAGTTTTGTGTTGGTTGGCCTCCAGCCAGGAGGTGGCACTTTCAAGAATGTGTCAGCTGTGGTAGTATAGGGAGGATCAGGCGGTGGGTGGGGCCCTAGAGTTCTCACGAGAGTATGTCCTTTGTCTTCTACTACTAGAGTGGGTGGAGAAAGACCATCAGGTGGGGGGCGGAGTTAGGCATGCCTGAGCACAGACTTTCCTTGGGCCGGGCTTGCTATAGCTGCTGTGGGGGGATGGGGTTGTGGTTCTCAGGCCAATGAAGTTATGTTTCTAGTGGATTATGGTTGCCCCTGCTGTGTCATATAGGTCACCAGGGAAGTGGGGAAAATCCAGAAGTTACAGGTCTCACTCAACTTCCATGCAGCCTCAAAAGCCAGTCTCACTCCCACTGTACTTCCCCCACTCCACCAAGAGCATCAAGTTTATTTCCAGCCAGTGGGTAAAAAAGGGTTGAAAACTTGCCCCAGGCTACCAGTCTCCCAGCTGAGAAACCAAGCAGGGATTTCAGGTTTTGAGCCTCCCTGCCTGCCTTGGCTTCTGAGCTGCGTCTGCACATTTGATTGTCCCACTCCTCCAGGTTCTATCCAGGAAACTTCACGTTCAGTGGAAATTGTTACAAAGATCACTTGGAAGTTTCCTTTTCCCGGTGGTGTTTTCCCAGTTCCTCTGGCAGTCCTCCCCAAGATCTCATGTGAGACAAAATCAGAAATGGCTTCCACGGAGACCAAGAGAGCCCACGGGTACTTCCTGCTGCTTCTTCTATCCCTGTATTTTGCTCAGCTCTCTAAATTTGTCTCAGCTCCCGGTAAGGTCAAATCCTTCTCCTGTGATCTGGACCTTCAGGTTCCTCAGTGAGGGTGTGTGTTTGGGGCAGATGATTCCTCTTTCACACTTAAGGGACTCGCAGTTTTTTGGCTGTATCCAGGGGCCTGCAGCAGCAATCCACTTATTTCAAAGTGTCCATGGATTCTCTCGGCTTTCTTGGTATGTTCCTGTGGTAGTTTTTAGAGCAAAAGTTTGAGATGTGAGTCTCCACATGCTGCTCTGTCCTTCTGAGTGGGAGGTGCAAGTTAGTACTGTCTCCTATGTGCCATTTTTCACTTTCTTCTATTTATGCATTTTAATCGACAAGTAAAACTGTATATATTTATGGTGTACAGTATGATGTTTTCATATATACATGCATTGCGGAATGACTAAATCAAGCTAATTAACATATGTATTACCTCTTTTTGATGTTGAGAATGCTCAAAATCTACTCTGTTAGCAATTTTCAGTTATACAATATATTGCTGTCAACTGTAGGCACCACAGTGTACAATATATCACTTAAACATATTCTTCCTGTATAACTGAAATGTTTTGTCCCTTGGCAAACATCTCCCCACTCTTCCAAACCCCAACCCTCTGGAGACTACGATTTTACTCTCTCTTTCTATGAGTTTGACTTTTTTACACTCCACATGTACATGAGATCATATGATATTTGTCTTTCTATGCCTGGCTTATTTTACTTAATGCCTTCCAAATTAGTCTACATTTTCACAGATTACAAGATTTTCTTCTTTTTTCTCTTTTAAGGCTGTATAATATTTAATCATGTATATATACCACATTTTCTTTATCCATTCATCTACTGATGGACACTTAGGTTGATTTCATATCGTGACTATTGTGAATAATGCTGTCATTGTTATTTCTCTTCTGGATGTAGCCACCTAGCTACATGGGAGTGCAGATATCCTTTTGGCATACTGATTTCATTTCATTTGGGCGTATACCCAGTAGTGGGGTTACTAGATCATAACTTCTCTATGGTTTATTTTTCCTTTCTGTTAAATGGGCATTATAGTTGCCATTTGTATTGAATTGTTATACGGTGAAACTAGTTAATTTATATAAAGGAATAAGAATGTGACTGAAGTATGGTAACATTTAATAAATGATAGTAATCATTATATTATTGTAAACAATAAATAAGACACTAGGAAACAATATAAATAAAAATGTGATTCAAATTTGTCTTTCACAATCACCTTTTTAAACTTTACGGGCTGGAGAATATCTTTCTCTTGTGAGTAGGTGAAAACTTGGCTCACTACATGATTTTTCTATCCTTCTATAGATACTTGATAGTTCTATGTTCACAAAAAGCACAACCTTGATTCAGAAAATAAAAGGGTTCCATTCAAGTGATACCAGTCAACACTTAAACTTTATTGAAAAGTAAGACTCTTCCTCACTCCTAGCTAGTTTTCATGGATGGACAATTTGCCTTGGAGAAGGGGAATGTAGTTGACTTCTGCTTTCTTATTTATTTACTTATTCTAATATTGACAAAAAGTGTATGTATTTATGATGTTCAGTGTGACTTCTGCTTTCTTACTCTGCTTATCCTGTCTCCTTAAGAGCTTCTGGGACCAAAGTGACATTTTTAAAAAAGGGTGGAAAAGCACTTATTTGCCAAGTAACTGATATTATTGGAATTTGACTTTTACTCTCCCTGAGCCCTCTTTTTGGCCAGATTTATAAAGCTTATATCTGTGGTGCCTAGAGACAATTCTTCATGGATCTTTTCTGTTTCTGAGCAACTTGTAAAGAAAGGCACTGACTACCTTTGTTCCAGACTATCTTTTTCAAGGCTGCCTATGTAGTGAATAGCCTTGTAAGATAGGTATAGAATCTTTTGTCAAAGAAAATAATAAGCATTTTTATTGTTTAGTTAAAAAAATGTAGGTTACTTGAACTCATGATTCCTCTTCTGTATACCAACTCATTGCTCATATACTGTCATCTGACTCTTTTTGCATTTACTGTGAGAAATGGGGCTTGGAGAAATAGTGTATGAACATGCTGATACTCTGGATATTGCTACTGATATGACTAATAAATTCTTTGGTTTCTGACCCAAGAATTTCATGTCTTCTGCTTGCATCCATAAAACTGTGGAAAACTAAAGTATTGGCCTGTAAAAGGGTAAAATCTCAGCTCCATCACAATTCTTTACAATGGAACTTTCTTTGGATCCTCAAAGTCTTCTTCTTGGGAAACGTCTTCTAAGTTTTCCATCTCATAGGCAATGCACTCCCTATTCTCCCTTCATTGCCTTATTTTCCATAGACCCATGCTATGCAGATTCTCCATGCTACAAATCTACTCACTTTTGAGAGCACTAAAAAGCTCCAAGCCAGCTCTCTCTTCTATGTGGCCAAAATCTGGTATACAGGAAATACTAATACACATCTTACCTTGTCAAACTTTGCAAGGCAAGTTAATCTTAATGTTGACACAAACCACTTTAGCTTTTCCAGAAGTGAATTGGATACCAATCTTCCATGTTACTCTGAATGGCATATATTTCAAACTCTCTAAGTGGTTTCATAAAAGCCACTTTTCTTGCTAACAGCCTCGTCCCTTTATAAATTTGGCTTCATGAAATGATAATGGCTTTCTCTAGGGAAAACTACTAAGGGGTCATAAAGCTGGCTATGACACCTGTCATTTGTAAGTCTTGCATGTGAGTAAATGTCTCAAGTTCACTTTTTTTTTTACCTTCAGAGAAAAATATAATTCTTTATTTTTCATGGGAAGGGAAACCCACAGATTGGTTAAAAGGCCAGGTAGAGCTCCATTCAGATTTTATGAGAGTATCAGGGGACTTTTGACATGGATACTAATGAAGTGTGATGGTGAACAGTAGGATATGTATTATTATAATCTCTGCCTCATTTTATAAACAAAAAACCTAAGATTAACTCAGGTACATTCTGCTAAGGGCAGAATTAGGATTTCAACCCAGTACCTCTGACTCCAGAGCCTGCATTCTTAATTTTTTTCGGACCATTTCTTTATTATTATTATTATTTTTCTCTTTTTTCAAATTGCATTTTAGGTTTTGGGGTACATGTGAAGAACATGCAGAATTGTTGCATAGGTACACACATGGCAGTGTGATTTGCTGCCTTCCTCTCCATCACCTATATCTGTCATTTCTCTCCCCCAACTCCCCACCCGCCCCTGCTATCTCTCCCCCAACTCCCCACCCGCCCCTGCTATCTCTCCCCAACTCCCCACCCGCCCCCTGTCCCTCCCCTATTTCCACCTGACAGACCCCAATGTGTGATGCTCCCCCTCCCTGTGTCCATGTGTTCTCACTGTTCAACACCCACCTATGGGTGAGAACATGGGGTGTTTGATTTTCTGTTCTTGTGTCAGTTTGCTGAGAATGATGGTTTACAGGTTCATCCATGTCCCTACAAAGGACATGAACTCATCATTTTTCATGGCTGCATAGTATTCCATGATATATATGTGCCACATTTTCTCTGTCCAGTCTATCATCGATGGGCATTTGGGTTGGTTCGAGGTCTTTGCTATTGTAAACAGTGCTGCAATGAACATTCGTGTGCATGTGTTCTTATAGTAGAACGATTTATAATGTCTATCATATTCATATCAGAAGAAATTGAGGCAAGAGGGCTTCATTTAACAGAACCTACAAAATTATTACAATCATTCAGTTATTCAATGAATGTTAATCACTGTGTGGCTTCTAACTGTGTGTTCTCCTGCAGATTGGTACCAGACATGGTGCAATCATAGAAGTGTTCAGTGTGGCCAGAGGACCAAAAATAAAAGGGGAGGCTTAGGGAACTAAAAAATACTGGAAAATAGAAAATATGAGTTTAAAAAGCAATCTTGTAAAGCAGTTGTTCATGAACTCCAGGGCTCATACCAGATCTGGCCCTAATTAGCATAACTAAGCCTTTGAGAACTGAGCACATACATGAGAATGATCTAATTGCGTTGCAAAAGCTTTGATAGCAGCATTGACATTGGGAACATAGCCCAAAGTAGGTACCTAACCTAGTCTAACCAGGTCAATTGTTGCTAAAATAAAAATACCAATGTTCTCTAACAGGTTTATATAAGACTCAGAGTCTCATTATGTAATTTTCAAAATGTCTAGGTTTCCAAAAAAATTATTAGCTTACAAAGAACCAATCACAATTTGTGTGAGGAAACAGAATCAACAGATACCAATAATGAGGTGACACACATATTTTAATTGCCTGAAAGACTTTAAATCAACTCTTATATAAGATTCAAATAAGAAATTGCAAACACTTGAATTAAATTAAAATTATAGATATCAGCAAAGACTAGAGATAAAAAGGAAGAACCAAATTGAAATCTTAGAACTGAAAAATACAGTAACCACAGTAAATTCCATTTAATGGGCTCAATAACATAATGGAGATGGCAGAAGAAAGAGTCAGTGAAGTTAAAGACAGATCAATACAAATAGTCTAATCTAAACAATAAAGAGAAAACCACTGAAAAATAAACAGATCCTGACAAAATTATATGCTGTCTAGAGCAAACGCATTTCAAATATAACGATATACATTAGTAAGAAAATTATTGTGAAAAGATATGCAATAGAAACACTAATCAAAAGAAAGCTGAAACAGCTTTCTTAATATCAGACAAATAAGATTACCCAGGAAAAAGAAAAACATAACTTATTGATAAAACTATTTATCAAGAATACATCATAATCTTAAATGTGAATGTATCTTATGATAAACATTTAAAATGCATAAAGAAAAAAACTGATTAACTGAAAAGATAGGCAAATCCACAATTATATTTAGAAACGGTGCTTATTTCTCAGCAAAAGATAAAACTCGTAAACAGAAAATTGGCAAGAGAAGTAAGAAAATCTCCACATACTTGGACATTAAACAGGATATATATAAATAATCCATGAACCAAAGAGGACAATCTCAAAGAAAATTATAAAATGTTTTAAATGAAATGAAATAGAAAATATAACTTATTAAAACTTTTGGCCAGGCATGATGGCTCACACCTGTAATCCCAGCAATTTGGGAGGCTGAGGTGGGTGGATCATATGAGGTTGGGAGTTTGAGACCAGCCTGACCCCACATGGAGAAACCCCATCTCTACTAAAAATACAAAATTAGCCAGGTATGGTGGTGTAAGCCTGTAATCCCAGCTACTTGGGAGGCTGAGGCAGGAAAATCACTTGAACCCAGGAGGCAGATATTGCTGTGAGCCAAGATTGCACCACTGCTCTCCAGTCTGGGCAACAAAAGCTAAGCTCTGTCTCAAAAGAAAAAAAAATTTTTTTGAGATACAGCTAAAGCAGTGCATACAGGGACATTTACAGAGTTAAATGCTTGCATTAGGCAAGGTATTGTAACCTATAATCTAAACTTCTGCCTTAAGAAATTAGAAAAGAAAAAGTTATAAAGTATGATAAGAAAATACTACAAGCAGCTCAAGGCATCTGGAACAATGGATCAATTCCTCCAAAAACATAGACTAATGGGTTAATTCTTTCAAATTTACAGACTACCAAATCTTACCCAAGAGGAAACAGATAACCTAAATAGTCCTATAAAAATAAAATTATATCTATTGTTTAAAATCTGAATAAGAAATCTCCATGGCCAAATGTATCACTAGTAATTCTATCAAACATTTAAAGAAGAAATAATCATCCTAGACTATACCTTTTAGAAAACAGAAGAGAAGGAAACACTTTCCAACTCATCTTATGAGACCAGCATTATATTGATAACAAAACCAGACAAGGACATTATAAAAAAAGTACAGGTCAGCATATTTCTATACACTAGCAATGTACAGTTTGAAAGCAATGTTCCTCATGCATATAAATGAAGAAATCCTCAAGAATATATTAGCAAATAAAATGTAACAATATACATAAAATGACACTATAACCAAGTTTGGTTTGTTCTGGGAATGCAACACTAGTTAAGTATTCTACAACAGATCAACATATTCACCATATTAACAGTATAAGACAAACTATATGATTACATTAACTGATGCAGAAAAATCATTTTATAACATATGACATTCAACTATTATATAAAGCTTGCATTAAACCAGAAATAAAAAGAAACTTTCTCAACTTGATAAAGGATATCAACAAAAAACCATTAGGAAACATCATCCTTATTGATGAAAGAATTAGTGATTTTACTCACTAATAGCAGGAACAAGGCAAACATCTCCATGCTTAAAACTTCTACTCAAAAGTACTTGAATCTGAGCTGGTATAGTAAGGCAAGAAAAAAAAGAATCACATATAGCTTGGAAACAAAGGAATAAACAAATCATTTCTATACACAGGAACATGATTTCCTGTGTAGTAAAACAAGGGTAGTTTTACAAAATTCCTAGAGGTTGTAGAATACAAGATTAGCACACAAAAATCAATTATATTTCTATATACCAACAACGTACAGTTTGAAAACAAAATTTAACAAACACAATGTTATATATAATAGATTCCACAAAAATAAATATTTAAGTATAATTTTAACATTGCATTTACAGAAGTTTATGCTAAAAACTACATAATGCTTATGAAAGTAATAAAAAGGACATAAATAAATGGAGGTAGTTAAGATGTTCTTGGTTTAAAACATTCATTATGATAAAGTGTTAATTCTCCACAAATTAATGTATAGATTTATCACAATATCAGTCAAAATTCTGGAAGGATTTTGCATTGGTATAGGCAAGATGATTCTTAAATTTTTATGGAAGAGCAAAATAAACAGAATGATTAAAACAATTAAAAATGAATAAAGTTGAATAAATCACACTACTGTACGATAAAGCTACAGTAGTCAGGACAGTGTGCATTGCAAAATGTAAGGCTACATAAATCAATGGAACAAATCAGTGAGTACAGAAATAAATCTACAGAATAAGGCCATTTGTTCTTGAAAACATACAAAAGCAAATCAACTTAAAAATAGTTTTTATGTTAGTAAGACAGCAGAATAAAAGGAGCCTGACTTTTCTCCTCCCACAGATGCAACAATTAAACAGCTATACATGGAATAATTCCCTCTGAGAGAAATTCAGATGCTAGTTGAGAGACTCCATACTACAACTGAGAAAAGTCCACATTGAAATAGTAAAAAATGAAACAAAACAAAAAACAAACCAACCCCACCCCTGAGACACACTTCTACCACAAATACCACCCCAGTCACAGTGACTTACAATCTGTAGGGAACCCTTCAGTTTTAGCTTCTCCCTGAGGAAAGAAGGGTTTGAGACACACATATAGCACCCCAACTTTTACAACTCCCACTGGAGGGACTCTGAAGCTCCCACCTAGCTCTGAGAGTAAATGGGGCTTGGCATTTTTCAGTCTCCCATGAGTGAAAAGAACAAATAGGCAGTCTGCATTCTCCCAGGGCTCAGCACAGATGAACAGGCAATAAGTTTCAGCCCCCAGTTCCACACATTTTCAGTTGCTATTTAAGGATTGGACTTTTAAGTAGCTGGCATGTGGGAGTTGATGGAGTAGATAATTGTGAAAGCTCCAAGAGCCTGAACAGGTATTTGGTGTTTGAGTATTTCCTTCATCTCCTCCCCCAATAGCTTGTTCCAGTGATAAAAATACATTTAATTTCCAGCCTCTTTTGGACAGTTTATCCACACAAGAAGCACTCCAACTTTTACAGCTCTCATACAAAATACTGGCTCTTAAATCACTTAGGAGTTAACAGAACTCAGCATTTGTGAGTCTTCAGGAACATAAACAACAAAAGTGGCTTTAAATGGGAACAGAAACGCTATCAGTGGCTGTTTCCTCTAGTTCAGCACAGAGGGTGCACACAAAAACATAGAGTTCTCAGTTTCTCACTAGAAGAGATTTGACTTCCCACTAACACCTTAACTTTCCTAGCTGCTGACCATGAGTCAGGGTTCTAATTAGCCTACATTTAGAAGCTGAAAGGGCAAGCAATTAGTAGTACTCTGGAAGCCTGAATGGGCACATAGGAACTTCTTGTAGCACCCCCTCCCTGGTTCACTCTAGAGGTAGAATCAAGCCTCAAACTAACCTTCTTGTATCTGAGAGTTAAGAACCTGACATTCACTAGATACCTGGCAACAAAGAGCAAAGCAATGGGCTGAAAGTGTATGGTCTGAACATGAATACAAGTGTTTGCCATAGATCCTTTACCTGAGTTAGTACAGAGTGAGTGGGAGATAAACACCAGTTCACCACTTTTCCCTGAGGCAAAAACAAAAAAACAAAAAAAACTGACTCATACTTCTAGCACCTCAACTTCTCCAGTCGCTTCCTGAAGGACTGGCTTCTATCTCACCTGCCTTGAGGCATTGATGGGACTTGGCAGAGCCTAATCTTCTAGGGGCCTTGTAAGAACACAGATTGCAGCTTTGACAAACATAAAGGTTTGGGAGGGACCTGAAATCTCTGGCTGGGCTGATTGGGTAAGCTTAGGTCTTACATAAGGTTATTCTATCAAGATAGAGAGATGTAGTTGTTTAATGTGCAGAAACCAACACAGAGAGTCAGAGAAAGTGAACAAAGAAAAAAAAAAAAAGAGAAAAAGAAAAAAAGGAAGAAGAAAAACATGTTTCAAACAGAACACCAAAATAAATCTCCAGAGACTGTTTCTACTGAACTGAACATAATTGAACAGCATGTGTTGCTTAACAGAAAATTCAAAACAGTAATCATAGAAATGCTCACCAAGGTCAGGAGAGCAATGCATATACAAAGTGAGAATTTTAACAAGGAGATAGAAAATATAAAAAGGTATCAAACAGGAATCATAGGGTTCAAAAATACAATAACAGAACTGAAAAGTCTATGGAGGGATTCAACAGCAGACTGTATCAAGCAGATGAAAAAATCAGCAAACTCAAAAACAGTTCATTGGAAATAATCTGATCAGAGGAGCAAAAAGAAAAATGAAAAAAGTAAAGATAAGTGACTTATGGAACACCATCAAGCAGACTAATACACACATAATGGGAGCCCCAAAAGGAAAAAAATCATGAAAGAAAAAAAGGTACTAAAAAAATGGCTGAAAACTTCCCAAAATGGGGGAGAAAAATTCAGATGTAGGAAGCCCAAAGAACATAAAATAAGATGCATCTAAACAGACTTAAATGAAGACATATTATAATCAAATTGTTAAAAGTTAGAAACGAAAGGAGAGTTTTGAAAGCAGCAATAAAAAAATGACTTGTTACACAGCAGGGTACTCTTCTAAGACTACCAGTGGATTTTTCAGCAGAAATATTGTAGACCAGAAGGGAGTGAGATTATATATTCAAAGTGCTGAAGCAAAAACAAACAAACAAACAAACAAACATTACACTATAAACCAAAAATATTATACCTGGCAAAATTGTCCTTTAAAAATGAGGGGGAAAACAAAGACTTTCTCAGACAAACACAAATTGAAAGAGTTTATCACTACTAGACTTGCCTTACAAGAAATGTAACAAAACTCTTCAAAGCAAAACAAAAGGATGCTAAACAGCAAAAAGAGAGAATAAGAAAGTACAAAATTGTTTGTAAAGGCAAATATATAGACAAAAAAATGCTGCATTAATATAAAGGTGGTGGATGAATGCCTTTTAATTCTACTATAAAAGGGAAATGACAAAATTGGTTTTAAACTATAATTTATGTTAATGGATACATAACATCAATAAATTTAAATTGAGACATCTAAAGCATATAACGTGGGAGGAAGAGAGGTAAACGGAGTTCTTGTACGTAGATAAAGTTGTGTAAAACAGTCAGTTTAAAATAGGCTGTTATAAGAAATGTTATGTATGCCCCTTAGTAACCACAAAGAAAATACCTATCAACATTACACAAAAGAAAGAGAGAGGAATCAAAACCTATGAAAACAGACAAACAAAACAGACAAACACAAAAGAAGACAGCAAGGGAGAATAAAGGAACACAGGAGTCACAAGATAAGCACAAAGCAGTTGACAAAATGCCAATAGTAAATCCTTCCCTATCAATAATTACATAAAATGTTAATGGACTAAGCTCTCCAATAAAAAGATACAGAGGTACTGAATGGATAAACAAGTAAACCAAGATCCAACTGCATGCTGTCTACAAAAACACTTTAGAGGCAAGGACGCATAAGCTAAAAGTGAAGGGATAAAAGAATATATTTCATGAAGTGGCAACCAAAAGAAAGCAAGAGTGGCTATGTTTATATCAGATAAAGTAAACCTTAAGTCAAAAACTGCCTCTAGAGACAAAGATCATCACTGCATAATAATAAAAAGGTGAATTCAGCAGTAAGATATAATTATTATAAAATATTCAGGCACCTAACATCAGAGCATCTAAGTATACAAGATAAATATTGACATATCTGAAAGATGACATTGACAGAAATACAGTGATTGCATGAGATTTTAATACACTACTTTCAATAATGAATAGCACATCTAGACAGAAAATCAATAAAGTAACAGTAGACTTGAATAATGCTGTGAATCAAATGGACCTAACAAGCATGTATAGAACTTTCTCTTCAACAGTCAACTACTATACATTTTTCTCAACTGCACACAGAACATTCTCAAGTATAGAATCACATGTTAGGTCACAAAACAAATATTAACAAATTTAGAAATATTCAAATTATACCAAGTAATTTTTCCTGTCACAATAGAATGGAACTAGAAACCAATAATGCAACAATCCGGCATGATCTGCACATGTACCCCAGAACCTACAATTAAAAAAAGAAAAAAAATTATGAATATATGGCAACAAAATAACACACTCTTGAACAATCACTGTGTCAAAAAGAAACTCAAAGGAAAAATTTAAAAATGTATTGAGACAAATGGAAATGAAAACACAACATACTAAAACTTATGGGATGCAGCAAAGACAGTACTAAGAAGAAATTTATAATGATAAATGTCTACATTAAAAAATATCTCAAGTTAACAACTTTATGCCTTAAGAAACTATAAAAAGAAACTAAGCCTAAAGTAATAGCATAGGAAGAAAGTAATAAGATATAGAGCAAAACTATATCTAATAGAGAATTTTAAAACTATAGAAAACATTTTAAAAATTTTCTTGAAAAGTGCACAAACTGACAAACTCTTACCTAGATTTAAGGAAAGAGAGAAGACTCAAATAAATAAAAAAAGAAGACACTAATAAATAAAATCAGAAATGAAATAGGAGACAATCTTTTTCAGGATGATAACAGACTATTTGAAATCTTACATGCCTACAAATTGGATAACCTACAAACAATGGATAAATTTCTAAAAACATGCAATCTATCAAGACTGAATCAAGAATAAAGTTCAGAGAGACTAATAATAAATAAGTAGATTAAAGTTGCAGTAAGAAACCTCCTAGAAAGCCAAGCGCAGTGGCTCACACCTGTAATCCCAGCAATTTGAGAGGCAAAGTTCAGAGGATCTTTTCAGCCCAGGTGATTGAAGCTGCAGTAAGCCATGATCATGCCACTGCACTTCAACATGGGTAATAGAGTTAGACTCCATCTCTAAAAAGAAAAAGACAAAAATAAAAGAAAAAAGAAAAAAAAAGCTCAGGACCAGATGGCTTTATGATTGAATTCTACCAAACATTCAAAGAATAAGTAATATCAATACCAATAGTTCTTAAACTCTTCCATAAATATTGAAGTAGAGGTAATACTTTCAACTTATTATATGAGACCAACATCACTCTCATACTAAAGCCAGACAAAGATATCATGGGGAAAAAACCGAAAAAAACAAACTACAGGTCAATATGTCTGATGAACACAGATGTAAAATCTGAATTCAATTTCACATCAAAAAGGACATGACCAGGTGAGATTTATCTCTGGGATGCAAGGTTGTTTTAACATACACAAATCAATCAATGTGGCACACCATGCTAATAGAATGAAACCACATGATTGTCTTAATATATGTAGAAAATGCATTTGATAAAGTTCAACATCCGTTTGTGATAAAACCTTTAATCAAATAGGTATAGAAGTAAATGTCTGTAGCACAATAAAGGCCACTTACGAAAAGCCCACAGCTAACATACTCAATGGGGAAAGACTGCAAGCATTTCCTCTAAGATCTGATACAAGGTAAGGCTGCCCACTCTCACCACTTCTACTCAGCATAGTAAAGAAGTACTAGCAAGATCAAACAGATAAGAAAAGAAATAGTCATCTAAATTGGAAGAAAATAAATAATTGTCTCTGTTTGCAGATGATATAATCTCATATGTAGAAAACCCTAAATCCTCCAAAAAATAAGTGTTATAACTAACAAACACATTCAATAAAGTTTCAGCATTCAAAAATCAGCCTAAAAATATCAGTTGTAGGCGGGGTGTGGTGGCTCATGCCTGTAATCCCAGCACTTTGGAGGCCGAGGCAGGTGGATCACCTGCCATCAGGAGTTCGAGACCAGTCTGGCTAACATGATGAAATCCCATCTCTACTAAAAATACAAAAATTAGCCAGGTGTAGTGGCACATACCTGTAATCCCAGCTACTCGGGAGGCTGAGGCAGGAGAATCACTTGAACCCGGGAGGTGAAGGTTGCAGTGACCCAAGAGCATGCCACTATACTCCAGCCTGGAGACAGAATGAGACTCCATCTAAAAAAAAAAAAAATCAATTGTATTTATTTAAATCAGTTATAATTTATCCAAAAAGGAAGTTAAGAAAACAATCCCATTTACATTGGCATGAAAAGAATAAAATACTTTATAATAAATTTAACCAAGGGAGTGAAAAAATCTGTATGCTGAAAATTATAAAACATTAATTAAAGAAATTGAAGAAGACACAAATAAATAGATATGTCATATTTATGGAGTAGAAGAATAATTATTATAAAAATATTCATTCTACTCAGTGACATATAGATTCAACACCTTCCCCATCAAAATTCCAATGCCATTTTCACAGAAATAGAAAAGATTTTTAAATTTATATGGAACCACAAAAGACCCCAAATAGCCAAAGTAATCTTGAGAGAGTAAAGCAAAGTTGGAGACATCACATTATCTGCTTTCACATTGTATTGCATGGCAATAATAAGCAAAACAATATGATTCTGGTATAAATAGACCAATCTGTTCATGAATGTCAATAGCAGTTCTACTCATAATTACTCCAAACTGAAAAAAAAAATTAAATGTCCTTTAATAGATGAAAGAAAAAACTCAACATTTGTAATCATCAAGGAAATACAAGATAAAACCACAAGGAGATAATCATCTCACCCCTGTGAGGATGACTATTATCAAAGAGATATAAGATAAATTTTAGTAAGAGTGTAGATAATAAAACCTTTGTACACTGTTCTTGGGAATGTAAATTTATAAAATCATTATGGAAAATAGTATGGAGATCTCTTGAAAAAATGAAAATAAAACTACCATATAATTTAGCAATCTTTTTTCTGTTAACATATCCAAAGGAAATGAAACCAGTTCCTCACAGAGATATCAGCATTCCCAAGTTCATTGAAGCGTAATTTGTAATAGCCAACATATGTAAACAATCTATGTGCCTGTCAATGGATGAATGGATAAAGAAATTGTGGTATACATACAATAGAATATTATTCAGCCCTAAAAAAGAGGAGATTCTACCATTTGTGACAACATAGATAAACCTAGAAGACATTATGCTAAGTGAGGTGAGGCAGACACAAAAAGAAAAACACTGCATGATCTCATTTATATGTGGAATTCATAAAAGTTGAAAACATAGAAATAGGGAATAGAATGGTAGTTACCAATGGAGAGGGCAGACGTGGGAGATATTGGTCAAAGGGTATAAAGTTATAGTTATATAATATGCATAAATCTAGAGATCTAATGTACAGTGTGGCAACTATAGTTAATAATATTGTATTTTGTACTGGAAATTTGCCAAGAGAGTAAATTTCTGGTGCTTTTTACCACACACCCACAAAAAGGTGACTATGTGATAAGATGGATATACTAATTTGCTTAACTGTAGTAATCATTTCACTATGTTTATGTATATCAAAACATTGTGTTGTACACCTTAAATATATACAATAAAAATAAATTAAAAAACAGGGTTTTCAAAAATTACGTTGACATAATCAGGCATCTACAAGTTAAGATAAGGCAAACCTTGATATGAGATTCATGCCACATAAAAAACATAATACAAAATGGACCACAGAGCTAAATGTAAAATATAAAACTGTATAATGCTTTTAGAAGAAAACTTGAAAAAAGCTACGACATCAAAAGCATAATTTGTAAAAGAATATGTTTATAAATTGGACTTGATCAAACATTTATGAATTTGCTCTGTGACTCTATTAAGATACTCAAAAGATAAACTACAGCTTGAGAAAAGATATTTTCAAGTCACATATATCTGACAAATTATTTACAGTGTATAATAGGGAACTCTCAAAACTCCATAAAAATGAAGTAAAAAAAAAAAAGAAGCTCTAATTTTAAAATGGGCAAGGAGTTTGACTGAACTTCAATAAAAAGGACAAAGGGGTAGTAAAAAAGTATATGAAAAGGTGTTTAGCATCAACTATTAGGAAAATGCTAATTAAAACTACTATGAGAAACCACTATACATTTCTTCAGATATTAAAAAAAAAAATGCTTGCATAATACCAAGTACCAGTAAAGATGAGGATGAAATGAAAACCTCATACATTACTGGAGGAATAAAAGAAAAGTTTCCTCCATTATGAAAATGGTTTGGCAGTGACATGGTTTGGCTCTATGTCCTCACCGAAATCTCATCTCAAATTGTAATCCCCTTATATCAGAGGAGAGGCCTGGTGGGAGGTGATTGAACTATGGGGAGATAGAGTTACCCCATGTTGTTCTCATGAGTGAGTGAGTTGTCAGGATATCTGAGGGTTTAAAAGTGTGTGGCACTTCCCCCCCTTGCTCTCTCTCTCCCTCCTGCTCTGCCATGGGGAGATGTGCTTGCTTCCCCTTTGCTTTCTGCCATGATTGTAAGTTTTCTGAGGCTTCCCGTTCATGCTTCCTGTTAAGCCTGTGGAATGGCGAGTCAATTAAACCTCCTTTCTTCATAAATTACCCAGTCTCAGGTAGTTCTTACTGCAGTATGAAAACAAACTGATATAGAAATTTGGTACTAGGAGTGTGGCACTGCTATAAAGATACCAGACAAAGTGGAAATGACTTTGGAACTGGGTAATAGGCAGAGGACAGAACAGTTTGGAGGGCTCAGAAGAATACAAAAAGATATGGGATAGTTTAGAACTTCCTAGAGACTTGCTGATGGTTTTGACCACAATGTTGATAGTGAATATGGACAATGAAGTCCAGGCTGAAGTAATCTCAGAAGGAGATATGGAACTTAATGGAAACTGAAGTAAAGGTCACTCATGCTGTGCATAGCAAAGAGACTGGTGGAAGTTTGCCCCTGCCCTAGATGTTGGTGAAACTTTCAACTTGAGAGAGATGATTTAGGTATCTGGTGGAGGAAACTGATAAGCAGCAATGTGTTCAAGATGTGTTTGGACTTTGGACTTGGACTTTTGAGTTAATGTTGGAATGAATTAAGACTTTGGGGGCCTGTTGAGAAGGCAATATTGGCTTTAAAATGCGAAAATGACATGAGATTTGGAAGGGGCCAGGGGTAGAATAGAATGGTTTGGCTTTGTGTTCCCACCCAAATCTCATCTCAAATTGTAATCCCCATTTGTCAGAGGAGGGGCTGGTGGGAGGTGATTCGATCATGGGGATGGACTTTCCCCATGCTGTTCTCATAATAGTGAGTGAATTCTCATGAGATCTGACTGTTGAAAAGTGTGTGGAACTTCTCCCCTTGCACTCTCTCTCTTTCTCTTGCTCTGCTATGGCAAGACATGCTTGCTTTCCTTTCACCTTCCACAGTGATTTAAAGTTTCCTGAGGCCTTCCAGTCAGCTTCATGTTGTACCTGCAGAACCTCTTTTCTTTATACATTACTCAGTCTCAGGTAGTTCCTTATAGCAGTATGAGAATGGACAAACACAGGAAGTTTCTTATTAAATTAAATGCACATTTATCATATGATTCAGTGATTTCTTTCCTGGGTATTTACCCCCCAAAAATGAAAGCTTATGTTTACCAAAGAATCTGTTCATGAATATTAATAGCAGCTCTACTCATAATTGCTCCAAATTGGAAAAAAAAATTAAATGTCCTTTAATAGATGAACAAACCAACTCTGGTACATCCAAAGAACAAAATATTACTCAGGAATAAAAAGGAACCAACTATTAATGCATGCAGTGTGGAAGCATCTCAAAGGCATTACACTTAATAAGAGAACCTGTCTTAAAAGCTATCATACTATATGATTTCTTACATAACATTCTGGAAAAGCAGATCAATAGTGATAGAGAACACATCAATATTTGCCAGAGATTAAAGGTAGAGGGAGATATGACTATAAAAGTAGAACAAGAGGGAGGTTTTTGGGGTAATGGAACTATTTTTTATCCTGATTGTGACAGATGGTTACACAGACACATGCCTTAAAAGTCATAGAATTGCTCAAAAAGATTGATTATAATCTATGATAATTTTAAAAATAAAATTTAAAATGCAATGAAGTGAATTGCATTTAAAAGCAGAATTTAATTTATAAACTATCTGTTTTAAAATGTTTTATACCATTAGCGCACAAGCCCGTGTTTATTTTTGGAGTTCTGTTACTTCTGCTTCAAAAATGAGGACTTAATGATGAGCAACAACTTTTATTGAAAGTTTACCATTCACACACAAACTCCTTTATAAGAACGAATTCAGTAGTACCCACCTTCAAACAAATAACTCATATTTTCTTTCTTTCTTTCTTTTTTGTTTTTTTTTTTTTGCTACTTTGTGGTCCACCACT
Source organism: Ateles fusciceps (assembly GCA_036589455.1). Lineage (NCBI taxonomy): Eukaryota > Metazoa > Chordata > Mammalia > Primates > Atelidae > Ateles > Ateles fusciceps. Next base: position 2,275,975 of record JAZHEH010001541.1, read on the forward strand.
CTCTAAGGTAATGAAAGTAACATACTTGGCAGTAGTGAGCATTATTGAGCATTCAATAAATAACTATGTTTATCATTTGGCTTTGCTTGGGTGGTGGGAGCCAAATTTGAGTATTTAGCACCATATGTCTTCAAGCTTAGCCGTTATCTACTTTTAAGACTGTGTTAGGTTTAAATGACTAATATCACTAAGGATCTGAAATAGATGTAGTTTTTAAAAAAAACATATTATGGAATCCTTATAGTTTGGCTGAATAAACACAAGTACAGAAGGAAAGTTGTTTTGGGAGTAAATTAACAAGAGTTATTATTTTATGAAAATATTATATCTTATAGGTCACAAAATATAATTGCAATAGTTTAAACAATGAATAAATGACTTATGTGTGATCATAAGTTTGATAAAATTATTTAGCAGTATGATTCAAAATCCTTCACATTTGAATGTTGTTTCAAGGACAATAATTTTTTCAAAATAAGTATAAAATTTCTTGTAAATTTTTCCAAACAACACTCTTAATATTTTGGAAATCAAATTGTTCATCTTTGAATAATCTCTGATGGCATCATCATTACAGAATTTCTCTTGTTTTATCTGGTCGATCTATGCCATATCCTCATTAGTAAAGGCAATTTGATTTGAGCAGTCCTCTATCGTCAGTCTCATTAACTTCATAAAATCTTGCATTGATCATGAGTCAAGCTCAACCCCAGCAAATACTCTTTCTTCTCAAGGATTCTCTAGGGTTTTGGCTGGCTCAACACCCAGGGGCTACTTTCTGTTTTCTAACACTAGACTAGGCTAGACTCTGGGTTTTCTTCTCTAATACATGAGGAGTTTTCTCCAAAATTTTAGTTTTTCCAAGCACCATCTAAAAAATCTCAAACCAAAATCCCTTCCTCTACACATCTCTGCTTCTTCCAAATTTCCCTGTGTATTTCACTCTTGACAATCAAGATGTGGGACCTCAACCTTACAGATCTACAAAAAAAGAGGGCGCTTCAGAGCTCAGTAGCTACAAACCTCAAATACTAAAGTCAAGATTCTGCCAAAAGTGACCAATCATTTTGTTTTACTGCAACTCCCCCAGATTTTAACACTGGAATTACTGCATCCCAGGAAACTCACCAGTTTGGGGCAAATTAGGACAGATAGTCATCCTAGACGGATCCCTACATTTTCTAAAACTGAGCACACAGACACACAGACACACACACACACACACACGTATATATTTGTATACGCAGGGTTTTACTATGTTGCCTAGGCTGGTTTTATATTTCTGGACTCAAGCAATATGCACACCTCAGCCTCCAAAAGTGCTGGGATTATAGGCATAAGCAACTACACCCAGTCTAAACTTTTCTGTATCTGTTCAAGTTTTACTTTCAAAATTACAGATAATCTTCTTGTCCATTGTCATAAAGCTATTCATAGAGAAAAATGCAAATAACCAAATGAACTGACTTATACATTTATACTAAATTATGCAGTAAAAATATCTATTCTGTAACTGTAAATATATGTAAGAGAATGAAAGAAAATGAAGAAATCAAATATCTAATAGATCAATCTACCTTCCTCTTCAGATGTAAGGAGATATATGAACTGTACTAACTGTGCTCATTAGAGTAGTTAAGGTGCTTAATCCACTGTGGTCCAATTCAGACACAAATCCAATATTCAAGAGAGTCAAGTGAGAGGTGGAAAGCATAGAAATAGGAAACTCTGAGCAGGCTAAGAACAAGCAAGTTATCAAACACGTGGGATATGAAGATATTAGAAATGGGATCCGGGTTTCATCTCATCTGAAGAGATGAGTGGACAGAAAAAGGGGATAGAAAGGACTATGATTATGTGGTCAGGAGCAAAATCTTTTACCCTGGACACTGTCCGATCTAAATCCCAGCTTTTCTGCACACTAGCATTGTGATTCAGAGAAGGCATTTTACCTTAGTTGTCTTACCTGTAAAAGTAGTAGTAGTGCTCATTTTATAGAAATACTGTGAGGATTAAATAAACTAATTCAAATGAAGTATGTAACAGAGTGCTTGACACATAATAAGCACTTGAATGGAACTTAGGTATTAGGTATTATTATATTATTTTCTTTCTTCATACCAACACTCTGACATCCTTATTATTCTAATTTGTAGTAAATATTTGTTGTATTACAATTTCTTATCTGAAAGTTAACAGTTGTTTTTTTTATTTGCTTAGTTTTTTATTTTTTGATCACTACCCAGCCCTAAACTCTCCAATAAAACTATAAAATACCTTTACTATGGCCAATGAGATATATTTTATTTTTACATTATTTTGGAATCATACTTTGTAACACTGTCTTCTTCCAGTTTTAATTAGTTATTCTAGATCTGCACAGCTATGGTTCTCAGAATGCGTCTACACTATTATCTTGGAATGATATCTTTTTTTCTTTCCTGTGTTTGACCTCTGTTTCTTGGATGTCACCTCTTCTACTTTCTTGGTTCAACCCTGTGTTTTGCATATCTCTCATCACTTTCTGAGAGTGTATGGGAAAGTCAGTTTTCTAAGAGCTCACATATTGGAAAATATATTTATTCTATACCTACACTTAGTGTATAATTTTAGTGAGTATAGAGTGTATTGGAAATCATGTTTTCCCAGGATTTTAAACTTGTTTAAATCTTGCCTTCTACCTTTCATTGTTAAAGTTTAGAAATTGATGCTATTCTGATTCTAACTTTTTTCTTTTCAGAAGGTTTTAAAAATTACTTCATCAATGTTTCTCTGAAGTTGATAGTGCACATATTTTTTCTCCATTTATTATGGTGGAGACAATGGACTCTTTCAATCAGGACACTCTTGAATTTCAGGTTTGACAAATTTTCTTGAATTATTTCTTTCATGATTTCTCCCTCTGTTTGCACTGTCCTCTCTTACTGGTACTTCCATTTGTTAGCTATTGAATATTCAATATAAATTATCTAACTTTATTGGCTTTTTTTTTAAGTCCATATCTTTGTTTTCTTTCTTTGCTTTTTGTAATAATTCTTTCATTCTACCATTGAACTTTTTTATTTTTTGTATTACTTTTTTATATTTTTAATATATGAGAACACTTTTATATTCTTAGAATGTTCCTTACTGGCCAGGCACAGTGGCTCACACTTGTAATTCCAGCACTTTGGGAGGCTGAGGCAGGAAGATCACCTGAGGTCAGGAGTTCGAGATCAGCCTGGCCAACATGGTGAAACCCCTTCTCTACTAAAAACACAAAAATTAAGCAGGCATGGTGGTGGGCATCTGTAATCCCAGCTACTCAGGAGGCTGAAGCAGGGAAAATTGTTTGAACTCGGGAGGCGGAGGTTGAAGTAAGTCGAGACTGCACCACTGCACTCCAGCCTGGGTGACAGAGCAAGGATCCATCTCAAAAAAAAAAAAAAAAAAGAAAAAGAAAAAAAATGTTCCTTACTTACAGTATCCTGTCCTTGTTTTATAAAAGCAGTATCTTCTTCTCTTAGTTCTTCTAGGATACTAAGATACACACACCACACACACACACACACACACATACACAAACATAGGCACACACGTTTTTGTTTAGTTCTCTGTTTTCATATTCCATTTATTTATTTTTGGTTTGTTTTGATATGTTGGAGATCTGTTTTATAATGCTGGCAATCTCTGGCTGTATATTTAGATTTTGAATGAGGCATAAAAAAGGTGATTGAAAGCCCTGTGTACATGGGTGGGTTTAGTGGGACTCACTGTATGTTGGATGGTCTGGAATTTGACTATTACATTAGAGGTCCTACTATATTAGTATCTGTCAATTTTCTCTTTTGAGTGTGATATGTTTCTCTAAAAAAATACTACTGATCTTTGCCTGGGATTTGTAAGAATATCTGCTATTCTTCTGAAAGCTGAACAGGGGAGAGAATACTAAGAAATTCTCAGCATCTGGGATACAGCTTTTAATTTTATCCACTTTTATGCCTAAATCCAAACTTTTTGTAATTTAACCTCGGTGGAGGAACAAACTTTCTGTCTTCTGTTGAATTGGGAAATGGATCTAAGTTTCTAAATACTTTCTTACAAACTATCAACCTATCCTCTTTATTTTCAACTAAATATTACACTTTACCTTTCAGAGATACTGGTGCCTCCAACTCCTAGATCTTCTGGTGTTCAGCAATAGATACTGAATTAGGTAGTTTCCCCAGATAAGTTACATTTTAGCTTTCTTTTCTTTTCTAATTCGGTTACATACATGCATCTGCTTTCTATTCAAACATTTTCTTGATATGTTTCATCTGTTGTATTCTCCTTTCTGTCCTTTTTGTTTATGTGGGGCCTTAATTAACCTCTTCCTTTACTGTCATCTTACTGTTCTTTCTGGAATAATCAGAGGTAAAATTTTGTGCTCCAAAAATTATGTGCCATGTTCAACTAGACATCTTTACAATAAATATCTCTTTTGCCTCTTTCCTCGGATTCTACCGTGAGTCTTATTCTTCCCCTTTTCCTCACCACTAGCCTGTCTATTTCTAACAAAAGCCTCCTTTTCCATCTTCCACACTGCTTGGAAATGATCTTTATAAAATCAAATTCTGAACACATTAATGCCCTGTGTAAAACCCTTGAGTACATTAGTAGTGGGAACATATGAATTATTTCATGACTCTGAGTCCCTAGACGTTTTCCTCATGACTTCTTCAAGCACTGTCCCATTCATACTGATATTCTTAATACCCTACAAGTGAACCCTCTCAGTCCTCTACCTAGTAGATGCTTTCCTGACTTGTAAATTTCTATTCTTTTTACAAAATCCAACTCAGAAGTCACCTTCTCATAAAGCCTGTCTCTAACCATCAGTGGGTCTCTGTGTCTGTACAGTGTCTTCTGTATCCCTTACTCATAGCAGTTGGATGAATAAATAGGGTCCTAATACTGTGTAATTCTGTCCCCACTGGAATCTGAGTCTATATTTCCTGCTGTGTTTACAGTGCCTGGCATAAAATAGATAGTCAAGGTATGCTGAATGGATCAGCATTCTGTTGAATGAATGAGTCCTGCTGTTGAGCAGGACTGGGCCAAGATGCTACAGATTAAAGAAAATAAATATAAATGTGTCAACATAGCACTGGATCCACATTTATGAAAGATATTTGCCATTGATTTTTAGAAAACTCTGTCATGCTGCTAACTTAGTTTTAGATACTTCTCATTTTACTGTTTATTTTTGGTCAGACATGATAATCACAACAAATGAGTGATACAGTGGAGGGGGATGGAGTGCAGAGCAGCTTAGAATAATTAGAATTAAGAAGACATTGGAAAACAAGGGGTGCTTGCTAGAAATGAATGGTCCCGTGAGTCTATAATTCTCCAGTTTGGCAAAGAGAACTTGGTCACTGCTTTTGCTGCATCAAAATCCCCCTGTTACCCCGTTGTAGTAGGAAAAATGTCTCTACATCAGGAAACTACACCGGTTAGCTTTGTTATCAATTTTCTTGAGATTTCTAAATGGGTGTTTTTGGTTTTTTTTTATTGGCATAAGAAGAATGGATGAGTCCATTTGTCTTTGTGAATCTTTTGTTTTATATTACATCCCTAGATGCTCTTCAAAGGCAAGTAATAGAATTTTCAGTGTTGTTGCCTGATCTTAGATAAAGAGAAAGTTAACCTCTACTTTGCTGCTTGTTTTACTTGATGTCTCCCCCAGTTTTTTGCTGTTGGGTTATAACACCTTCCTTTTTCAGAGCTGGGAGGTTGGGGGAGGCTTTGCTTTGAAATAAAGAGAGTAGAGGAGCAGGCCATGGTGCTTTTGTATTTCCCCCTATGTATCACTTATTAAACTCCTGTTGCCCTGACCATTGTTGCTTCCTACTGAAGTCTGGTTTATTTACTTGAAAATCTGATTTGTTTCATTTTATTACTGTGTTTGCGAAGTAACTGATATCAGATTCGGAGGGAAAGAACTGCCATTTACCAGCAGGCTGTGATGGCTTTGCCTCGGTCTGCAGGCCTGATTTTGAGGCCTCGTCTGCCCTGGGGCTCCCACAGAAATAAGATTACTGGCAATAACTGCTTCAACTGCTTTGAATAACAGACACAACTCAGAGAGCATAAAATTAGCATAAACACAGCACTAGTGTGTTCCCTCAGCGGATATGAGACAGGCAGGCTATGGAAAATTGACTGAAATGGGGTCAGACAATGTAGAAATCTGAAACATAGAAAATACTGCCTAAGAGATATGAGGTATTACCACCTCCTTCGTTTTCTTTTCTCTCTCTCTCTCTACTATATATATATATATGTGTGTGTGTGTGTGTGTGTGTGTGTGTGTATGTGTGTGTATGTGTGTTCATGCAGTTTTAATAATAAAATGTTAGAACTGATGAAAATTAAAGATGCAAAATCACTGCTTGCATTATCTTTTTAGACAAATTATTATTAATCATGTCTCAGCTTTTTAATCCTGAGGGTAGAACAATAAACACATTTTCACAGTTATTTTAAATTGATTTTTCTTTTAGGAAGATATTAGTTTGAGGATAGAGAGTCTGCTTCAGAAAGAAGGTGAACAGCTGAAATAGTACAGGATTGTAGCTTGAAACAATTTCTCCCATATCTATTTATCAAATATTAAAATGGAATATGCTGCCGACAAATGCAATGAAGTCTAACATTACAGGGAAAGGAGTGATGCTGTGCATCTCAACAGGCAGATGGAAGCTATGATTTTGCTATTTTAATAATATGTTGTCACATATGGAATACAATTTTCAATACAGCTGCATATAGATGGGTCCCCTTGCTTATTTATTTATTTTTGGTGTGATGTTGGCAAAGGTCCAACCATTCCAGAAAATGAAATTGATTTTGGGATTTAGCATTTTCTGGTCTTATCCTGGTCTGATATAGTGCCAAAGGTTGATAAGCCAGCACTTCAAATTTAGATTATGGAGAAAGAGTTAGATGTTTAGTAACATTTCTCTCTCATGAATAGCGTTAGGTCCCTTTATCATCATCTGTAGGCATTCTCTCACACATTTTCACATTTATAAGTATTTAGTTAATGGTAGTCTTCCCCATTAATCCTTTAATTACATAAAGCCAGGATCCCTGGTTTGGATAGTATTTACTACTGCATCCTTAGTGCCCAGCACTGAGTCTGGTGTTTACTAGCACTCAACGAATATTTACTGATTGTGTGAATAAGTATGACTTAGTAACAAGATGATATAATACTGTGAGGGCTATTAAATTTTAAACAATGATTGTTATAGTATTGCTATCAAAATTCTGATTTAAAATGAATCTAGCAGGCTCATTGTCTTTGGGTTCTATAAAAAATGAATGTCTTTAAAATTTATAAAAAGTAAGATATAGGTTAACTCCCACTATGTTTCTGTAAACACCAGTGATAAAAATCTATCTCCCAGAGCGAATCCAAGAGACTCCAATATTATGAAGAGTAACTGACATGTAGCATTATTTCATTTAACATACTCATTGACAGGTAGCAAGTTTAGATTGTCAGGTGTATGCTTACATATTATAGTGACAACAAATACTTGCAGAGTGCCAGACATCATTTCACTCTGTGTTGTAAAGATCTTAGTGAGTTACTTCTTTTTACATCTGTAAGTGTTAGACACTCACTCTGCAGTTGAATGAACAACATGTACCTTTGTTTTTTCTTTGTCTAATTGTAGTATTTGGTTAACCTTGAGGAATAACTCACTTTGCATTTTCCAAACATATTTTAATGACAAGGGGCCAACTTCTCTCTTTCTCTGATCTAATAACAATTATGATATAAATTACATATTTTCAATCCCATTACTGGGTATATACACACAGAAAAATTGGAAACTTGCATTATGAATTACTTATGTAATTCATAAGTAATGACCTAGCTTACCCCCTAGGTCAATTGTAAGTCTCAAAGTGCAGGTACTATGTTTCCTGGCACTGTATTTTCAAATCCTTGTGTGGGGTGGAACATATCTGAAGAGTATACAGAATAGGCAGTATCCTAACTGAATTCAGCTTCCACTTATGTATATATTAAAGTAATTGCAACAAAAACAAAAATTGACAAGTGGGACCTAATTAAACTAAAAAGCTTCAGCGCAGCAAAAGAAAATGTAACAGAGTGAACAAAAAACCTACAAAATGGGGAGAAAATATTCACAACCTATGCACCTGGCAAATGTCTAATATCCAGAATTTATAAGGAACTTAAACAAATCAACAAGCAAAAAACAAATAACTCCATTAAAAAATGGACTAAGGACATGAACAGAGACTTCTCAAAATAAGGCATACCAAGTGGCCAACACGCATATGAAAAATGCTCATCATCACCAATCATAAGAGAAATGCAAATGAAAACTACAAAGAGATACCATCTCACACCAGTCAGAATGGCTATTATTGAAAAGTAAAAAAACAACAGATGTTGTTGATGCTGCAAAGGAAAGAGAAAGCTTGGGATGGGTGTGGTGGCTCACACATTTAATCCCAGTGGTTTGGGAGACCAAGGCAGGCAGATCACGAGGTCAAGAGATCGAGACCATCCTGGCCAATGTGATGAAATCCAATCTCTACTAAAAATACAAAAATTAGCTGGGCATGGTGGTGCGTGCCTGTAGTCCCAGCTACTCAGGAGGCTGAGGCAGGAGAATCACTTGAACCCAGGAGGCAGAGGTTGCAGTGAGCCAGATCGCACCACTGCACTCCAGCCTGGCAATAGAGCGAGACTCCATCTCAAAAAAAAAAAAAAAAAAAAAAAGGAAAAGAAAAGGGAAAGCTTATACAGTGTGAGTGGGAATGCAAATTAATTCAGCCACTGTGGAAAGCAGTTTAGAGATTTCTCAAATAACTTAAAACAGAACTACCATTCAACCAATCAATCCCATTACTGTGTATATACCCATAGGAAAATAGATTATTCCACCAAAAAGACACATGCATTAGTGTGCTCATCACAGCACTATTCACAGTAGCAAAGACATGGAATCAATGTTGGTGCTCATCAGTAGTGGACTGGATAAAGAAAATGTGGTACATAAACACCATGAAATACTGCACAGCCATAATAAATGAACTCATGTTTTTTTACAGCAACATGGAGGCTGATGGAGGTCATTATCGTCAGTGAATTAATGCAGGAATAGAAAACCAAATACTATATATTCTCACTTATAAGTGAGAGCTAAACATTGATCACACATAAACATAAATATGGGAACAATAGACACAGAAGAGCACTGGTAGGGGAGAGGAGTGCAGGTTGAAAAACTACCTATGGACTACTATGCTCACTACCTGGGTGGCGGAATCCATTCTTCAAACCTCAGAATCACACAGTACACCCATGTGACAAACCTGCACATGTACCAGCTGTATCTAAAATAAAAGATAAAATTGACGTAAGCAAATAAGTAAATAAATAAAACACATGCACACAGAAATTCTGGAAATTGGATGCCATACCAAGAACCCTCCTATGCACATATTTGATCTCAAATTGTTTTCCTAAATAATTCTTTTCCCCAAGGAGTGTTTCCAGCTAAGAAGAACTTAAACCATAGGGCAGAGTCACATCTGTGTATGTACAGTAAAAGTGATTGGGCAAGTCAGATTCTGTGGCTGAATTAGTTGTGTTTTAATACAGTGAGAATGTTTTACATCTTTGGGCTGCCTTCTTTGTTCTTCATTCATCAGGAACAATTTTCCCTAAAATCCTTCCAAGATGGGGTCCTGTCAGCCATATTTGTGTAAGTTATCCTGACCCTGCACATAGTTGATTAGATCAGCTGGGTTAATCAGATTCTTCCTCTGGTAGAGTTCATCTTGGGTCTATAAATTCTAGTTTAATCTTTACTGTTAGCATAAACCGAGGTAACATAAACTGAAAATATGTGAGCAGCTGTCTTTCTCTAGTGACTAGGGTACAGAAATGTTCATCTGCAAGAAAGAAAGGGCAAGTGGAAGAATTCTTATATTAGTTAAGAATTGGACAGACTGCATGAAACAGGAAACCCAACTACTATGGCATACCTTTTAAAATTTTTCCGTACAATAAGAAATACAGAGGTAGATAGTCCTGGGCTCATAAAACGGCCACACCACTTTTAGTTTTTCTGTTCCACTATTCCTGACATGTAGTTCTCAACCTCTTGGCTACAAAATAGTTACCTCATCTCCCAACATGGTACCTGTATTCTGAAAAGACAAGGAGAAAGTCTACACCTCCATTAACAGCTTTCTAAAGTAACCACCTACAACTTCTGCTTCTGCTTACATCTCAATAGCCTAGACAATGTCACTGTGTCAATATCTAGTCACAAAGGTATCTGAGCAACTAAAATTTTAAACTAAATATATCTCTCTGGACAAAAGTGAAGTTCTCTTAGTAATGAAGAAAAGGAGAGTATGCTGAGAATAGACATTATATGTGCAACCACCAGTGTAGAGTGGATGCTAGTTAAAGAAAAATAGACTTGGGATTGGGTAATCTAAAGAGAAGGGGGAATAGGAAAGTGCCTGCCTGTTTCCACAAAGTTTTCTGTTTTCTTGTTTTCTGCTCCAGTTGCTTATCAAGCCTGACTAACATTGTGCTCATAAACCATGAGTGTCCCTGTAGAAAATTAGCTTTTTTTTTCCCTTGTTTACTCTAGATAAAGTTGCTTTATACTATTTGGGGGAAGAAAAGGTCTTATTAAGAAAATGGTCCTATAAGTGGATAAGAAAGAAAGATTGGTCTACCAGTGAAATATTTTTTAATAGTTTTTGAAATGTTCTTTTAGAGTAGTTTTATGTTCATAACAAAATTGTGCAGAAAATACGTAGATTTCCATATACCACCTGCACCCACAAGTGCACAGCTTCCTCCACTATCAGCTCCACGCACCAGAGTGGTATTAGGTCGGTGCAAAAGTAATTGCAGTTTTTGCCATTGCTTTAATTTGTTACAACTGATGAACCTACATTGACACATAATAAACACTCAAAGTCCATGGTTGATGTTAAGGTTCACTCTTAGAATTGTACATTTTGTAGTTTTGGACAAATTCATAATGACATGAATCTACCATTATAGTATCATGCAGAGTATTTTCATTGCTCTAAAATTCCTCTGTGTTCCACCAATTTATCCCTCTCTCTTCACAAACTCTGACAAACACTGATTTTTTGTACTGTCTCCATAGTTTTGCCTTTTCCAGAATGCCAAATAGCTGGAATTATATTGTATGTTGACTTTACAGACTGGCCTCTTTCACTTAGTAGTATGGATTTAAGTTTTTTTCATGTCTTTTCATGTCCTGATAGCTCTTGTCTATTTAGAGTTGAATAATACTCCATTGCCTGGATGTACCACAGTTTATTCAACCGCTCATCTACTGAAGTATATCTTGATTGCTTTGAAGTTTGGGCAATCATGAATAAAGCTGCTATAAACATTTGTGTGCAGGTGTTTGTGTGGACATACATTTTTAACTCATTTAGGTAATTTGTAAAGAGTGCAATTGCTAGATCATAGTCTCATTTCTACATGTCAAATTTTAAACAGAAATTCTGTAAGGGCCAGGACTACACCTATGTGTGTACACTTATACATTTTATAATCTATGGGCTTTGTATGAACTATTGTACACAATTACCACAAATAAACCAATCTAATTGATTAGATTGTACCATTACACAGACTATTACCTGATTTAAGCTGCAAGTTGCATTGCCTTTTCTGTATATTCATTGAACTAAACACAAGTGATTTCAGCACACATCTGTAAATGCTTGGCTCATACAAGAGGTTATACTGGAATAACGACTAAAAATAGTAATTTTCTTCCTGAAGTAAGTATAAGGCCAATATGTGCATCCAGCTCAAAATAAATAAAACAGTTTTTAACTTTTAGAATTATGGAAATGTGAGCGGAAAATGGTGTCAGGTCACTCCTTTTCTCCGTTTCTGTCTCTGGATATCTTAATCATTCTTCTTCCCCAATTTTAGTTACTCATTCATGAATTGTCTCTCCAGGAAAAGACTAAAGATTTTTAGTCCACCCATTGCTTTTTTGTTGTTTAACTGATCCTGCACATTTTCTAGTTTCTGTCTTGGAAACCTGTTGTTCCAGGTATAAAATCACCATGAGTCTTAATTAGTAAGCCATCAAATATTTATTATGTGCCTTGGTTAGAGTATATGCTTAAGGAATATTTGTTGAGCCTGTAATCCTTGCACTTTGAGAGGCCAAGGTGGGCGGATAACTTGAGGTCAGGAGTTTGAGACCAGCCTGGCCAATATGGTGAAACCCCTTCTCTACTAAAAATACAAAAATTAGTCGAGCATGGTGATACACAACTGTAATCCCAGCTACTCAGGAGGCTGAGCAAGAGAATCGCTCGAACCCGGGAGCGGGAGGTTGCAGTGGACTGAGATCATGCCACTGCACTCCATCTTGGGCACCAGAGCAATACTCTGTCTCAGAAAAAACAAACAAAAAAATAATATTTGTTGAATCAACTCATTCATTCAACAAATGTTTGTGGAGTACCTCTTCTCTGCCTGTAATCTTCTAGGTACTCGGGATAGAGCGGTGAAGGGGGCAGCAAGATCTCTGCTTCCTTAGGGTCCACACAAAGTAGATGGCTAGGTGCACCATCCATCAGAAGGATTTCTCTCCACCATCTTCAATTAAAGCCATGATAGGGGTGGCTATAGTACAATGCAGTCCATTTTCATTTGGTACCCATATATCAAGCCAAACCATCCATGGGCCAATATTGGCTTTTTCTCTCCTATCAGCTTGTCATATTGGAACACACCCCATTCAGCCACAGGAGGGAGCTGAGGGAGAGGTGTGATGTCATGGTGATAGATAATAGGAGAGTCTGGGCTGTTTCTTTGTGTGGCTCACCTGTGCCCTTTGGTTCTACTGATATCTGATCCTAGATGTACCATTTACATTAATGTAGATTGCCACTGGGCCTAAGCAACTATATGACTTTTTAGTTCTGACAGACTCTAGCTCATAGTGGCAATTCTGGATGCATGGTCACTTGGTATTGCTGGTCATGTGCTCCTCCTTAATCAGGGCCCAGCAGCACACCAGGAGCTAATTTTTGATAGGTGTGTGATTATCTAATGTAGATAGCATTATCTTGTTTTAGAATCCTAGAGATCTATATTGTAATTCCATTAAGGCTTGCTATCAACTTTACATGGCATCTTTCCACCATATGTGTCTCCAAGATTATAGGGCTGCTGAGTCATGTGATCCATGCAGCAGCCATTTTTGTTCAGTGTCCCACTCAAAGTCTGTCCCCAGTATCTATGCTGAGAAGCTGAGAAGGTTTCCCAGGTAGGGAGCATGCTGCCTCCAAAACCGTGCCAGGCATTCTGCTTAGTTTTCGTGGTGGGAGGTGTGAAATACAATAATTTCTGCTTCATTTTAGATAAGATGTTTCTGTGTGTTCAAGACCACTGCATCCCTAAACATTTTGCTGATATGATGGGGCTCTGAATCCTCAGGCTTTACCTCCTGCTGTCAAGAGTACATGTATAGTGCTTTATATGATACTTCCTGCTCAGATAGTCCAACGAGCATGATGTAATTAATGAGTGGACCAGTGTGATGTGCTGTATGATGTCAAGGCAATCTAAGTCTGATTGTGATAACTGTGTTACCAGGTAGCCTCTATCATTTATGGGCCAACCATCCCCATTATTATCATGAGCCCAGTTCTAACATGCCATATCTCATCTCCTACTGTAAGCCTCGCAGTGATCTTGGTGCCCCTCTCATCAGCAAATTCTCTAACATTTTGTAATTGAAGTATCTCCCAGACCCTCCTGTGTGGTAATAATCATCTGATGAGTTACTTGGCCTTACATAGTACATGTACTCTAGCATGCTTACTTCTCTATGGCTTTTAATTCATTCTTCCATCAGCCATGGAAATTATGGCACTTATTCTTCACTTTGTATTTACCATAGCTTTAGTCTTCCCCAAGCTTTTACAAGCCATCCTAGAAATGTATTGGCACTATTTCCCAGGACCCTTGCCAGAATGTTGAATCCTATGTCATGGGAGAATGTTCTCATATTGTTAAACTCCCCATTTCCCAACTTCATGTTCTGCCAGCTTCAATCAAGTGTTTTTAGGGTCCAGTCTCATATGAACTCTCCAAGGTCCTGCTGAAGTTAATGGCTAAGTCCTAAAGTTTCTTTGCAGTATGTTTCTTTAATTCCTTCAGCAGGCCCAACATTGCCCCAGCTGGGTTAAAATGTGACTTAAACTTAATCATTGGTTTAGGAGCCATGAGGTTACCTCACAAATGGGGTCCTTTTTGTTTTGAAAGATATAGTTCCCTGTGCTATCTTCAAGCACGAGTGGAGTACTAGTTTCTAACAGGGAGGATTAGGCCAATCTCACTAATATAGAAGGTTTTTAAAGTACTGATTCCCAACTGAGTGGTTTTGGTCCCAAGGGCATACTTGACAATGTCTGCAGACATTTTTGATCTTCATAAATGGAACAGATGGGTTACCTGCACAGGACAGCCCGCGACAGCAAAGAACTATCTGGCTTCAAATGCCAATAGTGCAGAGGTTGAGAAATTCTGGTTTAGGGGATTTGTGGATTTGTAATTTTCAAGCACATCATGCCAGATGTCCCTATCAATTATCTCAGTATCCCACTTCTTCCTAATCAAGTGTCTGACCTTGGCATAGCAGACATGCTCAGGTTCTCTGGAGTTCTGCTACTCTTATGATTAAAACCTTGTCTGGTCCTCAGCTCGTTTCATATTTCAACTGTAAGAGATGGATATCTCTTTATATGTTGCCAAGGGGGTCTTCTTGCTTTCACACTTAGCTTTTGATTTCTGATTAATCACTCTCAGCTTTTCATTATTTGTTTTCTAAGGAACCAAACATCCACAGTAAAAGCTTTTCAAGTCAATTGTGCTCCTAATTACTATTTTCTCTATATTTCTCAAACACTTGATGCATTACACCCACTAGTGCTTTTCCTTCTACCATCATGCCATCACGATTCTCCACAGGTGAAAGCTTTAACAATCACCCTGCTAACTTTTGCCATATTAATCATGCTCCACCTTCCACCAGTGATGAGTCATTGATGCTTGTTGGCTGACAGGTGAGGCAGCTTCAGAATCTCGTGTTAGCATCTGCTTTCTCAGATCTGGTACCAACTGTCACCATCAGCTTCACCCCCTCAGAGAAAGAAAAGAACTCTGATGAAGATTTGTATACAGGAGGTTTATTAGAAAGTGCCCAGGGGTGTGATAAACACCCTATGAAAGAAGGGAAGACAAACACGGGCAGCAGAGGAAAAATCAAGATATAACACAGGCATAATCACTCAGTCTCAGAAAATGTATGGGCGCTCTGAAGCTCAGGTGGCCCTGGAGGGTTGACCAAATTTAGATAAGGAAAGACTGGTCCTTTGTTCTGCATTAGCCCATCATTGATCCAGGCTATATCCTGGAAGGGATATAACTTTGAGTCAGGCAGCTCTCTTCAGCAGAAGGCAATTCCTGGAAAGGGCAGAAAGCAGAAAATGGAATGTGAGTAGTATTTTCTACAGGTGGGCAACAGGCCCTTCAATTTAGAAAGGAGATCTGGGCGGCACGGCACAGTCTCTAATACAGCAGATAACTCCCTCTACCTGCATTCAGTGGGGTTGCTGGGTATCCATTCTCTGCAACTGCCGGTTGTAAGACCAGCGAAGGGGAGACTGGGGCGTTTTACGGAGACTTCGTCCTTCTCAGCTAGAGTAAGTAGAGCACCTCTTCTCTTCTCTCCTGTAGCAGAATAATGTGGTGGGCCGTGGGTGGTGGTAATTTCATCTGAACAGGAAGTTAAGAACTGGCTCAGCACTGTTGCAGAGCTGAGAAGAAATAATAGTTAATGGATATATAATGAGGAAATCGTAATTTTCTTAACAGCTCTTGCTAGCATTTTTCTTAGAATGGGAATTATCTTTGTTTAGAAATCTATTCTGATAATCCACTTAAAGCAGAGTGTGGGACTTCAAGCTTGGAGAAATTCACAGCGGGCTAAACAACAAGGAAGGGCCAGTAGTCTCTAAGGCACTAACGTGTTCAATGTGAGCTAAAAAAAAAAGAAATATGTGTGAATTTGATGCTGCTATTCTGATGCTAGCTGGTTATTTTGCCCATTAGTTGATGCAGTTTCTTCATAGTGTCAATGGTCTTTACAATTTGGTATGTTTTTGCAGTGGCTGCAAAACATGGTTGTTCCTTTCCGTGTTTAGTGCTTCCTTCAGGAGCTCTGGTAAGGCAGGCCTGGTGGTGACAAAATCTCTCAGCATTTGCGTGTCTGTATAAGATTTTATTTCTCCTCTGCTTAGAAAGCTTAGTTTGGCTGGATATGAAATTCTGGGATGAAAATTCTTTTCTCTAAGGATGTGAATATTGGCCCCACTCTCTTCTGGCTTGTAGGGTTTGTACCGAGAGATCCGCTGTAAGTCTGATGGGCTTCCCTTTGTAGCTAACCCGACCTTTCTCTCTAGCTGCCCTTAGCATTTTTTCCTTCATTTCAACCCTGGTGAATCTGGATGATTATGTGCCTTGGGGTTGCTCTTCTCGAGGAGTATCTTTGTGGTGTTCTCTGTATTTCCTGTACTTGAATGTTGGCCTGCCTTGCTAGGTTAGGGAAGTTCTCCTGGATAATATCCTGTAGTGTGTTTTCCAACTTGGTTTCATTCTCCCCTTTACTTTCAGGTACACCAATAAAATGTAGATTTGGTTTTTTCACATAATCCCATATTTCTTGGAGGCTTTGTTCATTTCTTTTCACTCTTTTTCCTCTAATCTTGTATATTTTGTTCCTGAGAAGAAGAATTGAAAAGAGAACCATAGTTAATTAGGATACTTCTACATCTCAGTAACAAGAACCTGTTTCAAATAGGTTTAAACAGCAAAACCTTATGTTCTCAGAAATGCAGAGGAGGTATGGCTGTCAGTGTCGATGAAGGCAGAGGCTCTGTGGCATCATGAAGAACCCAGGTTCTTTCCATCTTTTCACCCTACTACTTGCATCTGTGGCTTGTTCATGGTGGCAAGCCAGCTGCCAGTGATTGCTCGCGCTTGTTTTGGGCAAGTAGAGAAGGAACAGTCCTCCTTCATTCGTCTTTTCTTCTAGCTTGATTAGGTAATCCAGGGCAATATGATTCACTGTGCACTCGCAACTGTAATCAGGGCAACCTCTGTGCTGCGTGTTGTCTGCTTTCCTTAAGGAAGAGAAAATATCTAATCAAAATGAGACTGTTAGTAGGAGAAAATGGGAAATGAATGTTGGGTAGGCAATCAGTCACGGCCTTTATAAGAGCAGAGAAAAAGGGAAGAGAAAAATTAACAAATTTAAAAAAGCTGGGAAGATAGGGGATGCAAGGCCTGTAATAACTCCCAAATAGTGAGGTGGCCAAAGGACATTATAAGAAAAATGATGCCATCATCATTGTTTTGATAATTTATAGTTATTTCTGGTTATAATATGGCCTCTATTTCCTCTCTATACTCATACCTCTTGCAAAAGCCTGTTGTGTTTATGAGCATGTTGTATGAATAAGTTATTTTTAAATTCTGAATTGACAACTAATGATTGTGTATGTTTATGAAGTACAATGTGATGCTTTGATATATGTGTATATTATAGAAAGATTAAATCAAGCTAACACATCCACCTTACCCACTTATCATTTTTTTTCTTTGTGATGAGAATATTTAAAATCTACTCTTCTAGTAATTTTGAAATATGCAATACATTATTAACTATGATCAGGATACTGTGCAATGGGTCACTAAACGTATTCTTATCTAACTGAAACTGTCTATCCTCTGACCAACATCTCCCTTTTTCTGTCCCTCCCTGCCACCCCCATCCCTGGCATACCCCTTCTCTGGTAGCCAGGATTCTACACTCTCCTTTTAAGAGTATGACTTTTAAAATTCTGCATATATGAAAGATGAAACATAAATGTTGGAGTGGATGTGGAGAAAAAGGAACTCTCATACACTGTTGGTGGGAATGTAAGTTAGTACAGCCATTTTGGAAAACAGTGTGGCAATTCCTCTAAAAACTAAAAACAGAGCTACCACATAATCCAGCAATCCCACTATTGGGTATATATCCAAAGGAAGTGAAATCAGTATGTTGAAGACATATCGTCATTCTTGTTTATTGTGGTGTGATTCACAATAGCCATGATATGAAAGCAGTGTAAGTGTCCATTAATGAATGAATGGGTAAAGAAAATGTGGTGTATACATGCAGTGGAATACTATGCAGCATTTGAAAGGAAATCTTGTCATTTACGACAACATAGATAAGCCTGGAGGACAGTGTGATAGGGCACAGAAAGACAAGTGCTGAATTTTGTTGTAAAAACTAAGTGGCAGTAGTGCTGAACAGCAAGTACACATGCACACATACACGTGCATGCACACAAACCAAACCAACAAACCAACCCAACAAAAATAATTAAGATCCCTAATAAGTCACAGAAGCCTTTATGAGGTTTTTGACTTCTGTAAGGCAAAAGAATAAGGCTTGAGCCAAATTTACCTGGATTTCAAAGGGGGAAAAAAACTCACAAAACCCCTCTGGCTGACATCTAAATTACAAATGGTATGTGCTAGGAGGATTATACAGAAGAAGGCTATGTGAGGGTACTAAAAAGTCTTCCAGAATTTTTTAATCTGATTGGGAGAGAAAACTCTTGTACTCCTAAAAAACCACTTTCCACAAATTTCTATCAAATGAGTGACATAGGCTAAAATAATTCAGAAGAATAAGACTTCCTTTATCACTCAATGATTCTTTTTTCAATTTAAAAATCTGTTATTTTATAGTTGTTTAATATCTGCTTTATCAAACATTTCTTGTGCTGAAGAGAATTATTGTCTCCAGATTATACACAACGAAATTGATGTCTGAAAGTCTCTAAGGAGCCTGTTGGTTTTGTTTCTAGTTGGCTTTGTCTTTCCCAGGATCCTGGGGAAAAAAATCTTGCATGTCTTCTGTTTCTTTCAATATTTTCCATTTTATATTTACTGATACATGAGCAACTGCAGAGTGTTTGAGAACTTCTTTTGTTTGCCAAGCATTTTCTATGAGCTAAATAATATGTTTCACATATAGCTTCAAATATTGTTGATGTCATGAAAAATAAAATGTAAATTTAGTTAAATTACTACTTCATTAATAAAACTTTAGTTTTCAAGATTTTCTCACTTAATATGCACTTATTAATCCACAATAAGTTTTGACAAACTAGGTCTTCAATCTTTAGAAGATTGGAAAAATAGAGAACCTATCTTATGTTACAAGTGCTAAGATTTTTAAAGGGGAAGAGATGTATTCTGCTTGCAGTTAATAGGGTTATATTAAGAAAAACCTACCAATTTGTTAAACAGATAGCACCTCTGCCTTAACAAACGCATTCATCTACACAGTCACACGTTCATGAATCAAATGACTACATTATTTCAATTTTATGCTTGAAATAAAGGTAATTAATCATTATGATTTTTTTAAGACCTCAGATAAGGCACTGAGCTTATCTTGCTGATTCCTGCAGAAAACTCCGTATATATGTGTGTATCCATGTGTGTATATACTAATAAAGTGAAAATACCAATAAAGCATATTGAAGAAATGTCAGATAAAGAGAAGTCACTAACATAAAAGTATTGTCACTATGCGTGCTATCTTTCTCAGCTTTCTTCTCCTTTTGGTGGGATGAAAATTGTTCTGGGGTATAGATGAAAGAGTATTAATACTATTTTCTCTGTTTTTAATGACAATGCTGAAGTCTTAATTAAGCACAGCGTGTAAGGAGATCATGAAGAGATTTCAAAGTCTCTTTTCCTCTAGACTTCAAAACACATGTATACTATTGTAATTTCCCAAGAAGCCACCTTTTTTTTCCTGTAACGAAATCAGCCATATCATGCCATTTTTCCTACTCATGATAGATTAGTATTTCATAAGTGGCATTGAAATTCATCTTAAAATTTCTTCATCACATTTCTACCTAGCATAGTTTCAGGTATTAAATAGCTACTAATATTAATAAAGACTCATTTTTTAAATTTACAGATTTACAGATAAATTTTCAATTTCCAAATAACCCTGTAACATAATGAAAGCATATTTCCAATTTGCAATTTAACAAATTTTAAGAAACCTTCAACCAATTCATGGGGTGCTATATATATTGATATATATATATATCTTTCTATATATACATATATATTGATATATATATATATCTTTCTATATATACATATATACACACACACCATATTTACATCATGGGATGCTTATATATATATATATATATAAGCTTATATATATATGTTAGCTAATATATATATATATTGCTTTTTTAATACCATATTTAGTTGCATATATATATATGAGAAAGCCTCCAGATTGGTATGAAAATGATTGAATTATTAAATTTATGTGTAAGTCACCACTTTTATTTCTTAGATTTGCCTTCATATTGTCTGGAGTTATTTCAACTGATCGAATTTATTTGACTTGAATTTTTTGAGGTGGAAATTAAAAGAAAGCAAATAGAAGGACTCTCTCTCTACCTCAGCACCTAAAAATGATGTAATCTTGTATTTATTTCCTTTCATGTCTATAACCATACCTGTCTCTATCCAGGTATGTTCTGGCACCTTTATTTAGATTCTGAACATTAATAAGCACCTGCTACAGGTAATTTTGGTGTGGGTTTTAGAGTCCGAGAGCTAAATAAGACAAGCTGCTTTCAGAATTTCACTCTTACATGAATGCATAAGGGCACACACATAGGTATTTAAAATCATAGTCCCATTTGTTATTAAGGTGTAGGCCAGTGGTTCCTAAAAGGGACTTTTGCCATGCAGGGAATATCTGGCAGTGCCTGGGGGATATTTTGGCTGTTACAGCTTGGGGATGGGGGTTCGATGTGCTACTGGTATCTAGTAGATAGAGGCCAGGAAGGCAGCTAAACATCCTACAATGCACGGGAAAGGTCACACAGAGAAATATCCAGCCCTAAATGTCAATAGTAAAGAAGGTCAGAAATTCCAGGGGAGGGGGAAAGAATGTGGCTTCTGCTTGAAGCCCTGGATTAGAAGTCAGATCTGTTCACCATAAAATAAATTGCATCATTGAGCCCATCTTCTCGTGAATAATAAGCCCATTATTCTTGTGAATAATAAGCCCATGATAAGCCCATTCCCAAATGGAGAAAATTATGCCTACTTTAAAGGGTTCTTAGATAAGGACTACAGGAGATACATGTGGATATCCTAAAATTTCTTGGCTGTTAACACTCTACTCTAACAGGAGCCCCAGCGCTAGGTAAAATTAAGGACATAGCTTCTGTATTTTAAAAATTTTCTCAGTAATAAAGATGACATGCCTGACTCCTTTGTTTCAAGACTACATATTTCCTAAGGAAGTCCTTGGTGTTCCCTATAAATCATTTTACCAGAAATCCACAAATTTACCCTAGCCCCAGTAATAGACATATCTTAGACTCAATTTGAAATTTCACTATATGTGAACAATTTTTAAAAGTGTAAAATATACACAAGTTCTCAACTTTTATATATCACTTGAGAAATAATAACATAGACTTACACATCCACAGCTCAGCTTGAGGAATAAAGGTCATCCGTCCCCTTGTGTGTCCCATCACAACTGCATCATCCTCCAACCACCCATGATTCCTTGTCTTCTGCTGTTACTGACAAAGCTGACTTGTGTTAATCTTTTACATGGCTTTAAGTTGTATTTTTACTACAATTGTATGTATTCTCTGATAATATATTGTTTAGTTCTGCCTGTTTTTGATCTTTATATAAACATACAGTCTACATTTTTCTGAGTTGAATTTTTCTCACAGAAATTATATTTTTGTGGTTTTTACATATAGAAACATGTAGTTGACTTTATTCATTTTCATTAATATTTCATTTTATGAATAAGCATTCATCTTTATTCAAATTACATTTGTGAATAAATATACCACAACCAATTTACTCATTTTACATTGACAATTAATCCTTTTTAAGGCATTGACAGGTTTTTGTTTTCTAATTTAAAATATAGTTTACTTTGATTTTAATTTATACTTCCTTTAAACTAATGAAGTTGAATATCTTTTTACATGTTTATTGTTCAATTGTGTTTTCTTTTTGGTGAAATGCCTATTCCTGGCTATTACGCATTTTTTTCTTTTACTGATATGAAGGAATTCTTTATGCAGTTTGCATACTAATCCTTTTGCTCTACATATTTCAGGTATTTTATTTTCAGTCTCTTCATGGTATTTTTTGTTAAATAGTAGATCTCAAATTTAACAAAATAATGTTATCAATTTTTTTTAAAAAGTAGCTTGTTTATGAACCCCTTTAATATCCAGTTCTTAAAAGTATTATGTAATTTTGAAAATATTTTTAAGTCTTGTCTTTTACATTTTAGTCTTTAATCTACTTGAAATTGATTTTTGTGAAAATTCAAGGAATTTTATTCTTTTCCAATGAGAATAATTGTTTTCTCCCCCCACACCTTGTGTTAAGTTGTCTGTCCTTTACCCAGACAGATCATATGACATATGATCATACGACAAGGTCCCATACATGCATCAACCTGTTTTCTGGACCAACTTCTGATCTCTTGGTTCCTTCGTTATACGCTTATGCATAGCTTTCTAACTTGTTATCTCTCATTTTTAGTATATGGTATATACCCCTCATGCCACATATTTGTTCCTTCTGTTCTTTATCAGTAGTATTTGGCTATTTTTAATGCTTTTCTCTTCCCTTGAAATTTTAGAAGCATCTAGTCAATTCTCAGTTTTAAGAACGCTGGAATTTTGACTAAAATTGCAATAAATTTACATATCAACTTGAGAAAATTTGACCTTATGATATTGGGACTTTACAAACAGAGTGTTTGTCTCCATGAATTTAGATTTCAAAAATGTTTTATAATAAAATTTATAATATTCTCCATATAAGTCTTACATATATTTCATAGACTTATTTCTAGACATGTTATTTTTAGAATACTGTTACAAGTGATTCAATTTAAATTTTCCAACTGTTACTGATCTAGGGAAATATAATTACAATGTAACATTTTAAATTTTGTGTATGTGGAAAATCAATGAATATTGTATAATCTCTTGATTATGCAGAAAATAATCAGCTCTTGCCTTGTTATAATTTCATATATTATCTGCCTTAAAATAATGTTGAGTTAATGTTTTCTGTCCTATTACATAGGTGGTATTTCTTAGGCCAAACATGCTTCAAATAATTGGTACTCTAACTTTTATGTTAGCCAGAATATGTTTCACCAATGCAACCTTGCAGAGAAAAATTTCTTTTCATTTTGTGAAAATGACATCCCTACTTGGAACACAATTCTCATATAGATGTCTTATATATAGTTACATATTGGAACTAGTATTGATATATGTAAACAACTATGGTTAATTGACTCATTAGGATTATGTTTAAAGTTTTATTATAAACTAGGTAACAACTTATTTGTCATGTCTCATCTAATAACAATTATAGCCTCTTCTTAAGGAGGAGTGTACTTGAATCTCACAAGGAAGTGTGACTTTTCTGGTTTGGCATTTTATTATAGGGAATGAGTCCAGATTAAGAAAGAACATGGTATTTCTTTAAAATGTTAAGCTCTTCCTTAACCTAAAATTTTACTTCCTCAAGAGATAATTTTTAAAAAGATTCTATTACTAATTTTTCTTAAAAATGTCAGGTGTTCTGTCTTAATTTACCACTTCCACTGTTATTT
This sequence comes from Ateles fusciceps, assembly GCA_036589455.1. Classification (NCBI taxonomy): domain Eukaryota; kingdom Metazoa; phylum Chordata; class Mammalia; order Primates; family Atelidae; genus Ateles; species Ateles fusciceps. The sequence continues at coordinate 2,299,863 of JAZHEH010001541.1, forward strand.
TTCATCCCTCTAGCTAAGGCAAACAGCCTAGGAACCTCTTTGTTGTCTCAACAAGTACAGTTTGAGAAACAATATTTGGGGGAAAACTCTGATAGTTTAAAGTCACAGGATGTGGTCAACTACTTTCTATTACTTATGGACAGGCAACAACAACAACAAAATTCAAATAACCAATAACCCATTCTCTTCCTGGAGTTGCAGGCATTTAACTTGCATTTGGGTACCAAAGCCTTCCTTTAGCTAATTCTGTTTTTACTGGCCAGGTCATTCATTATTTTTATAAAAACTAATCAATGTAAGCCCTAGTCTAGACAGCAAAATCAGCAAGACTCCCTTCTATGCACCTCTGTCTCACATCCATGGGGCTGCTACTATGTATTTCTAAAGGATACATATTACAACTTCCCATTAAGTTTATTAGAAATGAGAGTAAGGATTAATGAAAGATCCTACAGTTATTGCTTTTTTACACCACATTTAGTGGCATCTATTATTTCTAGTTGCTATTTTTATTTTTTGTTTCAAGCCTTATTAATGCAGCCTTTGTAGTCCAGTTGTAAATGATGGTACTGATGATAGTTACGTAATGACACATAACACATATTCTGTACCCCATCAAAAGAAGAAAAAGTGCATCAATAGTCTTTTCTCTATCACCTAATTAAGGTTCTGTTAATACTGTCTTTGATCTCTGAATACTTAATCCAGCAAAGGTAAAGGAACTTCAATATGTTTTCTTCCTTGCCACCATTCTGTGTTTTATATTCCATTTCATCAGGCAGAGCAGGGGAGAGGGGAAGTGTTACTTAGGTTATTTCTCCCAGGCCAGATGAAATAAACCTGGCAGGAGCAGATGTTAAATTGTAGCCTATGAAAAGTTAACACTATCTTCTGTAATTGAAACCTTAGGGGAGGAAGACTTGAGACAATTGCCAATGGACACAGAATACCAACTAGAGTTTATTCTAGGGTCAATTTTGGCACCCTCTGATACATGAAAGCAAGGTAACCAATAGATGGGCCATAGGGGTGGGCAAGAAGCGATTGGCTCTAATGAACAGAAGACCTCAAAAGGTACCCCAGTGTCAGCTCTGGTATCCTGGAATCCCATAGCCAACCTTTCCAATGAAGCTTTCCTTGGCATTTCAGGCAGGAGAGTCCTCTATCAACTCACACCCTGTATATCAGTGGACTTCCTTCCCCCATACTCATGAAATTTCTTGAGTGTTTTCTTCTTTCCAGTGTTTACTTACATGATAAACACTCAGGGCACCCATTCAGACCAAAGCTGCCGAAAATAATGTAGTCCTTAACCCTTTTTGTGACAGTTTTGTCCTATTGCCACTCCATTAGCACTTGGTGCTTCCAAACTGAAATTAAATCTCTGATACCTGTTGGGTTTGTTTTCTATAACCCTTTTACTTGGCTGAACAAAGAATGCTCATTGCACACAAATCAAAGTTCTATGTATGTGTTGCTTATGTGTTTGGGTTGTATAAATATATATATGTCCCACTTATTTTGTAAAAGTAAAGTTACTAGGATTTGAGACTGTAAAACTTGGGTTAGAATTATTGCTCTATCTGTTCCTAGCTGAGTAATCTTGGTCAAACTTAATTTTTTTATAAGCCAGTTTTTACATCTGTAAAATAAGACTAATTATCACATCTACCTCCTAGTTTTATTTTGACTTAATGTGCTAATAAATGAAAAGCTCCTAGAATAGTGCCTGGCTTACAGTAAGACTGAAAAATGATTAGTTTTAATAATAATTTTACTTTGCTTGTATAATAATATATGCATTACATAATAACCCAGTATCAATATAATAATGAAGCAGGATATATTGATCACTATCACCTCAGCATCTCTCATCTAACTATATCACATAGAGAAATTGGGAGCAAGCTCAAGAGGTTTTTGGTTGTTTTTTGTTCGGTTTTTATCCTATTGTGTTGAGAAAGGCATTCTTTCTTAAGTGAAAAGGCAGACTCAAGTTTACTTTGAATATGCAGGTGAACAAAATAGCAGAAAGAAGTATAGGACAAAGTTAGGCACAGGGTTATTCTGAACATGCCTCCTATGTGTGGGCAACATGTTTCAATAAAAAGTAAAATGGTTCACACTCTCTAGAGCTCATATGTCTGAAAAACAACAACTATGCAGAACTTTTCCTGGAAAAGTAGTTGCTCCCAGCAATTCTGGTACTGTGGATGAGAATTACGTTCAGAAGTTTTGCAAAATATATATCAAGAACTAAAAGGAAGCAGAAGAAAGATCAGCAGGAAGTGAACCTGGATGTACAGTGGGAGCTGCAGAAGAAAAAGATCTTGCTATGATGATTTTCACCCATTCTGGTGCAGCAAAAATGGCATAATCATCACAGGAGAGAGAAAAACTCAGAAGTTGTTTCTTTATTTGTGGAGTTTTAAATTTTCTTCAGGTGTGTTTTGCCAGTAACTAAAATTTCTTGACTACCCCACCCCACCCTACTCCTTTACACTGCATTCTCATTCTCACCAACTCCATCTTCTTGGTACTCTTCAGTTTCTACTCATATTTCATTCTTTACTTATTTTACCACTTTCTTTAGTTTTGGCCTCTTGTTTTGTACCATGTCCCTTTGAGTTCTTCTGGGCTTTTATGCTTCATGTTGATATAAGAAAAAAAGTTGGATAAAAACATTTTCAAACGTGTAAGTTAAGCCCCAGATACCCATATATATTTTTCCTCTTGGATCCTTGATCTTACTAGAACTTTTACTATGCAAGATCTATTTTTAATTATGGTCCTATTAATTTAGGACTTACAGAATTCTCCAAGTTCAAATATTGCATTCTGTTCTGTTCTTTCAGTATCTTGCAGTCTCCTTCTTTTTCCTTTCCTCTTTTATTTCCTTAGATCTTGGCTTTCACCTTGAGGTGAAAGTCTTCAAAGAAACAGTGAGGCATTCCCAATCAGGGACCAGATCTTTTAAACAGCATGGTATGCTTTTCCCTGGATCTGACAGCCTTCCTCTGTCCAACACTTAACTGTGAATTACCTGTACTCGCTCTCCTGCTGCCACCAGCAGGCACTGGAAGGAAGGGAGATGCGGCTCACATCAGGTTTCACCTTCACAGAAAAAGGCAATGGTAGGAACTCACCTATTAATACAAATACAAAGTAGGAAGTAGATACACTGTGCCAGATTTCCAACAGTTGACTTTTCAGCTTGTTTCCCTTACTCAGCAACCAGTGGGATGGGAGTTTTAACTTTCGGGATTAGAATAGACTTGCATGACACAAAGAATGCATCAAAATATCACGTTTCCCATAAATATGTACAATTATTATGTGTCAATTTGAAAAAAGAAGAAACAAAGAATGGACTTGCGGTGCTCCCTTTCCCCCTCTCATGAAAGAGAATAAATGCATTTGAGTGAGGACTCAGAACACACATCAGCTTCTTTGAATAGAAAACAGAGAATCTATTGGCCACTGTGGCGGTTCTAGGAGCAGGAAAGTTTATTTTTTTAATTCTCACAAAACTCCTGGTTTCTTTGGGGCTGGCACAGTACTTAGGAAAGGTGATTTTGAGAGATTTCAACATTATATATATATATATATATATATATTTTACATATATATGTAAATATATATATATATGTGTGTAAATATATATATATATATGCTCTGTTAAGGTTATCTGTATCCCACCAACTGAGAAACATTTGCAATCTTTCTGGAAACCATCATTCTCAGCAAACTAACACAAGAACAAAAAATCAAACACTGCATGTTCTCACTCATAGGCAGGTGTTGAACAATGAGAACACGTGGACACAGGGGAGGGGGAGCATCACACACTGGGGTCTGTTGGGAGGGGGACTAGAGGAGGGACAGTAGGGGGTAGGGAGCTGGGGAAGGATAACATGGGGGAGAAATGCCAGATATAGGTGAGGGGGCTAGAGGCAGCAAACCACATTGCCATGTATGTACCTATGCAACAATCCTGCATGTTCTTCACATGTACCCCAGAACCTAAAGTGCATATATATATATATATATATATATATATATATATATGTATATATGACTAGCCATGCTTTATTAGTGTAATTGTATTACTTATAACTAAATCTTTACCTACCTATTGTTTTGAAAATTAGAGCGCTTTGGCCAGGTGTGGTGGCTCACGCCTGTAATCCAAGCACTTTGGAGGCCAAGGCGGGCAGATCACCTAAGGTTGGGAGTTCAAGAACAGCCTGACCAGCATGGTGAAACCCCGTCTTAAAAAAAAAAAAAGAAAGAAAATTAGAGCGATTCTAGGGATGATGATTAGGCATTCAAGAATCTTTTAAAATGATCTTTCTAGTTTCTTCTGCAAGAACTTCTCAATGTTGGGTCAAAACCATTGGCTTTCTTTTCCCATCAACATATTTTTCAATGTTACTTTTTGCTCTTGTTTTCTTACCATTTCCAAAATATGGATTTAATAATCCAAAATGTAGATTATTAAATATGTATATTGTGTTCTACCACTGCCAAAATATGAATTATTATTCAAAATCAAGTCCAAATCTCACATATTCAGTCACCTTTCCTGATTACCTCAATGAGCTGTGATTTCCTTCTGCCACTAATTCCTTGGAGAATTTCTAGTCCTTAATACTTTCTGGTAGATTTATATCTTGCAAAATTTTCCAAGCTTTGGTGTGACTCCAAAATGCAACTTCCTAGGCCCCATTCTCCTGAATGCTTTATTTAATCAATCTGAGAGGGGGACCTAGGCATATGCATTTCAACAAAGCTACTAAATGTATTTGATATGAATTGTGGTAGAAGACTAGCTTTTGACAAGCATCAACATAATCACACACACACACACACACACACACACACACACATACACACATATATGTGTGTATGTTGGTTTTATAAGTGTATATATTTTAGTTCCCTTGTTCAGTTATATGCTATTAAAGAGTAGGGATTGTGTCTTAACCTATTTTGTTCAGTTATATGCTATTAAAGGGTAGGGACTGTGTCTTAACCCTTAAATTTATATAGTATCAATAGCATTAATTTATGTTGTTCTCAGACATGTTACAATCAATCTTACACTAAATACAATATTAGGAAGAGGGTTGACCTATAAAGCTACTTAGAAGAGAAAAATAAAATATGCCAGCAATGTTTGTTTGTTTTAAATATGGAACGCTTCATGAATTTGCTTGTCATTCTTGTGCAGAGGCCATGGTAAGCTTCTCTATATTGTTCCAATTTTAGTATATGTGCTGTCGAAGCAAGCACTGTTTGTTGTTTTATATAATCAAAAAAGGGGCAGAGAAGTACCAAACCAATGGTTATCATTAAATATTAATTTACTTGGGGTCAGATACTCTCCTAATATTTTGGTACACTTCCTATGAGGGGGACACCAAGGATTCTTTATTTTAACTGTCATCCCTTGCGGTTAAAGGGACTACTGAGAACTGAAACCTAAAATTATAAGGATGCCGTAGGACATCTTGTTAAACGGAAACCAATTTTCCTGGTGAGAAACTTGGTTTCATTTTTTATTTTATAAATGTTGGCTTAATACTGATTATGTGTCATGGAAAAGCCCCACAACATTCGCTACATCAAATGCTGTGAAAATTATCCAGCTCATATTATACCTTTAAGCATTTCACCAAAATGTAATAATTTCCTGAAACATAAAAGAAACTTCTCGTCACCTTTATTTTTTGCCAAGTGAGAGTACTGAGTTTGTACTTTAATTTTTACATTCAAAACTGGCACCAGTGAAACCCCTTTATTTCCTATCACCACTGGCAGTAAAGTTGGATGGCCTTTGGGTGAACTGATTCTCTCCCTGGGATCCTGGTCACAGCTTCCTGGGTATCAGTGGAGGAAATCCATCTCTGTGATGGCCAGACAAGGTGATAATTCACATCACTGACTTAAAGAACCAGGAAATCTGATTTCTGGAAGGTTTAATTGATATATTTCCTTGCTCTGAAAAGAATCTGTGTAGATATTTAATGAAAGTAGCTATCAACTCTCTTCTGGGAAAGATGGCTGCACAGCCTCAGTTGAGCCAGCAGAGAAGTATACCTGTTCGCAGACCTAGACTCTTCCTTCCAGTGATTACCACACATGTGTTGCTTTCCTACCTAAACCTCATTACAAAGCACTCCAGAAATGTGGGCTCATGGAGGAATATAAAAATGGATTATCATCTGCAAATAAATTGCCAACAAGAGGCATTTTCCAATGTCTACCCAGGTCTCTGATGTTCCATCTCTGGAGAGGTTGGCCGGTTTGAATTGATCTTCCCTGAGCTTTTTTTTTTTTTTTTTTTTTCCCCCTTTCAAGTTCAATTCTCTTCAGGAGAGGTGTTCTTTGTTGAGACTTCTGGTTGACTGTTAACACCTTCCCAGTTTTTTTGTCTCTTATCATGGCTTAGCTCATATACTGTACCTTAGAAGAGTAGAAGTCTACCTACTGTACTTTGGATCAGATTGGACTTTGTATTGCGTTTTTTGGAGAGTGCCTCACTTTTTCTTGCTTGCTTGCTTGCTTTTTACCTTCACAGGAAAGTTCTAAGCCTTTCAACTATCTTCCTAGAAGATTATCTGAGGGCTTATATTCCTGATACCATCTGTACATTGAAAAATTGAAGATGAAAGTCTTTGTTTTATATAGAGGGGGTTGGATACCATGGCTTCTTTTTCTAAGATTGATAATATATGGAAGTAATGTTTTCTCTTTTTTGTTTTCACTCCTTCCTTTTCATCTCCTATTTTTTCCCTCCTCCCCCTTTCCTTCCTTTCCTTCTTTCCTTTCCCATCCTTTCCTTCCTTTCCTCCTTCCCTTCCTTTCCTCACCTTTCTCTTCCCCTTCCTCCCTTCCTTCCTTCCTTCCTTCCTTTCCTCCCTGTTTCTTTATTTCTATTCCTTAGAGATTGGAGAGAATGATTTTTATGTCTTACTAAAGCAACCAGTCATTCCTTTAATTCCCCCAATTTTCTAATTACACATAATTTCTATTTATTGTCTTATATACCACATCCATCTCTTACATGTCGAGTACTTATTCTGTCCCTAAGAACATCATGTGATGGTCTTCATTCTTTTATGCTTTTCAGTATCACCCATTATTTATTCTCCAAAATGGTTGTTCAAAGTCAATCATAGTCATTCCATTATTCTTCCTAATGATTGCATTAAACATATGACCCAATACTGGCACGTGAGATTTAAAAAGCCAATGGAGGCTTCCAGGAAAGCACATTTTTTTCTCGCTTAGTAACCTCTCAAATACTTTCCACATTGTTAGTCTTTATAATATTTTATGTATGCAGGAAGAGTATTTGGTTAATTACTTAAATGTTAAGCAATATCTGCAGGTTTTCTTTCTCTCTTTTTCTTTCTTTTTTTTCTTTGTTTTTTTTTCTTTCTTTCTGACAAAGTCTTGCTTTGTCAACCAGGCTGGAGTGCAGTGGCAACATCTCAGCTCACTACAACCTCTGCCACCTGGGTTCAAGCAATTCTCCTGCCTCAGCCTCCCAAGTAGCTGGGATTACAGGCACATGCTACCATGCAAGGCTAATATTTGTATTTGTAGTAGAGTTAGAGTTTCACCATGTTGGCCAGGCTGGTCTCAAACTCCTGACCTCGGGTGATCCACCCAGCTAGGCCTCCCAAAGTGCTGGGATTACAGGCATGAGCCACAACTCCCGGCCTTGCAGTTTATTTCTTATATTTCACTACTACATATACTTTTAGAAATATAATCCTTTCACTCTTTAAAAATATTCTTTAAATTGTATTTCTAGAAGTAGAATTACTAGGTCAAAACTAGAAAACTTTTATGTCTATTGGTTTTCAAAAAGTTTACACTGACTTTAACTGCAATTAGGAGTTTAGAAATGTCTAGTCTGGTCACAGCTTTGAAAATATCAGGCATTATCTATTTTTGCTAATTTGTTCAAATTTGCTTTTCTTTGATTCTTATTAAGTTTGAACATTTTTCCTCATGAATTTACTAGTAGTATTTCTCTTTGGACACTTATTCATCATTCATCTGTATTATTTCTATCAGTTATTAATGGTGTCATTTTAAAAATAAGTATTTGGGAGCATTTTATTTAACAAAGTTATTGGCCCTGGCCTTATTTGTTGAAAATATTATTTGCTTTCCCATTTGGGCTACCTTATTTTGACTGCAGAAGCTTCTAACTTAATATCATCAAAACTGTATATTCTTTTTTAATAATTTTTTTAACTGTTTTTCAGTGTAAGGAGCCCTCTCTCAAATCCCCCAAATCTAGTGCATATTAAATTCCTCATCTGGTTTTCCTAATATTTTATTGTCGTATTTAATCATTTTATCCATCTGGAATTCCTTTTGACCAATATTCTGAGTTACAGGTCTTGATTTATTTTTCTTTCCAAAATGCTAACCAGCCATTCAATTGCCATTTACTGAATAATCCTTTGCTTCCCTGCGCTTTGTTAAAATAAATCTTAAATATAATAAAGTCTATTTTGGAGGACTCTCTTCTGCTTCATTTAGCTTTGCTTTGTAGTTTGCAAGACACTTTAACATACATTATCTCATTTCATCCTTCCTACCCTGCAATGATTGCCTGGTTCACCCCCTGCTGCTACTTCTGCAATGCAAACATCAAACAATCTGATTTGTCCCATCCCTGTCTTATAGATGGCAAACAAAACCCTGAAAGGTGAAGCCACTCATTAACCAGCCCTCCCAGCCATTTATTACTGGGGGAGAAATGGAAAATTTCAGTCTCCACTTTCCTATGCCCTGGGACACCTCATTCCTGCACTGGGGAAACACATTGCCATTTCTTTCTTTTGCCTTTTTTTTTTTTTTTAGACAGAGTCTTGCTCTGTCAACCAGGCTGGAGGGCAGGGGTGCGATCTCAGCTCATTGCACCTCCACCTCCAGGGTTCAGGCGATTCTCCCGTCTCAGCCTCCCAAGTAGCTGGGATTACAGGTGCCCGCCACCAGGCCCAGCTAACTTTTTTGTATTTTCAGTAGAGACGGGTTTCTCCATGTTGGTCAGGCTGGTCTCGAACTCCTGACCTCAGGTGATCCGCCCACCTCAGGCATCCCAAAGTGCTGGGATTACAGGCTAAGCCACTGTGCCCAGCCCATTGGTTGCTATTTCTGTTGGATTCAGGGTCATCTGTGAGCCTTCTTTGGGTTCCCTCAAACTATGAACCATTTCATGCACACACATTCACCTTCCAGGATACTCTGTGGCTTCTGCTCCTGTAGCAGAGGAGAGGCAAGCTGTGGGTGCAGAAGCAGCCATCTGTGTCTGTGCTTCCTAGCCTGTGTACATTTGGCACTGACTGAAAACTCTGCTTTCTGTCAGTGCATTTGTGCGGTGACATGTATTCTCCGGTGATTAGATTAACGCTGGCAAAGCCAATATGAAAAACCCACACAGATTACCACTGTCACCCGCAGTAATTACATTTATTCATTTCCATTTAGCCAAGTTTTTACAAGCCGAGCAAGGGGCCAAATAAGCAATAAACACAGAGGCAAGAAATTAAAATGCTGATCTGTTTGCCGTGAAAACAATCAAACTATCATCTTTCTTTAGGCGCCTCATTCATCATCGGAGAGGGCCACACTGGTGAAATGGAGGTTGGGAGCCTAATGTTATTACATGTAAATTCACTAACATGAAATTACTGCCCCCTGATGTGATTTTACTAATAAATTAGTTCATTTCTACCTTTTCGCTAGAGACTTTAGGGACCGTGGAGAATTGTACATGTGTCTCCTAATCTTGCCTGTTTTATTTCGGGCTGGCTGGCTGTTAAATTTCTATTTCTTTTCACTCCCTCCCATCTGATTCTTTAGTTTCCTTGCTATGCCTTATTGGATAAACATGCCATACAATTTGTTGTCTTCACATGTAGTTTGAAAATAAGCAGCTTAAGGACAAATTCTCTTTCACAGGGAATGCGAACAGCATTGGGAAGCATTATGAGTGTAATGGCTCTTGCAGCTAGTTGGCAGCTATTATTAATTCATTGCTGGGTGTGGTGGTTTTTCTCATTTCTGTATAAATTTTCAATTTGAAAACAGAATGAAGCCAAACTTTGCCATGTCAAGTAGCTATCAAAGAAATCAATCTGCAAGTAGTTCCTTTGACGTGCTAGCCTGTCTGCTATGTTTTCAAAGGAGCAAAAAGTGCACAGTGGAAGAGCAGCCGATGGCTCACAGAAGACAGATGCATAATCTCCTCAGATTTGCTCCCTCTGTGGGACTTGCATGGTGCTTCCCTTGCTTATTGTTAATGGCCCATGCCTGCACATTTATTTTGTAAGGATCTTATTTGTTCTGCTGTTTATCCTCAACCCAACATCATGATCCATTTTTGCAAGATTATCATTGGTTTCTATGAACATGAGTTTGATGCTACCACTGAGGGAGTGGAGGTGATGAGAAGAGAACATGAGACAAAGGAGAGACAAATCTTTCAGGGGAAACCCCCTGCCCCTCTCAATATTCCTTCTGCCCCCCAAATAGAGGTTCTGTGAAATGTGGCCCAGTTTTAAGTTCTAAGGGAAATGCAAAATATGCACAGTAGTTATGTTCATGCTTTGTATGGCAAAAATGTGTTTAAAAAGTTTCTTTGATGCCGTGGTTCAGTGAAAATTAAAGGCATAGAATTGGTAGGCATTACACATTACACCCACTTTACGCATGATCATTGAATAGAGTTTCCTCTTCTCCTCCATAGTATTAATTAAATTGGCATGTTAAGGAAATAAACCAACATGAACAGGAAATAACTAACTTCCAAATGCCTTGATTTGAACTTAATTTTATACTCTGCAAAGTCATAAAATGAGGAGAAGGGAGAATCATTTTTTTTGAAAAAAAGTGAGAGTATGTACTTTTTTTACTAGGTAGGTAATGGAATATCCTAACAAGTTGACATTTTATTAACAAATAAAAAGATATGGATGATCGGTTTGAAAATAATTCTATTTAATAAAAATATATTAATAAGCTACTGTGTTTAAAACCTTAAGCTAAATGCTGTGTTAAAAGAGAAAAATAAGTCTTGGTTTTCAGGGTTTATGATAAATTCAGATTCGTTTAATCTCTGGGGTCATCCTCATGACTCACATCATACTGTATGCTCACAGAACCTTGTACTATTCCTTCATAGTTCTTACCTTACAGTTTGCCATTATATTTTATTTCCTTGATTATTTCCTTGATATTTGCCTTTCCAATTAGACTGTATTCTTCATTAGAACAGGGACTCTTTAGGCTTTCTCACCATTATATTCTCAATGACTGTATAGCAATTGTTCAATAAATGTTGAATAAATAGTTGAAAAATTGAATTGTATAGTCCTGTAGAATCAGAGACTGTGTATAAGTTGCTTTGAATCAATATTATTCCAGGATAAATCATTTAACAGAGTTGGTCAAGAACTATTTACTGAGCATCTATTATGTGTAAGGTACTCTAAGTGAAAAGACAGACAAAAATAGGTGCCCTCACAGAGCTTACATTTTTAGGGAGAGTGGGTAAAACCAGAAATATGTTTCTAATCATGAGCAATAATGTTTGTTAAATCGTTTATATAATCCCGTATATCAGATATTGATCTTATCTTTGGGAATAAAAACTCTGTCCTAATTTTGTCCTTTTTTGCTTTCTTAGCCCAGCACTTGGTATAGGAAATTTTATAGGCATCTATCTATCTATCTATCAATCAAACATAGATACAATTATAAGTTATAAGAAGAATTGAAAGGGCAGAAACTGACAGCTGCAGAAAACCTGTGCATCTAGGTTTTATATATTCTTGGGAAGTAAAGACTTAGAAAGTATGATAGCCCTAAGTTGTGGAATATCTGGGGATAGGTTCCTTCAATAGGATCAGATTCAAGACATGAGAAGATGGAGATTTCTGTACATATTTGTGCTGATGTGTTGGTCACCCGGATTCCTTCTATTATCAAAGAATGTAGTGTAATTCCTCTATCCTTTTGAAATGTTCTTTTAAGTATGCATATCTTCGTTTCCACAATTTCCCTCCTGATCCATGGGTTTCTTGGTTAATCATGGATGTTATTAAACGGATTTAGAAACCCTCCAAATGTATAGTAAGCAAAGGTAGAATTTAGTGTTAGTTTAATAATATAGTATTATCTTGCTCAACAACTGTAATTTCCATGTTCTTATTGATTGTAATTTATAACATCATTAGCTTTCTAAACTGCCATTAACTAATGATGGACTCTGTGGGCTTAACAGCTCTTTTGAAATCAGTTACTGACAAGTTGGCCCCAGAAGCATTTATCAAAAGGGTAATGGATCTCTACTGGAGTGACAATAAATTAGGTTATGCTTTTATTGAATTAAACAATGGATGAAGGAAAATTAGCTATCAATAAACATCTATAAAGCTTTCCCGATTATTCCCAGTCAATTATATCAATTAGAGATCAAACAGGGAACCCCTGCAGTACGTTAAATAGGACTAACCAGAGCCGAAGAGGCCAAATTGTGTTACAAAATGCAACACCAGGGGGCAGCTGCAAAAGAGGTAATCATTATCACCATTGACAAAAGGGTTGCTTTATTAGAACATGGGTTATTGCCTGCAGGCTTGCTTCTGGCTAAAGGACAAAGACTCCCTAATAAAGGCAAAAAGAAGGAGAGGGAGGAGACATGGGAAAGGAAGATCAGGAGAAAGAAAAGGGAGAGTTGTGTGAGGCAGAGCACATAGTGGGATAAAAAAAGATACTGAAGAATTACTTGTATATATATATGTACTTCTCCCTATTCTAGTACAATAAAGTTAAGCCTCTTGGCTTGTAAAGGATATTTGGCTCTCTACTAAGCAATGACTTTTGTGGGGCCATTATCATCTTTAGTAAGTTTTAATTATACATATATATGTATATGTGTGAATATATACATATACACATAACATATTTTGTGTCTGTACACATAAAATATACTAACACATTTAATATACAATATTCTATTTTGCATCTATACACATAAAACATATATGTAATATTTAATGTATATTTAACATATTTCTAATACATAATATAGACAGATACATAGATATGTAGGTAGATAGAACAATATCAACACTCTATTCCATTTTATGGGAGAAGTGTCTTGACAAGCTTGTGTGGATTTTTATTAAATTTCTTCACTAAAAAATTAGAAGGCTTATAAAAGGGAAACAAAACATGGTCTCAAGTGACTTGAGATCATTGATGAGATAGATATAAAGGAAGCTGAAAGACATGGCAGGTTTTCCTAATGGTCACACCTTAATTTCCACATACCTTATACACAGTAGATTCTCAATAAACACTTGTTGTTAGATTTGATGAAAGCCTTGAATTTTACATGAGAGTAAGAGGAAATCACAGGCACAAAATAGTGTATTGGTTGTTTGAGGCTAGGAGTCCACAGCTCTTCTGACATATGTGCCTTCTTGGTCTTGGTGACATGTTTTATAAGAGAAGTGTTTCATTTTGTTTCATGCCTTTGAATTTTATGGACATTTATTATGTGTTTCAGACAGATTCCGCTTTATTGTTCTCCATGATAAATTACCAGGAGTGGCTGCTGATTCTTTGTCTCTGCATTTCTTTATTTGCAAAAGTAATTGTGGTTTTTGCCACTAAAGTATGCGGAAAAAAAAAACAACACAATTACTTTTGCACCAACCTAATAGGAACCCAACTTGATGTGCATCTAAGTACTTTAAATGAGCCTTACAGAGGTCTGATGGGGTTGGCATATGAGCCATAGAAGCTAAGTAGACCCGCAAGGAAAAAGGAAAGGCCTAGGGAAGGCAAAATGTCATGATTCAATGGCCTTGGAGACAGAGTAGTGCTAAGATTCCACATCTACCACTCATCAGCTTTGTTTTCAGTCAGTTCAATTATCTTCTCTGCCTCCTCCTCAGTAAAACGGATACCATGAATCTGACCTTGAAAAAGTTTGATGGTTGGAGGTGATGTTTGCCTGCTTGTAGCACCAGACTTCTCATGGATTCCCTTAACTTTGATTAAGGGAAGTGGAGATTATTCCTGCTATCATGATTCCTGCTATCTCACAGGGCATTTGTAAGGTGCTAATGTGATAATTAATTTGAAAAATATATGCCAACTATAGCAGCTAAACATTTGTTAGCTGCTATAAGAATCAGAACCATTCTTGCTAGCTCCCTTTTGTTCCCAAGAGAAACGTATTAATTCTTATGTGATGCCTTGTAGAAACAAGCCTTTCATAGGTAACTAAGATAGAATTTGTCCCTCTCCTCTTTCCATGCTCACCACTGTTCCTTAGTCACTTACAACACTATTTATTTAAATTTCTTCAGTCTTCCACTGGTAAACATGAGTGCTATTACCCTGACTTTGTGCTAAGCTTGGAGGCATGTAGGGCTGTTTCCATCCTCACAAAAATGTAGGGCTTCCAATTCATCAGTCTGCATGATCTGTTAATGTCTAATTCTCAATGCTCAGTCCTGATCAGGAAGAGTTCATGAATTCTTCCGGCAGCACTGGTCATTTGTTCCAAACCTATTTACAACATTATGATTGGGGATATTTGAATATCAGAATTGCTACAAAACATTGAGACAGGATTTTATCTGGACAGGAGGACTGAAGATGCTTCCTGAGAGGACATGTGAGTCTCCTAGACGGTCTTACCTAGGTACCACAGTAAGGTACCTAAATGGGTCACTTCTATAATGCCAAAGATCTTATTTCTTTGACATTTAAGGAAAGACAAAATTCAGAAAAAAAAATGTCCTTCGCTGTGGAAAGTGAACTTACAAATGAAGGCAAATACCAATGATTCAGATTCTCCAAAACAAAATGTGCCTCACTTAATTTGGAAAGCTTAGGAAAAGTGGTGATTTTGAAATATCTAAAATGATGACTCAATACATAATGGCCCTTTTGAAGTGGAAAGGGAATTTAAGGATTTAGGTTTGTACTGGGGATTAATAAATCAGGAAACTAAATCCCAAAGTTGGCACTGCAATGGAGTCCTTGGCAAATGCCCAGTTACTGTGGTCTTTCCCAGGGAAAAGCATAGTGGTTAGGAGAGAGTGTTAGCTTTCTGAGCCTTAGTTTCTCCCCTTGCAAAAAGAAGATAATGTTTAAATCACAGGATTATGGTGGATTAAATGAGATAACAGATAAAGCACTCTACACAGTATGGGAACATGGCTAAGGTTTCATAAGCATGGGTGACATTTTTGTTTTTGTTATTTTGAGAAAGTTAACATTTATCAAGCTTCTACTATGTGTTAAGCACTTTACTTACATACTTTTCTTTTGTCAACTCTCTAAGTATTTGTTTCTTCTTCTATGAAATAGGTATGCTAGAACTTAGTTCAAAAAGTGGTCTTAACTGTGCAAAGATGACACAGTTTGTAAACAGTAGACTCAAGATTTAAGTCCGTGCTTGTCTGGGCAAATTCATGCTCTTTCCACTATTCCTGTCTTCTAGCAAAGTCTATTGTGAACCGTATCTTTTATTTATTATTATTTTTTCCTTTTATGTCACCATTACTCTTACTAAAACTTGGAGCAGTCCTTCAAAGATTCTTTATAGATATTAACTGAAAGGAAAGGTCAAGTATGCTTAAGAGAAGTGGAGGGGGGAATGTTACTCTTTGTCCTTCTCGTGTTTTAAAAATGGAGAACTACGCTTCCCTTCAACTAACAGAGCTACTCTTTTCCAAAACTTGGTCTAAGAGTCTTCTGTGGCTGTGGATGGTACAGTACAAGTCCTTATTACTAATAAGCATCAAATGCATACATGCAGTCTCACAGTTGGGGGAAATAAATTGTGGAAAGATATGGCCCTCTATGAAGAAGTAGGTAGTTTAAAAGTTGCAGAAACAGCTTGAAACATAACAGTTATGCTCTGGGGATAGAGTAATCTTGTGATGTGAGTAGATCTATATCTCTATGCAGAGGCTAGGAGTAGGTGTGCAAACACACACACATATACATGAATCTAAGTAGCTTTTGTAGATTTATTGGAATTTATATACATAACCTATATATTACATTATATGTATATTATATACTATATATATATTATGTATCATATAGATTTATTGGGATTATATACATATATATATATATTATATGTATAACCCAATATTATATATATAATCCCAAGAAATCTGCAAAATACATAGATATATATGTAAAACACTGAGAAATATAGACAAATTTCTCATCCTAAATTAGAGAACCTGGCAAGGCAGAAATAATGCATATACTTTGAATATAGGTGAAAAATGTAAAGCATGTTCTCAGCATAGGTATGGTTATAGGTAGTAAAAAATTTAAATGGTCTTATAAATAAGAATTATAAAACATATGCAGCTCTTCAAAAATGCTACAGACAGCTAAGTTACCTGGGCTCTGAGTCCATTTGCCAATGACACCTTTTTAAAAATTTGTATTTGGTAACACAGCTCCTTCAGTGTTCTCATCTCGTTAGTCTGAGGGTCACATGTAGATGTCAATCGACTATACAGTACACTTCCCCAAACCACATTTTTTTTGCCATTCCAATGAGGGAGAGAAATGAAAGAATTTACTGAATTCTTTTAGGACTTCAGTCTAGTCTAGTATCTACATGCAAGTCTTAAGCATGTAAAACTTTGTCTAATGGTGTATGATCTGACAAGACATTGGCTAAAATGCATGAAAGAAAAAAAATCTAGTTAACACAAGTGCTTCCAAAAGCCTAAATATGTATTTAAAACATTCGTAGTTCCACATTATAAAATGCATATTAATGTTAGCGGTAGACAAAATGATACACAATAAAATGCAGATTTTAATTCAATACAATGTCTAAAATTAGCCAGTTAAATTAGCGACAGTAGTTAAGGTTTATAAATTAGCTTTACTGAAGCTAGACAAGATTTCTGAAAGAAACATTAGCAGTTCAACATGCATTTATCACTCCTAAATAGACACACTCTGCCACATTGCTTTTGAAATCATCTGGGTGGCCTTAAACGAACCAGTGGCCGTTTCATTAAAGGCTTGATGGCATAATTTGGTCTGTGATTTCAATTTGTTCAACTGGCCACTTTAAAGAGAGTTAATTTCTCCCTGTGCTTAAATTTACTGCCCAGTGCTCCCTCATTTATACATTAGATCTCTATGAACAATTTCTTCATTTGATCCCCCAGGCCTTTCACCAAGATTCATTCAACACACTTTTATTAAGCACATACAAGTGCCAAATGCTGTTCTAGATCCTGAGGATACAGCAGTGAACAATGTAACAATTCCTGAACTTATAAACTTTTATTCAACTTTGGGGGATACCAATGATAAACAAGATAAATGGGTAAAATATAAACGCTGTTAGGTTTGTAAGATGTCAAGAAGAAAAATAAAGCAGGGCTGGGTGACAGAAAGCATGCTGGCGTTGGGAAGAAAAGGAATGTTGAACAATTCGATGAAGGCAAGGGAAGACCTCCCTGAGAGGTGACACAGGTCAAGACCTGAAGTCAGTGAGGGAGCGAACCCTGTAGCTATCCAGGGAATAGAAGAGAAGACACAGCAAGTGCAAAGGCGTTGCAGGAGTGCTTCTCAAATTCTTAAGCGATGATAAGGAATTCTGAGTGGAGTGAATGATGGAGAGTGTAGGAGCTGAGGTCAGAGGGTAAAGGGGACAGACCAGGCAGGACTCTGGCAACCATGATGAGAACTTTGGCTTTTCTCTGTTGAGATATGAAGTAACTAAAGGTTTTGGGTAAAGGAGAGACACTTACATTAAGAAGGTCTCCTAATCTTTTGAACTAGAGACTAGTATTTACTTAGGGTCAGGTAAGTGAACCAACTGGTTGTAGCTGTGATCACAAAAACAAAATAAGAGTCCCAAATTTAGCAAGAGGCAGCAGTGATGAGGAAGAAACTTTGCTGATGTCTGCATTCAACACTGATGCACATGTGTAATCAATAGCACATCTCCACTCCGTGTCTCCTATTTCCCTACATAATCCTCTGAATTGCAGATGAAGCCAAGCAGCAAAAAGTCCTTTTAAACCTCTATTTAGATCCCACTAAATCCAAATGTTTTATAAAATAAACTTTCAAAAAATAACACAGAACTGAAAATGACCCTCCAAGGCTGAAAGTCCTAAAAGTCTTTCTGCAAATCCCTTAATTTTTAGAATCCACACATGTTCTTTCCTACCACTAGCTTCTTTGCAAATGAGAACATCGCTTCTAGTTCATGACAATGTTTTAACTCTCCAGCTTGCTCTTCACCCAGGAGGCACATAATTATAAAGAGTGAAAAACATATTTGTTAACATTCACCTGGTATATACTGTTGTCATCTTAGTTAAGTGGTGGCATCTCTGCTTGTAGTAAAAGAGAGTACGGAACACAGAAAACCTGAAAGTAAATTCTCTTCCAGAATGTTTAAATTGCAGTGCCCATGAACTGAGCCAAGTACTGAAACAAAAAGAAACCTATTACCACATGGATTGATATGTGATTCTTTGGCGCTTTTACCACTACTTGTTTGAGGATGAAGCGGTCTCCAGTTTGTGAAGTGGGCAGTTTTCAAAATGGTCTTTTTGTACCATGATTTGGAAACTTTAAAACATTTTCCCCAAGAAGCAAGATTATTGATAGTGTTCAGATTCCTGGGTGAGATCTTGAAGAATTCTCAATCCAGAGCACAGTTGAGTTGTGGCAAAGATGTGATGGACAAGCCAAGGGCAGAAGGGAGAGCAGGAGGAAAAAGAGCGGGAAGAGGAAAGAGTTTCTTCTCTCCTTCAGAGTCTCTGAGACGCACCCAGCCAACATTTTGAAGTTGATTGTTGGATCTGGTACCTTCTCCATCGCTTCCAGTACACACCTCTTTCCATCTAATCAGTAGCCCCCTTCCAAGTCCCAAAGACCTTAAGCCTAGTTTTATGTAACACTGGGGCCTGGCCTCTCCCCAAAGTGACCCACGATTCAAAATGACTTACCTCAATTCTATCTCAAACAGAATTTTCTCTGTCTTCAGGATATCTGGTCCAAGCTACAAGTTGGGGAAAAAATTGATCCAAGTACTTCGTTCTGAGGAGTGAATGACTAATAGAACAGACATATATATGAAATACAGGAAAAAAAAGAATAGCTTTTACACCAATGAATCTAGATTGGCAGACTTCTGTCAGTATGGTGATAGGAAGTGAAACACACAAACAAAAGCATCATTAAGAGAGTAGGAGAAGGGACCCTACCTGGAAAAACACCCCAGGGGTTGGCTGTCAGAATTGGCCCTCCTTTTTCTCAGCATGGCTTCTTTCTCTATTTTGAGCCTCGGTTTCATGTTTAATTTTCAATGAAGATGCAATGAAATTATAAGTGTTTATGGTGATAAACTTATATTTTGATGGGCCTGAGAATGTGGAGGAGGAGTAATAGTGAATGGGAAGGTGAGGGTAAAGTTGTAATTTTATTTTTTTGGTGTCAACTTTGGAAGATAAGCCGCTTCCAAATCTCTGGAAGCCATGTATGCCCACCTACGTTCACTTTCCTTTCTTGTCATATTTTTTCAAACCCAATGAATATAAAAGTTTTGAACAAAATAAGTTGTTTGAAAGGCAACTTATTGCTATCCTCATAAAAACTCAGCATTACAATAACTTATAGAAAGAATATAATGCATTTCTCGAGTTTTTAATCATGTCTTGGTGTCTGCAAGCTAGTGATTTTATGACACTTTTCTTTTTAAGTAGAATATTACCTTTCAGTTTAGAAATAAATAGTAAGCCCCAGAAGTGTTAGCTCCATGAAAATAAGAACCATGCCTAAAACAAGAACTTAGCATAGTTACTACTTTAAAAAAGAGCAGCTGAGCCACTACCATAAAACAAGACTAGAAGAATTTAAAAAGATAGTCAATTTATATTCCTGTACCCCATGACATACTTTAAATTCCACAGCCTCCAAACATATTTTTGCATAGAAACTTGGCTGTGGTTCTCCCCCTCCTTTATTACACACCCCACCCACCCCTACCATAAACACGTAATATGCCTCCATCGTAAATTTAAGGGCCATCCTGATGTCACGTCCCTCAATGACTACTGAGATTTCCCAGGCTGCAGGAAAACCAAGAGCTGGGAGCACTGTCAACAGGAGTGCAAAGGAAGACTTGGAAATTTTATCGATGACTCACTCCCTCCAATTTCCTATGTGCCTTTGCATAAGTTGCTAACAACCAAATTAGTTAATGTTCAGGCCCTCAGAACGTGTGAAGTAATCACTCCTTTCTAAAGAGCACACGGGGGTAACTTTTACTTTTATTTGTTTTCTTTTACATTCATTGTATGTCTTTTTTTTTCTTCCTTAATTCACGCTCCTATGGTTTTCCCCTCTGTGCCTTAGCTATATATTGCTTTGAAAAATCAATAAATCCTTTGCACATAATAATGCTCACCTACTCTACCTCACAGGGGTGCTGTGATGCGTAATTAATTAATGGGTGTAAAGAGCTGAGGGATCACGCGACGCAAGACGCCCTATAAGTGGGAAGAATCATTATTAATAAGTGTTATTACCCAAATGCCTCTAGATGTCAGCAAAACATCTTTTTAAAAATATAATTGGGCAGCCCATTTTGAAAAGCCTAGGTTCATTCTTTCTCTCGTGTACGGCAGACACAGGGAGAATGGCATCAGCAGCAATGCCAGTGAAGCCTTTTCTTTTGGCTCAGGGGAGGCTCATTTAATCTTGGAGTATAAACTTTGAATAGATGTAAGCATTGGAACAAAGCAGCACTTGGATGCCTTGAGGTCTGAATGGGTGGCAGGCTTGGTCATTTTCTGGACAATCTGTATGAAAGATCAGTCTTTTCTCCAAAAATAGAATTTCATTTCCTCATCTCTGAAGCAATCTGTGTTGCTAGTGAATGGATGAGGTGAGAATATATATGGTGTGTATATATACATACGTATGTGTGTGTGTATATATATATATGTTTTAAAATATATATTTAAATATATATATATATTTTTCTCTCCATGTTCAAATATGTATATGAGGAGTTCATAACAGAAAAATAGGTGTGAGCAGTTTTAAATGTGCTGAGCCCAGTGATGCCTGCTGTACTGGCTTCCTTCTGTGATGAAAATGTGAAAATGAGAATTACGGTAATTTCCCACAAAGTGCAGGTGATGACATTCCAGGCTTATTTCTGACACAGATTATGTAGTAACCCAAATGATCATTTGCTGATGCTTATCTCAGTAACTAGTTATTCCTTTCTCTGCTCTCCTCTTGTACATCGTTGTGTCCACAGAGATGTAAGTGTGAGGTGTGGATACAGAAGAAGTGAACCACAGCCAGGGAACCATGTTATGAGACTTCTCAAAGGTGTGAGTGCTAGGAGGTGGTGAAGTGCCAGGGAAGAAAAGTCAGTTGGGAAAGAGCATCTCATTGAACTCATTTTAATTCAATTCAACACACCTTGATTTCGTGGTTGCATGCTAAGTTAGACAATTTAGTTTACTAAATACTTCTCAGGGAGGTAGTAGTTTTATTTCAAAAGTTCCCATGATGAAAAAAAATAGTCTCCATATGTTATATTTATAAGTCAAGTATAATAAGATGCAAAGTATTATTTTTTGTCATTATCCAATATCACACACACTTTGCTTCTCAAGGAAGTTTCACAAAAAGATTGGACTGTTTATTCAGTTTTTGTTTTAGGTGTTTAGGGGAGTCATTTAAATAATCTAGTTTTCTAGGGCAGAGCAGGCACCAGCCTGTGTCCATGCAGTATACCTGGTGTCATATGTACCTCCGGGGCAAGGATGGCATGGTCCTTGATGACCCTGAAATAGCTGTCTCCAGGCCAGATTTTGAAGCTCCAGACCACAGGGATGTGATGAAATATGGTTTGGGTTTGTCATGAACAATGAGTATGGTCATTTGCTTTACTTGCTCGCGCTTCAGTCAGTCTTGTGGCTGACAAATTTGAGTCCCAAAGAGGCAGCCACAGAGAGGGAGAGAGGGCAGCAAAAGAGAAAATGCAAACATTGTTTAACAAGCATTTGCTTTAGTGAATTTAAAATATTGAATTACACAGAGCATTGCTATTATTTTTGGAGTGACACACATAGAACTCCACAGGAGCACTTCAGAAGGATTCAGATGTGGGTATTTCCTCCAGGTGTGTAGCTGCTTAGAAAGGGTTCAGTGCACATCTGCTACCAATCCCCATTCTCTGCTTAACCTCCCAGCCTGTGTCTTCCTGCACGTTTGCCCTGCTTCTCCTGACAGGTCTCCATACCTATGCAGAGGTTAAGCCAATCTCTCAATTTCTCAGTTCCCCTCATGGGACTATCATAAGACTTAATTAAATAACGTTCATAAAGCATTCTGTTGTTCAGGTGTCCCTGGATAAAATGCAGAGCACAATATTATTGTGATTATTATTAATTAGGATGATCTTGTCTGAGGCAAGGGATGTTTCTTGTCATCTTTGGAGAGTTCTACCCTGACCTTTAGTTCTACAGAAGGGATTTGCAATTGAAATGGCTGAACTGTAATCCTTGATCCTGGAGAAATCTTGAGAAAGCAAGAGAGATGACAGAAAAACTGAAGATCTGGAGTTGCCAGGCTGATTTCTAAGAGGAATAAAGGAAGATGTTCCAGACACATTACCCAGACTCTTAATTCTAGTATTCTTCCCTCCATCCTCAAATAATCAGTTTTTTAAAAAAGTGAAAGGCTGATTTAACAATCCCTGGAGAATGTAGTAGCTACCATTAAGAACCAACATAGGGGTCACAAAAAATAAGCAATTCCTTCCATCTTCAGTTTTTCCTTTCAGAGGATCCTTAGACCAATAATGAGGGAAATGTAATTGACATAAGAGCGACACATTGGGGAAACATTTGAAAAAGCTCCTTGTGAGATCCTTGTGGACAAATTTGAGGACCACTGATTGTATGTGAATAAATATGGCAGGGCTCCCTCTTAGACTTTGCCTTGCTCAGTATTTTTATTTGATAACTCAAATGCCATATCATTTAGAATAAAAGCGAACATGTTAAATGTGTAAAAATTGTTGATAGCTGGGGCTTGATAGTCTAAATTGTTGAAAATAAAATTCAGGAAAAATTGTAAAGCTCTGCAAACCAAACTGCAAAAGCCTAGGCAGGGAAAGATGTGGCTAAGCATAGGCTATGTGAGTTTTGGCACTGAGCGAGCTTGGCAATATGCTGTGGCAATCGAGAAAGCTAAACACAACTCAGACTTTATCACCAAAACACGTTGTTTCATCCTAGGCAAATAAGGGGGATCTCACCAGGCTAGGGCAGGGACTATATGAATTTTGAGGGCAGAGGTTGTGCTTTATTCATCTGGGTATCACCACCTGACACAGTGTAGGGACCCAGTAAGTGTTAATTGAATGAACAAATTTAGGATTTGGAAAGATGCCATATGAAGCAGGATTGATGAAAGTTTTGATGTTTAACTTGGAAAAGAGAAGCCTTGGAATGATATGATCGCTATTTCCAAGTATTTGAAGGAGGATTGCCATGTGACAGAGAGACAGGTGTGTTCTAATGGCCCAGGGGCTCATTTGGGGGACTGCTGTGTTCAGCCTGCTCAGTTGCACAATTCTAGTGGCAGCACTCATATAGAAAATGGCTGAGGAGCCCTAGAGATATGCAGTATCTAGTCTGTACAGCTGTACAGGGAAGTCTCAGAGTATATAAGCTCACAAGGAATAGAAAATGTTTCCCTACATTGAGTCAAAATTAAATAAGTCTTTCCAAAATTCCATGAACTGCCTTAAAACCTAGAGATGCTGTGGGTCACTTTATTAAATTGTGGAGTTGGTAAAGATGTTCCAGAAACGTTCTGTTTTATAAGGTGGTAATGATGTCAGTTTCAATTTTACCTAAAAAATAATTATCTAAATAGTTTCCCTTAAAATAGAAGGAACTTGAACATATGTAAATAAGGACAGAATTTGCATGCTGGCTGATAGATTCTATAATCATGCATGTGATTCAGTCACTGGGGGTTTGGCCATCTAGTAGAAAAACAAAAACATCGCAATTATAATCATTACACATTTTAGGATCATTTTACTCTTGGAAATCAGGGCATAATTTATATAAGTAATGGACATAAAAACACTGATATTTTAATTTTAATTGGAATTAGTAAGGAGAATATACGTGATTATTTAATAATGTTATAGAAGGTATTATGTGCTAGGTGCTGTTCTAATTGCTTAAAAATACTATTTCATTCACTCCTCCTAATTATTTCATGGGGTGGGTGCTGTTGTTATCCCCATTTTATAGATGAGGAAGCTGAAGTGCAGAAAGGTCACACAACTAGAAAGCTGCATATTAGGAAGGTAAGGAAGCAGGGAAAGTGGGTTTAAATTAAGGTATCTGGCTCCAGGGTATCTCTCCTACCCATCACACTGTGCTGGCTCTCTAGAAAGGCGCCTCAGAACCTGTTTGGTGCACTCATGTGATCAGGGTTCTAAAAATATTTCCAAATGAATATGGGAAATACAGCAATGATTATGGCCAATTTGGCTATTCATTTGTTGCATGTAAAGACTACCCAACCTAAATGCATGATTTGTAGAGATACAGTGTAAATAGCAGCCCCCAAATTTCTCTTACCTTGTCCTTAGAAGCACAACAAAAAGTTTAAAAAAATGATAATTAAAGTGCAAGAATTCCATATAATAGGTGATTATAGTATTTTTAAGATTCCGATGCTGCAAAACAGTTAATTCTCAATCTATATTTAATACAAATAATACTTCTCAAATTCAACACATTAAAAAATTTATTTGCACATGAATAAGGCTTTTTCTTACATAATTAAATAGTAAGCTAAGCTGTACATATTTGTTACATGGGAAAAAACAAAAATTTACTTCTGTATGTAATAAATAATTATAAGTATTTTATTATATAATTTTGAATTATATTTTGTCTTAGAATAAAATAGATTTTATTTTAAAAATATCCTTGTATTTCTCTTTCTGCCATCTTTCTGCAACACCACAAATGTGCACATGAACGTCCTGGCTAATGCTCTCAAGAGCATCAGTAAAGCTCAAAAGAGAGGCAAATGCCAGGTTCTTATTAGACCGTGCTCCAAAGTCGTCATCCGGTTTCTAACTGTGATGATGAAGCAAGATAACATTGGCGAATTTGAAATCATTGATGATAACAGAGCTAAGAAAACTGTTGTGAACCTCACCGGCAGGCCAAACACGTGTGGAGTGATCAGCCCCAGATTTGATGTGCAACTTAACAATCTAGAAAAATGGCAGAATAATCTGTTTCCATCCCACCAGTTTGGTTTCATTGTACTGACAACCATAGCTGACATCATGGACCACAAAGAAGCAAGAAGAAAAGACAGGAGGGAAAATCTTGGGATTCTTTTCTAGAGATGTAATACATATTTACAAATAAAATGACTCATGGGAAAAAAAGTCCCTATTCTATACCATGCAAACACAGTGCAATGGTTTTTATAAATTACCCATGGTTATATTTTTCTCATGATTATATGTTTCCATGAAAGTGTTTCACAGTTTTAAAATGTAACATCCATTATAGACTAATCTAGAAATGAGACTGAAATCACAGAACGTCAAAGGCCTTTTTCCTGCTAATGTTTTATGTTATGACATCATCATGTATTCACTATTTTTGCTCGTAGGATAAGTTCAGTATATTTATTGAAGTTCATCTGGTTTATTCAAATGAGAAAAAAGCTATAACTTTGGGCATTTTCTAAAAGATGAAGCCAAGGTTAACTCTTAAGTTTGTGGTTATGAAAGGAGGGGGGAAATTTTAAAATGCCTTCTATCTATAGTACTTATCTAAATCCTACTCATTTTTCAATTCCCAGTTATAAGATCACCACAAGCAGGCCATCTCTACTACCCCAGCCTCTCTGATTTTATTTAGGAATTAACGAGGGCTCTTAGGCACCTGGAGTCTTGCATTATTATTACTATGAGAGAAAGTCTCCAGTTTTTCTCTTGTAATCTCCTTTAGTAGGTCTTCTCAGTTACGATTTTAAATTCAGGTACCTGGCTACAGGGTCACCTTCCTTTTTAAAAAAAAAGTGCATTCTTAAAATTCTTTATTTTTCTTTGGCATGTGGTAGTGTAGGCCTCAGTGTATGCACATAGAAAGTGCTCAGGTGGTCTTGGTCTTAAGTTCCTCTGAAGATTAGGTGATGTCTTTAACCTTACATTTCCTTACCTGGTGTTTTATGCCCTTAATGAAAAATAAACAGACCAAAAAAATTTAACAGTGAATTCCTGGAGGCTCCTTCCCCTGGCTCTCTGCTCTTCGAATTAAAAGGAAATAAAAAGGCATCTGAGTTGCCTCAAGGAGACAAGATAAGAGGGCAGAAACCCTCTCCTAATGACCAAGATTCTTTAGGGTCTCTTCTCAAGTTGCAGTGCTAATTTATCGCCTTAAGTATTACCAGAGTCATCTAATCTGTTTAATTTCGGAAAGTTTCACTTCCTTGTCCTCCATAAATCTCCTCATTCCCAGTTTTATGCCAAGGATGATGCTCTGTGGCCCCATTAGTGGAAAGAGTAATGGAAAGTTAGAAAGTAACGAATGACCTAAAGTTTCCTGGGAGAAATTTAAAAAATAGCCCCAAGTACTGAATTACCCATCCTCATACTCTCAGTCTGTTGTGAAAACCCTGTTTCCTAAAAATTGTCTTCTCCACTTTAACATACTTGTATTACCATTTGATTTAAGAGATTATTTCTGACTCCTGAAAAACAGGAAAAAGCAGAACGTTTTCAAAGGAGAGGGTGGAAGCTGGTGGTGGAAAGGCAGGAACAAAGAAAAATGCAATTTTACGTCTGCAAAAGTAGTACATAAAGAATCTGGAAGATGCAAATTGTTCAGTGTTCTCTCTCCCTATCCTTTCTAAATCTCTTTCATTTTTTCTCCTTCCTGTTTCTCTCAACAAAGGCCTAAACAGTTAAAAATGGAGACACTCTATGCCACTTAATAGCATCTCTGTTGATCTTTCTCCAGTAGGTGTAAGTACTGAGAGCAACAGCACCTCTTGTCACCAGCTGCGGATGGGGAGTGGCTGCCTTAGGGGGATCTGAGCCTAAAAAATCCACCACTGAGAAAAGGCAATAACAGAAGTCTGTTGCTGTCTAACCTGCCATATAAATGAAACAATCAAACAAGACAACAAAGGAAACTCCAGTAACCACCAGAGGCAAAAGCAGTTGGTGTAATATATCCTGGCTTCAGTGACTATTTTTAGTTTTCTCCCATCCCCCTTTAAAAAAAAGCAACTCTAATTTAGATTAACTGGGAAAAACATTAAATAATTCAAGAGACAGAGAGGTGAATAGCAGAGAGACAGTGAGGCCACAAGCCTGAATGAAATAAAAAACACATTGATACCTTGAAATGTGTGGGTGAATGTTCTTGTAATCAGTAGATATTGGGGATTATTTAAAAACCACTTTTTCCAACAGAAAAGTGTCTGCAAATGTTACTAAATTACTCTTTATCAAAGCATGTGTTTTTAATATCACCCGACCCAGCACCCTGCTATCAGTGGGCAAGGTGGGTAACTGAATTCTCAATGGAACTGTAGAATCTTTTGGATTCCAACAGCCATCTATGGAGTTTCATATGTGTAATTATTTTAGAGGACTTTGGAAATAATCTTGCTAATTCAATTAACATCTTAGAATAACCAAGACAGGATAGAGCATTCTTGGAATCTTCTCTCATTATGTCTCATACGTTACAAAATGTAGCCTCCTAAGGATCCAGTAGTGAGGAGCTAGCCCATTTATTCTCTCACTACTAGATGGAATTTGTTCCAATAGGCACTTCCTCACACTGAAGAATTTTGTTTCATCCCGTCAAATCTTAAGCACTTTAAGATGTTGGATCTTTTTTTTCCCCTAACCTCCCCCATTCTTTAAATAATAATTCCTGAGACGACTCTGAGAGATACTTACATTAAGAAATGAATACAAAACAGTGAAATTTCTGGATGGTGAGACAGACCAGTGATGAGTTGAGTGGCATGGTGGAGTGTTGTGCTCAACATAAAACAGAATGAGAACATTGGGAGAAAGCAAGAGAAATTTGGAAGAGAAGAAAAAGGTTCTGTAGTACAAAAGAGAAGAACAAAGTTTAAAATTCACTTGGTTGATAATTCTCCTTAAGATTAGTTTTGATTGTCATCATCATTTTCACTTTCCTGTTGATCCTATTCTATTAATCTTAGGGCATTTGTGAAGTAGCAGGATTCTACCTGATATTGCACGAGAGACCATCTTTCAAGACCACAGTCTTTAAGCTGATGGCAGGAGTACAGGCGAATGCATAAGGAACTTTGAAGAGGTGACTTAAATCCCAAAAAGCAGAAGTCATAGAGCTGGTCTAGGCGGCAGAGACAGAGTCAGCTATCTAAGAAGTTATTATCCAGGCAAACATCAAACACTTCCCCAAAAAAGACTAGACAGAAAATCCTACCAAAGTGTACCATGGCTAAAAAGGGATGCGAGAAGCTGTAATCAATTGCAGAATGGGAGATAGGCCTGGAGGAATGACTGGAATGGGGATTTCCAAGGCTTCTGGAAAGGGCAACAGCTACATTTCACAGAATACTCTTGGTCTTCTATGTGGCCAGCAGAGGAACGATTAAGGTCAGGGCTCTGTCTTGGTAACTAAAAACGTCCATACAGAGAATAATGACATCAAAGGCAGGCATATAGAGATCTTTCTGGAGATCCAGGGTAAGTGTATTTTGGGGCATCTTCAAACTTTTATTGTGTTGCAAAAAAAATCATGTTCTTATTAATGTGAGCTGGTTTATTTAAGGGCACGGTGCAATGTTATTCATCTAATATGTAGAAACAGCCTTCGTGTGCAATAATGTCAATTACATCGGGGCAGGAGATCAAGCACCTGACTTAGGATTTTAGTCCACTTTGGCTCTCTTCTGTGACAAATAGTGATTTTCTTGCAGTGATAACCCTCCCCCTACAAATGCTTACATTTCTTGAATAATATGAAGTCTACCCCCTTTGTCTTTCTAGCTCTGCTTGTTGATTAGCCTGACATAAATTCTGTCTTTATATCTCTGGATCTTTTTCTTTCCCTCTTCTCCTCACCCTCAAAGTCCCCCTGAGTGTGTTCCCTGTTCATGTATTCCATGTCTCTGTGTTTTTCTTAGAGATTATGTATATACAGTTCTCAGATGTAAAGTTACCTGTACTTTGCAGTCATTAATCATAGTTGAAATTTATGGATATTACAGACATTTGTGGACAAGAAATAATCACAGCTGACATTATAGAACAAGGCATGTTTGGGTATGGCATATGCATAAACTTTTACTCTTAATGACAGCCCTATCATGGTAATGAACAGGTGGGTCCTGTTACAAATGGGGAAGTTGAGTCAAACATGATCACCAGAAAATGGCAAAGTGGGATTTGAAACCCCAGCAATCTGCTCTGAGCCCATGCTCTTAAACTTTACACAGTACTGCCCCTTTATGAATAGCATGTGTTCACAAATAGCCCCATGGGGAACAAGATCTTAGACATATCTTTAATGTTTTATGGCTCATAAAGTTATTTTATATACGCTATTACATTTCATATCTGCATTCAGGAAAATGGGTGTTATTAAGGAAAATAAAAAGACGTGTGTTCAGGACTCTGCGGAATTGAGGTGTGGATTTTTTTTTTTTTTTTTTTGCTCAAAGTTGAGTGCTTTTCCCGCTTTAACTGCTTTAACTTCAGAATAGGCCTTCTTTGGCAGGATCTAGATGACCACAAGAGCAGAATGTATGTGCTGGAGGTATGGAAGGAGGGAGTAACATGCAGAGAAAAAAAGGAGGTGAAAGGGAATGTGAGAAAAAATTTGGTGAAGGGTTGGTCCAGAATCCAAAAAAGAGCTTTGAGAGTAGAGAGTAAAAATTTATTTAAACAAAAAAAAAAAAAACAGGAAGAAGAAGAGAGTGGGGAAAAGAATGAAACTGTCCTCTCTTGAAAAGCATCCTTGCAATCAGGGGTGTAGACTAGACCAGTGCTTTCTTTTTAAGTGTCAGTGTGTCCAGGAATTATGTGGGGATTGTAGTAAAATCTAGATTCCGATTCAGAAAAGTTGGAGCGGACCTGAGAGTTTGCATTCCTAAGAGTACCTCCTCCGCCTACCCAACTGTGACCCTTTTACTTGTGCATAGATCACACTTAGAGTGGCAAGAGACTAGATAACTTCTAGAGAAACCCTCCTGCCTTAGTGCTCTGAATTCCATGACTGTTCCCTAATTTCCCACCAGTCTAGCATCTCTTTTAGTTCAGAGTCATCTTGCCCACTTCCCTCTGCTAGAAGGTTGCTGTGGTTCAAAAGCCTCATGTTGAAACCCCAATTATAGAAACTGACTCCCACTTTTACCTCAGAAACGTCTGGACCATGAGACCACTAGTCACAGATCCTGAGGAAAAACTTAGATCTTTCTGTAAGTGAGTGAGCCAAGGGCATTTCCTGATAAGACTGTTCTTCCCTTCAAAAGACAAAAGTTTCCCAAAGTTTTTTAGATGCCTCAGGACACAACCTGCTCCAAGTGACCTACATTTAGGAAGGTGGTAGATACCCAGCCCCTGCCCAAGCCCTCCTCCTTTGGGAGCCCAGAGTTACACTCACAGCTCACACAGGGCTGAGCAGAGTGCTCCCAGTGTGCCCTACCCGTCCTGACACCAACCCTTTGAAATGATATTAGTGCTGGCTAATGGTCTGTAAATGTGTCAGAATGATGCCACCTAGTGCCACAAATGCCATTTCCCCTTGTGAAGTCACACTGTCTGCACCACAGCGAGCCAGAATATAATTAGTGTTAATTTGGTTTTTCACTCAATGACTACTGCACAGCATTCAAGGTCTCCACTCTGTGCTTATCTGGGAACCATTTTTTTTTTAACATGCTGAGGGGTGGGGGCAGGAATATTAGTGTTGCTGTTCATGTTAGGGTGGGAGGACAGCACATTTGGCTCCTTTTTTAGCTGATGTCTGGGAAGCACTAAATCAGTGTATGTCAGTGAACTAATGTACAGTCTGGAAAGAATCGCAGGAGGACAAGTATTCCTAAGTCCCTTTCATTGCCCCCTCAGGCCAAAGGTCACGAAAAACTTTCCAGCTAGACCAGTAAATATGCTTACCAATACACAGAATCTAGTGCATCTAACAGTACTGGCATCCTGAAATCCAATTTTAGTGCACCAAGGCCCATGTTATAGATTTAAAAATTATGTTTATATT
Organism: Ateles fusciceps; assembly: GCA_036589455.1. Classification (NCBI taxonomy): domain Eukaryota; kingdom Metazoa; phylum Chordata; class Mammalia; order Primates; family Atelidae; genus Ateles; species Ateles fusciceps. The sequence goes on from JAZHEH010001541.1 coordinate 2,331,281, forward strand.
GTTCTATTGCCTGGTTTCTTTGGGTACTGGACTAGTTTCATTCAGGTTTAGGTGCTATAGCTTCAAAATCATTTTGTGAATATTCTAACTTAGATTAAAAAGTTCTTAAAGGGCTCCGTGAGGTAACCCACCTCAATGAGGAAGCTGATCTGTAAGTTCAGCTACAGTGTGGTTAGCCCATTTGTTCTTGTTTAGATCTCAGGAGAAATAGAGAAAAGCCAGGCGTATTACTCTAATTTCTTCTACCTGGTGATGGGCTCTTGCTGGGGCCTCCACAGGTTAGCATGTGATCTTTGTGAAAAGATACCATTAATATATGTCTACGTATTGAAAGATTTGCAAACGGAAACTCTAGATACCTTGCCATATCTGATGGAATGCCAGTCTCTACAGATCGTTGATCCTCCCAGTTAGCAGAAGGCAGAAGTACCCCTAGAATATGATTCTTCACAGTCAGTGGGGGTACTTTGAAATAGGGCATTTCGATGCCCAAATATTTTGCCTATGACTCTCAATGATTAACAGAAGAAACTACTTGGGAACAACTCTTTTGACTTGTGAAGAATGTAGTTTAGCATGAAAGGGATATTTTATTCCACTATGGGGAATCTTTGAACAATGTTAACACTAGCTTGTGTTATACGTGGTTTATCCTTTCTGAGAAAGGTGAATATAGCGGCACTTTAAGTTTTAAGTAGTGGCTGGTAGTGGCATATGTGAAGACAAATCTTTCTCTTGGTGCTAGGTCACTGCACTATGAAAACACTAATTATTTCACAAGGAGGGTGCCTAGCAGTACTGTAGCTGCCATATCCATACCAGTGAACTATTTCATTGTCAGTAAGGAATGCATCTCCCAGGCACTGTGATTTATCTTGGTTACTAATGGCATCATGTCCCAGAAAGTCATAGCTTCAGTGACCAGGAGAGTGACAGCAGAAAATTCGAATGGCAAAGAAACTTTGGACCTGAGACACCAGCAGAAGTTTAACGTCGAGAATGTTTGGTATCCTACGTTCCTGAAGAAAAATTACCACACCAAGATCTCCAAATTAATGTGAGTCCCCAAGCACTGTGGACAAGAAGAAAACCCACTGTGTTTTCCCTATCCCCTAATATTACATCATGGAGTCTCAGGATTTAAATTTATATAAGAGACCAATTTATTCCAGTTCTTATGACTCCAAAGTTTGGACCTCTTTGGTGGCATTCCCTATAACTAGTGATCCAGTTTCTAGGTGCATTCCTTAAGGCATAGAGATTTTATTTCAAGATAGTCCAATTCTTTCCTACTTCCTAGTCAGTTGTGAAGATAAAATTAGGTGACCAACATAGTGAAACTGCCTTTACAAAAATTACAACAGTAAAAAGAGATCTGACCTAACTGACTCCATCTTGCTTTTAACCTCCAACCTGCCTTTGCTTATTCCTGGGAATAGGCCAAGCTAACTATCAGAGGAATTTGGTTTATAGTTTAACTTCAAAACAAAGATAATAACAGCCTGTTCCCCAAAACAAATCCCCTCCTTGCTTGGAGACCAGATTTCCTTTGTAAAACTAATGAATTACCCACAAGATTAGAAATTATGGCTTAGGAGTCATACAGCTAGAGGCCATAAGATTCCTAACCTCCCCAGTTGCTTCTATAGATAACATTACTATTACAAAACCTAAGATTGGTTTTCGAGGTATTTTTCAGATCCTGCATTTGGATGGACCAGCTTGTGCCACTTAGATCAGTAAACTGGCTCATCCGGTTTTGTGACCTCCACCTAGTAACTGACTCGGCACAAGAGGACAGCTTCCACTTATAATTTCATCTTCAATCCAACAGATTAATAACCCCCATTCACTAGTCCCCTACCTGCAAACCATCCTTAAAAAATCCTAGCTTCTAAAATTCTGGGGAGGCTCATTTGAGTAATAATAAAACTCTGATCTCCCATTTGGCCAGTTCTATGTTTATTAAATTTTTCTCTATTGCCATAATGCTGTCTCAGTAAACTGGCTTTTCTGGGCAGCAGCAAGATAAACTCATAAGGTGATTACAATAATGGAAAAGTTTCAGCTTGGATTCAGCAATGATCAGCTTTGTAATCTGGGGTAAGTTACTTAGTTCCTCTGTGTCCCAGGATCGTTTTAGCTAAAGTGAAAAAATATATATATAAAATTCTTTCTGTTAGCTAGACTCTTGTAAAGTGGGAGGGAAAGAGAGGCATATTCAGGCTAACTAGGTTGATGAGGAAGTAAGGAAGAGTGGAAAACAATCTCAGAAGCTGTAGAGTGAGGCTTCCCAGCAAATAAAATGAGATTCCAGTCTCTACAGCATTTTGGCAACCTGGTTATTTTGCTGTCTCTTCAGCAATCCATTGCCATTCACCTCTACCCTTACAGGCCACCAGTGTTGTGACTCATTACTTCTGTTTCTATCTAGCCTTTCACAATCTAATGACAATCCTGGCTGGGCAGAGCTCTCACTTGGAGTCCCTCACAGCTAACTGCTCTTGGTTCAGACATTCATAGGGTCACCTGCAAATATTTATTGGGTCCTTGATATGTGTCATGTTCTATTCTAGGCATTAGGGATCCAGAAGTGAACCAAGCAAAGTCCCTACCTTCCAGTCAGTTTGGAAGAGACAATAATCAGTAGACAACTAAAAGATAATTTCAGATAGCAATACAATGTATGAAGAAAGTTAAAAAAAAAAAAAGGTTTATACATAAAGAGGAGAGTGGGAGTGATTCTGACCCCTGCACCTCAGACTTTCAGAGAAGGGCTCTCCGAGAGGGAAGCATATGTGCTGAAACAGAAGGAAGGAGACAGCATTGCAAGGTATTAAAAAAGGGCATTTTAAGTAGAGGGGGATAGTTGAATGTGAGGCCCTGACTTGTTATGACTAAAAACAGAAGAAATATCAGAGGCTCTGGGATATTAGAAATATTGAAAGGAGGGTGAATGGGATGAGGCAGAGAAGGGGATGGCATACCAGGGGCTTTGCAGGCTGTGAAAAGGAACTTAGGTTTTATTTTCACTGCAATGTGAAGCCATTGAGTAGTTTAAGAAAGGAAAATTTTATTTGACTTTCCTTCATAAAAATGAATAAAACATGAGAAAAGACTTGAAGGTTCAAGAACGAAAACCTGTTAGGAAGAAATTGCAGTGTTTCAAATAAGAAATGATGGTTCTTCAACTACGGTTTTAGAAATTAAGGGGGTAAAGGAGGTGGAGGTTGCAGTAAACTGAGATCATGCTACTGAACTTCAGCCTGGGAAACAGAGCAAGACTCTATCTCAGAAAAAAAAAAAAAAGTTGAAGGGGTAAGAAATAATTAAAATGGGGATTTACTTTGAAAGCCAATTGAAATTGTTTTTGGCTTGGATGTAGAATATCAGGGAAAGATAGAAATTGAGAATGGCTCCTAGTTTTTAATATAAGGAACTGAGTGGCTAGTAGTGCTATTTATTGAAATGGGGGAGACTTTGGGAGTCACAGATTGAAGAGTGGAAGGCAATAGATAATTCTTTTTGGCACGTGAGGCTTGAGGTCTAAGTAGAGATGTGTAATCCACAGCAGGATACACAAACATAGAATTCAGGAAGTGGTCAGGCTGAAACAGAATTCATCAACCAGAAGATAATATTAAAAGATATAATCCATAAAATAATAATTTAAAAATATTTTTTAAATAATAATAAAATAAAGTCTATTAAAAATGTAGCTCTGGATAAGACCACCTAGGGACAAGTTGCAGATAAAGAAAAAGTTCTGAACAGATCTGTGGGGACACTCCAACCCTGAGAGAGGCATAAAGCATGAGTATCCCACAAGGGAGACAAGATGGCAAATCTGAAAGAAGGGGAAACCTGGAGAGAGGGGGTGCTGCAGTGGCCAAGAGAGGAGAGAATTTCAAGAAAAGTAGTGACGGCCACTCTAAATACTATAGAGAGCCTGAGTAGGTGAAGACAGAGAAAGTCAACCAGTGTCATCTCTGTTCAAAAGAGGAAGTGGCTACAGCTGACCCAGGGAGCATCCTGTCCACTACACAGCCTCACCAGTTTGCAAGAAAGTCAAATGAAATACTTCAGTGAAGGTCCTTTGCAACATGCATGATGTTGTGTTTATATAAGCTAGCTAGTTTGGAGCCATTCTCACCCTTCTGGCCTTCCCCTGGGCTCACCCCTGCATCCCCTTCTGCTTGGGCCCATCAACCATCTTCAACAGAATCCTTTCTATTCATTCTTCAAATCTCAACTCAGGAAAGCTTCCCTGATTCCATCTTCCTCCAGGTATTTGGTGACTCTCAAAGGCATTTCCCTTTATGTAACCTCTCAAACAGCACTTTTCACATAGTACTATAATTACTTATCTATTCCCCATTGGACTGGAGGTTCTGGACAGAAAGTGCTTTTTGTCTTCACATTTTCACTGTACAGTCAGCCACAAAATTGCTGGATATATGTTTATTGAGCTGGAGTGCTCACCTTTGTACTGAACTGAATTTGTCCTCCCTTGACTCCACAGGTGTCTCCTGAGTACTTCTTCTGGGTTCATACTATTCACATGTCCTCGTGAGGTCCAGTTGCATCTTCCAAGGGCTTCATACCCAGGGTTACCCAGAAAGAAGAGGCTTTAGGTATTGGTGAGGGTTCAAGCAATAGATGTTTTCTTTTCTATGCAAAACAATTGTTTTAGTTTAGTTTAGTTTTGCTTATTTCTGAGTGATACAGGCTGGATCTTCCACCCAAAGTGATATATCATCAGAGCAGCCAGGGAGACTGTGGCCAATTAGAAATCTGGAACTTGTTTATCAGTCAGTCAACAACAGTTAGCAGAACCCACTGAGTTGCAGGGTGCTGTGCGCGGCGTGCAGCAGCAGTTACGTTGGAGTTAGGCTGAATTAGTTTCATTTTCACAAACATATAAAGTCCTTAAGAATCTTCACAATCTGTTAATTCTGTTCTTGTTTTATGAGTGGACTCATGGGGCAAACAGATGTAAACTACACTGGACTCTAAAAGAAAAAAAAGTGATTGTGAATTTAGCACAAATACTTCTGTAGAGCGTGCCTGGGGTGCTCTTGGAAACTCACTCTCAGAAGGCAGCATCCAAACACTGCCACCTGCCAAGTATTAACCAGGCTAGTTTAAAAACAGAGATCTCAGTTAGAATTTTAACCCGTGTAATATTGGGGATTCCCACTTGCCCAGGGCTGTGAAAAGAATCTAGTATCTCAGGGAAACAATAGCAAACATTAGAATAAAATGGCACCTTCCATAGTTGTCCAAGGCACAACTTGTAGGACTGTTTGTGGCCATCTTATATCATCTGTAGGCAATTGCTGCTGACCTGCCCCAGGGAGTCAAGCCATATGTCCAGACATTAGGACTTGTAGTTTTCTGTTATAACCAATTATTGTCTACAGAAAAGGAAGAGTTGAAATGTTATCTTATGGAAGGTGTTTTTTCCAGGAGTCTAATAAGTCAAATCTTTCCCCAGAGTTGCTGACTGTTGGCTTCTCCATTAGTCTTTTCTCTTAGAGTTTGACAAAACCATTATGTGTAATATATCATGTCCCCTCTCCACTTTTATCTTCACCTGACTTGTTTGGCCTTGGGATGAATTTTGGGGATGTGGACTCTACATACACAGTTCCCCTTCTCTTATTCTGAATTGCATTAGCCCTCATGGTGCCATGAGTGAAATGCTCCCTGAGTTCTCTGAGTTCCAAATGCTACCCATATTAGAGTGGGTCTTTGGAAAGTCAACAAGAGGAATATTATTGTAAGTAGAAGTGTACAATATTGATTACTGACAAGCAATGCAGGCTTCAGAGAAAGTGTCTTGGGAAACATTCTTGTACATTTCTGCTCAACATTAATTGGGCACATATTGTGAGCAGGTGCTGGGTCATGGGCAGATGAAGACAGAGAGGACAAAGGTCCTTTCTTTAAGGAGTTAATGTCTACCGTTACAGAGACAACACCACATGCCTAGTCACTGTTGACTTTCAGGGCTCTGAAATCCTCTTTGATATTGGTGTTCACCATGATCCTTAGGTTTCCTCAAAACACATGTAATAGTTTGTCAAAGACAAACTAAAGAAGTTCATGGTACAATCTTGGGCACAGCTATATACATTTTTTTTAGAAGTCTCTCAAACCCTGGAAACTGTGGCTTAAGGAATCAAGGACCAGACTTACTCTCCTATTGCTGGGTTGAGTTGAAAGTTATTCTCGAGGTTCCACCTGAGAAAAACGCTCAGAAAGCAGCTTGGCTATGAGGAGGTGCACAGGGAGTTGAGGGGGAGGCAACTTGATGAGGCTTCAGGGAGGGTGAATCCCTTGGGATCAGTGGAAAAAGACTGAAAGTTCTTAAAGAGCGCTTCTGAAAATAAGAGTAAGATATCTCAATGCACCTCCCAGAAACAGTAGAGCTGTTGTTCCCCCTGTATCAAATGCATGTGATAACCAAAGACAGAAAACTATGACTTCATTTTTGTCCCTGGATGAAATGTTCTAGAGAATATGTGCTATTTTTGATAACGCTCTGTGGATAAACCCCCAAGTCTTCCTAAGTCTAAACATCCAATTGTTGTCCTAAATTTAATCACAATTTTCTCATCTCATTGCTTCTCATTCCTCTCTAATGTGATATCTATATTTCATGCAACCCCCAACACCTATTTTTTGAATTTGGACTGGGAAGATAATTCAGGTATATGGCTCCATTTTCGTACATGCATTCTGTATATAGAGAGTTAAACAGGGCCATTTTGCAGCCTATTTTCTTATTGGTTCTCTCTAACAATTGCAGGTTTTGTGCATTGGGGTTCAAGGCCATTACTTCCTCATTGGCTCTTCCCAACAATTATCACAATCTAACCTCAGATAAACTGTACTAAAGAGGTGACTAGGTTAGTGAAAGCAAAATGGGCTTTTAGATCCAGCCTGCTCACCTCCCCAAGCTGTGTGAACTTGGAACTGCCATCTTAATTTCTTGAGCTTTCATTTTACTTGTACATAATACATAAAAATGAAGAAAATAATATGAATTTCAAAAGATTGAAGTGAGTATCAGGTGCATATAAAGGACCTACCATCATGTCTAACTCATGGTAGTTTTTCAACTTTAAGTACTCTTCCCTCCCTTCAAAGATAAGATAAACACTGGATGTCAAATAACTTCTACAAAAGAAGAAATTACGCTTTTTCTCTCTAACAAATTCCTACAAACCAGTGATTTTAGTATCTCACATTAACTATCACAGTTCCATGCACATGGTATATTCTAGCACATATTTTATGAACGAGTGGATGAATAAAGTATAAAATGTGTTGCAGTATTAAAAACTATGAGTTAAAGACAGAATAAAACCAGTAGATCATAACATGAACTTGATTTTCTGTTAGACCAGTTTAACTTTTAAGAAGTTACCAAAAAAGAGGAAAAAAAATGTATTATGAGTAAGCTTTCTTGCCGAGAAATCGGTATCTCACTACATAAACCACAGGAAGCCAGTATGGTCTTTTAAGTGCTACCTGAAATGGGCAGGTGTTGGGGCTTCTGGCCCCAAAGCTGAACATTTAGGGCATAGAAGCCATAATGCCCCCCAATTGTTTTAACTGACTGAAAGAACCATTCAGCTCCCACAAGCATCTGGTGTATTCCCAGAGAGAAGCTTCTGAGGCCAGCTAACCTAATTCACTGTGTCCTTATTCTCCCTGTGAGGCACTGCTTCTTCGGTGGCCATTTTGCAGAGCTGGGTACTGAGACCCTGGTGACAAATGATATTTGAAGTCACACTGTAAGTTAGCAATTGCCTGGCCACCACGTTCTGCAGAAGCTCTGTACAAATTTCCAAAACTGTAAAGTGATTTATATTCAAACAATTACATATGGTCATGATGGTGAGTATACAATGCACAATCAGCAGTCAGGAAATATTAAATAGAGGCCATATGGTATAGTAATTAAGAATGTGATCCATAGAATTGAACTTCCTGGGTCTGCAGCCAAGCATGGCCAAGCACAACCAAGCTATGCAAACTTGTACAATATTAAAACTTCCTATGCCTCAGTTTCTTCGGTTGTAAAATTTGCCTAATAAAAGTGTCAACCTCATAGGGTTGCTGTGAGAATTAAATAGGATGAAGCACTGGGGCAGGTGGCTCATAGAGCACATCTATTACTCCATTTATCTGAGCATGATTTTTTTCCACTTTCTACTAGTTCCATAGAATAGTAATTATTAGGGAAAAAGTCATTCAGGACTCAAAAAATTTGATAAATATTCAATAAATATTACTTAACTGTACATGAAATAATGTTAGTAGTTCTACAATCACAAACTGTACATGAAATAACGTTAGTAGTTCTACAATCACAAATTGTACATGAAATGTTCGTAGTTCTACAATCACAAATTTCAGGTACAGTTTTAAACATTTTCTCTTTAATTACATTTGTGAGAAAAGATTTTCTGTAGACATTTACAACATGGAGTTATCATAGTTGTAACCCCAGAGTTTCATGGGGAGGTTCTCCTTTAGAGGACCTAGAGGAAGTGGCTCCAGGGAATAACAGCATCCTTATGAAGAACTCTCAGATTGTCTTGTGCCAGATGGAAACTGCTTTTACTGAACAGCTGGGTCAGAAAGTAGGAGAAAGAGATGGTCCCATCAAACTATTTGGTGTCCTCAACTATCGCTTGAAAAAGTGGTCTCTTTAGCTTGAGTCAATGTCCTGGGGGATTCCTGTGAATGTTGCTAGGACTCCCCCTTGTTAGTAAAATGGTATTTTATTGCTTACATGAGAAAAATATACAGCCCACAATCTCAGATAGTGACTATCAACTTTAATAATAGCACATGGGTGATATTTTTATTTTCTCTATAGTTAACCATACATTATAGATTTAATAAAGGTATTGCTAATTTGAAAGCATTTCCCTAAAGAAATAAAAAATCAACTAAACATTTGCATAAAAATTATGTAAGAAATATTAGATTGGTTTAGAAAATTATTGTACGTGAACAATCCAGCAACACTGATTAGGTGGAAAACTTGAATCTGCAAGTGGCTTTTCATTCAAAAGCCACCTAGTGATTGTAAGCTCTTCATTTCCTACAGTCCTCACATCTTCATGGTTTAATCTGTGCTAGTATGTCGTAGTCCTGTGACTTAATGAAATAAAATGCAAGTCAACGTTGCCACTGATTTGTTGGGTGTCTGTACACTCACCTTATAAATGCCTAATTTTATGCAATAATTCTTTTTTGAATCACATTTTAAAACCTGTTATTTAAAGGGGCTTTTAAGAAAATCAAATAAAATAACCGATAGGTAGATGTTTCCTAAAAATAAAATGACAGATCCTAGTCTCCTTTCTCTTGTGATTTTAGGCACACCAGGAAAAGCTTCTACCACCCCGTCCAAAACATCTTCCCACTCCAAAAGCATAACTGGATCTGCATTCCTCTAGGTTTTGAAGCTGATGTTTAACATGATGAGTGGATAGATGGCTTAGCCTGAACTGGTTGGAAGCAGATTTACAGTGAGTCTTAGAATATTTGAACACAGGTTTAGTGTTTGGAATGAATGGGGAGGCTGCTGTGTGTAGTGGTATTTGGATGTGAGGTTTGGGTAGAAGTGTGAAGGGGCTGTTGATAGTTGAAATAACTACTGGAATAGAAAATTATTAGGATAGTTAGCTTTAAGTGACAGATATTTACCCCACTCTCCCTAAACAAGGTGAAAGGAGATTATGGGTTGGTATAACTGAAAAGTTCAGGGACTGTTCAACTAGAGCTTTAGCTGTCCTCTGTCAGTTGGCTTGTCATCTCACCCTGTGGGCTTTGTTCTCAGGCAGGCTCTCTGCACTGGCAGGGAAATTGGCAGATGGCTCTGGCAATATGAGGACCTCATGACATAGAAGGAAAAGCTAACTACTACTCTCATCAATACTAATTTTTAACGTCCTGAGCAAGCACTCCAGTTTGCTAAATTTTGGCTTCATTTCTATCCTTCAGACCAGGATGAAGGATGAGAATGGAAAATAAGGTAGCCTAATTGGCTCAGCATTGGCCAGTTGCTGGAATAGATGTCAGAGAGAGAGAGGAATGTGATGGTGAGTATAGATTTAGCAGGTTCAGATGGAGAGGAAAGGGGTTCCCCAAAGGAGTGTGTGCTAGATGGGGAGTCTGGCTCCTGACCACTAACTTCTGCATGAATTTTCAGGCCCTTCTGTTGGTAATAATAAAGGCTTTACCAGAGAGGCCTCATGGGGAAAGCTGCCATCTTCACATCAGGCTTGGTGAGCTGCAGCCTCCAAGGGCAGCTACAGTCAAGGACTCAGGTCCTCCTGACTAGCCATGCTCTTAGGCATAGCTGCATCCCTAGCTCAGGTGCCTTCATTCAGAGGCCTCTAATGGGGCTTTTGGCCAACGCTTTTCCCAGGCCTCTCTGCCAAGGCCACCTTATGGGATTGTGGGGGGCAGCTTTGAAGCTACTTTTCTCCACTTCAGTGCAGTGCTCAAAAATTTTCCAGTCCTAGTGTCTTCCCTTTTGTCATCTCTGCCTTCCACCCACCCTGACCCAGTTCATAAAACTGCAGGATCTTTTTGTTTGGGACTTCCTTGTCTGTACTGATTCTCCTGACCTTTGACTGGTACCATTCTGTAGGGAGAAAATAGAATAGAAGAGAGTTGACATTTTCTCTTGTTCAGCCTCTTTTTCATACTGTTGGAGAAGGTGATTAAAGGCTTCCCTTTTAATTCCGTTTTGGCTTTTTGTTTTAATCAGCTACTCCAACACCTGGCTGCTCAGCTGTCTTCAGCTCAGCTGAGCTCCTGACAAATTAATGCAGGGGGCAGGGTAGTCTATTAAGCACAGTGCCATTCTGGAAGAATAACAAAACAGAGGAGCCCACAGGGCACTTTTACAAGGTGCTAGCAAAGTCTGTGGACGTTCTAGAGGAGTGAAGATGATTGTTTCCCGGAGTCTGAGAGTCCCTTGGGGCACTTCACCAGTGGGTATCCAGAAATGCTAGTGGGTCCCGTGGGGCACTTCACCAGCCACAGCACTTCTCAAGAAGTGCCAGGAGAAGCTTCAGGGTATTCGTGGAGGGTGTATGGATTGTTTATAGAAACTTTTTAGTTCTGAAGAAGATCGATGGTCTTTTTAGCTGCTAACCCCTGCTGGAGCTCCCCCTGGTGGGTTAGATTGGATATCCCACAGAGAGGTTTGGAGAAAGTTAAGGAAGAGGTTTTCTAGCCAAAGGCAATGGAGCCAGAGATGATTAGCAGGACCCCTGCAAGCTGAGCAACCCCAAGCAGGTCCAAGGCATTGGAGAGGAGTCAGAAGGCAAAAGAAAAATGACCCTTTGAGATCACTATGCCCAGCAGGTCCCAAAAAGATCTTAGAGACCTTATGATTAGATCCCCTCCAGAGGTAATCTTTCTAAAATTCGTAAAGGAGAGATGAACTTTGGCATTTGGCCTAAATCATCCAGAGAAGATTATCTTGACCTCAAACTCAACAGTTATATTGTAGGACTGACTAAATGTCTGAAGACAGCTTATATAGCTGGTGGAATATAGAGTGAAGCTTAGAACAATTCTCAAAATATTTTATAGGAGATTCAACTGAGAGAAATGCCTATCCTCTTCTTAAAAGGCAGGATTTTCTACACTGGCTTATTTCTGGGATCTCCAAATGTAGGTTCATATGAAGTTACTGGAAGCTTTTCCAGGGGTGAAAGAATATCCAAAACGAGATGTGTTACTTCTTAAGCAATTTCTACTACATTTTTTTATAGCTCATAGAGACATTTATAAGTAGAAGTACATACTTTACTCCCCAAGAGTTAGGAATAGTGACATGAACCCAATACCAGTGTTTCCAAGGTTTCTACTATTTAATTAATCAAATGATTTAAGCTTCTTGAAAAATATATAGTCTATGAAAATATAAATAACTTAAAAATATTGCTCCCTTATTTGAGATACCTAACATATAGATAATCATGTATTAATAATTCCTATCATATGGATTACAACCTCACAATGGATCAATCATTCAATCATAATGATTTACTTTTTTAATTTTCTGAACTGTGATAGCCACTTGAAGGGGATAATGGAGCTACAAAATGCAATTTTTCACCTCAAGGAGCTCAGTTTACTTGGGGGCAACAGGATGATAATATGTGTGGAATAAAAACAAAAGATGTTCAGTCTATAATTACCTACTCATGTGGATGATTAAGAGTCTAAAAATTGTAAGAAACCAGAGGGTGGAGGTATCATCTTTAATAAGAAGCCTTCCCAGGCCTTGAGTCTGGGGTCCTTTTGCTGCCTCTGAAACTTTGTTTATCTACATTCTTCCCTCCACTTCTACCATTCCCCCTCATAGGACTCAATCCTTCAGCATATAAAAATTGAAGTCAATTTTTTCCCTCTGTATCTAACTACTGCCTATATAGCAAGAACCATTCTCAATCAGTCTTCACTTCTATGCCTTTTATTGGAGGACTTTCATTAACATTTTTATAAATAATAAAAAAGTTACTTTTACACTTAATAGTTACATTTAGCAATATGTTTCATCAATTTCTCTGTTCGTCTTTGTTTCTTCTATTGGGGCAGGATGTGTAGTGATAACACACGCATGTACTAGAGCCAGTCTGCTGAGGTTCAGTCTGCAGATCTGACAGTTCTTAGCTGGGAGGAAGTTCTATGTCTTTCTCATGACATATCTTCTCAATTGTAAAATGAACCTCATAGTAGTGTCTATTTTATTGAGTTGTTATTGGGATCAAATGAGCTAGTGGTGTAGTCACTCAGAACTGTGCCCAGTAGAAAGTAAATAATTATTAGCTGTTATTGTTATTACCCCTTTCCTTCCTCCAGTATTCTTGCTTAAGAACATCATCTAATGGTGGTTTAGTAAATTTTGTGTAAACTCTTTTGGTTCTGTATGTTTTTAAATCTTTTATTATGTCCTTGAGCTTACATGGCAACACACCTGGGTATAGAATACTTGGTTGGTAATTATTTTCCCTCAGTGCTTTGAAGGTGTTATTTCATTGGCTTTGGTATTTATTGTTGCTTACAGGAAGTGTACAGCTAATCTAATTTTTATTTCTATTAATTTATCTTTCCTCCTGATAGCTTTTGAGTGTCTTCCCTTGTTTCTGATGGACTGTGCTTTCACTATGAAGTTTCTAGATGTAGCTTTATTGTTAGTTATCCTATTTGGTGATTTGGCCTACACTTTTCATTTTTGGAAAATTTTGTGGTATTTATTACTTCTCTGCCATTCCCTGCATTTTCTTATATGGGAAGTCTTATTAGACACTGGTGGACCCATTCAGTCTTTCCTCAGTCAACATTAACCTACCTTTTCTTATTTTAACTCCTTATCCCTTGATGCTGGATTCTGGGTTAATAATTCAGTATATTTAAACCTTCATCAATGATTCTGATCCAGAGTATATTTTCATCTATTGAATTTTATGTTTTATTTCATTGACTGTTTTATTTGTAAGTTTTCCAACTGGTCCCCTTTTATATATGTTTTAATTTCATTTCAATTTCTGGTTCATTTTATTCTTCTAAATGTATATTATACTTTAATTTATCCCTTTAAAAATACTAAACAGACATATTTGTAGTCTTTGTTAGAATCCTCTATTAAATGAATTAATCTGAATTTAATTTTGTTGTTAGTGCTTGACTTTTCATATATCTTGAAAGTTTGGTTTGTGTGCTTATTTTGAGCAGTCAGTTAACTACTACTTTCTCTCTTCTAAATTTATTTCTTCTGCTAGTATTCTTTTTTTTTTTTCAGGCTCTCCCTCTCAGTCCCCTATATAGAATTAAATTCTTATAAATATGTTTTAGGGCACCCATGCTCTCATTTCGTTCATGGTCAATTATTATCCGGATTGTTACCCAAGATGGTGTAATATCCACAGCTTCTTCAACTCTAGTCCTTTCTGGAATTCTTCATACTTCTATCAAAGTGAACTTTCCTCCTTACTGCTTTCATATTTTGAAGATAATATTTTTGTATGACATATCATGTGCTTTATAGTGGGTTTCCTATTACCTTCACCAGCATCATTACTCACTATCTTCCTCCTTAATCCCATAACTGCCATATTGAACGTCTTGCAATACCTTGAATGTGCTGTGGTCTCTCAGCATCTCTAGGCCATTTTCACACTCTAATCTTTCTGATTACAGAGTTATTCCCACATCTCCCCTTGCTCCACTCTTATTCTGTCAAGTGGATACCTACTCATGAGTTAAAGTACTACTCAGCTATTACCCCCTCCTAGGAACTTTGCAGACTTCTCCCTCTACCTACATCCTGTCTCTTAGAATTACCTTTCATAGAAAATTTTGAACAGTCATAGGACCCAGGTTACCCCAATCATCATCTTTATTCGCTTGCCATCTTTCCCATCTTCGAGTTTGTTTTTTTTTTAATCAGAAGCTGTCTCTTTCTTTTAACATCTATATTCCTAGGACCTAGTATTGTTCCTACCCTGGAACAAGTAATCAATACTTGTTAAATGAATTTATATATGAACAAATGAGTGTGGGGGATGAATTAATGTGTGAATAAATGAATAGAAGCCAGAGGCATCCTGGGTAATAGGTGTCTGCTACAGAGAAGATTAAAAAGCAAGGAGAACCAGGAAGGGTCTAAGAATCCTTCCTGGAGCTTTTCCACAAAAAGGCCTTTTTAGAGTTGCCAGATGTTAGCATTACTTACTAGGGGCATAGTAAGTGTGACTCAGCTTATCACATGGAACCCTAGCGTACACATATGGATCCCCCAAACATCTCCAATAGCTGGCATTGCCAGGTCCATAGTAAATGTTAGGATATAGGTGGAAATAAGAGAAGATTTCTCCCTGACAGAACTGAGTCTAGAGGGAGATACAGATGAATAAAATGATTATGCCAGTGCAACATGGTAACTGCCAAAATAGATGAATAAACAGAGAGCAGAGGAAATATAGAAGGAAAAATGAATGAGTACTTATGGGAATCACAAAAGACTTCATTGAGGAAATAATATTTTGTCTGAGTTTTCAAAGATGAACAGGAGTTTGGGCAGAGAAGTGAATGAATACATTGGAGATGAGGGCAGTGTGAGGACCATGTATGAGAGATTAATGTGCAAAACTCTGCAGTTCATTCTATAAAGGTAAGGATAGTATACAGCAGAGTCCCAGCCTTAGTTTTTGAAAACCGAGATTCGGATCTTGGCTTCCCTCTTGACCAGCTGTGTTCCCCTGGAATGCTTCTGTTGAGCATGAGGCCATCTTAGGAAAGACTTTTAACATTTCTGAGCTCCAGTGTTCTTATATTCAAAATGAGAGTAGCCAGAGACTACTCCCTAGAGTGACTGAGAGCATCACATTAGTTGTAATAACTTTTTATAAATGAAGTTTTTGTTTATTTTGATTAGGATAACATAAATATTTAAGAATACCTAAATAAATAATGTGGCCTTACATTTAGCCAGGATGTTTGATGATTAAATAGGCCACATATATTTTAATGTGCTGCAATCTACAATAAAAATAAAAACTAAAATGTTCCAAGTGAAAAATTCCCCACCTTTTTTCATCTCTCTAGAGCTGAGAAATTACCTACCTTTCTATGTTTTGATCTTCAACAGGAAAGTGCTTCAAGGGGTCTAATTCAGGTGCTTCTGAGTCCAAAAGTCTCAACAACTCTAAAAAGATGATGAAATTTCCATTTTAAAAGTGCCATTGTGCCACAAGGGGGTAGGGGTGCTCTGTGTAAGTCTTTGCCATGTGCTCTTTCTAACCTAATCTCTTAACAAAAAGATTTAAAAATTTTAATTTTAATAGATATTTAAATTAATAGATATTTTATATAGCATCTACATTTCCACTATCACTTTTCTTATAATTAACATCTGTACAGAAATATCAGCAAAGATACCAAAGACCAACGTATTTAAGCTCTGGCTTTCTGTCTAATATTCAGCAGGATAGTTCTAGAGGGCTAAGAGAGTGACCCTAGGGTTGGAAGATTTGGTTACAAAGGCCACCTTTCATTATACTGAACAGATAGCCACAGGGCAATGTGTATCTTCCACAACTGGATTTTACCACAGCAAATTCCCTTCTATGTACACCCATTAAAAAGAATTCAATACAAAAAAAAAAAAACTGGGTTGTTTTTAATCTTCTGTTCATTACTCACTACTTGAACGAAGAAGAAAACAAAATGACTAGATGAAAGAGAAACCGACTAATCCCTTAAAGTATGCATCTTAAAAAAATTGTTCACCACGTGTGTGTGCCTATTAAGCAACATGGTTTTAAAAAAATAACTAGTTGAAGCATGCAGTAGCAGAACTATGACATCATTTCTGGATAAGTTGTCCCTCCTCGTTGCTAAGGTTGTCCAGGGCATAAATCCAGGGAGGTACTCTGTGGGGTACAAAAACACAGCTGGAACACCGGGAATTCCTTCCAGGATCCACAGAGCAAGTCCGATTATTTACCTCCGGTGTTACAGAGCTAATAGATTCCACCTGCGGCATTCTGGCCACTGACACCCTCTTCCTCTGTGCTCCTGAAACACTGAGCACCCAGAGCCCACCCTTTTTTTGTACTTTCTTACTCTTCAGCTTGGAATATTAACTCGTCTGTACTCTGGGTTCAGATGGTTTGTTTGGTACACTTCAACATGATGTCATTAGGGTTTCACGTCATTCTATTTTAAGTGCTTAGAGAAGAAAAATAATGCTGTGTGTACATGATGGCTTGGGCAGTGATTCACGTGGTCACAGTATTTTACCCTATCCCTTCAGTGGCGCATAGCCATTCTGGGCCCATGAGCAATCTGTCTGTAATAAGTGACAGATTCTGCCTCATATAAAGGAAAGAGCTGGAGGACAGCAGCCCGGACCCAGTACAATAGCAAGGCAGGTGCTCCGATCAGACTCTGCTCTACCAGGAAACGCTTCTGGAATGCATGACCAATTTGGTTTCAGAACAGAATACTCCCTTTAATGGATAGAAAACACTAACCTTTTCTTTCTCCTTTTCCTTCCCGCATACCCCCACCCTACTGACTCCCCAGTTTCAAAAAGCCCCTTTTTTACTTTAACCCTTTCAAAGGATAAAGGGCCAGGCTTCAATCTGCACAGATGTATCCATCTATATGTTGCTCTGCTAACAAACCAGAAAGAGGAGTAAAAATTCATCAGCCAGGAGAACAAAAAATCATCAGCTGGGAGAACAATCTCCGAGCAGGAGCCAGTGGAATGATGGGTCCATTTTTCTTTCAAATTCTCATTTTTAAGCAACTTCAGAAAGCATACTTGTAGGGAAATGGTTAGAGCACAACATTTCTGGAGATAAGAAGGGCTCTGGAAAGAAAAAATACACTATTAAATCTGAAATAGTCAAAATCACATTAAAATCACATACATTCCTTCAGAGATCATGTAGCATTTGAGTGAAATCTCACTTTAAGAAATCTGAGTTTTGTCAAGTTGCATGATACTGATTGAATTAGATAGTAAGTAATACTGTTATCAATATTACTACGAGTGTTGCTTATATGCATAGGAGGCAACACTGGATTGTGTATAATCCAATATACTAGTTTCGCTACACACACAGCAAAAGCAACTATAGCTTGGGAGAAATAATTATCCTATATTTCAATTAAAGTCTACATATGCATACCCTGGCTCTATTGACAAAGCAAGACTTAAGCAATATTTTATGGTTTCTTTTCCATCCAACAGTATTTGAAATGCAATGATAGAGAGCAACATATATTAACAGTAATAAGGGTTTCCCCCTCTGAGAGTTGTTGTAACTTATCTTTGAAGTTAAGCTCATTTATCATGGGGAGAATAGACCCCAAAAAGTACAGCAGCCGCAGCATCCTGCCTGAGGCAGAGTTAGAGATTTCCAATAGCTGCTGTAAAGAAACATTTTGAAAATGCGTTCACTACTGCACCAATAAATCTTAAGACAGAAGAGTTTTAATTACAGAGGATGGCAAAGCCAAGATTTTTCAAATGAACCCAAAAGTATGACATGAGAGAGCTTTCCCCCTCACTCCCATGCTACCCAACCCTTGATAAATGTCTATGTCTTCTTTGCCTGAGAACAATAGTCTGCTTTGTAAGCAGGACTCCTGGAGGATATCTTCATTTGTAACATAGTATCGAGAAAAATGATGGAAGTGAAATATAGTAAGCCAATCTATATGCATGTATGAGGAGCAAAGAATATGGTAGGTGTACCGTGAATTCTTTGGAGGCATATTGCAGATTGTATATACGGGAGAACGTGTTATGCATGTGTATGCAGCTTTCTTGCATGTATATGTGGACATGTGCTCCTGTATGGCTTGATCCTCAATAGCCTGCTTCTTAAAGGAGAGAAAAAATATTAGTGTTATTTGCATCCTAAGACTAAAAATAAACTCTTATTTTTTCAAAGAAAAAAAATTAGACTAATGAAATTAGAGGTTGTTTAAATCAGAGGCAATTAAAATGCACACATTTCTTTTCCTAGAGTCTACAATTGTATTCAACGTTTGCAGTACAACGCCTGCCTGTAGGATAAATAATTTAATGGGTTTTGTGATTTGGTACTAAAAGCATAACAAAATCCTACAGCTGTAGCCTCATTTTTTTCCACACTCAAACTGTTCCCTTCTTAAATTGCACATTTTGTACAGTTTTTTTTTAAAGAACACAAAGTAGGTTCTACATCTTTGAGAACCAATTTCCGACATAATAGGTAATCGTACATAATTACAGGAGTTTCAGAAACTGAAACAAGAAAACAAAACAAAACAAAACAAAATCTCTTTCTACCCTAGTTCCCCTTTCTTCTTAAAGACTGAGATTAAATCACTATATGATTTCATTCAGTTTTGCCCTTTATTACAACAAATGATACATGCTGAGAATAACAAAAAGTGAAAACTACCCTAAATGCTTTTGTTTCCGTCATTCAGTATTACTCTAAATTAGTTATTTAGATTAATTATTAATTAAACATGAGGATAAGTTTTTATAAATTGCCTTCATTGTTTACATTTTTACTACATGTGCCACACAGCTTAAGGCTTTGCAGTCAATGTGGGCTGCACTTTGAATTACCTAAGTATTTTCTGCACCCTCACTCTTCAAAGGGCATCGCAATATTCATTAACTTTCCTACGCTTAGAGTGACACTATGGACCAAAAGAACGTTCAGCTGCCATGGCTTAAGAAAGAGAACTTCAAACTTCTAAAAGAGGCAATGAGAGAAAACTATAATAGTGAATGAATGGGTACTGTCTCTTCTCATCTTTTTCTATTTCTTTGAGGTTGTTGGGACGGAAGTGGCCTTGGGACTTACGGCAGAGGTAAGGTCTTGCTCCAAGGCCTTTGTCGGAATGAGTTTCACAGCTGGAAATCAAAGTTGCTGGGTTTCCTAACTGTTTATGGTAGGCTGGGGGCTTCTTTTTCTCTGTAGATTGTAGGTCAGAGGTTGAAAGAGTTTTTGGAACTACCCACCATCCTTTCCTACCTCTCTAACTAAAAAATAAATGCTTCCTTTTCAGTGAGTAGGTAAAATGAGCTGGATTGTCTTTCAACTAGCGTGGTAGCTGTGAGGGCCACCAAGTGGCTTACAATCTGGCCATTTCTGAGATTCCAGGAGGGGGAAGTGGGGGAGGAGATTTAGTCTTACAACCAACAGAATGAGCTGATTCTTATTTATAGGGAACACTTTTTTTGTGCCTAACTCCAAGTTATTTCTTTTTCTCTTATAACGCTAAAGTGTCACTCAATGACATTAAAATGAATAAAGTACAAACCAGAAGTGTGCTAATAAATTTTCCCTAAACCACAGGCTTAAAAATTAAAGGAAGTGTCTAAATCAAATGTATATGAAGAAAAATGCATTAGGGAATTCCAGTTACTCTTTCTTTCAGCAATGTCAGGGAGCATTGTGGATACTGGCAATTCAATATTCATCTCTTTATGTGGGATTAGAAGTGAATAAATAGGTCTGAAGGCTTGATCATAAAGACAAAGTTTAGATATTATTGTCCCCAACAATATAATTTCACAGTAAAAACAAGAATAAAAACAAAAACCATGAATAGTAAAGGGTTTAGTATTTCCAGAACAAACAGCTTGTAATTTCAAAATGCAGGTAGAAAGAGATCAAATATATTATTCCCATTTTGCAGATCCAAATGATAGCACAGATTGGAGCAGGTCAGAGCTGAGGTAGCAAGATAATTCTGGAAAGAAGTAGTATGGGGTAAGAACACTGCCTTACACTTGAAGAATTTGGAATAACTTCCTTAAATAGGTGACATTGGAGATATCTCCGAACCTCATTCTCTTCATCTGGAAAACGGGAAGAATAAGACTATAAGAATAAGACACATAGTATCTTTAGAATTTGTCACATCATGCCTTGTCATTGGTACCTCTGTATTCTGCAATACCATGAGGTTTTTGTTCATAGTTCCCTCTTCCAAAGTGTCTGACACATTAGCATTCCACAATATCTAATAAATAGCCAAATGGAGGATTAACTGTCTTCAGGTTGCCAATCATTTTTTAGGTCTAAGATCTTCTGATACCCTAAGAAATGCATAAATAAGATAAACTACTTTGTTTTGCATATGATCTTACAATTGCTTTTTGCCTAATTATTCTCCCAAAGCATCACAACCTACAAATTATTAAATTATTGAGTGGGATGTAGTTGTCTACAACTACATTTTTCCTTATATTCCATACATGTGTTACACAATTTATGAACTTACTAAATGCATGTTAAAGTGAAATTAATAGTGAACCTTAATGCAAGGTCAGCAAACTAGGCCAAGATGGCCTACGACCTATTTTTGCAAATAAAGTTTTATTGGAACACAGGCACATCCATTGCTAACATATTGTCTATGGCTGTTTTTGTGCTATAGTGGCAGAGCTGAGTGGTTGCAACAGAGATCTGATGACCTGCAAATATTAAAATATTTAGTATCTGGCCCATTAGAGAAAACATTTGTGAACTCCTAACTTAATGGAGGACCTCTTTTCTCTACTCACACATTAACTCACAAACTGTGAGTTCTGATCTTACACCTCTGATCAGAGAATTAAGATCAATTGTAGTAATAGTAATGTAATTAACAGGAGTTATTCATAGCGTCCTTGCATAGATCCTTACCTAAAAGTGATGTTCCTCTGGCCTTTCAAGTAATATACACTCTCTTTTTGCACTCTCCTTAGACAGCTTTAAGGAAAAATCTAATTGTCTCATATTTAATTCTGAGACATAGTAAGTTGTGTAGTGAGACACTGGTATATAAACTATTATAAGATCTATAACAAATATTTGTCTTTATGACATCTTAGCCTAAATATGGATAACTCTGGAAGATGTAAAGAAAGGTTAGTTTGGGGAACACAAGTAAAGGAATTAATAATATGTGCATATATATATCGTATGTTACTAGAATCATGTTTCCTTTCATCATAATGAAATAATCATTTTTTTCTCCAAATGATGTTTATTGTTCTTAGACTTTTGGAAAGTGATAAATGAAAATTTAAAATGGAGTGTTAAACAGCTTATGATTGTGTTTCTTACTCTACAAAGGCATTTATGGTACAATTTTTTGCAGATTGTGCTTTATATATCATAGGTAAAGCATGTATACATCTTTGGTGAAAACATATAAGCTATGTTTATACTACATGGAATACAGTTAAGTATTAAGATTTTAGTTGGTATTCTACAAAAGCTCTTGTCTGTAATACACAGTTGTGAACCCATCAAATGAAGCTGTTGGGTTAGAAAGAAGTAGGTGAAATGGTGTTGGGAAAACTGGCTAGCATTGTGCAGAAAGCAGAAACTGGACCCCTTACACTAAAATTAAATTTTAGTGTCACCTTACACTAAAATTAACTCCAGATGGATCAAAGATTTAAACATAAAACTTAACACCATAAAAACACCAGAAGAAAATGTAGGCAAAACCATCCAGGACATTGGCATAGGCAAGGACTTCCTGACTAAAACACCAAAAGCAATGGCAATACAAGCCAGGAGAGACAAATGGGATCTAATTACACTCCAGAGTTCTGTACAGCAAAAGAAACCGTCATTAGAGTGAATTGGCAACCAACAGAATGGGGAAAAAATTTTGCAATCTACCCATCTGACAAAGGGCTAATATCCAGAATCTACAAAGAACTAAAACAGATATACAAGAAAAAACAACCCCATTCAGAAGTGGGCAAAGGATATGAACAGACACTTTTCAAAAGAGGACATATATGAGGCCAATAAACATATGAAAAAATGCTCATCATCACTGGGCATTAGAGAAATGCAAATCAAAACCACCCTGAGATATCATCTCATGCCAGTTAGAATGGCGATCATTAAAAAATCAGGAGACAACAGATGCTGGAGAGGATGTGGAGAAATAGGAACACTCTTACACAGTTGGTGGGAGTGTAAATTAGTTCAACCATTGTGGAAGACAGTGTGGTGATTTCTCAAGGATCTAGAAATAGAAATTCCATTTGACCCAGCAATCCCACTATTGGGTATATACCCAAAGAACTATAAATCGTTCTACTATAAAGACACATGCACACATATGTTCATTGCAGTCCTGTGTACAATAGCAAAGACCTGGAACCCACCCAAATGCCCATCAATGATAGACTGGACAAAGAAAATGTGGTACATATACGCCATGGAATACTATGCAGCCATAAAAAACGATGAGTTTGTGTCCTTTGTAGGGACTTGGATGATCTGGAAACCATCATTCTCAGCAAACTGACCCAAGAACAGAAAGCCAAGCACCATAGGTTCTCACTCATAGGTGGGTGGAACAACGAGAACATGTGGACTCAGGGAGAGGAACATCACACACAGGGAACAGTTAGGGGGTGGTTAGGGGAGAGACAATGGGTGGTGGGGAAGGATAGCATGGGGGAGAAATGCCAGATACAGTATGCACGTAAAGTAAAATAAATAAATTAAAAAAAAAAAAAAAGAAAAAG
The DNA here is from genome assembly GCA_036589455.1 of Ateles fusciceps. NCBI lineage: Eukaryota > Metazoa > Chordata > Mammalia > Primates > Atelidae > Ateles > Ateles fusciceps. The sequence goes on from JAZHEH010001541.1 coordinate 2,354,388, forward strand.
GTGGCCAACATTCCAGAATCCTCCTCAAGATTCCACAAACACAATCAATACCTGGGACTACCAAGAGCAAACCTGTCTAAATTTACATAAGGAAGTTGTTGTAGTAACAAACAAACAAAAAACAATAAAACAAAAAGCAAAACAAAAACAAGACAAAAAACCTAAACCATTTTAGTATGGTTACTGAATGGAGAGGTTATACACATGAGATTAAAAATCATGTATCCAGATGCTAATCTTCCATCTTGGCTTCATACCTTAGACCATGCATGACTTTTTACAAACTACTTAATACAGTTGTTCCTTAGTTTCCTTGTCTTTATGGAAGGCTTCTTCCATGTTATTGGAGAAAAAAACAGGCAATATTATTAGTTTTATAGCAAACTAATAAAGATACTAATAGTGCCTCCTGGTATTGTCTTTTTTTCTTCTTCAGACCAAACTACTTTAGTAATGGGTTTACATTTTTATATAATACAATATATATGTACAAACATGTGGCTAACTTCAGTTTTCTTTTCGTAATTATTATTTTTAGTTTAGATTCCAGGGGTACATGTGCTTGTTTGTTACATGGGTATATTGCATAATGGTGGGGGTTGGGCTTTTGGGGTACCCATCACCTGAAAATTGAATATTGGACGCCATGAGTAATTTTCCATCCCTCATCCCTCCTCTTTCCTCCCCTGCTTTTGAAGTCCCTAGAGTCTATTATCCCCAACTTTATGTCCATGTGTACCAATTGTTTAGCTCCCATTTAAAAGTTAAAACATATGATACGTGATTTTTGCCTCTGAGTTAGTTTGCTGAGGATAATGGCCTTCCACGTTGCTGCAAAAGACATAATTCCATTCTTGTTTATGACTGCATAGTATTCCATGGTGTGGATATACCCAATTTCTTTATCCAATTAACTGTTGATTGGCACATAGGTTGGTTCCATGACTTTTCTATTGTGAACGTTGCTGCAGGCTGGTTGTAGTAGTTTAGGCCTATAATCGCAACACTTTGGAAGGCCAAGGCAGGTGGATTGCTTGTGCTCAGGAATTTAAGATCAACTTGGGCAACATGGTGAAACCCCATCTCTACAAAAAATACAAAAATTGGCTGGGCATGATGGTGCACATGTAGTCCCAGCTACTCAGGAGGCTGAGGTGGGAGGATCACCTGAGCGCTGGAGGCAGAGCTTGCAGTGAGCCAAGATTGTGCCTCTGCACTCCAGCCTGGGTAACAGAACAAGACACTGTCTCAGAAAAAAAAAATATATAGTGCTGCAATGAACACAATGAACATACAAGTACCATTGTATTTTTATGTAACGATTTTTTTTTCTTTAGTAGATACTCAATAGTGGGATTGCTGGGCCAAATGGTAATTCTAATTTTAGTTCTTTGAGGTCTCTCCATACTGTTTTCCATAGGGCTTAAACTAATTTACATTCCCACCAACAGTGTATAAGTGTTCCCCTGTTCTCCACATTCATGCCAACATCTGTTATTTTGGCTTCTTAGTAACAGCCATTATGACTGGTGAGAGATGATCTCAGTGTGGTTTTAATTTGCATTTATCTGTTGATTACTGATGTTCAGCATTTTTAAAATAAGGTTCTTGTCTAAATGTAGGTCTTCTTTTGAGAAATGTATGTTCAAGTCCTTTGCCCAGTTTTTAAAGGGGTTGTTTGTCTTTTTCTTGTTGAGTTGTGTGAGTTCCTTACAGATTCTGGATATTAGTCCTTTGTCAGATGAATAATCTGCAAATATTTCTTCCAATTCTATAGGATGTTTATTAATTCTATTGGCTTTTTTTTTCTGTGCAAAATATTTTTAGTTTAATTAAATTGCATTTGTCTTTTTGTTTGTTTGGTTTTGTTGCATTTGCTTTTGGGTCTTTGTTATAAATTGTTTGCCTAGGCCAATGTCCAGAAGGGTTTATTCTATTTTCTTCTGTGATTTTCAAAGCTTTGCATCTTATGTTTAGATCTTTAATTCATCTTGAGTTAATTTCTGAATATAGTGAGAGATAAAGGTCCAGTTTTGTTTTTCTGCATTTGACTAGCCAATTTTTCATGCACCATTTATTGAATATGGTGTCCTTTCCCCCATTTTTTTTTTGTTGTTGACTTTATCAAATATCAGTTGGTATAGATATATGGCTTTATTTCCTAGTTCTCTATTCTGTCATTGATCTATGTGTCTATTTTTGTACCAGTACTATGTTGTTTTAGTTACTACAGCTTTATAGCATAATTTGAAATGAGGCAATGTAATGTCTGATTTTGTTCTTGCTTAAGCATGCTTTGGTTATTTGGTCTTTTTCTCTGGTTCCATATAAACTTTAGGATTGTTTTTTCCAATTCTGTAAAAAATGACATTTGTAATTTGATAGAAATTGTGTTCAATCTATAGATGGTGATTTTAATGATACTAACAAATGGATGCTTTTCCATTTGTTTGTGTTGTCTATGATTTCTTTCATCAGTGTTTTGTTTTGTAGTTCTCCTTGTAGAGATCTGTCACATCCTTGGTTAAATGTATTCCTAGGTATTTTTGTGTGTGTGTTTGTGTGTGTGTCTATTGTAAATGGGAGTGAGTTATCAATTTGGTTCTCAGCTTGAATGTTATTGGTATATAGAAATGCTACTGATTTTCATATGTTACGGGTATCCTAATACTTTACTGAAGTTGCCTATCAAATCTAGGAGTCCTCTGGAGGAGTCTTTGGGGTTTTCTGGGTATACTTTCATGACTTTAGCAAACAGAGATAATTTGACTTTTTTTCCACCCAATTCGGATGCTTTTTATTTATTTCTCTTATCTGATTTCACTGGCTAGAACTTCCATTACTATCAGTAGCATGTTGTATGGGACTAGTAATGTGGACATCTTTGTCTGTTCCAGTTCTTGGGGGAAATGCTTTCAACTTTTCCCCGATTCAGTATGATGTTGGCTGTGGGTTTGTCATATGTGGCTTTTGTTATTTTAAGGTATGTTCCTTCTTTGCCCCATTTGTTAAGGGTTTCTATCGTAAAGGAATGTTAAATCTTCTTGAATGCTTTTCTTGAATCTATTGAGATGATCATATGGTTTTTGTTCTTAGTTCTGTTTAGGTGGTGAGTCACATTTATTGTTTGTGTATATTATCTTGAAGGGTACATGAGTTCATACAAGTTAAGCTCTCAGAACAATGCCTGGCTCAATAAGTGACAATTATTATTTCTGATCCCCTACCCTAGTCTATTCTTTCTGAGCCTCATTTATTTTTTGTCAAATGGCATTTGAGAGAAAATAGTTTATCTAAGATCCCTTACAGTATTAACTTTTTAAATAATTTTGTTGGTAATATGGGAAGAACTGTAAACAATAAGAGAAGGTAATAGGGAAACTGATTTGTCAAGACTGGAGATTACAAAGACAGTAAATATGGTCAGAACAGGCACATAGTGTAAATACACACACATACATATACACCTCACACTCACACACCACACCCTCACATACATACACATGCATTCACATAGGCCCTCCATGTTTGGCACCAAAATTTATCATCTACAAAGGAAACCTTAGTGTGATGGTCATGAAACACCAGCATCCAAGGAGCTGCTGTTCATAGCAAATTGAGGTTTATTTTCTTATGTTTCTTAAATAAAAATCCTTTCTGTAAATATAACAACCACAATTTTCTATGTAAGTAGCTTTTTAGAAAATATTTCAGTACAGTGGTTAGAAGAAAAAAGTAGATTCTAGCACATTTAACCTTGGCTGCACACACAGATAATTCAGATGACTTTTTCCTGGGTATTTCTGCAACTGGACCATGGAGAAGAGTCTCAAGGGTTGAAAGAAAAAGACCCACGTTTTTAGATGTTTTTGAGGTTAAAAATTTGCACTATAGGACAAGACTCTAGAAAACATTTTACAGTGAGCTGCATTTGTAATCAATTAGATTCATCTACCAGAGGTCATTTGATGATCAGGTGACATATTTTCCACCACCTTTTGAAATGAAAGATTGCCATACCCTCTAGTCTTTTAGAAGAAATTGCAGTTTAGGCCCCAAAATGGGTTTAATGAAGATGAAGACTTTTGAGGACCATAAAATTTGGCAGTATGAGTTTGTCTTAAGATGAATTACTTCAATCCTGTTGGGGCACTAGGGTCGTAACTGGCCACATAATAACATAAAATCAGAAAAAAATTGCTACGAATGTTCATTTTTATAAGCCATGCTACCTATTCCTTATTATATTATGCAGTACTGTGTTAGAGAGGAAAGTCCCATTTTTGGGTTAATGTTCCATGTCTAACGCTCTGTTTCCTCACTAAAGTAGATATAATGACATTTACCTCACAGGGTTATCGTGAACATTAACTAAAATATTCCACGTGTATTAGTTATCTCCTGCTGTATAACAAATTACCCCCACCTCCAAAATTAGTGGCTTAAAAGCAACGTTTATTATATAACAGTTTTTGTAGATCAGGTAGCCACGTATGTCTTAGCTATGTCCCCTCACTCAGAATCTCCTGTAGCACTGCAATTGAGGTGTGGGCTGGGGCAATGGCTGTTTTAAGGCTCAACTGAAGAAGGATTTACTTCTAAGTTCACTCATATGGCTGTAGGAGATTTGTTGGACTGAGGAATGCCTTGATTACTCACTGGCTATTGATCAGAAGCCACCCTCAGTTCCTTGCTATGTGAGCTTTTCTATAGGGCTATTTACAACATGGCAGCTCAGTTCATCTGAGTGAGCAACTGAGAATCAAGACAGAGAGGGAGCAACTAAGACAGATGTCACAATCTTTTGTAACCCAACGTCAGAAATGCCATTCCACACTTTTTCCACATTCGTATTTGTTTGAGTAGGTCACTAGGTCCAGCCCATTCTCAAAGGGGAAAGAATTAAACATGGGCATTAATATTAGAAGGTGGAGATCATTGGAAGCCATGTTAGAAACTGTCTATCATACCATGACAAGTAGTTCAGCAGTTAGTATACTAAATGCTCAATATTTTTTTCTCTGTGTTAGTATATAATTTTAAGAATTTTGCCCTGATGGTAGGTTCAGAAGCAAAAAGAGATGCAGCTTTTCTGTGCCTGAAATACTCTATATATTCCTGGAAAATATAAAATAATTATGTGAGCTAATATGCTGTAATAAATCACTCAGAATTTAGTGGTGAAGAACAATATACATATCGGTGCTATCAGTTTTCCTCCTTCTCACAGTCCAGTCATAGGCACATGAGCTAATCAGAAAAAGGAGAAATATATGTCCAGTTTGCTTCCAAAAACTACCCTAATGCCACTTCAAGCAAAATAGGAGACTTTCCAGCTAATTAATATGAGAGTAATGGCTAACTCACATCTCTACATGGCTCCTGAAGATTTCCATTACGTCACTTCTGTTGTCCAGACTTCAGTTCCTTCAATGCAGTAACCTTATCCCTACTGTTTCAGCAGTTGCTTGCCTGAATATCTACGTGCCACACACTGTCACTCTGCAACTGCTCCACTTCTATGATCCCAGACTCTGAAATTGTTTTCTGAATACATCTCTTCCACTGTCTCTCTCCTGCTAAGCTTGTTCTTCACCCCGCATGGAAAGTTTCCACCACAGGACACATTCACTTAATGTTGTCATCATACCTTTCCTCATTGGTTCTTTATTTTGCAACCCAGGATCAGCCATTTAAACTAATTCCACCACTAGATTTCTCAATCTCTGGATTTGTGCTGTTTCTCAATCCTGGGTAAACTCCCTAATTACTTTCTCTGTTTTATCTATGAAGCTGTTAAAAATTATTTCATCCTCTGCAATTTTTGCTGGTTAACCTTAGCTTTATTCTCAATGTTACTTAAAGGTACAAGAAACTATAGTTAAATTCATGTTTAAATGACTGGCAACATGAACCTAAGCAAGTTTCAGAAATTATTTAAGTCCTAGCTTCCTCATGCATAAAAGGGAGATGAAATTCAACAAAAACAAAAACATAAAACACCAAAACACCCTTTTCTTTATTTTTGTTTAAGTTTTTTGAAGCATTTAATTCTTTTGGTCATAACCTCTTCTGTTGAAATCTTCTTTTATGTTTGTGATTCTGCACTATCCTTGTTCTTCTTTGACCTTTGCTGTGAGGCTGTTCCATTTGTTCCTCTTTCCCCACCTCCCAAAGATGGGCATTCCCCAACATCTTCTCTTAGGCTTTTCTTTCTCTGTCCCGCTGCTTTGGACATTTGCATTCCCATGGCGTCTGTTCTCACATCTACATGTGTAAGTCTAACACCTTAAAGCAGAATATTGTCGTGAACCTATATGACACAATCAATCACATGGATGAAGAAAATAAGCTGGGGCATGCAATTTGTGCCAGTTTTGTCTAAAGAAAACAAATTGCAGATGCTGAGAGGAAATCCAGTCCAAAACATATATCATGGTTTTATGTCTAAACATCTATCAATAGATACTAAATCAGTAGTAGTAACTTGCATGTATCTTGGTCGTGGTGGTGGTGGTGTGTATGCATGTGTGTGTGTGTACATGTATGTATATGTGTGTGTATACATGTATGTGTGTGTGTGTGTGTGTGTGTGTCTTAAGGGGAAGAAAAATCTAACAAGAAATAACCAGCATGTCTTGACAGCTGGGTGGAGCATGTTGTGAAATCATGTGACAGTTGATCTCTGGAAATCTAGGTCTTAAGGATTTCAGCCACCTGGAGGGATTTTGAGGGACCTCCATATTAGAGAAAAATGGGCACAAGACAGGAAACTTAGATAAAAACAGAATAAAATAAAACATAATAGATATGATAGTTAGTAGCTAAGTATTTAGCATATTGCCAAGACTCTGTTAGTAGAACCAAGTTCCCAAGAGCAGCAGCAATGGACTGTGAGTAATAATTATTTGATGCTGAGTCTCAGAGTTTGGATCAGGAGCTCTTAAAATCCTTTCTGTCCCAATTCAGAACTGACCCTTTAGGGGAAATAGGGGTGGTTTTAGGCCTGGCCATTGCATCTGAATCTTTTCCATTTACCTATTGAACATCTCCATCTAAATGTTTTAGCAAAACTTCCAACTTCCAACACTATGTGTTTAAAACTGGGCTCACTCTTGGTTAACCCCTTACACTGGTTTCTCCTCCAACATTCATGTTTTTGGTAGTGGCAACACCAGGCTCTAATCTACCTTGAGGTAAGTCATTTTAAAATTTTGATTTTCTCTTTAAGTTTTCATATACTTAAGATTCTACTTTCCTTTCTCCATTTCTTACCTCTTCTGTATTTTCACTGCCAATGCTTTAGTTTAGACTCCATCCCCTGAACCACTCCAATACCACACTGTCCCTGACTTCCCATCAGTTCATCCTAAAAGTTTCCATCAAATGATCACCTAAGACATGCCTATCAACCCAAGTGTAGCATCTCTATGCTAGTTAAGGTCTTTTCCCAATATGATTCCAAACTATAGTGACTGCATCCTATTCCCCAACATCTCCTGCACACTCCAATCCATCTACCCAGGTCACTGCTTAACCCCCAAAAGTTAGTTTTCTTATGCTTCTGCTGAGGCTCTACCTTCAGAAAGAAGTATACACATCTCTTCTTATTAACTCTTATCCACTCTTTTGGCCTATTTTAAATTACCCATCGTCCTTGCTCTTTCTTGATTCCTTCAATAGGATATAAGTTGTACAAACACACACACACACACACACACACACACACACACACACACACACACACTCTCAAACACCTGCCTACCACCAACCCTCCCTCCCCCATCAAGCCTTTGTAAATTTTTTGCATCATCTCTTCTACTTTTTATTTTAAGTGGTTGGTATATTTTACTTAGTCTCTGCTGATCACATGTGCCTCAAGAACTCAACTATACTGACCTAGCTTTGCCTGTATTAGTCATCATAGTGCCTTGTATATGGTAGGCCCTTCAATAAATGGTATGAAACAGAGGTGGACTTGATATTTCTAATGCTTACGTGTGTGTAAACCTAAAGAGCCATTCTCAAGTTTACTGAATGCCATTGTCTAACCTGACAATTTTGAGAACCATACTTAGTTTGATGTACATCTCTATTTGATAACTGCTGGTCTACATGTGAAGGATGTATCAAAAACCAGAGCATAACACCAGAGAATGAGCTTAATATTAAGGTATCATTTTTTCAAACTGCCAAACTAACAATTTCAGGGTAAAAAACCATAAAATATAAAAAAGATAGAAAAAAATAAAAAATAAATTTCCCCCAATGAGATTAAAATAGTTCTCACTTAAGAAATTACACAAAAGTAAAACTAGAAAAAAATGACTAAAATATTATCTAATATTGAGATATCATTTCATTTGTAGATAAACAGAAAACACCCCAGCAAGCAAACTAGATAATGCATTTTGATATCTTACATTGCTGAAATACCTTGCAGCAAGTTTAGAAAACTATTATTTGGTTATTTTAATTTTCAAATGCTCTGATACCTCTCCACAACTTTGGAATCAGTTATAAACTAATGAATCTGGAAATGTTCAATTCCTATTTCTTTCCTTAGTAATTTCTTATCAGCACTTGCCTGAAGCATTGTATCTGCCTTAGTGCATGTCCAGGAAGTTTGAAGCATTTTCTCCTTTGTGACCCCGATTCTCCGATCTATGTGTCTGATCTAGCTTCCAATTATGTAGAGCATCTCCTTGTACATGCCGCATAGTCCTTATTAATAACTTAGAAAAACAAATAGCTAAAGTATCACAGGTTGAATTCTCCAAAGGATACTTGAAGGAAACATTTGATTTATGGTATTTTTGTTGACTCTTAGTAAGTGCTAGGGTCTTAATGTTTGTGTTCCCTCAAAATTCATATGTTGAAATCCTCATGCCCAAGGTGATGTTATGAGGAAGGTGATTAGGTCATGGAGACAGAGCCCTCATGAATGGGATTATACCCTTCTAAAAGAAGGCCTAGAGAGACCCATCAATTCTTTCACCATGTGAGAACACCGCAAGAAGGTGCTAACTATGAACTAGTATAGAAAGCAAGCCCTCACCAAATACAAAATTTGCCTGAGCCGTGATCTTGAACTTACTGGCCTCCAGAACTGTGAGAAAGAAATCTCTGTTGTTTAGAACCCACCCAGAATTCAGTATATTGTTGTAGCAGCCTAACAGACTAGGGCAAATGTCTATATAAAAATTATAAGTAGCCAATATTTCCCTGGCTAGTTCTCTCATCATTCTATATAGAACACCAAATTACTCAAAGTCCTAGTTTTAAAGGAAACATGGGAATTTTCACAGGGTATTATATATGTACCAGAATGTTCAATCAGTGATCACTCCCAGCTAATGCCAGGGAGTTGTTTAGGTACTGCCTTGCTTAGACACTGTCTTGTCCACTAGGCAGTGTTGTCTTCTGCAGGACTCCACAGAGTCCTACTTTGGCATTGCTACTGAAGGACAGGAACTCCAGTGGTGTCAAAGCCACATGTGTACCTCAGGGGAAGTAGGGAAAAGGCTTCTTATTCTACCAATGACATACCTTTCTTAAAGGACTCCAGGGGTACTGCCACTTTGCACAGAATTATAGTTTAACTCTTAGTTGTTATTTTTGCTTCGTTCTCCCACACCACTCTGGCTTCACAGGATTTAAACGTGACTCAGCTGCCATTATGGCCAAAAGGCAAGGCTGAAAGACAATAAGGTTGTACTCAGATAACTAAAGCTTTGTTCCTCAGTCAAGTTTGTCTTGACAAACTCCCTTTTTACTGGAGTTGTGTTCTTTCCCAGATCATTTCTCAGCCCCTTATGCAAATAAATGTCTGGTGGGTTACCCTGCTACCTCTCCAAGCATGTCTGGGCAGCTTATAGCTTATGCCGGTGGGCTCATGCTGCAACCCCTGAAATGAAATGAAGTGACCTGGTGCATATGAAGATGCTTAGCCCAGAGCGGGTGCTTAGGCAATGCTCCAGCCTGATGCAAATACTTTAATCACAAGGGGTATCAAGGCAACTTATTCAATGTGGATTGTTTTGTTTCCATTTTTGGAATCTGAGTAGAAGTGAGAATACTTGATTTTGGCATGAGTCAGTGTGGATAAAATACATAAGATTAAATAGTTCAGTCATTGGGGTACCATTTGCTGGATAAATGCAGAGTACAAAATCATACCCTGAGGCCCAATAAGAGTATGTCACACAGAGCTGGGGCTGGGAACATTTTATTTACCCTACAGGAGTGTCTTCAAAAATTTTTGAGTGAGACTTTCAGTATTAAGTAGACTTTTATAGAATGACCCAGTATACATGCACATATGTTCTCACATGTGTGTCTCTTCATGTCCATATAACTAAAACAAATTTTAGAAGACGATACCCTCTTTACATATAAAATACACTCTGACATTTTTTCTGTACTTCATTTTTTTTTTCTGCCTTTTTTTTTTTTCATTTCTGATCAGGACCCTTTGATGGGTTGCCACTGTCATTTCAAAAGCACTGCCCACCCAAGAAGTCACGATATTTCAAAATACATCAGAACAGGTTAAGCCTATTTGGAAATTCTGAGCAACCAATAGTGACCTCCACAAGCTTTTCTTCAAAAACCCAGCTAGGATAACCACAGAAAAGATGCCTTCAATGGAACTCCAGCCCAATTTCAGAAGCTTGAGCATCAGGCCAGGTGGTGGTGTATCTTTTTAGAAGAGTCTGAAAAGATGTGGCAAAACATTGTGGAGGAAAAGCACAGGGATTTGACAGTGGAAACTGAGACTGGTGATAAACACATATCTAACCACTTAATCTTATGTAATATTTGTGGTCATTCTCACCTCTAAAATATCAGCAGTATCAATAATGAGGCCTTCTTTCTGTCTGAAAAAATAAGCAAAAAGAATCAAAAGAATACTTCTCTCTCTAGTCTTATGGGTTGGTGGGAAAGAGGGATGGGAGAAGAAGGAGGGTAAGTAAAGTTCTCTAAATAACTGATCCATCTATAAATTTCTGGGACTGTATAGTTGTCTTTGTTAGTCCAGATGTGAGAAGGGAGGCAGTTAAGTTAATGTATCATTTCGAAGTTTGTATAACATAATTTTCACTAGCCTCATCTTTTATCTTCTCCCCCAGCAATCTGAACCAAGATTTACTCTTCCTAAAAATCAGCAAGTGCTGGGTTAAGGGTCCTTGTCTTCAGGCCACTGAATCTCTCGGGGTTCCTGGCATGAGCCCTGTGGCCTCCTGGAATCCAGGAGGCAGGGAAGATGAAGTGGTTTTTCTGTTTGGAAGGCTAGAGGGTTCTGCGCCTGCCATACTTGGACCACTGGTCAGGGAAGTTGGGATCATCATCTTACAGTTCCCTGATGCCATCATTTGAATGCTCTGTGTAGCTCTCTATTTATTCTTTCCATTGTTGCTACAGAGAACTCCCCCTGTAAACTTATATTTCCTGGATCTAAAAGTTTAAAAAGAGAGACTGTTACTCTTCTTACATACATTGACACATAGACTTACAGGAAAGCTTTTTAAAACAGGACATCTGTGTTCTTAAAATAAGAATGAAAATTGTTCCCCAGGTGCACTAACAAGGGAACTTTTATTCCCATTAAACCCATGAAAACTGTGGTGGTTCTTGGAATAGAATGGGACAGTAATATTGAAGAGGTGACCTCATAAAACACATTTTAAAATATATTTCTTTTTAAAAGATAAAAGCTAGCAAGGTGGATATTGTATGTATATACATTTATCTCAATACATTTGCTTTGCTTTTCTCACCACCAAGTAGGCTTCACTAGGTGGTCTGAGGCTTCACAGTGGTGATGTGGCACAGGGAGGAGTCCAAATTGAGATCCATATTTGGCTCTTGAGGTCATGATAGTGAGTATGTGGTGCGTGGACTCCATCCACTTCAGAAGGCATTCCCTGTGCCAGAGGAAGCGCATGCAGAGATGTCCTGATTTCCAGCAGGGTGTCCCCAATCATACTCACTCTTGATTCCAAGAAATCGAATAAGGTTGAGTTATGCTCTGTGCAGCAGCTCACACGTTTTGCATGCTTCACAATAACTGTTGATGTAGCCTCTTCCCTGGGAGTCAAATGGACACCTCGCAGAGAACTGGAGAAGGAGATCCTGGCAGGATGCTAGGGGACCATCCAGAAGTCACTGCGTGAGTGTGCTAAATGATAGCCCAGGGCCCAGCAGGGATTTCATACTGCTTCCTAAACTGCCTGGTGAACACACAGGGAGCAACTTAGGTGAGAAGTTGCTTCATTGAACAGAGAAGGCTTGGTTTGAAATAATAAGGCAATATCTTTTTTGTTTTGAATGGACTGTCTGTTTCTAAGTGCTTTACAAACAGCTTCTCAGTCACCCACACCACATTACCATGAGGCACTAAAGAGGTATTCCTATCTTATCTTAAAAATAGGAGATAGCTGGCAAATGACTCTATTCAACAGCAGTCATAGAAGAAAATAAAAGTCTTTTGAATACCCCTCTGCTCAGCTTCCCAGATTTTCCACCAATCATTTGTGTCACCAACTTTCTGCCCTAGTCACCCCAGGGTAGTTCCTGTTCCTGTCCAGTGCACCATACGCTCTGCTTTCATACTTCCCTGCCTTGTTACTGAAATCACTATCCCTCTTTCCAATCTCTCTGTGCAAATCTTGCCAATCTTTTAAGGCCCAAATCAAATCCCACTTCCTTATTCAAGATTTTTATGAGCCTTCCAGCTTGGAAATTCACCTTCTCTCTGACACTGTTACATTCCATTGAAATTCATAATTTACTTCCTCTTCATGTGGTTATGTTTTATCTCCCCCAACTAGAAAGGCAGCTTCTTAAAGGCAAAGACTGACTCTGAGATAGCTCTTTAAGGGCAGCTCCTTAAAGACAAGGATGAACAATAAAATTACCTCCTCTTTATCATCCATCACCAGGCACCTAGCAGAGCTTTGCTCATGGTAGCCTCTCAATGGTTATATAACCACACCTTCCAAAGTTAATATTTTATGGCAGTTCACACACTCCAGATCCATATGGGAGTTTATGTTTAGGGAACTCAGCTCTACTTCAGGCTCAGACGCTATTAGATGGCCCTGCCTTCCTGAACTGTACTTAATTGTTCACAAGAAGTCATCCTACTCTAAGTATTATCCTTTTGGGCAGTTGGCCAGGCCAGCCAAAAGACAGAGGAATGTTTGAATGAGCAGATTAATGGACAATCAGAGGCGAAGTTGTGGATCCCCATTCAAGTTCTTGGAAAGTATCTGTCTAAGATGTGATGAAAAGGACTGGATTCAGGGCCAGAGGGTGAGAGTGGCTCCACGTGTCCCCTACCTCCTGCTGCTGGAGGCCTGAAAAACAATGAGAAGCTGGAGAGGCAGTGGCATGTGGGAGGCAGCTGACTCCAGCTAATTGAAAATAGGCCATTTGTCCTGTTCAATGCTAATGTGTCCAGGGGCCTGCACAGTTGGCCTGCAAAGCGGGACAGGGAGGCAGTTGCATTTATGTATGCATATGTACGTGAGATGAAGCTTTTTTCTTTGCTTTTTAATAAGCTTTCTCTACTCAATAAATTACCAATAAGAATAGCCTATGAGAATAAAATACCTAGGAATACAACTAACAAAGGATGTAAAGGACCTCTTCAAGGAGAACTACAAACCACTGCTCAATGAAATAAGACAGGACACAAACAGATGGAGAAACATTCCATGCTCATGGTTAGGAAGAATCAATATCGTGAAAATGGCCATATTGCCCAAAGTAATCTATAGATTCAATGCTATCCCCCATCAAGCGACCAATGACCTTTTTCACAGAACTGGAAAAAATCACTTTAAACTTCATATGAAACCACAAGAAACCCCGCATAGCCAAGACAATCCTAAGCAAAAAGAACAAAGCCAGAGACATCACCCTGCCAGACTTCAAACTATACTACGAGGCTACAGTAATCAAAACAGCATGGTACTGGTACCAAAACAGAGACGCAGACCAATGGAACAGAACAGAGACCCCAGAAGAAACACCACGCATCTACAACCATCTGATCTTTGACAGACCCAGCAAAAACAAGCAATGGGGAAAGGACTTCATGTTTAATAAATGGTGTGGGGAAAACTGGCTAGCATTGTGCAGAAAGCAGAAACTGGACCCCTACTTGTCACCTTACACTAAAATTAACTCCAGATGGATCAAAGATTTAAACATAAAACCTAACACCATAAAAACACTAGAAGAAAACGTAGGCAAAACCATCTAAGACATAGGCATAGGCAAGGACTTCATGACTAAAACACCAAAAGCAATGGCAATACAAGCCAGGATAGACAAATGGGATCTAATTAAACTCCAGAGCTTCTGTACAGCAAAAGAAACCATCATTAGAGTGAATTGGCAACCAACAGAATGGGAAAAAAATTTTGCAAGCTACCCATGTGACAAAGGGCTAATATCCAGAATCTACAAAGAACTAAAACAGATATGCAAGAAAAAGCAAACAAGCCCATTCAAAAGTGGGTGAAGGATAAGAACAGACACTTTTCAAAAGAGGACATATATGAGGCCAACAAACATATGAAAAAATGCTCATCATCACTGGGCATTAGAGAAATGCAAATCAAAATCACATTCAAATATCATCTCACACCAGTTAGAATGGTGATCATTAAAAAATCTGGAGACAACAGGTGCTGGAGAGGATGTGGAGAAATAGGAACTCTCTTACACAGTTGGTGGGAGTGTAAATTAGTTCAACCATTGTGGAAGACAGTGTGGCAATTTCTCAAGGATCTAGAAATAGAAATTCCATTTGACCCAGCAATCCCACTATTGAGTATATACCCAAAGAACTATAAATCGTTCTACTATAAAGACACATGCACACATATGTTCATTGCAGCCCTGTGTACAATAGCAAAGACCTGGAACCCACCCAAATGCCCATCAATGATAGACTGGACAAAGAAAATGTGGTACATATACATCATGGAATACTACACAGCCATAAAAAACGATGAGTTCATGTCCTTTGTAGGGACTTGGATGAATCTGGAAACCATCATTCTCAGCAAACTGACCCAAGAACAGAAAGCCAAGCACTGTATGTTCTCACTCATAGGTGGGTGTTGAACAATGAGAACATGTGGACTGAGGGAGAGGAGCATCACACACAGGGGACAGTTGGAGGCGGGTAGGGAGAGAGACAACAGGGAGTGGGGAGGGAGGGGAGGGTGGGGAGAGATAACATGGGGGAGAAATGCCAGATATAGTATGCACCTAAAGTAAAATAAATAAATTAAAAAAAAAGAATAGCCTATGATCTCACCAGTTTTTCTAGCTGGCAGATACATATGTGTTATGGTTTTGCCAGCTTGTGGGGAGGAGAAAATAAACTTGGATTCAAATTCTAGAGCTATGTAGGGCCTCTCTGGATATTTTTCCACCCAAGAAAAAAGGGTGATCAAAAGAGTTCGTGGCTCAAATGCCAATATAATAAATTATGAAAGCACAGCTAAATATTCTAATTACTTGGAATTTTTTTTTTCCTCAAAAGTATTGCTTTACCAAGTTTGCTTTCACAGGCCTTAGAAATCTCTGGGCTATACCAAGATTTCTAAAAGAGATGATATTTGCAGCCATGATAACCTGATGATAGTATCAACCTTCAGGGGTCACTGATTCAAAGTCAGCTTGTCACTTCCTGCATCACCAAGCATCTAGGGAGATGTAGTGTGGAGTTAGGCCACTAGAGGTAAATTCAGTAAACTGTTTTTAGTTTCTTCACATGAATAATGCCAGAGCAAGTGTATGTGTAGGTGTCTACGGGAGATTGCACGTGTGTGTGTGTGTGTGCATGCTTGTATTGGAGAAGGTAGCTAGTTAGGAAGTAATAACACTTTACCTCTTGTCTTTCATATGGATATTATGAAGAAGCATACACTTTCATTTTGTCACCCTTGGACATCAACCAGCTGAAAAGGAATGTGGTCCCAACTCCTTCATTTCTCTTTATAGAGAACTGAAGCCCAGAGAAGTTAGGTGGCTTGTCCGGAGCCAGTCAGTGACATTTGCCTCTTTGGCGTGTGCCAGACCCTCTGCTAGGTCAAGGACAAAGCTCAGATCTCTCGACTTCCAGACTAGGATTTTGTTCCGCAGCACCATGGTCAGTGTTGATGTAACCCATCTGAGTAAGGTAGGTGAGAATCTGCTAAAGAGGATTGGACTGCCTATCTCAGGCAGGTGTTTCTATCACTGAAACAAGGCTGGTGATTCTGACCCAAATGGCCAATTATCTGCTGGCTGCATCCCTGGCATTGGCCTGGAAGTTGAGAGTTGGCTCATGTATATATAAAGTGTGGAAGTGTGCTGCAGAGTTAGAATGGGATGACTTTAAATTGCTTCCTAGGGCTTTGAGCCAGCCAATGCTACTCCCAGAGTCCCTAAAGCAATGGCTGTTCAGCTTTTTCTTTGGTTTTTCCATTTTTTCAGTCTTTAGAGGGTTATGAAAATAGTTTCATATTCTATTTTAAAATCAAATCACCATCAATGATTTTCTTAAAATAAAGACAGAAATTTTTCTCAGATATTTGCCTCTTCCACCAAATACTGGGTGCTATTCTTCTCTGATGTTCCTTCAGGAAAACCTAAAAGTTAAAGGATAGTAGAATTGTCCAGTTTGTTCCATTTTCCATTGTTCTTCATGTTTTGGATGCAAAAATGAGTATAATGACATGGACTTAGACTCTAGAAGCTTATATTTAGTGTGGCAGAAAACAAAGGCATATACACACACATACACACACACACACACACATATACACACACACATACACACACACACAATTCAAGGTAGAAAAAGGTGAACAATATAAAATGCACTGAGAAGGAACCCTTAATGCTTTATGGAGCCCTCAGCTAAGGCTTTGGGGAAGAAGTAACATTTGAGCTTAGCTTTGGAGAATTAACATGACTTTCTCACCATCCCAGGGCAATTACTTCAGGCAAAAACATTTTTACAGTTTCTTGTTAGCTTTCACCATTTAAAAATGCATTTTTAGAAGTCTGAAGCTCTCTGTTTTTTGTAATTTTTCCACCAAATATTCTTACATCTAAACCCTGATTTCAGATACCCAGCATAAATCATTCTCAGTAAAGCACATTGTCATATAGGATTCCAGTATATAATATCACCATAAAATACAGGTGTGGGCTATATGAAGAACATATGCTCAGCCTTTGGTAAAATAATGGTACTAGAACATCATCTGTCACATAGAAATACTAAATACAAGTTGATATTACTGAAATCTTTACTATGGCCATGCCCTGCTCTAAGGGTTTGAAATCTGTTAGCCCCTTAACTCCTGTAATAATAGTGGGGGATAACTTCAAGGTAGGTTTTTATTTTTTTATCTGCATTTTACAAATAAGAGAACTAAGACATGGAGAGGTTAATTATCTTGCCCGCAGTCAATTATTATATGCTTGAGCTAGTATTTGAAACCAGGAAGTTTGACTGGAAAGTTTATGCATATAAACACCATTTCAGACAGATTATTCTCAGTATAAAAACAATGGCTTATTGAATGAAATTATTTTATTTATCAAATTTTTATTGAGCTATCATTATTTTCTAGGTACTATATTGTGAATTGAGAATATAAAGAAAACTAAGAAATAACATATCTCCTTAAACAGTCTATCTAAAACCTTGGAAAGGGAAGCCATTATTTAAAACGAAACCAATTGCTAGTAAAGAGAGGACTAGAAGTAAAGTCTCAATCTTTATCTTTTAAGTCATGTATTGGAAAGGAATAATGCTAGATACTGCAAAAGAAGCACTTCCAAATCTCAGTGGCTTAACATAATAGAAGTTATTTCTCACTCGATGATCCAAATAATCCAAAAAGATGTTCTTGTTTGGGTAGCTCTCCAAGCAAGGATTCAGGGACTCAGGTGCTTTCCATCCTGTGTTTCTGCCATCTCTCCAAGATCATGCCAGGGGGCACATGCTTTCCAATCAGCCTAAAGGTGTAAGGATATGAAGAATCATACGTGGGATGATTTTATGGGTCGGCTTAGGAAATGGCATATGTCACATGCACTCACATTCCATTAACTAGAACCCAATCATGTGGGGCCACACCTGGATGCAAGAGAGACCTGGAAGTGTAGACTCCCTGTGGGCTCAGGAAGAAAAGGAGATAACCCAGAGGTCTCTATGAAATATTCCTACACCATCAAGTTTCAAGTAATTGAATTTCCAAATGATACAAACATGTTTAAAAATAGATGTGTTTGCAAATGTCTTAATCCGTGTCTTTCATAAGAACAAAATGAGACTTAAAAGTTATAATTACTTTCTATTGATGCCAACAATGGTGTGGCATGTTTCTAAATTCTAATTCAAAGTGGTTTTTCCTTCACTTGACTTGGTATAATAAGCAAAGGAGGAATCTAAAAATAAACGAGCCCTTTGGGAGACCGAGGTGGGCTGATCACGAGGTCATTGAGACAATCCTGGCTAACACAGTGAAATCTTGTCTCTACTAAAAATACAAAATGTTAGCTGGGCAAAGTGGCATGCGCCCATAGTCCCATGTACTCGGGAGGTGGAGTTGAGGCAGAAGAATTGCTTGAACCCAGGAGGTGGAGGTCACAGTGAGCTGAGATCGCACCACTGCACTCCAGCCTGGGCCACAAAGTGAGACTCGGTCTCAAAAAAAAAAAAAAAGATGTAACTTTAAAAATCCAGAAACACAATATAAACCATTCATTACATGTAGAGAAAAAATATGGATATATATAAGGAACAGAAATGACATTTACTTACAGAGTTCCAATTTTTCTTTTCACTCTAGTAGCTGCGTAGTAACTACTGTGCCAAAACATGAACAGAAATTCAATTATTTGTGCATAATTTTATTTACTTTCAGATATTCCAAAATATTATGCTAAATATATATTATCAAAGATTTAGAGGAGGATGCAAAGGGAATTAACATTTATTGAGTGTTCACTGTGTAGCAGTCACTGTTTCAGCTCCTTTGCATGTTACTACTTTTAATTCTTTTAACATATCTTGATTATGCCCGTTTAACAGCTAGGGCTTAGAGAGCTTAATTAATGAACCTAAAGTCAATGCTCATAAATGGCAGAGCCAGGATTCAAACCTGTTATAGGTAAAGAATAAATTTTCATTCATCCTTCAGGTCCTTGAATTTACTCAGTCTGAGCAGGCAATAAAGATAATTCAATGGGTAAAATAACTCAAAAGCTTTTAGTTTATAAAACTGAAGTTTCCAGGTGTTAATAATTTCTACCACTCTCTGATTAATTCTATCTAGAGAGACATTAAATGTTTATGATGCAAAGTGACCTGGAAGTAAAGGGAACATACCCCGTATCTATACTTCTCTAATTATTCTACTTATTTCATATGCTTTTGTAATTGCCATTTCATTTGTCTATATCCTATGTGCTGTGAGTTAATGGATTGTGTACTTTGCTCATGACCACACCAGTACCTAGCCTCATTCCTAATGCAAGTGTTTAGAAAATGCTTCTATAATAAATGTATAAACAAATAGGATGATGGATATATTTCAGGAGAAAATAATCAAAACAAAAGCAGTAAGGTATGAAGTACTATAGAGAAGTTAAGGAACTAGAAAAAATTCAGTAAGTAAAGTCTGAATTGGGGTTCGGGGAAGCTGGGATAAGGCAAGATAATTGTGGGACTTAGATAAAGAAGAATTATTTGAAAATTTAAAAATCTTCCAGTAAAGAATTTCAGTGAATTTGCTAACCATTTGGGAGAGGATTAGGACTCTGTCACAAAGTAAATATTCATAGACAATAATAAATATATGATTGTTTAGCTCTTCATTATTAGTATTGCCTGGGGCACCATTGAGTAAACACTTGAGAAATACATTGTGAGTATGTTTCCTGGTCAGATATCAATCAGAGTTTACATATGATGGGAAGCAAGGAAGAGAGAAGGAAGAAAATTAAGTTAATAGTGACAGGTTTGGAAAATAAGTACTGAGCTGGAATTTCAGGATTAAGGAAACAGACCTATCCTCAGAATTCTGGGGGAATCAAGCAATTGTCCCAGCAGGTCTTCTAAGACTTCCTCTGTAAGATCAAACTCAAGCTGAGTGAAGGTTGGAAAAGTGCATTGCACTCAGAATCAGGAAAAAGTCTAGATTTGTCTCTGCCTCTAACTAGAGGTGAAATCTTTGTCAATTTATATAACCTCTCTGATTCTCAGTTTCTTGGTTTCCCTATCTGAAGGATAAGAATTTGAAATGACACTATTACAGCAGATAATCTAAAAGAAATCCTTTCCGGTCTTAAGAATATGGTATTTTCAAAGCATATAATTTTTATTTCATTTGACTCACAATACATTCTTTAGAATGACATAGCATTACATGTTAATGAGTCCTATCATTAGAGTTCACTTGTCCAATATTAGACCTAGGATGACCAGGTTAGGGTCCTCAGTGTTGTTCACTGGAGTGATTTAAAAGAGATGGCCTTCAAAGGTCTACCAACTTCAAGGCCCAGGGTCTGAGGCTAGTAGCAAGCCAGATTAGAAGATGAAGCTGTGGGTTAGGTACAAAGCCAGCGGAGATGGATGAAGAAGGGGGTACACAGTTTATACTAGTGGTATTAATTTTCCATGGCTGCTGTAAAAAATTACCACAAACTTAGTGACTTAAAAAGTGCGAATTTATTATCTTACAATTCTCGAGGTCAGAAATCCAAAATGGACCCATTGAGCTAAAATCAAGATGTTGGCAGGGTACATTCCTTTTCTGGAGCTCTTGGAGAAATTTATTTCCTTGCCCTTTTCAGCTCCTAAAGGCTACCCACACTTCTTGGCTCATTGACCACTTCCTATGTTTTCACAGCCAGCCATATTGCATCTTCTCTGAACATTTGTCTATAGTCATCTCTCTCTCTTCTACTTCAAAACAAAACAAAACAAGAAAAACCCTTTTGATTATACTGAGCCCAATCAAGTAATCCAAACAAATATTTAATATATCTTTTAAAGTCAGCTGATTAGCAACCTTAATTCTGTCAGCAAACTAATTCACCATAGCCACATTATGTAATATATTCACAGGTTCCAGGGATTAGAAAATGGATGTCTCTGGGGGCCTTTATTGCCTACTATAATGGTTCAAGATGAATATAGGAAAACATAAATATCTGATTGCCACATCCCTGCTGGGTGGTAGTGGGGGATTGGGATGGATAGGTAGGGCCATGATCAATCTCTTCTACCATGTTTGTATGGTAACGAAACAAAAAACATAAAACAAAAACTAGACTTTGGGGTCAGAAATAACTAGTTTGAATTCTTGGAAAAATTGCTTAACATTTTATATCTGTAAATGGGAATAATACATATTTTGCAGGGTTATTAAAAGGATTAAAATGTTTGATAAGTAAAATCTACTTTCCTCATGTTTTTCTCTCTATAATAATTACTCAAATATAAACAATGCTTATTGATGAGTTTTTGTTTTGTTTTTTATTTATTGTGTGGTTTTTGTTTTGTTATTCAATACTAACACTCATAAAATATGGTTCAAGTCTCAACAAAGTATATATTGATTGTTAGGAAGCTACATGTAGATTTCTGCTATGATATACATGGGGGAAAAAAAGCAAGCTCTTAATTCTCTTTCTCAGGAAGAGCTCACACTCCAGTCATGCAATCTATCATAGTTTTCAAAGAATATAAAGGTTTATTTGTTCAAGCAAGACTTAAAAGAAAGTTTATATATGAAGCTTGATTAAGACTAAAATAAATTACATTCTTGGCAAGAAACAATTCATTGTGCTGAAAGTCAAATTTTGACCCAAAATCTGAGCTGACTTCCATGACTGGCACTAATGATAGACCTGGAAGAGGGAAGGGACTATCTGAGCAGCTTTTGACTCTTCAGAATGCCCATCCAGGAGACCCAAGGACTTCTGTGGTCCTGTTCATCCCTACGATAAAGGGAATTATTGTTTACAGAACTTAACAAAATGAACAAATAAACTTTAAGAACTTTTCCAATCCCCACTTTGATCCTTTTTGACACTGTGGCAACAAGAACTGCTCGTTGTCTGAGTTTTGTTTTTATAAGCTAAAAAAAAGCAGACAATTTTCTTCATGCCTTTAATTAAATGACCAAACTCGTTATTGCATTGTATCTGCCAGTACAGAGTGTCTCAGTTTGGCAGCGGAAAAAGGTTCTGCTGTGACAGCTAGGTCAGAACTACAGAATCAAAAGAACACAGGGCAGTGTTGGGTCAAGGTCTAAAATGGGTAGTATGGTCAATGGGAATATGGGCCAAGCTGTACAGCTCTGGAAAATATTTTGGCTGTGGCTGCTTGTGTTGAATATTCAATGCCACACTCCTCTGGCATTTTGAAGCTTGCTTGCTTGCAAGTTTCTGTCTATTAGTTGTAGAATTACGTTGATACATCCCTTTGCATCTTCAAAAGGTAACGAAAACTAATCACTCATTTTCCTGCTAATGCTTGACTTACTTCTCTTCATCTGTCACTGGAAGGCATTGACCAACTCAAAGAAAAATGAGATGGCTTTAGTCACAGCCACAAAGAAGACTTTCTACCTAAATACTGTAATAGTATTATTATTATGCTACCTACTTATATTAAATCCACACACCAACAAATATATTTAAAACCTACCATGTGCAATGCATGATAAAAGGGGCCATGTAAAGTTTAAGGAGATCTAAGATAGAGCTTTAGTTTTAGGGAAATTAAAAAACTATTTTTCATTTTGTTAACATGAAAGACATTTTTAGAAACTAGTGATGGCTTCAGAAAGGTACATGGTTAGGTACTTAAGATTTGAGAGTAAGATCAAACTAAGCCAAAGTCACTGTTACTCTAGCTTGAAGAAAATCAAATACATCATTTAAAAATTCAGTTCTAAATGTCTATAAAGTTCAGAGTTGCTGGAAATTGTATCACACAGTTAGTGTGTATAGAGCATATTTGGGTGAACACCATCAGCATGCACAGAGAAATGAATGCTGAAGGATATTGTTTCAAATAACTCATTTGCATATATGTTTAAGCATTTGCTCATGACTTTCTAAAGGGGGAAAAAGGTGTCTTTGGCCTATGTGTCAAAATGATCTGGACAGTTGAAGGGTTGCCATAAAGTAATCTTTTATTTACTGCTCAACAAAAGTGGGTTACACATAAGAAAGTATTTTTAGGTGAATTAAATATCAGAAGAGTCCTTTGAAAAGACACTACCCAAACCCAAATCCTTGTTGACAACCGAACGACCTGGCCCAAACTCTAAGACAAAGATAGCGAAGTAGAGGAAATTATGCACTCTACACTGATAGACTTTTCTTGTCCCTATTCCTCTCCTTTGTTTCTTGACCTCTACCAATTTTAGAATGAATCTCTACAAAACCAGTTATTTCAGCTTGACTTGGAAAAAAAAAAGATGGAAAAACTCTTTCATACAGTGCTAGGAAAAGGAGAGCAATGATTATCAGGAATATTTTCACCTTAAAGAATTATCTCAGAGAGGGGCCATAAGCATGAGGTACCCAACCCATTAAAGAATATGTTTTACTACAAAGAGTCTCTCCTTTAGGCACCCCCACAATAAAAGCCATCCTGTTACTACACACTTGTCTGGCTGGCCTTGGACCCTGGAACACCTAGTGAGGTGACTCATGAGATAAGATAAGCAAGATATCATATTTGAATTATTTCTCTCTATATTATACTCTGTGACAATAGCCCTTACTACTAGAGAAAGATACACTGTTGATTTTTGTAGTATTGGTTAAATTATAAAATCTTACTGTGGGAAAGAATGAAGTGGCCATTTAGTTGTTCACTAAAGGCTATGAGGAACTTACAGTTCTCTGTTTTTCTTTTGGCTAAGTATTTAGTTACACAGTAAAACTACAAACTCCTATGGTGAGTTATAGCTCAGCATGAACTCCTTTCTAAACTGCCTGTCCAGAAATTACTCCAATAATAACTTAGAATTTCTTCACCTGATGATTTATTTTCAAGTCATTCATTTAGTTTTAAGGGCCATATTCATATGTAAATATTTTCTTCGTAGATGGCCAATTTCCTTTGAAATTTCATCTTACAATACTGAATCCAAATCCTTTATTCTTTCAAAAATATAAAAAGGAAGAAAAAGAGAAAAATTCCAGATCAGGATTTAAGTCAAAACTAGATGTTATTTCTTGCTCTTTTAGTGATTCTGGTGTTGCTTATATGTGTGTGTGCTTTGGACTATGACCCTTCTCTTACTGGACCTTGTGTTATTTTAACAAAATATACCCCTTCTGTTTGCTTTGATTCATATATTTAACTTCCTGGAATGCTCTGCATCAGGATGTATTCGTATGCACATTTCTGGAATCATGATCCAATATGGCAAGAAATATCTATATCCCAGCCAAACTGGGTTTCTCAATGTGTTTTACATTGCACTAAACTTTGAGGTCACGTTAACAAGAGTGGGTAATCCACTCGCCACTCCAGAGGAAATTAGGAAACATAACTATTAGCATACTTTTACTCAGTCCGTACATTTATCCATCTGTGAAAATTTGGGGGAGCTTTGTTTAGCTTGTTCTCTCTACCAAATCATGTAAACAACAACATGACCTGGCAAGAACAGATGGAGATATGCAAGTATTCCTTGCAGAGACATAATAATCTTTTTTTTTTTTTTGAGACAGAGTCTCACTTTGTCGCCCAGGCTAGAGTGGAGTGGCCCCATCTCGGCTCACTGCAACCTCCACCTCCCGAGTTCAAGAGAGTCTCCTGCCTCAGTCTCCCAAGTAGCTGGGACTACAGGTGGGCACCACTGTGTCTGGCTAATTTTTATTTATTTATTTATTTTTTTGTATTTTTGAGTAGAGACAGGGTTTCACCATGTTGGCCAGGCTGGTCTGAAACTCCTGACCTCAAGTGATCTGCTTGCCTTAACCTCCCAAAGTGTTGGGATTACAGGCACGAGCCACCACACCCATCCAATCATTTTGTTTCTTGTAGTTACTAGCCTGCCTAATCCCTTTACCTCCTACTCCTCCAATTTTGTAATAAAATGTTCTCAGTTTGATTCACTGCTGAAGATGTGATGGAAAAATGGAAATTGGGGGGAAAACCCTTATCTGTGTCTCCCACCCCCTAACCTTTAATTATAGAAATGCCAAGCTGTCCACTATTTTTGCTATAAATACCTAGACCAATGCAATCTCGTACCTGTTCCAAAACTCATTTGTGTTTATGCAAGGCAGTATGACTGGACCAGACACAGTTGGGGTACAGATGCGCTTTTCATTTGCATCAGTTTACTCAAAATAGATGCTTTCCTTTGCCTAGTTATATTGTTCTGTATTTCTCCACAAGAAAGCAGTTATCATGCCGGAGGCTCTGTTTTTCTAACGACTCAGGAAATATTCCAAACCAAACTTTTACCTCCTGCAAGACTTTAATAGATTTCATTTTTAAGTGTGGTGTCTTTGCTTTGTGAATTGCTAATACCAATTTGTCTTTCTTTTTCTTTCTTTCTTTTTTCCCCTTTACTGAACAATAAAAGGGAACAGTTAAAGCTTTAACAACCAAGACATAAATAAGAAAAACAGCTCTAAAGCAGAACACTGTGTGGCTGTTAAACGATCAGCTCCTTTCAGATCCTCCATAAGGATTAAGAACTAAATGAATCTTTTCACATATTGTTACTCGGACACAAGGCACAGAATCAACTTCATTCTTCTCCTTTGAACCAAAATGACAATCATACTGGGACACCCCCCCACCATGCCCTGAGTCAATTAAAGATCCTGTTACTGGAGTTATTTCAAATGGGTGTGTATAAAGCGCTAGGGGACAGATTGTAGGATATAATCCTCAACTGACAGAGGGGGAATGTACTAAAAGTCCCCCAGGAGATCACCCATCTTGATTTTTGTGAGACACATGGTAGCAGAGATGGACAAACCAATTTGAATGAGATAAGAAAAGCCAAGCTTTTTCTACCCTTCCCCCAAATCCTCAGCCACCTCACAAGCTGAACCTTTCAAATACACTTAGTGCTGAAGCAATTTGACATGGGCGGTAGATTAATACACCCACACAATACAAACAGGGAGAACGCCTCCCTTACTGATGCCGAGTTCGCAGAGTCAGCTGCTGCACAGTAGGCCAAAAGCCAGCTTGGAAAGACTAGAATTGTATCTTTGACTCTGTTCGTCTTTATTTTAGGGATCAACTGGGACTCTAAGAGAAGAAAGTTCCATAACTTTGCAAATATTCTTAAGACCTGAAATTGACAGTGTGTGTGTGTATCCTTGTGTGTGTGTGTGTGTGTGTGTATGTGTGTGTAAGAATGTGTGTTTGTTGTTGAAGAAGGGATAAACAATCATCTTCAAAGTATGAATTTTTTATTTGCCAAATTATGGAGGTTATTCAGTGGCCATTGGTGGGGAGGAGAAAGAAGAAATTGAAAAGGGATCAAAATAATCTGTACACCAAACCCCTGTCGCACACAGTTTACCTATATAACAAACTTGTACATGAACCGCTCGAACCTAAAATGAAAGTTAAAAAAAAACAAAACAGAAAGGGATCATGATTAACCCAAATATAACTCCAGATATAAAAGCAGAAACCTTGCAGATTTTTCAAATTTCTATATATCCTCTTTATATTATAATTTATAACCCTCATTTTGCTCTATCTTTACTCTTCTGGTTCTACCATGAAACTTATGAGAAGAAACAGAAAAAACGATCTCCATGAGCACATGGTCATGTTTTTCAGTCTCAGTTTGTGCTGCAGAAAGGGATAATTCCCATAGTTTCTGCTGATAGGAAGGCCACATAGATAATGGCAGAGGAGTGTGAAGCATCCATATGATCTAGCAAGGATTTCTTGCTGTTTTTTTTAACTCCCCATTAGAATAATAGAGTTAGAAAGCAATTTGAAAATAAGTTGCTTAGAGACTAAATTTCCCTTAGGCTAATAGCTGAATATGTGCATTTGTCCCAAAGGTTCACGTATTCTCTAAGTTTAAACACTAAAGCCTAACTGCCCAGTCTGAAACTCACCCACCTTCCCAGGCTTTGTCTTCTTTATCTGACATCTCTTATTTCTTGCATATCCCCTGCATGGTCTCATGCCAAAATGAATCAATGGGAAAAATCTCAGTAGCGTTCATTTGGGTCATTATTGCAGGATGTGAAAAATGAAAACTGAAAAGTAAAGATATTTTGTCTTTTTTTCTCTACCAGGTTTTATCACTTACTTTCATTAATTTTAGCTTTATATGTTTTGTGGTGTTAAATTTTATATTGAATGACATTTAATTTGCTCAGATTTGCTTCAAAATATGTTGTTGTTTTTTTCTTGCTATGATCAAGCTTTTCATTAAAATAGAGAATACTTGAGACTCATTGAGACAAGAGATAATAATGTTATTAAGAGAAGTAAAAACATATGAAGTTGTCAAATAGTAATTGCTGAATGTGAATATTCAGTGTTTCTGATTGGATCATTTTAAGTGCATTTAAAAAACAAGAAAGTTAAAACAAGCCTCATTCAGTGTGGTCTGAAGACATATAGATTAAGTTTTGGTCATGGTATTAGTATATCTACTTCATGGAAAACCCAGATTTCCTGGGAGCAGACATTTTCCCAAGAATTCATGAACATTTTTTCAGATGACAAAACTCAAATCCAGAAACAGAGCTGATGATCTGAAACCAATATACGTACTAAAGACATGTAAGTCCTTTTTTTTTAGATTTTTTTAAAAATTATATTTTAAGTTGTCTTTTCCAAACTTGGTGCGCAGCTACCGAAAATTTTTTCAGCCATTAGTGTGTCTGGAAGGGCTGACTTAAGCAATTCCCTTATGGAACTATTTTGTTCTGCCCATCTGCATTAATTCACGCTATTGGATTATACTTCTCAAAGTTCCAGAGTACTGCCTGGTTATCTCCTCCTACCATTTATTGATTTCTTTGAAGAACCTTTAATTTTTCAGAATACTACTGTTTTCAGCATGTTTTCTACCTTTCCCTCTCCTTTTTGCAGTATTGCTTATAACATATATATATATATATATAAAAAAATATATACACAAGGACATCTTGGCAATAACTATGTATTTTCCCATGGCTTCCAGCCAATTGTAGTAACTTTTGAGGTATGGAAAAGAGGGACAAGGTTATTATTATATCTAAACCTACTCATAAACTGCATATTAGCTTTTAAATTGATTAATAGCAGTAACATTAGAATTCTCAGTGTAACATATGCTCAGAGATGCTTTTAACCATCTTTGTCTCTTTGAATAAATGAGCAAAAAGGAACTTACAAATCATGCATACCTATGCACTTATTTGCCAAAGTGATAGCTTTAAATATGTTTTCCATCTATTTATATATCTATTTATATAATTCTATAGAATAATATTCTGGTAGCTTTAAGGTAATCATTCTGATAGTCTTACATGTTGAAAATAAACATGACTCACAAAAAGGTAAAATTTTCTGTAAACTACTCATTTCTTTCCTATCCTTTTATATATTTGTTAATTAATTATTGAAACCCCCCCTTGCAGATTTATAAGATATTGAGGTATTTTTACACACTATGCCATTAAATTACCTAGTTTAATGATGTGCCAATGTGCATACCACAGGACCTTGAGCAAAATTGATGCTAAATCAAGTTTGTTTAATTATGTAGCATTTTCTCCCCTTCTTTGTTTACTCTTAAAATCTGAAGGAGAGTTTGGAAAACTGAAAGATTCATCCTCCCTCTGCATTGAAGGGGTCTCCTTTCCAAATTTGAGAGCTCTAGGTAAATGAATCTCTGATATTCCATAGTACCAAGTACCCTAATTCGTTGTGGTTGTGGTCTTCATACTGTGCCTATTATCAAATGAGATTCTGTAGAACCCTCTTTTCTAAAACAGCTGTCAAATTTTTGAAATGGTTTCCTGCATGGTAAATGGAGTAATACATAAACAGTTTTTAACTATAAAAAAGTCAAAAAAGAAAGAAAAAGGAAAAGACCACAAAAATGCTAAAGTTTTGCTTGTTTTATGTTTTCATCACTTTCTTATTCAATTGACTTAACTTCAGTGCACAGAATTACCCTCCCACCTTGGGCAGTCAATCATGCCACATGGAGCAAGAGCCCTCAAGCTGGGGATATCGGATACAGTGAAGAAAATACTATAAACTGTAAATCAAAGATGATGTCTAGTTTATGAGAATTTTGCCTGAAGACACATTTTTATTCCCAAAAGCCTCTTTGCTAAAGCATTTATTACAGATCCTAATTCCTCTTTCAAACTTAGTTAATACTCATGGATATCTTTTGCATACAGAGCAGTGCACCTGCAGTCAAAACTGATGTGAATGTCTGGCAAGTGCAGAGCTGCAGAGCGGAGTGGGGTCGATTACAGAGAGGAAGGCGGACAGCTGAACAGTATGTGCTGCCTAAACTAAGTGCAACAAAATGTCCATTCTGGGAGCCTTTCTTGATTATCCCATGATTTAAGACCATCTCCTTATGATCACCAGTTGGAAAGCTTACACCTCAAGATAAGGTATTCCTCTACATTCTCTAAAAGGCAACTTCATGACCATTTTGAAATAATTAGAACACATTTGCTTTTATCCATATCAGGTTCCTTCAAGGCAGTGTTTATTTCATTTATATTTCTGAAGTTTTCTGGCTTGGTTTCACTTGAAAGTCAACATTCTTGGCCTCCTCTTTCTTGTCTCAGCATGTTTAAATTGAGATGGCGCTTGTTCTTGCTTTAAGAGCTCTCGCCAAGTCACTGGGCATGTCTTTTGTTCATCTTCTTTCTGGGAGTTCCCAATAGATATATGTCCTGATCCTCCCAAATGGTCAAAAATAAAAAACTCACTGTCTTTACATATGAAATGCATCATTTTCATTTACAAAGCTATCTAATATAGATGCCTTCCTGATGGCTGGAAAAATCAGGTTACTCAGGCTACCAAAAGTGTCATTAATCCTTCTGTATTCCAAGCTCCAAATAGAAATATGGTTCATTAATTCTTAAGTCCACTGGCCATGTTCTCCCTCGTCCACATGATTGCCTGTCACATTCTGTTACAAGAGTATTCCGTATATCGATGGTTCTACATCCTAGTTTTTGGCCCACTGATTTTAAGCAAAATTTTATATGAACAAATTCTAAAACTGATGGAGGCATATGAGAGTTTCTTGAAATAAATTTTGACCTGGATGGGAAAAAAAAGTGTTCTCCTGTGGGATATTCAACATTTGTCCAACTCTTAAGAATGGCGTATACATCTAAATTCACCCATAGAGAAAACAGTTCTAGAATCAAAACTACTATCTCCACTCACCACCGCTTACCACCATAATGTTTGCTTTGCTCATTTTGTATTCACCATATGATACCACTTTATTGTTAATTTGTTTCCTTTTCTCTATTGGATCATATCCGTGTTAAATCCAAAACCTTTGAGAGTGCCAGGAATTACCTCTTTTATATTAGTTCTTTGAATTCCCAGTGCAGGTTTGTTTACCCTAAGCCTGCTTGGCACTCAGTATTACCTATGTGCATGTGATTGTGCTGCTAATACACAGACTTGACATGAAACTCTGGCCTAAGGTGATGGAAGTTAGTGAAAGGAAAAACCTGTCCACTGACTTGTTGTAAACAACCCCTTAGGAATTTTATCCTGGAGGTGACTCATCCAAGAGGGAAAGCCACTCCTAGCTTTAGGTAAAGCCTTACCCTACCTTTCCACAGCCTGGACTCCTTGAGCTGAGATACTAGAAAGGGCCCAGGACTCTGTGTACAGAGAGACATTCTGCAGTTTTCATCAGAAGCCCCTAGAGAATTGATGAGATATTTGCTTGAACTATTTTAAAGAGTTAAAATGGAAGACCCAAAGTCATAGGCTGAGGGTTATCTAGTGTGTGAAGAGTCAGTTGAATTACTTCAGTTTATCAAAGTATCATACACCTTTATTCTACTGCAGAGGAAATGTCAGGTTTCAGAGTTCAGTCTTTCCACTCTTCCATTCTGCACTTTTCCTTCTTTCAATGGAACTTCTCTCAGATTCTCTGTTTCTACATGCTTTCTCTCTCCTTCTCATCTTTTTTTCCCCCATTCCATGTCCAAAAGCCTTTACTTAAATATTAGCTATTAACTCATGCTAAAGAACAAATAATAACAGCCATATATGGTGAATATGAGTTACATACATAATATTTAAACATATGAAACAAGATTAAAATTGTTACTGTGCACACCGTGAATTAACATACAAGAATGTAGTTAGGGAGAGATGTTTTAACCAAGACCCCTAACACAGTACCAAGTAGGCAATATCTCCCTGCCTAGTCTAACCTTTAAAGGGATGATAAATATGGAAAAATATATAATTACTATCTGAGAATCAGAGCATTCTAACAGAATGATATAATGCAAAGAGCCACTCTAGATTCCAATAATTCCATATCAAATTAGCGAGGTCATTTTTAGATTCCCTTACTTTAATATAAAATTCAGATTTAGTGACTCACTAACCACATAAGATCTTATATCTCACATATAACAAACAATCATTCATTCATTTTATGAAGAAATGAGAGGGGTTTTACTCATCAGGCCTCTGAGAGGTCATGGGGCAGTGTTTATCAACCATGGTCTCCTATGTACTGCAGTGTTCTTAAAATAGTCATTAAATATCTGTTGAGCAGTCCCTTTATGCTAAGCACTGTTCTAACCACTGGGAATATAGTACATGCTCATCTAGCAGGGCTTAGAAAAATTTTTACAATAAATGTCCAAAACTATTTTGCCATGAAGAATTTTTTTAAAAATCCTGCAAAAAGAAAGCATCCTCAATTATTTGCATTCCAGAATACTTCTCTTAGAAGAAAAAGTTTATTTCCCTATGTTCTTTTATTCATATATGTTACATGGGAGAGTTATGACCTGTCATTAGTTGGTGATGGAAAACAGGCTGAGGATCCCTGCAAGAGCAACACTAAGGTGGAAATACGTCATCACCCTCAGGAAGCTTCCACTTTAGAAGTGCAGGTATCAAACAAGCAACTTTATGTATAGTATGTCAGCCATAAGCTGAGATATGATCAAGGTTTAATGAGACTTCAGAAATGTCAGCTTTACTCACATCTTGCTTGCCAGATCAACATATCTACATACTACCCACGGACCATTTTTATGAGGACATCATACAGATCCCTCAATGTCAAGCTGTCCAAAATCAATGTTATCATTTCCCTCTAACCTGATTCTTCTTTGCTTTGGTGAAGTTTTTCAGTTTGGCTAGGTCAGGAATCTGTGGTCGTCCTTGACTCCTCCCTTTCTATCAAAAACACCCTGACTAACATTCTATCTGTTGAACATCTCTTATAGTCATGTAATCTTCGTAATTTTTACTTCATTTGTTGTTTTTACTACTACTGTCATTCATAGGACCTTACTTCAAACCCATATAATTTCTTTCCTAAATTAAATGAGCCATTAACCTGTTCCCACATCTCTGTAGCAGCCCTCCTACTTTTGATACTGCTCTCAGAGTACTCATTCTAGGATGCAGAACCAACCATATCACTGAACTGGTGAATCTATAAATAATATCTACGCTTCAAGATAACATAGCCAGGCCCTTTCTGCACTGGCCTCTGCCTACCTGTCTAGTCCCATCGTCCATAAATTCCTTTCCAATAATTTTTAATCACTGTTCATTAATTGATCTCTCACTTTTTTGAATTTTTACCTGTTTTTTCTTCTGCAAGAAATGTACTTCCCCACTTCTTAAAGTGTCTAGATCCTCTTCATCCTTTCAGAATCAGTTTAGGAATAATCTCTTGATAAACTTACCTGTCTAAAGACTGGGTAGAGAGTCTCATTTATGTGTTCCTATAGTGCTCTGAGCTTAACTGGGTTGCAGAATTTACTACCCTGTACCACATATGACAAATTACTTGCTTGTGCCCTAAATTAAACTGTAGTGACTCTCTGAGGACAAGGACCAGGAATTGTTACACTTTTGCATATTCAGGTTTAGGAAGAGTGACTGTTACCTAGTAGACTCTCAATGCATATTTGTTGAATAATCATATAGATAAATGAATTGCTGACATAGAGCACAATAGTTGCTATCTAGCACTATATTCCGGGAGAACAGATTCTTTCTGAAGGTAGTCATAATAGTAAAAATCATCCAAAAGACATTGAGAAAGAATTTTATTTTCAACTAGCATTGTGTGCATGAAACATTTTTGGCAACTACTTTTAGTGGAACTGAGTAGGTTTTAGAATTAGCAATCCCAAATACCATTCCATTCATCTTGCTAAAATCAGAAAACAACTTTTTTTTGGAATGTGATATGGTTTGGCTATGTTCCCACCCATATCTTATCTTGAATTGTAGCTCCCATAATTCCCACGTGTTGTGGGAGGGACCTGGTGGAAAATAATTGAGTTATGGGGCAATTTCCCCCATACTGTTCTTGTGGTAGTGAATAAGTCTCACAAGATCTGATGATTTTGTAAGTGGCTTCCTCTTTCACTTGGTTCTCATTCTCTCCTGCCTGCTGCCATGTAAGAAGTGCCTTTCACTTTCTACCATGATTGTGAGGCCTATTCAGCCATGTGGAAATGTGAGTCCATTACATCTCTTAAAAAAAAAAACTTACCCAGTCTCTGGTATGTCTTTATTAGCAGCATGAAAATGAACTAATATAGAATGATAGCAAACTCTATTTGCACAAGAGTCAAAACAATGATTCTCAGTACTTGGTTGGTTGTACAACATGCCCTCATCATTGGCTTCCACTTTGTCATCAGAAGCAGCTTAAAGTTTTGAGTATTTATTTACCAGTATTTATGAGTTGGTGTGTCTAACTTTGGGAAAAGCATTATCATTATCCTCCACCTTACACTACACCCGCAAGGAATATATTGCTGTCTCCTCTACCTGGAATGCCTTTCCTACAGATGCCCATCTAGCTCATTCCCTCATTTGCTTCAGGTCTTCCTGAAATGTCATCTTCTCAGTGAGAAGGCCTTTTCTGATCTTGCTAACATATTTCCCTAACACATTCATCACAGTGCTCACCTCTTTCTCACATAATATATGTGTACTTATATTTCTGCTTTAGCATTCATATCTTTCATTAGAATGTAAACTCCATGAGGACAAGGTTCTTTGCTTAGTTATGTGTTTTGTCTTCAGTTCTTGGGATACTTATCAGCCTTTAGTAAGTGTTTGATAATTATTTCTTGAATGAATGAGTGAATAATCCAGCATCTGAACTGAGATCTGTCTAGGTAATGTATGCCAGGTTTCGTTTGACCTTTGTGGTGATGAAAAAGGTGGGTGATTGTATTAATAAAATTGCTTCTTTCATTTCCTAATGCTTGCTACTTTTTCACATCCTGGGTATATTCCTTCCATCCCTTGTCTGTAATTTTTTGATCCCTCTTTGATGGAAGTCAGTCACCAAGTGCTTGAAGTTTGGTAAACTTCCTAGCCTACTCAGACAAGTGGTATTACAGTATTTCAATAAAAAATAATATGAATAGCCAGCCTTACAGCCTTTGCTTGATCTTGTTTTCCTAACTGTCAAGATCTTCCTTTCCAAAATCAGTGTGTTCTATTGCCCCTAATTTACCTAATGGATGACCTGCCAGGTGCTAAGTGACAGGGCTGAACAGTGATATCATCTCCTCAAGTGGCTTTCATCCAGCATCCTGCCTCTGCCCTGCAGAGCCTTCTCCTCTTCCCTCTTACCTTCCTGTTTCTATTGCCTACATGCAGATTCTATCTAAAATGTGTCAAACAACTGTTTGATTCCATCAGTAAACATTTCAGAAATACATTAGTTAAATGTGTTTGTTACACATAGACAAAACAACCAAATGACATAATTTTAAAAATTTTAACCAATAGTGTAGGTTTTCACATTAACATAGAAGTAAACTGTAAGTTGAGAATTGCATGCCCAGGAGTAGTAGGCAGGAGGATCTCACCCCAGAGCACCTATTTTTAATTTTCAGAACCTCACAAAATTGCAAAAGGTTGTACTTTAGGGAAAATCTACCATGAGTCTAAATTATAGGAAGAGAATGAAAGAGAATGGAAAATGTTGAACAGACAAACACACCCTACTTGGGAAGTTACTGAACACTTTGCTAATTAGGGCCATATTTTATTAGAAACAAAAGTGGAAATCATAGAGCACAGGCATTTTTAAATCAGTATCTTTCTACTGGGAAGCTCATTGCTCAGTTAATATCTATCACACTGCACTAATAACTTTCTGCAAGTAACAAGCAGTAGTTAAGAAGGGAAAAGTGGGAGCTGAAACAATGCCAGAGCATTAACATAATATCCATGGGTGCCCCAGTGAATCCCAGATTAAAAAAAAAAAGTTTCTCAATATTTCCAGGAATTAAGCACCCATCTTCAGTATAAATTATGATAACTTAGTGTAGTGGCAACAAAGGAAATTTAATTCATTTTAAAAGAGCATGTATCTACTGTCTGAAATTACCAGGTTTAAAATGATTTGCCTTTTCCAAGAGACATACCCCAGCTTTTAACTACCTCTTATAATTTTTAACTTGTTATATTCCCCACTTGAGTACATAGAATCCCATATGATTCTTCCCTTGCTTGTAAATTGCATGTCAGTTGTTCACTGTGCTTATGTCTCATTTCCTTTATTGTGTTAGGAACTAAGCAGCAGCATGTTCTCTCCTCACCCTGTGCCTCTCCACCCATCCAGGGCTGTGCTGTGCATGGTGTGCACGCAGAAATGCCTATTGAATGAACTTCTTGTCTATGTTGATCCTATTAACCAGATAATTGCCTAATCTCCACTTGGCTTTGTGCTCTATAGGCACAACATAACAGGTGAAGTGAATAAAAGCTCTCTTCAAGCAAATACTCTCATGAATGGGGTCTTTTTTTCAGAGGGCACGGTCGCCTGTACCTCTGGAAGACAATGTTCATCCCACACCAATGAGCAGATTAGACCCAGAGCAAAGTTGACCCAAAAGATCAGATTTAGTATCAACACAAGCAAACGTTTATAGAGGACAAGTCGGGAAGGGGGGCAGGGGAGTCTGTGTACCCAACAGGACTTTCCTCTTCCATCACCACTTTTGTTCGAGCAAACATCTGAACCACAGACATTCCAATCACCTTCTACATTGTTTATTTGGGCTGAGGCAAAACTCAATAAGATCGATTCCAAGTTACAGAGCCCGATATACAGATAAGAACAACTGTGGTATGAATGCAAAAAAATTAAAAAAAAAAAAAAAAGAAGAGAAAAAGGACCAATGCTAGCATATATGCAGGAAGTAGATAAACAACTGGACAAAGTCATAAATTTTGGAGAAATAATCCACCTCTCAACAGATCTTTTGCATTTGAAGCTCTGAGTTAATCAGACAGTTAACCAGCATTTCATGGGGTGTTCTGCTGTTACTGAGGGTCAAGAGTATTCACTTGAAGAAAGTTATTTCAAGCAGCTACCTGCATGTTTTATATCCCAACCCTTGATACATAAAAATATAAATATGTGACATATCATAATATTTTCATATTGAGTAACTACAGAGAATATTTTGGCAAGGGTGCTTAATCTAAAATGTTCAATTTTAATCAGTTTGAACTATGGTCTGTCTTTCTGTGAACTGAAAGCCACCAATCAATTTTGCTTTATCTTTTTTCTGTTTTTCTTACCCAAGGCAATGCCTTTTGTAAAAGGGTATTTATTTTTAATGGATTTTTTAATGAATTTTTCAGTCAAGCTATTAATAATGCCATTAATTATAGGCAGCTTGTATTAAAGTGCACGCTGGCCTCTTAATCCTGACCCCCCAGCTATTGGCTTGCAGCTAATCCAGCCTGGTGCTTGGCAGAGAAGGGCAGGCCTCAGCCAGCGGCTGCTAGGAAACAGGATGGGAAAGGCAGAACGGAGGGATAAGAGGGAGGAGGGGACGAATAGATGTTTCTTCTCTTCTTTGCCAGAGGGCCTAAAGTTTAAAGCCAGATGATGTGTGAGTGGGGTGGGATAATCCCGCGGATGCCACGCAAGCACTTAGGAAGAACTTCCCACTGGAAGGGCTTTGCTCTGCCTTCAAGGCCTGGCCGGTTTGATAACCCCACAGGAACACTGCGCTCCCTTACCTGAGGCGGTTATGTGCGACTGCCTCGGCTCCAATCTGCTTAAATCGACCAGACGGAAGCCTCAGCCACATAATGGATTCCCATCCCTAGCTTTCTTTCCTTCACCACCCCATCTTCCCAGTGTTAGGAAAAGTGTTTTAATTACCATTTGCTTTCAAGATAATTAAATGTTCCAGGATTTCATCCTTTAGTGAAAATACTGCTGTACGCTCATAGGGAAGAGTATGTTGTGTTATTTTTAAGACTGTTGGCAGGTAGTTAGTACAAGTAAACTATTAGGTTTTGGTGAGTAAGGCGCAAGCTTTGGGTATATGGGTTTCTTTTGTTTATTGTTACGGTTGACATGGTGAGTGCCTTCTGAAAGAATGAAGCCGGTTTAATCTGAGGTTGATAGAAAAAAAAAAGGTGGCTTCAAGAGACTATAGCAGCCCAAACTGGAGAAAGGACATATGAACAGTAACATTAGAAAATAGTGAAAGTAGCCATACAAGGATGATCATGAGACAAAAAGGAAAATAGGAACTTGTGGGTCATTCTGGCGGCAACTTACTTTGTCTTTCAAAAGTGAGTGGTTGCATGTAATTGGTATGAGAGAAAATATTGCTTCTAATAACAAATCCTTTCTAATCAAAATAAATAATAATACTAGTGGCATGGGTCTATAAAGGACAATATTCTTAGCTATTTTCTGGTATAATGATTTTGACATAAACCAAGGTGAAACCTCACTTTCAGTTATACTCAGAATAAGTCTAGGTCCAATTCTACAAAGAAATGAGAACATTTTAAGGAGCTGATTTCATATTGGATTATAATAAATATTTACATGATATGTAGCAATAGAAGTATTTCAGGGGGAACTGACTTCAGAACCAATTGATTTATTAATGACATTTTATTTTTATTTTTTTCAACTATAAGCATTATCAGATTCTCACCTGCCTAAAAGGATTTCTACCATTAAAAATAGAACAGAATATTAATTTGTTGTTTTTAATAGCACAAATTGAGAAAGAATCATTGCATTTGATTAAATTACTTCTTCATTAACCAATGTACATGTTATGTCTGTCATTGGTCTGGGACTGTGACAAATTTTGATAATAGAGTGATAACAAAAAACAGCATGGTCCTGCTCTTACAGAGCTTAAAGTTAATGAAGGTACCCTTGGAAATGCCAGCCTCTCCAAAATAGTTCCCCCAGTCCATATAGGAAATGACAGCAAATGAAGGTCTTGATGCTGTGCAGATCAAAGTCCACCACCAAGGCAACTATCAAGTGTTTTTATAAAGGAATACTGGAGAGTCCAATATCAACAACATGAAAAATGACTTGTTTCCTCCATAATGTCTACCTTTGATTAGCCTAAAATATTTTTGGTATGGTTAAGAGCATGGATCTTTGTTAACCAAAGATACTCCTCTCTGATAATATCAATATAGAGTTATATGGATGAGATTTATGGGAAGATAATTTACTCCCACTGGGAGCTGGGCTCTAAGATCTGTCTACAACATCAGTTTCAGAGCTCACCCTTGCCAGGGAATATAAAGAAATTCCCTCCCCTGTTCATCATTATTTTACCTCTGTCCATAATCCATTTTTCTTTTTTTTTGTCTTTTTTTCTCCCTTCCTCAGATCTTCAGTTCCATCACGATTTCTCAGTGGCCCAGAGAGGTGGCACTAACAGGAAGTCATCAGAAGACCATGATCCTTTAAGCTCTTAATGATCAAGCCACAGTGTGAACAGAGTAAGCAGAAATGTTCTTTATATCCCTTAATAGTATCCCCATTTTTATTATTTTCTTAGCGTATGGAAGAATTTGACTTATTATTTCAGAGGATAAGCAGTGTTCCTCTGTTTATTACCAATTGTTCATATGCTCGATTCCCCACCAAACTCTAAGTTCTTGGGAGCAAAAACTGTGCCTTTCTGTCTTCTGAGTGTTTTCAGTCAAGTGCAAGTGAAAGGCACAGTTGGCACCCAGGGCATCTGTTGAGTGCATAAGAGAATGAATGGTAAAAAAAAAAAAAAAAAAAAAAAAAAGAAAGAAAGAAAAAGAAAAAAAAAGAATGTAAATTAAGATGTGAAACAATTTTAATTTTATTCTCAAGAAAACTGATTCTCATTGAAATATCATTGTACATTTGATCCCCTTATTCCTTATTTTGACCCCCAATTTAACAATCACAAGCTAGATAAATTTGAGCATGTTATTTAACTTCACCAATATTTTATGTTTCCTCGTCCTTAAAATGGGAATAAAAATACTTCCCAAAGTAATGCAACTTAATGAATGAGAAGTCCTATAAAAGAGCACGCATGGGAGCTCAGTATATGGCAATAAGGTCATTATTGTACTTGCTGCTTCCTGACAGTGCATGATTGAAACTATGTCACAATGGCATTCTTTGATTTTTTAAGGCGTTCGTTCCAGAAAAATAGCTGTGACTGACCATTGCTTGATTTACCTCCTATGCTTATTATTGTGTATGCTTGATGTAGCTGGAGATTATATCTCATTGTACATTATATTACTATAATAGATTATAAATCTTAAAGCCAGTGTCATATAATGAAGAAATTCAAGGGCAAGAAGGATCCTTACCTAAACATTACTTGAAGCCATCTGAATTTCTTGTAAATTTCCACATGCTTAAAAATATTTGAACTCATTTTTTTAATTTCAGAGGCTTAATGTTACTTATAGTGTATCAGGGTTCAGATTCAAAATCAGCCTCAACTGGGACAAACCTGAATATCCTAATCAGGTTACTGTCATATCAGTATATACTGATATTCTGCTACTTGACTGGAGATTATATGGAGAATCCATGTAATTTTAATTTTGTGAGCACCTGACCTGAAACTCACTAAAGGAATACTCTGTATTCACATTCAGTATAGATAGGCATTCTTTCCACTAAATTTATAGACTTGTAAATTGTGTCATACAACAAGTGGGAGACTGGGGAGAGTAGAGTGTAATTAGATAGGGGGTCTCAGGCTCAGGATATTATGGGGACCCAGATTATGTGGTCGTGGCAATGGTTCTCTCTTTAGAAGATGTTGTAGTTGAAGTGTCTGTTAGTTTAGGTGTTGTGAGGTATTTGTTTTCTTTGTTCTTGTGATCTGTATGAACTAAAAATTTCTAAAATTTCCAGAACAAATGAAACCACAAATTATGTTGCACCATTTTCTAGCTGATTTTGAGTTTTTTGGTGACTGACTATATTTATAAACCTTCATCTATGTGGGAGATATTATAATTTTATACACTGTAAAGCCATTGCAGAATATACATTCTACACTTATTTAAAATAAGTCAGGCATGAGATAAATTATTCTAAGATAAGATTGAGAAGAATCTAGTAATTTCACCAATGGGTACAAAATAAAACAAATTTTTTTGGTATATCAAGTTTGGAATTATTAGAAATGGCTTTAAGGAGCTTAATTTTATAACTCTGCTGATACGCCCCTCCCCCCCCAACACACACACTCACATACCCATCTCCAAGTAAACAGAACACAAAAAAATCTATTTCTCTCTGAAGAAGACAGTTGCCTACAGTTAGAGAGTTATTTTATATGAAAGTCATGGCAATACTTTTAGCCATGTCTCATTGTCCACACTTCCTTGTTCAATACGCCAGGCCATTATATAAGATGGAGTGGAGTAATTCCTTGATTTCATATGGTACCTCACCTATAATTGACAAAGTCCCTTTACATTCATTTCTTCCTATTATTCAGTGATAACCTTATGCAGTAGAGACAAAAGGGATTGTTATCACCATTTTTAGATTAGGAAATTGAGGTTTTGGAAATTCAAATGATGCCCACCATCCTACAACTCTGCAAGTGTCAGAATTAGGATTTGATCACAGATCATCCGAGTCCATAACTATTTCCACTTTCCATCACACCAAGCACACCATGGTACTTGATGTTGGTAGAAGTTAACTTACTTCCTATAGTGTGTGAACAAAGCTATGACAGAAACTGAGTTAATAAGTTGAATTATATAGTATCAAAGTTTTCTTTCAACCTACAGCATTCTGTGATTCTGGAGCACTTTAGAATGTTTAGTCTGTGCTGTGAGGGATATGAAGATCCCAGCAAAATCTATCTTTCTTCTCCCTTGCAAATGCTAGAGATATTTTTCACAGGGGCTCTGGTTCCTCATCAGCTAGGAGAGGAAGGAGACATACACGTCTGCAGTGGAAGAATGTAAACCTGAAAACTAAATTTGTGAATCCATATAGCTCATTAGCATTATAAATTAGTCAATTAAGGAAGGATAGGAAATTTCCCCCCAAGATGTCTTAGAAAATCAAATAGTTACCTAAGAATTTTGAATAAAAAATGATGGACTAAAATGAGGTCTTAATACAGCTGTAGGATTGTTGCATTCTCTAAATCCTTGAATTCAGTCTTGTTCAACTTCATTCCTCACCCAACTGGTGATGGGTGGTGAAGGAGACGGAAGGCATAGAGGAAGATGCAAGCTGTCTCAGTCTCCAATTCTGGGTGAAAGCAAATAACTTAATAAAACAAAGTCACAAAAAAGGGAATTAGACTTTCTAGACTCTCATCCTTCCATCTTTCAATTAATTTGTTGGCAGGGCAAAGTATTGTGTTGCCAAAGTCTTTGTACATTGGTCAATAAGGACTCTCTCTCTCTCCATTTCTTTCTCTCTCTGTTTCTCTTCTTCTCTCTCTCTCTCTTATTATTCAAAGAAAATGTACATGGTGGCAGGGCACTGTTGCCAAAATTCATATTCAATTGGTAAATCTATAACTATTTAAAATTCTTAGTCTGTTTGCTTGTTTTTGTGTTCTTTCTTGCTCTATCCTTCTTCTCCATCCTAATGATATGCCTTTAAAAAATATCTTTCAAGGTTCTCTGAAAATAATTTCACGTGGTTCCAATCCCACTACTTTTCTTTTCCTAGGGAAGTTTCACATGGCTGATGCTTTATTGTTTCACACTACTTGCTAGTTATTTGACTTTGACAGAGCTGGGTTATGGATTCAAGGAAAGGAAAGAGTGAAAGAACAAAAGGAGTCTAATTCGTGCTTGAGATTCTGTCTTCCCAGTGGGACTATGTTTTTGTTTGTTCTTCACAGGAATGATGAATACTGATCAGACTAAATTTAAGACCCACAGGGAAGTTGTATGTACTATAAAATTCTTTGGGTCTTGAACAGGGTAACATACTTTATGCTTTCAAAATGTACTGATGAATCTCAGTAAAGACCAGGGGAAGTTTTTTTAAAAGCAAAGTAAATAGAAAGCCCCAGGGACTGGAGTTTCTCTCATTTCTCACTTTCTGTTTTCTCTTAACTCTTTACAGCCCCTACTCATCCAGCATTTCTCTAGGGAGATACACAATCCCCAAGATGATAGCAAAAACAAAAATGACACTCTGGTGAGCTTTCA
Source organism: Ateles fusciceps (assembly GCA_036589455.1). Taxonomy (NCBI): domain Eukaryota; kingdom Metazoa; phylum Chordata; class Mammalia; order Primates; family Atelidae; genus Ateles; species Ateles fusciceps. The sequence goes on from JAZHEH010001541.1 coordinate 2,397,139, forward strand.
GAGTAAACAAAGGCTGTGCTTGTGTATAAAATTGGTTTTATTGGCCCAATTTAACGATCTTCTTTCATATAGCCCCACGAATAGCAGGAATCGGGACATGGCTCCTGGAATCCAAGACTATCTTGTGAAATCCTGACAAGGAAAGCAATTAGAACTTTCAATTCTGTCTGGTTTCACCACATGCATATAGACATGGAAGTATCATAAAATTGTAAACTAGATGATTTGAAGTGACATAGATGTAAATATACACTTAGGGTAAACTGTGGATTACAAGGAATTTATGCTATGCTAGTTTTTTTGTAAAAAAAAAAAAAACTTGGAATGTTGGATAATAAATTGTAACATATGTCTGTATATACTGATATTACTTTATAGCCACTTTCAGAGGACAAATTGATAAACATTAATCTTAACTCATTTGAATGGGCCACAAGAGAACACAAAGCTAAAGCATGACTTCTTCACTTTAGTTTTGTTATATTTTTTTCTTCTGGGTGGCAAAGAACTCAATGCAGGGTAGGGTAGGGCAGGAGTTTATACCAGAGTCAGCAGTTTTTCAGTAAAGGGCCAAATAGTAAACCTTACAGGCTTTGCAGGTCATATGGTCTCTATATGAACTACTCAACTCTGCCATTGTAGTGCAAAAGATACCATACACAGTATATAAATGAATGTAACTGTGTTTCAATAAAACTTTATTCATAAAAAAAAAACCAGATGGCTACACACCCGTGGGTCATACTTTGTGAACCTTGTCTACCCATGGTCGACAGGGTATAGTATAGAGGAAAATGTCTCATCAGTTTTTATTACTAATACAAAGGAACATCTCCATAGTGTTGTAGTTTATATAATCTGAAGTAGAACCATTCAGTTAATTCTTCATCTGTAACATTACTACCTAGAAGGACTAGTAGCCTGAATCTCTTTTCCTTTGTCAGTAAGTAAAGTAAGACTATATTGAACATGCATAGAGTAAGGCATTGTGCTTGCTCCTGTAAGGAAACAAATGCATATGAGATACATTCTAGATTATCCTAAAATGTGCAAACTGGTTAGAATTTTAAGGGACTAATCTTTCACTGCAGTACAAGATAGAGTATAAAAAATGTCACATGTAAAAGTATTGATAAAGAGTTACATATAAATCCAGAGAAAGTAAAAGTGATTGCTAAGGCAAAAAGGAAATGAAAGTATTCCTAGGTGCCAGTTAGCATACTAGGTACTTTTGTTTCCTACATTTCTCATTTAATCTTCAAAATTAATCTGAGATAATGGTCTCGATATTTTCACTTCTTCATATAGGGAACTGAGACTCAGAAGAGATAAATTGATCTAAAAACATTTTTCATCTTTTTGAATCTTTTTATTTAGAATTATAGTAGTTAATATTGAAGGAGTATTGGTTCACCTCTGCTCAGAACAACTTGGAGAAGTAAATGAGAAATTTCTCTGTCAAGAAGCAGAAGGAAGGTGCCGGGGTGGCGGGGGTGAGGGGGAGATGCAGTGAGTTACCTCTGGTCTCACATCAACTTAGAAAAGCCAGATTGGAATTTGCAGCTCGCATTTTTAGTCCACGTCTGAACACCCCACAATGCAAAAGATCAAGATTCAAACCATATTATACTTATATAAGAAAGTAGGTGAATGGGAGTGGGATATGAATTTAACTAGAATTGAAAGAATGACATTGGATGATTTTGAATGAAAACCACAAATATCCCTGTAAAGTATATGAAGAGATTATAGGCTGATGAAAATTATCACAAGATGATACTTCTGGAAACCCTCCCCAATGCTACACTAAGGAAGAATAAACCCTTATGATGCCATGGGAATAATTATAACAATTATTTGCTGGTCTTTAGATCTTAACGCAATTATAAATGTCATTAGCTCATTAGGTGACAAGTCATTTCAACTCCTGGCTCCCAGTTTTCTCATCTGGGAAAATAAAAAGCTGTACAATATTGATTACTAAGGTTACTTTCAGCTTGGAAGATCCAAATGTATCTGTGATCCTCCTACTCCCTGTGATCTAAATCTCTGAGTTACATACATATGGCCTTTAGTTTTTAACCTGCCCATCAGAGTTTGGAATTGAGCCCTAAGCCAGAAAACAAGTGACCTACCATATATTAATGACTGCAAATGTATCTTTTGGAGTAACCCACTGCCACCTCATTTTTAAAAACATTAAATTAGTGACACAATAATTTGGGGTCACCTAGAATTTATCTCATATGCATTTGTTTCCTCATAGAAACAAGTGTGTAATTTTTAGTATTACATGACTTTGAAATTTTTATAAATACCCCAAAGTCAGAGTTATCCGAGTGTTGGCTCTTATTTCAAGGCTTTGAAAAGAGAAAGCTCGGGTGTGTGTTTTCTTTCTGAGTACTGCTGAGTAAATCTGAGGCCCAAGAGCTATCACTCTGGACCAGGTAATCGAGGGCTAGTGGTTTCTCATCTTTCCAGTTTAGAAGATGGAATTAAAGAAATGTTGAATTGCCCCCCCCCCCCCAATTAAAGAAATGTTGAATGGTGCCAGTACCATTCAACAGAAATGTTGAATGGTACTTTTGTACCTAGTATATTAACTGGCACCATAATATGTCATACATATTATGTATAACAGAAAAACCCTGCCTCCACAGACCAGACACGTTGCTGGGCATCTCTGTACTTAGCACAGGGAGTCTGATCAATTAGTCCATTTAACAGGAGATCCCCAGCCAGCTTCACTCTGGAAAGTAGCTGAGAAATTCTTATATTTCTCTCAATATGTTAATCAGACAACTGGTATCACAGTTCTCTAACTGTGTAATACCAGTCCCCCTTGGCAGATATATTTTATTTGGATAATGATGTGAAATTTAAGATCTACGTTTCAATTGTGCGGAGCCATAGGCAGTTGTCAATTTTAGTGACAGACATAGACCTCGAGCTAAATTCCTGTGCACAAGCAAAAATTCCAACAAGCATAGCACAATTCTGGTCCCTTAATAGAAATACATTTTCTCCCATTGAGGGGCAGTATGTTTAAACTGTTCATCACATCTCTCGGTACCAGCAAATCATTAATGCTCTCGAATATTTCCTTTAACATGGGCATTGGTGATTTGAGCCATCAACCAGGCTGACAGGAAATCAGATGGTTATAACCTGACGTCCTGCTTCTTCTCTAGGAGAACAGTGCTGAAAACACACCATCTTTTATCCCTCTGCAGTTTCTCCAGCAATGTTGTTAGTTAATAGGTCCAAACTCTAAGGCAAAAAGAAGAGCTCTCAACTGCTGAATTTCTAAGACCTTAGGATCCACATAATGGAGAGAATTCCCACTGCTGATCTTGCTGTTGGCAATTACATTAAAGGAACAGCCAGCAAGTGAACCCTGTGGCCTGGGGCATCAGTAATGTGACGTGCGGCCTCTCACCTTGAGGTCACTGGTTCAAATCCAACCGTGGCTAATGGGGGTTGAACAGTGTCTGGTATTCTAGGTAAAATTATATGTTAGATTTGTGAAAACTTACATCAGATCCTGAGGCAAATGTACCAAAATAAACATCACAATTAATCCTAACCCATTGGTATTATGATTTAGCACTTAGTGAATTTTAACCAGCCAAGTTGAAAAGAAGGAATTTTTTTTTTAAGTCTGCAAAGTGTGGGCTCCTGATACTAAACTGACTGCTTTGCACTGTGGCCTAAAGGTAAATAAACCAGGGCTTTGTCTCAACAGAGAGCAAGGGAATTCCAGAGAAAAGGCTCCACTTCCCTGAAATGCAAATCAGGAATATCAGTAAAAGGAGCGGGCTGATTTTTCCTGCTCCAGTGGTGGACAGGGAGAAACACTTTCTTGGCATTGACTTGTTTACATGCTTCCAGGCACTAATAGATGGTGCAATAATCAGTGGTACAAATAGAAAGACAAAGGATCTGGGGGTGGAGAATAATACCCCCTCACACCTTGTCTCTGGACCTTATTTCTTCATCAGTAATATAAAGGGTTTAGGAAAAAACAATCTCTAAGGCTCCATGAACCTGTAATTCTCAGACTAAGAGCTCTGATTTCTAGTATCCAAATAGCTTTTCACTCCCCTGATTGAACAAGCATTACCACTCTCCATGCCTGTGTATACCCTCAAGCCTGTGTACACAGGCTTGAGGGTAATCAGGACCAGATCGGAAGTTTTGACTCTGCTCCTCCCAGCTGTGTGCCTTTCTGCAGGGGACATCCCCTTCCTGAACTCCAGGTTTCTCACCCATAATAGGAGGCAATAACATCTACCTCAAAGTTAGTATAAAGAAGATAAATAAATAACCTAGTACAGTGCCTGGAACATAGTACACATACAATAAATAGTAGACATATTTCAAGCAATTACCTTTCACCTCTATCACCCAAGAATCATAATAAGATTGCTTACTGCTTATTCACTCAAGATATTCTGAAATGTGGGCTTACCTTTTTTTTCAGATTCATTTAATCAGTGTGAGCTACTTATTATCACAACCATACTTCTTCTGAATAAAATGAGGATGTACATACTACTTAATTTGAAGGTCTGCAAACTGACATTGCAAAACAAAATACTTTGAATATGTGAACATGCTTGGGCAGACCTTTAGTTAAAGAAAGAGATTGCATGTATTTCCAAAACTGGATTTTTTTTTCTTTTTCAATGAGAGATTACTGGGGGGATGTGGGGAAAATTTGGGGTGATTGGAGATGGCTTTATAATTCATGTTCAGTTCATTTCTGGGATCAGTTTGTTTAGCTCTATCTTTTCACCTTTTCTGCCACTATATTAACCTAAACTGCTAACTGCTAACCTAAATTGGCTCACCAATTGACAATTCATGGATAAAGAGAAAATCTCATGAAAGATACATGAAACTTTTAGTGACTAGTTAAATTATTTTCATACCTATATTGCTAGAGTAGAGTTTCTTAACCTTGGCACTGTTGAGATTTTGGGATGAATAATATTTGTTTGGGGAGCTGTTCTGTGCATTATCAGATGTTTAGCAGCATCTCTGGTCTCTACACACCAGATGCTAATATCACACCCCCATTGCGACAACCAAAATGGCACTGGACTTTGGCAAATGTCTCCTGGGATGGCAAAATTGCCCCAGTTAAAAACCGATGATCTAGAGGCTCCAATCCCCTCCCCAAATCATCTGGGAAAATAACAGCCATGGAAGATACATAATTGTCATTTTCCCAGAGAATAAAGGGGCTGCAGTTCGTGTTCTTTACTCTACTTTCAAGTTACCTGCAGCCCTTGCTTGCCTCCCTGGTCTCTTCAGATCCTGTGTAGAGCTATAGATATATCTGTTGGCCGATAGCAGTATCTTGGGATTTGGAAACAGGAATTGGAGGATTGGTGTTTGTTTTTATTTGACAGTTTTTTAGTCTATTGATCTTAGATGTCTTCCAGATGGAACACACAATGACATACAGTCCAGTTGCTGATTTTTTTTTAAAGGATCATATAGCAGTTACAAAAAAAAAAAATCCAGAAAACAATGGGTGTAGCAGAAATCCAGCCACAAAGGAGAACCACTGCAATGGGAACTAGTAACTTCAGAGATGTAGCATAACAGAGCTATAGCTGTTGAGAAAGAAATAGGAAAAGTAATGGATGTCTGCCTCACAACTAAGGCTGTGTACCTTTCAGTACTCTGGGACAATAAATAAATTCAGTGTTCTCCTAAGATTCACTGGCACTTAAACTGTATTATGAGTGAGTATGTCAAGATAATAACAGAAAAGTACTATGAATATGCAAAGAAAATTATTGCACAACAGCCTCCATAACTCAGGGGGTAAAAAAAAAAATGATGACAAGTGGCCTAGCCACATGATGTGCGCAAGAGTGTGAAACTGGTTTAACTGGCCTCAAGAGCTGCCTGACACTTGGCACTTCTCAAATGCCGGCACTGTCCTGAACCATAGGTAAGGATATAAATGTAACTGTTGCCTTGTAAAGAGCCTTGATTGCCAGGTAACTTTGTGGGGATACTTTGGCAGTTTGCCCAAGCCCTCAGAGGTGTGTGCTGTTACATGTCAGGTATGAAAATATGCTACTGACATTTCTTTTTTTGGCTTGTGTGCTATGCACTGAAATAGTACATTTACAGTTGTCCTTACTATCTCAAATTTTCCTAAGAACTGAACTCAGAAAGAGACTAAGGAATAATATATTTGGGAATGTACACTTTTAGATTCCCCCACTTTACCTGTGCTTACAGTCTGGGAAAAATAAGCGAAATTAGGATGAGGATGAGAAAGATGGACTAGATTCAAATATTTTTTACCCATTTGTTGAAGGGTCATTCTAAGCTTCCATCCCTCCTCCCCACTTGCTAGTAACTTACTTCTTGCAAGTAAATAGGAGTATTCATTATTTTAACATTAACTAAAGAGCAACCTGCTGGTTCTCAGGGTATGTCTCTCCTTATGTAAGCATTTCTCTGATTTACAGCTAACTGGTCAACTGTTCCTCTCCAATGCTCTTTCCTTGCTCCGTATAAAACATCTATAAATACCCATTTTTCCAACCTCTCCTGTACTTCAAACACCACCAGTGGTAGTATATCCACTTTGTGGCTCACTAATAAGGAATAGCATGAGCTCCTTTTTCTGAAGCAAAGACAGCCATGTTGATCCTACAGAGTCATCCCCTAAGGATGGTTGGAGCTCTGCTTTTGCAGACAAAAGAACCTTAGTACTTTTAGCCATGTACAGGTTACCGTCATAGCTAAACTCATCTCCTTCAAAAATAAAAGAGCAGCAAACATATATTACAAACACCTCAAAAATTCATGAACTACATTTCACCTCTAACAATAGTTTTGACAACAATTACAAGACAAAGTTGTATTTTGGGATTTAAACAAGGCAAGATGTTTAATCCAAAACTTTCTTTCAACAGATATCTTGTTTACTTATTAAGTAAGATGATTAATAATGGAAATATAATGGTTATTTGTTTAAATAGCAGCTCTGTGTCTAGCACATTATTTTGGCAGATCATAGATGTGAAATAAAGGCAAGTTGGGGTGAAGTTTCGTCCACTATTGTCTGTTAGCTTTGTTAAAGTTTGTGATAATTATACTCTGCATTTAAGGAGCCTTCACCACCATTGTCACCTTTAAATGCTTGAAGTGACTGTGGCCCTGGGCTTTTATTTTGTCACACAAGGAAAGGAAAGCACTGAAGAAAGTGCATAGTGTGTGGAATGATAACAAAACACTGATCACATTCACATCTTAGTTATAACTTTTGCTTGCTTTGTGACACTTTCCAATTGACATTTTTTAATGTACATCCTCCCAGTCTCTAAGGAGCTTAATATTGAAGATAGATAAAATTACATGAACAGTCCAAATGCAAGTATTAAAGAAACTAATACATAGTCAATTTTGTGACAGGTCACATGCTTAAAATATCCTGGGAACTGGAGCAAGACTAGAATGCAGAATGAATGGGAATATTGCTCTTTATTTCCTTTCCCAGCGATTTCTCTCTGGAAGCATTCTTAATTTGAAATATTTCTACCTTTGGTAGTGAAGGCAGATCCTACATTTCTTGGACAATATTTCTTCTCCAAGGGAAAACTTTCAACTTTCAGATAAAAAATGCTTAACTTCCATATTTTACTTGTTAAGAGAGGGAGAAAATAAGTTAGTTATTTCTGATTATACTACTTTATGCTAGACAAGAAGATCTTTATAGAGAATAAATAGCTAAACTACTAAATTAACATAACTAATTAATATATTTGAGCTATAATAATACTTGTCCCAGGCATAGTTATCAATGTGGCTTAATTCTTTTCAATAGTGGTTTGTATATAAAAAGTTACTAAAATAGAGATTTTAGTATAAATCCTTAAAAGAGAGGAGAAACTATTTTTACATGAAGTCTATATTACATGACACTTGAGGGGGATCCCATATTTTTCACATATTTTAATAACTTTGCAGATTGAAAAGCTAAAAAGAGTAGCTTTTTGAATACTGATTACCTTGTCTCCAATTCTGCTTTTTTTTTTTTTTCAATAACAGGGTGGTGCTTTTCCCAAGTATCCATGGTTAACAATGTATGGGGGAAAAAAACCACTTTTATAAATTTAAATAAAAAGGGAACCAATACTAAATTATAGGAAAGAAACACAAATTCTGTATAACTGCAGAAAGGAAATTTGCTAATTTATAGCCAATGTGTATGCTAAATATTAATACATTTCAGTTCTGCCTTCTTTTAGAACTAGTTGAATCATGAGCCTCATCGAGGAGACTATTAAGTGCCTGAGGTAGGCCCCATAGGAAGAGAACAATCCTCACCTGTTTGCTACTCCCTTGAGGCTTGAAAAATCAATTTATAAAATAATAATGTGGGCAAAAACTTTACAGACAACAGAAAAAAATACAATAAAATCATTGTAGGTCCCATGTGTAAAGACTTTCAGAGATAGAGAAGTACTCTACACATAGTAGGCATTCAATCAAGATTTCCTGATCATAATTATGAATTGCTTATTATTTTATGGCCCAAAGCTATAATCCTGCAGCTCTGAAATAGACTCAATACTTGGTAGAAAACCTACAAGGAATCTGTAAGTAGTCAAAAGCCAAAGAACCTGGAGTCAGTCTTCTATGCCTCCTTAAAAAAACTTCACATACTGACAGGGAGAATTGTTTGCTTATAATTGCTCCCCCTCATAGAAATTCAGAGAACAGCACCACTGTTCTATAAGAAAAAGGGAAATGACAATAAGATTAAAAGCAGGGGTGTGTTGATCATTACAGCCCAGGGGAAAAAAAAAAAGTTTAGTTCTCCCCTAAAAACTACCCCCTCCCTCCAAATCTAACAAATATCAGAGACCGATGGTACCTCTTCTGCTATTTGTTCTTGGATGAGAATTCTTCATTAAAATTGAGGGATTAAATATAGCACTTTAGCTAATTAATTATAGTTTGATCGTTTTGACACCTTCAAATGACTCAGCCACATACCTTGAAGCTTTGTCAACTCAATTGCATCTTTATTTTTGTTGCCTTTAACCAACAATGAAGACTAATGCCACTCTTTCTAGTTTTCAATCACCTCTACAGAAGTGCTCCCCCTGGCAATGTGCAAGGACAGACCTAATTAATCCCTCATCTGCCCTCTGTGGTGTCTATATATCACACTGGCAGTTGGAACTGCTGCTTGTTTTAAGGCTATTGCTGGAATGAAAAGCTCATCTGTTTTTCAATAATTTTACCACAGGTGGTGATTTGTAATTAGAAAGGGCAGAATCCAAATTTCAGTGTGTGTGTGTGTGTGTGTGTGTGTGTGTGTGTGTGTGGGGGCACGCACATGTGTATGCTTGCATGTGCTTTGTAATTCACAATAGGCACTTTTTGTAAAAAAGAGGAAGGGAAAATAAGCAATAGCATAGCAGGAGGAAGTGTTTTTTGGCATTAAGCCAAACAAGAAGATTTTTAAAAGAACTAATAATTTTGGTTTTGATTTGTGTTTTCTCCTTTTTTAAATTGATACAGTTACATATAAATTAGAGATCGAACACCTGGTAAAACCCAAAAGACTCTGTAAAGTCCAGGAAACTTTAGGACTCACTGGTGTTCCCTGGAGGAGGTATATGCTGGTGGTGAGTGTGTGGAGGCAGATCAAGGAGAGTCAAGGTGAAAACCTCCTGTTTTGACTTCAGTCTCTTTAGGTTATCTGTTCTTGCTCTGAAGAGAGGCATTGTGTTCTCATCACCATCCTTGGTGGACCTTGCTATGACTGGAAAGATAGTTTATCTTAAAGGAAGCAGTCTGGTGAGCCTTAACAAAACAGCAGGAGAGGAGATTTTCTTTTAGGTGAGTGGAAAAGCTCTGATAAAGGAAACTTAATACCATAATACCATTACTTGGTCTATTAGCCATCACTATATTGCCATTCCCTGACTCTTACCTTGATCACTATCTTTGCCTTCTTGCTCTATTCAGATTCTACTTTGTATTCTTCAAGGTATTGCTCTTCCATGAAGGCTTCCACACCTAGTCCAGCCTGCCATTCATCTTCTACAGACTATGTGGCTTACAATCATTTCTCTGGCCTACATAGGTATCAGGTAGACATCATGGTACTGACAATTAACAGTCTGGGCATCAATGTCTTGCCTCTCCAACTAGACAGCAAATCTCTGCAGGAAAATGATGCTCTTTGGTGTTTTCTCTTGCTTCCTCAACCATGTTGTAGAGTTGGTTTATTGATACCTATATATCTAATTGAATGGGTCATTAGGATTGCCAGTATGAATTGTAAAATGGATACTAAAACAGTGGCTTTACTCACATGCTGGAGGAAAGAAGATTATATGTAACTATGAAGAAAAAGTCAGGAGTAAAATTCCTTAGAAGAATTTTAGTCTAAGCACTAACAGAATTTTCTAGGCTACAAGCATTATGAATCATTGAAAACAAATATTCATATAGTCATATGCAATTATTTTTGCTTTTGTTTCTTGTAACAAAGAACAGTTACTTTGCTTTTCCAAGTACAGTTTGCTTTGGGAAAGATGAATAAGGGATAACTTCAGTATAGGTTCCTTTAAAGTCATAGGTTTGTATAATTGTGGAGGTGCGTGTTGATAGAGGATGGTGGGGTAGATATGAAGAAATAGAACACTGACCAGAAATGGTTTCTGCCAACTTGTATTCATTTGAATGGAAAGAGGCTATCTTATACTCCTTGGCATCATGAAAAGAAAATGGCACATTGTACGTTAGCAATATGAGATCAGTGTCAGAAAGCAGAATACTCTTACACATCAAGAGATTTCTCCTTTAAAAGGAAATCCTTGTCTTGTTTTCTAGGGTTTTCTCTCTGTAAGAGCAACCTACAAAACCATAATAGAGCTGACCAATACTCCACTTCCCATTCCATTATGTCTCTATCTCCTTATACCTGGTGATTGTGGGAAAGAGTTAATACAAACACTTGGAAGGCATCTGGATCCTATATATGTTGTTCTCCCATTTAAATAGTCACCTGGATTCTGAGTGTGGAAATATCCTCACATTCTTAACTTAATATACGTGAAGAATATTATCTGCTATGTTCATCCAATTGAAAAAGTGAATGCAGATCCTGTAAATACAAAGAATAGCTTGGATCAAACATTTTAAATGATACACATTTTGCGTTTTTTATTTGAATTTTATAGTTTAGACTTTGGGTTTTGTTGTTGTTGTTCTCCAGACACCTTATATCTCAGTTCAAACTGGCTTGCCCAAATATTAATGCCTCACTCTATTCTCTATGCAATATTTATTTTCAGCCTGACTTCTAACTATTTCCCTACATGGATTTTCTTTCCTAGTTAGATTTCTATTCTCACACCCTACAGACATGTATCATACATCCTCATTTCTGGGCCTTTGCATACACACCATTCTCTTCACCAAGAATACCCCTCCTCAGATCTTATTATAATGTTAAAATATTATTTTTGTTTAATGAACGATTCCAGTTGACCATGGTGCCTCCTTTTTATGACTTCCCTCCTACTAGCATTTATACCATGCTAAAAAATCTCTATTCCCAGTACCAGGACAATAAATCTTATTTTTCTGCAAGACATCACTGTATTTCTATATTTATTGTTGTTTTATTCTGCTGGCATCATTTTACACATTAATGCTTTATTTCTCTAAGTTTTATGCTTTCCTTTTCTTTTGCCTTTCACAGTACTTAGCATGCAGCAAACACTAAATAAAAGTTTGATAATTTGCTTTTAAATAACACATTCAGAATTGTCATTTCATTTTATGAATGTGTACTGCAATTAGAGAAGGGGAAAATGTATGATATTGAACATCTCTGGAAGAGGATCATGAAACCTAATCCATATACCATAGAACCAAGGTTGATGGAAAGAATTGTACTTAAGCAAAATTGAGAAAATATTTCAGACTTTGACCTACACTGAGCTGCAAGAGATCTTAGAGCTAATCTCCTCTAACTCCCTTTTTAAAAGTGAGAAAACAGAGACTCTGTAATAAGTAATTTAATTTTATATCTCTTCATTCTGTAGCTGGATAAAGTATCAATATCAGCACAATGTAATATGCTTCCTATTTTTAATAGCATTTTCATATACATTGATTTTTCTGTGATTATAGGAATGTAAAACATTTATTATCCCTCTTCTTCTTTTTAATTAGTAAACATTTAGGAGTTCATTTGCTCAGTTCACAGTGGAGCCAGAACTAAGACTTGCATTCCAGTCTATCTCTCCCTGGATAATCTCTTTCATACTCTCAAAACTCAGAACTCATCTCTGATCACGTGTGTGCGTGTGTGTGTGCATGTGCGTGTGTGTGTGTGTGTGTATCCAGATAATTCTGTCTCTTTCTCTCTCTTTCTTTTTCACATTTCCACTTGGGTGTCTCAAAAGCACATCAAACTCATTGCATTCAAAGATGAAATCATTATGTTTTCAAAACGGCCTCATACCTGGTCCTGCTCCAGTCTTTGCTAACTTGTTGAAGAATATCCCCATTCATCAAAATGTGAAAGCTGGAAGTCTGACACTTACCCTGGGCAACTCTCTCACCTATCAGATCAATTTAGCACCAAAGAGGTTCAGAGATTTTACCACCTAAATATCTCTCCATTCCACTCTTTCTATGTAGAATAACTCTACCCTTGTCAATTCTACTTTTGTCTCTTTCCTCACTATACAGTTTCCTACCTGATCTCTATAGTTCTACTCTGTCTATCCACTTTACTCTGTTCTTCCACACTTCACCAGGATAATCTTTTAAATATGTGTGTGTGTGTGTGTATTCGATTATTTCATCAAGCTGCAAAAACCCTGCAATGATTTTCTATTACTCTAAGTATTAAAACTAAAATCTTTAATCAACTTTAGATCAGTGTCTCTCAAATTTTAATATGTATACAAATCAGCTGAAGATCTTTCGAAAATGCAGGTTCTAACTTGGTGGGTAAGGCTAGGGCCTGAGATTCTACATTTATGACAAGCTCCCTGTTGATGCCAATGCTGGTGGTCTGCAGATGATGCTATAAATAGCCTGGTCCTAGAAGATACTTAGCAGTCTGGTCTACCACCTTCAGGTGTCCCTCTGCTTTTGTTCTCTGTTCTCCAGTTAACAGTGGCCTTCTTTTTATTATTTGGAGCTGTCATGCTCCGTCTCAACTCAAGCCTGTGAATATGTCATTTCCTTTATCTGGGGTGTTTTTTCTCTGTCCCCACTTTTTCCCTAACCCAATTCCCATGTACCTAGTTTACTCACATTCATCCCTTACAGTTTAGCTTCAGACCAGTTCTGATGCCTTGTTATACTTTTCCTTCACAACAGTTAACAGTTTGGATTCACATTTTTACATTGTGTGATTATCTGATTAATGTGACTCCAGACTCTGTGAAGATTGACTTAGAAGAAAAAAAACACGAACTGTGAAATCAAGGTTTTAGTACCTCTGTTACAGGTTCTTCTCTTGACCTCCTCAAGAAAGAGCTGGATACTCTTTCACAATTAGTTCATTATTGGCTCAAATGAAAGATGAGCACCAGACACCTGAATACAGGCCCAATGACGCCAAGGAATAGAATTTTCTGCAGTAGCAGCTAAGAGAGAGCAAGACCCTGACATAGGTGGTAGACTTGTTGACCACTAGTTCTGGCTCCAAACCTGGAAACAGTTCCAGTCCCCTAAGAACTTTCTTTAGCTCTGCTTGGCCTTGATTCTGCTACCTAAACCATCCACCAAGGGGCCCAGGAGAAGTAACACACACTAGTGCTTTAGAACACAGGTGTGCTGATATGGGTCCCAGCCGTCACCCAAAACTACCCTCTAGCTCAGCTCTAGCTCCCTTTAGCTGGGGTTTAAGGTCAGTCCTACTCATACAGGGAAACAGAGGTAGATACATAATTCTGAGTCCTGGGTCAGGCATGCCAAAATTGGTTCCCAAAAGGGCCTTGAATCTTGGCTCCAGCCCATCTTGGCTATGATCGGGCAGTAGTTCTACCCAGTCAGGTACCTTCCAGGACATACCCATCTGAGTCCCTGGGACAGGCTTGCCAAGCTTGGTCCCTTAGAAATTACTGAAACAACCATGGATCTTGACCCCAACCCCTCTCAGTTATAATCTAAGAGCAGTTCTGCCTATCCTGGGACCCAGAGGGAAGCATGTATGTCAGTGCCCTTGTAGGCTGACCTAATGACCTCAGTCCAAATGTGGATCTTAAAATGGCACTATAAATCAATTACATCCCCTCTCAGCTGCAGACTGAAAATGGGTATGCCCACTCAGGATCTCAACAAAACACACACACATCCATAACCCCAGAGAAAGATCTGAAGACCTGGTCCTTGGCTGTTAGCCTTGAAATAGCCCTCTAAGCCATAGACTGTAGCAGTACTTTTCTATTTGTGAACCCAAATGAGTGATCCTGCAGGTGCCTTCCCAGGAAACTTGAGAAAGCCATATCTGTCTACATATTTTATAATAGGCTCACTATCTGGATCTCCTTAGCTTAGTGCCAGTTCAATGGACCAATCCAGTCCATCCAGGACAGACAGGTTCCATGCTCACTAGAAGAAACACTAGATAGCAGGTCCACCAACTTCTTGGGCCCCACCATGGACCTAGAAGCAGCCATGTGACCTGGCTGCAACTCCACTCAACCATGATCACAGAGTCAATCCCATTAACCAGGGAACTATTATAACAAAAGAAGACTTGCCAGAACCAATCTATAAAGACTGGAAGAAGCCTGTGTTCCTTCTACTGTACAGATGAATATAAGACTACATGGATAACAAAGAATCAAGCAAACACAGCACTAACAAAAATAACCAATGAAGCTCCAGTAACTGACCCCAAGGAAACAGAGATCTATGAATTGCCTGATGAAGAATTTAGAATGATAATCTTAAGCTCACTGAGATGCAAAAATAAAAATAAAAAATAAAATAAAAGTAGGAAAATAATGCAAGAAAGTGTTAGAATTTTAAGAAATTAAAAACATAGAAACCAAATAGAAATTTTGGATCTGAGTAATACAATGATAGAATGGAAAAACTCAATAAAGAGCTTCAATAGCAGACTCAATCCTGCAGAAAAAAAAATAGCAAGCTTGAAGATGGGTTATTGAAATTAGCCAAATAGAGTTACAAACAGAAATAAGATTAAAAAGGGGTAAAGAAAAAGTAAGGAACCCATGGAACACCATCAAACATACAAATATATAAATTGTGGAAGTCCCAGAAGGAGAAGTGAGGGAGAAAGGGGCAGAAAACATATTTAAAGAATTGCTGGCTGAGCACTGCATATATCTTGGGAAGGATTTGAACATCTAGCTTCAGGAAGCTCAAAGTACCTCAAGAAAGATCAATCCAAAGAAGAATGCTTCAAGACACATTATAATCAATTTGTCAAAAGTCAAGGACAAAAAGAGAATCTTGAAATTATCAAGAGATAAAAGATTCGGCACACATAGAGTAACTTCTTCTATCAGGCCTTCAGGGGACTTCTTAATAATAAGCAAGCTGGGAGGGATTGAGATAAAATAGTTAAAGTGCTGAAAGAAAAAAAGCTGCCAACTAAGAGCATAATACCCATAAAAGCTGAAGGAGAGATAAAGACATTGCAAGACAAAAGCTAAAGGAGTTTATCACCATGAGACCTGCCTTCCCACCCTACAAGAAATGCTAAGGGAAATTTTCCAAGTTGAAACAAAATAATGCTAAATAACAACATGAAAACACATGAAAGTATAAAATTCACTAGCAAAGGTAAATATATAGTCAAATTCCGAATCCTTTATACTGGAATGGTGGTGTGTAAATTACTTTTAACTCTAATATAAAAGTTAATAAATAAGAGTATTTAAAAATAACTATAACTACAGTAAGGTTTTATTGTGTGCACAACACAAAAAGATGTAAAGTGTGACATCAATAGCATAAAAGGTGTGCATATGGAATAAAAGTGTAGTCTTGTTAGTAGTTGAAGTTGACTTGTTATTAGCTTAAATTAGAATATTATAACTATAAGACGTTTTACATAAGCCCCATGATAATCACACTCACACATAAAACCCTCCAGTCAATACACAAAAGATAAAAAGGAAAGAATCAAAGCATACCACTATAAACATTCAACAAAGCAAACAGGAAGACAGCAGAATTGGAAGAAAGGAACAAGGCCACTACAAAATAGTCAGTGAATGATGAAATATCAATAGGAAGTCATTACTTATAAATAACCACATTTAATGTAAATGGAGTAATTTCTCTAATTAGAAGACATAGAATAAATGGACAAAAAACCAGAGACCCAGCAATATGCTGCCTACAAAATATTCACTTTAGCCTGAATCACACAAAAACTGAAAGTGAAGAGATATAAAATGATATTCCATGCAAATGGTAATCAAAAGAGAACAGGTGTGGTTATATTTATATCAGACAGAATAGAAAGTCAAAAACTCTCCTTTGGACAAATAAAGTCATCATGTGATGATAAAGAGGGTCAATTAATCAATAAGATATAACAATTGTAAATATATAGGCACCCAAGATCATAGCACCTAAATACAGAAAGCAAATATTAATAGATCTGAAGGGAGAGATATGGTGTAATATAATAGTAGTAGAAGACTTTATTCCTCCACTACTGACTATGGATAGATTATTTAGACATAAGATCCATAAGGAAAATATTAGACTTGAACTACACTTTAGACCAAATGGATCTAATAGACATATGCAGAACATTCCATCTAACAGCAGCAGAATATATATTCTTCTTAAGTGCATATGGAACGTTTTCCAAGAGAGATCATATATCAGGCCATAAAAAAGGGTAAACAAACTTTTAAAAAGATTTAAATTATACAAAGTATATTTTTCAACCAAAATGATATGAAACTGCAAATCAATAAAAGGAGGAATTTTAGAAAAATCACAAACACGTGCAATTTAAACAACATGCTCCTGAATAATCAGAGTCAAAGAAAAAATCAAAAGGGGAATTTTAAAACATTTTTAAACAAAAAAAAAGGGAGAAACAGCATATCCAAACTTATGAAGTACTATAGCAAAAGCAATTCTAAGAGGGAAGTTTATAGTGATAAACATCTATATCAAAAAAGAAGAAAGATTTTGAATAGACAACATTATACCTCAAGGAACAAGAAAAAGAAGAGCAAATTAAGCCCAAAGTTAGTAGAAGAAAGAAAATAATGAAGATCAGAGCACAAGAGAGAAAGCTCAAATTAGTAGAATTGAAAAGAGGAGCATTACAAATGATATCACACAAATATAGAGGCTGGGAGTGCAGTGTTCATGCCTGTAATCCTTGCACTTTGGGAGGCAGAGGCAGGTGTATCACCTGAGTTCAGGAGCATGATACCAGCCTGGTCAACATAGTGCAAACTCGTCTCTACTTAAAATACAAAAAAAAAAAAAAAAAAAAAAAAAAAATTGGCATTGTGGTGCATGTCTGTAATCACAGCTACTTGGAAGACTGAGGCAGGAGAATCGCTTGAACCCAGGAGGCAGAGGTTTCAGTGAGTTCATTGCACTCCAGCCTGGACAAGAGAGTGAGACTCCATCTTGAAAAAGAAAAAAAAAGAAATATTAATACTCTAATATGAATATTTATTTGCCAACATATTGAATAACCTAAAAGAAATGGATAAATTTTTAGAAACATAAAACTTACCCAAGACTGAATCATGAAGAAATAGAAAA
The DNA here is from genome assembly GCA_036589455.1 of Ateles fusciceps. Lineage (NCBI taxonomy): Eukaryota > Metazoa > Chordata > Mammalia > Primates > Atelidae > Ateles > Ateles fusciceps. Next base: position 2,414,935 of record JAZHEH010001541.1, read on the forward strand.
GCTGAACAGACCATAACAAAGATACTGGATCAGTAATAAAAAGTCTCCCATCAAACAAAAGCCCAGGACCTGATGGCTTTACAGCTGAATTCTTCTAAAAACTAAAAAAAAATTAGTATCAATTTTTTTTCAAACTCTTCCAAAAATTGAAGAAGCAGGAATACTTTCAAACTTATTATTTTTGAATCAAAGTATTTTTATTTTTATTTAAAAATTTTTTAAATTACAATTTAAATTCTTGGGTACATATGCAGATCATGCAGGATTGTTACATAGGTATACACATGTCATGGTGGTTTACTGCATCCATATCCTCGTCATTTACATCAGGTATTTCTCCTAATGTTATCCATTCCCCACCCCCTGCTATCCCTCCCCTAGCTCTCCCACTGCCCAACAGGCACCGGTGTATGATGTTCCCCTCCCTGTGTTCATGTGTTCTTATTGTTCAACAACCACTTATGAGTGAGAACATGCAGTATTTGGTTTTCTGTACTTGTGTCAGTTTGCTGAAAATGGTTTCTAGCTTCATCTATGTCCTTGTAAAGGACGTGAACTCATCCTTTTTTATGGCTGCATAGTATTTCATGGTGTATATGTGCCACATTTTCCTTGTCCAGTCTATCACTGATGGACATTTGGGTTGGTTCCAGGTCTTTGCTACCATAAACAGTGCCACAATGAACATACGTGTGCACATGTCTTCATAATAGAAAAATTTATAATCCTATTGAGTATATACCCAATAATGGGATTGCTGGGTCAAATGGATTTTTATTTCTAGGTCCTTGAGGAATCACCACACTGTCTTCCACAATGGTTAAACTAATCTACACTCCCACCAACAGTGTAAAAGTGTTCCTATTTCTCCACATTCTCTCCAGCATCTGTTGTCTCCAGATTTTTTAATGATCTCCATTCTAACTGGCATGAGATAGTACCTCGGTGTGGTTTTGATTTGCATTTCTCTAATAACCAGTGATGATGAACATTTTTTTATATTTGTTGACTGCATAAATGTCTTCTTTTGAAAAGTGTCTGTTCATATCCTTCACCCACTTTTTGGTGGGGATTTTTTTTTTTTTGTAAATTTGTTTATGTTCTTTGTAGATTCTGGATATTAGCCCTTAGTCAGATGAGTAGATTGCAAATTTTTTTTCCATTCTGTTGGTGAAGCCAGCATTACCCTGGTACCAAACCCAGACTACACGACAAGAAAATAAAATTACAGACCCACATCCTTGATAAACATAGGTGAAAAATCCTTAACAAAATACTATAAAAATAAATTTAATAGCACATTAAAATGCCCATTCACCATGATCAAGTGGGATCTATCACTGGAATACAAGGATTTTTCAACATATGAAAGTTAGTAAATATGACATACCATATTCACAGAATAAAGGACAAAGCCATATGATCTTCCCACTAAGTGCGGAAAAAGCATTTGACAAAGTTGAACATTTTGTGATAAAAACTCTCTCCAAATTAGGTATATAAGGAATGTCCCTCAACACAATGAAGGCCATATATGACAAGGCCATAGCTAATAACATACTCAATGGTAATAAGTTGAAGACTTTCCCTCTAAGATGAGGAACAAAAAGAATGCTCACTCTCACAACTTCTATTTGACACAGTACTGAAATTCCTAACCAGAGCAGTTAGACAAGAAAAAGAAATAAAAGACATCCAAATTGGTAAGGAAGAAGTTAAATTATCTGTTGGCAGATACATGATCCTTTATGTATAATACAAACCCTAAAGACTCCACACACACTCAAAAAATACCTAGAACTTATAAACAAATTTCATTTAGTAACATTGCAAGATATAACATTAACATACAAAATTCAGAATCAAACATACCTATACCCCAACAATGAACTACTCAGAAAACAAATCAAGAAAATAATTCCACTTGTAATGACATAAAAAAATTAAACTACTTTGAAACAAATTTCATCAAGGAGGTGAAAGATTTGTATACTAAAATCTATAAAAAAATATTGATGAAAGAAATTTAAATCACAAATGGAAGATATTCGCTGTTCATGAATTGGAAAAATTTTACAATTTATGCAATATTCATGAGTGTTCATACTATCTAAAGCAATCTACAGATTCAATGCAATCCTGATCTAAATTTCAATGGCATTTTTCACAGAAACAGAAAAAAACAATCCTGAAATGTATACAAAACCACAAAATATCATGAATAACCCAAGCAATCATGGAACAATAGAGCAAAGCTGGAGGCATCGCACGACTTGATCTCAAAATCTACTATAAAACTATTATAATGAAACAGCACTGTACTCTTATAAAAATAGACATATAGACCAATGGAACCAGAAAAGATAGCCCAGAAATAAATCCACACATTTATGATCAACTGATCTTTGATAGAGTTACCAAGATCACACAATGGGAAAGGATAGTCTCTTCAATGAATGATTTTGGAAAAACTGGATATTCACATGTGGAAAAATGAAATCGATCCTTATCTCCTGTGATATATGAAAATCAACTCAATATGGATTACAGACTTAAACGTAAGACCTGAAACAGTTAAACTACTAGAAGAAAATATAGGGGAAAAAAGCTTCCTGACATTGGTCTGGGCAAAGAGTTGTTGGCTGTGACTCCAAAAGCACAGACAACAAAAGCAGAACTAGACAAATGGGAATTCATCAACCTAAAAAACTTGCAGTGCCAAGGAAACAATCAAGAGCATAAAGACACAACCTGCAAAATAGGAGAAAGTGTTTGCAAACCATAAACATGGTAAAGGGCTAAAATGCAAAATATGTAAAGAACTGAACTCAAGAGCAAGAAAACCAATAACAAATAACCCAATTTGAAAATGGGCAAAGGACCTGAAAAAATACTTCTCAAGGGAAGACATACAGGCCAACAGGTTCATAAAAAAAGTGCTCAACGTTACTAATCCTCAAGGAAATGCAAAGTGAAACCACAATGAGGTATCTCCTCATATCTACAAAAATGACTTTAACAAAAAGTCAAAAGATAAGTTTTGGTGAGGATGTGGGCAAAAGGGAACACTTATACACTGTTGCTGAGAATAAAACTTAATTTAGCCATTGTGGAAAACAGCATGAAATTTCCTCAAAACATTACAAATAAACTACTATAGAATCCAGCAATTCCACTTCTAGGTATTTATCCAAAGAAAAAGAAATCAGTATGTCAAAGAAATATTGGAACTTTTATGTTCACTGCAGCATTATTTACAATATTTGAGATATGGCATCAACCTGTGTCTATCAACAGATGAATGGATAAATAATATGTGGCATGGATATACAATAGAATATAATTCAGCTTTTAAAAAGAAGGAAATTCTGTCACTTGTGACAAACTGGACAAATCTGAAAAACATTATGCTTAGAAAAATAAGCCAGTAACTGAAAGACAAATAATACCTGATTTCACTTTATAGAGAATATAAAAAAAATTTAACTCAAAGATTCAAAGAATAGAATAGTGGTTAACTGGGGCTGGGAGTGGGGAAGGAGGGGCAGAGAATGGGAAGATACTGGTAAAAGTATGCAAAGTTCCAGTTAGACATAAGCAATAACTGCTACAGATCTATTTTACAGCATGGTGACTCTAGTAAATAAAAGTGTACTGTATACTCGAAAATTACTAATGGAGTAGATTTTATATTTTTATAATAAAAAATAAGTAGGTAAGGTGATATGTTAATTGTCTTGATTAAACAATTCAAGTATACCTGTATCAAAACATCACATAGTATACCTTAAATGCATTCAATTTTTCATTAGTCAATGAAAAATAATTTTAAAAGTTAAAAAATGTAAACTTAATTTTAATAAACAAAAATATTATCATTTTAGCATAGAATTACTATTGTGCATACTTTTTTCTTTTCAAACAAATGTTTCAAAATCCAGCATACATCTTATGCCTACAGCACATATTAGTTCAGATTAACCACATTTTAAGTACTCAATAATCACATGTGGTTAGTGGCTACCATATTAGACAACATACCTTTATACCATTTGGCCTCTTTCTACATTTCTCAAATGAATATATGACTGAGGACATACGCAAAGCTAACATTTAGAAGATGGTACAGCCAATAACTGCAACTCTGCTTCATTTCTCATTCTAGGTTCCTATAAAAATGTCATCTTTTATCTGCTAATATTTAGTATATGCGCAGGCTTCTCCTAGTTGAGAGCCTGTGTTGTAAGCAACTTTCACTATTGAGAATATTAAAATGAAACAGGAAATAGATACTAAATGCTTTTATTTCTATACCAATATGTCTGAAGGGTAGAAGTAGTTTTAAAACATATTGCACTTGATTTTGAATCTTGACAAAGGTGACTGAAGGATTCCTGGTTTTAAGTCATTTGCACACTCCTAATGAACCACTGAATTCCAGGTAACATACGCAGCCTGCATATATTTACATTCATTAGCACTGGCTGGTGATTAGGAACAGCTTATCAATAAAGTATTTAACACAAATTCTTTGAAATTACTGAAAAAGCCATTCATAAGTATGTAATTTTGAAATTAATCAAATACACTCTTTAATCTGTGCTGCAGTGAACAATATCATACACATTTGCTAAGTATTATACATTTTTATTTGTTAACTCTAGAGATCTTAATTTTACATACAAGATGGTAGATGCATTCATTCTATTCATTCTAAGATGGTAGATGCATAAATTCTATTAATTTATTCATTCTTTCAACAAACATTTGTTGAGCACTCTTACGTGCATGGTGTCATGCCCGTGACTGAGAACATAGGGACCAATAAGGCATGTTAACAACACTTCATAGTTTAGATAGTCTACTCTGGAGATATAATTCTTGCATATTATTTAGTCCAATGATTTTTACATGTATTTAGAGACATGGAAAAATAAGCTGCTAAACAAACATAGCAAGTCTTTCTGTTAAGCCTGTAGAGGCTTCCCATGCCAACAATCTAAGAAAAGTGTTCCCTAAACCTCACCCTCTAAAATCCAAGAGAAGGTCACTTTCATGGTTTGTCCACAGGTGTACTGATCAACATATCCATTAACCACATAGTAAGATCTCAGCCGCTTCCCCCAACACCACTTGTCCTCTACCCCTAGGCTATTAAAGGGGAGAGAAATGGGAAAGAAAAGCTGTTTCAAATATTATCAGAGGGCCTCTGCAGTTCAATTGGAGACCTTTGTGTAGGCCATCTTGCTTTGGATTTCTGAGTCTTAATTACTCACTTTTCCTGCTCACACAATGGAGTGGGCCCAAACTAGAACTCTAATGCTCCATAATTGGCTTGCCAGCATTGCTCTTTTCTCTAATTTGTTCTTTCTTCCCCCTCTCTGCTGGCTGTCACTATAGGGAGTTTCTTTAATGTGCCTCCAGGTCTCCAAAGCTCAAGTTGTCTTTGGTCAGAAGAAAAACAATAACCCTTTTATAGTATCTAGCTCTTTCAGAAGGGAGAACCATACTAGAAGTTCTAAGGCCTCTATCAAATCAGAAGACTGTTTCAATGCAGTCTTCTCCTTAGCAGGCATATTTCCTAGCAAAGGGGCTGGATATGGGAGGGTCAGACGTAGTCTCTCCCCATGCCCACTCTCTGGCTCTGCTACTGGGTCTAGCCCCACTTGCGAGACACTGGAAACGAGTTAATGTTTTTCTCCTAATTTATCTACTACCCAACTGTGTTCTGAATTCAATCAAGTTCCCTCTTCTCCCCTAGATAGGCTGGCATATATGCATAGTAGACAAGACTCAAATATTTACTTCTGGACCTCTTTGGCCTTTGGTTAGACACTTATTTTTATTTTCATTTATTATTATTATTTGAGACAGGATCTCACTCTGTCACCTAGACTGGAGTGCAGTGGTTTGATCTTGGCTCACTGCAACCTCCATCTCCCAGATTCAAGGTATTGTCATGCCTCAGCCTCCCGAGTAGCTGGGATTACAGGCGCGCACCACCAAACCTGGCTAATTTTTGTATTTTTAGTAGAGTTGGGGTTTTGCCATGTTGGCCAGGCTGGTCTTGAATTCCTGAACCCAGGTGATTTGCCTGCCTTGCCCTCCCAAAGTGTTGGGATTACAGGTGTGAGCCACCATGCCCAGCTTAGACACTTGTTTAATTGTGTCTGAACATTGTGTGACAGCTGAGGAAGTTATAATTGCCAAGAGAACATGAAGGACTGCCAGCAGGTGTCAGCTCTCTCTACGCTGAGAAACCCTGTTGTTCTAGACATTTACACCCCACATATGTTGGGCATTGATGTTCATAAGGTTTAAATAATCAGACTCTAAATTTCCAGGTTATTATTATGGCTCTGTTAAAGAAAAAGGTAATGGAATTTGTACATGTGTCACAATAAGAGTAGTAATTTAAGTCAATCTTTGTGTGCACAGTACATGGGAATGTGCAGATTCTCTGTGCCCTCCCAAGGGGTGGCCTCGCTGAAAAAGAAGTGAGGGTCAGGAAAATGGGAATTTCAATATAAGTGGTCCTTAAACTAAATAATAACACATCAATCCAGGCTTTGAAAACAGAATTTATTCTTTAGCAACTAATGTTTATTGTATAACTGCTCTTTGAATCCAGACCTCATTTAGGTTAATCTCTTTGTGATAGGGAATAAATTCTTATAAAGATCATCAAACTCAGGGTGTGTTTTTTCTTGAAAAAAATAAATGAAGAGAATGTGTTTCTATCAGATCACAAATTTTTATTGACTTCGTGGTCATTTTAGAGAAGCTGTCTCATACGAAAATTAGTAAAAAAAAAACATAAAATTTTCAACTTTCCACTCCAAATATATTTTGATATATTAATATATTGCATGTATGGCTTTTCTAATAACTTTGCCAAGAATTAGATGGATGACTAGATAATCCACATAAACTCAAAATCCTGTCTCAGGAGCATTACTATATACTAGGCATTCTTAGGGACTTTCTGGGATTTGTCTATTGAATCTGCAGCTTTGACAATATTGAAGTGAAAAAGTCAATTGAAAATGTTTATTCTATAATATCTTAGATATTATAAACTGTTATAATTTCTCCCAATGTGGCTCTCTGCTTTCTGTAAACATTGGCATATATCAATACTCATTTCATTGATAATAGAATATTGCTAAACTGTTGGGTTTGATGTAAAGGATGATCTTATGTTTGAGTTATTCAGTAGGGGACAGTTCAGTGAATCATTGCTGCCTCCCTTCTCTAAGCCTCTGGGATGGATGACTTAGGGTGGTGTGCTATAAAGGATAGCATTGGGCATCTTTCTTAAAGTGAGACCCAATATTCCCCAAGTAATTTCATGGAAGATGAGATTACCCCCAAACACTTCAAGGCATTAAATCATACCCTTCTAACCTGTACATATCAATACTATATGCCTAATTTCCACTCCATATCACTACCCATAGACATTATGAAAATATAAATGATTAAGTAGAAAAACAATACATGGTCCATTGCTTACTTTCTTCCTCACCTTCCACTCCTCTACCCTTAATGAAGGGAAAATATTGGAACACAGGATGCCAGCGTGCCTGCTTCTAGCCATGACTTTGCTTCCAACCCTTGGACTCATTCCTAACTTACAGTTTTACTACCTACCTGGGAGAATAAACAGCCGTTTTCTGAACATGCTGCAACTGCCGTAAAGATTTCCTATCAGTCCTTATGTTTGTGTGCTTTATGCCTTAGAGGGGATTTGGCAGAACTAAGACTTTTACGTCACCTCTGGGAGACTTGGCCAAAAATCCAATAGTGTCTCTCATTCTCTCAAGTAATTTCCTTTGCCATTGACTTTCAGTTCTAATGTCGGATGGTGTAGTTGGTAAGTCCAAATCCTAACAATCAACTGACTGTGGTTTGAAGTGGCAGTTGACTGAAGCCAATGTGTGCTGGGCCTGGTGTCAGTCACTATGTGACAGACCTTGTCAGAAGCACAAGCGGGGCCTCAGGTTGCAGTGTGAGCCTGACCCTTTCAGATGAATGGGAACTGACAAGGGTGATCTCTGCAACATGGAATGGAGTGATGATGTGAAAACAGTGACATGTTTGGGATTAAAACACCGGGTGCAGATATGTCACTTATAATGGACAGAAAAATGACAGGCGACTGGCCTTAACTTTACTTGACTTCAGTTTAAAGATGTCCTTGGTACCAAGAGCCAGAGCCAGCTAGCAGAGTTAGTTATATAGTAGGAAAATTACTCTGTCCCTGGCCATCACCACCCCAGGTTAATCTGTGCCACACAACAGCTGACTCCCTGTGCCATTAGAACAGTGCTTCTTAACCCTGGCTTCACATTAGAATCACCTGAGCATTCATGACATGGCCCTGGGAGGTTCTGATTTAATTGACCTGGGATGGGACACAGCCATTGGCATGCCTTACAAGCCACTGCAGGTGTTTATGATATGCAGCAATAGTTGAGAACCACTGCATTAGAGGATTAAAAAGGAAAAATAAAAGCTCTGGAAAATGGGCATAACTTTTTTTCTTCTTCATAGCTTTTCATATTTTATTTATTTGATATTTTAATGAGCATAATTTTCTAATCATAGTAACATAATGAACTTCTATTGCCCAAGGAGCTCAAGCCTTTTCCCATTTTATTACCTCTTTACTATATTTTTAACCTTGTTGGCACATGAATCTAAGCAAAGTTACAAGAATTAGCTTGGCTCACCCCGCAAGTCGCTTGGTTTCAGGAACATGTTTCACCCCCTTCCTTACCCTCTTCACTTCTCTGAGCTAGAAGTTAATGTTGATTGTTAATCCCAGACAAACGAGTATTATGAATAGCTTGACCCTAGCCCTAACTGCCCTTTGAGTCTTAAAGGGTTGAGAGGAAAAGGTGCACCAAAACCATTTATTCAGTAATACAAATGTGCTGCCCTTTTTATGTGGCAGTGATGCAGATCCACAGATGGTAGAAAAGGCAGGTACTTCATTTTCATTTCAGCGGAGGCAGTAATTTCCACATTCTTTTGCATTCCAACTCAGGCATGGGAATGTGTCAGAGAGGGTGCATGGAGATTATGACAAAAACCAAAGTGAGCTGATCCTCTGCTCTTCTTCTCCCCTATGTCCCATTTGAGATTGAATCCCCACATCAAAACCTGTGTCCCCAAAAGGATCCAAGAGATATCATTTTCTTAGCCTAACTTTGTTAGCCTATATCTGTTCTTAGGGTTATTTACATTTGAAACATTATCTCAAATGTAGACTAAAAATAATGCAGAGAAAAGATATAATACAGATAGGTAGATGAGACAGACATGATAGATGGTAAATACCTTGCTAGATTATTAAAGATGATAGACGGATCAGTAAGAGTTTTCATTGTTTGAGGATGCCCCATGGAATTCCACAATGTAGATATCTACCCTTGAGTAGCTATGAACATATTAGGCTATGAATATGAAAACTAATCTTTACATCTTTCTATGTGGCTCAACAGGATAGGAGAGAAAATGTATGTACACAGGGTATGGCTGGGTTAGGAAACTTCAGATTATATCACTATAACTGTTGCCTTAAGTAACTTGCCACATTAAGTAACTTTCCCAGTAGTAATTGCTACTAGGGTATGAAAGTAAAATTAGGTATTAATGTGTTCCAAATTGAAAGGAAAATTATAGCTCAAAAATTATTGTTTGCCAATCCATTAAATCACAACTCAACAAGTCATAATTTCTGGTTCATACTTTTTAATTAAAAAAAAGAAAAGCAAATTGTGAAAAAGGCTATTTATCCTAGGAAGAATGGTCATATCATTTCTTGGTTGTGAGGACCAATGACTAGCGTTGAGAATTATAACTGTCATTGCCATGTGATTCTCCAGACATATAAGTTATCTCTCTTAAAAATACACCCAGAGCATGACGTACAATTAGAAATGTGCTTGATTCATGTTCATCTAGTCATGAGAACAGAAAAACATGTAATGTTTCAACAGACCTAAAATCTAAGGTCTGTTAGCTGAAAATTTGTTATTTTCATGGAAGAATCACCCTCAACAGTAGTATAGCATGGGTGGATGAATTGGGAAATCTTAGTCACCAACTCATGTCAAAACCCATACAACAAAGCAACTAAGCTAAACTAGTAAGAAATGGTTAAAAAAAAAAAGTAACAAATTCACAGTCACTCCCCCTCTGTAATGCCTCCGCTCCCAAATTATATAAAAAAATTGGGCTGTATCATCAATTATTTAGTCTAGGTTTGACGGCAGTGATTCAGGTGCTCAGATCTGTCTGCTCCCTCCTTGAGTTCTCTGCTTTCAATTCCATCAGGACCTCCATTGTGGTGTCCCTTTGAGAGGGGGATGACATCTAATATGCAGTGGCCAGGAGTGAAAAGTGGTGAATACTCACATCCAGCATCCTGAAATGTGCATTCTGAATTAGATGGGTAAAGGCAGGAAGAACAACCTGCCTCTCTAGCAAAAGAACTGCAGGCTATTTTTTAAAACATCCATAGATAGATTAACCACCCTAGAATTATATCTGCACAATACATGTACAATCTACACAGAACACTGAACATGTTCAAGAAAAGCAACAAGTGAAAGAGACCAGTATCTAGATATATTTTATGAAAACTGAATTTTTTTGAATAATTTTTTAAAAAATCAAGTACCAGACAAGGGGAAAAGAAAGCTAACTTTAAAGAATTAAGGTTGATCCCAGATTTCTTTTCCAGAATGGAAAGTTTATAATTTGAAAATATTTTATATTTATAGTAAACATAGATATGAAAGTTTGTACTGAGTTATGTGCCAAAAGTGTTTTTAAAAAGTAAGGTCATGCTATATTTTGAGACGCAGTGAGGGAGATACTCAATATTGTTTGGCAAAGGTGTAAGTGAATAGAATTCTTTTGGAAAATGATTCAGTTAAATGTGTTTAAAAATTTGTATTTTTTAAAGATAATGATGCAATGGAAAGAAGGTATATTCTGAGGGTAGAACTAGACATAAAATGAAGATTTGGGTATAAAAGCAATTTCTTTCATCAGTATTGGTTAGAGGAATACAAGTATAATACATAAATGACCAAAAATAAATGGATGTGATAAATTATAGTACTCTTATAGGAGCATTACTAACATGTTATTAATTATATTTACAAATAATGTTCATAAAATTGTGAAAACACCTATAAAATATTAATGAAAATGCATGATATAAAATATATATGCCTAACAGAATGCTAAATTTTCAAAAATTGACATAGAATGTGTATATAAATAATCTGAGATGGTTCTATTTTTTTTAACATGAAAAAATCTTCAAAGAAACTAATATCTCTTTATGATGTTAGAAATTTTGTCTATTTGCAATAGGATTAGAGGCAATTTTTTCACAGTGTGCTTTATATTTAAATTTTTTCAACTTGGAACTTTAATATCATATGCTAAAAAATTATATGTTTTTAAGTTATAGAAAATGTTTATCAGCTAAATTCAATAGCTACTTTCTTTGCTCTGGGAAGTGAGGCATCAAAAGACTTTTAAATAGAGCCATAAATGTCAAATTTTTGATACAAAGAATGAGTCCTCTGGAAATTCAAAAGAGAGATAGCTAGTTGCTCAACAAAAGTTGAAATACCTCGTGAAACATAGTTGAAGTCAGATTCAGAAGGCCTTGAATGGCAGAATAAGAAAGATAGACTTTATTCTTATGCAAATGGAGTCCTTGAAGTGATTTCTATACCTCCAATTAATGAATATCCTTTGTTCTTCTCCGTTAAAGCTGGTACATTGAAAATGTATATGCATCTGTATATTCATATCTGAACGTATGTACACCAAATGTATTCACCTCCAGGCAGGAAATAATGTGACTAAAAAGAAGAAACAGGAAGAACGATTAAGGCATTCATTGATTAGGGAACATTTACATTTCCAGTGTCAGCTAAAATCATCCACTTATTTAAATGGAAATCTCCTCAGTTTATTACAGCCATTATTATTTGGCAGTAAGAGGTAACTACTTTGAATTTCACAAGTAGAGAAAATTGTATTGTCTGTTGCTTCTTTCAGGGGTCACTATTAATCAACTTTTGAGTAAAATTACAGTTTTTAGGCAAGAAAATTATTTATTGAGTACCTACTACATGCAGAACCATTGGATACATTTCACAAATACAGAAAATTGTATTGTCTGTTGCTTCTCTCGGGGGGTCACTATTAGTCAACTTTTGAGTAAAATACAGTTTTTAGGCAATACAATTATTTATTGAGTACCTACTATGTGCAGAACCACTGGATAAATTCCATACAGAATCCCATTTACTTCTCATAGCAACCTCACATGATTGATATTTATCATCCAAATTTTATAAGAGGAAAATCTGCTACAGATAAGCAACTGGCCAATATGAACCTACCTTTAAACCCAGAATTGTTTTACTCTCCACATTCTGTATAAGCCAGTAGATGAAAACATCACATTAGAGCATATCCATTAACTTATGCATTTTCTAAAATTATTGCTATATATTTTTTGAGAATGTGTATATAGATATGTAATACATAAATATATGTCTATGTGGGTATAGCATGCATATACACATGGCATATATTGATTAGTTTATGTATAATGTGTAATATAAATATACATGCATTATAATTTACACATATAGAAACTTATTGAGTATTGTGGTATGCTTTTCATATGCATGTATTGTTACATATACCTATATATAAATAGATATTCAACAATATATAAATATAAATTATATGGAAATGTATATGTATATAAAATATATACCTACAATTATATATAAAATATATTTAAATATGGTAATTACATATATATGCACACATAAAAATTATTTTTCCACTTTCTTTACCTAGAAAAAAAAACTGCTGTGCTATTGGAAAACTAATTTTATAGTTGAGGAAATATTACCCTCACAATAAATAGAGGATAATGAATTCTGACTCTACTTTCAGGATTGCAGCCCCAAAAAAGAGTTGATGCCTCTCTTTACTGTTTAGAGGCCATACACCCCTAAGAATGATCTAAGAATCTTTGAGTGTCAGTATGAAGGACCTCCTTTCCTTATTCTCCCATCCTTTGTGTCTTTCTCCTCCAAATTCCACCTCCTCTAACACGTACACAAGAGCCCACAGTTGGAGGAGGGGTGACAGGACCCCTTCAGCCCTGACTCTAATTCTATTCTATATACTCAAAAGATCAACTCTAAATCTGGTCCCTGCAGTGAAAGGACAATCACCTACTAGTTAAATTCATTCAGCTCTTTATTCAACAAAACGATGTAGCATTTTCATCAGTGGACCAACTGAACAATGAACCACACAAAAAATAAAGCGTCAGCCAGAGCAGAAAAGAGGCCTTCATGGGAGTTTGGAGTTCCACACAATGGCTGGGGAGGCTGAGCTGTCACTGCTTTTCTTCATCCCAGTACCCCATGCATAGATAGCACCAGCTCTAGCGTGAAGGGAGATTTAAAAGCAACTAAGTGCATATAAGCATTTCTCATTCATTATCTGGGGTTTCTGCTACTGGGTGACATATCATTAGTCCTAGTGTAAGGCAAGCTTTAAAAACGTAATTACTTAATCATGCAGTTAGCTTCCCATCAATCCTAGCAGCATTTGTTCTTAACTAGCTTTTAAGAACAAAATTAGGAGTAATTTGTAAACAAAAGTAATTGAAGAAAGGCAGATATTGCCAAGGTGTTGACAGCATTAACAGACATTATTGTTTCCCTTAATACCACCACAGCACTGCAGTTAACAATAGGTAGCTGGCAAAAGGCAGAGCTGGGGGAATTAGTAGGAGGCCACCTGAGGAAGTGTAGTAGCAATAGGCAAAGTGGTCCTTCCACTGGCCCTACAGACATCCAACTCTAACAGGTAGGTTGACTCTCTGCTGCTAAACTGATTTGTATTTTATGCAACCTACAAATTTGATGATTTTGTAGGCTGGTGTGATTTAACATTTTTAGCACGCCCGTGAAAATTCTCTCATCTTATTTTTTATATCTTCTTATTAGAACCCAGAAATTCTTTCCAGGAGGGTGCCATCATATTTACAGGAGCCATAGATGTACAACTTCCGTCTGGCAAGAACCACTTAGGTAAGTAGGTACAGACAAAATATCTTTGCCTGCCCTTATAGCTCATTACTTGTTACAGGTTCAGTGAACTTACAGTGACCATCACCTCTGGGCCAGATATTTTCCTAGTCACTTGAGAAATGGAAGTGAGCAAGAAATGGACTCAAGTTTCAAGGAGCTCCTGATTTTGTAGAGAGAAAAATGGAAATAAAACATGATCAACAGACTTAAAACAAGTCTGTAATAGCCCCAATATTTATTTTGTAACTGCCTGCTGGGACGAGAGACCTTACAGAGTCTTTAGCAGAAATCATGAAGAAATGAAAGACTTAGAGTACAAACAAGAATATACAAGAATATGTCAGGTCCAGGAATGAGAATATCACTATTCTCATTCTATAGAGGAAGTAACTGAGTCTGAAATGAACAGAATAACTTACCAAAAATCACATCCATAAAGAATAGCAATGTCGAGATTCAGGCTCAGGTATTTATATTTATTATCATTCTTCTGTTATGATAGTCCAAATATCTTTCCAGAATCCAGTCGAATTCAACAAGAGTGCTGAACCTGGAATCAGAACACCCAAGTTTGATTCTGCCTCTGAAGTCTTCTACTGTGACTTTAAGTAAGTCATGAAAACTCAGTGAGTTTCAATGGCCCCATCTGTAAAACTTTGCATCTTGGTACCTTTAGCACAATCTGTTGCCATAAGAATCTAGTGATGTATAGGAATGCTATCAATTTTTGCACATTGACTTTGTATCCTGAGACTTTGCTGAAGTTGCTTATCAACTTAAGAGCTTTTGGGCTGAGACAATGGGGTTATCTAGATATAGGATCATGTCACCTGCAAATGAAGATAGTTTGACTTCCTTTCTTCCTATTTGAATATCATTTCTTTCTTCTCTTGCTTGATTGCTCTGGGCAGAATTTCCAACACTATGTTGAATAGGGGTGGGGAGAGAGGGCAACCTTGTTTTGTTTTGATTTTCAAGGGGAATGCTTCCAGCTTTTGACCATTCAGTATGCTATTGGGTGGGTTTGTCATGTATAGCTCTTATTATTTTGAGGTATGTTCCTTCAATATCTAGTTTATTGAGTTTTTAAATAAAGAGATGTTGAATTTTATCAAAGGCCTTTCTGCATTTACTGAGATAATCATGTAGTTTTTAGTTCTGTTTATGTGATAAATCACATTTATTGATTTGTGTATGTTGAACCAGCCTTGCATCTTGGGGGATGAAGCCTACTTGATCATGGTGGATGAGTTTTTTGATGTGCTGCTTGATTTGGTTTGCCAGTATTTTGTTGATTTTTGTGCTGGGTATATACACAAAGGAATATACATTTTTCTATTATAAAGACACCTGTGTGCATATGTTCACTGCAGCACTATTCACAATAGCAAAGACATGGAGTCAATCTAAATGCTCATCAGTGATAGACTGGATAAAGAAAATGTGGTACATATACACCATGGAATACTATTCAGTCATAAAAAGGAATGAGAGATCAGGCCCTTTGCAGGGACATGGATGGAGCTGGAGGCCTATTATCCTTCGCAAACTAATGCAGAAACAAAAAACAAAATACATGTTCTCACTTCCAAGTTGGAGCTAAATGATGAGAAGACATGAACACATGGGGGGAAACAACACACACTGGGCCCTGTCAGAGGGCAGTGGGTGGGGATGAGGAGGGGGAGGATCAGAAAGAATAGCTGATAGATACGGGGCTTAATACCTGGGTAATGGGATGATATGTGCAGCAAACTACCATGGCACATGTTTACCTGTGTAACAAACCTGCACATACTGCACACGTGCCCCTGAACTTAAAATGAAAGTTAGAAATTTAAAAAAGAATCTAATAAAATAATAAAATTAGAAGTGCTTTGGGCTTTTGGCCAAAAGTAAGGTATTAATGCTATACCATTCTATTTATATGAAGTTCAAGAACAGGCAAAAAAACCTATGGTAATAAAAACTAAAATATAGGTGCCTCCAAATGGTTAAGAATAGACTGAAAAGGAGCATAGAGAACTTTCTAGGCTAATGGATATGCTGTATATTAAATGTCAATACTCACCAAGTTGAGCGCTTAAAATCTGTGCACTTTATTGTATGTAAATGATGCCTTAAAATTGCACCAAGAATAAGATATAATTTTTTCAGAAACTTAATAGAAATCTTCATATCCATTTCTACTATCTTAGGAGTGAGTTGAGGTCCACTGTCCAAAATGAATGCTCCAAGGGAATCACTTCATGCACCATTAGACCTCTGCAGAGAGAGTACATATCCTTACACACATCCTTTAAGATAAATAAAACCTTTTCTTTACATCTTTAAAAAAACAAAGCATAAAGAATCATCATGAATTTCCATGTTACTTAGTCTAGCACACAGACAAAATATGAAAAACTCACTGTTTTCTATCTTTTTCAATTGAGAAAAAATTGTTAAAACTTAAATTTACCAATCAGAGAATTATAATAATATTACCTTTGGTTTGGGGTGAGATATGAGATAACTTTGATTCATTGACTTGTAGGACAACATAAATTGTTACCAAAGAAAGTACCATGTATTTTCCCATCATTTTGTGTTACCTTATTTTATTTTTCTAGTGACTATAGAAATTTTTACTCTCTACAGGGTTTTATGACTCTAACATAAGCAGTAGTAAACAAACATATTTTTCATGAGTGCCCAAAGCATTTGGCCTTCAGAATTATTGGGTCAAGTCTTCATAGTCAAAGGCAGATCAATCAACAAGTTTCCATTGAGCGTCTACTATGAGCCCAGAACAGCAGAGTTAAAAGGGTTGAGATAATTATCCAGGCCCCAAAGTGACGTTTATTGGTTTCCATAGATCATTTAGGCAGAAGGAGGCTTTTCTCTTTTAATTATCTGTAAAACTAAATCACTATATTACCAGACTAGCCTACTTCTTTAAAATATTAAATAAAAATTACTTGCAATAAATGTAAATACTTTGGGAAATTATTTTTATAAACTCTCAGAACTTAAAAAAATGAATCAGTTTAGGTTTTAATGCTAGCCAGATAGGTGATACTTGAACTACTCAATAATGAAGAGTGCTCAACATTTACAATAAGAAAATATAGTTTATTGCCTTGGCTTCAAGAGGAAAAAAAAATTAGTTGACCTGCACTGGGGACCAGGTAGTGTTTGGTTACATGAATAAGTTCTTTATTGGTGATTTCCGAGATTTTGGTGTACCCATCATCCAAACAGTATACACTCTACCCAATGTGCAGTTTTTTACTCCCTCACCCCTTTTCCCCCAGTGCCAAAAGTCCAATGTATCATTCTTATGCCTTTGTGTCCTCATAGCTTAGTTCCCACACATGAGTGAGAACATACAATGTTTAGTTTTTCCATTCTTGAGTTAATTCACTTAAAATAATAGTCTCCACTTCCATCCAGGTTGCTACAAATGCCATTATTTTATTTTTTATGACTGAGTAGTATTTCATGGTATCTATCTATCTATCTATCTCTTCATGGTGTGTGTGTGTATATATATATATATATATATAGATAGATAGATAGATGTCATTAATATATATAGATAGATACCATGAATATATATATATATATATATATATATATATATATATATATATATATATAACATTTTCTTTATCCACTAGTCGATTGATAGGGATTTGGGCTGATTTCATATTTTTGCAATTGCAAATTGTGCTGCTATAAACATGTGTCTGCAAGTATCTTTTTTTATATAGTGACTTCTTTTCCTCTGGGTAGATACCCAGTAGCGGTATTTCTGGGTAAAACGGTAGATCTACTTTTAGTTCTTTAAGGAATCTCCACATTGTATTCCATATTGGTTGTAGTAGTTTACATTCCCATCAGCAGTGTAAAAGTGCTCCCTTTTCACCATGACCATGCCACCATGTATTATTTTTTGATTTTTTGATTATGGCCATCCTTGCAGGAATGAGGTGGTATTGCATTGCAGTTTTGATTTATATTTCCCTGGTAATTAGTGATGTTGAACATTTTTGCACATGCTTTTGGCCATTTGTATATCTTGTTTTGAGAACTGTCTATTCATGTCATTTACCCACTTTTTGATAGAATTTTTTCTTTCTTGCTGATTTGTTTGAGGTCCTTGTGGATTCTGGATAAGTCCTTTGTTAGACATATAGATTGTGAAAATTTTCTCCCACACTTGCATTGTCTGTTTACTCCCCCTGATTGTTTTTTGCTGTGCAGAAGCTTTTTAGTTTAATTAAGACATATGTATTTATCTTTGTTTTGTTGCATTTGCTTTTGGTTCTTGGTCATAAAGTCTTTGCCTAAGTCAATGTCTAATAAGGGTTTTCCAATGTTATCTTCTAGAATCTTTATGGCTTCAGGTCTTAGATTTAAGTCTTTGAACCATCTTGAGTTGAATTATGAATAGGGTGAGAGATGAGGATCCAGTTTCATTCTTGTACATGTGGCTTGTAAATTATTCCAGCATCTTTTGTTGAATAAGTTGTCCTTTCCTGACTTTATGTTTTTGTTTGCTTTGTTGAAGATCAGTTGGCTGTTAAGTATTTGGCTTTATTTCTGGGTTCTCCATTCTTTTCCATTGGTCTATTTGCCTTTTGTTGTGCCAGTACCATGCTGTTTTGATGACTGTGGCCTTATAATTTAGTTTGCAGTCGGGTAATGTGATGCCTCCAGATTTGTTCTTTTTGCTTAAACTTGCTTGGGATATGCGGGCTCTTTTTTGGTCCATATGAACTTTAGGATTGTTTTTTTCTAGTCTGTGAAGAAGATAGTGGTACTTTGATGAGAACTACACTGAATTTGTAGATTGCTTTTGGCAGCATCGTCATTTTCACAATATTGATTCTATCCATCCATATGCATGGGATATGTTTCTATTTGTGTTGTCTATGATTTCTTTCAGCAGTGTTTTACAGTTTTCCTTGTAGAGGTTTTTCACATCCTTGATTAGGTGTATTCCTAAGTATTTTATTTTGTTTTATTTTTTGCAGCTATTGTGAAAGTGGTTGAGTTCTTGAATTGATTCTCAGGTTTGTCGCTGTTGGAATATAGCAGAGCTACTGATTCATGTACATTAATTTTGTATCCTGAAACCTTGCTGAATCCATTTATCAGTTCCAGGAGCTATTTGAGTGAATCTTTAGGTTTCTCTAAGTATATGATCATAGCATCAGCAAATAGTGACAGTTTGATTTTCTCTTTACTGGTTTGGATGTCCTTCATTTCTTTTATCTGATTGCTCTGGCTAGAACTCCTAGTGCTATGTTGAATAGAAGCAGTGAAAGTGGACTTCCTTGCCTTGTTTTAGTTCTCAGGAAAAATGCTTTCAACTTTTCCCTGTTCAGTATAACGTTGGCTGTTTGTACGTCATAGATGGCTGTTACTACCTTAACGTATGTTCTTTCTGTGTTGATTTTGCTGAAGTTTTAATCATAAAGAGATGCTGGATTTTGTCAAATGCTTTTTCTGCATCTATCGAGATGATCATATAATTTTTTATTTTAATTCTGTTGATGTGGTATATTGCACTTATTGAGTTATGTAAGTTAAACCATCCCCCACACCCTTGTTATGAAACCCACTTGATTATGGTGGATTATCTTTTTGATACGTGGTTGGACTCAATTCCCTAGTATTTTGTTTAGGATTTTTGCATCTATGTTCATTAGGGAGATTGGTCTGTAGTTTCCTCTTTTTGTTATGTCTTTCTCTATTTTTGGTATTAGAGTGATAATGGCTTCAATGAATAATTTAGGGAGGATTCCCTATTTTTCTATATTTTGAAATAGTGTCAATAAGATTAGTACCAATTCATTGAATGTCTGATAGAATTCAGCTATGAATCTGTCTGGTCCTGGAGTTTTTTTTTTTTTTTTTGGCAATTTTAAAATTATCATTCCAATCTTGTTGCTTGTTATTGGTCTGCTCAGAGTTTCTATATCTTCCTGGTTTAATTTAGGAAGGTTGCTTATAAGACATCCATATAAGATATGGAATATCTTTTTGCACCCCTTTACCTTAAGTTTATATGAATCCTTATGTGTTAGGTGAGTCTCCTGAAGACAGGAGAAACTTGGTTGGTGAAATCTTATTCATTCTGCCTTTCTGTGTCTTTTAAGTGGAGCATTTAGGCCATTTACATTCAATATTAGTGTTGAGACGTGAGGTATTATTCTATTCTTCATGCTATTTGTTGCCTGAATATCTTTTTTTTCTTATTGTGTTATTGTTATATAGGTCCTGTGATATTCATGCTTTAAGGAGGTTCTTTTCGTGTATTTCTAGGATTTGTTTCAGGATTTAGGGCTCCTTTTAACAGATCTCGTAGTGCTGGGTTGGTAGTGGCAAATTCTCTCAGCATTTGTTTGTCTGGAAAAGACTGTATCTTTCCTTTGTTTATGAAGCTTAGTTTCACTGGATACAAAATTTTGGCTGATAAGTATTTCCTTTAAGTAGGCTACATTAGTATTCCAATTTCTTCTAGCTTATAGGATTTCTGCTGGGAGTTCTGCTGTTAATCTGATAGGGTTTCCTTTATAGGTTACCTGATTCTTTTACCTCACAGCTCTGAAGATTCTTTCCTTCATCTTGACTTTAGCTAACCTGATGACTGTGTGCCTAGGTGATGATCTGTTTGATGATGAATTTCCCAGGTATTATTTGAGCTTCTTGTATTTGGATGTCTAGCTCTCCAGCAAGGCCATTGGAGGTTTCCTCAATTATTCCCTCAAATATGTTTTCCAAAGTTTTAGATTTCTCTTCTTCCTCAGAAACACCAATTATTCTTAGGTTTGGATGCTTAACAGTCCCTAACTTACTTCTTGGAAGCTTTGTTCATTTTATAAGAAATTATTTTTTCTTTATCTTTGACAGATTGGGTTAATCTGAAAGCCTCTTCTTTGAGCTCTGAAGTTCTTTCTTCTGCTTATTTGATTCTATTGTTAAGACTTTCCAGTACATTTTGCATTTCTCCAAGTATGTCCTTCATTTCCAGAAGCTGTGATTGTTTTTTATGTATGTTATTTCATTGAAGAATTTTCCTTTCATATCCTGTATTATGTTTTTGATTTCTCTAAGTTGAACTTCACCTTTCTCTGGTGCCTCCTTGATTTAATAATTGACTTTCTGAATTATTTTTCTGGAAATTCAGAGATTTCTTCTTGGTTGGGATCCATGCTGGTGAGCTAGTGTGATATTTTGGGGGGTGTGAAGAACCTTGTTTTGGCGTATTACTAGAATTGTTTTTTCTGGTTCCTTTTCATTTGGGTAGACTATGTCCAAGGAAAGATCTGGGATTCAAGGGCTGCTGTTCAGATTCTTTCATCTCACAGGGTGCTCCCTTGATGCAGTATTCTTCTCTTTCCCCCTAAGAATGGGCTTCCTGAGAGCTGAACTACAGTGATTGTTTTTTCTCTTCTAGATTCTAGCCACCCAGTGGCGCTACCAGGCTCTGGACTGGTACTGAGTGTCTGCAAAGAGTCCTGCAATGTGATTCATTTTCAGGTCGTGCAGCTGTGGATACCAGTACCTGCTCCCATGGAGATAGCAGTAAAGTGAAGTGGATTCTGTGAGGGTCCTTGGTTGTGTTTTTGTTTAGTGTGTTGGTTTTGTGTTGGCTTGCCTCTGGCCAGGAGGTGGTGTTCTCAAGAATGCATCAGCTGTCATTTTATAGGGAGGATGTAAACTCATTCTAGGGATACCTGGTTAAGTATTCAGGTTTCTCAGGTGGTTGGCAGGCCATGGAGTTCCCAAAAGATTATGACCTTTGTCTTTGACTACTAAGGCGGGTAGAGAAAGATCACCAGGTGGGAGCAGGGGATAGGCATGCCTGAGCTCAGCCTCCTTTTGGGCTGAGCTGTGGATGCTATGGAGAGTGGGAGTGTGGCTCCCAGTCCAATGGAGTTCTATTTCCAGGGGTATTATGACTGCCTCTGCTGTATCATACAAGTCTCCAGAAAGGGGGGGGAGAAAGCCTGAAGTCATGGGCCGCACCCCTCTCCATGCAGTTCACAGTCCTAAAGGTTAGTCTCACTCCCACTGTGCCCTGCTAACAGCACCAAGTACATTTCCAGGCAGCTGGTGACCAGGGGCTAAGAATTTGCCCCAGACCACGAGAACCTCCATAGAGAAACCAAGCAGACTCAGATTTTTGGCATCTCAAGGAGCCTGCAGTGGTGATTTAGTTCCTTCAAAGGATCTGTGGATTCTTTTGGCTTTCCTGGTATGTTTCTGTGGTAGTTCTTAGAGCAAAAGTTCAAGGTATGAGTCTCCATATGCTACTCTATCTGTCTGAGTAGAAGTTGCAATCTAGTCCTGCCTCCTATCTGCCATATTAATCTCATCATCCCTTTTATGTAAGGTTCTGTCATTCTACTGAAGTGACTATGTTGTCTAGACTATATACCCTGGGGTTTGGTGTTGTGCACCTGGAAAACTTAGGACATGGGCACACATGAGAAGTTTAGAAGCAGAGGTTTAATAGGCAGAAGAGAAGAGAAAAGAGAAACAGCTTCTACTATAGAAGAAGGGGTCTCCAAGCAGAAAAGACCAGCTGGCAGCAAATGCATCAAATTTTACAGCTTTATTTGAGGAGGCGGTGTCAGATTTACATAGGGTTCACATATTGGTTTGATCAGGTATGATGATTACGTAGCATGGGGAAGGGTCACCCTACCATAATCTTCTTATGCAAAAAAGCTTGCCAGTTGATTGGTGCCATCTTGTCTGCTTGTTACTGTGCATGTGGCTGGCAGAGAAGGGAAGACAGAGCTGCCATCTTGAAAACGTCCAGTCTTTAGTTCTTGCCAGAATTCACCCATGTAATCTTCTAGCTTGCTTGTCTATGGCTGCAGGTCAACTTTACAGGTTTCTCTTCGTTAGAAAATGATTTCGGGCTGCTTTTCATTAAAACAAAAACCTTACCATGGACTCCCATGCCCTTACTATCTGCCTAAGTAATTTCTTCTTAACTCCTGTATCACTAACATTTTAACTGTTCTCTCCCCTCTCTCATTTCTATAAATTTAACACTAATAATATGATTTTAAAGGGTGACCAACTGAATTTGCACTGAAGTCTTGGCCCCTGGCCCTAACACTTTGCTCTCCTCTATGACAGGGAGCTTATGATACCGACAGAGCCCAGTGTCTAGAGTAAGATGCACTGGGATACAGATGGTAGAGAGTGAAGAAGTTGGCCTGCAGTGGGACCTGCTGGAGGGCCTGTCTCCTACTTCACTCTTCTCCAGGGCTTCAGCTTGATCCTGAAATCTATATCAGAATCAGGTCCAGATAGGAAGAAATGCAGTGCTGGAAGCTGGTAACTACCCGTGCACTGCTCTATAGTAGGGCAACTGGATTTAACTTAGAACTTTGCTTCTGGGCAGGTTATTTAATCAAAATAATAATAATAAGTGTTTTTTTAAATTTGCTTTCGGGTTATTTTTTTAAAAATATATACATATTATTGCATTTTAGGTTTTGGGATACATGTGAAGAACATGCAAGATTGTTGCATAGGTACATACATGGCAATGTGGTTTGCTGCCTTCCTCCCCCATCACCTATATCTGGCATTTCTCCCCATGCTATCTCTCTGCAACTCACCACCCCCAACTGACCCTACCCTAGTTCCCCGCAACAGACCCTAGTGTGTGACGCTCCCCTCACTGTGTCCATGTGTTCTCATTGTTCAATACCCAACTACGAGTGAGAACATGCAGTGTTTGATTTTCTATTCCTGTGTCAATTTGCTGAGAATGATGGTTTCTGGGTTCATCCATGTCCCTACAAAGGACATGAACTCATCGTTTTTTATGGCAGCATAGTATTCCATGGTGTATATGTGCCACATTTTCTTTATCAAGTCTATCATTGATGGGCATTTGGGTTGGTTCCAAGTCTTTGCTGTTGTAAACAGTGCTTCAGTGAACATTCGTGTGCATGTGTCCTTATAATAGAACGATTTATAATCCTTTGGATATATACCCAGTAATGGGATTGCTGGGTCAAATGGAATTTCTATTTCTAGCTCCTTGAAGAATGGCCACACTGTCTTCCACAAGGGTTGAACTAATTTACACTATCACCAACAGTGTAAAAGTGTTCCTATTTCTCCATATCCTCTCCAACATCTGTTGTCTCCAGATTTTTTTAATGATCACCATCCTAACTAGCATGAGATGGTATCTCAATGTAGTTTTGATTTGCATTTCTCTAATGACCAGTGATGATGAGCATTTTTTCATATGTTTGTTGGTCTCATATATGTCTTCTTTTGTAAAGTGTCTGTTCATATCGTTTACCCACTTTTGAATGGGCTTGTTTTTTCCTTGCAAATCTGTTTTAGTTCTTTGTAGATTCTGGATATTAGCCCTTTGTCAGATGGGTATATTGCAAAATTTTTTCACATTCTGATGGTTGCCGATTCACTCTAATGAATGTTTCTTTTGCTGTACAGAAGTTCAGGAGTTTAATTAGGTCCCATTTGTCTACTTTGGCTTTTGTTGCCAATGCTCTTGGTGTTTTGGTCATGAAGTCCTTGCCTATGCCTATGTCCTGAATGGTTTTGCCTAGGTTTTCTTCTAGAGTTTTTATGGTGTTAGGTCTTACGTTTAAGTCTTTAATCCATCTGGAGTTAATTTTAGTGTAAGGTGTCAGGAAGGGGTCCAGTTTCTACTTTCTGCACATGGCTAGCCAGTTTTCCCACACATTTATTAAACAGGGAATCCTTTCCCCGTTGCTTGTTTTTGTCAGGTTTGTCAAAGATCAGATGGTTGTAGATGTGTGGCGTTGCCTCTTGAGGCCTCTGTTCTGTTCCATTGGTCTATATCTCTGTTTTGGTACCAGTACCATGCTGTTTTGATTACTGTAGCCTTGTAGTATAGTTTGAAGTCAGGTAGCATGATGCCTCCAGCTTTGTTCTTTTTGCTTAGAATTGACTTGGCTATGCGGGCTCTCTTTGGTTCCATATGAAGTTTAAGGTGGTTTTATCCAGTTCTGTGAAGAAGGTCATTGGTAGCTTGATGGGAACAGCAGTGAATCTATAAATTACTTTGAGGAATATGGCCATTTTCACGATATTGATTCTTCCTAACCATGAGCATGGAATGTTTCTCCATCTGTTTGTGTCCTCTCTTATTTTGTTGAGCAGTGGTTTGTAGTTCTCCTTGAAGAGATCCTTTACATTCTTTGTTAGTTGTATTCCTAGGTATTTTATTCTCTTGGTAGCAATCGTGAATGGCAGTTTGTTCTTGATTTGGCTCTCTTTAAGTCTGTTATTGGTGTATAGGAATGCTTGTGATTTTTGCACATGGATTTTGTATTGTGAGACTTTGCTGAAGTTGCTCATCAGTTTCAGGAGATTTTAGGCTAAGACGATGGGGTCTTCTAAACATACAATCATGTCGTCTGCAAATAGAGAAAATTTGACTTCCTCCTTTCCTAATTGAATTTCTTCTTCTTGCCTAGTTGCTCTGGCTAGAACTTCCAATACTATATTGAATAGGAGTGGTGAGAGAGGGCATCCTTGTCTAATGCCAGATGTCAAAGGGAATGCTTCCAGTTTTTGCCCATTCCGTATGATATTGGCTGTGGGTTTGTCATAAATAGCTTTTATTATTTTGAGATACGTTCTGTCAATACCTAGTTTATTGAGAGTTTTTAGCATAAAAGGCTGTTGAATTTTGTCAAAGGCCTTCTCTGACTCTATTGAGATAATCATGTGGTTTTTGTCTTTGGTTCTGTTCATGTGGTGAATTACGTTAATAGACTTGCGTACGTTGAACCAGCCTTGCATCCCCAGGATGAAGCCTACTTGATCGTGATGGATAAGCTTTTTGATGTGCTGTTGCAACTGGTTTGCCAGTATTTTATTGAAGATTTTTGCATCTATGTTCATCATGGATATTGGCCTGAAGTTTTCTTTTCTTGTTGAGTCTCTGGTGGGTTTTGGTATCAGGATGATGTTGGTCTCATAAAAATGATTTGGGAAGGATTCCCTCTTTTTGGATCGTTTGGAATAGTTTCAGAAGGAGTGGTACCAGCTCCTCTTTGTATGTCTGGTCGAATTCGGCTGTGAACCCATCTGGACCTGGGCTTTTTTTTTTTTTTTGGTTGGTAGGCTTATTAATTGCTGCCTCAACTTTAGCCCTTGTTATTGGTCTATTCAGGGTTTCAGCCTCGTCCTGGTTGAGGCTTAGGAGGATGCAAGTGTCCAGGAATTTATCCATTTCTTCCAGGTTTACTGGTTTATGTGCATAGAGTTGTCTGTAGTAACCTCTGATGGTGGTTTGTATTTCTGTGAAATCTGTGGTGATATCCCCCTTTATTGTTTTTTATTGCATCTATTTGATTCTTCTGTCTTTTCTTTTTTATTAATCTGGCTAGTGGTCTATTTTGTTGATCTTTTGAAAAAACCAGCTCCTGGATTTATTGATTTTTTTGAAGGGTTTTTTATGTCTCTATCTCCTTCAGTTCTGCTCTGATCTTAGTTATTTCTTGTCTTCTGCTAGGTTTTGAGTTTTTTTGATCTTGCTCCTCTAGCTCTTTCAATTTTGATGATAGGGTGTCGATTTTAGATCTTTCCTTGCTTCTCATGTGGGCATTTATTGCTATATATTTTCCTCTAGACACTGCTTTAAATGTGTCCCAGCGATTCTGGTATGTTGTGTCTTCGTTCTCATTGGTTTCAAGATCATCTTTATTTCTGCCTTCATTTCATTGTTTGTCCAGTCAACACTCAAGAGCCAGTTGTTCAGTTTCCATGAAGCTGTGCGGTTCTGAGTTAGTTTCTGAATTCTGAGTTCTAACTTGATTGCACTGTGGTCTGAGAGACTGTTAGTTATGATTGCCATTCTTTTGCATTTGCTGAGGAGTGATTTACTTCCAATTATGTGGTCAATTTTAGAATAGGTGTGATGTGGTGCTGAGAAGAGTGTATATTCTGTAGATCTGGGGTGGAGACTCTGTGAATGTCTATTAGGTTTGCTTGGTGCAGGTCTGAGTTCAAGTCCTGGATATCCTTGTTAATTTTCTATCCCGTTGATCTGTCTAATATTGACAGCGGAGTGTTAATATTGATCTCTAATATTGACAGTGGAGTGTTAAAGTCTCTCACTATTGTGTGGGAGTCTAAGTCTCTTTGTAAGTCATTAAGAACTTGCTTTATGTATCTGGGTGCTCCTGTATTGGATGCATATATATTTAGGATCATTAGCTCTTGTTGTTGCATTGATCCTTTTACCATTATGTAATGTCTTTCTTTGTCTCTTTTGATCTTTGTTGGTTTAAAGTCTATTTTATCAGAGACTAGAATTGCAACTCCTGCTTTTTTTGCTCTCCATTCGCTTGGTAAATCTTCCTCCATCCCTTTATTTTGAGCCTATGTGTATCCTTGCATGTGAGATGGCTTTCCTGGATGCAGCACACTGATGGGTTTTGACTTTTTATCCAATTTGCCAGTCTGTGTCTTTTGATCGGGGCATTCAGCCCATTTATATTTAAGGTTAATATTGTTATGAGTGAAGTTGATACTGCTATTTTGATGCTAGCTGGTTGTTTTGCCCGTTAGCTGATGCAGTTTCTTCATTGTGTCGATTCTCTTTACCATGTCGTACGTTTTTGGAGTGGCTGGTACTGGTTGTTCCTTTCTATGTTTAGTGCTTCTTTCAGGAGCTCTTGTAAAGCAAGCCTGGTGGTGATGAAATCTCTGAGCAATTACTTGTTTGTGAAGGGTTTTATTTCTCCTTTGCTTATGAAACTTAGTTTGGCTGGATATGAAATCCTAGGCTGAAAGTTATTTTCTTTAAGGATGCTGAATATTGATCCCCATTCTCTTCTGGCTTGTAGGGTTTCTGCTGAGAGATCCACTGTGAGTCTGATGGACTTCCCTTTGTGGGTGACCTGACCTTCCTCTCTGGCTGCCCTTGGCATTTCTCCTTCATTTCAACCCTGGTGAATCTGATGATTTTGTGCCTTGGGGTTGCTCTTCTTGAGGAATATCTTTGTGGTGTTCTCTGTATTTCCTGGACTTGAATATTGGCCTGCCTTGCTAGGTTGGGTAAGTTTTCCTGGATAATCTCCTGAAGAGGGTTTTCCAGCTTAGATTCATTCTCTCCGTCACATTCGGGTACACCTATCAAACATAGATGAGGTCTTTTCACATAATCCCACATTTCTTGGAGGCTTTGTTCATTTCTTTTTACTCTTTTTTCTCTAATCTTGCCTTCTCGTTTCATTTCATTGAGTTCAACTTTGACCTCTGATAACCTTTCTTCTGCTTGGTCAATTCGGCTATTGAAACTTGTGTATGCTTTGCAAAGTTCTCCTGTTGTGTTTTTCAGCTCCATCAATTCATTTATGTTCCTCTCTAAGCTGTTTATTCTTGTTAGCATTTTGTCAAACCTTTTTTCAAGGTTCTTAAGTTTCTTTGCCTTGGGTTAGAACATGTTCTTTTAGCTCAGAGAAGTTTTCTTATTACCCACCTCCTGAAGCCTGTTTCTGTCAATTCATCAGACTCATTCTCCATCCAGCCTTGCTCCCTTTCTGGTGAGGAGTTGTGATCCCTTGGAGGAGGAGAGGTGCTCTCGTTTTGGGTGTTTTCATCCTTTTTGCGCTGGTTTCTTCCCATCTTTGTGGATTTATTTACCTGTGGTCTTTGTAGTTGTTGACTTTCAGATTGGGTCTCTGAGTGGACGTCCAGTTTGTTGATGATGAAGTTATTTCTTTGTTTATTAGTTTTCCTTCTAACATTCAGACCCCTCTGCTGTTGGACTGCTGGTGGTCCACTCCAGACCCTGCTTGCCTGGGGATCACCTGCAGCAGGTGCAGAACAGTAAGTGTTGCTGCCAGTCTCTTCTTCTGCTATCTTTGTCCCAGAAGGATACCCGCCAGATGTCAGTCTGAGCTCTCCTTTACGAGGTGATTCTTTGGATATACGGGTCGGGGAGCTGCTTGAGTAGACAGTCCGTCCTTTACAGGAGCTCAAGTGCTGAGCTGTGAGCTCCGTTGTTCCATTCAGAGCTCCTGGGCAGGTATGTTTAAGTCTGCTGCAGCAGAACTCATAACCGCCTTTTTTCCCCCCAGGTGCTCTGTCCTGGGAAGGTAGGGCTTTATTTATAAGTTTCTGTCATGCTGCTGCCTTTTTCAGGGATGCCCTGCCCAGTGAGGAGGCAGCCTAGTCACAGTCTGCCAGCAGAAGCGTTGCTGAGCTGCTGTCGGCTCTGCGCAGCTGCCATGTGAACTTCCCCTGCAGTCCTGTTTATAGGGGTATAGTTAGAACTGCCTCCACAATGGTGGTCCACCTCAGTAATGGGGGACTCTCTCTGTAATGGCGGCCCACCTCTGTTATGGTGGACTTCCTCGGCAGTGGCAGACACCCCTCCCCCACAGTGCTGGACCATCCTGGGTTCAGCTGTGCTTGCTGTGAAACTCTCAATCCAGAGCTTTTCGGATTGCTGGTCTTTGTGGGGGGTGGGACTGGCTGTGCCTGATCACCTGGCTCCCTGCCTCAGACCCCTGTTTTTTTTCAGTAGACTGGGTGACTCTCTCCCCAGGCATTCCAGTCCCCAGTTGAAATGGCGTCTGGATTTGTGTGAGTTCTTGTGCGGAGACCCACTGTGCGAGCTGAAACAGCCGTGCTAGGGGCTTGTGGTGCTTTTTTGGCCTGGGAATCTCCTGGCCTGGCTCCCTGTTTCAGTTCCCCTTTTTCTCAGTTGAATGGGCGACTCTGTCTCCCAGGCATTCCAGTCACCATGTGAAATGGTGCCTGGATCTGTGTGTGTTTTTGTGTGGGACCCGCCATGCTGGCAGAAACAGGTGCACTGGAGACCCATGGTGCTCCTCCACCTGGGAATCTCCTGGTTTGTGTGCAATAAAAATCCATCTGGAACTGCGACGACCACTCATCCTCCGGGGCCTCGTTGGGAGCTGCAAACCAGAGCTGCTCCTACTCAGCCATCTTGGATCCCTCCCCAGTAATAAGTTTTTGCATATATTAGTTAATCAATCCTATTCTCAGGCCAGGAAACTCTTTTCTGGTCTGTTTGAATTGATGGTCTCTCAGCTCAAATTTCACCTTTGTTACTTCATCATAGAAGACTTCCTCCTCCAAGTCACTTTTCATTTTTGGTTTTCTTCATATCAATTTTCTCTCTAAAATTCTTTTGTATCTGTTTATGTATTCATTATATGCCTTCTTCACAAGGTCAAAGCTCAAGAGTGTCTAGGTCTTATCCATCTTGTAGTTCTTGGAATAGTGCCATTGTTCAATGACAATTCTTCCACAAATAAATGAAAGAATATTTTTGTATAGAAGGAAATATTATTCCCATTTTACTACTGAGGAAAATATGACTAAAAGAAAATTAAAAGCTTTCCAAGGTCAGTCTGATAGCAAGTATGGGTAGCTCTGGGATTCCTGTGAAAGCAGTTGATCTCCACAGTCCCCTCTCTTTATACCTATACCTCAACCATAATTTGTCATCTGAGAAAATACAGATACTGTTCATTATGATTTTCCTTCGTTTGCATTTGCTGAGGAGTGATGTACTTCCAATTATGTGGTCAATTTTAGAGTAGGTGTCATGTGGTGCTGAGAAGAGTGTATATTCTGTAGATCTGGGGCGGAGACTTCTGTGAATGTCTATTAGGTTTGCTTGGTGCAGGTCTGAGTTTAAGTCCTGGATATCCTTGTTAATTTTCTGTCCCATTGATCTGTCTAATATTGACAGTGGAGTGTTAAAGTCTCCCACTATTACTGTGTGGGAGTCTAAAAGTCTCTTTGTAAGTCATTAAGAACTTACTTTATGTATCTGGGTGCTCCTGTATTGGACGCATATATATTTAGGATCATTAGCTCTTCTTGTTGCATTGATCCTTTTACCATTATGTAATGTCCTTCTTTGTCTCTTGATCTTTGTTTGTTTAAAGTCTATTTTATCAGAGACTAGGATTGCAACTCCTGCTTTTTTTGCTCTCCATTCGCTTGGTAAATCTTCCTCCATCCCTTTATTTTGAGCCTATGTGTATCCTTGCATGTGAGATGGCTTTCCTGGATACAGCACACTGATGGATTTTGACTTTTTATCCAATTTGCCAGTCTGTCTTTTGATTGGGGTATTTAGCCCATTTACTTTTAGGGTTAATAATATTGTTATGTGTGAATTTGATACTGCCATTTTGATGCTGTTTGTTTTGCCTGTTAGTTGATGCAGTGGCTGGTACTAGTTGTTCCTTTCCATGTTTGGTGCTTCCTTTAGGAGCTCTTGTAAGGCAGGCATGGTGGTGACAAAACCAGCAGTTGCTTGTCCATAAAGGATTTTATTTCTCCTTCACTTATGAAGCTTAATTTGGCTGGATATGAAATTCTTGGTGAAAAATTATTTTTTTTTTAGGATGTTGAATATTGGCCCCCATTCTCTTCTGGCTCATAGGGTTTCTGTCAAGAGATCTGCTGTGAGTTTGATGGGCTTCTGTTTGTGGGTAACACAACCTTTCTCTGTTGCTGCCCCTACAATTTTTTCCTTCATTTCAACCCTGGTGAATCTGATGATTATGTGCCTTGGGGTTGCTCTTCTTCTGGAATATCTTTTTGTTGTCTCTGTATTTCCTGTACTTGAATGTTGGCCTGCCTTGCTAGGTTGGGGGAAGTTCTCCTGGATAATATCCTGAAGAGTGTTTTCCAACTTGGTTTTGTTCTGTTACTTTCTGGTACACCAATCAAACGTAGATTTGGTCTTTTCACATAAGCTTGTATTTCTTGGAGGCTTTGTTCATTTCTTTTCACTCTTTTTTCTTTAATATTGCCTTCTCACTTTATTTCATTGAGTCGATCTTCAATCTCCGATATCTGTTCTTCTGGATGATTGATAGATTCAGGTATTGAAACTTGTATATGCTTCACAAAGTTCTCGTGCTGTATTTCTCAGATCCATCATGTCATTTGTGTTCTTCTCTATGCTAGTTATTCTCATTAGCATTCTGTCTACCCTTTTTTCAAGGTTCTTAGTTTCCTTGCATTGGGTTTCTCTGAGCTAAAGGATCTAAAACATGCTCTTTTTGCTTGGAGAAGTTTGTTATTACCCACCTTCTGAACAGTGCAGTCAAATTAGAACTCAAGATTAAGAAACTCAGTCAAAACCAAACAACTACATGGAAACTGAACCACCTGCTTCTTAATGACTACTAAATAAATAAAGATGTTCTTTGAAACCAATGAAGACATAACATACCAGAATATCTGGGTCACATTTAAAGCAGTGTCTAGAGGGGAAATTTATAGCACTGAATGCACACCAGAGAAGAGAGGAAAGATATAAAACTGACACCCTAATGTCATGATTGAGTAAAAGAACTAGAGGAGCAAGATCAAACGAATTCAAAAGCTAGCCGAAGACAAATAACTAAGATCAAAGCAGAACTGAAGGTGCTAGAGACACACACACCAAAAAAACCCTTTCAAAAATCAATAAACCCAGGAGCTGGGTTTTTTCAAAATATCAACAAAATAGACCATTAGCCAGACTAATTAATGAGAAAAGAGAGAAGATTCAAATAGATGCAATAAAAAATGATAAAGGGGAATTCACCAATTCACCACTGATCCCCACAGAAATACAAATTACCATCAGAGATTACTACAAACACATCTATGCAAATAAACCAAGAAATCTAGAATAAATGGATAAATTCCTGAACACTTACACCTTCCCAAGACTAAACCAGGAAGATGTTGAATTCTGGAATAGACTGATAACAAGGTCTGAAGTTGAGGCAGCAATTAATAGCCTACCAACTAAAAAAAAGTCCAGGACCAGATAGGTTCACAGCCAAATTCTACCAGAGGTACAAAAAGAGGAGCTGGTATCATTCCTTCTGAAACTATTCAAAACAATACAAAAAGAGGGGAATCCTCCCTAACACATTTTATGAGACCAACATCATCCTGATACAAAAACATGGTAGAAACACAACTAAAAAAGAAAATTTGAGGCCAATATCCATGGTGAACATTGAGGCAGAAATCTTCAATAAAATATTGGCAAACCAAAACTAACAGCACATCAAAAAGCTTATCAATCACTATCAAGTTGGCTTCATCCCCAGAGATGCAAGGCTGGTTCAACATCCAAAAATCTATAAATGTAATCCATCATATAAACAGAACCAAAGACAAAAACTACATGATTATCTCAATAGATGCAGAGAAGGCCTTTGACAAAATCCAACAGCCCTTTATGTTAAAAACTCTCAATAAACTAGGTATCTATGGAACATATCTCAAAATAATAAAAGATATTTATGACAAACCTACAGCCAGTATTATACTGAATGGGACAAAACTGGAAGCATTCCCTTTGAAATCCAGCAGTAGACAAGGATGCCCTCTCTCCCCACTCCTATTGAACACAGTATTGGAAGTTCTGGCTAGGGCCATCAGGCAAGAGAAATAAATAAATGGTATTTGAATAAGAAGAGAGAACGTCAACTTGTCCCTGTTTGCAGATGACATGATTATATATTTAGAAAACCCCATCGTCTTAGCCCAAAATCTCCTTAAGCTGATAACCAACTGTAGCAAAGTCTCAGGATACAAAATCAATGTGCAAAAATCACAAACATTCCTATAGATGAATAATAGACAAACAGAGAGCCAAATCATGAGTGAACTCCCATTCACAATTGCTTCAAAGAGAATAAAGTACCTAGGAATACAATGAACAAGGGATGTGAAGGACTTCTAGGAGAACTACAAACCACAGCTCAAGGAAATAAATAAGAGAGGACACAAATAGATGGAAAAACATTCCATGCACATGGTTAGGAAGAATCAGTATCGTCAAAATGGCCATAGTGCCGAAAGTAATTTATAGATTCAATGCTATCCCCATCAAGCTGCCAATGACTTTCATCACAGAATTGGAAAAGTCATGTGGAACCAAAACTTAAATTTATATGGAAACAAAAAAAGAGCCCACATAGCCAAGACAATCTTAAGCAAAAAAAGAAAAACAAAGCTGGATGCATTACAGTACCTGACTTCAAACTATACTACAATGCTGCAATAATCAAAACAGCATGATGCTGGTACCAAAACAGAGATCTAAACTAATTGAACAGAACAGAGGCCTCAGAAAAAATGCCACACAACTACAACCATCTGATCCGTTTTTGACAAACCTGACAAAGAAAAGCAATGGGGAGAGGATTCCCTATTTAATAAATGATGTTGGAAAAACTGGCTAGCCATACGCAAAAAGCTGAAACTGGATCCTTTTCTTAAATCTTATACAAAAATTAACTCTAAAAGGATGATCTAGTGGGGATCCAAGACAGCCGAGTAGGAGCAGCTCCCAGCTAGACCATGGAGGGTGAGTGGTCACCGCATTTCCAGATGGATTTTTATTGTCCACAGAGCTGGAGATTCCTATGCGGAGGAGTGCCATGGGTGTCCAGCACAGCTGTTTTGGCTGGCACAGCGGGTCTCCACACAAAAAACACATACGGGTCCAGGTGCCATTTCAGCTGCTGACTGGAGCACTTGGGAGACAGAGTCGCCCATTGAACTGCTAAAAAGGGGACTGAAATAGGGAACCAGGCCAGGAGATACCTGAGTGAAAAAGCGTCACCAGTCTCCAGCACGGCTGTTTCAGCCGGCGCAGCAAGTCTCCACACAAAATCTCACACAAATCCGGCTGCCTTTTCAACAGGTGACTGGAATGCCTGGGAGACAGAGTCACCCATTCAACTGAAAAAAAGGGGACTGAAACAGGGAGCCAGGCCAGGAAATTGTTGGGCGGAAAAGCGCCTCCAGCGCAGCTGTTTCAGCTGGCACAGCAGGTCTACACAAAAAATCTCACACAAATCTGGATGCCTCTTCAAATGGCAACTGGAATGCCTGGGAGACAGAGTCGCCCATTCAACTGAGAAAAAGGGAACTGAAACAGGGAGCCAGGCCAGGAGATTCCCTGGGCCAAAAAAGTGCCACAAGCTCCCAGCATGGCTGTTTAGCTGGGGCAGTGGGTCTCCACACAAGAATCCACACAAATACAGGTGCCATTTCAACTGGTGACTGGAATGCCTAGGAGAGAGAGTCGCCCATTCAACTGAAAAAAAAAAAACGGGTCTGAGGTAGGGAGTGAGGTGATCAGGCACAGCCAGTCCCACCCTCACAAAGACCAGCAATCCGAAAAGCTCTGGATTGGGAGTTTCACAGCAAGCACAGCTGAACCCAGGATGGTCCAGCACTGTGGGGGGAGGGGTGTCTGCCACTGCCGAGGAAGTCCACCACTACTGAGATAGTCCATCATTGCCGAGACAGTCCGCCATTACAGAGAGAGTACACCATAACAGAGGTGGGCCGCCATTACAGAGAGAGTCCCCCATTACTGAGGTGGACCACCATTGTGGAGGCAGTTCTAACTATACCCCTATAAACAGGACTGCAGGGAAGTTCACATGGCAGCTGCGCAGAGCCGACAGCAGCTCAGCAACGCTTCTGCTGGCAGACTGTGACTAGGCTGCCTCCTCACTGGGCAGGGCATCCCTAAAAAAGGCAGCAGCATGACAGAAACTTATAAATAAAGCCCTACCTTCCCAGGACAGAGCACCTGGGGGGGAAAAAAGGCGGTTATGAGTTCTGCTGCAGCAGACTTAAACATACCTGCCCAGGAGCTCTGAATGGAACAACGGAGCTCACAGCTCAGCACTTGAGCTCCTGTAAAGGACGGACTGTCTACTCAAGCAGCTCCCCCGACCCGTATATCCAAAGAATCACCTCGTAAAGGAGAGCTCAGACTGACATCTGGCGGGTATCCTTCTGGGACAAAGATAGCAGAAGAAGAGACTGGCAGCAACACTTACTGTTCTGCACCTGCTGCAGGTGATCCCCAGGCAAGCAGGGTCTGGAGTGGACCACCAGCAGTCCAACAGCAGAGGGGTCTGAATGTTAGAAGGAAAACTAATAAACAAAGAAATAACTTCATCATCAACAAACTGGACGTCCACTCAGAGACCCAATCTGAAAGTCAACAACTACAAAGACCACAGGTAAATAAATCCACAAAGATGGGAAGAAACCAGCGCAAAAAGGATGAAAACACCCAAAACGAGAGCACCTCTCCTCCTCCAAGGGATCACAACTCCTCACCAGAAAGGGAGCAAGGCTGGATGGAGAATGAGTCTGATGAATTGACAGAAACAGGCTTCAGGAGGTGGGTAATAAGAAACTTCTCTGAGCTAAAAGAACATGTTCTAACCCAAGGCAAAGAAACTTAAGAACCTTGAAAAAAGGTTTGACAAAATGCTAACAAGAATAAACAGCTTAGAGAGGAACATAAATGAATTGATGGAGCTGAAAAACACAACAGGAGAACTTTGCAAAGCATACACAAGTTTCAATAGCCGAATTGACCAAGCAGAAGAAAGGTTATCAGAGGTCAAAGTTGAACTCAATGAAATGAAACGAGAAGGCAAGATTAGAGAAAAAGAGTAAAAAGAAATGAACAAAGCCTCCAAGAAATGTGGGATTATGTGAAAAGACCTCATCTATGTTTGATAGGTGTACCCGAATGTGACGGAGAGAATGAATCTAAGCTGGAAAACCCTCTTCAGGAGATTATCCAGGAAAACTTACCCAACCTAGCAAGGCAGGCCAATATTCAAGTCCAGGAAATACAGAGAACACCACAAAGATATTCCTCAAGAAGAGCAACCCCAAGGCACAAAATCATCAGATTCACCAGGGTTGAAATGAAGGAGAAAATGCCAAGGGCAGCCAGAGAGGAAGGTCAGGTCACCCACAAAGGGAAGTCCATCAGACTCACAGTGGATCTCTCAGCAGAAACCCTACAAGCCAGAAGAGAATGGGGACCAATATTCAGCATCCTTAAAGAAAATAACTTTCAGCCTAGGATTTCATATCCAGCCAAACTAAGTTTCATAAGCAAAGGAGAAATAAAACCCTTCACAAACAAGTAATTGCTCAGAGATTTCATCACCACCAGGCTTGCTTTACAAGAGCTCCTGAAAGAAGCACTAAACATAGAAAGGAACAACCAGTACCAGCCACTCCAAAAACGTACGACATGGTAAAGAGAATCGACACAATGAAGAAACTGCATCAGCTAACGGGCAAAACAACCAGCTAGCATCAAAATAGCAGTATCAACTTCACTCATAACAATATTAACCTTAAATATAAATGGGCTGAATGCCCCGATCAAAAGACACAGACTGGCAAATTGGATAAAAAGTCAAAACCCATCAGTGTGCTGCATCCAGGAAAGCCATCTCACATGCAAGGATACACATAGGCTCAAAATAAAGGGATGGAGGAAGATTTACCAAGCGAATGGAGAGCAAAAAAAGCAGGAGTTGCAATTCTAGTCTCTGATAAAATAGACTTTAAACCAACAAAGATCAAAAGAGACAAAGAAAGACATTACATAATGGTAAAAGGATCAATGCAACAACAAGAGCTAATGATCCTAAATATATATGCATCCAATACAGGAGCACCCAGATACATAAAGCAAGTTCTTAATGACTTACAAAGAGACTTAGACTCCCACACAATAGTGAGAGACTTTAACACTCCACTGTCAATATTAGAGATCAATATTAACACTCCGCTGTCAATATTAGACAGATCAACGGGATAGAAAATTAACAAGGATATCCAGGACTTGAACTCAGACCTGCACCAAGCAAACCTAATAGACATTCACAGAAGTCTCCACCCCAGATCTACAGAATATACACTCTTCTCAGCACCACATCACACCTATTCTAAAATTGACCACATAATTGGAAGTAAATCACTCCTCAGCAAATGCAAAAGAATGGCAATCATAACTAACAGTCTCTCAGACCACAGTGCAATCAAGTTAGAACTCAGAATTCAGAAGCTAACTCAGAACCGCACAGCTTCATGGAAACTGAACAACTGGCTCTTGAGTGTTGACTGGACAAACAATGAAATGAAGGCAGAAATAAAGATGATCTTTGAAACCAATGAGAACGAAGACACAACATACCAGAATCGCTGGGACACATTTAAAGCAGTGTCTAGAGGAAAATATATAGCAATAAATGCCCACATGAGAAGCAAGGAAAGATCTAAAATCGACACCCTATCATCAAAATTGAAAGAGCTAGAGGAGCAAGATCAAAAAAACTCAAAACCTAGCAGAAGACAAGAAATAACTAAGATCAGAGCAGAACTGAAGGAGATAGAGACATAAAAAACCCTTCAAAAAAATCAATAAATCCAGGAGCTGGTTTTTTCAAAAGATCAACAAAATAGACCACTAGCCAGATTAATAAAAAAGAAAAGACAGAAGAATCAAATAGATGCAATAAAAAACAATAAAGGGGATATCACCACAGATTTCACAGAAATACAAACCACCATCAGAGGTTACTACAGACAACTCTATGCACATAAACCAGTAAACCTGGAAGAAATGGATAAATTCCTGACACTTGCATCCTCCTAAGCCTCAACCAGGACGAGGCTGAAACCCTGAATAGACCAATAACAAGGGCTAAAGTTGAGGCAGCAATTAATAACCTACCAACCAAAAAAAAAAAAAGCCCAGGTCCAGATGGGTTCACAGCCGAATTCGACCAGACATACAAAGAGGAGCTGGTACCACTCCTTCTGAAACTATTCCAAACGATCCAAAAGAGGGAATCCTTCCCAAATCATTTTATGAGACCAACATCATCCTGATACCAAAACCCACCAGAGACTCAACAAGAAAAGAAAACTTCAGGCCAATATCCATGATGAACATAGATGCAAAAATCTTCAATAAAATACTGGCAAACCAGTTGCAACAGCACATCAAAAAGCTTATCCATCACGATCAAGTAGGCTTCATCCTGGGGATGCAAGGCTGGTTCAACGTACGCAAGTCTATTAACGTAATTCACCACATGAACAGAACCAAAGACAAAAACCACATGATTATCTCAATAGAGTCAGAGAAGGCCTTTGACAAAATTCAACAGCCTTTTATGCTAAAAACTCTCAATAAACTAGGTATTGACAGAACGTATCTCAAAATAATAAAAGCTATTTATGACAAACCCACAGCCAATATCATACGGAATGGGCAAAAACTGGAAGCATTCCCTTTGACATCTGGCATTAGACAAGGATGCCCTCTCTCACCACTCCTATTCAATATAGTATTGGAAGTTCTAGCCAGAGCAACTAGGCAAGAAGAAGAAATTCAATTAGGAAAGGAGGAAGTCAAATTTTCTCTATTTGCAGACGACATGATTGTATGTTTAGAAGACCCCATCGTCTTAGCCTAAAATCTCCTGAAACTGATGAGCAACTTCAGCAAAGTCTCAGAATACAAAATCCATGTGCAAAAATCACAAGCATTCCTATACACCAATAACAGACTTAAAGAGAGCCAAATCAAGAACAAACTGCCATTCACGATTGCTACCAAGAGAATAAAATACCTAGGAATACAACTAACAAAGAATGTAAAGGATCTCTTCAAGGAGAACTACAAACCACTGCTCAACAAAATAAGAGAGGACACAAACAGATGGAGAAACATTCCATGCTCATGGTTAGGAAGAATCAATATCGTGAAAATGGCCATATTCCTCAAAGTAATTTATAGATTCACTGCTGTTCCCATCAAGCTACCAATGACCTTCTTCACAGAACTGGATAAAACCACCTTAAACTTCATATGGAACCAAAAGAGAGCCCGCATAGCCAAGTCAATTCTAAGCAAAAAGAACAAAGCTGGAGGCATCATGCTACCTGACTTCAAACTATACTACAAGGCCACAGTAATCAAAACAGCATGGTACTGGTACCAAAACAGAGATATAGACCAATGGAACAGAACAGAGGCCTCAGAGGCAACGCCACACATCTACAACCATCTGATCTTTGACAAACCTGACAAAAACAAGCAACGGGGAAAGGATTCCCCTGTTTAATAAATGTTGGGAAAACTGGCTAGCCATGTGCAGAAAGTAGAAACTGGACCCCTTCCTGACACCTTACACTAAAATTAACTCCAGATGGATTAAAGACTTAAACGTAAGACCTAACACCATAAAAACTCTAGAAGAAAACCTAGGCAAAACCATTCAGGACATAGGCATAGGCAAGGACTTCATGACCAAAACACCAAGAGCATTGGCAACAAAAGCCAAAGTAGACAAATGGGACCTAATTAAACTCCTGAACTTCTGTACAGCAAAAGAAACATTCATTAGAGTGAATCGGCAACCATCAGAATGTGAAAAAATTTTTGCAATATACCCATCTGACAAAGGGCTAATATCCAGAATCTACAAAGAACTAAAACAGATTTGCAAGGAAAAAACAAGCCCATTCAAAAGTGGGTAAACGATATGAACAGACACTTTACAAAAAGAAGACATATATGAGACCAACAAACATATGAAAAAATGCTCATCATCACTGGTCATTAGAGAAATGCAAATCAAAACTACATTGAGATACCATCTCATGTCAGTTAGGATGGTGATCATTAAAAAATCTGGAGACATCAGATGCTGGAGAGGATGCGGAGAAATAGGAACACTTTTACACTGTTGGTGATAGTGTAAATTAGTTCAACCCTTGTGGAAGACAGTGTGGCCATTCTTCAAGGAGCTGGAAATAGAAATTCCATTTGACCCAGCAATCCCATTACTGGGTATATATCCAAAGGATTATAAATCATTCTATTATAAGGACACATGTACACGAGTGTTCATTGCAG
This sequence comes from Ateles fusciceps, assembly GCA_036589455.1. Taxonomy (NCBI): domain Eukaryota; kingdom Metazoa; phylum Chordata; class Mammalia; order Primates; family Atelidae; genus Ateles; species Ateles fusciceps. Next base: position 2,455,891 of record JAZHEH010001541.1, read on the forward strand.
CACTGTTTACAACAGCAAAGACTTGGAACCAACCCAGATTCCCATCAATGATAGACTTGATAAAGAAAATGTGGCACATATACACCATGGAATACTATGCAGCCATAAAAAATGATGAGTTCATGTCCTTTCTAGGGACATGGATGAACCCAGAAACCATCATTCTCAGCAAACTGACACAAGAATAGAAAATCAAAGACTGCATGTCTTCACTCACAGTTGGGTGTTGAACAATGAGAACACATGGACACAGGGAGGTGAGTATCACACATTGGCGTCTGTTGGGGGGGATCTAGGGAGGGACTGGAGAGGGTGGGGAGTTGAGGAGGGATAACATGGGGAGAAATGCCAGGTATAGGTGATGGGGAGGAAGGCAGCAAACTACATTGCCATGTATGTACCTATGCAACAATCTTGCCTCTTCTTCACATATACCCCAAAAGCTAAAACGCAATAAAACATATAGAAGAAAATTTAAAAAATTAACTGTAGATGGATTAAAGATTTAAACATAAGGCATAACACCATTAAAACTGTGGAAGTAAACCTAGGCAATACCATGCAGGGCATAGGCATGGGCAAGTTCTTCATGACTAAAACACCAAAAGCAATGACAACAAAAGCCAAAATAGACAAATTGGATCTAATTAAACTTAAGAGCTTCTACACAGCAGAACAAACTATCAGTAGAGTGAACCGGTAACCAACAGAATGGGAAAAAATTTTTGCAATCTACCCATCTGACAAAGGGCTAATATCCAGATCTACAGAGAACTTAAACAAATTTAAAGAGAAAAACAACCCCATCAAAAAGTGGGCAAAGGATATGAGCAGCCACTTTGCAAAAGAAGACATTTATGCAGCTAACAAACATATGAAAAACTGTTCATCATCACTGGACATTAGAGAAATACAAATCACAACCACATTTAGATACCACCTCACACCAATTAGAATGGCAATAATTAAAAAATCAGGAGACAACAGATGCTGGGGAGGATGTGGAGAAGTAGGAATGCTTTTACACTGTTTGTGGGAGTGTAAATTATTTCAACCCTTGTGGAAGACAGTGTGGCAATTCCTCAAGGATCTAAAACTAGAAACTCCATTTGACCTACCAATCCCATTACTGGTTATCTATCCAAAGGATTATAAGTCATTCTATTATAAAGACCCATGCACATGTATATTTATTACGACACTGTTTACAATAGCAAAGACTTGGATCCAACCCAAATACCCATCAATGACAGACTGGATAAGGAAAATGTGGCACATATACGCCATGGAATACTATGCAGCCATAAAAAGGATGAGTTCATATACTTTACAGGGACATGGATGAAGCTGGAAACCATCATTCTCAGCAAACTTACACAAGAACAGAGAACCAAACACTGCATGTTCTCACTCATAAGTGGGTGTTGAACAATGAGAACACAGGGATACCAGGAGGGAAACATCACACACCAGGGCCTTGTGGGTGGGGGCTAGGGTAGGAATAGGACAGTATGGGGGCAGAGGGGAGGGATAGTATTAGGAAAAATAATGTAGATGATGGGGCGATGGATGCAGCAAATCACCACCATGGCATGTGTATACCTATGTAACAATCCTCCACAATCTGCACATGTGCTCCAGAACTTAAAGTATAATAAATAAATTTTTAATAAAATTTGCACTGTTCATAATACCAAAAAAAAAAAAAAAAAAATGTGGATACTATCTACATACTGGAGTTCTTATAAGGACTTAAGATAATGCCTGCAAAGCTCCCCACCACATGCTATTCAGTCAATAAAATACCAAACATTATATTGCCGGGGGGCCTCATAAACAGAGCATAAAACTTTCTTGGTTAGGATGGTGTCTGTGACTGCTGGTCACACTCTTTGTCCAGACTGGAATATTCACCTATTTGTGTAGTTAAAGTCTAACTTAAATTAAATTACTAAGGAAGGAAAAGAATTAAGCATTTATTACCTCTCTGTTTGGCTGATATATACGACCATACTTAATTTTCAATATAGTTCCATGAAGTAATCACATTTAGTAATTAAGAAAATTTAGATTCAGAGAGGTAAATAATATAAGTAGGTCTCTGGATTCCAAGGATATCATATATAACTCCCTCACTAGACTGGACGCTCCCAGAGGATAGAATTTAGGCATTTAAATTTTCTGTGCATTTCTGTAATTTATCACTACATGACATAAGTAATATATACATGTGCACATACTACATGTATCTGCAAATTTTAGTTAAATTGATGAAAAAAGTAATGAAGTTTAATTCTCTTTCTAGAATATCCTCAAACCAAATGAGCTTCAAGACAAAATCCCAGTATTATAAGTATGACATGCAATGCAAAACTCTGTAAAATGCACAGCGGTATCTGCATCAGGGTTAAGAATGAATGTACACCATTTTTTCTGTTCAGAGAATAGATTGGTCAGAGAGCAATAGGACCAGTTTCAAAGGTTTTTCCTTTGACATCAAAGCAAATATTTGCTTGTAAACTTCCAGGGTCTTAATATGTTTGGGAGATTTCTTTAAAAATCAACCAATCAATCTACTAATGTTTATTGTGCTGAGCTAGAAACCATGGGGCATAATACTAAGCTTTACATATGTGTGAGGTCTACATTCATAAATGACTTTCAAATAAATATACTCTTTTCTTTTTAATTCTCAATACAACTTCTTGAGTTTTGAATTATTCTCCTTATTTTACAAAAGAGTAGTCTGAGTTTCAAAAGCTGTTCCACTTTCACTGGGTTACAGAGTTGGTTAAAATCAGGGCCTCAACTTGAACTCATTTTTCAGTTCCTGACTTAGTCATCGTCACAGCTAAGAGAAGAGGCTGAAGATACATTAACTGAAATCTAAGAGTCTGTGACTTAGTTGTGATGATATCACAAAGTTTGAGAAACAGACGACATAGTAAAGAATAATGAGTGAATTAGAAAAGGAGACAGACATGAGGCAGCAGACATCAAGAGGTGAACATACTCTTCCAGAAAGGATGTGCTTAGGCCATGCTATTTGACAAAACTTAGGAAATGGAAAATTGATGAGTCCAAAATCTTATTTTCTTTCACCACATCCACGCCAACATCTATTATTTTTTGCCATTTCTACACCGTTGGTGGGGAATGTAAACTAGTACAACCACTATGGAAAACAGTGTGCAGATTCCTTAAAGGACTAAATGTAGATCCACCATTTGATCCAGCAGTCCCACTCCTGGATATCTTCCCAGAGGAAAAGAAATCATTACATAAAAAAGATACTTGTACATGCATGTTTACAGCAGCACAATTTGTGATTGCAAAAATATGGAATCAGCCCAAATGCCCATCAACCAACGAGTGGATAAACAAAATGTATATACACACTGTGAAATATTCAGACATAAAATGGAACAAAATAATGGCACTTGCAGCAACCTGGATGGATTGGAGACTGTTATTCTGAGTGAAGTAATTCAGGAATGTAAAAGCCAAACATTGTATGTCCTCCCTCATAAGTGGGAGCTAAACTATGAGGATGCAAATGCATAAGAATGATACAATGGACTTTGGAAACTCTGAGGAAAGGGTGGGGGCAGATTTGAGATAAAAGACTACGTGTTGGGTACAGTGTACACTGCTTGGGTGATGGGTGCATCAAAATCTCAGAAATCAGCACTAAAAAACTGATTCATATAACAAAAAACCACCTGTTCCTCCAAAAACCTATTAAAATAAATAAATAACTAGAAAGAAAAGGAGGAAAATACTTTAAAAAAAAGAAAACAAAATTTTATTTTCTGTGTCTTAGATAAGTATTAACATGCTAGTATCAAATATTAACATGCTAGTTTTAATAACTAATAAAAAGTAAACTTCTATGGTGCTTTGCTGTTATAGTATACAATAATTTTCTTTGAGTCAAAGATAAAAGATGGTTTCAGCAAAAAGTAATGAACTTAGTTGAATGGATTGAATTTAAGTCAATGCTAGAACATCCAAGTAAAAATGATCAGCTGGGCTTTGACTAGGTTAGAAGTCAGAGCTTCTGATTTATAGCTACAACTCTGTGATCTTTTCTGAGGACAGAAACATTTTGTAAAATTGATGTTATATTTTTTATAGCCATTGTCTATCATGGGCTTGTACCCATTTGCCTGTCACATATCGTGACTAAATAAATCTGTGTAAATTATTTGAATGAATAAATAATTGACTTAATAATTGTATCTGATAACTTGCAATAACAACAAAGGTAGTTGAAGCCAAGATAGGTGATTCCAAACACCAAAAGGAAATAATACACCATCCACTGTGGTTTGCCCATTCTATTCTTGTTCTGTTTTAATGGGAAACTATATATTCAGGCAAACTACTTGCTGCAAATCAAATCTTCTGATCATTTGTAGGGGAGACAAGAGAAAAAAGAAGTGCTAATACCTGCCAATGCAGCTGAGGACAATGTAGACAAAATACAATTATCTCATGTGGAATGATTTTGGTTTTGTTTGTTGTTTTTGTGTTTGTTTCTAGAAAAATACCTGTAAGACCCTTCCATGTATTCATGACTCCAAAATGCCTTGCAACTTGCAGATTCTCCTAATCTCAGAAGATGGCTCTTGTTTAAAAATTGCACAATGTAAGTGGTATCTGGTATTTAATGAAAAGTACTGAAATTGCTATATGGTGCCACAGATTCACTGCTGAACATGTCATGAGGCAACATTTTATAGGCATTATAAAATCTTTTTACCACATACAGCTGCATTACCCAAAATTACTCAAATCTGCAGGGCATCTGAAACTCACTCTGTAACAGTAATAGGCTTTGCTGCTTAAAAAGTAATTATGACTAAGACACAAAAACAATTATCACTAAACTCAATTGCCAAGAATTAAGATTATATATATACATATATATATATATATATATATATATATATATAATATTCATTCTCTCTGAAATTTGAGAAATCACAAAAAAAAAAAAGTGATTTTCAAAACATACAGAATTGTGAAGCAGAAATAGGAAAAAAAAAAATCTTTTAATCAGTCACTTTATACAAGGAAAATTTTACTGTCAGTATCTTTTACAAACTCCAAAACTTTATTGCTTTAATACACATTTTAGGTTACTTAGAGAAATTCTGGAAACTATTAATGAGTAAAATTTCCCATATAGGGTTGGCCCTACAGCAAGAGGGGGACAACATGTGGTGTCAGGAAGAGATTACAAATGGAATCCAATGGACTTGCTCTATAGTCACGGTTCAGCCCTGGGCAACTTCTTTGTCTCTCTGGGCCTTACCTTCTTCTTCCATGCAAAACAACAACAACAACAAACTTTGAGCTAAGCATTATTGGGGCCTCTTCCTACCCTAACCTGCTATAATTTGGTCTTAGGTGACCTAAGTTACAAAAAGTTTGGTGTTCACCTTTGTCCCCCACTTTCAGAGAGAAAGCATGAAAGAAAACAGAGAAAGAAGTGGCTTTTCCTTGAAAAGGTTTTAGGTGAAAGAAAGTGATTTGGATCATTTAAAATAGAATAAACAGTCTGATAAAAAACAACATGGTGGGAAAGTACAGAGGTAGTTCCAAAAGGGCTGTAAAGGTACACTGAGAACTGATATTAGAAAAACTGAAAGCTAATAATAATTTTGATTTCTTTTTCCTGTAAATATTGCAAAGAGTTTCTAAGTGTTTAAAAAAGTCCACATACTTCTCCCCTACCTGGCCTCACAATTATATGTTCACATTATATATGTTCTAACAAAGGGATGTGAGAGGAGGTGTTGTGTGCCACTATGGTGTCATGTCCATAGAACCTTCACCCTGACATTTCATGGGTTGCTCTTTTCTTTTGGCTCGCCAAATGAAGATCACCTCAAGTGAAAGCCTCAAGTGATGAAAGAATGCCCCATCAGCCTGGGTATCTAAATGAATTGGTGGAGAACAGCCATCCAGCCAACTCAACCACTCAGCACATTAGGCAAACAAGACAGAAACTCAAACAGGTTGAACACTGCAAATTAATAGAAGAGTTGATGACATGTGAACTGTCAGCATAGAAGAGTTGATGACATATGAACTGTCAACATAGTCAACTATCATCATTCACCACCTAGAGAGACATTGCTATGGTGTGGTGGTGCCAGAAGGCAGAGTCCATTGGAGCAGGATGAAAAAATTGTTTACCATGAAAAGCAATGAGGACAGCTTACATTTAGCCATCTAAGCAAGTTGAGCATGTGTTGTGGGACTAAGGCAGGTGAGTTCAGGCTCTGGGATCAAAAGAACTGCACTTGTTTCCTGGACCCAGCCTTATAAGCATGTGACCTTGCACAGAAATGCTTGATATAAATTGTGTCATTTAATCCTCATAGTGACCGTATGAGGTAGATATTCTTGTTTATTCTATTTTAGAGACAAGAAGACTAAGGCTTAAAGAACCCCTGTATATTGTCTAAAGTCAAACATGGTAAATGGTAAAACTGCAATTTAAATCCAGGTCTATCTGACCCAAAAGCATGGAGTATGTGCTTCGTTAGGAATGAAGTTGGTCAGTTACCTGGAACAACTAACAACCACTTTCAAGGTCAAGCATGCGCTAAAAGCTCAGAAGACCAAATTGTTCTGAAATTGCACTGGGCTGTGCTATCTGGGGAACACTGACAGGAAGGAATGATAGTCAGAGGCCTCGAGCACAAAGCACCATTGGCACTTTGATCACTGGGCCCATCACTGCACCACATCACATGAGGTGAAACTAATGTCCCTTGCCACAAAGAAATCCAGAAATAGCTTTGAGACCAAAAGAACGAGTCATTCCTAACTCACATCTCTGCTCTAGAAGACAACTGAAAATAAGTTACTGTTGCGTTTTATTGCATTTTGCTAATTTCTTGCTTCAATGTATAAATTGAAAGTCTCTCTGAAGCCCTAATAGGCCATAACTAGGTGGTCTTAATGGGCTCTGGTTGGATAATTCAAGTAGCCCTTTTTTTGGTGGCTTCCACTGCCCTTGCACTGTGTCTGTAGTGAAGACCAGTACTTGAAGATAGTAATGTGTCTTCAAGTACAGTTAGCTGGCACCAGTATCAGACGTACATGGAATGCTTGTTTAACATGCAGATGCCTGAGCCCCACTAAGCCCTGATGAATGAGAATCTGCATTTTTAATAAGTATTTCAACCAATCTTCAACACACTAACATTAAAAAAAACAACCTATCTATATCATCCCTTATTTTAAATAAACATGCACAGTTTATGTACATCCATAATCAACAAACTAAGAAGTATTATTTATCTACTGGGAAATATTCTACTGCCTCAACTTCAGGGAGGGATGATTTTCATACTGTTATGCCCCATCCCTTTTGTACTTCTCTGTTCTCACACTGCTAATAAAGACATATCTGAGACTGAGTAATTTATAAAGGAAAGAGGTTTAATTGACTCACAGTTCAGCATGACTTTAGAGGCCTCAGGAAACTTGTAATCATTGTGAAAGGAGAAGCAAACGTTCTACCTCACATGGTGGCAGCATAGAGAAGTGCAAAAGGGGGAAAAGCCCCTTATAAAACCATCAGATCTCATGAAAACTCACTCACTATCACTAGAACAGCATGGAGGTAATGGCCTCCATGATTTAATTACCCCCAGCTGGATCTCCATCCCATGACATGCAGGGATTAGGAGAACTACAATTCAAGATGACATTTGGGTGGGGCCACAGCCAAACTGTTTCACCTTCCATAGGGAATTTAAACCTTTCAACATTATGAACCACAGTTAACTGTGGCAGATAAGAGAATCATACAAGTTATTGGCTTAAATGGTAAGAAATTTCAGCATTTCCCGGCATAGTAACCATGTTTGAAAGAAGACGTGACTTCTACAAAATGGCTTCCATTTAGGAACAGACTTTTCATTGTGAAGTATCTATACCTGCCCGTACTAAATCCATGGATATAAAGAGGGAAATAAGAATAAGATATAATCTCTGCCCTAAGAAGGCCATAGACTTTTTTTTATATTTCCTTATTTTTTAGTCAGAAGAAGGGGATAGCATTAGGGAAAAGATACATAAATAATATCAGATTAAGCCCACTTTTAGAGATGCTACAGAGACTCTGGAAGCTAAGTGGTAGAAAACCTCAAATTATTAATATTAGGGAAGGTCTCATAAAGGAGGTTACCCCTGAGCAGATGCTGATAGAAAGGTAGGATGCTCTTCCCTAAGGCATCAAATGCAGGAAAGGAACTGCAGGCCGGGACACCCATGCAGCAAGGCAGAGCAGCCTGTCATGAGGACACACTAGCCCCTGCATTTCATTTGATGGCTCCCACCACCCAGCCTTCTTCATAAAATGTTGGTGGTCTGACTAAATAGTCTTACAGATCCCAGACTTGCATCATTATATGTGAATAGGAATACTTTGCCTTCAAACAGCAAAAAATTAGAATTAACCTAAATAATTTTGTTTGAAATCAATTAGCATTTTCATTTACTTTGCCTGATAAAGAAAAAGCCTACATTTTCTTTACAAAATGACATTTCAAGACATCCTGTACAAATTACTAAAAGAAAAAATAACACAATATTGTAATTAGGTTAACTCTATTTCCTCAGTTCCCCTCTGGCCACCTCCTTCCCAAATAGATCACTTCGGAAAAACTAGCAGTTATTCAAAACAAAATATGTTGGTATATCTTGCAGCCAAATGAATTGACAGGGCACAATAATATGAGCCAACCTGGAACTGATAAATTTGTCCTGTAAAAAATGAAGCTTGAGTAGCTCCGTTGATCATTTGAAATGTTAATGGTAATATGCTTCTTTATTATTGAGATATTTATGACTAATGGTGTGATGTTATTTATATTCACAACATTCATTAATTTTAGCTGTTTTTCATCATTAGGAAAAATAATTCAACAGAAACTTCAATATTTCTTAAGAACAACACATGAAGCAACACCAGAGTGCCACTAATCACAGAAGGCCCCTTCCTCAGACTCAATTCTGCCAAAACCAAGCTCTCCAAAGAAGACTTCCTCTGGGTAACTTCTGGGTTGCATCCAGATTCTGAAAGACTTAGAAAGAACTCTTCTAATTCCTCAAGTTAACTTGGTATCAGAACATGATTAGTCCTATTGTGGTTATGATTAGCAATATATAAAGGTCACATTTATGCCCCTTGTAAAGGAGGTCATATAACAAAAGTGATTTTTTCCCTTGGGTTCATGGGTGACTCGAGACTATTGTAATGTTCACATTTTGTAACAGGAAATAGAAAGTTAATTGATAGCTATTTAGAGCCATCAAAATCCTTTTTTAATAAATCTAGTAAGGCAATAAAGAATTACTTTGTGTACGATTAGAAAGACCATAGAAAATAATTTATTAGGACTGATTTCCATAAGGGTTGCTGAGCCAACAGACGACTGGCGCTAATTGTTGACTTAAACTCAGTCAGTGTAACTCCAAGTCAAAACGTTTTCTATGGTTTGAGATTGGTTTTAGCCTTTTACCTCCAAGAATGGAAGGGCATGAAAGTTCCACAGGATATCTGCTCTGTTTTTTCCTTTTTTTTTTCTAAAAGGATCTTAATGTGTGAAGTCAGGGGTTTTATTTTTCTCTGTTCTACATAATCCTGTCTTTATTCATGTTTATGGATGTGGAAAGAGCTACATTTATAACCATGCTTATCTATAAGCTCATTGACTTGTTGATTCAGAATAAGGTTAAAGAACACAGTTTTTGTTACCAGTTACTTAAGCAGTAAGTAATATACAAATACTAATTATAAACTATTGCCAAGTTAATATGTGATAGCAAATGACATAATCAGACCTCAGTTGTCTTGGTATGTTTAAAAAGAAGAGATCTCACTCTGTGATGATCAATTAATCAATGACTGTCCTGTGTTTTACAGTCATGAGTATCTAACTAACCTGGATAAAATCTACACATTTGCAGAATCATGGTGACCTAAAAATGCAGGCACCAACTGCCTGCCAATAAAGATGAACATCATTTGATTAACAATAACAATAAAATGCTTAAACGAAGATGCTTGAAATTGCAGGAAGAAAGAGGCAAGGAGGCATTAGCTGAATGCCCTGTGGAAGAGAATTCAGGATCAAGTGTTCCTCACGAATTTTATGAGAGATCACTGAGCTCAGCTCTGGGACATCTGGAACTGGATGGTTGACTTATTCCTGAATTTAAGCCAAAAGTATGCGAAGAAACAACCTGCTTCTAGTTCACAAGAAAACCTCTGAAATTTAGGAAAAACCAAGGAGGAAAAACAAAAACAAACAAACAAAACCAGTGAAGGACCAATGATACCTGGAGTTCCAAATTTGGCATCTGGAGAATGGTTGAAATAGATTGTGAACTCTTGGTGAAAGAGACCATTCTGATCAACTGCTAACTACTATTGTATTGTAAACCACTCCTTAAAACAATTATTTGTTAACATCTCCCACATTTCATAAACTGATGGGCTCACCTGAGAAGTTCTTGCTTGAGAACTCTTGTAAAATTGTAGTCAAATGTTGGCTGGGACTACAGTCATCTCAAGTCTTGACTGGACTTGATATTTATCCAGTCCAGCCATGGCTGGCAGCTGATGCTGGCTGTCAGCTGGGAGCTCAGCTGGAGCTTTCCACTGAGGTGCCCTATACATGACCCCTCCATGTAGCTTAGGTTTCATATTGTGAGCTGGCTGGAATTTTAGAGGGAGCATTCTAAAAAGGAGCTTCCAAAGAGATCCAGTGAAAAGTGTAAGAAATCCTATGACCTAGCATCTGAAAATCAGGCCATCACTGCTGCCACACTATATTGGTCAAGCAAGTCACTAAATCCAGCACAGATTCCAAGAGAGAGAAATGGGGCTCTATCCCTTGACATTAGGAGCAACATGTGTACATAGAAAGGAAAGGGACTGATAGTAGTCATCTTTGGAGAGTCATACAGAGGTATTGTGTTTCTGTCTTGAACACATGAAACATAGTCTGTAGATCCTTCATGATGGATGTGGATTCTATGCACATGATGTGGCCACAAATATTGGAACAAAGCAAAGGGAGTAATCACATACGATCATATTTCCCTCCAATGAAAATTAACCAATGTTTCCATTATACTGAGAATAAAGTTCAAATTTCTTACCATGGTCTGTTTGTTCCATTCCAATTTCTCTGACTTCTTGTCCTCCCACTCTTTCCCTTGCTTACTTTGCTCCAGTCAGGCTACATTTCTTGCTTTGCTTGCAACAATCCAAGCTCATTGTGTTCTCAATTATGCTGTCTCCTTTTGGAAAACTCTGCTCCCAGATCTTCCAACATCTAATTTCTTCACTTTATTAAAGTTTCTGTACAAAAAAAAAAAAAAAGAAATCTCTTCAGAAAGGGCATCCCTTAAGCATCCCCCGTCAGTGATCCTCCTGCCTTATGCCACTTATTTGTCATCATGTCTTCATGATCTGAGACTCCCTTGTCATTTGTTTCTTTAGTTTTAGTGTCAACTCCCCTTAGCAGACCATAAGCCCCTCTGGAGCAGGGATCATATTTGTCTTGCTCACTTCCATTCTTCCAGGAATAGAAACAGTATTGGTACATAGTAATAACCAGTCCATATTATTGAATAGATGACCATGCCTAAGTTTTATTTTCAGTTGGTTATCCTTAAAAATTTCCTAAATATCCTTTAAAAATTATGTGAGCCTTATGTATAATTCATTCAGCATTCACTTCTACCTATGGCCTTTTTAAATTATTGTTTTTCTATTTATTTTCTGCATCCCATATTTTTTCCCTGTCTATAATTTGGTATTTGTTACCTTAAAATCTACATTACAATCTCACTGGACTAATTACATTTCCTTTGGAAACTTGGATTCCCTCTCCACTTGACACCTTTCTGGAATGCTGTTTCCTCCTTTATTCTTCCAGCTGAGTACCTTTTATCCCTGAACCTTGTTACCCTAACAGCCATCTTTACTTTCTATTTCCCAGTCCTTTTTGGATTCACTTTTTTTGTTGTAAACTATGGTACGGTGAGGTAAGTGCAGCTCTGCTCCTCCAGCTTTGAGTTCTTTGGCAGCATGGGCATCATCTTATTTGTTTCTGGAGATCTTGTACCAAGTCTAGTGTTTGGCACTTAGCATGTACTCCACAAATACTTGAACTGGATAAAATTAAATTGAAACAAAGGAAAGGAGGGAAAGAACAGGGAATTGGACAGTGGTAGATAATGTCAAGAGACTAAGAACACACTGGCCTCCTCTTCCTTTTATGCACACTAAGTTATTTTTACTCTGGCCCAGTTATATGTACTTTGTTAGAAATGTCACCATTGTTCAATATGTTAAGAAAATAAATTAAAACTTCAGAGTTATTTAGAAGGCAGGCATGAAATCAGACATTTTCTACACTCCTTTTTTGTCATGCTCAATACACCTCCTTCTGTTCATTTTCGTTTCTTGCTCAGTCTATTGGGTGCAGGTGCAGAAAGTAAGCGTTGGGGCATTCTATAGAATTCTATGTTATCTCTGATAAAAGAGGCTTTCCAGCTATGTATTTTTATAATTGTAAATTTCCCTCTTTTTCATATCTACTTGGGTGCATCTACATTTATGAAATTATATCTTTTGTGTGCAGTTTTGGGAGTGTATTTCACAGGCATATAGAAACTAGATGTGATATCTATCTCAATACATGAAACTAAGTTATTGGCAATAATTTTCTTTTTTTACTTTAAAGGGATCATATTGATACCGTGTTGCAAGAAATTAAATAAATAAAATAATTTTCAAAACATTGCTAATGGGGTGCTTCCCACCCCCTACTTTTTAAAAAACAGTGAAAATAAAAGCAGTCTTCCAGCAAGCTAATTAAGCCTTATTTTGTTCATTGCATGCAGTGTGCATTTAGAATTGCACCTAAACAATCTTTAGTTAAGCATAGTCATTTAACCCTCTTTAACTGTCCTGATATGCAGCCCCTTTGAAATGCCCCATAATCAAAGTTTTCCAGGTAGGAAAGACAGCACAAATAAAAAATGACAGGCTTAGCTCTGGTAAAATGCTTGCAACCCTTGCAAAACTTATCAGCTATTTTGCAATGTGAATTGATCAACAATTGTATGATAGGTTTTTCTGCAGTCTGAAAATTTTGGGTCAGTTGATGGTGGGGGATTGTGATAATTTAAGTTAATGGAAAGAAAAACAGAACTAATTAATAGTAGAAATTACAACTTTGTGGTAGCTTGGAAAACCAGGAATTGTGCTTTCTGGTCCAAGATTTATGAAGTGAAAGTGGCTACTTAAGAAATACACTTCAGCTCTTTGCATGTAATTTCTTCATTGAAAGGATAGAACTAGTGTCAATTTTTTTAATACTACAGTGGAAGAAGTTTTAATGTGTACTATAGACTACAGACTAAACCTTCCACTAATCCTTTCACTTTCAGAAAGAGCACAGATACTCCCCCTCTAAATGCCCACCACTTTCATCAGTGCATGTCTATTAGAGGCCAGGACAGATGTACCACATTTAACTGCTTCTCAGTGTATGGCTTACTCTGTAATCTAATGCCAGCTCCCATAAAATTCAAGCTGTAGCAAGTAACCTTGCAAAATAGGTCATTCACACAGTTTTGTCTCTTTGAGTTTATGAACAACAACAGAAAAGTCAGTAGAACATATCCAGGTTTGATATAGACTATCAAATCACTGTTTTTGGATAATGGTAGGATATTGGTCATCATTTGTGGAAGCCAGTTCTTATATCAGCTGGAAAAAAAAGAGCTTCTAATAGATTTTTCATGTTTAAATTTTATATACACTTTTACCAGTGAGAAATATTTTCTTATTTCCTAAACTCTCAAACATTTCATATATGTTTCAATTTTGTCATCATATCTTGCCTCATTTTTTAAGTATTCATATGTCTTTCCTTATTTTCCCTACTTGATTAAAAGCTCCCAGAGGGCAAGGTCTTCATCTAATTCAGCTTTTTATTTACCCAGGAAATGAGAGGATGCAATGAGAGGACTCCAGATTTATTTAATAAATATATAGATAGATGAGAGACTACATTATATGAATTCATTTTTGAATGTGGTCAACAAAAATATAATCGGCTATGATCTAAAGTTATATGGAGAAGATAATCTAATTTCAGTCTCCTGAATTTGTGACCAGAGGTCAAACTAAAATATACAAGAAATTAGAATGTGGGCATTTAGTATTTTAACATGCTTATTTAAAAAGAACTCAGAAACTAAGTTATTAAATTTATTAGCCTAATATTTAATTGAGCCAGTATTTTGGATGAAATAATTAGTATGCTATTTGTGTGGCACTGCACATGAATGCACAACTCCCTCCAAAATAAGTTAGGTAATATGTCCTGACTAAAATGGAAGAGATGCCAGATATTACCAGTTGTCATACTACATTGAGAAGAATTTTCAGACCAAATCTGTGCTTGGCAAAAAAGAATAGTAAAATGTTGATGAGTAGAGGCCTGCCTTTGAAATATCCGATCAGATTCAGATACTTTATTTTGAAAAGCATAAGATGGAGACAACAGAGGCTGGGTCAGCTTTGTAAAGTCACATAGCAGTAGCCAGCCGTTATCAAGCTTCTAATCAAAAGCTCAGTTCTCAAGACACTAGAAGGGCCCTAAAGGGGAGGGCCTAATGAAAATGATCCTGCTGAAATAAGCAAAAATTCTCATCCAACTGAGAAGTAACCAAGCCTCCCAACCTGAGCCCCAACCTGCCCCAAGTTTCTATCACTGTCAATGCCCATGGTTGCCAACGCTACAGGGGATGGAAAGTGGAAAAAGTATTGGTGAGGAAAAGCAGGATCTACCCTAACAAGCCAGAGGTTCCAAATACCAATGAAGACTGCACTCAAAGGCACAAGAGTCAATACAAGAGATGTCAGTGGCACCTCCAGATACCAGTGTGTCTCCATGGGGCATTCTTCTTGGTGCTGCTATAGCACAGACTTAATTCCCAAATTCAATATATTTTGCTGCTGTAGCTCTAACTTCTATTCATAGGCCTCGTTGCTCAGAAACAAAACAAAACAAAACAAAACTTCTTCTTTGTATATTCTATATGGAAAATTTCACACATACCGAAAGTATGATAAAATCTCTTGCACCCATCTCCAGTAAGACTTTTCTTAATGCTTGTATTCATCATGCCTGTGTCTCTCCAGCCCATTTTATCATTTTGTCATGTGTGACTAATCCCCCAGCCTTAGCTTAGACTGGCAAGCAACTCAGCTTCTGATTAGATTCAGGCACTTTTTAAAAAAATAATAAAATGGAAACTACAGAACAGAGCTTTCAAAAGTCATGTAGCAGCAGCCAGTTGTTACCAAGTTTCCACTCAAGAGCTCAGTACTCAAGATCCTAGAAGGGTTCTGGTGGGGAGGAGTCCAGTGTAAAAGATCCTGCTGAAATAATATATTTGTCTGATTTATCACAACTTCCCAATACTTGTATCTTGCCTCAACCCCAGCCCAACAGGCCAACACTTCTAAATTTGTCCATTCGCTCATTTTCCTCTTTCATTCATCAGACTTTTGTTTAGCACTTATTAGGTACTCAGGTACTGTGCTTATTGTTAGAGATAACAATAAATGATAGCTGTCGGCTGCCATCCTGATGGAGATAATGTATGATCTAAAACAGGTATGCCCTAAGTACTGCAGGTCTTTGGAAGGAGACTATGGATCTTTTCCATTATGGATAAGAGTGGGAAATAATTGCAAGGGCAGAACTAAATCCTCAATTCCAAGGTATTGCATTCCTATAACATCAGTTATCTACTGGGAAGCACATGATAACTTTTGATTGGGTATACATTATTTATTGGCCTAATATGCAATTGAACCAGTATTTTAGATAAAATAATTTGTTCTGGAAAATTTAAGTTTCCAGAACAAATCACTGGGGTGGGAGACATCTTTTATACAATGCCATGAGATGCAGTTATTCACTGTATAAAGATGTCTCCATTGAATATACCCTAAGAATATTTAAAATTTAATTTAAAAACTATATGCAATTGTTTAAGAGGTATGGACGTATAGATGCATTTCATGCTATAGTGAAGGTATAGTCTTAAACAATTATATGTAGCTTTTAAATCAAATTTTAAATATTCTTAGGGTATATTCAAATGGGAGACAATTTTTATATAGTGAATAATTGCACCTCATGGAACTCCTACCCCAATGATTTGTTCTGGGAAATGTAAATGTTCCACTATTAGGTGTACTAAAATAGAAGCATAACTACATTCCAATGTGGCCCATATGGGCTTCCTGATGAGACCATCTCTTCTTCAGTAACGTCCTGCTGAATTTGGGGATTCAGTACCTTAAGCCACCTTGTTTTGTTTAACGCATCCTCTCTGCTGTTGCACCTATTTGGAGACCCTATACTTATTGGCAACTGTGCTATTCTTATATAATTTTAAGTCAGTTAAAATTATTAGTGCAGTTTTGACAGCCAGTGCTCCGTCAGTCCAAGTAACACATGGTGTGATTTGAAGAAAATTGAATAAATAAAATAAGGAAGAGGCAAGTGAAATAACAGTCTAGGAAAAGAATGAGAAAATATAATCTGTTGGAAAAGCCATCTATATTAAAATACTAATATTAGTACTTATACTAATAGGTGTTACTTGAAAAACTAGACAGGACACAAGATAGAACCAGACTTAAAAATATACAAAAGTGGTTATGGCTGAAAATGCTTTGATTTTGAAGACGCTGAGCGACCCCCAGACCCTCAACCTATCTCCAGCAGCCTCGCTGGCATTTGAGAGGATGTGACTGATTTCTTTTTTCTACACTAAATGTGCCCCTTGGGAGAGGCAATACATTATACTTTATTTTAAACTCATATCATTGTGGGAAGGATGTTTTTATTTATAAGTTTACCACTAAACTTATAAATTTTATTTCTAAATAGGCAGTCATACCAACTTATTTGTACAGTCTCAAGGGGGCATACTGTTAGGATCTCTGCTTTCAGAAAGGAGTCAGCATACATATTAAGAAATATACAATTTTGGCTGGGCCTGGTGGCTCACGCCTGTAATCCCAGCACTTTGGGAGGCCGAGGCGGGCGGATCACGAGGTCAAGAGATCGAGACCATCCTGGTCAACATGGTGAAACCCCGTCTCTACTAAAAATACAAAATAATTAGCTGGGCGTGGTGGCGCGCGCCTGTAGTCCCAGCTACCCCGGGAGGCTGAGGCAGGAGAATTGCTTGAACCCAGGTGGCGGAGATTGCAGTGAGCCGAGGTCACGCCACTGCCCTCCAGCCTGGCACCTGGTGACGGAGTGAAACTGTCTCAAAAAAAAAAAAAAAAAAAAAAAGAAATATACAATTTTAGGACATTAAAATAGGAAAGAAAAAAGATTAGGGCATTAAATTTATGCATATTTAAGCAGATACGAGGTTTCCCCAAATGCCACCTGAGTCACTTGTTGGCTTTTGGACCTGACGCAAGTTGCTTAGCTTCCATGAGCATCAGGCTCTTCATTTGAAAATCAGGGTTAGTAGAAGAACCTATTTCAGAAAGTTGTTGGGATGATTAAACAATATCATATTTGCAAAGTATTTAACACAGAGTCTGACATATAATAAACACAAAATAAAAGTCAGTCATTATCACATCAGTTTTTTACTCAAAAATAGGGAGAATTTGGGTAATTAAAAAATATGCAGAAGGGTTAGATTGGAATTCTTGGAGGTCACATCAGCAATTTTCTATTTTTGCTAAGGTCTAGATTACCTTAACACTTTGCTATTTATAAATCACAACAGACAGTATTTGATGAGAGCTTTCTTTATGGTTGGCACTGTTCTGCATCCTTTCTATAAGTTTCCTCACGTAATCCTTCCAGTGACCTCTGAATTAGATGCTATTATTGCATAACCATTCACAGATAAGGAAAATGAGACCTGGAACAAGTAAATAATTTGCCCAAGATAATAGACCTGCACAGTTAACAAATGGTAAACCCAAGATTCAAACTCTAGATGCAGTCTGGTTGTGGGTACCATGCCCCCTGCCAGGGTACTATGTCACTGCTATTGTCAGCTGAAGCTCAAATGACTGGTAGAGACATCAAGTCCTACTCAAGTTGCTAAATGTAGTCCTGCATTGTGCAAAGTAAGTGTGGACCTCAGTAGGGGGCTATGGGGCTGTGGCCACTGAGAACTGTGGCTTTTCCTAATCCACTGGCTCAAAGGGGACAGAGTTTTCAAATTCTCACAAGAACCATGCCTGGGCCAGAGTAGGCCCTGGGGCTCAACTACCCCTTCTTCATATACTCTGCCTATGGGCTCATGCTCAGCAGCTTCCTCTACAGCCAGCATTCTGTCCTCCATGCAGGTGTGCCTGGGAAAAGACTAATCATCTGAAAACACTGGCCATGAGAATGAATGCCCTGGTCTCACTTGATCAAAGAAGATAGAACTCTTAATGTACTGGAGCACTCTCGCTGAAGAAATGAGTCACGCCACAGAGCCTGGCTGCTGTGGCATCACATGGAAACTGTAGCAAAACTCAAGGGCCAGCTCGGGAGTGAAGGAGAGCTTGGCTGATGACCAGGAAAAGGTGCAGAGGGTGCCAGACTCCTAATAAAGAGGCTTCACAATCAAGTCTCTTGCTATAACTGTCTCTCCCACTTTCTCTTTTTAAAGCTATTTTTCCTATTGTAAATAATCCCATTAAATGAAGACTATTGTCTCTCCTTTCATACAAGAGACCCATTCAGAGCCATTAACAGTAATGAAAGGGGAAAAGCACACACACAATCAAAAGGATGAGGGGCGTGGTGTGTTCCACCAAGAGGGAAGCAGGAGGTGGAAGAGGGGTGGGGTTGGGCTAAGGAAGGGCCCTGTGCGTCAAGCTGGCTTGGCCTCTTGGAAAATCCCATGTGGAACCTACCCATGGATAATGCTGGTTACAAGGAGAAGGGGAGGCATAAACAGAAGAGAGAAGGAGGGAGCGGTGCTTGTGGCTTCTAATACTTTTAGGAGTCACAAAAATAGGTAGGATGCTGATCCACGGGAACAGAGGAGTGGATTTGGTAACCAAAAGAACATAGCTTCCATAGTCTTAAATTGGATTTAACTCCAATTAATCTTAGTTCTCCTGGGCAGCATTAGAATGAGTTTTTCTGACATTATGCAAGGTAGACATTTCATAAGATGGCTGATGACCAGGAAAAGCAGGCAGCTGCTTTTTTTTTTTTTTTTTTTTTTTTTTTTTTTTTTTAAAGGGACTTTTTAAAGGCTATAGAGAAAATTAAAAGTTCTTTTAGAAATAGGAAATAGATTCTTGACAATGAAAGTAGGGTTTTTTTTAATATATATATATAATCAGGCATCAAGACCAGATTAGCAACCACAAAATTTTTCTCTTTACTTCTTAAAACACAGGTAATACATTTCTTTTGCAGGACAGTAAAGAATGAGTCAGAGACAATAGGATATATTGGTTAAAAGAGAAGGCTGTGCAACAAGACTATATAGATCTGAATCACATGTATTATTTCCTAATAGGTAATCTTGGGCAAGTTACTCAATCTCTCTGGACCGCAATTTCTCATCTGTAACTTAGAGAAATACAGAATACTACAGAAATTTGTTGGGATTAAATGGTTTAGTATCAGTGAAGTACTTCAAATACTTGGCACATTACAAATGCTCCATAAATGTTTGCTATTATTAATCAATACAAATAGAAGTCCAGCGCCTCCCCATACATTTTCACATAAGATTAATCCATAAGCAGATAACACATCCAATGGTTCTTACTGTGAGTTTACTCTCTTTGATGTATGAAATGTGAATGCTTAAGGTTTTGTTCAGAACAAAATACAAATCATACTTGTATCTTCTCTATGAGTTTGAAGCATTTAAATGTAGCTTATCACCCAGGTTGGATACAGGAATGCCAGCAATAAAATCTACATTTATTCTTCATTGTTTAGCAAATGTTACAAGAATGCATGGAACCAGAGTGGTCATCTCAAACCCTGTATTTGGGAAGTTTTGGTAGTTTGGGCAATGACCTTTTGAGAGAGAGCAAATTAGTACTAAGAAAAGGTCTTTGAATCATGCTCATACCGTCATTCTCTGTTGCCCCCAAATCACCAAGCAAAGCTAAAAGACTGTTTTCTCCTTGATACTTCTGGGATTATGTATTAGGCTTTGGTGACATTTTCCCTTAAAAGCTATCTCTTCATATATTTTAATGTAATTTTCCTGTGTACAAAGTTTCACTACACTATAAGTAAACCATATTAGTAATGAGATTGAGTACAAAAGGATGTTAATTATTGAGTCTGCTTTCTGTGTGGCATCTATATGTATCACTGAGGCATCATCCTCATTGCTCAAGGGGTCTTACAGGTGGCAAGACTAACATGTTGACCACTCCTAGAGTTTTAGACTATCTTGAGTAGGCCAAATGTACCAAATGTTTGAGAGCTATTTACATTATTACATGTATGATATGACAGCTAAGAATACTCAGCATATGAAAACCTTGTAAAGTTGCTTTAAATATGAACAGCACAGAATTATTAATCTCAAATTAAATTGCATGCTATTGCTCATTCAAATCCATTAATTGGAGATTAAAGATCTGGATAAAAGCAATATTTAGTTCATTTCTCAAAACAGTGGCTCTCAAAAAGAGAGGTATAGTCTCTGCGTGTGCTTTGGGAATTTACAGGAACAATTTTGGTTGTCCCAGTAGTGGATGTGTTGTTGGAATTTAGAGGGTGAGATCCAGGGATAACAATGTCCTGCAGTGATTGAGCAGTATGACACAATAATTGTCCTATATCACTCATGACTGTTTTGTATATCACTGGCCATTCATATATGCAAAAATATGGTAAGGGGATTGACATTATATCCCTACATCAGTTAGGATTACTTCTCTCTTCCTCTCATACTATGCTAATAAGTTTGGCCTGTTATTATGTAGCCTAATGCTAGTTTTTAGTCTAGTATTTGCCTATACCTTCATTCTTTCATTTTCCTCTGTGGCTTAACTGCAATGACTTCTGATCTTTTTGTAACTCTTAATCCAAAGTTAGTCATTATAAGTAGGTAAAGAAAAAAATCTAATTAATCACCATGACTTCTACTGTAGTCATGCCCAAGATTTTCCAAAGTGGAGTATTATTTTATTATAATGGCTTTCTATTTCTCCTTTATTAAAAAGCATTTTACTAAATATTTAAATAGCATGTGAAATCATTTTATATTTGTGAATTTCAATTTGGAAGAGAAAGGGGAGCATATTTATATCATACATGTACAAACATTTTAAAAAATTGTGTGTGTTTTATGTATGTGTTCTGAAGTTATGAACAGTTATAAAGAGTTATGTCTTCTGTTATATAGATATGCACAAATATGGTTTAGGTACACATGTTATATATATATGTATTTTGAATGCTATATTATTTATGTGATATATGTTACATACTTACCTATTCAATGTGCAATATTCATATATGTGCATAATGTGCATGCATGCCTTATAATATATATACATTACATGCATATATGCTACATGCAACACATGCTATAAACATTTTGCATGTGTGCATATATTTGCATCACATATGTGTACATGTATACATGTGCTGCATATATATGAGATATGTCACATAGATTTTTAAAACACATACATGTGTATCTTTTACATGTATATGTTATATAGTATGTATTATGTTATGAATATGTTATATTTATGTTATCTATTAGATAAAAGAAAAGACATATGTTTATAACATATATTTTTATAATAAGGGGATGCTTCATGAAGATAAAGTGACTGCAGAGGACTTGCTGTGATGTTTATATCTGATATCTCTCCTCAAATGGGAGGTTATGGTTTTATGACTTTTAGCATTCAAATGGTATTCTTAAGGTATATTTCAAGTGAGATTCAACAAATGTAGGAATATTTGAGAAAGGCAGGAGGTATATGAATGAGGTAATTGGTACTTACTCACTGATCCATCTGCACTAACATGACCAAAGCTTTGGTGGAAACTAGAGCATTGTAGCCAGTTTGCTTACATACTTGTCTTTTCTCATTTGTAGGTCTGGGGCAGAGGAAAAGGCCCGAAAATATTCTGTGACTCTCATTTGCATTTCATATTTGCATAGAAATCAATTTCCTATATCCAGCTAAGGGTAATGTCAGAAATGCCCATATAAATTTATCAAAAAACACTGGAAGTGGAAAAGGCCCAGAAGCCCCCTTGGGAGCTCTAGCTCATATAGACTCTCATTCCGAGTGTCCTTACAAATTCTCTTAGGTGACAGACACCATGTGACTCTTCTACCTCCTTATCTTGGCATGTGAGTCACTGTATAATCATGTACAAGAAACTGAGAATTGATACTGTAGAAAATAAAAGTTCCTCTTCAAAGCTTTCTTCTTAGCTTATTAAGGATGAATAATAGACTCATCAAAGGTTGGTTTACTCTAAAGCCTTTTGTTAATAATCCTAAGTAGCTGTTAGTTATAATAAAGAAATAGGTATTTTCTGCTTTCCTAGTTCTTATACTGTAGCCCAGATATTTGCCCTGACATGTCTGGACAAGCCCAGGCAGACTTCAGCCCATAGTTAATTCCCCTTCCTTATTTGGAAATGTTATTTGCTACTTTAAGTCTTTCGCAGGTGACTTCCTCTTTTCCTTTGTACTCTCTTGCCTTTACATTTTTAGTAAAAGTTTTGAGTTATTAGTCAATCAGTATAGTTTAGATTGTGAGGCCCAGCTCCAGTCAATGGAGGCAGGGTACAGCAGTACGGGCCAGTCCATAAGGGATAAATATGTCTGCCTTTCCTTTGTTCTTTGTACTGTCATGATAAATTGCTGGTGAGTGTACCCTTTCTGCAGAAGTAAAGTTGCTTTAATGAGAAAAAAATTATATTTGAGTGCTACTTCTTTTGTGGCACTGAAAATTTACATATAACAATACTAAGTATGACTCAGACATCAGGCCATCTAGTAGACCAGTAATTCTCTTCCATGTGGTCAGCCTCAAGATTGGCAGTAAATTGTCCTCCCAAGTTTCATCTGGTAACAGTTGGAAAATGGGATTTCTTAGCAGATCACCAAGGCTGATAAAGTCTTTGACTGAGTCTAGTTGTAGGCTATTCAAGGCTGTAAGATACATTTAGGCCAAAATCCATTCCTTTGTTTGGCTTTTAGCCTTAACTAAGTTGGAGATTTTGCTTTCTAATTCTACAGGAAGGGCTTGTAAGATATATTTCTAGCCTCCATTTACCCTGATTGTCAAGGATAACCTTGCCTAAAGGTAATCATAGCAAGGACCTTGAGGACAAAGACACATTATTAAGAGAAACTGAAGCCAAATTATTAACCTGGAATGGTGAAACATTTAGAAGATGTCAAGCCTTTAGGAAATCACCTAAATTTATACTGCAAAGCAATGAAATAGGTAATTAAGAGCTCACTGGGCAGGGATACAATAGTTCTTTGATAGCTTCCTGAGAGCCTAAAATCCTATCCTTATAGCATATCATGACCACTTTAACAGCCTACCACTGACGTACATGGTCCCAAGTGTTTCACTACTCTTCATTAGTTTTAACACATTTCAAGGACTACTTTGACCCATTGGAAGTGGCTACCTAGGACATTGGACAGAGAAGGATTAGAAGCCTGAACCTAGACTCAGCTGTGGAGGAATGTGTGTGTGTGTGTTTATGTTGAAAGGGTGTATAGTGTATGAACCATTTGAAATACTCACATCAATGGGATGGAAAGGGATGGAGCCACAAAATTTAAGTTTATTTCCATTCAATACATTCTTCAAAATTAGACTCTGGTGCCAGGTGTAGTGGCTCATGCCTATAATCCCAGGACTTTGGGAGGCTGAGGCGGGTGGATCATGAGGTAAGGAGTTCAAGACCAACCTGGCCAAGATGATGAAACCGGTTTCTACGAAACACACAAAAATTAGCCAGGCATGGTGGCAGGCACCTGTAAGGAGGTGAAGGTTGCAGTGAGCCAAGATCGTGTCACTGCACTCCAGCCTGGATGACAGAGCAAGACTATACCTCAAAAGAAAAAAAAAAAAAAAAAGAGACTCTGGTGAACATCCATTGAATACAATTGGACCTTCTTTTCTTTTTCCTTTACTCAGAGAGGATAAAAATAAAGAAAAAGGAAATGCAATCAACCTTCTCTCATGTATTTTGCTATCTGAATGGACTCTGACTCTCAGTTGCCTAGAGCTCTCCTGGTTAACACAGAAAGCAAACCTATGGAAAACTTTTTCTTTGCCAGTGGTGGATACACCCAGGAGAGCCACATGCAAAGACAGGGAAGTGATGCTTTATGTGGTAAGAGCATGAACTCAGGTTAAAAGAAGAATTCAGGTAGGCTTTCAATAATATATTTCTTCATTATGTTCTGTATTTTGTAGAAATGATCTGTTAAAATGTATATTTCTGCTTGAGAGAGACAGAAACAGACTATGCCTTATTTAAATTCAACTTTGTATCTAAATACTTAATGTACTAAGTGGCACTCAACAGGCACGCAATAAACATTTCTTGAATGAGTGAATGCACAAGTAGATGACTGAATGTCACTCAGTTTCCATTTCTTCATCAGTGAAATGAAGATAATAACATCTGCCTTTGGGTTTACATGAATAGACCAATAACAAGGTCTGAAGTTGAGGCAGTAATTAATAGCCTACCAACTAAAAAAAAGTCCAGGACCAGATGGGTTCACAGCCAAATTCTACCAGATGTACAAAGAGGAGCTGGTACCATTCCTTCTGAAACTATTCAAAACAATACAAAAGAGGGAATCCTCCCTAACTCATTTTATGAGTCCAATATCATTCTGATACCAAAACCTGGCAGAGACACAACTAAAAAGAAAATTTCATGCCAATATCCATGATGAAAATTGATGTGAACATTCTCAACAAAACACTGGCAAACCGAATCCAAAAGCACATCAAAAAGTGTATCCATCACAATCAAGTCGGCTTTATCCCAGGGATGGAAGGGTGGCTCAACATATACAAATCTATAAACATAATCCATCACATAAACAGAACCAAAGACAAAAACCACATCATCATCTCAATAGATGCAGAGAAGGCCTTCAACAAAATTCAACAGCCTTTGTGCTAAAAACTCTCAATAACCTAGGTATCAATGGAAGGTGTCTCAAAATAATAAAAGCTACTTATGACAAACCCACAGTCAATATCATACTGAATTGGCAAAAACTGGAAGCATTCCCTTTGAAAACTGGCGCAAGACAAGAATGCCCTCTCTCACCACTCCTATTCAACATGGTATTGAAAGTTCTGGCAAGGGCAATCAGGCAAGAGAAAGAAATAAAGGGTATTCAATTAGGAAAAGAGGAAGTCAATTGTCTCTATTTGCAGAAAACATGATTGTATATTTAGAAGACCCCATCATCTCAGCCCAAAATCTCCTTAAGCTAATAAGCAACTTCAGGAAAGTCTCAGGCTATAAAATCAATGTGAAAAAATCACAAGCATTCCTATACACCAATAACAGACAGAGAGCCAAATCATGAGTGAACTCCCATTCACAATTGCTACGAAGAAGAAAATACCTAGGAATACAATGAACAAGGGATGTGAAGGACGTCTTCAAGGAGAACTACAAACCACTGCTCAATGAAATAAGAGAGGATACAGATGGAAAAAACATTCCATGCTCAGGGTTAGGAAGAATCAATATTGTGAAAATGGCCATAGTGCCGAAAGTAATTTATAGATTCAATGCTATCCCTATCAAGCTACCACTGACTTACTTCACAGAATTGGAAAAAACCACCTTAAACTTCATATGGAACCAAAAGGGAACCCACCTAGCCAAGACAATGCTAAGCAAAAAAAAAAAAAAAAAAAAAAAAAAAAAAAAGGTGGAGGAATCATGCTACCTGACTTCAAACTATACTATTAGGCTACAGTAATCAAAACAGCATGGTACTGGTGCCAAAACAGAGATACAGACCAATAGAACAGAACAGAGGCCTCAGAAGTAATGCCACACAACTAAAACCATCTGATCTTTGACAAACCTGATGAAAACAAGCAATGGGGGAGATGATTCCCTATTTAATAAATGGTGTTTGGAAAATTGGCTAGCCATATGCAGAAAGCTGAAACTGGAACCCTTCCTTACACTTTATACAAAAATTAACTCCACATGGATTAAAGATTTAAAAATAAGACTTAACACCATAAAAATCCTAGAAGAAAACCTAGGCAATACCATTCAGGACATAGGCATAGATAAGCACTTTATGACTAAAACACCAAAAGCAATGGCAACAAAAGCCAAAATAGACAAATGGGATCTAATTAAACTTAAGTGCTTCTGCACAGCAAAAGAAACTATCATTAGAGTGAACTGGCAACCAACAGAATGGGAAAAAATTTTGCAATCTACCCATCTGACAAAGGGCTAATAACCAGAATCTACAAAGAACATAACTTTACAAGAGAAAAAAAAAATAACCCCATCAAAAAGTAGGCAAAGGATATGAACAGAAACTTTTCAAAAGAAGACATTTATGCAGCCAACAAACATATGAAAAAAAGATCATCACTGGTCATTGGAGAAATGTAAATCAAAACCACAATGAGATAGCATCTCACACCAGTTAGAATGGCAATCATTAAAAAATCAGGAGACAACAGATGCTGGGGAGGATGTGGAAAAATAGGAATGCTTTTATGCTGTTGGTGGGAGTGTAAACCAGTTCACCATTGTGGAAGACAGTATGGCAATTCCTCAAGAATCTAGAAATAGAAATACCATTTGACCCAGCAATTCCATTACTGGATATATACTCAAAGGATTATAAAACATTCTATTATAAAGACACATGCACACATATGCTTATTGCTGCATTGTTTACAATAGCAAAGACTTGGAACCAACCCAAATACCCATCAAAGACAGACTGGATAAGGAAAATGTGGCACATATACACCATGGAATACTATGTAGACATAAAAAAGGATGAATTCATGTCCTTTGCAGGGACATGGATGAAGCTGGAAACCATCATGCTCAGCAAATTGACAGAAGAACAGAAAACCAAACACCGCATGTTCTCACTCATAAGTGAGCATTGAACAATGAGAACACATGGACAAAGGAAGGGGAACATCACATACTGGGGCCTGTTGGGGGGGTGGGGGGCTAGGGCAGGGATAGCAGGGGGTTGGGTGGACTGGGGAGGGATAACATTAGGAGAAATACATTATGTAGATGATGGGGGGGATGGATGCAGCAAACCACCAAGGCATGTATATACCTATGTAACAAACATGCACATGCTACACATGTACCCCAGAACTTAAAGTACAATAAAAATAAATAATATATGCAAAGTGCCCAATTCACAGGGGGTGTTCAATAAATATTAATATCCACTCCTTGTCCTATTCAACTCAGGACCTGGGTTGAAACCAGGAAAATTTTCGTATCTGGCCAGAGAAATAGTGTGTGTGTGAAGTATTCCAGTAGAGTGATTTCCCGTTTATGACTGTCGTTACTTCTATGTAGATTTCAACTGAGGCATATTCACCTAGTTCCATTACTGTCTGGTATGTCTTTATATCCTTAAAGTTCTGTTTCTTCTCTCTGAATCTGGGGCATATAGACTTTTCGTATGGTCACTGGTGTCAGAATAAGTCCCTATAGACTTTTTTTTTTACCCATTTGTTTATAAATCTTTGTTTTCCTCTGAATAGTGTCATCTTCTTCAAGTTGTGCCTACATCCTCCAACATGATGCCCTGTTTTCCATTTGCACAAATATCTTTCGTTTGTCATTCCAGATCCATTTCCTACTCCTATTCATCCTACTTTGCATCAGAGACTATGTCAAGGGGCTCCCTTGCTGGCCTCTGATGGTTGGATGCAGCCAGTGGAGTGGAGGATAAATTGATATGGCACTGGCAAAAGTCTGAAGGAGGATGGGAGGAAAGTGGTCTTTGTGTATTTATTTCCCAAATTATCTCCCTGCATAGTCATCCCAATTTGACTGTTTTCATATACCAAAAAGCCGTCATATTTGTCAGACAGCCTTCTCTATGCAATTATCTAATCAGATTCTGGTAACTCCTTGTTCCAAATGCCCATTCAGTTAAGGGTTATTAATGGCTCTGGTACTCTCACTAGCCCTGTGGTGCTGCCCCATTCCTGTGGTTTCTCTACCCTTCTTCTTACCTTTATAAGTAGTCTTTATTAAGTCATCTTTGATTATTCAGCCTGTGTGTGCCACCTGTTTTTGTCTCAATCCTAATAATACAGTATCCATGATTCTGATCTTCTCTCTTTTTAGACAATATCCTCTTTCTGCAATATTTTATGGTATAATGAGTATGGTAGAAAGAATAATAGCCCTTAAAGATGTCCATGCCCTGGAACCTGTGAATGTGTAACTTTTCATGGTACAAGGAATTTTGTAGATATAATTAAGAGTACAGACCTTGAGAAGAGGAATTATCCAGGGTTACTTCCTCTTCTTATCTGGGTCAGTCCACTATGATTACATGAATCCTTAAACAGCAGAGAATATTCCTAGCTACGTTCAGAGGAAGATGCCATTCCAGAAGCAAGGTCAGAGATCTGCAATATTTCTGGCTTTGAAAATGAAGGAAGGGGTCTATAAGTCAGAGAATGGGAGTGACCCCTAGAAGATGAAAAATTCAAGAGAATGGATCCTTTTCTAGAGCTTCTGTAAACCAATGCAACTATGCTGACACCTTGATTTTAGTCTAGTGACAACATTGAACTTCTGACCTACAGAACTGTAACATAATAAACTGGTGTTGTTTTGAGATACTAAGTTTGTGGTAATTATTATGACAATAATAGAAAATTAATACTATGATAAAAATCCTGTTTTGTGATCCAGTCCAAAGATTTTCTACTCACTCAGAAAAATGATGATTTGATCACACAAGTAGCTGAAAAATACTAAATGCAACTAGTAAAGAAACCAGAACAAGACCAATATATGAAAATTTTAGAGGCATTGGAAGTTCCTCTGTCAAAAATTATTTCCCCTACTATGTGAAGCATCACTATTATATAATTACTTTTCATAAAGATAGTATTTTCTAACTTAAGGCAAATATCTCCGAGAAAGGTAGTACATTATCACTTATCAGATAATAGCAACATAGAGGTTGATGAATGTATAGATATAAACTATTATAAGTTTTATTGATAGAGTAGTTAAGATCTAGTCAGTGCTGCACTGTTAATAGGCTTGATTCAACCCATTTATTTATCAATGAATATTTACTATGATATAGTCAACAACATGTTGAATGGGGCGTACATTATAGAGTTAAAATAAGACACAGACTTCGTTCTAGGTTGTCTCACTGTGGCTGAGTGATGAGCATGTGTGTCTACAGGAAGGAGAAAAAAGGAAGTGGGAAAAGGTAGGGGCAGAAGCTGAGGTAGGTAGGTAGAAGTCTCAGCACTATTCATGCCCATGCAGAAGAGAAAATATTAAGAGTGCAGCTCTACTCCCATGGAATGGACCCCCTGACCTCCATAGGGATCAGAAGAAAATATGTACAGAATATTCAACTTTGAGTGTAGCAAGATGAATGGGCTTTAAAGAACAGAGTAGCAACAAATTTTGAAGGCCAATCTTAAGAGCTTTCATCAGTTTAAAATGAGCTTCCAAATAATAATTCTGAACCACACCAGGTTTTCATTTCTAAGTTTTCATTTTCATTTTTCTAATCTAGAAATAGGATTCGGAATGCCGATCTTCTCATAGCACTTGGTAAGTTTTCATGGGTGGGTGATGGATGAATGCTTGCATGGAAAGATTTATCATGATGATCCTCATTAATATTAATCACTGGCTCCGGTAAGTAAAGACAGTATCTCTAAAAGCTCACTTTAAGTTTTCCAATTTCAGTATGAAATAGTTAAATTTACTAATCTCTTAATTTCTTTCGCTAATTTTCAGAGGTTCAAACTTTTATGTTACACATGGAATTGAATATCGTCTCGTGTTATTAAGGAACACACA
This sequence comes from Ateles fusciceps, assembly GCA_036589455.1. Classification (NCBI taxonomy): domain Eukaryota; kingdom Metazoa; phylum Chordata; class Mammalia; order Primates; family Atelidae; genus Ateles; species Ateles fusciceps. The sequence continues at coordinate 2,486,085 of JAZHEH010001541.1, forward strand.
CTTCTTAACCTCAGACTTTATTAATTATTCTGGTGTGGTGTTATTATAAACTGTTGTTGATTATCTGACTCTTTTGGTCATGTGAGTGATGCCAGAACGTCAGTTTTACATTAAAAGGCTGTCATTTGTGAAAACTCAATACCAATACAGAAATATAGTATGTGCTTAATTAAGGCCTTAATCTTCCCTGAGTTTATTTTTTAGAAAGGAAGATGGAGCCCTGGATGCCAATGGGGTTAATAATATTTTCCTAAAATGACTCTTATTCCTATAAGTATTAGTAAACATCCGTTTGTGTTAGTAATTAACTGTAATGGCTTGATATTATTTTACCTCTCTGATTGTATGTTCCAGTTCAGATACTTATAAACTAATTGTGCCACCTACGTATTTTGCCAAATTAAAAAAAAATGAAAATAACTGTCTACTTAGCAGACAGCTTCAGAAAATAACCAGGTAGACAAACGATGATGAAGGGGAGGAGACAGGGGGAGCAGATGAGGGTGTATCTGAGGAGCTGGGAAAAGAAAGGAGATAATTTAAAAACAGAGAAGTAAAAGCAAAAACAACAAAAAGACCTATCAAAAAAGACCTTTTCCAGGGAGCTAGAAAATAAGGAAGAAAGCCATTCAGTGTTGAACTAAGAGCTGGGATCTGCTAACTCCACGCTCCAAGTGTGCAAAGGCATCTCCAGTCTCCCACTGACTGACAGCCGTAGTAGAGTGGCTGAGATACACTAAAGCTGACAGCTGGTTCTTCAGTTGGAGTGGGTGAAGGTAAAAGGAAACATCAGAAAGTCAAGCCATCCACTAGAGGGTATTTTCTTTTACAGGTTTCCAGAGAAAGATTTGTTTCCCCTTTAACAGGCTCCATTAGTAATGAAAATGTACTCAGCATTTCCGCTTTGGCCTTCCACAGCTCAGTCGTGGGAAGGTTTTCTTTTCTTTCTTCCATCCTCACCTGGATGTAATGCTACCTAGGTAAAGAGTGGCATGGCTCCAGGAGCATAGGAAGCAAATCACTGCCGTTGCTGGGGATCTATTTCCCCTCTTCTTTGTAGTAGGTGAAAGAGAGTGGGAGACAAATGGATGGGCCCTACTGACTTTGAAGGGTTGACTGTGGCTAAGTTCAGAAAAATAAACAAGCTCCTTCACCATTTGTGAGAATAACCAGCAGATTAAAAAAAAAAATGGCATCTCTTCCAAAATAGGTCATATGTTGAAACAGTATTAAAAAATTAATTTTTCCATTTTCTTGTTTCATCCATGGCCCTGGAATGCTTGCTGACATAGCCCCACTTAGGTTTCAGTTTCTGGAGAGTGCCCTTGAGTTCTAATGATAACTGTAATGATATTTTGTGGGTTCCCCACTGCTTAAACAAAGACAGAATTTATAATGTGCCTCAGAGCATCAAAAATGGATGTTGGAAAACATTAATATTACTATTTTTATCACTATTTAGTGAGCAGCGCTGGAAGATATTAATATTACCATGATCATTATTATGGTGAGATAACGAAAAAGTGGAACTCCATGTGGCAAAGAGATTGTTGAGGGAGAAAAAAATGGGTAAGACTATTTTTCTTTAAGTTCTTTAAATCAGACTTAACTGGAAAAATAATCGCAGTGGCTAACAGAGTCAGGAGTCAGGGTAATTAAGTGGGTAAATGAGGCCGGTGTCATTTGAATTTATGCATTTTCCTTCATCCTTTGTTTGTTCTGCCTTTCTCTTTCACGGGGTCTCCACTGCAATGTTGTTTATTCATGGAGGGCATGCCACAGTTTTTAATACTGGGGGGGAAAATCTGAAACCCTTCATCCGACTAGCCAATGTGTAGACTGGAGAGAACACAGGGGGATCAAAGTGATATGAAGACAACAGGGGTTTCATTAAAATGTTCCGTTCTCTGCCTGAGGACAGAGCAGTGAGAAAAGGGTGGAAAAAAAAATCATCTAGCCCAAACAAGTTTAACTTAAAAAAAAAGCAACGAACCACCTGTGGTCTCCTTGGAAACAGGCAAGCACACCCTCCAGCCACCTTTTAATGAAACCCCAGAGCCCCTTTATTAATTTATTAAAGAATCTATTTTCTGAAGATTCATAAACCTCATATAACTCATATTCCAACACATCTCTGCTATGCTAATGGCATGCACTTCTATGAATAATTAATTATTTAATTAGTAATAATTAGAGGTTGTTGTATAGGTCAAACCATTGGACTGACAGCATGCTATTGTCAAAATGTCACTAGAATTAATGGAACAGCATTTAAACAGAGAGTGATTCATCATTTAGGGTGGTTACCTACCTACCCACTCCCTCCCTCACCCCCAAATATATTTCACAGCATATGTCATTGTAAGATTTTCATAACATGTAAAATGGATCATTTAATATTGAGCATCCTACAGAAAGAGTATAGCCTTCAATACTTTGTTAGACACATAGGGCAGGGGGAGTTAAGTAACTGAATTCATGACATTCAGACATGACAGAAATAGTACACAAGTGCATGCAATTTACATATAATTTCTAAGACTACATTTATGTCATTGGACATAAGTGCTCATAAAGAATAAATATACTCAAAGTGGATAATTGCCCAAATATATTTGTTGGGCATCTCTGGTGAAATAATTTTTAAAGATGATTATTCAGAAACAATCTAGTACTATAATGTCACTACTCTGTGCTGAGCCAGGCCTTTACGCTGGCTTTCTCATTCAGTCTCTCCTCCAACCCTGCCCAGAGAGATACTCAATCTTGATAGGCAGTGAAGAGAACTTAGAATATATCTTCCTTAGTGGGGGGAGAAAAAACTTTGCTGTTGCTGGCAGTGCCACTCTAACCATGTTAATTAAACTGGATTTTTCCATTTCTTTATTTGTCATGGGGGAACCAAGGAGAATAGCTCCCTTGTAGGTGTAAGAATTCAGTGAGTTCATTGGTGTAAACAGCTTAGCAAAACACTTGACTCATTGATGAGTTGTCAATGAGTGATAGGTCTGTTACTTCATATTTTAAAATATCATTTTTTATGTGCACCAAACAATATAAATCTCACCAGGTAAACCTTTATGTCCTCATTATTCAAATCAGATAACTATCTCAAGACACAATATCTCTTATCCTCTAAAGCCAGGGATTATAAACTTTCTGTAATGGCCAGATAGTAACTGCTTTCATCTTTGCAGCCCACATGGTCTCTGGTGTAAAAACAGTCACAGACAGTATGTAAACAACTGGTCATGATTATGTTCCAGTTACACTTTATTTACAAAAGCAGGCAGTGGACAGGATTTGACTTATGGACTGTAGATTGCCAAGCTCTGGTCTAAGCCACATTGGCAGCAGGTAGAACATAGTAGGTGTTCAATAAATAATAGTTGGATTAAGAAAATTATGAATGAATAAATGAATGAATATGTCCAAGATAAGACCCCTTGTCTTAATTGTAGTGTTGTACTTGGCTCAGATAATATCACTTTAATGAAATTTACAGTACTAAAACAGAGTAGGAGATACTTTTTTATTTTTTATATGCAAAAGGAAAATTTATCTGTGACTATGCATAGATATCCTTTAAGGGAATGCTACAATAAAAACATTTAACAAATACTTTTTTAAATTAGGCTTTTAAAAAAAAAAAAAACGTCTAAATGTAGATTATTTGAAATACATATGGCAGCAGCACTGGCTTTTGCTTAGAGCTGATTGGTGATAGAAAATAGAAGAATCTGCCTTATGTCTTAAAAGAGCATAATTTATTTTGTTCATCCTTCTTCTTATCCTCCTGGTTGTAGCAAAATATCCAGAGTAGGCTAGAGGGAGAGAGCTTGGAGTCAAGGTTGAGTCTCTTTTCCTCTGATCCCAGCTGGAGCTCCAAACACCCCTTCCCTACTTTCTCTCCTCCTGTCCTTCATGGTCAAGCCCTTCTTTGTGGTTTCTTCATAGTCTGCACTGTGAATAGGGAGTGTGGGACTCCTTACACAGGAAAAGTAGAAGATGTGATTGAAGCCCTTATACTTCAGTTATTCAGTCAAATTGGATCCTATGAAAGCTTTTAAATAAAAACATAGCATACAAGCAATGGTTCCTAATATTTTGTGAAATTTTGTAAGCATAAACATGCAGCGGTTACATTAGCTGCTATGATAGGGAGAACATTTCTGTTAAAAAGAGGTCAAAGAAAATGACAATAGCATCAAGGAGTCAGGAAAAAATATACCGTCAGTCTTTTTCATGTGTTTTTTAGAAATTTGAGTCAAGAAATTACAATAAACTATATCAAGTCATCCTTTGCTCCTATTGATGAAATATTATATGGCTGGGTTAATAAATATTTGGCAACTGGAAAATCTAATAGCTATCATTTTGCATCTTTTATAAATAATTGGATGCTGAAAATGCAATTGTACCTGTGGAAGATCAATGATGAAGTAATTTTCAGATCAGATCTAACTGGGCTGTGCAAAACCATGTGTTACTAAAAGTGCATAAAAATACAGCCCAAAGCCTTTGAAACTTGAAGATCACAAATGTATCAGCTTAAAAAAACACATTTATAATTTTATAGTTTCTGTGGTTTAGGATTCTGCACATAGCTTTGGTATATCCTTTCTTTAGGTTTACAAGGCTGCAATCATGGTGTTAGCTGGGGCTGAGTTCTCATCAGAGGCTTGACTGGAGAGAAATTCACTTTCAAACTCCCTCAGGGTGTTTCCAGAATCCATTTTCTTACACTGTGAGAATAATTTATATGTTATCTTGCTTCTTCAAAGCCAGCAATGAGGACAGACATACTCTTCAGCAAATCTGCTACCAAGAAGGCAGCAATTTACTCAAGTATAGAAGTTTATACAAGGGTATGAACTACAAGAAGGAAGGGATGATGGAGGACACCTCAAAGCCTGTCTGTCACAACTGTGCCACATTTTACAATAAAGATGCCTTTGAATATGAAAGCCTTGGATCTACCAGCTTTGTGACCTCAGAAAAGTTTTTTATCTCTCTGGGATCTGTTTTCCTTTTATTAAAATTATAGACAATAACAACTAGTTAATAAGGTTGTTACATCTAAAATATAACAAATGTGAATGTGCCTTGTAAACATTAATTTCAGTTAATATTAATTGGCCACCAAGCCCTCCTCTTTTCTTTGTAATTTCATCTACTCTAATTGTTCTGTACCTATACTTTCATTGTATATGAATCTCTACGGTAATTAGCTTCAACTGATATCTGAGAAGATGTAAAAACTGTAAGAGACTGTCTGCAATTCATATAAAAATATGAAGAACTAATTGTAAGGTACAGGACTTTATCTCCAAAACTCTCCAGAGTGATTCTGGGGAAGTGGGGGTAAGTCCTACCTCTCTCTTCCTTTAGTTCCCTACTATGGCAAAGTTCAATTACTAGTTGCTAAAAATTCATGCTTCCCTTGTGGGAGATAGAGTTGTTGCTGAATTGCACTGCCTACCCTGGGATTACCATTTCCACCTTGCTTCTAGGTGGAGCTGTTTGGCTGAGTTGTGACCAATGGAATGTGCAAGAGTCACTAGGCCAAGACCAAGAAAACTTCCCAAAGGATTCTCCAATCTCTCTTCTCCCTTTTGCTACCAGATGCTGATTTTCAGGATGACTTTGAGAAGACATTGTTGCAAATAGCAGTCTCTGTGTTCCCCAAGCCATGACTGTACAGAACACAGAATTTCTACCACCAATTGGACTTTACATTCAACAAGAAATATATTTGCCTTGTGTTAAGCCAAAGATTACTGAACTCATCTTCATAACAATTAGTGTCTTGATTAGTACGTCTTAAAGAGATCAGTGAAGTTTAAAACATACACATATTTCTCCCTCCAACACAGTGCATCTCAAACTTTATTACACATAAAAAATAATACACGTTCTTGTTAAAATGTTGATTCTCATTTGGTGAGTCTGAAGTAGGCGTGACTTTCTGCATTTCTAACAGACTTCCCAATGTTGCTGAGACTGAGACACACTCTGAGTAACAAGGCTCTTACACAATGGTTCTCAAACTTCAGTGGCATTAGAATCTCCTAGAGGGCTTGTTAAGATATGGATTGTAGGGCCTCACCCCTAAAGTTCTTCTGTCAGGTCCAATAATTTGTATTTCTAACAAGTTCCCAGATACCATACTTTGAGAACCAATGGTCTAAGCAATTCTGATATAAACCCTTTCTTAGCTTCTGTAGCACCTCATGTGCCGTCAGTGTCTCACTTATCATAGGTATTTTTGGTAAGAAGAAAAGAACACATATGAACCAATGCCTTAAAGCAGTTGTAGTCACCTAGAGTACTTTTTATTCTTGTTTTTTGGGTTTTGATTTGTTTTTTGAAATATTGATTCATAGGTCTCAGTCCAGACTAATTAAATATGAGTCTTGGGGTGGGGGAAAAGCATTGGGCATTAATATTTCTTTAAAGCACATAATTCTATTAACTGTTTTTAGAACTACTTCCTTAAAGAAACGCCAAGTATCAATAGTTTGAAAGAGAAGACTCTTGCTATTCCTTAAACTATTTATATGAAGACCAGCCTTATCTAATTCTTTTTCTAACCATTGGGAAAAAGCTCAATTTCTCTAACATATGGTTTACATCTATTCTATTAAGTAATTCTCCTTTCGCCTTGACAGGAGATTAAGTGAGTCTGAATGAATGCAAAAGAAACTCAAGGAGCTTCTCCAATTTTTAAAAAATGCAGGTGAAGGCTAATAGCAACAGAAAAGACAGACAGAAAAGAGAAAACACAAAGACACGGCATTTTATCCTGAGGAAATGGAAGTTATTTTGCTCCAAGTCAAAAAATACTTCTCTGATTCTATTATAAATCACCTAGCAATTGTACACACAGGGTGGTAGTAGTACCTTCTAGTGCTTTACTATTAGCAATAAAACCAGGTCAAGATGCAGCAATGGATTCTTTTGGAACCAACATCATGGAGGATGTTTTCACCAAAGAAAACTCAGTGATTAATGTGCATTAACATTTCTTCATTATCAATTGCAGAAAACACTTATTTCCTGGAATATACTAGATACCAATATTATGAAGTATTACAGAAAAACATATTATAAATATTTTTTTTCTCACCAAGAGATTAATAGATAATGGGTGTGATTTTCCCCATCATCTATTTTGGATCACAAGCTGTGCACCCTTCTAGGTAAAGTAGGATGCATTGGGCATTAATATTTCTTTAAAGCACATAATTCTATTACCTGTTTTTAGAACTACTTCCTTAAAGAAATGCCAAGTATCAATAGTTTGAAAGAGAAGACTCTTGCTATTCCTTAAACTATTTATATGAAGACCAGCCTTATCTAATTCTTTTTCTAACCAGTGGGGAAACAGCTCAATTTCTCTAGCATATGTTAATTAGTCCAGTATCTATCTCAATCCCTCATCCCTGAACCCCAACCCTAAGGAGACTTCATCCTCCAGGAATGTTCCATGTAGCCAGTACATGTAGCCAATATCATATCCATATGGGTTGGCCATTTCCAGTACAGATCTATGAAATCAAGCTGTGGTAAGGCAAAAACAACACTATGGCCAAGAGCACGAGCATTCCGTTTCTTTTGACCAGGCCTTGAAAAACAACTCTGTGACTTATCATCTGTGAAACCTGTAAGGCCGGTTGCCTCGTGGGGGAGCTCAGACGCGCCCATTCCTACCAGCGTCTGGGAATTATGTCGCCACTCTGTGATCAACATTTAACTCCTCCACATAGCCTCCCCACACCCACCCCTGAAGCAAACTCCACACCCAACACCTAGCCCACCGCTGGAAACCCCCGCCCAAAAATTTTCAAAAAGCCCCGACAAACCTTGCCCAATAGCACTTTCTTGCCCAATAGCACTTTCTTGCCCAATAACACTTTCTTGCCTGATAGCACTCCCTTGCCCCGATAAGCACTTTGCCCCGTCAAGGTGATTTTTCCCCAAGGCGGCCCGCTCACCAAAAATCCCACCTGCCCACTAGTAGTAGCTTGCCTCCTCCACGTCCTGTGTTCCAATATCCAATCAACTGCCTTATGCTTTGTCTCCTCAGTTCCCAATTAAACGCCTTCACTCCCTATAAAACCCCTTGCCCTAAAAAGTTAGGCGTGACTTCTCTGGCCACCTCCCAGACCATAGAACCTCTCCTGGTACCTAAATACATTGTTTTTTCATTTTCTTATACTGGTCTCAGTTTCCTCATTTTAAACTCGGCAATAACCCTTACAAAATCTTTAGGTAGGTTCCTTGAGCTCTCTGCGTCTTTCTCCCATGCAATTCTTATATAGACAAACAAGATGTTCAGAACCTCTAGTATGGTGTTAAAAACATGATAATCGTGCAGAGCTAGCTACAAATAAATGCAGATGGCAACCTTGCAGGAAGCTACAGAAAAGCAAATACCTGCTGCCAAGATCTCAATCTTAAGCCTCACAGCCCCCTAGTCTACTTTAAGGATAGAACTTAGACTTTGTTCCTCTCCCCCATGCCAGTTGTCTCCTTATGTCCCCAGCAACAAGATATTAGGTTAAAAATGGTTTGAACAGAAACTAAAAGAGGTGATTCAGTCTCTTAAGATATCTGAATTATGCCTAAAGGACTTCTACCTGAATAAAGGTATTGGCAAATAATTCCCATATAACATTATTTAATTATAATATAACATAATACAATATAATCTACACCATAATAAAAGTGGGAACAAAATGCCAAGAGAGCACAATCAAGAATAATCTAAGAAGACTATAGAGAAAATGCAGTTTTCTTCACAGAGTAGGGACTCCCAGTGATTGTCAATTTGTGACCCTGAGACCAGTAGCATCAGTAATACCCGGGAACTTGTGAATGATACAAATTCTTAGGCCCCACTTCCAATTAAGTCAATCAGGAAACTCTGAGATGTGGCACATCAATCTGTTTCAATCACCCCTCTGTGGAATTCTGATGCACCCTGAATCAAACTACAGCCCTTAAACCAACAGGAAGGAGGAGAGGACTTGTGGCAGGAAGATGAATATAAAAAGAGTTTTAAATGTTATCACTGAGCCTTGTAGTGTGGGAATGGTCACTCAGGAGTGAGAAATGCAACAAATGGGAATGGGCCAAGATTAGATGGATGGATTTGAGGGGGAAAAGGGCTGGAATAAGTTAGGGTGGGTACACAGGGCAGTTAAGTCAAAGGAGAGAGAAACTAGGGTAGGAATGAGCCAGTCAGGAGCCAGGTTTGCACAAGTGCATGGCCCAAACCAAGCAGGTAATATCAAAAACCTAAGCTCCAAAAGTTACTAGAGACTAAGACTGGCCAGGGCAGTAAAGCACAGAGACGGGATGTGTGATGTTGTATTAACCGTTTTCTTCATTGGCTACTCACAGGTCTTACTGGTCCAAGATCCAAAGCAGACAGTGAGTGTGTCCCTTTCCCCCAACTAGGCTGCCTCAAAAAAAAAAAAAAAAAAAAAGCAGGGGATCAGAAGCCTGAGTATTAAGACCTTCAACAAATGAATATCCCGGTGTTTATTATATATCTAGGCTTAAAGAATGGAGCTTCAAAATTAAAAATCCTTTTGAAAAATTGAGCCTGCTCCTGGGGATAACTAAGCACCCCTTCCCCAGCCCTTCTGCTCAAACCTTCTTCTCGGTGAGGTGGAGGCTCACCTCATGCTCTCCTGTGCCATGGCCCCTTTTGTCCACCAGCCCCACATACCAGGCAAGACCTCAGTCTGCCTCATCCCTTTCCCATACATAGTGCTTATGTATATTTACCAACAGCTTCCCAGCTCCCTGTTCATCATGGCTTCTTGCATTGTACTCTTTCTGTCTGGATTTAATATCATTCTTACCTACTTAAAAGTGATCTCATACAGCAACAATCTCTGTATGGAACACTCTCGGCCTTTGTCTAAATGAATTTCTAAAATATAGTTGTTTTGTTGTGTTTTGCATTTTCATCAATTCTATAAGAATATTCTTGTCAATCATTTTGCTGATGAGAAATCTGCCATCTGTGTAAATGGTGTTCCTTTGTAGGCCCTTCTTCAATTTATGTTTGGTGTTTGGCAGTTTTTCCAAGATGAGTCCTATTTGTATTTATTTGTATTGATCTTTCTTGGTACTCTTTGTGCTTCTTGAGCCTGAAGGTCCATTTGTCACTTAGCTTAGTAAATTTTTTCAGTCATTGTTGATTTACTTCGACATCCTCTGATCACCACTGCCTTTGTTCTCTGCTTAAGAATCTTTCCAGGTGTCAGCCTCTGGATTACTTGTTACTTCTTTTTCTCTCCATGCTACATTTTGAGTAATTGCCTTAAATATGTCTTTTTGTACACTAATGCTTTATCTAAGTCTAATCCAGGTGTTAATATGCCAAATTAGGTTTTATAAAGTTTCAATGACATTTTTTTTTCAATTTCTAGAAGTTCTATTGGATCTTTTCCCAATACACCTATTCTGGCTTATAATGGGTTCTTTTCCCTCATGGCTTTCATGCTATTTTATTTACTTAAAACATACGTATTTAAGGTCTCTTTTGGATTTTCCCACTATCTCAATGCCTTAGAATCCATCATTTCCTCATGTGGCTTACAATTTTTATTGTGAGCTCAGGTTAGTGCGTTACTGTTTTCAAATAGGAAGCTGGACACTGTGGAAGTTTTGCCACAAAGAACACTTGCCTTTGTTTTTTGCTGGCACTCTTGGAATGCCCTTGTCTAGCCTCAGTTCTACATTAATTTCTCCCCCTCGGGGAATGTCCTATAGTGTGCAGGTAGTGACAATTATGGCCCATGCCCACAGCTTGTGCAGGCAAGCCTGGTGTTTTCAATTTTTCATGGGAGACTTTTTGTCCATTCATAGCCCAGGGCAGAAAAAGGCATCCAGCTCACTTCCCTGTGCCAATGGGAAGAATCTTTCTAGTTCTATATTTAAGGGTCTGTTCTTATGTAAGTTCAAATTCCTTACTAATCACAGGCCTAAGGCCACATCTTAACTTTGTCTGGGTGTTCAAGCCCAATTCCTTAGACTCTCAAGCCTATATCCAATCTGGCATCTCTCAGGGCATTGATTGCACCAGTTCACGGGTGAGACAAGCTCCCAATATATCAACGTGAAGGTCTCTCAAAATGATCAAGTGGTCGGTGAGAAAGAAAGAGAGACAAAGAAAAAGTTTTCTTTAAAGCTGGGCCCAGGGGGAGACACCACATAGAGCCGCTCCATGGATGTCTGACATTCCCCTGAAAACCTCAGTTTTTTGTTGTGCTCTTTCAATAGGGGAGGGGAAGCGAGGTTATGCAAAGTTTCAGTGATAATTATACAAAAAGAATACCTTTGCAAAAACTGATGCACAAAAATCACAACGTGGTATTATAAAAGCAGAACAATGTAAAGATGACTTTCTGTGTGTCAGCATAGAAACCATACACCTTAGCAAGATTGTAGGTTAAACATAAACTTATGATGATCAGCAAGAACATATTGGGCTCACAGCTACAGAGGGGAACAGGATCTGACACAGGACAACCAGCCTGACCATAAAATCTGCAAGAGAAGGCAGCCTCCACACAGGCCTGGAGGAGCAGTGGGAGAAGAAAGACTTTTACATCCTTATCTCAACCACAGAGACAGACACCCCTCATGCGTCCATTTATAGGGTGTCCATAAGGGTCGCATTCCCTTTCCAGGGCCCTAATCAATACGCCTTTCCTGGGAAAGGAATCCAGGTAATAAACCTCTCTATTACACATCCGTTTATAGGCTCTCTGCAACGAGAAGCCCATTACGTGCTGTAATCTCTCTCCAGCAGTCAAGCTATGTGGTTAGTCCCTTGCACAGAGTTAGTTTTTACCAGAATGGTTCAGCAGAGACAAAGTTACAAGTTGCAGCTCAGCAGAGTCAAAGTTACATGTCACATCTTAGCAGAACCAAAGTTACAAGTTTGATCTCAGCATTTCACTTATCCTTCATTTTCTCAAATATTATCGATACAGCAAGTAACATGCATCACAAAGCAGATAACTCATTTCAGGGAAACCAAATTCTAAGAGACTTTACAGGTTAAAAAACAACAACAATTTCTTCTTGTTATTTCAGATAGCTTGGGTTTGCCAATTCTTCCAGAAGCTTGGGGTTGCTCAGTCACCACAGAGGGGTTCAGGGTATTCCCAGCACCAGTTCATGAGATTTGTGCCTGGCTTTATTTATTATCTGACACCAGGGGGGATTTTGTCTTTCTATCCCTCCCTCCCTCCCTTCCTCCCTCCCTCCCTCCCTCCTCCCTTCCTTTCCCCTTCCCTTCCCTCCCTCCATCCCTCCTCCCTTCCTTTCTCCCTTCCTTCCCTTCTCCCTTCCCTTTCTCCCTTTCCTTCCCTCTCTCCCTTCCCTTTCCTCCCCTTTCTCACTTCCCTTCCCTTTCCTTCCCTTTCTCACTTCCCTTCCCTTTCTCCCTTCCCTTTCCTTCCCTTCCCTTCCTTTCTTCTCCTCCCTCCCTCCCTTTCTTCCTTCCTTCCCTTTCCTTTCCTTTCTCTTCTTCCTTTACCTTCCCTTCTCTTCCTTTCTCCCTTCCCTTCTTTTTCTTCTTCCTTTCCCTTCCCTTTTCTCTTCCCTTCCCTTCCTTTCTCCCTTCCTTCTCCCTCCCTTCCCTCTCTCCCTTCCCTTCCTTCCCTTTCTCCTTCCCTTCCCTTTCTCCCTTCCCTTTCCTTCCCTTCCCTTCCTTTCTTCCCTCCCTCCCTTTCTTCCTTCCTTCCTTCCTTCCCTTCCTTTCTTCCCTCCCTCCCTCCCTTTCTTCCTTCCTTCCTTCCCTTTCCTTTCCTTTCTCTTCTTCCTTTACCTTCCCTTCTCTTCCTTTCTCCCTTCCCTTCCCTTCCTTTCTCCCTTCCCTTCCCTTCCTTTCTTCCTTCCCTTCCCTTCCTTTCTCCCTTCCCTTCCCTTCCTTTTTCTCTTCCCTTCCCTTCCTTTCTTCCTTCCCTTCCCTTCCTCTCCCTTCCCTTCCCTCTCTCCCTTCCCTTTCCTTCCCTTTCCTTCCCTTTCTCAGTTCCCTTCCCTTTCTCCCTTCCCTTTCTCCCTTTCCTTCCCTCTCTCCCTTCCCTTTCCTTCCCTTTCTCAGTTCCCTTCCCTTTCTCCCTTCCCTTTCCTTCCCTTCCCCCCTTCCCTTTCCTTCCCTTCCCTTCCTTTCTTCCTTTCCTTTCCTCCTTCCCATCCCTCCCCCTTTCCTTCCTTCCTTCCTTCCTTCTCTCTCTCTCCTTTTAAACTCAGCTATTTATTTAAAGGTTTAGCTAAGTCTAATACTAATGGAGAAAATAGGCAGTAACAGACATTCAGTGGTCTCTCTTAAATAACTTTGATTCATTTGTCATTCTCAGGTGTTCTAGAAGACTATTTGAGGTTCACCTTTTGGCAAAAGTGATTTAAACCAGTGCTACTCTATATCTTTACTACGGCGTGTCACATTTTTCATTATGCTCTCACCACCTGCCACGTGCCTTTTATTTTTCCAAATGAATTACTGTCCTTTTAACAGAAGGTGGCAAAATCAGGAGAGCAGGTAACCTCTATAGGAAAAACACCCAGCTGTATATCAAAGACAAATGCTTGCCAAAGAACCAGGCACCTAATCTGAAGCTGGGGTAGCCCCTTAAAACCTGGGTGACATAGATTCTTTATTTACTGTCTTCTCTTCTCTTTCCTATGTCCCCAACAACTTCCCCAAGCTCAACTGACAAATCTCAAAAGCAACTACTCTATTTTAATACTATAGAACTTCCAAGTACACTGTATCAAGGGACACATTTTCCCCTTGTGCCAGTCAGGATAAGTTAGGTTATGCTATTACAAACACCCCAAAGTGAATGGCCTAAAACAACAAGGCTTATAGAATCTTGCTCATCTACAAGACCTTCATGGGTTGTGACATGTATCTTTTCACAGTTGAAAGCAAGTCACATGACCATACCTGACTCAAGGGTGCAGGTGCTAATTTAACCCAGTGCTAAGGAGGACCAGAAATATTTAGTGGGCAGAATTTATGATCACCAAACCCCACTCCATTTTATTTCAATTTAAAAGTCCTTTTGACTTCTCTTACAACCATACAGAGAAGCCACTAGGCAGCCATATCTCTGTGGAGGAGGAAGCTGCTGAAGAGGAATGCCATGGAAATTTCAGGCAACTATACTTTGACCTGCACTGACCAACCGGGAGTTACAAAGGGCTTCTACTATGCATTATATGCACCTTCTGTAAGTGGCGACTTTTGGCTTCTTTAAATCAGAGACATCCCAGAAAGCTAAACTAACTTGTGATATAAAACGGTAATATTGATCTCTCAGAACTATAAAGTCATATGATTTTATAGTTTATAAGTCATTTTCATTGAATGTTCTGGGAGGAAAGTATCATTGTCCTTATTTTATATATGCCCAAATTAAGTCTAAAATAAGAGTTGAAGTTAGGTTTTTCAGTCTTCTTATCTGTAAAGTGGAAGTAATCATACACACTTTGTGGGGTTATTGTGAGAAATAGAAAGTGACTTGTAAAATTTCAAGCATGTTATGAGTACTCAGGAAACATTAATTCCCCTTTCAGTTCACATATACGGAGAATTATTGAGGGATGAAATGGCCAGGAGCTTCTTCACAAATGAGATGAGACTTAAGCTAAAGGCATTTCACTTAGTGTAAGACATTGACTTAAACTCCGCAACACAATAACAATATATAATATACCCAGCTCGTAAGAAAGCATTACTTATTTCAAAATAAAAAGTTTAAAAAATAACACTGCTATGTGTCAAAGCTCTATCCTAAGCTCCTTACAAACATTAACTCATTTAATCCACATGGTTATGTATGAGGTAGGTCTCATTATATCATGATTTTATAGATAGTGAAACTGGGGCACAGAGAAGTCAGGCTATTGACCTAAGGTCACAGAGGGATAGAACTGAACCCACTTGATCTGTCTCCAGAATTCATGCTCTCAACCAATAGAGTTTCATTCTGTTTCCTGATGTATCAAACACAGTTTATTTGGAACTGTGACTGTGCTTGAGGAATCTGTTATCACTTACTGCTTCTCCCTGGAAAGGGGAGAAGTGTAAGACTTCTCCACGGAAAGGGAGAAGCAATAAGTGGTGTGTAGCATCACTAACAAAGCTGGGCCATGGCAAACTTTTTCTCCTTGCTGTTCATCTCCCTAACACAGGGGAAGGCATGGCTTGGGCATACCTGGTGGCTGGTGAACTAGAACGCAGCAGTGTTGTTTTAAGACCCATACGTCACTTTTAACATCTGAGTTTCTACAAGTTCTTATCTACAGATGGCTATGAAATTTACAGACTTTTTAAGTACCTATTAAGTATTGCATGCAATGTTTAATATCTTGCATCACAATTGGTTCAAACATACTGCAACTCTGTTTTATTTATTTATTTATTTTGGCTTGGTAGACCAAGTGCACTAGAATGACTGCTAGAATCCCAGTTTTCTTCGCTATATGCTATATAAATATGGCCTCAGTCTCCTTATTAACTCTATAAATGCTATGGAAACACACTGTAGACATTATTTCGATTGACTCCACAGTCATGTAAATATAATGTTAATTAATAATTATCTATATGCAACTCAGCAGCCTAGTCTCTGTTTGGTCTTTGTCAAAGGCAGGGAGTCCTTTATTTAATTCTGCGTGTACTTGATTTTGTTTCTGAGACAATTTCTTAATGGTTCTATATAAGTGTTTTGTGGGGTGAGTGAGGAAGCAAAAGTCTAACCAACAACTTCTCAGAATCCTATAAAAGCCAAGGGGTTGTTGTTTGAACTAAGTTGCCCAGGTGAAGGGGCCTTTCAATGAGGATTTCTACCTAAGGAGATAGCTAAATAAGTAGTCTGTGACATTTCCTTATTTACATAAGCACTTAACCCCAATACAGGTGATTATTCTAATACAAATTAAAAGTGAAATAAATGTATGAAAAGAGAGCTAGAGAATATTTATCACTCCCTAATAAGGAAATACCAAATAAATAAAACACAACCACCCCCTCCAAATAAAACAAAACCCAAAGCTCCTTCTTAATTGTCATGCAACCAATTAATTTTAATTAGATCACTATTTCCCCCTGTTTACTACCCAGTGGTTGAGGGGTTAATGGAATTAGGGAGGGCTACCAGATAACTGAGGAATGATTCTTGCATGAATAATAATTCCTGAGTGGGAGTGAGATGTTCCACCTCCTTTCCCATCTCAAGGTACTTCAAGCTCAACTGGATATAAAAATTAGACAGTGTTCTTTCTGCTTCATACATCACCCAACAGAACACAGCTGGCTGTTTAGCTCTAGGGCAAACACATTTGAATAGAAAAAATACAGGCTACTTTAGGGTAGCTTGATTGAATTGCCCTTCAACCTGGATTTTTTTTCTTATTCATTTATTTATTCATTCATTTATTTATTTGATAAGCCAGGAGTTCTTTGAAAATTTCTTCAATTCCCAGAGCACTCCTTCTTTTAATAAGGAGCATTTCCCAGATAAAATCTTGTATTGGTATTGATCAATACAGTACCCACAGCATCATCTCCACCCACCGCTATGAATTTCAAAGCTGCCAAGACTCTGAATTTGAGAAGGGTTGACATCAAGTTGGTAACAATCTAGACTTATTCAAGACATTTTCTCCTTCTTCTCTTCTATTATTTAGGATTTAGCATCATTTTCTAGGTCTAGTGTCAATCTATAAAGATATAATTACCTGTAAGGCCTATGAAAATTTTTGTCAGCTGAAATGTCCACCTGCACCCCTCAGTGCTGTGGAGAGCTGCCCTGATCGTTTAGGAACAGCTTAGTCTGCCTCCAAGTTAAAGATTTTACTGACTGACCATTTCTCAGAAAGTAAACAATGTTTTCCTAGGAAATTATATAAATGCTATAAGATGTAAAATCAGGTGAAGTACAGGTGTACAAAAAAGAAAAATGTGGGCCTTGGAATTAGAACTTCAGTGCTCCTGCCTTTTATTTTCTATACCCAGGATGAATGAAGGAATAAATCTCCAATTTTTATCCAATTACATCCCATAGGAAAGCAAAAAAATTAACAACCCTGCTCCCAGAACTTTTCAGGACACCACACTAATGGATAAGCCCTGCACTTAACTAGAGTCATATAAAAGAAGTGAAAGAACTAACAAGGGAGCAGACCCTACCAAACAACAGCAAAATTCCATTCCCCAACTGTGATCAAACTGACTCCCGTCTTACGCACAAATGTATTGGATGCTGACATCTGACACTTCAGGGCATGTGAACAATTGTTGAAACACATCAGAGAAAGAAGAGGCATAGCTTCTTTCCACAAACAGAAGAGAGCTAGTAGAGCTACATAATTAATTTAGGTATCTATTGAGGTTATAATTTGTAGCTTTAAAAACACCAGAAAATTTTGAAATAATCTGCATGGTTTGCATAGCCCATATTGAAGCTTCTATACTTTGTTGCCTTATCTTAGAAGAGGTTAATCATTTGGTTGTCTTGTAGTGTGCATGTGTGTATGTGTGCACACACACACATACATTTTAATGAATACTTTCTGTGCATGAAAGTCACATTATTCTGCATAAGAGCTCAGAGACTTCTCATAAAATTACCAGTGTAATAAAATTTATTTTTATTTTCTTTCTTTCCTCCAAATTTTTAATTTGCAGTCTTAAATATACCAGCTTTTACATCTCGAGATAAGAGAAGACCTTTATTACCCAGTCAGTGTTCTAACTGAATATCTATGTTGATCCTTCTGGTCCTAACAGTTGATTTAAAAGCCTAAAATCTATTATTGTGACCATGAGTGAGCTTTCCTATGACAGAAGAATGTAGGAATTGTGGCCAGAGTATGTGACAAATGAAAACAAAATGCAAGCATAGACAAATTGAAACTCAAGCCCCAACCGTAAAGACTTTCAACCAACTGGGAAAACTCCATGGTGCCATCAGAGTCAAGGATTTAAAAACCGAAAACTGGCAAAGAGAAATAGATCCATGAAAAATGAAGAAGGGGTCTGTGTTCTCCTAAAAAGGAGATATGTAGAACTAGTAGATGTGGGTCTCTTTAGTGATCGACTTTGAAGATAGAGAGGGAATGCGTTTATGAGAACCCAGTCTATGGTAATGATTGTCATTTGGGAAAATAACAAATGTGATGCTTTCAAAGCTACACATTTCTCCCCATCCCAAAGGTCCTAATTTTCTTCCTTCAGGGGAACATGTCCCCAAATACGCCAAAACCCCAGCAACTTTGCCAGATAAAATCAGAATCACAGGTTCTTCTGGTTAAGAAAGAGTGAAAGATTCATGAGTCCTGGGCCTTTGAAATAGTCAATGCCAGAAGTATCCAGTAAGGATTATTTTATTATTTTTTAAAATCAGTATTCACACGCACTCTACAGACCTGCTGGTAAGTGTTGGCCTTTTGCTTTCATTATTCCTTTGCCATCTTTATTTTTCACCCCCTCCGATCTCTCTACTCCACTGCACTCCATCTTTCTAAATCTAACCCTCCTTTAAGACTAGGCTCACAGGTTACCCCCCTTGCTAATTCTCCAGGTCTGAGTTAAAGACTTCTTGTTCATCCTCTCCTAGCACCCGAGTTTCTCTCTATCTTAGTATCTGATACAATAAATTTATTTCTTTGCTTGTGTTCTCATCATAGCCTGAGTTTTGTAAGGCCAAGGAGTATGTTTTACTTGCCTTTGACATCCCTTTTTCAATAAAATATGAGGCAAAACAAACATCTACTAAGTGTTAGTAGATGAAATTCTGAAATTCTAAAACACGGTTTTGAAAGGTATATTTGAAATGAAAAATTTAAAAGACACAGCAAAAGAGAAAAGAGAAAAAGAGTAAACTGTTCAATGATCATGATGAATAATGGCATTCAGGGAATATCATAACCATGAGAAACAAATTATTGTCATAGCGACTCTTAAAAATGGAATACAGTTGACTACCAAACAAGAATGTTCAGATGAACATTAAAGCAGGTTTGAATAGACACTGCTGAACTGAAGTTTGTTTGAACATATGCAATTTGGCACGAAATACATTGTTTGGACAGGTGCATCTTTTGCTGTACTCTAAGGTTTGGGGAGATCTCTAGAGTATGTGTGTTCCTCTGTCTTTCCATATTCTTCCTAGCTATTCAAGTCTTAATGATGTGGCTTACCTAAACCTGTGAATTTTGTTTGGGAAGGCATATTAGGTGAGTCTAGAACACCAGAAAAAAGAAAATAATAAAATAGCTGCTATGCACTGACTTCCTGCTATGTGCCAGAAATTTCCAAAAAATTCTATATGCATCAACAAGTACAATTCTCACAACGACTGTTCAAGATGAACATTTGTATCATCCGATGAAAAGACAGAATCTCACCAAGGTCAAGTCACTTGTATAAAACTGTACAACAAGTGCAGGGCAGAGACAGCTTTGGGATCTTGGCCTATTTGACACCAAATTTGTATGTGGTCCCTGTGTCCCACTGCCCAAAATCCCACCTGTGGGCTGTTTGTGGAGAGCAAAGTCTAATCCAAAGGTCTTACACAGGGACTTCCCACTACTAAGATAACACACAACAGAAATAGCTATATTCACAAAAGGGGTTGCACAGCATAGTGTGTATATAAACTAACCTAGAGAGGTAAGTCCAGGAAATTGCACATATAAGTTAATTCATTTAATAAAATATTTCCTTGTCTTCATGTTGGTAGTTTAATAACAATATTACATGACCACCATTCATGCCTCCTCTATGGTGGAAAAGGATTTCATGCCATTCATTTTTAGTGGAATAACTAAATGAGTGATTTTACTCTTTCCATTATATGTTTAGTATGCATTATGGTTTTTAATTTTTTTTTCTTTTACCCTTTCCTATATTTCTCAGGTTAATCAAGTTTTTGTTCATTCCCTTTGTCCCTTTTAATAATATGAAAGTTCTACTGTAATTTTTATGATTAGTTATGACCTTTTTATTCCTAATTAATGTAATTATTAATTATGAATATAGTTGAATATTAGAGGTAGTCTTCTTACACTTCCTTATTTTACTGCAGCCCAGCAAGACAGAATACTACTTCTGGAGTCATTTTCCTATGTCCCAAGTCTTAGATTTTGTTAAGATAAACTTTGGTTCTAGGCTATTAGTTTTATTTTCTTCCCTCACATAATGCCTATTCTGTTTCAAAAACCATTATCTAATAAATATATCACCCATTTGTTTCAACATTTCTCAGTAATTTATATTAACTTATGAATTACATAAACTCTTGCTTGCCAATATTGTCCCTATTCATTTATGCCTTGCTATTATGAATCAATTATTGATTATTTGAAATGTTTTCTTGAATCTTTCCTCAGATAAAAGGCATGTTGTCTGTGTTGCTCTCCTTCTGTTCCAATTAGTCACTATTATTTGATAATCTTAAGACTTTCAAGATTATAGATGAGAAATCTGATGCTAGTCTGATCTTTTCTTTGTAAGTGACTTGTTCTTTATGGGTAGAAGCTTATGACACATGCTTTATTTTCTTAGATTCAGGAATATCCCAGAAGAGTGTCTTTTATTAATTCTGCCTAAGATTAAGTGGACTCAGTCAATCTCTTCATTTAAGTCCCTTTTGAGATTAGTAAAATTTTCTTTTATCATCCCCATAAGCATTACTCTTCCTCCCTCTATTCTTCACCTCTCTCTGGAACTTGTATTGCTTGCATGAGAGTGCCGAACCTGCCCTCTTTGTCTCTCACCTTTTCTCATGGATTCAATTTATTTGCCTGTTTGTGACGAGAGCTGTTTCTTCCATTGATCTTTCAGTCTACCATTCCTGTTTTCAATAGGTTCTGTCTTCTTTTTTAAATCACCTATTAGATTTTGAAAGCCATGGATTATGTTTCCTAAATTCTAAACAGAAGCATTTTGTGTGTATATGTTCCAATTTACTCACTTGAGAGTTCAATTTTTTAAATAAAATTTCTTGACTGACATTTCTATTGTTTCCATTTCAATGGAGGGGCTTGCCTGTTCCAGACAATCAGATTAGTCTTCTCTCAGATTGTTAATGCAATGTTGTGCTCCAACACTAGCCAATACCTACGCGCCAACGCCTCTTGGCACGCCACCCAACCTCCCGCCAGCCACCGTTTAGGGAAATTTGGAGAGCCAACCTTGAGAGAGCTGCATCTGAGTCCAGCAATGGCCAGGAACCAGCTATGGGAGGAGACTGAGACCCGTGTGGTGGCAGAGCTGTGCTGGAGTTGGGCTCAGGGTCCTAATCTGCAAGGAATGAAGACACCATGAAGCCAGTGCAGGCCAAGGAGGAGAAACCCTCTCCTTGGGAAGTCACCTCAGGATCCAGTGTGATCACAAATGCCCAAAGTGTTCATATCGATCTGAGGAGTACAGGGTCTGTAAACCAGCAAAAGTCTCCAACTCTCTAGAACTTCTGTTGCTTTGGGATCCAGGAGAGCAATGCCAGAAAGCACAGCTTGTTCCCTAAGCATGAGCTCACAGTGGAGGTAGAGTTAGGGAAGCAGTCTCCGGGCTGTGCCTCTGGCATCCTCCTCCAGCACTGTGCCACTGGCCTGTGGCTTCAAGTCTGCTGCAGAAACCTGCTCCCATGGAAGTGAAAGACCAGTGTGGGACAGCTGGAACCTGCAGGCCCAAAAGGAAAGGCCCCACAGAAGAGTCAGACCAAGGTGCTCAGCCCTACTGATGGCAGTGTCCCTGGCAGGAAGAGCCCAGACCAAGGGAGCAGGGGACATAGGTGTGCAGGACTCAGGACGGCCCCTACCAGAGAGCAGAGGGGCACCTGCAGAAAGCCACTTCTAGAACAGATCAGTCATAACCTAGAGTCTCTTAACCCTAGGAAAAAAGGCACAGAGCAGAAAGGCCCCCTGCAAAAAGACAAGCCCTTCTCAGCCACTCACCAGAGCCGGGGCCCAGGCATAGGAAGACCGGTGCACACTAGGGCTGCTGAAGCCCAGGCAGCCATCACCCTTGCTGGACAAATCCTGGAGGATAGAATTAAGGCCTTGGCATGGATGTGGTCCTTCACTGTTAAATTGACACAAGGGGAACTCCGAAGCCCAAGCAGATAGGTGTTCTTGCTACCACAGAGGCCATCCCACTCAGAACAAAAGAGAATCCCCACAGAGATGGCCAAGCAGTCGCCAAGACACCCCCATGGGCCACAGCTATTCTGTCAAAAGGAGGATCAGGGACAGGGACAGCAATTGCACTTTGCTGCCAGGGAGTCTGTTTGCCTGGCCAGTGCCTGACAGCATAGGCCAAGGGTGGCAAATGTCCCAGGCCACCTTCACTATTGTACAGATACTGCTTCAAAGCTGCCTCACAGACTGGGCAACCCGATCATGATTCTTATGCCTTCCCTGGTGGAAAAAGTTTTCTCCCCAACAATATTGGTCTGCCCTGTGCAGAGAATATCTCTTTTGTCTAAGGTTAGCACGTCCTCTTTGTGCTAAAAGCTTCTTACCAATTCATGTTTTCTTTCCAAATATACCTGTTTTTCCTAAGGAGAGGTGGTGGCTTCCATCTGTGCTGTGTTGGGGCTTAGGGAAAGGGTCAGCATCCCCTTTTCATTCCAGAAGTGCAGCCTCCAGAAGGGCCAGGTCATGGAAGGAGGCTGACGGGGTGTCACAGCACACACCCTCCTCCTAGGTTCCCTCACTGCACCTGGTTCCTGACTGAGTCATGACAGAGAGCCTTCAGGACGTGTCAGAGACAAGCCCTAAGGACTACACCCAGGGATTTGGCTCACCCTGACCTCCTTCGTTTCCACTACCCTGACCTTTATGCAGCTGTAGGGGATGGTCGGCAGGAGCCTCATAGGGCTGAATTCCCTCTTGGGCTCACAAAGGTCCCAGCCAAGCAGCCTGACAGTCCTCAAGTAACCTTGAAGTTTGGGGGTGTCCTGTGCTGGCCCTAGGTCAAGAGCGGGAGAGACAGTGCCCTCTGAAACTCAAGGTGGGAAGAGAGGAGGCTGCCCTGGACTATTCTCTGCCTGCTGAGGTCTAGGACGGACATGTGCCCCACCAACCCTCTTGGCTCAGCCTTCATGACACCACAGTGTCCCCTCCAGCCTCTCTTACCGCACTTTCCAGGACAGGACTTTTCACCCCGCAGTGGAGAGGTGCCCTGGGAATGATGCCTACCCTGTGCAGAAGCCATCTGAACAGAGCCAAGGGCTGTTAGGGTGGGTGTGGGAGAAGAATCTGGGAGGATGAAGCCAGGGCCAGGGCCAGCGGCAGAAGCAGGAGAGAAATGGGCCCAAGGCTCCCCACCCCTGCAGGTAGAGGGTGGAGGTGGGGCTCCTCTCTCCCAGGGCAACCCCAGGCCTCCCGCTGCGCTCCCCTGTCCCAGCTGCAGAGGCTGCTTTCCCCTCAAGCACAGAGGCCACCACAGAGGGCTGGTGCCTCACTCCTGAAGGTTCACTTCCTCAGGGCGGTCCCATAGCCACCTGCCTGGGCTTGGGAGCCTTGGGAGAGGATGCGGGGCGAGAGGGGACAGTCATCACCAGGGTCCCGCGGCCAGGTGACCATTCCATGTGTGCGGGGCCAGCAGGGGATGAGTTTCTTGAGGAACCTATATGCGCATGTGGCCTTTCCCTTCTGGATCCTCTAGAAGCCCTTAATAGATCCTCAGGGCATCTGCTCTTGTCTACTTCAGAGGTAGGAAATGCCAGAGGCCATCAGAGAGGGAAACGTGGGGTCATTTCAAAGACCCTGAGGAAAGCCCTGCCAGAAATGAGGCATAAACGAAAGACAAATTAAAAAGAAAGATTTCTCGCCTCCATTTTTAAGTATATGTTAAGAAAACCACATCAGGGCTTATTGTATAAAAGGCTGTGCTTCAGAAAATCTTGGATATGTGACCGAAATCCCATTATCTAAAACAATTGATATAAGTTGTAGCATAGTTAGGAGCATTAATTGTAAATGTCCAGCAAGATCTCTTCAAGGACATTAAATTTTATTCTTTGAGCATGGATTGGACTGTCAATTTGTTGATACATTTAGCAGATTAATATAGAGTTTTGCTTACTTGTTTATTTCTCTATATATATCTATATACACATATACACATATATCTCTTTCTTACTAGCCTTGGAACTTAGAAGAATGGCTAAGAACTGTAACTTGCAGTGAGCAGTGCAGTAAGCAGTATAGCATCAGGTTACAACGTCATTGAATCAGTTGTTCTTCCACAATAATTTAGGAGACAGATCATTTCATTTGAATATTCAAGGATAGATGACTTCAAAAAGACCTATTATTTCTTTCTAAGTTATTTTCTTTACAAACTCTCCACTCCAGCTGAGATGGTAAGAGCTATTTATTTATCTATTTATTTATTCACCTCTTACTATATCATTATTATTATTATTATTATTATACTTTAAGTTCTGGGATACATGTGCAGAATGTGCAGGTTTCTTACATAGGGTATACACGTGCCATGGTGGTTTGCTGCATCCATCACCCCATCATCTACATTAGGTATTTCTCCTAATGCTATCCCTCCCCTCTCCCCCAAATCCTTGCTATCCCTCCTCTAGCCCCCCATATGCAAATCAAAACCACATTGAGATACTATCTCACACCAGTTAGAATGGCGATCATTCAAAAATCTAGAGACAACAGATGCTGGAGAGGATGTGGAGAAATAGGAACACTTTTACACTGTTGGGAGTGTAAATTAGTTCAACCATTGTGGAAGACAGTGTGGCGATTCCTCGAGGATCTAGAAATAGGAATACCATTTGACCTAGCAGTCCCATTACTATTTATATTTTTAGTGCCAAGGCACTGAGATTGAGTCCTCTTAGTTAAATCATGTCACTACTACCCGCGGTTCCGTGTTGTCTTAGCTGAGGCCCGAGCTGCATCATTTCAACTGCCTGAGAGTGTGAGTCACTGTAAACTTTCAGTGAAATGGGCCATCACTGTGCTTTTGAAGGCCCATGTAGAGTTAGGCACTGACAGCATCTCTTTGGCTTTTGCAAAGTTTGGTTCAACTCCAAATGCACCTTCTCCTCTTCAAAAAGAACTAGTAAATATTGGCCCTATGAATCTCAGCATCCTTTGGTTCCTGTCTACCCCCAAGTTTATCTTCTCTAGGAAACTAAAACAGTGAATAAGTTATTGACAAATTATGTTTCTGCATCAATATAAGGATCGAAAAAAATAGAAGAGCTTCCTATAATTTTTGTAACAAGAACTTTTTCTTGCTCTCTGCCTCTCTTGCCCTAGTTCTTATTTTTACTCCTGCTTCAAGAACCACCTACTGATAAGGATAATGACCACACTTCTGGAAGAAGGGTAAACAGCATGTGGCTTCATTCTTGAACTCTTTGATGTTTCTTGAAATAAGTTTGTTCTGATATGAGCTAATCGTCAATGTCTCAAATGGGCCTGCTATGACACAGATTATCTCAACTGCTAACTGTACCTCTAAGAGCCACATTATGACGTAGATTCTCTGATCATCTCTAAAAAGAAAGCATTCAAGAGACAAACATTGTTTTCCATTTACCTTCCTGGAACAGAATTTTCACCAACACCTACTGACCCGCACTGTACATATTCTTACTCCCACTTTGTTGTTAAAACAAAAGCAGATCTAAAACTTCTGTTTCTGGGAAGATAAACAGACTTTCAACCTTATTCATCCTGCTAAGTCTAAATAAAATACCTGAAAATTGTATATAAAACCTGAAAGGTAGTAAGAGACAGACCACCTAAGAATATTGGCATCCTTGAAATAACATAATAACTGTTCCTCTCAGTTTTCTTTTTTCTTTACATATCCAGACTTAGAGCTGAAGCAACTGGCGTCCTCAAAACACAAACAGGTGCAGACAAAAATGTTCCAATAAAAGCCTGCTCTGTCTAGACGAAGGTTCAGGACAAAGATAGTCCAGCAGTACAGAAAACTTTTAGATAATAACCATTCTACTCCAACCAAATGCTACAGTAAGAAGTGTGACTCTACATCCACCCAGGATAGCACAGATTAAGTAGAAAGCCTAACCTGCAACTTTCACAAGTACACAACAGAGACCCCATTATAAATCATGAAGGCCAAAAGGAAGTTGCATGATATTTTTCAAGAGTTGTAAGAAAAGAAGTGTCAACTTCTTTTCATATAGAAATCTATTTCTATATGCAGTGAAAATATCCTTAAGATGCAGTGAAAATTTAAAACATTCTTAGGTGTAGACAAAATTTTGCCCGACTAATATAATCATCTTTTAGCACATATACTTGGGGGGACCCAGAAACATTTCAACCATAGCAAAACAGCAGCGTTTCCTTGTCCTTTTCAGATTTGTGAATTACATTGGATAGTAAGAAACAATTATAACACTGTCTAATGTGGTTCTAAATGTAAGTAGAGTAAATATTTAAGATAGTTATATTAGAAATGAAAGATGGTAAAGAAATACAAAATCTGGTAAGGTTTCTAAACTTCACTGGAACTGGTAAAATGATGACACCAGTAAAAAACGGTATGTACACACACACACACACACACACACACACACATATATATACTTATATGTATATAAAAGATATGTACACTCACATGACACACACACACACATATATATACTTTTATATATGTATAAATATGTGTATATATTTTTATATATATATATATATATATATATATATATATATATATGGCATGGTTTAGATCTGTGTCGCCACCAAATTTCATGCTGAATTGTAATCCCCATGTTGGAGGTGGGCCTGGTGAGAGGTTATTGGATCATGGGGGCAGATTTCTTATGAATGGTTTAGAATAATCCCTGCTAGTGTTCTCATGATAGTGAGTTCTTGAGAGATCTGGTTGTTTAAAAGTGTGTAGCACCTCCCCCCTCACTTTCTCTCTTGCTCCTGCTCTGGCCATGTGACATACCTGCTCTCTCTTTGCCTTCTCTTGTGAGTGTAAATTTCCTGAGGCCTTCTCAGAAACTGAGCAGATACCCTTCTCATGCTTCCTGTACAGCCTGCAAAACCATGAGCCCATTAAAGGCTTTTTAAAATAAATTACTCATTCTCAGATATTTCTTTATAGGAATGTGAAAACAGACTGACTCTCTCTCTCTCTGTCTCTCTCTCTCTGTCTCTCTCACACACAACACACAGACACACACACACACATACACACGTTATATATAACATAATACCTAGAACTATTAAAAAAGGTATTACAGGAAGTGATGTGACATTATCATGGGGTAAAGGTTGGTCTCTCTACCAAAGCAACCATGTGTTAGAAGAGGAATGAGAATGAAATATTTCAGAATATGGAACCGGATAAAATACTTACTGTAACCAGGGGAGTAGTTGACAAAGGGACAGTCTTCTGAACTCTAGTGAGAGAGCAGTGTGCATGAGCCAGCTGCCCTCCCCCATTTCTTAGCTATGCTGCTGCTATGAGACAGCAATCAGCATTGCCAGAGGATCTGGCTGCTGCCAGAATGGACAGCAAAATCCTGTCCTCTAAAACTTTGGGATTGTGTGTTTCGGTCGTCTAACGGTTCTCTCTCTTCGTGGACCAATGCAGATTATTACCTTTGTTTCAGCCCCCTCACTCTGTAGCATCCTCCCTAGTGATTCTATAAGGAGATTTAAAGACACATATAAGCTTTTTTCGATCCAATAATTTAAGAAAATATATGTCAGGTCACAGGTTGATTGCAGAGATAATAGAATAAAAACTTCAATGACAACACGCAACACAGAATGTAAACCGTGCAAAAAATAGGATTTTGAGAATATCACATTACAATACCAAAAATGTTCATTTTCTACAAAAAAATTACAAAACATGCTAAGAAGAAAACATGGCTTACGCACAGGAAAGAAAAAAGACAGGAACTATCTCTGAGGAAGCGAGGACATCAGAATTACTATTAAAAACATTATATCAATTGTCTTAAATATGTTCAATGAACTAAAGAAAACCATGGGGTGGTTCCCCAGTTTCATCCATATTCCTGCAAAGAACTCATCCTTTTTATGGCTACATAGTATACCATGGTGTATATGTGACACGTTTTCTTTATCCACTTTATCATTGATGGGCATTTGGGTTGGTTCCAACTCTTTGCTATTGTAAGCAGTGCCACAATAAACTTATGCGTGCATGTGTCTTTATAATAGAATGATTTATAGTCATTTAAGTATATTACACAGCAACGGGATAGCTGGGTCAAATGGAATTTCTATCGCCACACTGTCTTCCACAATGGTTGAACTACTTTACACTTCCACCAGACAGTGTAAAGCATTCCTATTTCTCTACAACCTCTCTAGATTTTTTTATGATCACCATTCCAACTGTTGTGAGATGGTATCTCATTGTGGTTTTGATTTGCATTTCTCTTAATGACTAGGGATGATAAGCTTAGCAAAAAGACAAGAAATAACTAAGATCAGAGCAGAACTGAAGGAGATAGAGACACAAAAAAACCCTTTAAAAAATCAATAAATCCAGGAGCTGGTTTTTTTTTTTGAAAAGATCAAAAAACTAGACTGCTAGCCAGACTAACAAAAGAAAAGAGAGAAGAATCGAATAGATACAATAAAAAAATGAGAAAAGGGGATATTATCACTGACTCCACAGAAATACAAGCTACCATCAGAGATTACTACAAACACCTCTACTGCACATAAACCAGTAAATCTGGAAGAAATAGATAAATTCCTGGACACTTCCACCCTCCCAAGACGAAACCGGGAAGGAGCTGAATCCCTGAATAGACCAATAACAAAGTCTGAAGTTGAGGCAGCAATTAATAGCCTACCAACCAAAAAAAGTCTAGGACCAGAAGAGTTTACAGCCAAATTCTTCCAGAGGTACAAAGAGGAGCTGGTATGTTTTCCTTCTGAAACTATTCCAAAACAATACAAAAAGCAGAAATCCTCCCTAACTCATTTTATGAGACCAACATGATCCTGATACCAAAACCTGGCATAGACACAACTAATAAGAGAAAATTTTAGGCCAATTTCCATGATGAACATTGATGCAAAAGTCTTCAATAAAATACTGTCAAACCAAATCCAACAGCACATCAAAAAGCTTATCCATCACGATCAATTCAATAGACTTCATCCCAGGGATGCAAAGACTCGTTTTACATATGCAAATCTATAAACATACTCCATCACATAAACAGAACCAAAACAAAAGCCACATGATCATCTCAAGTAGAAACCAGAGAAGGCTTTGAACAATCTTCAACAGCCTTTATGCTAAAAACTCTGAATAAACTAGGTATTCGATGGAATGTATTTCAAAAAAATAAAGCTATTTATGACAAACCCACAGCCAATATCATACCAAATGGGCAAAAACTGGAAGCACTCGCATTGAAAACTGGCACAAAACAAGGGTGCCCTTTCTATCGCCACTCCTATTCAATATAGTATTTAATGTTCTGGCTGGAGCAATCAGGCAAGAAAAAGAAATAAAGGGTATTCAATTAGGAAAAGAGGAAGTCAAATTGTCTCTATTTGCAGATGACATGATTGTATATTTCTTTAGAACACCCCATCTTCTCAGCCCAAAATCTCCTTAAGCTGATAAGCAATTTCAGCAAATTCTCAGAATATAAAATCAATGTGCAAAAATCACAAGCATTCCTATACACCAATAACAGACAAACAGAGAGCCAAATCATGAGCAAACTCCCATTCACAATTGCTAAGAAAGAGAATAAAATACCTAGGAATACAACTAACAAGGGATGTGAAGGACCTCTTCAAGGAGAACTACAAACCACTGTTCAAGGAAATAAGAGAAGACACAAACAGATGGAAAAACATTCCATGCTCATAGTTAGGAAGAATCAGTATCGTGAAAATGACCACAGTGCCCAAAGTAATTTACAGATTCGATGCTATCTCCATCAAACTACCATTGATCCTTCTTCACAGAACTGTAAAAGCCACCTTAAACTTCATATGGAAGAAAAAAAAGAGCCCACATAGCCAAGACAATCCTAAGCAAAAAGAACAAAGCTGGAGGCATCACGCTACCTGACTTCAAACTATACTACAAGGCTACAGTAATTCAAAACAGCATGGTATTGGTACCAAAACAGAGATATAGACCAATGGAACAGAACAGATGCCTAGAAGCAATGCCACCACATCTACAACCATCTGATCTTTGACAAACCCGACAAAAACAAAGCAAGGGGGTAAGCATTCCCTATTTAATAAATGGTTTTGGGAAAACTGGCTAGTCATATGCGGGAAAGCTGAACTGGACCCTTCCTTACACCTTATAGAAACATTAACTCCAGATGGATTAAAGATTTAGATATAAGATCTAACACAATAAAAACCCTAGAAGAAAACTAGAGCAATAAGTTTAGACAGCAATGTTTTGCATCTACTTGGTAATGTTATGTTGTGTGGTATTGGTTAAGATTACGTATTACTACAGAACAGGCAACAAAAGTAAAAATAGGTAAATTGGATTACATAAAAATTTAAAAGCTTCTCTACTTCAAGGGACACGTGACTAAATAGTAAAAGGCAAATCTCATGATGGAAAAATCTTGCAAATTTATAAATCTTAGTAAAGGTTTAATATTCCAAATATAAAACACTGACTCAAAAGCAAGCAAACAATAAAATAACCTGATTAAAGTTGGCAAGGACTTAACAACAGTTCTCCAAAAAAGATGTGAAAATGGCCAATAAGCGCTAGAAGAGATAATGACATCCATAATCATTAGAAAAATGCAAATCAAAAGTACAGCAGATAATGTCTTTCCAGTAGACATGATGGAGCTGGAGGTAATTATCCTAAGCTAACAAATGCAGGAGCGGGAAAGTGCATACCAAATGTTCTCACTTATAAGTGGAAGATATACACTGTGTACATTCAACAAAGAAAGGAAACAACAGACACTAGGTATCTGAGGGTGGAGATGGAGGAGGAGAGTAAAAATTAAAAAGCTATCTATTGGTTACTATACTACTACCTGGGTAGTGGAGATAATCTGCACGTCAAACCCCCCTGACACACAATTTACCTATATGACAAAAACCTGCCATGTACCCCTGAACCTCAAACAGAAAATGTAGAAAAGAGTTACAGTGATATATCACTTCACACTCATTTGTTATGGCTATTACAAGAACAAAAGCAAAAATAAAAGCCAGAAAATAGCAAGTGTTGGTGAGGCTGTAAGGGTTTAACATTTGTGCACTATTGGTGGGAATGTAAGTTTGTGGAGCTGTATGAAAATCAGTATGAAGTTTCACCAAATATTAAAAATAAAGTACCTTAAAAATAGGATACCACAGATCCACAAAAATATAATAGTGAAATGTTTGTTATTTTAAAAAGGGCAATTATAGTGAAGTGTGTACAGTGTTAGAGTTAAATTCTTGTCTGGTCCTACTCTTGAGAGGTATCCAGATTAAACAGTTTGTAAAATTATTTCTCTCATGCCAAATGAATAGAAGTTCATAAAAGATTTCTCTATGATATTAGTAAAGAAAGCCAAACACACCAGTATAACCATATCTATACAATCAATATATGATATGTAGTGCGATTTTTTTTCTGGGCAATGCTGTATATATGTAAGAATAGAAAGTGGGGGAGTCTAAAGTTGGGTGGCATGATGCCTCCAGGGTTTTTGTTTTTGTTTCTGTTTTTTTTTTTGCTTAGAATTGTCTTGGCTCTTTGGGCCTTTTTGGTTCCATATGAATTTTACAATAGGTTTTTCTAGCTCCTGGGAAGAATGTGTCTTGGTAATTTAATAGGCATGGCGTTGAATTATGTAAATCGTTGTGGGCAGTGTAATGGTTAATATTGAATGTGAACTTGACTGCATTAAAGGATGCAAAGTATTGTACCTGGGTGTGTCTGTGAGAGTGTTGCAAAAGGAGATTAACATTTGAGTCACTGGACTGGAAGAGACAGACCCACCCTCAAACTGGGTGAGCACTATCCTGATCAGCGGCTAGAGAGGACAGATGAAGCAGGCAGAAGTTGAAAGGATTTTACTTGCTGAGTCTTCTGGCCTCCATCTTTCCTCCATACTGAATGTTTTCCTGCCCTAAAACATTGAGACTCCAAGTTCTTCAGCTTTTAAGACTCTCTAACTTATACCAGTGATTTGCCAGGGGCTCTTGGGCCTTTTGACCACAGATTGAAGGCTGCACTGATTACTCTGGTTAGGACTTCCAGATACTGTGTAAAATTGACGAGCGGTATGAGGGGGCATTATTTTCTTGTGCTGGTTTTGTCAAGAGGAATGCCTAAGGGTTTGCCCTTTACTAGTATAATTTTGGCTATGGGTTTTTAAATACCTAGCTTATTGAGAGTTTGCTTAGCATGATCGGGTATAGGACTTGTCTTGAAAGCCTTTTCTGAGTATATTGAGATGATCCTCTTGCATTTGTGTTAATTTATGTGTATGTGATGATCTACGTTCGTTGATCCGTGCATATGCTAAACCAGCCTTGCGTGCCCAGGGGGAAGCCTACTTGATCACGGTTGATTAGCTTTATGATGTGCTTTCGATCCGTTTTGCCAACTATTTTGTTGAGGATTTTACAGTCAACAGGATATTGGCCTAGAAGTTTCTCTTTTGTTGTGTCTATGCCAGGTTTTGGTATCAACATGATGCTGGCCTAGTAGGAATTGAGTTGTCGGGAGAGCCGATCCCCTTCCCTAAATTTCTGGAATAGTCTAGTGGGAATAATATACAATTTGCTTTTTGTACATCTGGTAGATTTGGCTGTGAATCCATCAGGTTCTAGGGCTTATTTTGGTTGGTGTAGCTTATTGTATTAGTGGTTCAATTTTGGAGCTTATTCAAATTTTGGAGCTTGTTAGTTGTGTAATTCACATATTAATTTCTTCCCTGGCTCAGTCTGGAGGGTGTATGTGTCCAACATTTATCCATCTTTCTGGTTTTGTAGTTTGTGTGCATCAAGAGTGCTAAGCAATACTGTAACCCTTGGGCAATGTTATTCTTCATT